>CM055116.1:790188128-791399557 GCA_029206835.1 Rana muscosa | reverse complement strand
AAACAATTTTTTAGTCCTCAGCGCCAAGGGCTGATGGGTTCAAGCAACCATCGCCAGTGTCTGCACTATATGGTACAGGAATATCTAGGGGCAAGAGCAGACTTGGAGACCTTTCCAACGGAGCATCCACTGGGTCTTGAGGATGGACCACTGACAAGGACTTTTGCAATATGCAATCGAGCTACTGTCCTGCACCCAGCGTGCTTTCACAACGGGCATTCAGTGCTGCTGGAGGGTTTGTAATGAATCAAAGAGTGCGCCTGTCCACAGACTCCAATGTTAGGCTCACATTTATAAAAATGAAATAGCAAGCTGCTGATGTAACCGATTGTAACTAATTGAATTTGCTAGTGATCTGGGATGCCTAGAAGACTGCCTATACTGCCTATCCTATTCGTCCTTATTCTTGATGATGCTAGCTTCCACCAATATTTTTGGTTTAGGTCACCACCAAGGCCCAATTTTTCTGCCCCTGTTTAACAGGGCATGCAATTTCAATTTTTGAAATAATATTTAACAGCAGAGCCTGTCACTGCACCAACAAGAGTATCTGGGAGGAGGAGTTGGTGTTCAGGCGCCACCAACACCCAAGGCGCAATTTTGTTTTGCAGAGTATATAGTGCAGTCCGTATAGTGTATATACAGTATCTCACAAAAGTGAGTGCATCCCTCACATTTTTGTAAATATTTTATTATCTTTTTATGTGACAACACATGTAAAGTAGTGAGTGTACAGCTTGGTTAACAGTAAATTTGCTGTCCCCTCAAAATAACTCAACATACAGCCATTAATGTCTAAACTGCTGGCAACAAAAGTGAGTACACCCGTAAGTAAAAATATCCAAATTGGACCTAAAGTGTCAATATTTTGTGGGGCCACCATTATTTTCCAGCACTGCCTTAACCATCTTGGGCATGGAGTTCACCAGAGCTTCACAGGTTTCCACTGGAGTCCTCTTCCACTCCTCCATAATGACATCACAGAGCTAAAGACCTTGCGCTCCTCCACCTTCCGTTTTGAGGATGCCCCACATATGCTCAATAGGGTTTAGGTCTGGAGACATGCTTGGCCAGTCCATCACCTTTACCCTCAGTTTCTGTAGCAAGGCAGTGGACATCTTGGAGGTGTGTTTGGGGTCGTTCTGTTGGAATACTGGCCTGTGGCCCAGTCTCTGAAGGAAGGGGATCATGCCCTGCTTCAGTATGTCACAGTACATGTTGACATTCATGGTTCCCTCAATGAACTGTAGCTCCCCAGTGCTGGCGCACTCATGCAGCCCCAGACCATGACACTCCCACCACGAGGAAAGACTGTAGGCAAGACACACTTGTCTTTTGTACACCACACCTGGTTACACACACACACACACACACGCACGACACCATCAGAACCAAAAAAGTTGATCTTGGTCTCATCAGACCATAGGACATGGTTCCAGTAATACATGTCCTTAGTCTGCTTGTCTTCAGCAAACTGTTTGCGGGCTTTCTTGTGCATCATCTTTAGAAGAGACTTCCTTCTGGGATGACAGCCATGCAGACCAATTTGATGCAGTGTGTGGCGTATGGTCTGAGCACTGACGGGCTGACTCACGAGGAGGAGGATTTGTGCATACAAAGAGTGAGCATTATGGGGCGTTCGTAGCAAATTCGAGCGCCGTGGAAGGCCCCATAATGGACTGCGAGATCGCAGTGCATTGCTGTTTGACGATTTGTAAATAATAAATAAGTGCAGCAATAGAAAGTGTGTGTGTGTGTGTGTGTGTGTGTGTGTGTGTGTGTGTGTGTGTGTATATTATAGATACACAATGTAGGTGAACTAAAAAAACTTTTACAATTGGAAAGGTCAGGAAGAACATGAGTCTAGCATTAGAAGAAGCAGAAAAGAAGGTCATCCTATTAGAAGACAGTTATGTGAACACTGACATATGACGCTATGCAATCCCTCCACAGAGAATTTCCCTGCTGCGGGTTGAGACCACCAAGAAACGGCTACTTTCTCTTTTCGTCCATGGACGGACACAGCTCCTTAATTCTTAACAGTTGGGTTATGTTCCTGTTCTATAGGAGAGGACTAGGCAGAACATGTTAGATATTTAACATGTTACTTTAACAGAGTTGAACTGCCCTGCCCAGGGGGCGGTCCCTCCGTACATAACCCTCCACCCTGCAGAAGCGGCCTCAGTTTTTTTTCTGCCTAGAGGAGAAGGACGTGGCTCCCTTTTGGGCCCAGCGTCCTGAGGAGATTTTTACTTTTTTATTAATTATTTTTTTGAGAATCTTCTATCAATTGCCGGCTGGGCATGACAGGCAGGATATTATAGATCCTTGTAGTCCCCCAGTCCGGCCAGCGAGTGTGAGCAGACCTTGGCTACGTGCGGGGTCGGCCACGACATTTCCCCAGGGCTCCAGGGGTGGCCAGTGAGCTATGCTCCAGGGTTCACATATGACCGAGCGGCTTGCTGTCTCTGTCACAGTGGACCGGGCCGGCAGCTACTTCATACTTCTCGGTTGTAGGTCTATCAGGAACGCACCAGCAGGTCCTCGCAGGGATTGGTAAGTACAGTTCCTCCTGCTTCGGTGGGATGGAACAGGTGGGCATTCCTAAGGGGGTCGTTAGGTTCTCCTGCCTTCCCCTCTCTCCCTCTGTCACCCTTTTTCCTCCTCCCCCTAGCGGGGCCGCTGCGACCAGGGGAAACCTTTTTAGGGGGGCTCCAGGTCCCGGCGGGGGTTGTCCAGGCCCGCTCTCTGTGTCGGGGGGTGGTATTTCTTGGGAGCCTCCGCTGCTGGCCTTCTCGTCCACTTCCCTTGCTGGGCACCAATTTTTGAAGCGCTGGCGCCATTTTTCTGGGGTCTATGCATTGCATTGAATTTTCCATTGGTGGCCATGCCATGCTGCAGGTGGGCGGCCATTTTCTTGTGGTCTGCACTTTCTCTGAGGCACCTGGCGGCCATTTTGGAGTGGGTTTTGGCCTCTTCCTGAACGGCGCCATTCACCCCACACAGTTTCTCAGTCACACGCGGTGTGAGGATGGAGAGCAGACAGCAGCGCTGGACAGTCCCTGGCTGGTGGTGAGTTCCCTGGGTATCCCCCCCTCGGTCAGTGCAGCAAGGAGGGTGGACAAAAATTTAGGTCCGGTCTCTGACTAGGTCCCTAAGGGTTGTCAGTGCGTGATCTGGAGCCAGAGGCTGGCATTTTTCCCTAAGACATTCCAGAGGCAGCATCCGGTGCCCCTGCGGTTCCCATGGGCGCTGTTTAGGCAGTTCTGGAGTCATTGTTGCCAAGGTGGAAGAGGCGTGGGAGCGTAAGCGCTCCCTCCCATCGCCTGGGAAATTGTTCGGACTCGGGCCTGGCTGTGGCGCAGGTCCCTGGTTCTGATATGTCAGAAGAGGCGGACCAGGACCTTCCCTGTGTGGAGGACCCCCTCGTCCAGGCCAGCTCAAGACAGCCACTCAAGCTGGAAGATACAGCTGGGACTTCCACAGCAGAGTCTGTCCTTTTTTTTTTTTTTGGGTTGCACAAACCGACCCGCTATGTTTAAGGTTTTCCTTATGTTGATCTCTTTGACTAGTTCATAGTTAAAGAATGGGAACGGCCGCAGCCTTTACTGATGGGAGGTCTGAAGCGGTGAGCTGCTCCGTGTTCCCCATGCTGGAGGGCAGCACTCTGGTGTAGTGGTGAACTCCCTCACCTGGCAGCAAGAGGGTCTCTTGTTGAACCTGGACCCTGACACCATTTGCCTGGAGTTTGCATGTTCTCCCTGTGTCTGGGTGGGTTTCCTCCAGGTACTCCGGTTTCCTCCCACGCTCCAAGGACATGCGCGCTCTAAAAACTCTAAAATATGTCCCTTTTTTTTACACAGGAGAAGGTCAGCCACGACGAGAGGTCGGAAAATGTCAGGCAGAAGGAGGCTGGGGTTAGTGGCAGAGAGGAGGTGGCTGATCCAAGTAGTAGGACAAGGTGTCAGGTGCCTCCCATCCGGATGCCACCAAGAAGGGCCAGGAGGGATAGGGCTGTGAGTGTGGCAGCACTGGCCCTCATTAAAGAGGCACATGCCACCCTCCAGCAGCCCCCAACCCCTGATGAGGGCTATGCGGCATTGGTCGGCATGAAAATGGCCCAGATGCCAACAGAACAACGGCTACTTTGTGAGGCCCTGCTCATGTCACTTTTAAATAAGGGGTTGAGGGGGAGACTCACTGAGACCACTGTCATTTGTGACCACGGCCATCCTCCTGCACCTTCTTCTTCTCAACCTCCTCCTTCTTCTTCTTCTCCTCCACCTCCTTCTTCTCCACCTCCTTTTTCACAACCTCCTCCTTCTTCTTCTTCTTCTCCTCCACCTCCTTCTTCTTCTCCACCTCCACCTCCTTCTTCTCCACCTCCTCCTCCTGACATGAGTACACCTCCAGAGGCACAGCCTCCAGCCAGGCGGACAAGGAAGGCTGCAGAGAAGGCTGCAGGGAAGCCTACCAAGAAGGCTGCAGGGAAGCGGAGCAAGAAGACCAGGAAGTGATTCCCTTGCTTCAATGTGGTCTGTGACAGAAGGCAGCCTGTTGTAGTTCCACAGACTTGGGACATGTATCTAACCTGCTGCTGTTCCTAAACCTCTGGGAGTCCAAGACCAGATTGGGCTCACTAATGTTTGTGCTTCCCAAGGTCCCAATTTTGGTGTCCACACACAGTTGCACAAATTGCAGCAGGCTCTCCAGCGCTGCCTTCTAGTTTGTTTATTCTTATTTTCTCTACCAGAATAAATGGCATTTATTTTTACAGTTAATACTTGCCTATGTGTTTTTGTTAAAGCAAAATGTTTAGCTGGTGAGTAGGCAGGTAAGTTTCTAAAATTAGAAAGCTAGATTTTAAATGGGACAGATAACACCAAAAAATATCCTTGAAGGACAAAAAATAGAAGATCATTTTTTTATAATTGTGTTAAATTTACACAGGAGAAAAAAAAATGGATATTACTAGAAATGAAATAAGATTTTAAAATGCATATCTGAAAAAATTATTCCAAATTAAAATAAAAAAATGAGATCTTGCTCGAGAAAATAAAATAACATATTCATGAGATCTGCATTCAGAAATGTTGCAAAAAGTTAGTCAGAAATCTGTGTGAATATCTGCAGCCAAAAACGTTTATTATTGTTCATTATTGTACCATTCTAAAGAATATTTTAATGTGCAGCATTTAAAAGATGCAAAAATTGTTAACGCGTGACAAATGTGCTATCTCCATTACGAACGCTAGTTTTACAAGAAGGTGCGCTCCCATCTCATACTTGATCCTGACCATGCATGGTCTTTGAAGACTCGGAAAAGCATACACACGAACGTTTTTCTCGTCCAAAAACAGTCTGACGAGAATCACGGCGAGAAAAAATGAGACTCCGACGAGAAAAAAGACCGCAGGTCTTCTTTTTTCTCGTCGAGATTTTGGCCAGTTTTCTCGACGAGAAAGCATACACGCGAAAGGTTTTCTCGGCAAGAAAGCTCTCCCAACAGTTTTCTTGTCGTTTCTTGCCGAGAAAAACGGTCGTGTGTACGTGGCTTGAGTGTCTGTGAGACGGATGTCTGGCTGGGCAGGGTGACAGGTGAACCACTACATTCAGCAACCACTACGGGGGCATGGCTACAGTTTGACACCGATTGGCCCTGGCTGCAGGCTCTTACCCTGCTACAAAGTTATAACACTCAGAAAAGGTCAGTGTGAATGGTGCCTTAAGCCGTGTACACACGATCGGTTTCACCGATGAAAACAGTCCGATGGACTATTTTCATTGGACGAACCGATCGTGTATGGGCCCCATCGGTCTTTTTTTCATCGTTGTGAAAAAATAGAACGTTTTAAATTTATCTGATGGGGGAAAAAACAATAGCAAATTCCGATCGTCTGTGTGGAACTCCATCGGAGAATAAACCCACGCATGCTCAGAATCAAGTCGACGCATGCTCAGAAGCATTGAACTTCATTTTTCTCAGCTTGTCAGAGTGTTTTACGTCACGGCGTTTGGGATGGTCAGATTTTTGACTGATGGTGTGTAGGCAAGACTGATGGAAGTCAGCTTCATCGGATTTCCGATGGAAAAACCCATCGGATTAGAATCCATAGGAAATCCGATCGTGTGTACAGGTATGAGTAAGCATCACACCCTGATGTGAAACGCGTTAGCTGTCACCCTGCATGTCCCTTCACTTTTGATTGTTTTTGGATGGATTGTTTATTTATTTCTTTTTTGGAATTTTTTTGGGCATTTTAATTTTCTTCATTAAATAATACGTTTAACCAGAGTGCGGCAGTCCAGATTACTTCTTCTCCTCAAGCATCAGAGCATAGCCAGCACCTGGAAGTGGAGCAGGGCGGGAGCTAATTGAAGGAACCTGGAACCTTTGAGCGGTACACTTTTCCTCATGACATGCGCGCCTCGGCGCCACAGTAACAACATATACACTAAAATACATACACAGTGTGTGTATGTATTATTATAATTTCACCGGACTGGGGAGGAGCTTCGGTTTCCTCCTGATTGCGCGTCTCTGGCCGCGCAAGTTGGTACAGGGACTCGTGTACGTCTGTGCTGCAACCCTGGGTGCAGTCCCTTGAAAATTAAGAAAAGACCCATTGTACCGTTTATCACAACATTTTCAACGCAACATCATGTTATTAAGAAAATGTATATGTAAACATTGGCATCTGTTAGGCAACTATAGAATTATTAACAGCTTTCTGCCAGAGAAGCCTCAGATAGTATTTAGGGGAGCTCCCTCCCTTAGAGATAGGGTGGCCCCCCAATGTTGTTGATCCTCCAACTAAAAAGGTGTCTTTCTTCCTAAAACAATTATCAGGTTACCATCAGTGTCGTAGATGTCAGGTATGCACATTGAATAAAAACAAAGTAAAGAAAACTGAGTCCTTTGTTTCCACCAGTACTTCTAAGGAACATATAATTGAGCCCTTCATTACTTGTAGTTCAACGGGCATAGTTTATTTGTTACAATGTCCTTGCGGGCTTCAGTATATCGGGAGGACCAAACGGTCTATGCAGGTAAGGCTAGGTGAACATATCACCAATATTAAGACATGCTTCCAACATCTCTCGGTTTCCAAACATTACGACATGTATCACAATCGTAATCCAGAGAACACACTCTTCCTGGGAATCGATAAATTCGATTCACATTGGAGAGGTAGTTCATTGGTCAGGGAATTATCAAGATTAGAAATTACTTGGATATATCGGGTGCGATGTTATACCCCCCATGGCCTAAACATTGAAACTGATGTCAATGCCTTCATTGATAATAGTTGAACTATTAAATCATTATATCTTTCTTGGTAATTTTTTATGTCTTGTTTTGAAAACTAGCTCAGAGAAGGAGCATGTGTGGACTCTAGCAGTGCGGTTATGTGGTGTCAGAGTTCTGCACCGTTCGGGAGGAGAGCCGCAAAGTATATTGACATACACACGGGGTAAATCTAGTACCCAGGACTATTCTGGACAATTTTTGAGGGAAATTATGGCGTTAGGAGGCGGCCATGCGAAGTTAAAGAATCCCCTCATGAAGGACTCTAAGGGGAAAGCCACAGCTAAAATGGCGCTGCCCCCCTCTTCTTCATATACAGCATCTGTGCGCTCTCACAGGCAAAGGCTGACACAACCTGACTCCCCAGCAGATTCTGACTGTGAACTATTTACCTCACAAGACCCCCCCCACAGATTTCTCATGTAGCTCCAGAGATATTAAAGAAATTTGAACATATGCTGAACAAAGCCTTTAAAACAAACCTCAGATCAAATTACAGCTAACCTCACAAGAGAAATAAGAGCACTTGGCAAGCGCACAGCAGCACTGGAACTTAAAGCAGATGATTTGGAAAATGTCTCACTTGAACACACTATGGAAATAGAAAAAAAGGAAAACTTGATTCTTCAAACCAAAATTGAGGACCAAGAGAACAGAGACAGAAGGTCCAACCTACGTATCAGGGGAATTCCTGAATCCATCACTGACTTACAGCCCACCATTACTGCTTTGTTCCAGGAATTGCAACCAGCCTTTCCTATAGAAAGATTAGAATTTGACAATTCATCGTGCCCTTGCTGCAAAAAAACCTGACGGCCCCCCACGAGATATAATAGTAAAATTACACTATTATCGTACGAGGGAACAGCTACTATCATCTGTCTGGATAAAAAGAAACTACATTTCCAAGGAAATGACTATCAATTATTTGCTGACCTGTCCCA
This sequence comes from Rana muscosa, assembly GCA_029206835.1. Lineage (NCBI taxonomy): Eukaryota > Metazoa > Chordata > Amphibia > Anura > Ranidae > Rana > Rana muscosa. The sequence continues at coordinate 791,391,304 of CM055116.1, read as the reverse complement.
GCTAACGATTGCAAAAAGGCGAGTAATGAAACCCCTTCTCCTGGAATTACAGCGCCAGAACATCATCTATCAATGGGGGTTCCCATTTTCCCTACCCTTTGCTCACAAAGGGAAAAAATATACTTGTAGATCTTATGATGAACTTCAGCAAACTCTCACAGACCTAAATCTCATGGAAACCAGTACCACAAAACACTCCAACCCGCAGAAGATACACATCTCTATCATCCGCAGGAAATTCTTCTCAACCCAACCTGAAAAATGGAACCCATCCTACCCATAAAAGAGGCCACTTCACATCTCAGGAATGTGATGATTCTATGGATTGAAAGATGCTCTCCTAATAGTACTTGCCTCACTTTTCACACCCTACTAGTCTTTTTAAAGACTTGGTGTCACATTCCATACCTTTTAGTTCAATAATATAAGCTGCCACACTCTCTCCCTTTTGTCCTCCAGAACTGTATGCCCAATGTTTACTTTGATTATCCCGGCCTCAGATGATCTTCCAGATCTGCATATACAAACTGCAGCCACAGTCCTAAGTTGTTTTTGTTTTTTTTTTCCTCTTTCTTTTCTCCCATAGCCTATAGCAGGCATAGTGTTTATTACCCTAGATATCTCTTGACCTATATAACAGGCATAGCTATAAGGTCTTTTTGGCATTTATAAAAAAAATTATGGCCAAAGGTCTTATCTCTGTTTTAATTTTTAAGATCCAGTTGACCTTCAGCCTATCATTGGGAAGTCTTTCTGTAGTATTAGTACTATAACACTAGGAACTCCTCATTTTTTTCGATTTCCTGGTAGTATCCTTGTTATACCCCCATTGCTAACTTTGAAGTTTTCTGACCATGTTCCACCCCCTAATCCTTATCACTTCCTCAGTTTATCTTACCTCCCTACCAGGGAACATAGGGATAGACAGTTGTCAACCCCTTATTTCCCATTACCCCTGCCACCCCTTCCATAATATAGTTAACTATAACATTAATAGTTTCTATTACAAGTTGTGTGGTTTACAATTAAGTACATCAATAAGATGTTTTCATTAGAAGGCTCTCCTCCCACGAACAGGAGATCCGTACGCCCTATTTTGCCTCCCTCATTCGGCCACATATATAATATGTGGAAGTCTGACAAAGGCATTCTTTCCCCTGAGGGGGATTTTTGTCTCCACTCACGGGAACAGTTTGAATGTATCTTTATGTGGATTTACATATTATTTTCTTTAACCATTTCTGTTTTACTCCTTTTCTTTACCCCAGTACTCATCTCTAATTCTTTCCTCCCCCCACCTTCAAGTTCACCTGGATTGCACCAATTGACCAGAGCAACCTGCTTTTGGGTAAGTTTCTTTTGTCTACTCCGCTATCATGGCACCACTAAACATTCTGTTCCTGAATGTTCAGGGACTAAACATCCCCCAGAAACCTACTAAGGCCTTCTGTGCATTCCATGCCAGAAAGGCACATATAGTTTGTCTACAAGAGACCCACTTCACGAACACTTCCACACCCAAATTTATGTCCCACTTTTATCCGCAAACCTTTACGGCTTTGGCTACCTCTAGGCAGCGAGGCACCCTCATAGCCTTCCACCGCTCTACTCCATTTACCCTTCAGTCTCAAATTAAAGACCCAGAAGGTCGCTATTTAATCCTCACAGGCCATATAATGGATACTGAAATTACTGTAGTTTCTATGCACCCAACAAGAAACCAAACCCGTTTATGTCACACTTATTACAAGTTGTGAATGATCACAAAACAGGAACAGTCATACTGTGTGGAGACTCCAATCAGGTCCTCCTCCCATTTCTAGATAAATCCCCGTATACCCCACTCCACATTATATCCAAATTGTATTTTTCCCAACTACTATCCAAATATAATTTAGTAGACTCATGGAGAGAATGTAATCCTACCACAAAACGTAGATATACATACTACTCCCACCCTCAAACATTTTCACGGATTGACAAAATACTCTTAACTATCGGTATGATCCCTGAAATAATCACAGCAGACATAATCCCCATCCCGTGGTCTGACCATAATGCAGTAATTACCTCTATTAAATCCACATTACCCAAAGGCCACGACCACACTTGGTATTATGCTCAAGCACCCATCTTACCGTCAAATCATTGAACAAGCCATTAAAGACTATCTCTTAATACCAGCCGTGAAATAAATACAGTAACACTATGGGAAGCTCATAAGCTAGTAATCCGAAATACAATACAGAAACAATCCGCTATATTCAAACATGAACGGAAAACCCTTTCCCCCAAATTGTAATCTGAGTTTAATGCTGCCTTTTTATCCCATCAAGACAATCCATCACTAGTGATGAGCCGAACACCCCCGGGTTCGGTTCGCACCAGAACCCGCGAACGGACCGAAAGTTCGAACGAACATTAGAACCCTATTAAATACAATGGATGCGAACGTTCGAATTCTAAAGTGCTAATTATAAAAACTATTATGCATGTTATTGTCCTAAAAAGGGTTTGGGAACCCGGGTTCTGCACCAGGGGACATGTATCAATGCAAAAATAAGTTTTAAAAACGGTCGTTTTCCGGGAGCAGTCATTTTAATGATGCATAAAGTGAAAAAAAAAAAGTCAAATATTCCTTTAAATATCGTACCTGGGGGGTGTCTAAAGTATGCCTGTGAAGTGCCACGTGTTTCCCGTGTTTAGAACTGTCCCTGCACAAAATGACACTTCTAAAGGAAAAAAAAGCCATTTAAAACTGCTTGCGGCTTTAATGTAATGTCTGGTCCCGGTAATATGGATGAAAATCTTTAAGAAAAATGGCATAGCTACCCCATGACCCCCCCCCCTACCCCAGCCCATTACCAGCCCCTTTGGGTCTTGTATGGATATTAAGGGGAACCCCGCACATAAAATAAAAAAGGCCCTATATACTCAGAACAGCCGTATACAGGCGGTGCATACAAGACAGGGACTGTAGGTTTGTTCTTATGTAGAATCTGTTTGTAATTTTGAACAGGTACATTGTTGAAGTGTAGCTCCAGACCAAAAATCTATTTTTAAACTTTTTGGAAAACATAGGTAAGGGTTATCACCCCTGTAACATTTGTTTTGCTGTCTGTGCCCCTGTTCAGAACATTTCACCTCACTTTCCGTCCTAATGACAACTGTTTTTGAAATGTGGTGTTTTTCTTGAAACAAGGATTGCTGATAAAGCATCAGTACAGAGGAGACACCTTTCTCCCATATTTATTCTTACAGGAGAGAATTTTCCTTCCTAGTGGTAGATTTCCTCTCACTTCCTGTTGTCTTCTTGCGTTTGCAAGTAGGAGTCGTTTGTAAGTTGGATGTTTGAAAGTAGGGACCTGCCGTATATACTCTGCAGAAATAGGCCCCTTAGTTGTTGGTGTTGGCACAACACTGTAAGCACTCACAGTTACTCTTGGTTGGTGCTGGAACGCCCTGCTGTCAACTATTATATCAGGAATTTTAATTACATATAATTGTTGAACAGTGGTAGTAAAAATTGGGCCTTTGATGGTGGTGCTGGTGCCACAGCACTGTAAGCCCTGACAGTTACTCTTGGTGGGTGCAGCAATGGGCCCTGCTGTGAATTATTAGATCAAGAATTGTAATTACATGCCCCTGTTGAACAGGGGCTGAAAAATTGGGCCTTAGGCACTGGTGGCACAACACTGCAACCCTTCACAGATACTGTACTTGGAGCACAGCAATGAGCCCTGTTGCAAAGTATTGCTTCAAAAATTGTAATGACACGCCCCTGTTAAACAGGGGCTGAAAAATTGGGCCTTAGGCACTGGTGGCACAACACTGCAACTCCTCACAGATACTGTACTTGGAGCACAGCAATGAGCCCTGTTGCAAAGTATTGCTTCAAAAATTGTAATTACACGCCCCTGTTAAACAGGGGCTGAAAAATTGGGCGTTAGGCACTGGTGGCGGCACCCATAAACAAAAATGATCTTCCAAGCTATCATCATCAATCGTATCATTGAGGACTCGGAGGAGGAGGATAGCCAGTCAACATAACAGCACAGGCACTCAGCATCAGCATCAGTCTTGAAGGGATGTGACATTTTAAAATCAATTAGTCTGTTATATCAGCATCAGGTGTGTGGTAGCTGGTGGTGATCCAAGACTGGTTCATCTTGATGAAAGTCAGTCGATCAACCGAGTCGGTGGACAGGCGCACCCTGTGATCCGTGACAAATCCTCCAGCAGCACTGAATGTGCGTTCCGAAAGAACGCTGGATGCAGGACAGGCCAGTAGCTCAATTGCATACTGTGCAAGCTCTGGCCAGTGATCCATCCTCAAGACCCAGTAAGCCAGAGGATTTTCGGTGGGGAAGGTGTCCAAGTCTGACCTTGCCCCTAGATATTCCTGCACCATGTTTATCAGACGCTGGCGATGGTTGCTGGAACCGATCATACTTTGGGGCTGCGGACTAAAGAATTGTCTGAACGCATCGGTCAGACGGCCACCTTCCCCACCGCTCCTTCTTTGACTGGCCGAAGCCTCAGCAACTCGTTGTCCAGGACCAGGAGTTTGCAACCTCCCAGTCTCTGGGAACGCGTTGCACAGACCTTTCTGCAAGGCCTCCCGGAGTTGTCTCATCCTCTGCTCCCTCTGCGACGGTAACATAAGGTCCGCAACCTTACCCTTGTACCGTGGATCAAGGAGAGTGGCCAGCCAGTAATGGTCCCTCTCCTTGATCCGAAGAATACGAGGATCCTTCCGCAGACTTTGCAGGATCAGGGAGGCCATGCAGCGTAGGTTTGCTGAGGCATTCGCTCCGGAGTCCTCTGGGTCACTAAGGACGACATGATCCGCAGCCACCTCCTCCCAGCCACGTACAAGTCCACTGGTTTCTTGGGACTGTAAATCATCCCTAAAAGACTGCTGCTGATGATGCTGAGTGCCAGCCTCCACCTCCATGCTGACACAATCCTCCTCCTCCTCCTCCTCCTCCTCCTCCTCCTCTTCCTGTGCGATGGGTGGGACAGAAGGAACACTGTCTGGGTAAAGGGGGCCTTGAGAGGCAAGGAAGTCCTCCTCTTCCTGCCTCTGTTCTGCCTCAAGTGCCCTGTCCATTATTCCACGCAGCGTGTGCTCCAACAGGTGGACAAGAGGTACAGTGTCACTGATGCATGCACTGTCACTGCTCACCATCCTCGTGGCCTCCTCAAATGGTGCCAGGACAGTGCATGCATCCCTGATCATGCCCCACTGGCGTGGAGAAAAAAAAACAAGCTCCCCTGACCCTGTCCTGGTGCCGTAGTCGCACAGGTACTCATTGATGGCCCTCTGCTGCGTGTGCAGCCGCTGCAGCATGGCCAACGTTGAGTTCCACCTGGTGGGCATGTCACATATAAGGCGGTTCTTGGGCAGGTTCAACTCCTTTTGCAGCTCAGCCAGGCGAGCACTGGCATTATAAGATCTGCGGAAATGCACACAGACTTTCCTGGCCTGCCTCAGGACATCCTGTAAGCCCGGGTACCTGCCCAAGAAGCGCTGCACCACCAGGTTAAGGACGTGAGCCACACAGGGCACATGGGTCAGTTGTCCCTGTCGGAGGGCGGAGAGGAGGTTGGTGCCATTGTCGCAAACCACCATTCCTGGCTTAAGCTGGCGTGGCGTCAACCACCTCTCGGCCTGGCCCTGCAGAGCAGACAGGACCTCTGCCCCAGTGTGGCTTCTGTCCCCCAAACACACCAGCGCAAGCACGGCATGGCATCTTTTTGCCTGCGTACTTGCGTAGCCCCGTGAACGGCTACGGAGCACCGCTGGTTCATAGGACAAACCACAGGAAGAGGCCATGGAGGAAGAAGAAGAGGAGGGGGTGGAGGAGAGAGGTGTGTCACAACCAGTAGTAGCATTTTGGAGGCGTGGCGGTGGGACAACCTCCAACACTACTGCACCTTGTCCTGAATCCTTCCCAGCTGCCAAAAGAGTGACCCAATGGGCCGTGAAAGAAAGGTAACGTCCCTGTCCATGCCTGCTGGACCATGAGTCAGCGGTAATATGCACCTTACCGCTGACCGCCCTGTCCAGCGAGGCCAAGACATTGCCTTCCACATGCCGGTAGAGAGCCGGAATAGCCTTCCGTGAGAAAAAGTGGCGTTTGGGAACCTGCCACTGAGGAACCGCACATTGCACAAACTCACGGAAGGGGGCCGAGTCTACCAACTGAAAAGGCAGCAGTTGAAGCGCTAGCAATTTAGCCAAGCTAGCATTCAACCGCTGGGCATGTGGATGGCTGGGAGTGAACTTCTTTCGACGGTCCAGCAGCTGGGGCAGGGAAATTTGCCTGCTAGAATCGGACGTCGGTGTACTGCTAGCAGAGTGGGCGCAAGTACTTGGCTGTGACACACCTAATTCTACACCTTCATTCCTCTCAGTGCATGTTTCAGAGAGGACTGAAGTTATAGTGGGGTTGGAGATCCCAGCTGATGCGGTGCAAGGAGAGGTCCGCTTGGTTCTTTGGTGTGGGTCTTTGAGGTAGGCTTGCCAACGAGCTGCATGGCAGGTCAACATATGTCTGGTCAGGCATGTGGTACCCAAGCGGCTGATGTTTTGGCCACGCGATATACGCTTGAGACATATGTTGCAAACAGCAGCTGTGCGATCTGATGCACTAGCCTCAAAAAAGGCCCACACCAAAGAACTTTTTGAATGACGGGCAGAGGCAGCGCCCTGCACAGGCGGAGCTCTGCGGTGTGATTCCGTCGGTGTACTGCCCTTACGCTGGCCACCAAAGGGCATCCTGCCTCGTTGGAGATGTGCCTCCTCCTCATCCTCCTCCTCCTCCTCTCTCCTATTAGGCACCCACGTGGAGTCATTGACCTCATCATCCCCTCCCTCCTCATCACTGGAGCCAATCTGGCAGTATGCTGCAGCTGCTGGAACATGACTGCCAGATTGGTGTCCTTCTTGAGCATCCCCTCTGTCTGCTCTCACGCTACTGCCTTCCTCTAGCTGGGTTTCATCATCAGACCCTTCGAAACGCTGGGCATCCTCCTGGAGCATGTACCCAACACTGTGCTGAAACAGTTCGGGGGACTCCTCAGGAGGAGGACATGGTGGGTCTAGGGAAGGAGTGACTGATGATTTGTCTGACATTGATACCAGGGAAGACGACGCTTTGGCAGCTGCTTTTCCAGTACCCTGAGCCTGGGTGAGAGAGGATGAGGAGGAGGAGGAGGGCTTGGTCATCCACTCTACCAAGTCTTCGGCATGATGTGGCTCAACATGTCCAGCTGCCGAAAAGAAGGACAAGCGTGTCCCATGGCCATGTGCTGATGACAATGCACCGCGTCCACGACCAGCACTGTTGCCCCCAGACACAGAGCCTGCTTGCCCTCTTTTATTGCCTCCTGACTGTCTGCCTCTCCTTGTTTGCCTTCCAGACATTCTAATAGATGGCCTGCAGGGAGATGGGAAAAAAGCAATAAGGGCTACCTTCAGGTGTCCTTCTCTGTCCCTTGAAACAAGGACTTTCAGAGTGAAAGAAACTGACACTGTCCCTACCTAGAGTTTTCTGTCCCTAGAATAAATGTTTTTTTTAATCACAATATAGCACAAGGACAATTCACTCAATGTCTCTCCAGGTCCCTGGAAACAAGGACTTGCAGAGTGAAAGAAAAAAAACACTCTCCCTACCTACAGTTTTCTGTCCCTAGAAAAAATGTTTTTTTTAATCACAATATAGCACAAGGAAAATTAACTCACTGTCCTTACAGGTCCCTGGAAACAAGGACTTGCAGAGTGAAAGAAACTGACACTGTCCCTACCTAGAGTTTTCTGTCCCTAGAATAAATGTTTTTTTTAAGCACAATATAGCACAAGGACAATTAACTCACTGTCCTTACAGGTCCCTGGAAACAAGGACTTGCAGAGTGAAAAAAAAAAAACACTCTCCCTACCTAGAGTTTTCTGTCCCTAGAAAAAATGTTTTTTTTAAGCACAATATAGCACAAGGACAATTAACTCACTGTCCTTACAGGTCCCTGGAAACAAGGACTTGCAGAGTGAAAGAAACTGACACTGTCCCTACCTAGAGTTTTCTGTCCCTAGAATAAATGTTTTTTTTAATCACAATATAGCACAAGGAAAATTAACTCACTGTCCTTACAGGTCCCTGGAAACAAGGACTTGCAGAGTGAAAGAAACTGACACTGTCCCTACCTAGAGTTTTCTGTCCCTAGAATAAATGTTTTTTTTAATCACAATATAGCACAAGGAAAATTAACTCACTGTCCTTACAGGTCCCTGGAAACAAGGACTTGCAGAGTGAAAGAAACTGACACTGTCCCTACCTAGAGTTTTCTGTCCCTAGAATAAATGTTTTTTTTAATCACAATATAGCACAAGGAAAATTAACTCACTGTCCTTACAGGTCCCTGGAAACAAGGACTTGCAGAGTGAAAGAAACTGACACTGTCCCTACCTACAGTTTTCTGTCCCTAGAAAAAATGTTTTTTTTAATCACAATATAGCACAAGGAAAATTAACTCACTGTCCTTACAGGTCCCTGGAAACAAGGACTTGCAGAGTGAAAGAAACTGACACTGTCCCTACCTAGAGTTTTCTGTCCCTAGAATAAATGTTTTTTTTAATCACAATATAGCACAAGGACAATTAACTCACTGTCCTTACAGGTCCCTGGAAACAAGGACTTGCAGAGTGAAAGAAACTGACACTGTCCCTACCTAGAGTTTTCTGTCCCTAGAATAAATGTTTTTTTTAAGCACAATATAGCACAAGGACAATTAACTCACTGTCCTTACAGGTCCCTGGAAACAAGGACTTGCAGAGTGAAAGAAAAAAAACACTCTCCCTACCTACAGTTTTCTGTCCCTAGAAAAAATGTTTTTTTTAATCACAATATAGCACAAGGAAAATTAACTCACTGTCCTTACAGGTCCCTGGAAACAAGGACTTGCAGAGTGAAAGAAACTGACACTGTCCCTACCTAGAGTTTTCTGACCCTAGAATAAATGTTTTTTTTAATCACAATATAGCACAAGGACAATTAACTCACTGTCCTTACAGGTCCCTGGAAACAAGGACTTGCAGAGTGAAAGAAACTGACACTGTCCCTACCTAGAGTTTTCTGTCCCTAGAATAAATGTTTTTTTTAATCACAATATAGCACAAGGACAATTAACTCACTGTCCTTACAGGTCCCTGGAAACAAGGACTTGCAGAGTGAAAGAAACTGACACTGTCCCTACCTAGAGTTTTCTGTCCCTAGAATAAATGTTTTTTTTAAGCACAATATAGCACAAGGACAATTAACTCACTGTCCTTACAGGTCCCTGGAAACAAGGACTTGCAGAGTGAAAGAAAAAAAACACTCTCCCTACCTACAGTTTTCTGTCCCTAGAAAAAATGTTTTTTTTAATCACAATATAGCACAAGGAAAATTAACTCACTGTCCTTACAGGTCCCTGGAAACAAGGACTTGCAGAGTGAAAGAAACTGACACTGTCCCTACCTAGAGTTTTCTGTCCCTAGAATAAATGTTTTTTTTAATCACAATATAGCACAAGGACAATTAACTCACTGTCCTTACAGGTCCCTGGAAACAAGGACTTGCAGAGTGAAAGAAACTGACACTGTCCCTACCTAGAGTTTTCTGTCCCTAGAATAAATGTTTTTTTTAAGCACAATATAGCACAAGGACAATTAACTCACTGTCCTTACAGGTCCCTGGAAACAAGGACTTGCAGAGTGAAAGAAAAAAAACACTCTCCCTACCTACAGTTTTCTGTCCCTAGAAAAAATGTTTTTTTTAATCACAATATAGCACAAGGAAAATTAACTCACTGTCCTTACAGGTCCCTGGAAACAAGGACTTGCAGAGTGAAAGAAACTGACACTGTCCCTACCTAGAGTTTTCTGTCCCTAGAATAAATGTTTTTTTTAATCACAATATAGCACAAGGACAATTAACTCACTGTCCTTACAGGTCCCTGGAAACAAGGACTTGCAGAGTGAAAGAAACTGACACTGTCCCTACCTAGAGTTTTCTGTCCCTAGAATAAATGTTTTTTTTAAGCACAATATAGCACAAGGACAATTAACTCACTGTCCTTACAGGTCCCTGGAAACAAGGACTTGCAGAGTGAAAGAAAAAAAACACTCTCCCTACCTACAGTTTTCTGTCCCTAGAAAAAATGTTTTTTTTAATCACAATATAGCACAAGGAAAATTAACTCACTGTCCTTACAGGTCCCTGGAAACAAGGACTTGCAGAGTGAAAGAAACTGACACTGTCCCTACCTAGAGTTTTCTGTCCCTAGAATAAATGTTTTTTTTAATCACAATATAGCACAAGGACAATTAACTCACTGTCCTTACAGGTCCCTGGAAACAAGGACTTGCAGAGTGAAAGAAACTGACACTGTCCCTACCTAGAGTTTTCTGTCCCTAGAATAAATGTTTTTTTTAATCACAATATAGCACAAGGACAATTAACTCACTGTCCTTACAGGTCCCTGGAAACAAGGACTTGCAGAGTGAAAGAAACTGACACTGTCCCTACCTAGAGTTTTCTGTCCCTAGAATAAATGTTTTTTTTAAGCACAATATAGCACAAGGACAATTAACTCACTGTCCTTACAGGTCCCTGGAAACAAGGACTTGCAGAGTGAAAGAAAAAAAACACTCTCCCTACCTACAGTTTTCTGTCCCTAGAAAAAATGTTTTTTTTAATCACAATATAGCACAAGGAAAATTAACTCACTGTCCTTACAGGTCCCTGGAAACAAGGACTTGCAGAGTGAAAGAAACTGACACTGTCCCTACCTAGAGTTTTCTGTCCCTAGAATAAATGTTTTTTTTAATCACAATATAGCACAAGGACAATTAACTCACTGTCCTTACAGGTCCCTGGAAACAAGGACTTGCAGAGTGAAAGAAACTGACACTGTCCCTACCTAGAGTTTTCTGTCCCTAGAATAAATGTTTTTTTTAAGCACAATATAGCACAAGGAAAATTAACTCACTGTCCTTACAGGTCCCTGGAAACAAGGACTTGCAGAGTGAAAGAAACTGACACTGTCCCTACCTAGAGTTTTCTGTCCCTAGAATAAATGTTTTTTTTAATCACAATATAGCACAAGGACAATTAACTCACTGTCCTTACAGGTCCCTGGAAACAAGGACTTGCAGAGTGAAAGAAACTGACACTGTCCCTACCTAGAGTTTTCTGTCCCTAGAATAAATGTTTTTTTTAAGCACAATATAGCACAAGGACAATTAACTCACTGTCCTTACAGGTCCCTGGAAACAAGGACTTGCAGAGTGAAAGAAACTGACACTGTCCCTACCTAGAGTTTTCTGTCCCTAGAATAAATGTTTTTTTTAAGCACACTATAGCAGAAGCACAAAACACACTGACACTCTCCCTACCTATCCTTCTCTTTCCCTAAACTAAAGGAATCCAGGTTAAGCAAGAAAGAAATAACAGTCACTGTCCCTGCCTATGCTACTCTATCCCTGCTCCGGAACACACTACACTAGGCCGCCGTGCTGGCGGCCTTTTATAGTGTGGGGCGTGTACTAAACACCCTCAGCAATAATTGGCCACAGGCATCCTGCCTGTGGCCAATCATTGCTCTCCTCGCTGCCGGCGCTGTGATTGGCCAAGCATGCGGGGTCACAGTGCATGCTTGGCCAATCACAGCGCCTGGATGACACTGCGATGGCGTAGTGCATTGTGGGCCGTTCGCGTCACTCGAATTTGGCGCGAACGGCCCAAATCGTTCGATCTTCGTCGAACGATCGAACAGCCAATGTTCGAGTCGAACGTATGTTCGACTCGAACACGAAGCTCATCCCTATCCATCACCACTAACAAAATCCTGCTTAGACATCTCATATCGCATATGATTTTTTCCTGACCAACAGTTGAAAAATCCTATAAATGTTCAAGACTTAATAATTTTATGAAATACAATAAATCAGGAACTTAGCACGCACGCTTAACTCCTTGAACAAACCATTTAAGCCAATCCGCTTGAAATTGGCGAAAGACGTTTACACAAGTAATCCTATCAAAATAGTTCAAAGATTTCATTCCCACTTAACCTCGCTATATACATCACCCAACCACTTTGATCCAAAAGCAGCAGATGCATTCTTCTCTGATATAAATCTACCAGAACGATCTCTTAACCAAAAGAATGTCTTAGAAGAAAAAATCACACAAGAAGATGTCGCAATGGTTATCAAAAACTTAAAGTTAAACAAAAGGCCGGGCCCAGACAGATACTCCGCTTTATATTACAGAACCTAAACAGACACTTTATCACCAATCTCAGCTGAAGCTTTTAACGTACTGCTGGAAGGAAAATCTTTTAGACCGGAAACATTAACGGCCATTGTTTGTATGATCCCCAAACCTCTCACTGATGAAACCCTATGCACAAATTACCACCCAATTTCGCTTCTAAACCTCGATATCAAAATTTTAGCAAAAATTTTAGCCAACAGATTAAACAATATAATAGGGAATCTCATCCACAAAGACCAAGTGGGCTTCATGCCAACACGCCAAGCGGGAGACAATGTCCGCTGGGCAGTTTTACTAGCACAGATGGCTAAAGCTAGACATATACCCTCCTGTTTTCTATCCCTTGATTTAAAAAAGGCTTTTGATTCCGTATCATAGCCTTACCTACGCTACACACTACAAAAATGGGGTTTTGGCCCCCACTTATTGACTTGGATGGAGGCACTCTAAAAAAAACAATTGCATACGTTAAATATGCAGGGTAAAAATCCAATCCATTCAATATAGAAAGAGGAACTCGCCAGGGATGTCCACTTTCGCCCCTTCTATTCGCCCTTTTAGTGGAACCACTAGCCCAACGAATCCGTTCAGACCCGACAATCACTGGTATTGAAACTGCTGGATACCAACATAAACTATGTCTATTTGCAGATGACATATTACTATTTTTGTCATCCCCACAAGTTTCAGGACCCGACCTCTTACCCATCCTCAACACCTTTGGGATGATTTCAGGTCTTTTAATAAACCCTAAAAAATCCAGTGTCCTTGATATATCCCTCTCCAAATTAGAGTCAGACTCGGTTAAACATGCACTCCCCTTCACATGGGCAGAGAGATCAATTCCTTATTTGGGGGTTCACCTAACCGCCTCATATTCCGACCTTTTTGCAGCAAACTATACCCCAATTTTAAAACAAATCACAAAACTTTTACAACAATGGACACATCTCCCGATATCTTGGACAGGTAAAATTAATGCAATCAGAATGACTATTCTCCCAAAATTACTTTACTTATTTAGAGTCTTGCCAATCCCATCTTATTACCTTAGATTACTTCAAAAAAGAACAGCAACCTTCGTGTGGGGCTCCACCAAACCCCGTATATTATTACACACATTACATTTACCTAAACTCAGAGGCGGTCTTGGCTTTCCGAATTTTGCAAACTACTATAGAGCTGCACACAATTGCCAGCCTCTCCAAATATCATGCTACTCATGAAATACCTTTATGGGTAATAAAAACCCACTCTCCATCTCCAATCTGTTATGGCTCCTCCCCAAAGAACGCAAAACCCTGCGTAATCCAATTACCAAACATTTTTTATCTCTATGGGACAAACTTAAATTTAAACACGAATTACAATCTCCTCACAACCCTCTATTATCATTCTCCAAAAACCCCGCTTTCTACCCAGCTTGGGTCTCCCCCAAATCATTCAAGGTTTGGACCTCACTGAACATTACACGGCTTAGTAACCTTATATCTCCTACATCCTTCCTCACATTTCCAACCCTATGCGACATCTATAATTTACTGAATTCCGAACTCTTTAGATTCCTCCAAATTAAAAACTTTTATGCACCACTACTAAATACTAATACCTCTCTATCCCAAATTAAAAATTTTGAATCGGCATGCCTGGAAAATCCAGATTCAAGAGGTATGATATCTTCAATATACTTCCAAATCTTTACTTACCCTGGCCTCAACAAACCTCTATATGCCCGCAAATAGGAGGAGGAGATTGAAAGAACATTTGAAATGGCTGACTGGTCAAAAATCTGGTCAGCAACAAAATCTTCCTCCCCAAACATCCTGGCGGTAGAAACCAATTATAAGGTTTTAACTCGATGGTACTTCGTCCCCTCAAGGTTGGCCAAATTTACGCCAAACCACACAGCTCAATGCTTTTGAGGATGCTCTGACCCAGGTACCCACTTGCACATATGGTGGTCCTGCCCATTGGTTCAGATATATTGGAAAAAGATATTTGGAATTGTTTACAGAATGTTTAATCTCAATGTGCAACCAGACCCAGCCACTGCCTTGCTCAATCTAAAACCAGACTATATCACATATAGACAATTTAAACTCCTTATCCAACTTACCACAGCGGCTAAGCAAACAATTGCTAAGGCATGGAGGACCCCCCTGACCTAGAGATACCCGAGACTGAAAGTAGACTAAATGTTATTATGTCTCATGCCAAAATGTTAGCAATAGAAAGGGACCAAATTCCTTTTTTTGAAAAAATATGGAATCCTTGGATTAAACTACGACTTATCACCATCCTGCGATAACAAAATTCTCATGCCATGGTAGCTGACAACCCTACCCAGGTAGGTGACTTACAAACCCAAACTCTTAGAACCTAGCTGTTACCCTACTCTTTACTGTGAAGATCATAATGCTCTTTTTACGTCCTCAGACAAAAAGCCATGTTACTCGTGCCAATCCAGTGAACTCCTGTACTCCCTTCTCTATCTCTCCTACTACTCTTTCCTACTCTTCCTTGTGACTCTCTGCTTCTGTGTGCCCCCCTTTTTTTTTCTCCCCCCCCCCCTTTTTAATTAAAATTTCTTTTTAGTATTATCTTATTTTTTTCCTTATTTTCTAAAGAGTAAAAAAGTATTATCCTACTTAACGGTTTTAATAGTTATGGTCCAAGCTATTACCTCTTACGATGGCATAATTTCCACCGCAGTTAGATATCTCAAGTTTTATTAACTAATGTACTTTTTCTTTTTCTATAGTAGTTAAATAACTTAGCAATCGGTAGTTTGCTGTTGGACCTTAGAGTTTTACCATATCTGTTAAACACGTATGGCTCATTGTAATATTTATTACAACTGTATTGTAATTTACTTGCTTATTCAATCAATAAAATACTTTGACAAGGAAAACTAGCTCAGAATTCTGGTTGGTCCCCTAGTCCATTTATCTATTTTCTAATATGGTCAGCTGCACGGATCACCACCATATCTGCTGGAAATAATCCTTTTTGGAACTCATAGGGTCCTTAATGTATTTAGATGGTTTCTGTGGTGTCCCGCCCACCTGGGCTCACCCATCTGTGAGGCATTTATATGATGCAAGATGGTGTCATGCTTGGGGGTGCGTTTATACCCATTGGAATGTCTGTAGATCGTATATCAAGTGATTTGGCATGTTCCCTTCTCATGGGATTTATCAGCCAGCTTGCATACTTTACATCGTCACTGGTCAGTAATTTCGGAGGCCCAATAGTCTTTATTTGGGGTAACCACAGCCATAACATATTCTCATGATATTGGGGATTGACTGTAATTAGTTGATCTAGGTGTCTGGTGGAATCCATCCCCATAGATACCAATTACAATACGACGTGTTTAAAAAAAAAAATCCCAATTACTATTTTTTTATTACACATTATGTCCTTAATTCACATTATTGTACTAATTCATTACAGTGCTCCTCTGGACTGGTTAAGCTGTTAGTCTCCACAGTACGGTAATAACAGAGGAGGCGCTTTTGGCATTGGTTGACATTCATACTGTCACCCATAGCCACTTTTTGATTACGGCACCTTTTTCATGCATAATGTGCGGCTATTTACTTCAGCTCTCAATGCATCCGTAATATAGAGCTTACAGATAATTGTTCTCTTTCCTCAATTTTTTATGCATATATTTTAACTAACTGCAACGGTGGCATTCATCTCTCATGGTTTGCTGCCACTATTTTATATTCAGTACTGGCAAATTGCCCCATTGCAAAATGGTGGCGTAGTGTGGGGTGTTCCCGGAGCTCTGAGCTGGGCGTTACCCACACTGTATAGCTTAAATAGCAGTGAGTCAGCACGCCGCTCGTGCCCCTGGACGATGTCATCTGTGACGAAACGGCGTAGGGAGGAGCGGCGTGTTGACGTCACCGCGAAAACACCGCAAGGTCCCCGGAAGCAATGGGCTGTGTGAGCCGGCCGGCTTTACATTTTTACATGCTATTTTAAAGATATACTTATTGTAAGTGTACACCTTTTTTCTATTTTTATTAAAACGCATTTATTAGCTGGATTATGCTATGGGAGCTTTTTTTTTCTTTGCTATACTATGTGGAATCTCTGACACGAGAATTTACACTGAGCCTAAGACCAAGGAGCTGGGACACTAGTTGAGGAGCCTAGAGACCCGGGCTGGGGTATAAGCCACATGCAAATGTGATCTCCTTATACGAGATCAGTGGATCTGGTAAGCGGCAGTGATTCTATTGGTGGAGGAATATTTTCTATCCTGAATTGACCACTTTTCCTTGAGTGCATGTCTGTTTGAAGTCACAGATTTTGTATACAAAGAGGACTTTGTAATTTCAGTTAACTTATGTGGAATTTCCTAGTGCAGCTATTCTGCTTTCTAAATGCCCATGTACACACGATCGATTTTCTCGACGGTGAAAACACAGTCGAGAAAATCGACGGGAAAAACGAGGAACGGCTTGGTCCCCTACACACGGCCGGGTTTCCTGACATTTTTTCTCTTGGTCGAGAAAAACGACAGTGTGTAGGCTCCCTGGCAGTGTTTCCCTATGGGAAAACTGCAGCGGAAAAAAATGCCGTGAATCACGACGAGAAAAATTAGAGCATGTTCTAATTTTTCTCGTCGTGATTATTGCTGTTTTTCTCGTCGGGAAAATGCAGGAAAGCCCACTGTCAGGTCACCTGTAGCCAGGTGACAGGTGCACACCGTAGGGGGACAGGAGTGCACCGCAAGGTAGTGAACCCTATGGCTGACTGCTGCGGATAGGAAACTGGGTGGTTGTGGAAAGCGGGACCAGAGGAGCACAACCGGGATCCTATGGGAAGCTTGAGCCAAGATTCCCCAGGGCGCGGAGTCTAAGACCCAGCAGGTCTTCTCCAGAGCCTCTAGTGGTGAGGATGTTATGCTGCAGGCTGGGTCCAGGTCGCGGCCCCTAGAGTCTCCTAGCTCACGCCCCGTAGGATAAGGGGACAAGAGGGGAAGCAGCAGTACGAGATATAAGAGTAACGAATAACAAGCTGAAAGTCAAGGGCCACAAGCAGACAAGGATAACGAAAGACAAGCCGAAGGTCAAGGGTCACGAGCAGACAGGGATAGTCGGGGACAAGCCAATAACGTAACAGAGAGACATACGTAGCACACGGCAGGCAGGAACCCAAACACACAATGCCTAACAAACACGTTGATCAGCAAAGCAGGCTTGCAGTGCACAGGTTAATATAGTGTTCTGTGATAGGGCCTGGGGTGGAGTCAGGCTGGGAGGAGATTATAAAGGAAGCCATGTGAAAAGGGTTCTGGCCTCTAAGATGAACACATGGGAAGGAAGGTAAGCTGACAAACACTACTGCATATCCATGACAGTACCCTCCCTCTTATGGGCCCTCCCCCGCCTGGGCCCAGGCTTAAAGGGAAATCTCTGATGAAACCTCCTCAACAGATGAGGTGCAGCGACATCAGATGCAGCGATCCAAGACACCTCCTCAGGACCAAAACCTCTCCAATGCACAAGGTACTGAAGAATGCCTCTGCAGAGCCGAGAATCCAGAACTTGTCTAACCTCGTACTTAAGATTATCCTCAGAGACTGAAAACGAGGTAGGGAGATGACAAGATCTATTGAGGACCAAAGGCTCTCTAGGAATAAGCAAGGGCATGAGAGGATCAACAGGAATCTGAGGAGGGTCCCCTAGACCCTTAAAGGGGGACTGGTCATCTTGCACAGGACCATCAGGCTGGGCAGATGTCAGTGGAACCCTGAAGTCAGGTTGGTTAGAAGGTGACATGTCGCCGGAGTCAAGCTGAATAGCTGAAGGACAAGCAGAATGTCCTGAACAAGAAAAAGTAGGAGGCTCACTGGGCATGGGCTGGACTGGCATAACTAGTAAAGAGGCAGAGTGAATAGCTGAGTCAGGTGTAGCGACTACCTGAATCGCATCGCAAGACATAGCGACTGCAGGACTTGTAGACAAGCTAGCCTGGCTGTGCATCCAAGGGTGGTTAGGGACAGAGAAATGTAAATGGTTATGCATCCTGGAATGAATGACCGGCTCAGGTTCACAGGGGGCAACCTTGGGTAGGCAGGACGAGGAACAGGAGGGACCCCAAGCCAGGATCTGTCCAGTAGTCCAGTCCACATAAGGAGAATGGAGCTGTAACCATGGGAGACCCAAAATTATAGGCGTTGAGGCCTTGGGTAAGATAAGGAAGGATATCCACTCCTGGTGGAGTGTCCCTACCGACATCTTAACAGGGAGGGTCTGGAAGCGGATAGGTCCCCCTGGGAGAACAGTACCATCAATCGCCAAGACCACCAATGGCGTGGTGCGGGGCAAAAGAGTAAGTCTCATGGACGATGCGATTTCCCAGTCCATGAAATTACCAGCGGCTCCGGAATCCAGATATACTGAGACCGAATGAGAAGAAGCACCAACATGAAGGAACACAGAAAGCAGAAGACGAGAAGGGGATGGTGATATTTCTGGGTCCAATACTCCACTTTCCAGATGAAGTGGACCCGAACGTTTTTCTGGACAAAGAGAGCAAGTGTCACGAAAATGACCTTTGCCCCCACAGTAAAGACACAGACCAAGAGTTCTGCGCCTAGCACGTTCCTCGGGGGATAGCCTGGTCCGACCCAGCTGCATGGGTTCCTCAGCTGGTAGGAGATGCTCTACGGGTCGAAGAGAGGGGAGCTCAGGCTGACTAAGAACCAAGGAGTGCTGGCGTTGCTTTTCTAAAGTCCTCTCCTGAAAGCGAATATCGATCTGGTTACACAAGGAGATAACGCCGGCCAGATCAGTGGGGATGGTTCTTCCTGCTAATTCACCCTTCACTCTATCAGACAGGCCATGCAAAAAGGTTGCGACTAAGGCCTCATTGTTCCAGCTCAACTCAGCCGACAGTATGCGGAAATGAAGGGCATACTGTCCCACAGAAGCAGACTCTTGGCGGAGACGTAAAAGGGCGCTGGCCGCTGAAGAGACACGAGCCGGTTCTTCGAAGATATTCCGAAAAAGTTTCAAGAAGCCAGACAGGCTAGAAACCACTGGATCATTCAGTTCCCACAGAGGGGCTGCCCAGGCTAAAGCTTCACCAGAGAGGAGGGAAATGATATAGGCTACCTTAGCTCGATCAGACAGGACGTTTTGGGGCTGGAGCTCAAAATGAATCGTGCATTGGCTAAGGAACCCCCTGCAAGCCTTGGAGTCCCCAGAGAAACGGGACGGAGCTGGCAGTTGTAGTGAGTGTGTGGCTGCGACTGGTGCAATAGGTGCAGCCGCTGGTTGTATTTGAGGTTGCGGATTCAGGGTTCCCAAGGAGGCCTGAAGCTGCTCGAAGCGGGAAGCCAGATCCTGGAGGAATCGCATCACCTGAGTCTGATTCGATTCCTGGGTTTCAAGTCTGCAAACTATGCCCTGCAATGGATCTTCCGCGGGGAGCGGGATGTCAGCCGGGTTCATGGCTGATCAAACTGTCAGGTCACCTGTGGCCAGGTGACAGGTGCACACCGTAGGGGGACAGGAGTGCACCGCAAGGTAGTGAACCCTATGGCTGACTGCTGCGGATAGGAAACTGGGTGGTTGTGGAAAGCGAGACCAGAGGAGCACAACCGGGATCCTATGGGAAGCTTGAGCCAAGATTCCCCAGGGCGCGGAGTCTAAGACCCAGCAGGTCTTCTCCAGAGCCTCTAGTGGTGAGGATGTTATGCTGCAGGCTGGGTCCAGGTCGCGGCCCCTAGAGTCTCCTAGCTCACGCCCCGTAGGATAAGGGGACAAGAGGGGAAGCAGCAGCACGAGATATAAGAGTAACGAATAACAAGCTGAAAGTCAAGGGCCACAAGCAGACAAGGATAACGAAAGACAAGCCGAAGGTCAAGGGTCACGAGCAGACAGGGATAGTCGGGGACAAGCCAATAACGTAACAGAGAGACAGACGTAGCACACGGCAGGCAGGAACCCAAACACACAGTGCCTAACAAACACGTTGATCAGCAAAGCAGGCTTGCAGTGCACAGGTTATTATAGTGTTCTGTGATAGGGCCTGGGGTGGAGTCAGGCTGGGAGGAGATTATAAAGGAAGCCAGGTGAAAGGGTTCTGGCCTCTAAGATGAACACATGGGAAGGAAGGTAAGCTGACAGACAAACACTACTGCATATCCATGACACCCACACATGGTTGTTTTTCTCGTCAAAGAGAAAAAATTACATTTTTCCCGACGAGAAAAATGGTCGTGTGTACGCAGCATAAGAGTTTTGTCAACTGTGGACTAAGAATTTACCTGTTTCCATCTCACAATTGGAGACTGTTTTTTGGCGACTACCCAAACGGGTGGATATTTTATTCAAGCAGGCAGGCTGGTTATCATATTGCCTGGTTGCTATTATACATTTTATATTTATGTTATGTATATATTTCATTGGTTCATTTAATTTCATTTGGATTTTCTTGCACATGTTATATTATTTTGCTTCACAGCACTCTTTATTTATTTGGTCAACTTTCTGTCCATTCACATTGCAGCACAGCTATTTTATATTATAAGTTTGTCTAGTGTGTCTATCTCACATGGTTAGTTGCAGCAGCAGCACATTTCACCAATAGTTTGTCACACAAATTGATAGTGTGATCATTTTTTAATGAGCACCTCCAGGGTTCATATTGTATGAACCATTTGTATAAATTTTTCACTGAGCCTGAGACTGCGCAGTATTTTCCTTATATACATACATGTTGGAGACTATGTCGGTCGCCTGGAAAGTCCAACGGCCTTGGGCCCACTGGTCTTTGTATAGCGCTCCCCAGCCCATACCGCTGGCGTCCGATTGGATTATTTGCCATCTTGTCGTGAGTAAGGAATGGCACCGGGTAAGATTCTGTTGTCTTGCCCACCAGTCTAAATTGACCTTCATCTGGGCTGCGATTTGGATTCTCCGACCAAAATCCCCCGATTTCCATTGATCCAGGAGACCCATTTGGAAGAGGCGTGAATTCCATTGGGCCCACTTGACCATCGGAATAGTTGAGATCATTATGCCTAGAAGTCGCATGCACTCTATTGTCGTCAGATATGCCTCCTTTCGAGCCTCTGACATTGTTTTTAGTATACCGGACATCTTCGCACCTAAGTACACCAGGGATTGAGTCGGCACGAGGTGACTCTTCTCTTGATTGATTAGCCATCCAAAGCTTTCTAGTGTCAACAAGGTTGTGTCCCGGTGTATTAGGAGTGTGTCCCTGTCTTGGCTCAGCAGTAAGATGTCGTCCAAGTAATGGTGTATGCGGATTCCTTGCAGCCGTAGGTGTGTCATCAGAGCCACCCGAACCTTCAGGAATACTCTGGGGGATGTGGTCAGCCCGAAGGGTAGGCAAACAAATTGGTAGTGAAGTTGTCCAATCGCGAACCGAAGGAATCTCTGGTAGTACGGAGCCATGGGTACATGGAAGTACGCATCCCTGAGATCCACCGATAGTAGCCAATCCCCTGGTTTGACAATTTTTAGGATTGTCTGGAGCGACTCCATCCTGAACCGATCCTTCTTGATGGATCTGTTGAGATCCCGGAGATCTATTACTGGCCTCCACGTCCCCGATTTCTTTTTAACCAAGAATAGAGGTGAGTAGACTCCGGAAAAACGCTCCTGTTGAGGTACTGCGATTATCGCTTCTTGATTCAGGAGGGTCTAAATGTAATTCCAAAAGACCTCCCGTTTTTCTTTCTCTGGGGGCATTTTTGTTGAGACAAAGGCTCTGCGGGGGTCGGTTGAGGAATTTCCAGTTGTGCCCATACCTGATGGTTGATATCACCCACGGCTCCTTTATCTTTTCTGCCCACACTTGATGGAACCTGAACAGCCTGGCTCCCACCTGGCAAGTGTGAGCCGATGTGTAGTCAAAAGGACTTCCGGGCTTGTTGTCCCCCGGAGGGGGCTGGTCTTCCAGATTTGCGGTTTGTCGCCGAGTTTGGCCACTGTCGGCGAAACTCCCTTCCTGGCTTGTAGGACCTGGTGACTCTGCCCCTAGATCTTGCCGTGCCTCTGAAAGTTGTGTTTTTCTTATGAAGCAACATCTGATCCTGTGGGATGAAACCCGATTTTCCCCCAGTCGCTTTGGCAATAGCCGTGTCGAGTTTATTCCCAAACAGGGAATGACCCTCGAAAGGTATTTTGCACCAACCTTGCTTGGACGCAGAGTCTGCCACCCAGGGCCTGAGCCACAGGGCTCTTCTGGCAGTCACCGCATTTAGCATGACTCTTGCCAGAATTTTGATTATATCGATAAATGCTTCAGCCATAAATGAAGCTGTTAGCTTCAGATTTGCTAACAAGGCTAAGACCTCAGCTTTGCATAGGTAATTTTCCACCGCCCCTTCGGTCCTTTGCACCCAGACCTCCATGGCCTTAGAGATGGTGGCCAAAGCCATCGTCGGTCTACATGCTCCACCAGCCAATGTGTAGATCTTTTTAAGATCCACATCCACCCTCCTGTCTAGAAGGTCTTTGAAGGTCACTGCATCATCCAGTGGCAGGGTCACATGCCTGGCGAGGCGCATGAGTGCCGCGTCCCCTACAGGGGGCTCCTCCAGAACCTTCACTTTTTCCGTCTGAAAAGGATACAGCTCTGCGAACCGATTTTTGAAAATCCCTTTCTTGTCTAAGCTCTTCCACTCGTCAGAGATTATGTCTTGGATCTCATCCACAAAGGGAAAGTTCACTGCCTCTCGTTTCATGTTGGAAAATAACTTCCTTTTGTCACGGTCCCTACCGTGCCAATAAGATGACCAGGCGTGGTCGCACCCCAAGTGGTTCTAGGTGGTATTGAACCCAGAACTGTATGTTACTGCTTCTGTTCATTTACCTCTGAGCCACTCCTCGGTTCACTATTCTGCCTGCTTTCCAGCTGAGCCTAGTTCTGCATGGTGCTGAAAGCCTTTCTCTGGATCTCCTTGCAATCTGCACCTGTCTCTCCTGGTTCAGCTGAGGCAGGTTACCTAATCTACTAGGGTATAAAACACTGCCTCACTCTGAGGGATTGGTCAGTTCATTGTTCTGTCTTTATCATTGCCAACGGTTCCTGTATTCCTGTGTTCTAGTTACAGCTACAAGACTGACTCTGGCTTCTGACCCTGGTTTTGTTGATCGTTTATTCTGACTTCTGGAATCCCTGACTACGGCTTGCCTCGACTATTCTTTGGAAAAATCCTATCAAGCCCCCGTGCACAGACTCACAGCCCAGGTAGCTTTTTACCTTGTTACCGTGGGCTGTGTGTATTTGCAAGGGTGAGCATACAACTCTGCATTATGGACTCCAACCAAGGTAAGCCCTTACACCTTTACTTCTTCTGCGGTTCTTCTGCTGCATCTTCCCACAGCAAGGTCTGCCTAATTTCTTTCACAAAAGGTGGAACTAAGGCGAAATCAAACCCATCATACTGGTCGTCATCCTCTTCGGCGGAGGATGCATCCGAGGCTTGAGCTTGTGTCTCTGGGTTATCCTGAGCAGTTGGACATCTTTGAGGTGACAGGGGGCGAGAGGTAGAAGGAACTGGGGCAGTTGACACTTGCGTCTGCATTGCAAACGACTGCAGTATATCCTCGAACGCCTTTTTCATCAATGATACTAGCTCCGTTTTATCAGATTCATTGCCCTTCATCGCCTCCTTGAAGCAGTCCACACAAGCCGTCTTCCCAGCTAATGCCTTTTTGGGGGCAAGCCCAGCAACCTCCTGGCCTGAACTGATCATGATATGAATCCTGGTGATGACGCGATGGCGACTGTGATGCCTTGAAGAAGAGCGAGAGCCCAAGATTTCTCTACCGTGAGAGCGCCGATCTTCCTGTGAGGACGAACGTCTCCTATTCCTTCTCGAGCTTCCATCCTCTGATCGTCAAGAAGAGCCATGACCATGACCTAAGGAGCTGGAGCAGCACAGATGGGCGTGAGAAAAAAATTAGTCTGCTAGATAGAAAATCCTAGTGATGCATGTAATAATCGGTATCTCCCCTACCTTCTTTGCGATCGCTGATCTTTAGAGGGGGAAGGCATTTTGGTTCTGTTGAAAAAAATATAAGACATTTTATGTCCTGCATATGTATTAAAGCTGGTGATGTGCTGGAATAAATCCTGCCATTTGCAAGCCATACCTGAGGAGAGGGTGTGTGCAGTACAGGCAGCCTAGCACACAGAGTGCCGTCCACTGCAACAGCAGAGTTAAACTGAGCAGCAACACTTTAAAAATTGGCTCCCTGAAGGCTTGCTCCACCCCTTCCTCCCCTGATTGGCTGGGGGCTATGCACATTCTCAGAGTAGGCTGCCTCATAAAAGGCAGAGAGTGAGCGCAGCTCGCCCTTAACAGGCACCATAAATCGATCCAAGAGGTGAGACACAGCACACCACCAGCTCCCCCAAGCCGCCTGTTTAAGGCCGCATGAAGCCACCCCAAGGATCAGCAGTGGGGTTTCCTGACCAAGTTACCGTTGGTATCTTACAACGCAGGGACTGCGTCCGGCAGCAGACACATCCAGACGGACCGCCAGTAGTTTATACCAGCTAGGAGGGGAGACACCATTAGTCCTGACCTAGGAGGAAGAAAAAGGAACGCTGAGGCTGGGGAGTGAAAAATGTATAGTTAAGTCCTGATTACGTAGGGGGTGGGCAGGGCCTCACCCAGCTGTGCTGACATGGAGCCGTCAGGAAAATTGTTTGGGATGCAAAGAAAAACACACAGATAACTTCTGGTGAAATACAGGACTCTCTCAAAACATTTGGTGTGGCTGTTTTAAGATGCACAATAAGGAGGCACTTTAACCACATCCCACCCGGCCACTGTACATATATACGGCCGGGTGGACGTTCAGGAACATCCCTCAGAAGGAGGGGGGATTGCGCGTGTGATGTAAATACAGAGCCGGTTGCTAGGCGATCTGCTCACACAGAAGTTGTCGGTGAGGAGAGGAGAGCGGACCGCTGCAGCCGGCTGATGATCAGTGAGTATGAGCTGTTATTTACAGCTTTTTACACTAATCATCAGCCTAGTGTCCCCAAAACACATGTCCCCACACAGTAAAAACACCTGTCCCCCACATATGTAACAGTAAAATCATATGTCCGTGATCACCTGCGCGCATCTGTACATGAGCATCTGCGTACATCTGTACATGATCATCTGCGTACATACAGTCGGGTCCATAAATATTGGGACATCGACAAAATTCTAATCTTTTTGGCTCTATACACCACCACAATGGATTTGAAATGAAACAAACGATGTGCTTTAACTGCAGACTTTCAGCTTTAATTTGAGGGTATTTACATCCAAATCAGGTGAACGGTGTAGGAATTACAACAGTTTGTATATGTGCCTCCCACTTTTTAAGGGACCAAGAGTAATGGGACAGATTAACAATCATAAATCAAACTTTCACTTTTTAATACTTGGTTGCAAATCCTTTGCAGTCAATTACAGCCTGAAGTCTGGAATGCATAGACATCACCAGACGCTAGGTTTCATCCCGGTGATGCTCTGCCAGGCCTCTACTGCAACTGTCTTTAGTTCCTGCTTGTTCTTGGGGCATTTTCCCTTCAGTTTTGTCTTCAGCAAGTGAAATGCATGCTCAATCGGATTCAGGTCAGGTGATTGACTTGGCCATTGCATAACATTCCACTTCTTTCCCTTAAACTCTGGTTGCTTTTGCAGTATGCTTTGGGTCATTGTCCATCTGCACTGTGAAGCGCCATCCAATGAGTTCTGAAGCATTTGGCTGAATATGAGCAGATAATATTGCCCGAAACACTCATCAATAAATACAAGAGAACCAGTTCCATTGGCAGCCATACATGCCCACGCCATGACACTACCACCGCCATGCTTCACTGATGAGGTGGTATGCTTTGGATCATGAGCACTACTTTTCCTTCTCCATACTCGTCTCTTCCCATCACTCTGGTACAAGTTGATCTTGGTCTCATCTGTCCATAGGATGTTGTTCCAGAACTGTGAAGGCTTTTTTAGATGTTGTTTGGCAACTCTAATCTGGCCTTCCTCTTTTTGAGGCTCACCAATGGTTTACATCTTGTGGTGAACCCTCTGTATTCACTCTGGTGAAGTCTTCTCTTGATTGTCGACTTTGACACACATATACCTACCTCCTGGAGAGTGTTCTTGATCTGGCCAACTGTTGTGAAGGGTGTTTTCTTCACCAGGGAAATAATTCTTCGGTCATCCACCACAGTTGTTTTCCGTGGTCTTCCGAGTCTTTTGGTGTTGCTGAGCTCACCGGTGCGTTTTCTTTTTAAGGATGTTCCAAACAGTTGATTTGGCCACACCTAATGTTTTTGCTATCTCTCTCTGATGGGTTTGTTTTTTGTTTCTTCAGCCTAATGATGGCTTGCTTCACTGATAGTGACAGCTCTTTGGATCTCATATTAAGAGTTGACAGCAACAGATTCCAAATGCAAATAGCACACTTGAAATGAACTCTGGACTTTTTATCTGCTCCTTGTAAATGGGATAATGAGGGAATAACACACACCTGGCCATGGAACAGCTAAGCAGCCAATTGTCCCATTACTTTTGGTCCCTTTAAAAAGTGGGAGGCACATATACAAACTGTTGTAATTCCTACACTGTTCACCTGATTTGGATGTAAATACCCTCAAATTAAAGCTGAAAGTCTGCAGTTAAAGCACATCTTGTTTGTTTAATTTCAAATCCATTGTGGTGGTGTATAGAGCCAAAAAGATTAGAATTGTGTCGATGTCCCAACATTTATGGACCTGACTGTATGTCCATGATCCCACAAACCAATTATTATACATTTAACAGGATTTTTTTTTTTTAACCAAAGACGTGTAGCAGAATACATTTTGGCTTAAATTTATGACAAAATTTGATTTTATTGGCTTTCTTTTAAAATAGAAGGAAGAAAATATTGTTGTTTTTTTTTTCTTCCAAATTTCCGCTTTTTTTTTTATTTTGCTTATATCGCAAAAAAAAAGTCCTGAATAAATACCATCAAAAGAAAGCTCTATTTTGTGTGAAAAAAATTATAAAAATGTCATATTGGTACAGTGTAGCATGACCGCGCAATTGTGATTGAAAGTGCGAGAGCGCTGAAAGCTGAAAATTGATCTGGGAAGGAAGGGGGTGAAAGTGCCCAGTATTGATGTGGTTAAGAAAGATGGGCTGCATGGTCGAGTCGCCAGAAGAAAGCCATTACTACTACGCAAATGCCACAAAGTATCCTGCTTACAATATGCCAAACGGCACAGAGACAAGCCTCAAACCTTCTGGCACAAAGTCATTTGGAGTGATTAGACCAAAATTTTGCTTTTTGGCCATAACTATAAACGCTACATTTGGAGAGGAGTCAGCAGGGCCTATGATGAAAGGTACATCATTCCTACTGTGAAACACAGAGGTGGATCACTGATGTTTTGGGGATGTGTTGTCTACAAAGGCACAGGAAATTTAATCAAAATTGATGGCAAGATGAATGCAGTATGTTATCTAAAAATATTGGAGGAACATTTGCATTCATCAGCCAGGAAGCTGCACATGGACTTGGACATTCCAACATGACAATGATCCAAAACACAAGGCCAAGTCAACCTGTCATTGGCTACAGCAGAATAAAGTGATGGTTCTGGAGTGGCCATCTCAGTCTCCTGACCTCAATATCATTGAACCACTCTGGGGAGATCTCAAACGTGCAGTTCATTCAAGACGGCCCAAAAATTTACAGAAACTGGAGGCTTTGTGCCAAGAGGAATGGGCAGCTTTACCATCTGAGAAGATAAACGGCCTCATCCACAAATACCGCCAAAGACTTCAAGCTATCATTGATGTTAAAGGTATCAATACATGGTATCAAGAACTGTGGTATGTAAACTTTTGATTAGGGACATTTGGGTAGTTTCTGTTGTCATTATGGATAAAAAGAGTAAACACAGTTGATTGATAATAAATGGCTTCAACCAAACACTAACCATGAGTTAAAGAAAAGTTTGTGTTTGTTGTAGAGATTTTTATGAAGATGTATTTAATATGTATTGTCATAGTGTCACCCAGTGTTAGTACTTCCGCAACCCGCTCTAAAGAGCTGGCTGGGGCAGTCTGAGGCTGGTTGAATCCCGTCTGGTAGGGGAAAACGTCTTGAGGTTGGAGTGCGATGTTTGCAAGGTGCGGATATGTCCACCGACGAGGGCCCTCTTTGCATTAGCACGGACGATCGTTGAAGAGGGGATATGCTCGCTCTGCAACGACATCATTGGTTATAGGCAGATGCGTGCTCTTGTCTCTGCTGTGTCTGATCAACATTGATTGGGATTCGTAGCACTCGTCTGCAGATAGCCTCCCTCCCCCATTCAATAATAGTATAATCTGAATATGCGTTATTCTATGGAATAGCGCAGAATAAGGATTCCTATCAACGGTAATATGAGAGCTTGTGAGTGTTGTCAGAGTCAGGGAAGGCGTCCATGTTTTAAATCAATACGGCTTTGTTTGCTGGGAGCATACACGCTTTTCCCTGCTTGGACACGCCCATAAGACTTTAGCCATCATGCGTTATTGTATTCATTGTATGTATTATTGTATTGAATCCTTTAAGCTATATTTCTTGAGTGGTATTCATGTACTGGATTCCCTGTTGGAAGGGATGTCCTTGTATTGTCATTTTCCCTGTGTGAAGGTCACATGCTGTGACCTCACTTCCTGTTGGTAACTCCTTTAGTGAGGATCACATGCTGTGACATCACTTCCTGTTGGAATTTTAATAAAATAGCGAGAGACACTGCTCCCAGGCAGTCATGCTGGGAGGCTGAGATGAGAACATAGCTGGCTGTGTGATGCTTGCTTCAGGTTATGGATGGGACGGATGAACTGTGAGTGGAACTTTAGCCTAAAGACAACATTATTGCAAAAAGATGAATCTAAAGTGTGTGCTTATTTAGCACAGGAAATATAGGCTGTATGCTCTGCATGGTACCTATATTTCCACGACATGTTATCTTTCAAATTCTCTGAAAAATGGCCAAGAAATTATAAATTCTGCCAGAGTATGTAAACCTATGAGCACAACTGTATATATAAACAGTCTTATATATACAAACACACACACACACACACACACACACACACACACACACACACTGCGTCCAGTGTAGCCAATATCTACAGTGCATTCTGTGGTGTACTGTTTCTTTCTTTGTATGTTACATCTTTCAATAAAAAAAAAAAAGAGTATAACATCGATAGTAGTTGTAATATTTGTACATAAAGGCAGTTATGACGAAGTGTAACAGAACACATAACGATAAAAAGGAGTCTTGTAGCCTAGGGGTGGCGTAGTAATAAGCCCCACATGGGGGGTAACAAAACATGCACGTGATAGCAATGCAGAGGAATTACCCTACTTATTAGAAAACAGTAACTGGATGGATCTAAGCATGAGGATCTAAGGATGAAGATGGTCCCTAGGGATACCAAGCAGGTTCTGTTGGATGATTCCAAAAAGAGGCGTGGGGCAGGGAGGGGTGGGGAGAGGGGGGATAGGGGAGAAGAGCACCAAGTTCATGCAGTGCATGTAGAATGGGGTAGACAGCGGGATTGAGGCTGCAGTTTCAAGGGTAGCGTTTTCCATCAGTTTGGAGGAAGAGAAGGGGTTGGTGGGCGAGAGGTGGTCTCGCACGGTGATTCATGACGTGGCAAGAGTGGGATTCCTTAAGTTGTTGTTCTGTCAGTCAGGAGAGAGCAGCTCCATCCATGGTGTAGGGGGGAGGCTCGTGATATAAAAAAGAGGTTTTCGAAGTTCGCCATATCCATAGGGGTGAGTGTTGAGACCATAAAAGCTTGCCATTTGTGGTAGAAACGTGTTTTGGTCTTTTTATGTGTTAAATCTGTGTTGAGCTTGTCCGTGTAGAGTAGTTGTAAGAGCTCTCTTTTGACTTGTGAGGTGTTTGGGCGAACATTGGTGATCCAGTTTTTCAGGATGGATCTTCTGGCGAGTAGGAGGCATATCAGGGTCCAGTCTTTGCAATAGGGGGTAGAGTTCAGCGACCAGGGTAGTAGCTGGGGCCAAAGATGAGAAGTGGGGGGTCTTTGGGCAGTTTCAGCAGGGTCACCTCAAAGATGTACGATAGGATCCCAGAAGGTGGAGATGTAGGTACACAACCAGAAACGATGTGACAGTGAAGGTCTGGGGTGTTGACAAAGAGGACACATGGGGGCGGAATGAGCCTGTTTGCTTGAGAGGCAAGGGATATGAGCTCGGTGTACAATCTTCAGTTGGGTTTCCCTCCAAGAATTGTTGGGCACCAGTTTGTGAACGGTATTGAGGCTTTGTAGGAGTTTGTCCACAAGCTGGGTGTCTGGGAAGTCTTTTGCCCAGTTGGCTGCTGATGAGGATGTCAGAGAGGGAGTGGTTTTCAGGAGCAGAGGTTGGTAGATGCCCGAAAATTTGTATGAACCATCTAAGAGAAGGGTATCCGTGAGAGATGATTGGAACCTTTTGCGATCTTCACTGCAAGACTTTTTTAGAAAGCTGATGCATTGTCTATATTGGAAGATATGTGATTGCGGAAGTGAGAACTTATCAGCTAAGGTTTGGAACGTGGTGGGGCGACCAGTCTCTAAGTCACATAGCGAGGAAAATTTTGTGACGCTGTTTTTCTGCCAGGTGATGTAAGGTTGCTGGTCCAGACCTGGGGGGAAGCTTGGGTTTCCTTGTATAGGAAGGTGGCTGGATATGAAGGGTGAGAGTTTGAGGCTTTTCCGGACTTCTCTCCAAGCAATTGCTGTGTCTCTAAGCAGGAGGTTATGTTGAAGTGGCAGTGGAATGGATTTCCACTTAGTGGAGGAGGGCCACCAAGGAGTACAGGTGGACCATTGCGGATTCCAGGGGGAAATTGGAGTAGCGAGATGTTTGGGCTACCCAGTCCAAACCTGTCCTCAATAGGCAGGCTAAATTGTAGGTTCTAATGTTTGGGAGACTGATACCCCCTTCGCGTCTAGGAAGATATAACCCTGTGAAAGCTATGCGTGGTCGTTTATTTTGCCAAAGGAATTTGGAGATGGCAGTATTGAGACATTTTGTGTCTTTATGGTGAAGAAGCAAGGGAATGGTTTGAAGTGGGTAGAGTAGACGGGCGAAACTGACCATTTTCACAAGATGGCATCTTCCCAGGAGCGAAAGGGGCAGATCCATCCAGTTATCTAGTTCTTGAGAAATTTTCGTGAGCAGGGGGGATAGTTGAGGTGATAGAGAGAGGAGGGTAGTTTCCCTATTTTTATTCCTAAGTAGACTGAGACTGAGAAGATAAATTTTTGAGTCCAGGGAGGGTTTGACGGGGTGCCTATGCGAAGGATTTTACTTTTGTTGTAATTTTATGCGGCGGCCCGAGCATAGTCTAAACTGGTCAAAGATTGATTTAATTGTAAGCATGTCAGAGGGGTTTGCTGAGAATATAAGGACATCATCCGTGAAGAGTGAAGTGCGTAGTTCGTGTTTACCAATGTGGATGCCATGCAGTGGGGCTATGTGAGATATATACCTAGACAGGGGTTTCAATGCAATGTTGAAAAGGAGAAGGGATAAGGGGCAAGGGGCAGCCCTGTCTTGTGCCTTTGTGAAGCCGGAATTCGTCTGATAGAAGGCCTGCCGCTACCAGCCGGGGCGGTCACCAGCCTAGCGCCCCGGCAGCTAGGCTGGTGAGCGAAAGGGCCGGAGAATCCCATTTTAGACATGACCATGGAAAGCCATTCAAAACTTACGTTGTCGAAGGCTTTCTCTGCATCTAGGGTGATAATAGCGTGGTCTCCCTTTGGGCTGCATTGGGCGTGTTCCAGGCCCATCAATCACCTTTCTGATCATGGTGGCAGTCCTGCCCTTCACGAACCCTGATTGGGCAGGGTGTATCAGAGAGGCTATGATGGCGGCTAATCTGGTGGAAATAATTTTGGAAAGGATCTTAACGTCAAGGTTTAGGAGTGAGAGAGGTCTATATGAACGAGGTTCTTGTGGGTCTTTTATATTTTTTGGCTAATAATTTTATGATGGCTTGGTTGCCTGTGGGTGGGTAGGTAGGCTCCACCTGACCATATGTAATGGTAGACTTCGTGGAGGGTGGGTTCCAGGAGTGGTCGAAGAGTTTTTTTTGTAGAATTCACCCGTGAAGCCATCTGAGCCTGGGGCTTTAGATGGGGCTAGGTTCCTAATAGCGTTAGAGATTTCAGTAAGGGAGATGGGTGTGTTTAGAGTATCAAGTTGAGAGGGAGTGATTTGGGTGAGGGTAGTTTTCTCAAGAAAGGCAAGTGCGGTCGGTGTATCTATAGGGTCTGTCGCATATAGGGAGGAATAATAGTGTAGCATGGCTTCGTTTATGCCTTTTTTGAGTGGTGTTAATGGTACCCCAAGTGTCTCGGAGGAAAGTGATATGGGTCGGGCGGTTGGGGCCTTTACAGAGTCTTGAAAGTAGGCTATCCGTCTCATTACCGAACTTGTGAAGGGTAGCGTCCATGTGCGCCTTTTTGGTTAATTCCAGAGTTTCAGCCCAGGTGTCAAAGGATTGCTTGACTGACAGCCATGCCTTCCTATTGTCAGGGGAATCGTTCATATATAGGGATCGTTGAGCTTGGTGTAGTCGGGAACTGGCCATTTTGTAATTTGTGAGAGCGTTACGTTTGAAAGAGGCTGCGTAAGAAACGATGCGTCCTCGAAGGAAGGCTTTGCCTGCTTTCCAGAACAGATTTGGGTTGTCAGAATGCAAAGCATTGGACAAGGCGTACTCAAGACTATGCCTGTTCCATGTATTGTCGGAAGTCAGAGTTGTTTTGGAGGTAGGATGGGAAGGGCCAAAGTTTGGGACTTGGGTGTATATCAGGGTTGTCGAGAGTTACCGAAATAGGTGCGTGGTCTGAAATAACA
This sequence comes from Rana muscosa, assembly GCA_029206835.1. Taxonomy (NCBI): domain Eukaryota; kingdom Metazoa; phylum Chordata; class Amphibia; order Anura; family Ranidae; genus Rana; species Rana muscosa. The sequence goes on along the minus strand of CM055116.1, from coordinate 791,358,045 downwards.
ATGTCGTGGATGTCAGCGTCAGATATCAGTGGTACAAGGTTGTCAGAGCAGAAGAGGTAGTCAATTCTGGTAAAGACATTATGGGGGTTAGAGTAGAATGTGAATTCTCTATCAGCTGGGTCTTGGAGGTGCCAGATATCGTGGAGGTGGAGGGAGTCCATCGTGGAGGCCAAGAGAGACAGAGCATTGGGCTCCGAGAGGGAACGTGAGCGTTTTGGAGAAGATCTGTCGTCCATTTGGTGTATTGTGGAGTTGAAGTCCCCGCCGATTATGTGTGGGAGATGTGGGTTGCGAAGGAGCCAGGTCGAGAGATCACTATAAAACTGTTTAGTGCGGTTATTGGGTGCATAGACGTTTGAGATTATCAAATCTCTGGTCCCTATTTGAAAATGGGCTGATAAGAGGCGTCCCTTTGAGTCTGAATCAACCGACAGGATCGTACAGGGGAGGTTTTTATGAACGAGTATCGGAACTCCTGCTGTGCCTCCATTTGAGTCAGAACCCATTACCGTGCCCACCCATAGTTTTTTCATACGGTGGAAGTCAGGGGTGGAAAGGTGGGTTTCCTGTAGTAGGGCAATATCGGTCTTTAGTCTCTTAAGGTGACGGAGAATTTTCATTTGCTTGTTAGGGGAGCAAAGCCCTTTCACATTCCAGGAGACTATTTTCATATTGGGGGGGGGGGCCATAAGGGGGGTATGGGCTGATGTTGCATGAGTAGTGTGCAAGGACTTTCGGTGATGAGCTACAAGTATATTCGGGGATAGGGAAGAGCCTAGGCTGTCTGAGAGTGTTGGTGTACAGTCATTTTGGTGTTGATAAACCATAGGGTGATGGTGCATGAGGGAGGGGGGAGTAAAAAGGGAGGGAGGTAGGTAAAAGGTAGAAACAATAAAACACATTTGAGAAACTTCACTTTTTTCCGCATGGAGTTACTGAGTAGGCCAGCTCCCATTACAAGACCCGTAGGCTGCAGCAATTTAAACCCACGAATCAGAGGGTGGTGCATGCTGGCAGTTTTTGGGTTATGTACGGGGAGAGTGAACCGAACCACGCAGGGATGCTAGGGGAGAAGATCGTGGAACAAGATCAAACACTAAAACAGTTATAACATTTCAGTAGTATATAAAATATTAGACAAAACTGTAGAAATAACTCGGCCTACCAGAAAGTGGATTGCTTGGTGAGGAGGAGGGAACATGACTGAGAAAAAAAGAGATAAAAAATAAATTAAAAAAGTATAAAAATAAAGGAGCATGTGAGAGTTCTCTCGGCTAGACTTGAATCGGCATGGCCGATGGAAGAGCAAGTGCTCTGAGATCAAGGTGGTGCTGGAGGAGCACTCTCAATGAGGTGCGGAGCGATGTTGGTCTGGGCCAGAGGTTCTGAATCGCTTTGGAGAGTCTTTGCGTGGGCTCCTTTTGGTCTAGAGCACGATTGATAGGAGCTGTTTTGGGGGAGGGGCTGAGGTGAGGACCCGTGCGTAGCGATCTTAGGAAGGCCTCCACTTCAGGGATGCGCCTTGCACAAAAATCCATGAGCTGTAGCGATGTAGCGATTCTGGGATGCCAACGAAGCGCAAATTTCTCCTTCTGGACCTATTCTCTAAATCGTCCAGCTTCTCCAGAATATATTTATTTGTCTTGTCTTGGGCTTGTTCAGTGGATTGTGCCTGATATAATTCCTCCTCAATGTTTGCTATATGGTTCTCTGCCTTATTTAACCTGGAGGTATGTTCCCTGAGCTGGGCCTGGAGTTTGTGTATGCCTGCGCTGACAGCCTTTTCTACTGAGGCAGTGATCAGTGGGGAGAGAAGAGCTGTTACAGCCTGCGCTATAAGGTCGGTATTGTAGTCCCCTGTAGGCAGCTTTTCAGTGTTCGCTTGTGAAGAGGGGAGGGGGGGGGTCTGGCCGCCACTTACCTCCATAGCTAGCGTTGTTTCTGAGGAGAGCTCTGTGTAGGCCGAAGCCGGGGCCTCGATTTGCGGTTCTGCCGTTCGCGCCGCTGCGGCCGCATACGATCGCAGGGCAGTTTTCTCCAGAAAGCGGTCCATATTGTGGCCAGGTGGTGGATGGGGATGTTACCTGTGGTTGAGGTGTGTTTGCAGGCTTTTTAAGCCGTTTTAGGAGTCTCGCTGCGGGAGCTGAAGTGAAGAGCAGCTACTCCATGTGGCGCCGGGACCGGAAGTGTGTACTGTTACTGTGTACACTGCCTGAAGTGTATTAGAATCTAAAAGAGTGTGTACAGTGTATACTACACTTCTGGTGGTGTACACAGTAAAAAATGCAGTGCAGGCGGTGTACACAGTATCTAATACAGTGTGTACAGTTTCTACTACACTTCTGGTGGTGTACACAGTACACAATACAGAAAATTAAAGTTGAGCTACCAAATCGCACTAGGGCATAAATGATGAAACTAGTGATGATTACCAGTGTCCAAATAGGTTGATACAAAGATTTAAAAGTCAATAAACCACTTAACCTACACCATAAATGACAACATGGATTAATGATAAACCAAAAATTTTATTTAGCAAATTTAAAAAATATATTGTGATGTTGAAAAAATAGTGATGAAAAAAATAGTCCTTATAATTAGGTAAAGTGTGAAATAGATCAAGGTCTGTGAATGATGAAGTGAATGAAAAAATGGCAATCCCAAAAAACATCGGATAAACTCAGAGTGACATATTATCCACCAATAATAAACTTGTGCACCACCACCATCAGGATATTGAGCTTACCAGAAGCAAGCTAAATGGTGGTCTGCGGCTATAACCCAGCCCGGGTCAGGAAGCAGCAGCTACACAGATGGATCCACTAAGGTAAACACAGCATGCTGTCTGATGGATAATCCCGAATGTGTTGAGGACTCAGGTATGCCAGTATGTTACCCAAAAGTAGAAAGACCTCACATAGCGTAAAACTATTTAAAATTAAAATTTATAACAAAGTTTACACTTACATTTTGTAAACATCATAAGATCATAAGAAAAAGACGGCCGGCAAACAAGCATACACCTGTCCACAGCGAGGATAGCATGATGGCGTCAGTATGTCCAACCTACTGACGCACGTTTTGTCACACACTGACGTCATCTTGGGGAACAGGTGACGCACCACGTTTATATATCAGAAATGAACAACCAAGCCTCGGTTTGAATCGTGGGACCGGGATATCTCACTTCCGCATGGCAATCCGGAAACCCAGAACAACCATGATAGAAGAGGGCAGGAGGGTTTAAACTCCTGGAACTATTTGAATTTTAATAAATTAAATTTATTTAAAATAGGGGTTATATTAGAAGACAGAGAACAAGTGCAATTTTAATCTAAGAAGCCAATCATATAGTACCAGGGAACTACTTAACTGACAAAAAGATTGTTTCCCTAGTTCGGGGAATTCCCCAGACTTATGATATTATTGGGCTAGGCTAAAGGTTCAGTAATTGTACCCATGACGAGTCTAAACCGGTAAATAATATATTACAATTTAAAATTAAAACATAAATTATGCCTAATTAGGGAATAACTCATAAAAATGAGTGGCCAATATAACTATGAATACCAGCCAAGCTACAACTTGACTAATATTCAGATTCATCAAATATTATATGTAAATAATTAAACCTGACGGTTCATGTTAACCACCCACAGACATCAAAACTAGTTAGATTAATTATACATGGCCATACAACAACTGCATGGTCAAAAGTTATTTTCCCAAACGCAGAGGGGGGGGGGGGGGACAGGAAAAAAAGTTTTATATATAAAAGGAAGTTATATATTGAGAGAGCCATCAGCTCTATTAGCTATTAAAATCAAGGAGAGAACCCTCCGACCTTGGTGCGGAGTGCTAAATGGCTCATCCCACCCTGAGAGATCCCACCACTAGCTCAACTGAGTGCAAACCAGTACACATATGAAGTAAGAAAGGACAAAAGAGAAATATAAATACAAACAGTAATTCATATCCAGAAAAATAGAGTGATGTCAATGCTTATGCGTTGTCTATAGACGCATTGACACCTACATCCATGTTTAAACCAAATGGGGCATAGCACCTCAGTCTGTGTATCCGGGACATTTCGAGCCTGGATATACTTCTGACTAGGGATGAGCTTTGTGTTCGAGTCGAACATCGGCTGTTCGATCGTTCGCGCCAAATTCGAGTGATGCGAACGGCCCACAATGCACTACGCCATCGCAGTGTCATCCAGGTGCTGTGATTGGCCAAGCATGCACTGTGACCCCGCGGAGGAGGAGGGACGAGGACGAGGGACGAGGACGAGGAGGAGGGACGAGGACGAGGACGAGGACGAGGACGAGGAGGAGGAGGACGAGGAGGAGGAGGACGAGGAGGACGAGGAGGACGAGGAGGAGGACGAGGAGGACGAGGAGGACGAGGAGGACGAGGACGAGGAGGAGGACGAGGAGGACGAGGAGGAGGAGGAGGAGGACGAGGAGGACGAGGACGAGGAGGAGGAGGAGGAGGAGGAGGAGGAGGAGGAGGAGGAGGAGGAGGAGGAGGAGGAGGAGGAGGAGGAGGAGGAGGAGGAGGAGGAGGAGGAGGAGGAGGAGGAGGAGGAGGAGGAGGAGGAGGAGGAGGAGGAGGAGGAGGAGGAGGAGGAGGAGGAGGAGGAGGAGGAGGAGGAGGAGGAGGAGGAGGAGGAGGAGGAGGAGGAGGAGGAGGGAGGAGGAGGAGGAGGAGGAGGAGGAGGAGGAGGAGGAGGAGGAGGAGGAGGAGGAGGAGGAGGAGGAGGAGGAGGAGGAGGAGGAGGAGGAGGAGGAGGAGGAGGAGGAGGAGGAGGAGGAGGAGGAGGAGGAGGAGGAGGAGGAGGAGGAGGAGGAGGAGGAGGAGGAGGAGGAGGAGGAGGAGGAGGAGGAGGAGGAGGAGGAGGAGGAGGAGGAGGAGGAGGAGGAGGAGGAGGAGGAGGAGGAGGAGGAGGAGGAGGAGGAGGAGGAGGAGGAGGAGGAGGAGGAGGAGGAGGAGGAGGAGGAGGAGGAGGAGGAGGAGGAGGAGGAGGAGGAGGAGGAGGAGGAGGAGGAGGAGGAGGAGGAGGAGGAGGAGGAGGAGGAGGAGGAGGAGGAGGAGGAGGAGGAGGAGGAGGAGGAGGAGGAGGAGGAGGAGGAGGAGGAGGAGGAGGAGGAGGAGGAGGAGGAGGAGGAGGAGGAGGAGGAGGAGGAGGAGGAGGAGGAGGAGGAGGAGGAGGTGGAGGAGGAGGAGGAGGAGGAGGAGGAGGAGGAGGAGGAGGAGGAGGAGGAGGAGGAGGAGGAGGAGGAGGAGGAGGAGGAGGAGGAGGAGGAGGAGGAGGAGGAGGAGGAGGAGGAGGAGGAGGAGGAGGAGGAGGAGGAGGAGGAGGAGGAGGAGGAGGAGCTCCTTTCCCACCGAAAATCCTCTGGCTTACTGGGTCTTGAGGATGGATCACTGGCCAGAGCTTGCACAGTATGCAATTGAGCTACTGGCCTGTCCTGCATCCAGCGTTCTTTCGGAACGCACATTCAGTGCTGCTGGAGGATTTGTCACGGATCACAGGGTGCGCCTGTCCACCGACTCGGTTGATCGACTGACTTTCATCAAGATGAACCAGTCTTGGATCACCACCAGCTACCACACACCTGATGCTGATATAACAGACTAATTGATTTTAACATGTCACATCCCTTCAAGACTGATGCTGATGCTGAGTGCCTGTGCTGTTATGTTGACTGGCTATCCTCCTCCTCCGAGTCCTCAATGATACGATTGATGATGATAGCTTGGAAGATCATTTTTGTTTATGGGTGCCGCCACCAGTGGCTAAGGCCCAATTTTTCAGCCCCTGTTTTACAGGGGCGTGTAATTACAATTTTTTTAGCAATAATTTGCCATAGGGCTCATTGCTGTGCTCCAAGTACAGTATCTGTGAGGGGTTGGAGTGTTGTGGCACCAGTGCCTAAGGCCCAATTTTTCAGCCCCTGTTTAACAGGGGCGTGTCATTACAATTTTTGAAGCAATACTTTGCAACAGGGCTCATTGCTGTGCTCCAAGTACAGTATCTGTGAGGGGTTGTAGTGTTGTGCCACCAGTGCCTAAGGCCCAATTTTCAGCCCCTGTTCAACAGGGGCATGCAATTACAATTCTTGATCTAATAATTCACAGCAGGGTCCATTGCTGCACCCACCAAGAGTAACTCTGAGGGCTTACAGTCTTGTGGCAACGCCACCACCACCACCACCACGAAAGGCCCAATTTTTCAGCCCCTGTTCAAAAGGGGCATGTAATTACAATTCTTGATCTAATAATTCACAGCAGGGCCCATTGCTGCACCCACCAAGAGTAACTGTCAGGGCTTACAGTGTTGTGGCACCAGCACCACCATCAAAGCCCCAATTTTTACTACCACTGTTCAACAATTATATGTAATTAAAATTCCTGATATAATAGTTGACAGCAGGGCGTTCCAGCACCAACCAAGAGTAACTGAGTGCTTACAGTGTTGTGCCAACACCAACAACTAAGGGGCCTATTTCTGCAGAGTATATACGGCAGGTCCCTACTTTCAAACATCCAACTTACAAACGACTCCTACTTGCAAACGAAAGAAGACAACAGGAAGTGAGAGGAAATCTACCCCTAGAAAGGAAAATTCTCTCCTGTAAGAATAAATATGGGAGAAAGGGGTCTCATCTGTACTGATGCTTTATCAGCAATCCTTGTTTCAAGAAAAACACCACATTTCAAAAACAGTTGTCATTGGGACGGAAAGTGAGGTGAAATGTTCTGAACAGGGGCACAGACAGCAAAACAAATGTTACAGGGGTGATAACCCTTACCTATGTTTCCCAAAAAGTTTAAAAATAGATTTTTGGGCTGGAGCTACACTTCAACAATGTACCTGTTCAAAATTACAAACACATTCTACATAAGAACAAACCTACAGTCCCTGTCTTGTATGCACCGCCTGTATACGGCTGTTCAGAGTATATAGGGCCTTTTTTATTTTATGTGCGGGGTTCCCCTTAATATCCATACAAGACCCAAAGGGGCTGGTAATGGGCTGGGGTAGGGGGGGGGTCATGGGGTAGCTATGCCATTTTTCTTAAAGAATTTCATCCATATTACCGGGACCAGACATTACATTAAAGCCGCAAGCAGTTTTAAATGGCTTTTTTTTCCTTTAGAAGTGTCATTTTGTGCAGGGACAGTTCTAAACACGGGAAACACGTGGCACTTCACAGGCATACTTTAGACACCCCCCAGGTACGATATTTAAAGGAATATTTGACTTTTTTTTTTTCACTTTATGCATCATTAAAATGACTGCTCCCGAAAAACGACCGTTTTTAAAACTTCTTTTTGCATTGATACATGTCCCCTGGTGCAGAACCCGGGTTCCCAAACCCTATTTATGACAATAACATGCATAATAGTTGTTATAATTAGCACTTTAGAATTCGAACGTTCGCATCCATTGTATTTAATAGGGTTCTAATGTTCGTTCGAACTTTCGGTCCGTTCGCGGGTTCTGGTGCGAACCGAACCCGGGGGTGTTCGGCTCATCACTACTTCTGACTAAGGAGCTGCCCCTCCACTGTGGGCGATATTTATCGATACCCAGGAAGATGGTATTAGAGGGGTCCTTGTTGTGGACCAACAAATAATGCTTAGATACCGAGTGTTTGGGAAAACCACTCTTAATATTTGTAATGTGTTCCCCAAGTCTCACCGAAAGATGGCGCTTTGTCCGGCCCACATATTGAAGTCTGCAAGGGCACTGGAGCAGATATACTACCCCCTAGGTAGCACATGTAATCAGAGGTTCTATCTAGTATTCTTTGGAAGTACTAGTAGAATGAAACTTATGAGTACGTCTCTGTGTGCACCTATTAACTGCTTGCCGGCCAGCGCACAACGATTTACGTCGACAGCATGGCACAGACAGGCAGAAGGATGTATATATACGTCCCCTTTAAGAAACCGGCATTGTTCAGAGCTGCGAGCTCCGTGACTCCGACCGCGGGCATACCCGCGATCGTGTCATGGTGAGGAAGAAGGGGGAAATGCTTACGTAAACAAGCATTTCCCCAGTCTTCCTAGTGACAGGACAGTGTACACAGCTTCCTGTAATCGGAAGCTGTGATCACTGTCATGTCACCCATTAGGTGCCAACCTGTCACGGAGCGAAGAAGCTCCCTTATAAATGATTTGAGGTTAGGGTTGAGCGAACCCGGACCCGAACAATTTACTGTAGGTTCGGTGTTCGGCAATGTAATGGCGCATTTTAAAAAGCTGCAGGGCAGCCAATCAACATTTTTTTAACTTTTGTGCCCTTAGAAGCCATCACAGCCATGCCTACTAATGGCATGGCTGTGATTGGCCAGTGCAGCATGTGACCCAGCCTCTATATAAGCTAGAGGCACATAGCACAGCACGTCACTCTGCTTCAGTCACTCTGCTTTAGTTAGTGTAGGGAAAGTCTGCTGCTGCTGCTTTGAGGGAGAGAATTAGATAGGGGTCCTGTCCTGATTCAGAAATGGAATTAGTCAGCGATCTATCTTGCTTTTGTTGTGTGGGTGCAATGCACAATCTTTTTACCTGCCCTGAGCCCAGTGCCAGAGAAAAGCTAACTTTTATCCGTCTGTTAGGTTGGCTTCAGCGGGCATTTTATGCAAGCTCAGTGCACCAGCTACTGTGAGATACACCCTTTAAATACTGTTCTATTCTGTAATAAAAAAATTAGGGCAAAAAAAAAATTTTTGGTGCATTTTCTGCATATTTCTACATGTGAGATAGAGGCTTTAGATACTGTTCTCCTATTCTGCTATAAAAAAAAAAAACAATTAGGGAAGAAAATTTTTTTACTGCATTTTCTGCATATTTGTACGTGTGAGATGGACACTTTAGATACTGTTCTCCTATTCTGATCTTCCAAAAATCTAATAATTTAGGGCAAAAAAAAATTTTGGGTGCGTTTTCTGGCCAAAAATTTTTTTTTGGTGCGTTTTCTGCCATAAAAATTTATTTTGGTGCATTTTCTGCATATCTGTACGTGTGAGATAGACACTTTAGATACTATTCTGATCTTCAAAAAATAAAATAATTTAGGGCAAGATCCTAAATTTTAAAAATATGAGGAGACCGTCAAATAAGGGATGTGGCCCCGGTCGTAGTGCTGCTGGTGGAGCTCCTGTTGCAGGGAGAGGACGTGGTCGATCTGTGCCAGCTACACGCACAAGTGAAACACCTTCCTCAGGTGCGAGTAGGCGACAGAGCCTGCAGCGGTATTTGGTCGGGCCTAATGCGGCTCTACGAATGTTGAGGCCAGGCCCAGGACAAGTACAGGCGATAGTAGATTGGGTTGCTGATAGTGCCTCCAGTTCCTTCACATTGTCTCCCACCCAGTCTACTGCTGAAAGATCAGAGTTGGCACCTGCAGCCAATGTCCATCAGTCTTTCACCTCACCCCCTTGCAAATCAGCCAAGCAGTCTGAGCCCCAAGTCATTCAGCAGTCTCTTCTGCTTTTTGATGACTGTTAGCAGGGTTTCCCAGGGCCATCCACCTTGCCCTGCCCCAGAAGTGGAAGAGATTGAGTGCACCGATGCCCAACCACTTATGTTTCAAGATGAGTACATGGGAGGACCATCGCAGCATGTCTCGGATGATGAAGAAACACAGCTGCCAACTGCTGCTGCTTTCGCAATTGTGCAGACCGACAAGGAGGGCAGGGGTGAAGACTGGGTGGAAGATGATGTGGAGGACGATGAGGTCCTCGACCCCACATGGAATTAACCTCATGCAGGTGACCTGTGTAGTTCAGAGGAAGAGGCGGTGGTCGCACAGAGCCACCAGCACAGCAGAAGAGGGAACAGGGTGCAAAAGCGGAGCGTCCGTCCCCTAGACAGTACGCCTGCTACTGCCCAACGCAACAAGGGACCGAGCACACCAAAGCCAGGTCCAAGGAGTTCCCTAGCGTGGCAGTTCTTCAGACAATGTGCTGATGACAAGACACGAGTGGTTTGCACGCTGTGCTATCAGAGCCTGAAGCGAGGCATAAACGTTCTCAACCTGAGCACAACCTGCATGACCAGGCATCTAAGTGCAAAGCACGAGCTGCAGTGGAGTAGACACCTCAAAAACCAAGAAAGGTCTCTGGCTCCTCCTGCTTCCTCTTCTGCTGCAGTCTCTGCCTCTTCATCCGCCTCTGTAGTGACAGTGGCACCTGCCACCCCGCAAACAGAGTATCTGCCAGCAACACTACCACCTGGGTCACCAACCATCTCCACAATGTCCCATGGAAGTGTTCAGCTCTCTATCTCCCAAACACTGGAGCGGAAGAGGAAGTAGCGATCCCTGGCCCTGAATGCCAGCATTGCAAAATTCCTGGCCTTTGAAATGCTGTCATTCCGCCTGGTGGAGACGCAGAGTTTTAAAAGCCTGATGGCATTGGCTGTCCCACAGTAAGTCGTGCCCAGCCGCCACTACTTTTCCAGGCAAGCCATCCCTTCCCTGCACAACCAAGTGGGGGACAAAATCAGGTGTGCACTGCGCAACGCCATCTGTGGCAAGTTCCACCTAACTACGGATACGTGGACCAGTAAGCACGGTCAGGGACGTTATATCTCCCTAACAGCACACTGGGTAAATGCAGTGGCGGCTGGGCCTGAGGCGGATAGCAGTTTGGCGCATGTCCTTCCACCACCGAGGATTGCAGGGTGCTTCAGTTTGCCTCCTGTTGCTAACTCCTCCTACTCCGCTTCCTCATCCTCTACCGCCTCCTCGTCCGGTCAGCGTAACACCTTCACCACTAACTTCAGCACAGCCAGGGGTAAACGACAGCAGGCAGTTTTAAAACTTTCCTGTTTGGGGGAAAACGCCACACCGCGCAGGAGTTGTGGAGGGACATGGAACAACAGACCGATGAGTGGTTGGTGGCAGTGAGCCTCAAGCCCGGCCTGGTGGTGTGCGATAATTGGTGAAATCTCGTAGCAGCTCTGGGCCTAACCAGTTTGACGAACATCCCTTGCCTGGCGCATGTGCTGAATTTGGTGGTGCAGGGGTTCCTTAAAAATTACCCCGATATGCCAGAGCTGCTGCAGAAAGTGCGGGCCGTCTGTGCGCACTTTCGCCGTTCTCACCCTGCTGCTGCTCGCTTGTCAGCGCTGCAGCGTAACTTCGGCCTTCCCGCTTACCGCCTCATATGTGACGTGCCCACAAGGTGGAACTCCACCTTGCACATGCTGGCCAGACTGTGCGAGCAGCAGCAGGCGATAGTGGAGTCTCAGCTGCAGCACCACTTCACCACCAATAACTGGGCCTCCATGCGAGACCTGTGTGCCTTGTTGCGCTGTTTCGAGTACTCCACCAACATGGCCAGTGCCGATGATGCCGTTCTCAGCGTTACTATCCCAGTTCTATGCCTCCTTGAAAAAACGCTATGGGCGATGATGGAAGAGGATGTGGCACAGGAGGAGGAGGAAAAGGGATCATTTCCAAGGCTTTCAGGGCAGTCATTCACAAGTGGCTCCAAGGGTATGTTCCTGCACCAACAAACGCCAGGTACACAATTGTCCAGCAAGGGCACAGTACTGGAGGATGAGGAGAAGGAGATGGAGGAGGAACCATGTTCACAGCAGGGTGGCACCCAGACCAGCTCATGGCCATCACTGGTGCGTGGCTGGGGGGATACAGAAGACACAGACGATACACCTCCCACAGAGGACAGCTTTTTGTTGCCTCTGGGCAGCCTGGCACACATGAGCGATTACATGCTGCAGTGTCTCTGCAACGACCGCCGAGTTGCCCACATTCTAACAGGTTCTGATTACTGGGTGGCCACGCTGCTGGATCCCCGTTGTAAGATGCGCGAGTACAAGCGCACGCTGGTAGACGCGCTGCTGTTGGCATTCCCACCTAACAGCGGGGGCACAGTGGAAGCACAAGGCGAAGGCAGAGGAGGAGGTCGCCAATGCAGCCGGGGCACCGCCAGCACCTCAGAAGGCAGGGTTGACATGGCCGAAATGTGGAAAAGCTTTGTCAGCACGCCACAACAACCAGCACCACCAGCTGATCTGGAACGTCTTAGCAGGAGGCAGCATTTACCAACATGGTGGAGCAGTATGTGTGCACACGCCAACACGTACTGAATGACGGGTCTGCCCCCTTCAACTTCTGGGTCTCCAAATTGGGCACATGGCCTGAGCTTGCCCTTTACGCCTTGGAGGTGCTGGCCTGCCCTGCAGCCAGTGTATTATCTGAACGTGTATTTAGCACGGCAGGGGGCGTTATCACAGACAAGCGCAGCCGCCTGTCCAGAGCCAATGTGGACAAGCTCACGTTCATTAAAATTAACCAGGCATGGATCCCACAGGACTTGTCCGTACCTTGTGCAGAATAGACATGTATACCGACCTTACCCAGCCATTGTTTTTTGATCTTTCTCACTCTTGGGGTTTTTGTTTTTAAATAAAATTAAAAACAAAAACCAGTGTTGGCTACCTCGTCCTCCTCCACCGCCGCTTCCACCTACACCGCCACATCCACCGCCACCTCAACCTCCTACTCGATATGAACCTCGTCCTCCTAGGTCAAGATTATTATTTTTTATTTTTATGTACTGTATTTATTATTTAATTGTAAGAGGGAATTTTCAGGAAAAAAACTAAATTTTAAATAAAGAACTTTGAAGCAAAACAAGGGTAGCTCAAAACTTTTTTTTTATTAATATTTAAGCCTTATAAGTTAAATAATGTAACATGAAAGTAAAAGCAACTGTTTTACCGGAGAAACTTTGAGATTACGGTATATGTTTTTACAGAAGTTTAAAATCAGAAATCGCTGATATCGCATCGCATTTGGACCAAACTCGCACAGGACCCTTTTTGTGGTCCGCACCAGAATCAGATCACACCTATGCAATCCGATTCATGTCCAAACTGTCAGTTCACAGTGTGATATGCAAGCTGAAATGGGGGTCTCATTAACAATGTATTGACACCCCGCAGATCGCATATGGCAGTGTAAACTGCTGTGTGCGTTGGGTGCGATTCGGGAACCCTGCGAATCCACTGCTGGTTCCCGCATCGCACCCGATTCGCACAGCAGTTCACACTGTTCTATGCGATCTGCGGGGAGTGTCAATACATTGTTAATGACACCCCCATTTCAGCTCGCACGTCACACTGCGAACTGACAGTTCAAATATGAATCAAATTGCATAGGTGTGAACACCCATGCGATCCAATTCTGGTGCGGACCAAAAAAAGGGTCCTGTGCGAGTTTGGTCCGAATGCGATGCAAATTCAGCCATACAATCTGTTTGGCGGAAATCGCATCGCACTGACATCGCATGCGATTTACACTGCAGTGAAAATCACATGCAATATCACAGAGCGCACAAATGTGAACCGCACCGAGATAGATTTATTTACATTCTTTCATTTCATTAATTACAGATTTTATATTCTCCCCCATTATTGGGAACTATCAATTCCCTTTTACATTGAGGTGGCATGTTTTTAATTATTCAGGGCTTGGATAAGGGGTGTCAGACAGTGTGTATCCTTGCTGAAGCCCCCCCCCCCCCACACTCTTTTCACACCCTGCCAAGTACCTGTCATGGCTCACTGGAGATTCCTGTCTGCATAACTCCCGCGAGCCGTGCCGAGGGTTACCATGGTTACGCTCTGACGGCCGCGAGCGTTAGAGCCACCGCGAGAGTTAGACTGGCTTCCTCTGTAAACTGCAGTGGGGGATGGCTGCCAGAGGTCTACAAAGCATAATCGAGTGGCCCGAGACCCCCACATTCCCCAGGCTGTCTCCGATGCTGTCCACTCGCCATGCGATCAAAATACAGTATGTACCATGCTTTTTTTAATGCATATCGGCGTATAACACGCACCCGCGATTTTCCCTTGATTTTAAGGGGAAAAAAGTGTGTTATACGCCGATAAATACAGTATTTTATGTTATTTTTAATTATTATTTCCCTACCCACATTTGTTTGCAGAGCACGTGCCATGCTCTTAACATTTTGCTGCCATTTGCAGCCCTCTAGCCCTTTCCATTTCTATTTTAGAGCCATTTTAGTCCTCAAAAGTTCGGTCCCCATTGACTTCAATGGGGTTTGGGTTCGGGGTCAAGTTCGGGTCCCGAACTCAAACTTTTTTCCGAAGTTCGGCCGAACCCGAACATCCGGGTGTCCGCTCAACCCTATTTGAGGTCTATCAGGGAGAACAGTACAAAGTATTGGGTCATTGTTAATGATATGCCAGTGCTATCCAATCAAGTTCCTAATGTTTTGGTGTTGAACAGAATACGTAGTAACGAACAGAACTTTGGACACTTGGTTCTCACGCGATGGTTTGCTTTTCAAGAGGTCTTCCCTGTCAATATTATTAGTTTCACCCAAAACTTTCATTAGGGGTTCCAATGCATATCCCTTTTCCACAAACCTATCTGTTGAAACAGACGCTTGCGCCAAAATTTCTTCATTGCTCATACAATTGCGTTTTAAATGCAAATATTGGCTCTTTGGGACGGACTTCAACCATGGTGCGTGGTGGCAACTGTCCGTAGGGATGTATGAATTCCTATCCGTATTTTTGAAATATGTGGAAGTTTGAAACTGGTTGTCATTAATTGAAATATTGAGGTCAAGAAAATTAATAGATAATTGACTCGCCTCAAAATTCAAATGGATGCCTCTGGTGTTAGAATTAAGGTGACTCATGCAAAGCTTGAGGTCATCACGACCCCCCATCCCAAAGGAGGACGTCGTAAATGTATCTCGCCCACAGTACAAGTTGGGGTCTCTGGCAAACATGGACGACGTCCTCCTCCCAGAGAGCCATAAACACATTGGCTAGGCTAGGGGCATATTTCACTCCCATCGCCACCCCTCTGTCTTGTCGAAAAAATTTACCCTCAAACCAAAAATAATTGTGCGAGGCCGCAACTGTAACCGTTCCAAAATAAGCATAATTTGCTCATCAAACAAGTCAGAGTCACGCCTAAGATAATATTCTACAGCGAAAAGACCCAAACTGTGGGGAATAATTGTATATAATGACGTAACGTCGGCCGTTAACAGCCACATACCAACAGTGGGTCTATGACCCGACAGGATGTTGAACACATGTCGAGAGTCTCTAATGAGATATGGCATTGTAGATACAAGAGGCTTTAGATAAAAATCTATATACCTGCCTACCCAGGACGTGATGGAATCAATACCACTATCGGACGTCCCGGGGGGCAGGTAAGATGCTAATGAATCTTGGGCAGATAATAAATGACTGGTGTACGTGGTGCTTTTGGAATAAGATAGGATATTTATTTCTTGTTAATTATCCCTTGAGTAAACACTTTCTGAATGATGGCATTCAATTCATTGAGATATGAGGTTTTAGGGTCAGAATATAGTGGGGTATAGGTATCACGATCTGCAAGGATCCTATTCATTTCTGTCACATAGTCACACCTATCAAGTATGACAATCCTACCCCCCTTGTCTGAGGGTCTGATAACCAGCTCTTTATTTTGACTTAGAGTCCAGACCATCAGTAACTTCCTTTTTGGGTCGAACTTGTTTGATGGGCATCTCATCTAGATCTCTCAACAAAACATCTCTAAAAACCTTAAGGGAAGGGGCCAAAGACCCAGGCGGGTTAAACAGAGAAGCGTTTGAGAGCCCTGAATGTTGATAATCCGGAGGGAACGATCTAGCTGGAACGATTGGGATTGGAAAGCATGTGCCTCCTAATGTTCAGTTTGCGGATAAACTTATGCACGTCTATATAGGTCTCAAATTTATTAAGCCGTTGTGGAGGTGCATAGTTAAGACCCTTGTCTAAGACAAGTTTCTCAGACTCACTAAGGGTCACCGAGCTGAGATTAAAAATGCCAACCCCGACTACAGTTTTTTTTCTTTTTGAGTCGTACCCTCCTCCCCCCTCTGGATCCTTTTTTGGGTCTCCCAGACTTTTGGTACCCTGACCAGGCCTGTGAAAACCCCACTGTTGTGAGTCACGATCAGAAGGCCCGGAGCCTGGATGAGCAGACCCATTCCTAAAGTCTCTATTGTAAGACATTAAAGGGGGGTCATTATTTCTGGTTGATTGTGGAGTGTCAATCCTATGATCAAAATCCATCCCTGGGTATTCTTTATTCCGTAGTGGAAAGAAACTATTCTGTGTACTAACAGAGTAGTCATAGTCATTCCTATTATCATGAATGCCAGATGGTTCAGACTGGTTCAGCCCTGTTGGGTCAGATGGTCCATAATTGAAGGAGTTATGGTTACCCTGAGAAAAGTCTCTGGGCCATATGGGCCCTGTGGAGGCAAAAAATATGGGCGTCCCTGATAAGGGTACGGATTGGAGTAAGAAACACAGCGACCACGACCTCCCCCAGCAGCCTGATTAGACCTTTGGGGGAGCTGTGGTAATGGTTGAGAATGGTTGGGTGGAGGCCCACCCCTACCACCTCCCTCAGTACGGTATGGGGAATGTTGTGACCCCCTTCTAGATTTATTAGAGGGCCCAGGCTTGATCCCTTGGAAATTCCTGGTGGGGGGTTGAATTCCCACTTGAGGTTGGCCACTTGTGGGGATCTCCATCTCTACATTATTTTGACTTGCTTGCTCAGCTAAGAGCTTCCTCTGCCAGTCAAATACAACCCCTTCCTGATAGTCAGTGAGATCTCTATTATATTATTTTTTTTTGTTTTTTTGTTCGGTCCTCTTTTTCTAATATTTCTAAAACTGTTTGAGACCTTTCTTTGTACTCGTTAGTGTCTTGTAGAGGGATCCATTTCTCTTTATTCGTTTTGATCTTCTCGTTGAGATGAGAAAGTTTAAGACCTTTCCTCTCAACTAGGAATTTAAAAAAACTTACACCTGCTTCGTTGAAATATTTATACCAGTCCTCTAACTGGATATCACCTTTTTGGGGGCTGACCTCCCATCTGAGGCTTCTGGGAACCATATTGTTTTTTATATAGGTATCGAGGTAGGCAATGTCCCATTGGGTGTGCTTTTCAGAGACTGAGATTTTTTAATCTCATAAAAAGCCCACTCAAATCTCCCTCCTCGTCTTTATATAATTCAAAAACCAGGGTTGACCACTCAGGTGGCCCTATATTCAAAAATATCCATGATGGTATAGTGTAGCCACTATTTAAATGAAACCAACAAAGGAACAAACAATAGCAGCAGTATAGATATCAAAGTACAGAAATGGGCAAAACAGGACACCGTGCTAATGGAGAGAAAAAAAAGAAATACTGCAACTAAACAGTGAGATATACACCAGAATACAAGTACAAAAAATTAAAGTTGCGCTACCAAATCCCACTAGGGGATAAATTATGAAACTAGTGATGATTACCAGTGTCTAAATAGGTTGATGCAATGATTTAAAAGTCAATAAACCACTTAACATACACCATAAATGACAACATGGATTAATGATAAACCAAAAATTGAATTTAGCAAATATAAATAATATATTGTGATGTTGAAAAAATAGTGATGAAAAAAATAGTCCTTATAATTAGGTAAAGTGTGAAATAGATCAAGGTCCGTGAATGATGAAGTCCCAAAAAACATTGGATAAACTCGGTGACGTATTATCCACCAATAATAAACTTGTGCACCACCACCGTGAGGATATTGAGCTTACCAGAAGCAAGATAAATGGAGGCCTGCGGTTATAACCCAGCCCGGGTCCTGTATCAGGAAGCAGCAGCTACACAGATGGATCCACTGAGGTAAACACAGCACGCTGTCTGATGGATAATCCCGAATGTGTTGAGGACTCAGGTATGCCAGTATGTTACCCAAAAGTAAAAAGACCTCACATAGCGTAAAACCATTTAAAATTGAAATTTATTACAAAGGTTACACTTACATTTTGTAAACATCATAAGATTATGAGAAAAAGGCGGCCGGCAAACAAGCATACACCCGTCCACAGCGAGGATAGCATGATGGCGTCAGTATGTCCAACCTTCCGACGCACGTTTCGTCATACACTGACGTCGTCTTGGGGAACAGGTGACACACTGACGCACCACGTTTATATATCAGAAGGGAACAACCAAGCCTCGGTTTGAATCGCAGGACCGGAATATCTCACTTCCGCATGGCGATCCGGAAACCCAGAGCAACCATGATAGAAGAGGGCAGGAGGGTTTAAACTCCTGGAACTATTAGAATTTTAATAAATGAAATTTATTTAAAATAGAGGTTATATTAGAAGACAGAGAACAAGTGCAATTTTAATCTAAGAAGCCAATTATATAGTACCAGGGAACAACTTAACTGACAAAAAGATTGTTTCCCTAGTTCGGGGAATTCTCCAGACTTATGATATTATTGGGATAAGCTAAAGGTTCAGTAATAGTACCCATGACGAGTCTAAACCGGTAAATAATGTATTAAAATTAAAACATAAATTATGCCTAATTAGGGAATAACTCATAAAAAAAAGTGGCCAATTTAACTATGAATACCAGCCAAGCTACAACTTGACTAATATTCAGATTCATCAAGTTCTGGTTGGGGCCGTAAAAACAAATATTATATGTAAATAATTAAACCTGACGGTTCATGTTAACCACCCGCAGATATCAAAACTAGTTAGATTAATTATACTTGGCCATACAATAACTGCGTGGTCAAAAGTTATATTCCCAACCGCAGAGAAGGAAAACAGGAAAAAAGTTTTATATATAAAAGGAAGTTGTATATTGAGAGAGCCATCAGCTCTATTAGCTATTAAAAACAAGGAGAGAACCCTCCGACCTTGGTGCGGAGTGCTAAATAGCTCATCACACCCTTAGAGATCCCACCACTAATTCATACAAAGTGCAAACTAGTACACATATGAAGTAAGAAAGGACAAAAGAGAAATATAAATACAAACAGTAATTCATATCCACAAAAATAGAGTGATGTCAATGCTCATGAGTTATCTATAAACGCATTGACATCTACATCTATGTTTAAACCAAATGGGGCATAGCACCTCAGTCTGTGTATCCAGGACATTTCGAGTCTGGATATACTTCTGACTAAAGAGCTGCCCCTCCACTGTGGGAGATATTTATCGATACCCAGGAAGATGGTATTAGAGGTACACAATACTGTACAGTACACAATACAGTGCAGCCATGGTACAGTTGCTAATACAGTGCAGGCGGTGTACACAGTATCTAATTCAGTGTGTACAGTTTCTAGTACACTTCTGGTGGTGTACACAATACAGTGCAGCCGTGGTATAGTTGCTAATACAGTGCAGACGGTGTACACAGTATCTAATTCAGTGTGTACAGTTTCTATTACACTTCTGGTGGTATACACAGTACACAATACAGTGCAGCCATAGTACAGTATCTACTACTTTGCAGGTGGTGTACACAGTATCTAATACAGTGTGTACAGTTTCTACTACACTTCTGGTGGTGTACACAATACAGTGCAGCCGTAGTACAGTTGATAATACAGTGCAGGCGGTGTACAGAGTATCTAATACAGTGTGTACAGTTTCTACTACACTTCTGGTGGTGTACACAGTATCTAATACAGTGTAGTGTGGTGTTGCAAAACAAAATATACATCATGTCGGGAAGGCCACCAGGGAGATGCAGATGCTCACAGGCCACTAAAAGAGGGCCAGCAGCCTCTGTGTCTACAGTCAACAGTGCTGGTCCTGGACATGGTGCATCCTCTGCAGGTGGCCGTGGGGCACGCTTGTCTTTTTTTTCTGCTGCTGGCCGTGTTATAGAGCCAGAACATGCAGAAGAGTTGGTGGAGTGGATAACAAAGCTGTCCTCATCCTTTGTCACCCAAGCTCAGAGTAGTTTGCCTTCCAACGCAGCTACCAAAGCGGCCTATTCCACCGGCTCCTTGTCTACAGCCACTCCACCCATAGCCCCACCATCATGCACGGAGAAGTCCCCAGAATTTTTCAACCACAGTGTTGGGTACATGCTGCTGGAGGATGCGCAGCAATTTGAAGGCTCCAATGATGGTTCCCATGTTGAGGAAGGGAGTAACGTGAACCTAGAGAGAGGGGGTGCCCAAGAAGGACAAGAAACTGGCAGTCATGTTCCCCCAGCTGCAGCATACTGCCAAATTTGCTCCAGTGACGAGGAGGGAGGGGATGATGAGGTCACTGACTGTACTTGGGTGCCTGAGAGAAGGAGGCACAACTCCAACCAAGCAGGATGTCCTCTAGGGGGCAGCTTAAGGACAGCCACCCTATTGCATCACACCGCAGAGCTCCACAGGTGCAGGGCGCTGCTGACTCCCCGCTGACTTTTAAAAGTTCCTTGGTGTGGGCCTTTTTCGACACGTGTTCAGCAGATCGCACCGTTGCTGTTTGCAACCTGTGTCTGAAGCGGATCAAGCGTGGCCAGAACAGCAGCCGCTTGGGCACCACATGCTTGACCAGACATATGACCACCTGCCATGCAGTCCGTTGACAACAGCACTTGAAAGACCCACATCAAAGAAAAAGCCGGACTTCTCCTTGCTTCTCATCTGGGATCTCCAACACTATTATACCTCAGTCCTCTCAAAAACCTACACTGAACCATTGCTGAACCGTAAAAAGCTATTCGGTCCCCGCTATCCACATGCTCAGCGTCTAAATGCTAGCTTTGCCTAATTGCTAGCACTGCAACTGCTGCCTTTTCAGCTGGTAGACTCTGCCCCCTTTCGTGAATTTGTGGAATGTGCTGTACCTCAGTGGCAGGTTCCAAAACACCATTTCTTTTCACAGAAGACCATTACTGCACTCTACCGGCATGTGGAAGGCAATGTTTTGGCCTCGTTGGACAGGGCGGTCAGCAGTAAGGTGCATATTACCGCTGACTCATGGTCCAGCAGGCATAGGCACCCTTCACGGCGCACTGGGTAATTCTGCTGGCAGCTAGGAAGGATGCAGGACAGGGTTCAGTATTGTTGGAGCTTGTTCCGCCACCACGCCTCCAAAATGCTAGTGGTGATTCTGCCGCAGCTCTCTCCTCCACCCCCTCCTCTTCCTCTATGGCCTCTTCTGCAGAATTGCCCTCTGAACCAGCGGTGCTCCGTAAGCATTCAAGGGGCTACGCAAGCAGTCAGGCAAAAAGATGCCATGCGGTACTTGAGTTGGTCTGCTTAGGGGAAAGGAGCCACACTGGGGCAGAGATTCTGTCAGCTCTGCAGGGGCAGGCTCAGAGGTGGTTGACGCCATGCCAGCTTCAGCCAGGAATGGTTGTATGGGACAATGGCACCAACCTTCTCTCCACCCTCCGACAGGGACACTTGACCCATGTTCCATGTTTGTCACACGTCCTGAATTTGGTGCAGCTGTTCTTGCGCAGGTACCCAGGCTTACAGGATCTCCTGAGGCAGGCCAGAAAAGTCTGTGGTCATTTCCGCCGGTCATACAATGTCAGTGCTCGGCTGGCTGACATTCAAAGGGAATGCAACCTGCCCACCAACCGCCTCATTTGTGACATGCCCACCAAGTAGAACTCAACTTTGGCAATGCTGCAGCGGCTGAGCACACAGCAGAAGGCCAGCAATGAGTACCTGTGCGAGTATGGCACCAGGAATGGGTAAGGGGAGCTTGGCTTCTTTTCGCTAGGCCAGTGGCTACTGATCAAGGTTGCATGCACTGTCCTGTCACCATTTGAGGAGGCCACAAGGATGGTGAGCAGCGACAATGCATGCATCAATGACACTGTCCCTCTAGTCTTCCTGTTGGAGCACACGCTTTGTGGAATAATGGACAGGGCACTTGAGGCAGAAAAGCGGGAGGAAGAGGAGGACTTCCTTACCTCTCAAGGCCCCCTTTATCCAGATAGTATTCCTGCGGGCCCACCAAACACACATGAGGAGGATTGTGCCAGCATGGATGTAGAGGATAACACTCAGCAGAAGTCTTCATGGGATGGTTTTCAGTCCCCAGAAACCCAAGGAGTTGTACGTGGCTGAGAGGAGGTAGTTACGGATCATGTGACCCAGAGGAGTCGGAATCGAATGCCTCTGCAAACTTACGCTGCATGGCCTCCCTGATTCTGCAAAACCTGCGAAAGGACCCTAGGATTTGTGGTATCAAGGAGAGGGATCATTACTGGCTGGCAACCCTTCTCCACGTAGGTAAGGTTGCAGAACTCATCCTGCCTTCGCAGAGGGAGCAGAGGATGAAACATCTTCAGGAGGCCTTGAAGAAAGGTTTGTGCAATGCATTTCCAGACCCTGGGAGGTTACAATTTCCTGGTGCTGGACAACGTGTGCTTCGTTCAGTCAGAGGAATAGCGGTGGAGAAGGTAGCTGGCTGACCGATGCCTTAAGACAATTTTATAGTCCTCAGCGCCAAGGTCTGATCGATTCAAGGAACCATCGCCAGCGTCTGCATTACATGGTGCAGGAATATCTAAGGGCAAGAGCAGACTTGGAGACCTTTCCAACAGAGCGTCCACTGGGTTACTGGGTCTTGAGGATAAACCACTGGCCAGAACTTGCTCAATATGCAATTGAGCTACTGGCCTGTCCTGCAACCAGCGTGCTTTCTGAACGCACATTCAGTGCTGCTGGAGGGTTTGTAACGGATCTAAGAGTGTGCCTGTCCACAGGCTCCGTGTATAGGCTCACATTCATAAAAATGAATCAGTCTTGGGTCAGCAGCTGTCAAGTACCTGATGCTGATGTAACTGATTGAATTTGGTATGGATGTTGGATCCCTTGAAGACGGCCTATGCTGACTATCCTATGCCTCCTTAATCTTGATGATTCTAGCTTCCAACAATATTTTTGGTTTAGGGCACCACCACCACCACCCAAGGTTAAATTTTTCTGCCCCTGTTTAACAGGTAATGTAATTACAATTTTTGATCTAATATTTTAACGCTCCTGCGTCCAACAAGTGTATCTGTGAGGGGTTACAGTGTTGTGGCACCACCACCACCCAAAGCCCAATTTTTCTGCCCCCGTTTAACAGGGGCATGTAATTACAATTTTTGATCTAATATTTCAATGCAGAGCCCGTTTCTGCACCCAACAAGAGTATCTGTGAGGGGTTACAGTGTTGTGGCACCACCACCCAAGGCCCAATTTTTCTGCCCCTGTTTAACAGGGACATGTAATTACAATTCTTGATATAATATTTCACAGCAGGGCCCATTCCTGCGCCCAACAAGAGTAACTGTGAGGGGTTACAGTGTTGTGGCACCACCCCCACCACCCAAGGCCCCATTTGTTTTGCCCCTGTTTAACAGGGGCATGTGATTACAATGTTTTATCCAATATTCCAATGCAGGGCCCGTTCCTGCGCCCAAAAAGAGTATCTGTTACAGTGTTGTGACACCATCACCACCACCCAAGGCCCAATTTTTCTGCCCCATGTTTAACAGGGGAATGTAATTACAATTGTTGATATAGTATTTTACGGCAGGGCCTGTTCCTGTGCCCAACAAGAGTAACTATGAGGGCTTACAGTGTTGTGGCACCACCACCCCCCCAATTTTTCTGCCCCTGTTTAACAGGGGCATGTAATTACAGTTTTTCATATAGTATTTTACAGCAGGGCCCGTTCCTGCACTCACCAAGAGTAACTGTGAGGGCTTACAGAGTTCTGGTACCACCAACACCTAAGGCCCAATCTGCAGAGTATATAGGGCAGGCCGTATAGTATATATACTGCTGTTCAGAGTATACAGTGCGTGGGGGAGCCCCACGCCTTTTTTTTTTATTTGGGTGCAGGGTTTCACTTCATATCCATACCAGACCCAAAGGGACTTTTTTTTTTTTTCAATGATTTTCATCTATTTTGCCGGGACCCCGACAATACATTACCTTGGGTATTGGCACAGTAATAGATGTGTGCCAGCACCTAAGCTATTTGCAGTGGAACTCTTCTGTCGGGAAGTTGTTTTGAACATATGTTGGTTTTCTGCTCAGCTCTTTTATGCTCCCTTTGCCTTTCGTCATCTGACAATAGGCTTTTTAAGTCTCTGAGGCTAAACAACATCACAGTGGTGTCCTACATCAGGGGGCAGGTCAGAACCTGCATGGTCAGTCCACTGAGAGAGGTAGAGATGACTGTGATCTGGGTGAAGAAGAATCTCTCTAACATCTCATTAAGTCTACATTCAGAACATCTGGGAAGAATCCATATTTTGTTGCCCAACTGGGCAACAAATTGATCCTACGTTCCTACATCCAGATCCATAATTTGACATCCTTCAAATGCATTTAATCTCTGGACCAGATCACAGAGTTAGATCTGCTAGCATCTCTTTACTATTACAAGCTGCAAAGCTTTTTTCTCTAGGGACCTGGGCCAAGCCCTGGGAGCAGATGCTATGACAGATCAGCAAAGGTCTCACAAGCCATATGATTTTCTTCCAGTCTGATCCATATACAGTTTTTTAAGGGTCTGTTGCTATAGGCCATGGCAATTATTGCAGTAATTCCCCATTGGCCAAGCATATACAGATTACTTTATTAATCCCAAAGGGAAATTGGGAAATTGTTATGACACACAGACACACTTAACAAAGACAACACAAGATCACAACAATAAACTGAACAAGATGCAAAAACACAACAAAATTACCAATAACAGCCATTAACCCCAAATAAAAAATTTAAAACTACACTACAAATAAAACATCCATACAATTAACTACTTGCGGACCGCCCCCCATTATACAGCATTTTTTTTTTTTGTTTTGTTTTTTAAAGGTGTTTATTTTCAATTTTTTTTTAAAAGAAACAACAAAAGAAAAGCAAAACAGTATAGGCTGCCATGACAACACGCAAGTGCAGCAGCTGCAACAATCAGGCAGTGTATATACAGCTGCTGTTTAACGTAGAATACCATTGTTATGGCAGCATATAGCTGCCATAACCCTGGTATCGTTTTAAACAGCGGTCCGCTTTAAGACCCCTTTCACACTGAGGGCGTTTTGCAGGCGCTATAGTGTTAAAAATAGCGCTTGCAATCCGCCCTAAAAGTGCTGTTCTATTGTCTCCAGTGTGAAAGCCCGAAGGGCTTTCACACTGGAGCGGTGCGCTGGCAGGGCGTCAGGAAAAGTCCTGCCAGCAGGTTCTTTGCAGCACATTAGGAGCGGTGAACTCACCGCTCCTAATGCGCTCCTGCCCATTGAAATCAATGGGCAGGAGCGCCCATTGATTCAAAAAAGTGTATTTTTTCCACAAAAATCGAGTTTGGAAGACCGCTGCGCAAATACGGTGTGACATAAAGTAATGCAATGACCGCCATTTTATTCTATAGAGTGTCTGGAAAAAAAATATTTAGTGTTTGGGGATTCTAAGTAATTTTCTAGCAAAAAAAAATTTCATTTTAACTTGTAAACAACAGATCTCAAAAAGAGGCTTGGTCCTTAAGTAGTTAAAATATACATAGAATAAATAACACAGATTAAAATAACAAACAGTCAAACTACCAAATGCAAATAATACTCCACTTTCTCTAACACCACCCCAATTAATAACCAACACAATACCAACATACTATAAAAACAACTCAAAATCCTTATAAACCAGAATTAAATCTTTACCTCCAGCCCTCACAGAAAATAATTGTATATCTTGATCGCCACATCGCCTAGTGATCAGGAACAGCGACCTCTCTGTACTCCCAGTTAGTCCACTCCCCCCACAGTTAGAAAGCACCTCCTTAGGACACACTTAACCCATTGATCGCCCCCAAGTGTTAACCCCTTCCCTGCTATTGTCATTTATACAGTGATCAGTGCATATTTTTAGCTCTGATCACTGTAATAATGTCGTTGGTCCCAAAAAAGTGTCTGATCTGTCCCCCGCAATGTTGCAGTCCTGCTAAAAATCGCTGATCACCGCCATTACTAGTAAAAAAAAATAATAATAATATGTAGCGCCCTTCCCAAATGGTTGGGACGCTATGTGTAAATTTAGGGGTATGTCTGAGCCATAGTTGGGCTAAGATCAGTTGATTGTTCAAAATTGCTTCTGCTCTGGGTGTGATACTGCCTGGCAGTAGTGTTTCCCTGTTCACCTGTAGGTGACACTGCCACCACCGGCCCAGGTTGAACTATAGGGGGTATCACAGCACCTTGGGTGTCTTCTCTCGGTAGCCGTGCAGTGGGCGTGGTGAACTCGCTGTGCATGTTGGGAGAGGGTACACAAGCGGTAGACGCCGTTAGTTTTGGGGGGTCCTGTGTGCACGCCTCGTGGCCCGTATGGCACGGAGTGCGTGTGTGTTCCAGCCCCGGGCGCCTTCAGCCCGAGGCTGCATCACTGCCTGGTAGGCCCAGCTCTGCTGGTTGGGACCTATGTCTTAGGAAAGGATGCCAAGCTACCCACCTGCGGTAAGCCTGCTCTTAGGAAAGGAGACCAGGGGAGGATCTGCCCCAGAGGAGACCAGCGATGGTACTGTTGTCTCGGGAGGAGGCCTGGGACTCGCCTAAGGAGGGATCCATTATTACAAACCCTGCAATACGCCGATCTGGCCTAAAGGTTCTCACTATTGTTTGGCTGGGAGGTTCGGGACTTTGATAATCCTGTGGCAGAGGATTCCTGATTGCATCCTTAAGTTCTCAGATAAAGTTGATCCGTGCATCATCTCGGTTGCTAGGACTAGTGACTATCCGGGTGCGCAATACCCACTCAGGCTTGAGTGGTGACATTGTGCCTTTGGTGCTGTGTGCCTGAACCTTCCCCTGTTCTTCTCTCATTTCCTACTTTCCTCTCAAGTTCCCTCAGCACAGTAAATAAAGCCTGACTCTTTGGGTTTTACATCTATGTGGACATTGGCCTTTCTAGAGACTTTCTATACCCTGACAACGCAAGCCTTGGAGGTAGTTTGCAAGACCCAACAAAACCAGCAGCCCGATCTCAGAGAGGGCGGTATCACTACAAATAAAAATGCCATAAATATATCCCCTATTTTGTAGACG
Source organism: Rana muscosa (assembly GCA_029206835.1). Lineage (NCBI taxonomy): Eukaryota > Metazoa > Chordata > Amphibia > Anura > Ranidae > Rana > Rana muscosa. The sequence goes on along the minus strand of CM055116.1, from coordinate 791,331,110 downwards.
CTATAACTTTTGTGCAAACCAATCAATATACGCTTATTGTGATTTTTTTTTTACCAGAAATATATAGAAGAATACATATTGGCCTAAACTGATGAATACTTTTTTTTTTTTTTAAACTATTATATACTCGAGTATAAGCCGACCCGAATATAAGCCGAGGCACCTAATTTTACCACAAAAAACTGGGAAAACGTATTGACTCGAGTATAAGCCTATGGTGTCCATCTGCATGCCTCACTGTGTCCATGTGCATGCCTCACTGTGCCCATGCCTCACTGTGCCCATGACTAGACTGACGTTTAACATGGGAGTCTATGGAAGGGGTGCCTGGCTTTAAAAAATCGGTGCTCCCCGGTCGTAGGTCCCTTAGACAACAAACTTTGCACACTTGTAGAGGAGAAATGGGGCTACATGTGTGCCAAGTTCTGGGTCCAGGGGACCTACGACCGGCCGGTACAAGGTCTCCAAAGTCACCGGAGAAATTACAGTTTAACATTTAGAGTCTATGGAAGGGGTGCTCGGTTTTGAAAATTCGGTGCTCCCTGGCCGTAGGTCCCCTGAACAACAAACTTTGCACATTTGTAGAGGAAGAGTGGGGCTACATGTATGCTAAGTCCAGAGGATGTATGGCTGGCCGGTAACGGGTCCCCAAAGTCCGGGAGATCAGGCGCAAATAGGTGACTCGAGTATAAGCCGAGGGGGGCATTTTCAGCACAAAAAAAGTGCTGAAAAACTCGGCTTATACTCGAGTATATACAGTATGTATTATAGCTAAAAGTTAAAAATATTGTTTGTTTTCAAAATTGTCAGTCTTTTTTTGTTTATAGCGCAAAAAAATTCAAACTGCAGAGGTGATCAAATATCAAAATATCACCAAAAGAAAGCTCTATTTGTGGGGATAAAGGACATCAATTTTATTTTGTAGTGTCGCACGCCCGCGCAATTGTCAGTTAAAGTAACACAGTGCCGTATCGCAAAAAAAATGGCCTGGTTATTAAGGGGGTAATTCCTTCCGGGGCTGAAGTGGTTAACCCTTTCATGCCTAAGCCTTTTTCTGACATTTGTTGCTTACAAGTTAAAATCCGTATTTTTTGCTAGAAAATTACTTAGACACTTTCATGAATTAAAAAAAAAACTAAACAGTAATGTTAGCCGAATTTTTTTGTATAATGTGAAAGATGATGTTACGCCAAGTAAATAGATACCAAACATGTCACGTTTTGCAATTGCACACACTCGTGGAATGGCGACAAACTACGGTACCTAAAAATCTTCATAGGCAACGCTTTAAAAAAAATTAACGGTTACCAGGTTAGAGTTACAGAGGAGACTGGAACAAAGCCATTTCCGGCTTCGTGCCAGTCTGTCTCTAGCTACCAGAACTGGCGGATCGGGTCTCCCGGTGGGACGGGAGGCCCGGTAAGAGCGGCGGAAAGTGGATGGAGGGGGGGTTGTCCCCTCCCGCTCCTCCGGGATAACAACCAAGCGGCTTTTAGCCGCATCAGTTGTTATCCCTGGAAAGCCGACCGCGCTAAAAAACGGTACCAGGGTGATGCCTGCAGCTGCAGGCATCCTTCCGGTATAACCCCCCTAAATCCCATGCCGCATATGTGCATACGCTTGGCGCTAAGGGTTATAGGAGGAAGGACATCTAGTATGAGGAGAGGAGAGTACTTTCCGCAACTCTACTCTTCTACAGCTTTGTGTTGAATCTAAGGGAGTTAAAGCCAGGGCCTCTGAATCAAACCTATAAAAAAAAAAATGGTTCCGTTCATTTGCCCTCTCCACATCACCCCTAGTCCCTCCACCAACCTGCTTAACCACTTAAGGACCTTGCCTGTTTTTCAGATTTGGTGTTTACAAGTTGTAAATGTTGTGTACAAATGTAAACATCCCTTGTAATAGAAAAAAGCATGACAGGTCCTCTTAAATATGAGATCTGGGGTCAAAAAGACCTCAGATCTAATTTTTACACTAAAATGCAATAATTAAAAAAAAATGTCATTTGAAAAAATGACAAAAAAAAAATGTCCCTTTAAGACGTATGGGCGGAGCTGACGTTTTGACGTCAGCGCCGCCCTGCTATGGTATGGAGACGAGTGGGGGCTATCTTTCCCTCACTCTTATCCATACCACAGAGGGAAAAGGACCCGATCGCCTCCGCTGCTACCGACGGCTCCGGTAAGCGGCGGAGGGCGCGGGAGAGCGGCGGGAGAGCGGTGGGAGGGGGGGCCCTCTCCCGCCGCCGATAACGGTGATCTCGCGGCAAATCTGCTGCAGAGACCACCATTATCGTAAACAGGACCGCTCACTGAAGAGATGGATATCTCGGTTGTGGCAGCAGCTGCTGCCGTTACTGAGATATCCAACTTTAAAAAAATGACGTATATATACAGTGAGCGGTCCTTAAGTGGTTAAGACCTGTAATGGTTCTCATGCCACTCCAGACCTCTCTTACTTTGTTTTGCTGGAGTTTCCACTCCAGCTTTCTCCTATATTTCTCCCACTGGCATTGCTAAGCGGGTGTGGGGGGTGCCAGAGGGGTGACACCCGTGGGTAGCGGCACCACTAACACCGCCCGCTGCCCTGTGCCTCGCTCGCGCAGCGGCTGTGTCCCTTAGTGGAGCGGAACGAAGCTGCCTTCCCCTCCTCTCTGTTTACATCCACAGAGGAGGAGGAGGAGGCCGCGCTCGAGGGACACACACCGCTGTGTGTATCTGCTGTTCTGAGGTCTGTGTAAGGGGGTTTCTATACTACTGGGGGGAGTCTGCAATGAGGGGGGGGTGTCTGTACTGCTGGGGGGTCTGCACTGGGGGGTGTCTGCACTGGGAGTGTCTTTACTGCTGGGGGTCTGCACTGAGGGGGGTCTGCCTGTACTGAGAGGGGTCTGTATGGATGGGGGGGTCTGCACTGAGGAGGGTGTCTGTACTGATGGGTGGTCTGCACTGAAGGGGGGTCTGCACTGAATGGGGTGTCTGTACTGCTGGGGGGTCTGCACTGAGGTGGGGGTGTCTGTACTGATGGAGGGGTCTGCACTGAGGGGGTGTCTGTACTGAAGGGGGAGGTTTATACTGAGGGGGGTCTATATTGATAGAGGGGGTCTGTACTTAGTGGGGGGGTCTGTAGTGAGGGAGGGGGATCTATACTGCGGGAGGGGGCTCTGAAGTTAGTGGACAGGGGTCTGTACTGAGGGGGGACTATAGTTGGTGGGGGGGGTGACACCATTTTTTTTCGCACCGGCTGACACCAACCCTAGTGATGCCACCGATTTCTCCTTCGCCTCTGTAATCATTTTTAACTCCTCCCTATTACCCACTCTAAAAGCCATCTTCTTGGAGTTAAGAATATCCTTTATATCCCTAGTTATCCACGATTTATTGTTTGAATAACAACAAACAATTCTTGTTGTAAAAATATAATCTACACAAAAATTAATATAATGTGTTATGCACTCAGTAAGCCCATCAATGTCCCTTCCATGTGGCTCACAGAGTGCATTCCAATATGTTGCCTCAAAACAACCCCGAAAATAGGCCTTGGTTCCTGCTTTTGATACTGGGTTATCGGATTGAAGTCATTTCTCTCAGATGAGATCTTCTGTCGCAGAGTGCAATACTCCACCTGTCACGGTCTGGAGTCGGGCTCAGAGGCCAGTAGCTATAGCAGCAGAGCAGGTATTCACACAGGTCACCCTGGCTGATGACACGGGTTCACCTGAGGTGTGGGGTCTAAGCACTGACCGGTATTCACCAGGGCTCCTAAAGGTGGAGATGGGCTTCGCTGCGTGTAAGTGCCAGGTCGCGGTCCTCAGATTAGCCCCACCAGGGGGTGAGCAAGCCAGGGTCCAGAAACAGATAACACAGGTAGGGATCAAGCAGAAGTGTAGTCGGGGACGAGCCAAAAGTCAGTAACAGATAGTTGCAGGTTGGGATTCAGCAGAAGCGTAGTCGGGGACGAGCCAAAAGTCGGTAGTGAGTGGTAGCAAAGATGCGGTCGGCAGCAGTAGACAGGAGCAAGATATTGGCTGGTGAAGACACAATATTCTGGCAACCAGGAAGTGCAGGGACATGGCTTAAATCAGGAAGTTCCTGGGAGGAGCAAAGGGTTCAAGGTTCAAGGCAAACAAGATTCAAGACAAGAAAGATCATTCAAGGAATTGTCTAATGAACTATCCAAGAAGCTGTCCAGCATTCCAGGTGGCTCAGCAAGTAGAGTCACCACCAGACACACCAGAGGTCCCAGGTTCAAGCCCAGGTCCTAACAGTACTCCCCTCCTTCCAGGATGTCCCCTGGACATCTTAGGGCCAGGTTTCTGAGGAAACCTCTGGTGGAATTCCCTTGTTAATCTAGGGGCATGAACATTCTTTTCAGGCTCCCAAGAATTCTTCTGGCCCATATCCTTCCCATTGAACCAAATATTGCAATTTGTTCCTAGAGATCCTGGAGTCAAGAATTTTTCCCACCACGTATTCTTCTTCACCCTGTACCTCAACAGGTGGAGGAGGAGGATGAATTCTCCCAGAAAAAGTATTTTCATGAAACTGCTTGAGTAGCGATATATGAAAAACAGGGTGAATCTTCATATTGTCAGGAAGTTTTAGGCGAAAAGTGACCGGGTTGATTTGAGCAGAAATCTCAAAAGGTCCCATAAACTTTTGACCCAACTTAGCACATGGAACCTGAACCTTTAAATTTTTGGTAGATAACCAAACTTTGTCACCTACCTGAAAGGTGGGAATAGACCTACGGTGTCTGTCAGCGGCCTTCTTGTAATATTCCTGCGCCTCCTTCAATGTATCAGTCAATCTCTCCTGGATCTCATGTAATGAAGTTAGTCTGTTGGTAACAGCAGGAATTGAAGTTGAGATAGGGAGATCAGGAATAAAAACTGGATAATACCCGGTGTTTAAGAAAAATGGGCTTTGGGAAGTGGAGCTATGTTTAGAGTTATTATAAGCAAAATCTGCCGTAGGAAGGTAGTCCACCCAGTCATCCTGGAGGTAACTCACAAAACATCGAAGGAATTGCTCCAGAGTTTGATTGGTCCTCTCGGTCTGACCATTAGACTGTGGATGAAAAGCTGAGGACAGATTTATTGTTACACCCAAAGCTGAGCAAAAACTTCTCCAAAATTTTGAGGAAAACTGTACCCCTCTGTCAGACACCACATCATCAGGAATTCCATGAAGTTTAAAAACTTCTCTAACCATTACCTCAGCAGTATGTTCGGCGGAGGGTACCCCCTTAACTGGAATAAAATGAGCCATCTTAGTGAGACGGTCAACGACTACCAGAATGGTTGTCATCCCTTTTGAAAGAGGAAGGTCGACTACAAAGTCCATAGAAATTGACCCCCCATGGCCTAGATGGAACAGGCAGTGGTAGAAGTAACCCCAGAGGAGAAGATCGGGGTGTCTTATTGCGAGCACAGGTTAGACATGAAGCCACATATCTCTTTACATCTTTCTTGTACCCAGGCCACCAAAAGGAACGTGATAAGAGTTCTTCTGTCTTAGAAACCCCAAAATGACCAGCAAGTTTAGAGTCGTGTACCAACCTGAGGGCTTTTACCCAAACTGATTCAGGTACATAGAGGCAATGCGCTTGAGTCCAAAAACCATTATTGTACTTGAGGTTTATGTCTTTAAGAGGGTTATTAAGAAGCGGGTCATTCTCATACCCCTCCTTGAGGAGATTAAGAAATGTCTTTGAACTCGTGGCCCCTAGAAAGTTTTTTGGAGACAGGATTGTACATTCAGAGTTGCTTTCCTGGAGAGGCCCAGGCAACATCCGTGATAGGGCATCAGCCTTACCATTCCTTGACCCAGGGCGGTATGAGATAACAAAATTGAACCTGGATAAGAAAAGGGTCCAACGTGCTTGTCTAGATGACAACCTTTTAGCAGACCTAATAAATTCTAAATTTCTATGATCGGTGAGAACGGTTACAGGGTGCTTAGCCCCTTCCAGCAGATGCCTCCGCTCAGAAAATGCTTCCTTAATTGCCAGCAGTTCCTTGTCTCCAATGTCATAATTCTTCTCGGCTGGAGACATCATTCGAGAGAAATAAGCGCAAGGATGAAGCTGCATTTTTTCTCCAATTCGCTGAGAAAGGATAGCTCCCACAGCAGAATTAGAAGCATCAACTTCTAGGATGAAAAGTAGTTCTGGATCTGGATGTACCAGTATTGGTGCAGAAGTGAAGAGTGTTTTCAGTTTACTAAAGGCAGTCTGTGCCTCAGGTGACCACAAAAAGGGTATCCCTTTCTTTGTCAGCTGTGTAATTGGAGCAATTACCTTGGAGAAATTCCTTATAAATCTTCTGTAAAAGTTGGCAAATCCAACATATCGCTGTATCTCCTTAACATTCCTAGGGACAGGCCAATCCACCACTGCTTTGATCTTATCAGGATCCATGCTTACCCCTTCAGAAGAGATTATGTATCCCAAGAACTGGATCTGAGTTTGTTCAAACTCGCATTTCTCTAGTTTGATGTAAAGTTGATTCCGCCTTAGTCTCTCGAAAACAATACAGACATGCTTGCGGTGTTCTTCCAAAGTTTCAGAGAAAATGAGAATGTCATCCAAATATGCTATTACAAACTGATCAAGTAAATCTTGAAAAACATCATTAATAAAATGTTGAAAAGTTTCAGGAGCATTGCAGAGCCCAAAGGGCATGACCAAAGACTCAAAATGTCCATATCTGGTTCTGAAAGCAGTTTTCCATTCATCTCCGGGACGAATGCGGACAAGGTTGTATGCCCCCCGTAAATCTAATTTAGTAAAGAGCTTGGCGGAGCGGAGTCTCTCAAGCATTTCTGGAATCAGTGGGAGTGGATAGCGATTCTTAATTGTGATCCTATTTAAATCTCTGTAGTCAATACACAGACGCAGGGTGGAGTCCTTTTTCACCACGAAGAATAAGGCTGCCCCAGCAGAAGAGGTTGAGTGTCTGATAAAACCCTTCTCTAGATTCTCATTAATCCACTCCCTGAGCACCTTCAGTTCAGGTTCTGATAAAGAATAAAGGCGCCCAAATGGTATTTCTGCCCCTGGAAGCAATTCAATGGGACAATCATAAGAGCGATGAGGAGGCAGCTGATCTGCGTTCTTTTTATCACAAACGTCGCAAAACTCAAGATATTGTGGAGGTAGCTTGTCGTATGGCTTGGTAGTTGCCAAAACTGCTTGTAAATCTTGGGTTGGTGGAGGGCTTATTTGATAAGATTCTTTGCAATGTCTTTTGCAATGGTCAGATGTAAAGCTTAAAGAACGTGTTTCCCAGTTGATGGAGAGATTATGGATAGAGAACCAAGGGATGCCCAGCATAATAGGGAATTTGGGTGATGTGATCAGCTCAAAGCTGATAGTCTCCTGATGGTCAGTTTTGATTAGGAGTTTAAGCGGGATGGTTTCGTGGGTAACTGGGCCTGAAGACAAAGGTGAGCCATCCACAGTTTCCATATCAATAGGGGCAAGCTTATTTCTTATTTGAAGGTTATTACTTTGGGCAAATTCGATGTCCATGAAGTTTCCCCCGGCCCCTGAGTCCAGCATAGCAGTACAAGATATTTCATTGCTTTCCACAATAAGCCTTATTGGGATGACAAAGTGAGTTGATAAAGAATTAACTTTATTTGCTTCCTGAATCAAAGGAGAGACGGACTGAGAAATTGAGTTTATTTGTTCAGATACTGTAACATCCATTGCTGCAATTGTTCTTTTAAATTTATTGGGACAATTAACTGCATAATGTCCAGAGTCTCCACAATAAAGACACAAGTTCTCTGAACGTCGTCTTTCTTTCTCCTGAGTGGTAATAGATCTTTTAATAGCATCCACCTGCATAGGTTCAGGAGTGTCAGAATCAGGAAAAACTTTTGGACCCTTAGGAGGATACTGAGCAGTAGAAAAACGCATGCCACCATTACTGCCTAGGATTCCCAGTCTCTCCTTTCTCCTTTCAGTAAGTCTCTGATCAATTTGAATACATAATTTCATAAAAGCCTTGAGGTCGTCAGGACTTTCTACTCTGGCAAGCTCATCTTTTACTTGCTCTGAGAGTCCTTGACGGAACTGACTTTTTTGTGCTGCTGGATTCCAATTGGTATCTGAGATCCAACGTCGGAATTCAGTTGTGTACTCTGCAACCGAGCGTCTACCCTGCCGTAAATTGTGCAATTTTGCCTCAGCAGTAGCACAGCGGTTAGGATCATCGAAAACTTGGTCCATCGCAGCCACAAAAGAACCTAAATCATCCAGGACGACATCATCTTTCTCCACATAAGGGGAGGCCCAGGCTAAAGCTTCCTCAGTCAGGAGGTTGATAATAAACAGCACCTTTTTCCTGTCAGAAGTAAATGCAGCAGGTTGCATCTGAAAGTACAGGTCCTTCTCAAAAAATTAGCATATTGTGATAAAGTTCATTATTTTCTGTAATGTACTGATAAACATTAGACTTTCATATATTTTAGATTCATTACACACAACTGAAGTAGTTCAAGCCTTTTCTTGTTTTAATATTGATGATTTTGGCATACAGCTCATGAAAACCCAAAAATCCTATCTCAAAAAATTAGCATATTTCATCCGACCAATAAAAGAAAAGTGTTTTTAATACAAAAAAAGTCAACCTTTAAATAATTATGTTCAGTTATGCACTCAATACTTGGTCGGGAATCCTTTTGCAGAAATGACTGCTTCAATGCGGCGTGGCATGGAGGCAACCAGCCTGTGGCACTGCTGAGGTGTTATGGAGGCCCAGGATGCTTCGATAGCGGCCTTAAGCTCATCCAGAGTGTTGGGTCTTGCGTCTCTCAACTTTCTCTTCCCAATATCCCACAGATTCTCTATGGGGTTCAGGTCAGGAGAGTTGGCAGGCCAATTGAGCACAGTAATACCATGGTCAGTAAACCATTTACCAGTGGTTTTGGCACTGTGAGCAGGTGCCAGGTCATGCTGAAAAATGAAATCTTCATCTCCATAAAGCTTTTCAGCAGATGGAAGCATGAAGTGCTCCAAAATCTCCTGATAGCTAGCTGCATTGACCCTGCCCTTGATAAAACACAGTGGACCAACACCAGCAGCTGACATGGCACCCCAGACCATCACTGACTGTGGGTACTTGACACTGGACTTCAGGCATTTTGGCATTTCCCTCTCCCCAGTCTTCCTCCAGACTCTGGCACCTTGATTTCCGAATGACATGCAAAATTTGCTTTCATCCGAAAAAAGTACTTTGGACCACTGAGCAACAGTCCAGTGCTGCTTCTCTGTAGCCCAGGTCAGGCGCTTCTGCCGCTGTTTCTGGTTCAAAAGTGGCTTGACCTGGGGAATGCGGCACCTGTAGCCCATTTCCTGCACACGCCTGTTCACGGTGGCTCTGGATGTTTCTACTCCAGACTCAGTCCACTGCTTCCGCAGGTCCTCCAAGGTCTGGAATCGGTCCTTCTCCACAATCTTCTTCAGGGTCCGGTCACCTCTTCTCGTTGTGCAGCGTTTTCTGCCACACTTTTTCCTTCCCACAGACTTCCCACTGAGGTGCCTTGATACAGAACTCTGGGAACAGCCTATTCGTTCAGAAATTTCTTTCTGTGTCTTACCCTCTTGCTTGAGGGTGTCAATGATGGCCTTCTGGACAGCAGTCAGGTCGGCAGTCTTACCCATGATTGCGGTTTTGAGTAATGAACCAGGCTGGGAGTTTTTAAAAGCCTCAGGAATCTTTTGCAGGTGTTTAGAGTTAATTAGTTGATTCAGATGATTAGGTTAATAGCTCGTTTAGAGAACCTTTTCATGATATGCTAATTTTTTGAGATAGGAATTTTGGGTTGTCATGAGCTGTATGCCAAAATCATCAATATTAAAACAAGAAAAGGCTTGAACTACTTCAGTTGTGTGTAATGAATCTAAAATATATGAAAGTCTAATGTTTATCAGTACATTACAGAAAATAATGAACTTTATCACAATATGCTAATTTTTTGAGAAGGACCTGTATATACGACATTGATTAAGGAACCCTCTATAATGGCGGCGGTCTCCATTAAACTTAAGTGGTAGGGGCATTCGTGCATTAGTATCTACGGCAGCGGTATCTCGGGCACGAAAATCCCGCAATTGTTTATTCAGATCAAGGATTTCGTCTTGTAGTGCTTTCACTTCAATCTGTAACTCAGAAAAATTTTCCTGGTAGTTAACACCAAATGTCTGCAACTTAGCGATTTGCACCCTGAGAGGAGCTACAGCAGCTGCTACAATGGCCTCCATGTTTTGGGTCAGAATATTCTGTCACGGTCTGGAGTCAGGCTCAGAGGCCAGTAGCTATAGCAGCAGAGCAGGTATTCACACAGGTCACCCTGGCTGATGATACGGGTTCATCTGAGGTGCGGGGTCTAAGCACTGACCTGTATTCACCAGGGCTCCTAAAGGTGGAGATGGGCTTCGCTGCGTGTCAGTGCCAGGTCACGATCCTCAGATTAGCCCCATCAGGGGGTGAGCAAGCCGGGGTCCAGAAACAGATAACTCAGGTAGGGATCAAGCAGAAGCGTAGTCGGGGACGAGCCAAAAGTCGGTAACAGATAGTTGCAGGTTGGGATTCAGCAGAAGCGTAGTTGGGGATGAGCCAAAAGTCGGTAGTGAGTGATAGCAAAGATGCGGTCGGCAGCAGTAGACAGGAGCAAGATATTGGCTGGTGAAGACACAATATTCTGGCAACCAGGGAGTGCAGGGACATGGCTTAAATCAGGAAGTTCCTGGGAGGAGCAAAGGGTTCAAGGTTCAAGGCAAACAAGATTCAAGACAAGAAAGATCATTCAAGGAATTGTCTAATGAACTATCCAAGAAGCTGTCCAGCATTCCAGGTGGCTCAGCAAGTAGAGTCACCACCAGACACACCAGGTTCAAGCCCAGGTCCTAACACCACCCTTGTTCATCTCTTCCAGTTTCTCGTCCTAGGAGGAAGAGATTGATCAGGTTTGGCTGTTTTTCTTGAATCTAATATCTATAAATCCTACAAAAGGATTTGAATAAAGCTTGTTCAATTTGGACTGCTTTGTTTTCTTTTGCTTTTGTCTTTTGGTTGGGTACGTTCTGGACTTCAACTGATCTTAAGCTCTCTTAGAGGGCATATCTCTGCAGTCCCTGTCATATCCAATGTCTCATTGGTGGATTATCCCTTACTCATCCAATACTTTAGGGGCTGGATCTGAGACTCGAGGGGAAGCCAACACTCTCTAGGTTGGATTTACTACTTGCTCTGAACTTCCTTGCCAACTCCAGATAAGATCTCTTTTCAGTCCAGCTTGGATAAAGACTGAGCTATGAGCGAGGGTGGAACTACCCAAACATATGCTGCCATTGAATCCATCAGAAAAGAAAAATTACAGTATTTCATAGGAAATTTCCTTTCTCTTTCCATTGCATGCAGATGGGCAGATTGTTTGTTAGTTTATAGAAGGAAGATAAAATGGCTTTCCTACAGCTCACAGGAAATAGTAAAGTCAATGTATCTCTGCCAATGGGTACTTTCTAGGAATTTTAGTCTAAGAGAATACAGCAACCACCTTTAAGGTCTGGTAAATTGCAATAACAAATTTTTGATTGTGGGTTTAAATTTTCTTAAAAGAAAATCTACTGAAAGAAATACAAGGTCTGCCATTACTGATCATTTGCTAGTTACCTGGCTAGCTCTGGTTCCAATAGGTTTTGAGTCCTGACATGAAACATGCGTGCAGTCAGTGAAGTCAAGTTTCAGCCATCTATTGCTTTTTATTTATGCATCCCAGCAGGACTATTAAATATTATAAAGTTAACATTTTAGTATAGATCCCTTACATTGTCTTGAAAATGCAAACCATGCACATTATCAAGAAAGCAAATTGCCAAAATGTGGCCTGACAATTTTATGGCATGTTTGGAAAAAGAAAATAAAAATGTTTATTTTATGTGTCCTGTCGGCATCAAAAGTGTTCCATAATACACACAAATACATTAAAAAAAAAGCACATGTATGAGATGAGCATATCTTCCCCAAAGGATAGTTGCTGAGTTATAGAGGAATCATGATTTAAAAATGGACATGGACATGCAGTGTTCTGCTCACACTGTGGCTGTTTACGGATGCTGACAATACTGAACTATTCAATTATATAAATTTTCACTGTAAATTCATTATAAAAATTCACATTTCAGATCTGATTTTTAAAAGAGTTTCCAAATGTGTCATGAGACTTTAATCAGTTTGAATAAAATACAGATTCTTTATAGGAGAAATATTTAACAATTTGTGTAAAAGTTATCCATCCTTATTATGTAACATATAGCTGCAAATATTGGATTAAGCTTTCCAAATATACCGCTGTCAAAAACATTTCTCAGTGATCACATTCCTTTGAACTGTTCCATGATAGAAATCAACTGCTGATTGCGTTTTTCAATCATTTGCTGCTCTTCTTTTAACTTTTTTTGTTGTAGAAGAATTTCCTCCTGAGTAGTAATTAGAAGACATTTGCGAGTTACACCATGCAGCGGATTCATACAAATTTACATTAAACTGTTTTCATTTAAAGTGGTTTTTTTTTTTTATCATCTCTTTATTTGAATTTTTTGTATAAACAAAAAAAAATCTAACAACATGAATTCAGGCGGGGCCGGGCTGCCACAACTGGCCCCACAAATGCAAAATGAGTACAGTCTAAAATTGATACCCCCCCAAGAAGAAATCCCACCCCCGCCCACCCCGCCCCCGATCTCTCCACATGCCAGTTCTTTGTTCCGACCCTCTCAGATTCTCTCCTCCGTCCTTCCCTCTATCATCCTTTCAGCGTATCTCAGTGATTGCCTGTACATCAACCAATCCTTCCATCTCCTTACGAAACCTTCTTCTCCTGTTTCGACACTAAACCTCAAAAATTCCATATTTTACGTTTTGTTGATTTTACATAACAAGCTCCTCAGCGAAGGGCTCTCAGTATCTTTCCACTGTCTAGGGATTGCAGTTTTTGCTGCATTTAGGAGATGGGGAAGCAATGTTCTTTTATATTGTTTAATGGACATACTAACCCCGTGGAACAGACAAACCCATGGGTCCTCAGGTATTTTAGTGCCAGTAATGTCTTCTATTGTTATTAATACTTCTTTCCAATATGCTTTTATTTTGGGGCATGTCCACCATATATGGAACATAGTTCCAGTTTCCGCGCAGCCCCTCCAGCAAAAGTAGGAGGCGTCCTCTTGGTACCAGTGTAATTTATCAGGTGTTATATACCAGCGTGCCAAACACTTATAGTTCATTTCTGTCGTACTACAATCCGGTGATATAACATGTGTCAACCGTAATATTTTACCGACATCTATTTCATTATCCCCTATTCCCATCTCTTTCTCCCATTTTTTAATAAATGAGGGGGGGGGGCCCGATATCTTTAGTCCAGTCAAAATTCTGTATATCTTCGAGAGCCCTCTCCTTCCGTCTGAAGACGAGCACAGCCTCTCTAATGGAAGCATGCTGCCCTCAGACCTAATCGGTTGGGGTAGGGACTCCACAAAGTGTTTCAACTGTGCATTCCTCCACCTATTTACTGCCATTACCTCTTTTTTATTAGTCAATTCCTGAAAAGTGCATATTTTACCACCCACTGTGATATCTTTTAATTGTGTGTCTTTTTGCATGATCCAGTTCCCAAACAGGCTCTCTTTCCCAGGAACAAAATAATGAGTGTCACATAATGGTAACAAGGGGGAATTGAATCCCCATTTTTCCCTTTTGTGCACCGTGTCCCACATTGCCATTGCTATACGTGTGATCGTGTGAGTGTACTCATCTAAATCTCTTATATGTGTTGGGATCCATATCACTTTTCCTAAGGTGACCTTACTAATCTGAATTTCCAATCTAACCCATGATTTTTCTTTATTCTTTTTTACCCATTCAACCACCCGTGACATAAGAATAGCGGTGTAATACATTTTTAAATCTGGGAGCCCAAACCCACCTTGTGCCTTATCTCTCATTAACACCTCCAGACTTATACAGGGCTTTTTGTTCTGCCAAATAAACCTACGCAATAGCGTATTTAATATTTTAAAATATGTATCTGGGATTGGGATTGGTAACATCTGCATCTTATATAATATTTTAGGAAGGATTACCATTTTAAAACAGTTTATCCTACCTATCCATGACCTTTGTCTAGAGGCTATTTTGTTTAAGTCGGTTTTGATGTCATTCAACAGAGGAATAAAGTTCAGCTGGTAAGTGGTCTCCAGTGAGGATATTTTAACTCCTAAGTATTTTAACTCGGTGTCCCTCCATACAAATGGGAAGTCCTGTTTGAAAATTCTCTCCCCCTGTAGCTTCACACTTATATTGAGGATTTCCAATTTTAAAGGATTTATTTTGAAATTTTCTACCTCGCCATAGTTTTTTAGGGTTTTCATAAGGTTGGGGAGGGTTGTCCTGGGGCTTGTAATATAAAACATAACTTCATCGGCGTAAGCCGCTAGTTTATGTTCCTCCCCATCGATCGATCGATATTCCCCTGATATCGGATTTTGTCTAATCCCAGCCAGCAAGGGTTCCAATACTAGAACAAACGATAACGGGATAGGGGATACCCCTGTCGCATCCCATTAAACATTTCAAAGGACCCCGACAATGTCCCATTGATTTTAACCCTTGCTGTGGGATGGTTATATAGGGTCTTTATCCATTGAATCATCATAGGGCCTACTCCAAATGCCTCCAGTGTATTCCGCATAAATCCCCAGTCTACTCTGTCAAACGCTTTTTCATAGACAGTAGTAGTCCTGGGGATTTGCTATGTTTTATCTTTTGTACTAACAAAAGGGTTCTGATGCCATTATCCTTGCTTTCCCTACCTGGGATAAAACCCTCTTGGTCTGTGTGCACCAAGTCATTCATCACTGTCTTCCGTCTACCGGCTAGTACTTTCGCGAACAATTTCACGTCGGTGTTCAATAAAGAAATAGGGCGATAGCTAGAACACAATGTGGGGTCTTTTCCCTCCTTTTGGGATGATGGTAATAGCTGCCTCTAGTGCTTTGCGTTGTATGTCCCAGTTGGCCCCTATCCCATTCATGTATGAACACATCTTGGGGACTAAAATGTCACTAAACTTAGAATAATATGCAGTTGACAGCCCATCAGGACCTGGGCTTTTCCCGGCTGGTGATCCTTTTAAGATTCTAAGTATCTCTGCTTCCGTTATGGGATCCTCTAACGAACTACGTTTATCTGGGGGTATTTTTTTTAGGCATACCTCATTTAGCAGAACTCTGGAGTTATCTAGTCTCTTTTTAACCTTTTTTGGGGGATCTTTTTGAGTTATCGAATATAATTTCCCATAATCGTCTTGGAAAACCTGCACTATCTCAGGGGTTGAGAATACCTTTTCCCCGTTACCTGTTTGTATACTGTGAGAGTGAGAGCCCCTGGCTTAGGGAAAATATGTGTAAAATGGACACAGGACTCTCAAAGAAGCAGTTTGAGAATTTCCAGCAAAAGGTTGGTGAGCAGAGAAAACTATGCTTTAAGTTTTCTCTGGATTTTGTAAGTCTGGATTGGGGCTGGAAACTTGAAGACTTCAAAGAGCATTGGGAGGGATGGAGTCTTCAGTCATGTGTCTGGGTTTTCCAGAAGCTATGCAGGTTGTGTGTGTGTCCAGGTGCACACACTCGTTATAAGGCAGAGCTGAACATAGCCCAGTGTGTGGGAAAGGAGTTGGTGTTGGAGCAGTTGCTGCAGACAAGAGGGAGGTGTGCTACTATTTAAGAACTCAGGCAACATCCTTGAGACGGTTCTCCATGTGGGAGAGGTTCCAGGTCAGTGGACTGATAGAGTTGGGCCAGCTGAGAGAGTCGGGGAGACTATAGCTGAGACAACTGGAAGAGAGAGTCTTGGGGACCAGAGGGGACCGTAAGTCTTGGAGGAGTGTGGAAGCCTGGAGTGTCAGGAGAGCCCCTTCCTAGAGGCCAGGACTGGGCCTGTGCAGCAAGGAACTACGCCCAAGGCTGAGTGAGCCTTAGGAGCCAGGTGGATTGGCATTTTCATTTGTTGTTATTTTGGGAGAAGAACCCCTGTGTGGGAAACCAAATGCACGTATGAACTTTCCTATTTGTTTCTTTCAATAAAAGTGGGCTATCACGCCCTTAAACCTTAGTTCCTGTTGGCTGTGAACTCACTTAAAACGCATCTATCACTAAGCTAGACATCCCCCAATGTTACAATACTTTCAATAAAATTTGCCCGGATTTTTTTTTTAACAATTTGGATAAATATTTAGCCGACGTGTCTCCCTATTGGTATTGCTCTTTCTTTAGCCGAAAAAACTGTGTTCCGTTTTCCTGTTCAATCTGGTCTTTTAATTCCTCTCTTTTTCTGATAACTTCCAATGCTATTCTGTGGTCTCCTTTTTTTTGTGATTCTGCTCAAGGTCATTAATTTCTTTATGTAACTCCTCGCTTCTCTGTCTACTCTCCCTTTTTTTGCTGTTCCTATTGCAATCAAGATCCCCCTGATATAGGCCTTATGGGCCTCTCATACGGTGGCTTCTGATATCTCATCTGAACTATTTGTTTTAAAGTACAGCTCAAGCTCTTTTTTAATCCTGTCTGCGACCTTTGCGTCCTGTATCAGTTCTTCATTCAGTCTCCATACGTTGGTCCTGTTTTGTACACCCTCTATTTTTAATTTCATTGATATTGGAGCGTGATCTGAAAAGGTCGTAATTTCTATATTTGAACTTGTCACTGCGTTGAGCTTCCTATGCGCTACCAAAAATAGGTAGATTCTCGAGTACGTCCCGTGCACAGCGGAGTGGAACGTATAGTCACGTATTTTTGCGTGTTGAATTCTCCATATATGCATCAATTGGTGTTGGTGTAACTTCTTTTTAAGTAACTTCCGCTGTGCCGTTCCAGTCCGCTGTGCCCGAGACGTGCTGTCCACTTCAGGGTCCATACAAAAATTGAAATCTCTGACCATGATGGCTCCACCTATCTTAAAATCCATAAATTTCTCCACCGCCCCTTTAAAAAATTCCATTGGGTTCCTATCCGGTCCGTATATATTTGCTATGGAGTATTCCACCTAATTTATCCTGCCCCTTAAGAGCATATAGCGCCCTTCGGGGTCCACCATTCTATCAACCGGGGTGAACCTTACTCTTCTACCAAAGCCTATAGCGACCCCCTTAGCATGTTTGGTTGGGAAGTCACCATAGTACCGGGTTGGGTGATCATATGACCAAATTTTAAGATTTGTGTCCTGGGAAATATGTGTCTCTTGTAGTAGGACTACATCCGCTTTAAGGTGCTTTAATTCCCTTAAGATGTTAGACCTTTTTACAGGGGTATTTAGCCCCTGAAAGTTGTAGGATACTATTTTTAGTGTAGCCATCTTCTATCGCGACCTTCCCACGGCTTACTTCCATCACTGTATAGCCATCTCAACATCTGAATCCCTATTGTTAGGCTGACCTCACTAAATACTATTTTTACGGCATTCATTGGGCCTGGGCCCTGAACCTGGCACATCTAATATCACCTTTGCTGTGCATTGAAGAGAGATCCCACCCAAAAACCCCACCTCCCAACCCCCAACTCCCACCCCCCCTGACCCCTACCGTATGGGGGACTTTGGCCTTCCCCTGGCCATGGGATCTGTGGACCACCCACTCCTTCCTGCCCACTAGATCACCCCCCCCCGGAGGTTGAGCTCCATCAATGGTGCTCACAACAGGCCGCTGCCCCCAGTTGAGATGCCCTTGCCCGCCCCCCCTGGATCTGCACACCGCTCGTTCCCCCCCCCCCCATTCCTTGATCCACTCCATTCCATTCCCAGATTTAGGCGTTGCTTCTGGTATTTTACTTTTGGTCCCAGGCCCTTTACCCGGACTGTCTTTGTCATGATCCAGTGTCATGTATTTTTTGATTGTAGCAGGACTAGCGCTTACTTTAGGGGGTTAACTCAAACCCCCCTCCCAGACCTTCCCCTCATTCTGTATTTAGGGGGAAAAGAGGAGCACGCAGGAAGAGGAGAGAAAAAGACCAAAAGGGGGGAAAAAAACAAAATGGCAAAAACGAGAAAAGAGACAGTAAACAGGGCAACTAGATGTATTCTCAGCCCTTTCAGGAAGGGTTTCTCTACTGTTGGTATCAGTTTCCTTTTTTTTTCTAAAAGTCTCACTCCCCTTTACTTTACTCCACAATCTGGTCGTGTATTTTGAGCAGTATGTAATCGGTGTGCTATTCCATGAAAAATCAGTTTAATTCATTCAATTCATTTAAATAACTTGGCATATGTTATCCACACCCAGGTCCCTCTTAGATGTCCCTTTAGCACAGTGTATTCACACACACATTTAAAGTGTTCCAATTTATTTGGCAGGACTGTTTCAGACCAGAGTCACTGTCAAAGATGCAAACATCCAGTTGAATTCAGTAATATTGAAATTTACCTGTCTTTAAGGCCAGAATCAATGGGTTTTTATTCACTTCATGTGAAAAATCAGCACAAGGGACAGGACTTACCTTTATTAGGCCGGGTTCACACTGATACGACAAACGCTTCGACTTTGGGAGCTCATGTCGCATGACGTGTAAAAATCAATGCCAGTCCGACTTTGAAAATGCTCCCTGCACTATTTGGTCCGACTTTGAAAATGCTCCCTGCACTATTTGGTCCGACTTTGATCCTACTTCAGCCTATTGAATATCACTGAAGTCGGATCAAAGTCGGATCGCCATCCTAACTAATCCGACTTTGGCATGCGCCTTGTGCTCTGATGATCTCATAGGGGAACTCCACGCCAAATTTCAAACAGAAAAACTGGCATGGGTTCCCCCTCCAAGAGCATACCAGGTCTTTTGGTCTTGTTTTGATTTTAAGGGGAACCCCCCACGCCGAAAAAATAGCATGGGGGGCCCCCAAAATCTATACCAGACCCTTGTCCGAGCACACAGACCAGCAGGGCAGGTCAGGAAAGGGGGTGGGGACGAGTGAGCGCCCCCCCCTGAACCTTACCAAACCGCATGCCCTCAACATGGGGGGGTGGGTGCTTTGGGGGCAGGGGGGGCCAGAGGGAGAAGAACCGGAGAGAGAGCGGAGAAGACCCAAAGAGGGGAGAAGAACTTTCAGAGGCAGAAGAAATCAGCGGAGGAGGCAGAAGAGCCGTAGAAGGGAGAAGAAGTCGGAAGAGACGCTGGGGCTGCCCTAATAAATTACTTTAAAAACATGTGTAATGTGTTTTATTTTTGACACTTTTTTTTAGGTGAATGGGTAGGGGTACAATGTACCCCATACTCATTCACATAGGGTGGGGTGCCAGGATCTGGGGGCCCCCTTGTTAAAAGGGGCTTTCAGATTCTGATAAGCCCCCGCCCGCAGACCCGACAACCAACGGCCAGGGTTGTCGGGAAGGGGCCCTTGTCCTCATCAACATGGGGGGGTGAGTGCTTTGGGGTGGGGGGGTGAAGCCCCCCCACCCCCAAAGCACCCACCCCCTATGTTGAGGGCATGCGGCCTGGTAAGGTTCAGGAGGGGGGGCGCTCACTCGTCCCCACCCCCTTTCCTAACCTGCGGGGCTGTGTGCTCGGATAAGGGTCTGATATGGATTTTGGGGGGGAACTCAACTAAATTTTTTTAGCGTGGGGGCTCCCGAAGGGCCTGGTATGCTCTTGGAGGGGGAACCCATGCTGGGTTTTTTTTAAAACATTTTGCATGGAGTTCCCTCTAAAGATTCAGACACAGGCACAGTGCCTGGTATTGTCAGGGATCAAAGTCTGACCCATGTTGGACTTTAAGTCGCAGGGCAAAGTCTGACCCAAAGAGGTACCAGTGTGAACCTGGCCTTATGATGTGTCCTGGTTTAGCAGAAACATTG
Source organism: Rana muscosa (assembly GCA_029206835.1). NCBI lineage: Eukaryota > Metazoa > Chordata > Amphibia > Anura > Ranidae > Rana > Rana muscosa. The sequence continues at coordinate 791,311,206 of CM055116.1, read as the reverse complement.
CTGCTCCAATTAACCTCTGGCACACCAGGAAATGGAAGGCAAGCCATGTCCCTTTTTATTTATTTTTTGTTAAATAAACTTAGGTTTTAAAGTAATCTGCATTGGACTGCCCGATAGGCTTCAGTCCAGGTTCCCTATAAATAGCCAAACCGGCTAAGATCTTATCTGTAGACTAGCTCTTAAGCTGGCCTAAGTTTAAGCCTACAGTGTTAAATTTCTAACACATTAAAGCGTGGGTCAGCAACCTGTACATTGTGATCTACAGACAGGTGACTGGTAGATCACGGTCTGGGCTTCCTGACCCACCATTCCAGAGCATCAAACAGAGTGGAATGTGGAGGGACTACTTGTAAAGTTGGAGCTGTAGTAGGGAGCAAGAGCTGCATAAGCGGATGCCTCCTCTGTAGTGCCGGATCCTGTCCCATGCGTAGTGATTCCAACTGCACTCCACCATCCCAGGTAGTGGTCTCCAGAGTGGTGGAAAGCAGCAGGAAAGAAGAGATCTTCAGGTCAGTGTGGCGCAATAAACTGGGCATTATAGTATAAGACTGCTTTCACACTGAACCGCGACTCAATCGCAGGGATTTACCACCTCCCATCTTTACATGTTAACGAGCCCTAAGGGTGCTACTTCTGGAATGCAACTAAGGGCTGATTCACAAGTGCAGCAGGCACTGCTGCTCCTCTGAAAAGCGATCTAAGTATATTTGACAGTTGGTGAGGAGGTGATATGTTGCCTCATCACCACATGATTTAAACCCATGATTGCAGTGCAATGAATGCGATTGCGACATGGTAGTACAGCAATTAGATGTTTAACCACTTCTCTACTGTGCACGAAAACCCCCTTCCTGCCCAAGCCATTTTTCAGCTTTCAGCGCTGTCACACTTTGAATGACAATTGCGCGGTCGTGCGACGTGGCTCCCAAACGAAATTTGCGTCCTTTTTTCCCCACAAATAGGGCTTTCTTTTAGTGGTATTTGATCACCTCTGCGGTTTTTATTTTTTGCGCTATAAACAAAAGAAGAGCGTCCAGTTTGGAAAAAACCCCACTATTTTTTACTTTTTGCTATAATAAATACCCTTTTTTTTTTTTTAAATAAAATTTTCCTCAGTTTAGGCCGATACGTATTCTTCTACATATTTTTGGTAAAAAAAAAAAAACGCAATAAGTGCGTATTGATTGGTTTGCGCAAAAGTTATAGCGTCTACAAGATAGGGGATAGATTTATAGCATTTTTTTTTTTTTTATTAGTAATGGCGGCGATCTGCGATTTTTTATTGTGACTGCGATATTGCGGCGGACACATCGGACACTTTTGACACATTTTTGGGACCATTCACATTTATACAGCGATCCCTGCTATAAAAATGCATTGATTACTGTATAAATGTGATTGGCAGGGAAGGGGTTAACCACTAGGGGGCGGGAAGGGGTTAAATATGTTCCTTCAAAGTGTTCTTACTGTGGGGGGAGGGGACTGACTGGGGGAGGTGACCGATGGTTGTCCCTATGTACAAGGGACACACCATCGGTCCCCTCTCCCTCACAGGACGTGGATCTCTGTGTTTACACACAGAGATCCACTTTCCTGCTCGTTTCCCGGGCAATCGCGGGTGCCCGGCGGCAATCGCGGCCGCCGGGCACGCGCACCGGGGCCTTGTGAACGCAGCGGGCGCGCGCGCCTCCTAGCTCGTTTTAAAGGGAGGACGTCATATGACGTCCTCCCAGAACGAGAGTGTCCTCCGCCCACCGTCTATTGACAGTGGGCGGGGGACAAGTGGTTAAATTAGGTGTGAGGGGGCAACACAGTGCCCAGTGATCTTTAACTTCTCCCATGTTGTTCAAGTAGATCTCCATCTATTTAAGGTTGCCTACCCCTGCATTAAAGCATATACTGTAGAAGCATATGTGGCTAAATAACGCAATTATACAAGGTAGTTACAGAATTTAAACTTACAGTAAGAAGTTATCACCTTACTATATTAGTCTTGATTGAAGCTTCGAAATTTAAGAGCTGCTGTTGTCTGGGATTTCTATTTCTTTGTTGCCATGGCAACTGAATTTTCTTCCTAGTAGACTATCTACTTTTCTTTATTGCTTTGTCTTCTTAAAACAGAAGGCATTCACATAAAATCATGTCCAGTGCTGTGCTGCAGAGTGCTGCAGGGGAGAGAGGGGCACATGGAGATCGGTGCTGCATGGGGTGGATTGGGGGCAAGAAGTGGGATCAAAGCGGCAGAAGAAGTTTTAGTGAGGGGGAGGGAGATGTCAAAGCGGTGGGACAAAGGAACACATAGGGCAGGAGTAGCGGCCGGGTCACATTTTAGATGAGTGGCTTGTCAGCTGCAGATGTCAACTATTGTTTAGTTCAGCAGAGTCTGCTGAATAAGTCTACTGTAAATTCATGTTCACTGAAGTGACCATGAGCTTATAGGAGAGTGGGAAATGCAGCCGATAGAAGGACTGATTTGGCCAGCTAGAAAGGCTTCTGTAGGTTCATATACCTTATGTCTATGGCAGCGAAAGGGTTAAGTAAATGTTTTGACTCCTAGGTGATCTGCACACCCAAAATAGCCTGAAGTGGTTAAATCTTGAAATCTTTGTTATATAGTCATGCTGGGGTCTAAGCAAAAGCAGCCAGGACAAAAGTGATCTCTAAACATAGTATCCTGCTGATAAGGCCTCTTGCACACTGCAAGCTAAAATACAGCCCATTAATTGTAATGTGCCTATGCACACAGGCGCGGAAACAAGCGCCATGCATTCTTCAGTAAAAAAAATAATAATCAAAAAATCATTTTTTTTGGTCAGTCATTTTTGTCTTATGCGCGCAAATGGCCATTTACATATTGTGCAGAACGAGAACGCGAGAATACGTTTTCGTGCATTTGCGCAAAAATGCACAGACACATTCATGTGAAAATACACGTACATACATACATACAAAAAAAAAGGCTGAAAAAGTAGATTTTCAAACAGGAGTATCATGTGCAAGAGGCCTTAGACAAAACTGAGCAAACTATTCTAGTGTATCCATACTGTATATTTCAGTGGATACTTGCAGCAACTTACCCTCACATCACTGATCTCTCGCCTTTCCTTATCGTTTTCTTCTGCTCTTGCTTTGAGCCAAACTTCATTTTGTATCTTATGTTTTTCCAACATTTCTTGAAGTTCCTAAACATGGGTCAATTAAATCAACAAAGCAATGTTTTAAGTATCCTTCCAAAATGTCCTAGCAATATCTTTAAAGCTTAGTAAACCAAACAGATATAAAAACCTGTTGTTGAATCTTGTATTGCCTTCGAAATTCTTCCTTTTCTTGATAGAATGTTACTTTCTCCTGTGCAAAGTTTGCCTTTTCACTAAAGGTACCAAAAAAAATAATATTTTGTGTTGTTCTAAGAAACAAATATTGTATACTTAAAGCGGAGACCAGTGGTCTTCGCTGCTTTTGAGCTAAATAAATTGCATTCACCACCCGTGTTGTGTGTTCTCTCTTCCCTCCCTCCCCGGGGTAAATCCTACCTGGTCTGGATGTATTAAACCCGGAATATGGTCTATTAGTCTTGTGGCGAGGATCTTTGTGAACACTTTAAGATCTACATTCAGCAGAGAGATAGGGTGATAGCTAGGGCATTGGGAGGGTTCCTTCCCTTCTTTTGGGATAACTGTTATATGTGCTAAAAGCGTTTCTGTCAGTTTTTCTTTCCCCTCATGTAATGAGTTATAAGCAGCTATGAATCTCGGAGCCAATTTCTCGGCGAACAGTTTGTAATATGATAGGGTTTACCCATCTGGGCCTGGCGCCTTACCCAGCTCCAGATGTTTTAATGCCCTCAAAAACTCCTCTGTTGTAATTGGTGCGTCTAGCTCTCTGGCTATCTCCTCTGACAACCTTGCCATTTCCGTTTCTTTAATATATTCCCTAGCCGCCTCCCATTTCTTTTGGGCCCTTTTTCTGGAGTAGGTTTCCGTTCTAGTTAATGTAAATTCTCATAGTACTCCTTGAAAACCTGTGCAATCTTCTGAGGGGTATTAACCTTTTCATCTCTTTGCGTTTTAATTTGTGTAATATGATTTTGTGCACTGGTTTCTTTAAGAGCGTTTGCTAACATTCTCCATGGTTTATTCCCAAATTCATAGAATGTCCGCCTTCCTCAAGTTAATTTAGCTTTTGCTTTATCAATAAGCAAGAGATTAAGCTTTTCACGTACGCCCACTAATTCCTGTTCTGTATATTGTGCCTGGGATTTTTTGTGCGCCGTTTCTAATTCCCCAATACGTTGGAGCCCAGCATTCTAGAGGCACTATAGGTGCTTTGTGGACTGGGGAAGGCAGATTAGCCATTACTCCGAATTCCATCATTACAGAACTTGTCTCCTTTTATTCCTCTTTATACCAATTTAAGCAAGTATGTACATCCGAAGATATCTTGACTTACTTATTTGAACGTTATCCGCCTACCGGAATTCTCCATCCAAAAAACGAGAATGCTTGTCTCCCCAATTGCCACATGCCCAAACAGAAAGGCACCAGGTGACGATGGCTTAAGCCCTGTACACACGATCGGTTTTACAGATGAAAACAGTCCGATGGACTTTTTTCATCGGACAAACCGATCGTGTATGGGCACCATCAGTCTTTTTTCCATCGGTTTTAAAAAATAGAACATGTTTTAAATTTTTTCCGATGGATCAAAAATCGATAGCAAATTCCGATCGTCTATGGGCAAGTCCATCGGATAAAAAACCCACGCATGCTCAGAATCAAGTCGACACATGCTCAGAAGCATTGAACTTCATTTTTCTCGGCTCATCGGAGTGTTTTACTTCACCGCGTTTGGAACGGTCGGTTTTTTGACTGATGGTGTGTAGGCAAGACTGATGGAAGTCAGCTTTATCGGATTTCCGATGGACAAAACCATCGGATTAGAATCCATAGGATATCCGATCATGTGTACGAGGCTTTACTGGTAGAGGTATACAAACATTATGGGGAGAAGATATACCATTCCTGTTAAAGCTGATAATTACTGCTAGGCAACTTGCTGCTTTATCATACTCTACGACGAAAGCTAATATTATTCTCCTGTTGAAACCGGGCAAGAATCCCACTGATCCAGGGTCTTACAGGCCAATCTCCCTACTCCAAAGTGAGAATATGCGAGGAACATTTCATAGTATCCCACAAAAAAGTGGAAAAGAAAAAAAAAGTATCAAATATGTTACAGTTTGTGTATGAATATATGGTATAGTCTGCAAGCAAACCATTTTCTGCCCAAAAGAGTTAGACCCCTTTCACACTGGGGCCGTTTTCAGGCGCTATTGCGTTAAAAATAGCGCCTGCAAACCGACCTGAAACAGCAGCTGCTGTTTCTCCAGTGTGAAAGCCTGAGGGCTTTCACACTGGAGCGGTGCGCTAGCAGGACCGCTCCTAAAGTCCTGCTAGCCGCATCTTTGGAGTGGTGAAGGAGCGGTGTGTTTACCGCTTCTCCACCGCTCCTGCCCATTGAAAGCGATGGGACACTGTGGCTATACCGCCGGCAATGCGCCTCTGCAGAGGCGCATTGCGGGCGGTATTAACCCTTTTTCGTCCGCTAGCGGGGGGTAAAACCACACTGCTAGCGGCCGAATACGCCACAAATCCGACGGTAAAGCGCCGCTAAAAATAGCGGCGCTTTATCACCACCGCACCTCCCGCCCCAGTGTGAAAGGGGCCTTAGTGATGAACCTCAATCACTGCTGATGCACTCTTTGTGCCCCCCAATAGAGACACAAAGGCAACCTGATGGCTTGGAGTTCCGAAACATTGATAGGAAGGCAAGCCTCCTCCAAGTGACAACTGGTGCACACTGAAGAGGCCCGTGAAGATAGTGCAGGATATCTAGACTTCCTTTTTTTGTGTCAGCCATGTTACCTTAAAGGTGACCCTCACGCTTCCTCAAACACAATTGCCACTAACTGACCCCTTGACAAGCGAAGGATGCTTACCCAGACAGCCACTCAAGGAAGTGATCGGTAACAGGGAAAGAGGCTGCTATTCAAAACAGTAGCCTGCATAGTACCAAAAACAGTACCAAAAACATAGATTCCAATGGTTTTACGGTAGTAGAGGACCAGTTCCAACCTTAATGTTATATACAGTATCTCACAAAAGTGAGTACACCCCTCCAATTTTTTGTAAATATTTTATTCTATCTTTTCATGTGACAACACTGAAGAAAAGACACTTTGCCACAATGTAAAGTAGTGAGTGTACAGCTTGTATATTTGCTGTCCCCTCAAAATAACTCAACACACAGCCATTAATGTCTAAACCGCTGGAAAAAGTGAGTACACCCCTATATGAAAATGTCCAAATTGGCCCCAAAGTGTCAATATTTTGTGTGGCCACCATTATTTTCCAGCACTGCCTTAACCCTCTTGGGCATGGAGTTTACCAGATCTTCACAGGTTGCCACTGGAGTCCTCTTCCACTCCTCCATGACGACATCACGGAGCTGGTGGATGTTAGAGACTTTGCATTCCTCCACCTTCCGTTTGGGGATGCCCCACAGATGCGCAATAGGGTTTAGGTCTGGAGACATGCTTGGCCAGTCCATCACCTTTACCCTTAGCTTCTTTAGCAAGGCAGTGGTCATCTTGGAGGTGCGTTTGGGGTCGTTATGTTGGAATACTGCCCTGCAGCCCAGTTTCCGAAGGGAGGGGATCATGCTCGGCTTCAGTATGTCACAGTACATGTTGGCATTCATGATTCCCTCAATGAACTGTAGCTTCCCAGTGCTGGCAGCACTCATGCAGCCCCAGACCATGACACTCCCACCATCATGCTTGACTGTAGGCAAGACACACTTGTCTTTGTTCTTCTCATCTGTTTGCCTCAACACATGCTTGACAACATCTGAACCAAATAAGTTTATCTTGGTCATCAGACCACAGGACATCGTTCCAGTAATCCATGTCCTTAGTCTGCTTGTCTTCAGCAAACTGTTTGCAGTCTTTCTTGTGCATCATCTTTAGAAGAGGCTTCCTTCTGGGACAACAGCCATGCAGACCAATTTGATGCAGTGTGCGGCGTATGGTCTGAGCACTGACAGACTGACCCCCCACCCCTTCAACCTCTGCAGCAATGCACTCAGCTTCTTTGGTCGATGCCTGTTCTGAGTGGAACCTGTCCTGTTAAACCGCTGTATGATCTTGGCCACTGTGCTGCAGCTCAGTGTCTTGGCAATCTTTTTATAGCCTAGGCCATCTTTATGTAGAGCATTAATTCTTTTTTTCAGATCCTCAGAGAGTTCTTTGCCATGAGGTGCCATGTTGAACTTCCAGTGACCAGTATGAGGGAGTGAGAGCGATAACACCAAATGTAATACACCTGCTCCCCATTCACACATGAGACCTTGTAACACTAATGAGTCACATGACACCGGGGGGAGGGGAAATGGCTAATTGGGCCCAATTTGGACATTTTCACTTAGGAGTGTACTCACTTTTGTGCCAGCGGTTTAGACATTAATGGCTGTGTGTTGAGTTATTTTGAGGGGACAGCAAATTTACACTTTTATACAAGCTGTACACTACACTCGCTACTTTACATTGTAGTAAAGTGTAATTTCTTCAGTGTTGTCACATAAAAAGATACAGTGGAACCTTGGATTACAAGCATAATCTGTTCCAGGAGAATGCTTGTAATCCAAAGCACTCTTATATCAAAGCAAGTTTCCCCATAGGAAATAATGGAAACTCCGATGATTCGTTCCACGACCATTTATTCATATAAAAATTATTACGGCAAAACAAAATACAGTATAAAGTGTACTGTAAACATAATACAAATTAAACTGCACTTTAAAATACTGTACTGTACCTCTGTGTTGCAAAAATTTTAAGGTAAAGAAAAAGAATGTGCACACTCACAATGTTAAGGAGTCTGGTGATCACCTATTTAACCACTTAACGACCGCTCACTGTACATATACGTTGGCAGAATGGCACCTGGAGGCACAATCACGTACCTGTACGTGCCTGCCTTCGTATGGGTGGGGGGTCCGATCGGACCCCCCTCCGGTACATTGAGCGGTCGGGATCACTCTGGGAGCAATCCGTGATGAGGGGGCGGCCATTGGTTTCTGGCCACCCCCTCGCGATCGCTCCCGGCGAATCAAATGCTTCCTCTGCCTGTGTAATGTAAACACAGGCAGAGAGGAAGCAGCAGGAAGTGATGTCATCTCTCCTGCGGCGCCCACATATACCGGAGCGCCGTGGAGAGAAGACATCAGGTTAGTGCACAAGCAGTACACTGACACCAGGACACATAGGCATACGATCGCCCCCCCCAGTCACCCCCCAGATCACCCCCCAGCCCCCAGTCACAGTGTCACCGATTGCAGTGATCATTTATTTACTGATCACTGCAATCAGTGACATTTGTAACTGTAAAAGTGTCAGGGCAGTTAGTGTTAGGTCCAGGGTCCCCAACCCCCCCAATAAAGGTTTAACCCCTTGATCACCCCCCAGGTAACCCTTTCAGCCCCTAGCACCACTGTCACTAATCGATCATTTTTCTGATCGGTGTATTAGTGTCGGTGATGCCGCTAGGTAGTCGTCAGTTATTTTTTTATGTTCGCCGCCAGGTTTTTACAACGTCAGGTACCCCCATATATATTACCTAATAAAGGTTTAATCCCCTGATCGCCCCCCAGGTAACCCTTTCGCCCCCTAGCACCAATGTCACTAAACGATCGTTTTCTGATCGGTGTATTAGTGTCAGTGATGCCGCTAGGTAGTCAGTTTTTTTTTTTTGTTCGCCGCCAGGTTTTTATAGCGTCAGGTACCTCCATATATTACCTAATAAAGGTTTAACCCCTTGATCGCCCCCCAGGTAACCCTTTCACCCCCTTTTGCCAGTGTCACTAAGAGATCGTTTTTCTGATCGCTGTATTAGTTATGTTGGTGCCGCTAGGTAGTCAGTTATTTTTTTAGGTTCGCCACCAGGTTTTTATAGCATCAGGTACCCCTGTATATTACCTAATAAAGGTTTTAACCCCCTGATTGCCCCCAGTTAACCCTTTCACCAGTGATCACCGTATAAGTGTTACGGGTGACGCTGGTTAGTTTGCTTTTTATAGTGTCAGGGAACCCGCCGTATATAACCCAATAAAGGTTTAACCCCCTGATCGCCCGGCGGGTGATATCAATTAGGTTTTAGCGTCAGAGAGGGTCTGCGTCGCCCCAGGCAGCGTCAGGTTAGTGCCAGTAGCGCTAACACCCACGCGTGAAGCATACACCTCCCTTAGTGGTATAGTATCTGATCAGATCTATACTAGCGTCCCCAGCGGTTTAGGCTTCCCAAAAACGCAGTGTTAGCGGGATCAGCCCAGATACCTGCTAGCACCTGCGTTTTGCCCCTCCGTCCAGCCCAGGCCACCCAAGTGCAGTATCGATCGATCACTGTCACTTACAAAACACAACACACATAACTGCAGCGTTCACAGAGACAAGCCTGATCCCTGCGACTCCAGTGCTGTAGGAGGTGATTTCACCACCACATTTAAAAAAAAGAGCATATATGCCGAAGCAATTGGGGCAGCAGGGGCGGAGGAGCGATTTTGCTCCTAATGCCGCGTACATACGGTCGAAATTCCGATGGAGGCTTGCCCGTGGAAAAGTCTGACCGCGTGTACGCGGAATAACTTTTGCGGGATGATGCCCCCATGCTTCGGCATATATAAATGGTGCATGTATGCCCATCATTAGAAGTGGGTGAATGAAGGGAGGTATTCTAATGGTGGGCATACCCACCGATCAATCTCAGGCTGCATGAAAAAAAAGATTACAATACATGTCTAACAAGGACCAGCAACGTACTGGTATGTTGCTGGACTTTGAATGGTTATACCAGAATGATGCCTGCGGGTTTAGGTATCATCTTGGTATCATTCTTTTCAGCCAGCGGCCAGCTTTCATGTAAAAGCAATCCTAGCGGCTAATTAGCCTCTGGACTGCTTTTACAAGCAGTGGGAGGGAATGTCCCCCCCCCGGATATAAAAAGCGCCAATTGGGAAATTGGGAAAGCATTTTATCACACCGATCTTGGTGTGGTCAGATGCTTTGAGGGCAGAGGAAAGATCTAGGGTCTAATAGACCCCATTTTTTTCAAAAAAAGAGTACCTGTCACTACCTATTGCTATCATAGGGGATATTTACATTCCCTAAGATAACAATAAAAAATAATAATAAAAAAAAAAATATGGAAGGAACAGTTTAAAAATAAAATAAAAAAGGAAAATTTATAATTAAAAAAAAAAAAAAAAAAAAAAGCACCCCTGTCCCGCTCTGCTCTTGCGCAAAGGCGAACGCAAGCGTCGGTCTGGCGTCATATGTAAACAGAAATTGCATCATGCATGTGAGGTATCACCGCGAAGGTCAGATCGAGGGCAGTAATTTTAGCAGTAGACCTCCTCTGTAAATCTAATGTGGTAACCTGTAAAGGCTTTTAAAAATGTATGTAGTTTGTCGCCACTGCGCGTTTGTGCTAATTTTAAAGCATGTCATGTTTGGTATCTATGTACTCGGCCTAAGATGATCTTTTTTATTTCATCAAACATTTGGGCAATGTGTGTTTTAGTGCATTAAAATTTAAAAAAGTGTATTTCTTGTTCATACATCACGGGACACAGAGCAGCATAGTCATTACTATGTGGGTTATATAGAATTACCTTCAGGTGCTGGCACTGGCAACTTCCAAAACAGGAAGTACCCTCCCCTATATAAGCCCCTCCCATCCGGGAGTACCTCAGTTTTTTGCCAGTGTCTAAGGTGTTGGCCAAGGTTAACATGTATTCATCTGGGCTTGTGTACAGGTTCTCTGGGCCTTAGCAAGCTATTCCGGATCCGACCAAAAAAGCTTCATAGCTAAACGGTCGGTACCCGGGCCTTGCAGAGAAGAGCAGGGTTTTGCCTGTAATGCCTCTCTTAGGAGGGCTGGACCCTGGGATCCAGAGCTCTGGTCATACCCAAAACCAAGAGGCTATCTGTGCAGGGTGCTATACAGGTCCAGGGGAGTGGAATCCTTGGGAACCCGGTCCCTGAAGGTCTAGTACAATGCCTGCCGTGAGAGGTGAAGTTTGGGCTTCTGTGGACCAAACAAAGTCCTGCGGCGGGGAAAAGGTAAGTGGGGGCCCCTCAGGAACTTGGTTCTATTGAGGGGACCCCCAAGCCTAATATGTCTTTCTGCCTGTTACCTAAAGGGTATTCCCGCTAATAGCTGTATATGCCTAAGAAATCCTAGAAATGTTTTTTCATAAGGGAAGTTTTAAAAAAACTGTAAACCTGGAAATGTTTTTTCATAAAGGAGGTTTTAAAAAAAAAAAAAAAAAAGACAAAAGTGCGGTACCTGTGTTTGTCCACTAGAGGCCGCTGTGGAACGTCTTTTTTCTTGGGACTATTCCTTCCATGGTGAAAGTCCAGGCAGATGAGTGAGCTCTCTATCAGGGAAGCTGCATTCCTCTGTCATGCTGCCAAGTAGTTTCCTTCCATCCCCGAGTCCTGGTGAAACAGGGACCCTGGCTCCTCTCCCTACATGGCGCCAAGAGCACACACGTGCACGCGCGCGTGCGCGCACACATGCTTTCCTTTTATAAGGTTTAGCTTCAAAAAAGGGGGCGGAGCCTGGCGGATGACGCGCTCTGTGCGCCCAGCGCTTCTGCGCATGTGCGGGCGTCCCAGCAAGATAAAAGGACTCAGTCCACGCTGCTTGCTATGGACACAGAGCATGAAAAGGAGCTGGTAGCATGGTATAGGGGCTTACAGCGGGCGGTTGATACAGGCATCCCCAGAAAGACGCATTAGTAGACACCCACTGATGTACATAGCAGCAAATTGCATTAGACTATTTCAGTAAGGGGTGTATTGCGGCTGGAATACCTCAGCTTTGAACTAAGGAATATGCCGCCTAAAAAACTCCGAGATATACCTCTCAGGAAGTGTAGGGGGTCTCCATCGGGCTCTGAGGATCTGGAGCAGTCATCTGCACCCTCCTCCCCTGAAAAATCAGAGGTTAATACCCATAAGGAACCCCCGGGAGTGCCAGGTACTGCGGCTGTCCTCAGTCCACCTGCTCCTGCATATATAACAGAGGAGGTTTTTTCCTCAACTCTGGAGGGATTGGAGCAGAGATTGGCTGCATTGATCGCTTCTTCTCTACAGGAAAGAAAGCGCGCCAGATCTCCATCACCTCCATTAGAGTGCCTGTTGGCAGAGCAACAGTCCCAGGAAGGGACCGACCTACCTGAAGGGGATCAGGAGGAGGTTAGCTCTGTTTTTGAGGAATCGACAGTAGATGAACCATTTTCAGCATCACAGACTGAAAGATTGTGGGTCCAGACCCTAACTGACATGGTTCGATCTGCATTTAAAATGCCTCTTGTTGAACCATCAACTACTGCTGTCTCCTCATTGGGGTCGCTAAAAGCTCCCCAGGTTAATTGCTCCTTTCCAATACATCCATTATTGGAAGGACTTATATACCAGGACTGGGAACATCCTGATAAACTATTTGTTCCGCCTAAAAGGTTTCCGGTGATCTATCCCATGGAGGAAAAGTTCACCCAGAGATGGAATGTTCCTACGGTGGATGCAGCCATCTCTTCTGTGAACAAATCACTGACATGTCCAGTAGATAATGTTCAAATGTTCAAAGATCCAGTGGATAAAAAATTGGAATCTTTATTAAAATCTGCTTTTTCCACAGCAGGGGCTGTTACACAGCCAGCAGTGGCAGCTATTGGGGTCTGCCAAGCTTTAAAGGATCAAATGAAAATGGTCCTGAGGGATTTGCCAGACCAGCAGGCCCAGGCTCTGGCTGATCTGCCTAGAGCATTATGCTTTGCGGTTGACGCCATCAAGGATTCTATCCATCAGGCCTCCCGCCTCCCGCTGTCTTTGGTACATATGCGTAGGCTTCTGTGGCTCAAAAACTGGTCTGCTGAAGCTCCCTGTAAGAAGCTCTTAGTTAGCTTCCCATTTCATGGGGAACGCCTTTTTGGCGAAGACCTGGATAAGTATATCCAGAAGATTTCCAGTGGTAAAAGTACTCTCTTTACCGAGTAAAAAGAGGTCTAGGGGTCCATCTTTTAAGAGGACTACCTCTCCTATCCCTGCGACGTCTGCTACTAAGCAGTTCCGATGGCCTCCTCAGTCAAACTCAGGAGGTAAAAATCAGGGACAGCCACAGGGTAATAAAAAGCCCTGGATCCGAAGAGGTACTAAACCAGCCTCCAAGTCAAGCCTATGAAGGGCTGCCCCCACTCAAACGGGTGGGGGGAAGACTTCAGTTGTTCGCAGAGACCTGGCGGGAGACGATCAAAGACAGATGGGTGCTCTCCGCAGTAACTCTGGGATACAAGTTGGAGTTAAAAGAGTCTCCTCCGTCCCATTTTATGTGGTCAGGCATGCCAAGAGACCCTCTGAAAAGAGGGTCTCTCCTATTGGCGTTAGAACAACTATTGCTCCAAGGAGTAATTATGGAGGTTCCTATGGAAGAGTGGGGGTTGGGTTTCTACTCAAACCTTTTCACAGTCCCGAAGCCAAACGGGGACATAAGACCCATATTGGACCTAAAGAGTCTAAACAAATTTCTAAACGTCCGGTCTTTCCGGATGGAGTCGATCCGATCGGTCACCGCTGCCCTACAAGGGGAGGAATGGTTAGCCTCGATCGACATCAAAGATGCTTACTTGCATGTTCCCATCTTTCCAGGTCATCAAAAATTCCTACGCTTTGCAGTAGAAGGGCGCCATTTTCAGTTCAGAGCCTTACCATTCGGTCTGGCCACAGCACCACGAGTGTTCACAAAAATTCTGGCCCCACTGTTGGCCGATCTAAGAACACGGGGTGTAACGATAATGGCATACCTAGACGACCTGTTGTTGATGGACCACTCAGTTGCCAAGCTAGAAGTGGTAATTGTCGATACAATCAAGTATCTAGAGTCTCACGGTTGGGTCATCAACCTGGACAAGTCAGCCCTACAGCCAGTGAAAAACCTGGTATATCTAGGGCTACGGCTGGATTCAGACCAGAGGAAGATTTTCTTACCTCTAGACAAGGTATCCTCTTTGAGGGCCTTGGTCCGTCTGCTTTGTGCAAAAAGACAGCCGTCCATACGCCTGTGCATGAGGCTGCTAGGAAAGATGGTAGCATCATTCGAAGCTGTGTCATACGCCCAATTCCACTCAAGGAATTTACAAAGGGCCATATTGTCAGCCTGGAACGGAAAAGTTCAGGCTCTAGACTTCCCGATGGCTTTGTCCCCTTCCTTTCGGAAGAGTCTCTGCTGGTGGTTGATCCCCCAGAATCTCCAGAAGGGAAAACCCTTCAGCCCGATATCTTGGAAGGTGGTCACTACAGATGCCAGCCTTATAGGCTGGGGGGCAGTACTGGAGCAATGGTCTCTCCAGGGCAGATGGTCAAATGTAGTAAAAACCCTGCCCATCAATCTCTTAGAGATACGAGCAGCCCGGTACGCCCTAGTAGCCTGGACATCCAGACTCCAAGGGTCCCCTGTCAGGATTCAATCAGACAATGCCACAGCAGTGGCATATATCAATCATCAGGGGGGCACCAGGAGTCGTGCAGCCCAGAGGGAAGTAAGTCACATCCTGGAATGGGCAGAAAAGCATGTCCCATGTATATCAGCTGTCTTCATTCCAGGGGTGGAGAATTGGAAGGCGGACTTTCTGAGTCGCCAACAGTTATGCCCAGGGGAATGGTCCCTTCATCCCGAGGTCTTCCGAGCAATATGTCAGCGGTGGGGAACACCGGATGTAGATCTGCTAGCATCCAGATTCAACGCAAAGGTGGACAGATTTGTCTCCCGGACAAGGGATCCCCTCGCTTGCGGCTCGGATGCTCTGGTGTTCCCTTGGGATCAGTTCAGACTGATATATGCATTCCCTCCGCTACAATTGTTGCCTCGACTCCTTCGCAGAGTCAGGTTGGAGAAGAAGCCGGTGATCCTGGTGGCTCCAGCGTGGCCCCGAAGGGCCTGGTACGCGGAGATCATCAAAATGCCTGTGGGGAGTCCTTGGACCCTTCCACGTCGTCCGGACCTGCTTTCGCAAGGACCGATATACCACCCTTCCTTACTAACTCTAAGTTTAACGGCCTGGCTATTGAATCCCACATCCTAAAGAAGAGAGGTCTCTCTAACTCTGTGGTATCAACTATAATCAATGCCAGGAAGCCTGTATCCAGGCAGATCTACTATAGAGTTTGGAAGGCGTACATCACTTGGTGCGAGGCCAGAAAATGGCATCCACGTAAGTACGTTATAGGCAGAATTCTGGACTTCCTGCAGTGGGCTGTAGACAGGAAGTTTGCCTTAAGTACTATCAAGGGCCAGGTTTCGGCCTTGTCAATACTATTTCAAAGGCCCCTGGCTATGCATTCACTTGTCAAATCCTTTATGCAAGGTGTGACTCGTATTATTCCACCGATTAAGGCTCCCATATGCCCATGGGATCTAAATTTGGTTCTGTCAGTTCTGCAGAAGCAGCCATTTGAACCTTTGCGGCACATTTCCTTGGTTCTACTCACCAGGAAATTGATATTTTTAGTAGCCATATGCTCGGCTAGAAGAGTGTCGGAATTAGCCGCCATGTCCTGTAAAGAGCCATATCTGGTTATCCATAAGGACAGAGTAGTATTACGTCCTCACCCAGCCTTTCTTCCTAAGGTGGTATCGAGGTTTCACTTGAACCAGGATGTGGTTCTTCCTTCTTTTTTCCCCAAACCAAGCTCGGTAGAGGAAAAGTTATTGCATTCTTTGGATGTAGTAAGAGCAGTTAAAGCTTATCTAAAAGCCACTGCTCAGATTCGTAGAACGGATTCTTTGTTTGTTCTGCCGGAAGGCCCCAGAAAGGGTCAGGCAGCATCAAAATCTACTTTAGCCAAGTGGATTCGACAGGTCATAATACAAGCCTATGGCTTGAGAAGTAGACCGCCTCCGTTCAAAGTTAGGGCGCACTCCACGAGAGCAGTTGGAACTTCATGGGCAGTGCATCACCAGGCCTCCCTGGCGCAAATTTGTAAGGCCGCAACATGGTCTTCAGTACACACGTTTACTAGGTTCTACCAGGTGGACGTTAGAAGTCAGGAGGATGTCGCCTTTGGGCGCAGTGTGTTGCAGGCCGCAAAAGATCCTCATGCCTGATGGCGCCCAGCTTATGTATGGTGTATCCCCCCCCTCATGTGGCATTGCTTTGGGACGTCCCACATAGTAATGACTATGCTGCTCTGTGTCCCGTGATGTATGAACAAGAAAGTAGGATTTTTAAAACAGCTTACCTGTAAAATCCTTTTCTTGGAGTACATCACGGGACACAGAGCTCCCACCCCTCTTTTGGGGACACGTATTGCTTTGCTACAAAACTGAGGTACTCCCGGATGGGAGGAGCTTATATAGGGGAGGGTACTTCCTGTTTTGGAAGTTGCCAGTGCCAGCACCTGAAGGTAATTCTATATAACCCACATAGTAATGACTATGCTGCTCTGTGTCCCGTGATGTACTCCAAGAAAAGGATTTTACAGGTAAGCTGTTTTAAAAATCCTACTTTTTCACCCAAAAAATACGTTTGAAAAATCGTTGCGCAAATACTGTGTGGAAAAAAAAAATCCAACACCCACCATTTTAATCTGTAGGGCCTTTGCTTTAAAAAAATATATAATGTTTGGGGGTTCAACTTAATTTTCTTGCAAAAAAAATATGTTTTCATGTAAACAAAAAGTGTCAGAAAGGGCTTTGTCTTCAAGTGGTTAGAAGAGTGGATGTAAGCTTCCTAATGTTGTGTATAAAATGCCAGGACAGTTCAAAACCCCCTCAAATGACCCCATTTCGGAAAGAAGACACCCCAAGCTATTTGCTGAGAGGCATGTCGAGTCCATGGAATATTTTATATGTTGACACAAGTTGCGGAAAATAGACAATTCTTTTTTGAATTTTTTTTTTTTTGCACAAAGTTGTCACTAAATGATATATTCCTCAAACATGCCATGGGCATATGTGGAATTACACCCCAAAATACATTCTGTTGCTTCTCCTGAGTACGGGGATACCACAAAAATGTGAGACTTTTTGGGAGCCTAGCCGCGTACAGGACCCCAAAAACCAAGCACCGCCTTCAGGCTTTCTAAGGGTGTAAATTTTGGATTTCACTCCTCGCTGCCTATCACAGTTTCGGAGGCCATGGAATACCCAGATGGCACAAAACCCCCCCAAATGACCCCATTTTGGAAAGTAGACACCCCAAGCTATTTGCTGAGAGGTATGGTGAGTATTTTGCAGATCTCGCTTTTTGTCACAAAATTATTTTCTTTCTTCATTTTCAAAAACAAATTAGAGCTGTAAAATACTCACCATGCCTCTCAGCAAATAGCTTGGGGTGTCTACTTTCCAAAATGGGGTCATTTGGGGGGGGGTTTGTGCTATTTTGGCATTTTATGGCCTTCGAAACTGTGATAGGTAGTGAGGAGTGAAATCAAAAATTTGTGCCCTTAGAAATCCTGAAGGCGGTGCTTGGTTTTCGGGGTCCCGTACGTGGCTAGGCTCCTAAAAAGTCCCACACATGTGGTATCCCCGTACTCAGGAGAAGCAGAAAAATGTATTTTCGGGTGCAATTCCACATATAACCATGGCATGTGTGAGCAATATATCATTTAGTGACAACTTTTTGTAATTTTTATTTATTCTTTGTCATTATTCAATCACTTAGGACAAAAAAATAAAAATATTCAATGGGCTCAACATGCCTCTCAGCAATTTCCTTGGGGTGTCTACTTTTCAAAATGGGGTCATTGGGGGGGGGGTTGTGCTATTTTGGCATTTTATGGCCTTCGAAACTGTGATAGGTAGTGAGGAGTGAAATCAAAAATTTGCGCCCTTAGAAATCCTGAAGGCGGTGCTTGGTTTTCGGGGTCCCGTGCGCGGCTAGGCTCCTAAAAAGTCCCACACATGTGGTATCCCCGTACTCAGGAGAAGCAGCAGAATGGATTTTGGGGTGCAATTCAACATATAACCATGGCATGTGTGAGCAATATATCATTTAGTGACAACTTTTTGTAATTTTTTTTTTGTCATTATTCAATCACTTGGGACAAAAAAAAAAATTCAATGGGCTCAACATGCCTCTCAGCAATTTCCTTGGGGTGTCTACTTTCCAAAATGGGGTAATTTGGGGGGGTTTTGTACTGCCCTTTTAGCACCTCAAGAAATGAGATAGGCAGTCATAAATTAAAAGCTGTGTAAATTCCAGAAAATGTACCCTAGTTTGTAGACGCTATAACTTTTGCGCAAACCAATAAATATATACGCTTATTGACATTTTTTTTACTAAAGAAATGTGGCTGAATACATTTTGGCCTAAATGTATGACTAAAATTGAGTTTATTTGATTTTTCTTATAACAAAAAGTTTATATCGCAGAAAAAAAAAATCGCAGAGGCAATAAAATACCATTAAAAGAAAGCTCTATTTGTGGGAAGAAAAGGACGCAAATTTCGTTTGGGTACAACATTGCATGTCCGCACAATTTCCAGTTAAAGCACCGCAGTGCCAAATTGTGAAATCACCTCTGGTCATTATGGTCCGTATTGGTCCGGTCCTTAAGTGGTTAAAGCTGCTGTGTATATGTACAGTAAAGCTGCTGTGTATACTGTATTTACAGTAAAGCCGCTGGTTTACAGTATACAGCACTGTATGTGACCAGAGGTAGGTGCTTATCTATTTAAAGCCGCTCTGTATATAGTACTGTATGTTCAGTAAAGCCGCTGGTGCAAAGTACAACGCTGTATGTGGCCACAGGTTCAGCTCACAGCACTTCCTAGAGAACTTGGGAACTGTTCACATCACTTCCAGGTACGCCTGCCCCTGTTGGGAGTGTCTGAGTGTCTCCGAGTGTCTCCAGGAAGCGATTGGAGCCACCATCGCCCGCAAATCTCTGGCCACATACAAAGCTGTACTGTATACTGTACACCAGCAGCTTCACTGTACATATACACAGCGGCTTTACACGGATGAGCAGCAGACTCATTCACATTGTGAGTGTAATTCTTTTTTTTTTTTTTATTAAAAAAAACAAAAAAACACTTGAATATCAAGACAGCGCTCATATATCAAGACAATTTTTTTTTTTATAAAAAAAGTTGCTCGTCTTTCAAAACGTTCGTAAACCACGTTACTCGTAAACCAAGGTTTCACTGTATAATAAAATATTTATAAAAATGTGAGGGGTGTACTCACTTTTGTGAGATACTGTATATTCATCGAGAATTGAACTACGACATTAAGGAACAGAGATTTTGGGTGAGCAAGCAAAGGAACAAAACCAGGTTTTAAAAAACATAAATATTAAAAACTTTAGCCTGTATTTTCTTTTTTTACCCAAACAAGTTTTATTGAAAAAAGTAGAATACACAATGTCAACATACAAAGGATGATTGAACATCGGAAAGGTATACATTGTGGATGTGGCAGTAATCACTGGAGCGTATCAGAACAGTTTAAGTAGCCATTGGTCCTAACATTCAACAGCAGCCTGTGCAATAATTAAAAGGGACTCAACCAAGCCAGAGCTTATGCAGGGTGGTACACATTGTAGGACACACCTTCTTTCTTGTGCTAAGACTAGCCCGGGTGGGCTGGTATAAATGCTCGACTGTCTGATTTGGTGTGGAAAGGTTGGGTCCTAGGAGTGGGTTATGTCTGTTTGGGGAGCATTCCAGACTGAACAATTTATTAGAACTAGATGTTAGGATAACGGCTTACAACCTGGGCTAAAGTAATTAAGAAGGTATGTATGCGATAAAAGATAGCACGGATAAAATAAAGGGGGGTAAGGATAGGGAGGGATCCTTATCCTGAGTCATCTTCTCAGTCTCCACAAAAGGTAGCATAGAATTATCCATTTAACAATAAAATATATGCGTGGGAAAGGTCATAATTAGAGCTCAAGACATGCATATGCTCATGAGAGATCTCTTCTTAAGGGGTCCTCCCAGGCTCATCCCTTGAGTAGGAGGTCATTTGTCTCAAGTTAAAGGTAAGACCTAAGTATTAGTATCAGTGGAAGTGGTCAACTAGCTATTGGAGGGGAATCGGCATGGTTTAATCCCATCAGAGTTAAGTATCTGTGGATCAGTCTGTACTTTTTAGTGAGGCAAAAATGTATCCATTAAAGCAGTGGTGAACAGCTTAAAATTTCTAGAGGGGCTCAAGTGTAGCTAACTGTCAAATTAGTCAGTACTTCCAAAATGAAAGAGCTGTATCGTACCCCATGCTCAAAATTTTGGTCCTATTGTATTTTTTGCAATGCATCACAAAGCAAACTGAAGAGAAGGTGGAAGCAAAATAAGCCCCATATTTGGTGTCAGTTACAGTAAAAGCAACCCCCAGCATTGGTGATAGTGGCTACAATCAAAGCGCTGGTGGCAGTGGTAGTACTGTGACCTCCCCCTCCCACTCCTACACTGGGGCTTAGTTGTAGTGCTATTTAACCCCCTTTCCCATTTAGTGGACAGTGCCAATAAACCACCCCCCTTCATTGGTGGTTAGTGGCAGTGCTAATTAGCATCCTGCTATTGGTGGTCAGTGGTAGTGATTTTTAAACCCCTCAGCATTGGTGTTACTTACCTGACCATTCACTTCTACATGGATTTCTCTCTTCTTATTGCAGGTAAAAAAATGTGCATTTCCTTTTTTTTTTTTAGGAACCTGGAAAGCATTGCACCAGCCATCAGCAGATCGCTGATGCCATGCAGGTCTCCTGCAGACTGTCAGTGTAAACTGTCTGCCCCATACATCATAGGAGCAAGCAGTTTCAAACTGACAGGAAGTCTCAATGAACGAATTAGTGATATGTGAGGAGACTGACAAAGTGAGCTAAGAGGTAGAGAGATAGATTTTGGTGGCATTGGCATAGAAATGGTATTGAAAGCCATGGGAGGGAATCAACTGACCCAAGGAGGAGGTCTAGATTGAGAATAGCAGAGGTCCAAGAACAGAACCTTGGAGGACCCCGACTGAGAAAGGCAGAGGAGAGGAAGGTGCGGTAAGATTTGTAGGATGAGAACCAGCGAAGAGTACAGTCGCGGAGACCAAAGGAGTGGAGTTTTTTGAGAAGGAGGGGGTGGTCAACTTTGTCAAAGGCAGCAGAGAGGTCCAGGAGGAGTAGTACAGAATACTGTCCATTGGTTTTAGCCGTTAGTAGATTGTTTGTGAGTTTAACCACTTCAATACCAGGCACTTATGCACTGATGAGGTGGCACTGATGGGCACTGATATGTTGCAATGATGGGCACTCATAGGCAGCACTGATGGGCACTTATAGGCGGCACTGATGGGTGGCACGAATGGGCACTGATAGGTGAGCACTGATGGGCACAGATAGGCATGGATGGGCACTGATAGGTGGGCACGGATGGGCACTGATAGGTGGCACTGATGGACACTGGTAGGTGGCACTGATGACACTGGTGGGTGGAATTGCTGGGCATCACAAATTTTGTTTGTGCCATGATGGTGCCAGTCAGTGCCCATTTGTGGGCACTGATTGGCATATGTTGTGCATATATTTGTACATGTGGATGGCCATGGGGGACTTACCTGGCCATCCACATGTTAGGTGCTTCCCTGGTGGTCCTCGGCGGCATCCTGGTGGTCCAGTGTGGGAAAACCGAGGGGGCCAATACCTCCACTGTTTCCACTCACCCAACAAATTTAATTTAAGATACTAACAACAACTTTCAAAGCTGTCCACAACTCTGCCCCCAACTACATCACTAACCTAGTCTCAAAATACCGACCAAAATCGTTCCCTTTGTTTCTCCCAAGACCCCCTGCTCTCTAGCTCCTTCGTCACTTTCTCCCATGCTCACCTCCAGGATTTCTCCAGAGCATCTCTCATCCTCTGGAACTCCCTACCCCAATCTGTCCAACTATCTCCTACTCTGTCCACTTTCAGATGATGAAAACCCATATCTTCAGAGAAGTCTATCCGGCCCCCACCTAACAACTGTACATAGATTGTGAGCTCTAATGAGCATGGCTCTCTAAGTCCTACCTACTGTATTAAATTGTATTGTATTTGTACTGTCTGCCCTTATGTTGAAAAGCGCTACGTAAACTGTCGGCGCTATATAAATCCTGTATAATAACTACCACGGTACACAACAGCGCTATGGTTGTTCATTGAAAACTACAAGCCAACAGCCTCAAAGGATGTCAGGATTTGTAGTTTATTCATACACAGAGTCCCACACGTCTGTGCTATTTTCAAAACTTCTCCCCGTACTGCTGTCAGAGAGAGGGCAGTGGGGAGCAGCTACAGCAGTGGGAATATGTTACATGTTCCCAAAGGTGAACTTATCCTTTGATTTGTAATGCCAGGCAAAATATTATGCTGCCTGACAGTACAGTTTTTTCATCAGTGATGCATGCTGAAGCACAGAGAGTGCCCGTCACCCTCCTGCTGCTCTGCTGCACTCTAGTGGACCCAGCCCAGCATATGATGGGATGTACGCATTTTGATCTGCAGGGCCATAAAGTATAGATTATTATATCCTTGCATTTGTTTGTTTTTCTGCAGTCAGATAGATGAGTGGTTGGAGTCAAACCTGAGTAGAGGGAAAAATAGAGGTTGCTGGTGTGAACTTAAATATTTATTGTGCAGGCTCCATACATATTAGTCTCTGTATTTCTTTCAGCATAACATAATTTAAAGGGAACTCGTGATTTGCCCATGCAGAAGATAGCAACCTGCAACTAATGCCCCGAACAGCATATACACACCTTTCATTTGCTTCCCTGCTACTCTAACCGAAGCACGTAAAGAAGAGATGTGTAAGCTCCATATTGCCCGAGTTAGAGCTTACACTGGAGTTGGACCTTTTCCACCTCATGTGGCAGCATTGGGCCAACCACTAGTGCTATCACATGAGACAAGCGGAGTCACACAATACCCAAAAGTACCAGATAGTTTTGTGCATCTTGTGGCTAAAGGAGCAGCAGGGAAATAAAGGAAATATGAGTATTTGTTGCTGGGGGAAGTATTAAAGCCAACCATTAAAGCCAACTTGATGTTTTTCTTGGCATGGGTAAAGCAAAGGTTAGCTTTTAATCTATTCGAAAGCATTGTTCTTTTGAATGCCTAACTGACCCATACATTGATCTTTTTTCTTCTTTTTTTTTTAGCTCAACCAGGTGGTTAAAAAAAAAAAAAAAAAAGATCCGATTCCCCATCTACACATTTGAGGTGGATGAGGAAATCCTTTCCACTGTGGTATTGTATTCTTACAGCGGGGAGCCTTCTCCACCATCAGAGTACAATGATCGGTGTTGCTGGCTACAGCCGGTGGAACTGATCATTTGGGAAAATTCTGATAGGCTGGTTGTACACAAGCTTGCCCATACATGGATTAAAATTTGGGCAGTCCCTGCTGAAGCAGCTGAATATTGATCAATGAATGGCCGGCTTTAAAGTTGAAAGTAATATTTGGTGTGAACATTTCTGTTTTAAGGTCTAAAATACAAGATAAGCAATCCTCCCTAACATAATTACAATGTAAAATGCACCTCAGATATTCTGATTATCTTCTACATCATTTATAAAGGATTGGATGACAATGACATAATCAATAGCAACCGGGTTCCTGGGGAAAAAACTTTCAACTGCTGGCTGTCCCTGGCTTTATCTGGAAAAAAATAAGTATACAGCCACTGATCTGTATACTTGTTCTTGGTATGTGACAGTGAAGGTCTTGAAGCCATTGAATTAGCATGACTAGAATTCAGTGGCTGTGTACATCTTTCCCCAGCACAGGTTTGGCTATGTCTTTTTTTGGAGGGCAGACAGGAAGTAATACTATATTGTGCTTGAAATGTGAAGGTTGAATGCAGATGAATTAGTGAGCAATGAGCATAGTAAAGATATAAAAGAAAATACTTACAGATTAAATTTTTCAAATTCAGAGTCTAGTAAGACAAATGCTGATTTAATTTTTTCTATCGCTTGGCTACGTACAAACATGAAGCTGCTTTCTTTATTTTCCTGTTAGAAGAAATATATAATATACATGAAAAAGGACTCACATAACATACTATATAGTACCATACTACACAGTATTAGAATGTCTTTTAAGCTAGATTCTATGGTTAAAACCTTCCTAATAAGGAGCCTTTACTAGAAAACACTGTTGGCTTTCCACATGTGCAACGTCTACACCAGGGATAAGCAATTAGCAGACCTCCAGCTGTTGCAAAACTACAAGTCCCATCATGCCTCTGCCTCTGGGTGTCATGCTTGTGGCTGTCAGAGTCTTGCTATGCCTCATGGGACTTGAAGTTCTGCAACAGCTGGAGGTCCGCTAATTGCATATCCCTGGTCTACACTATTGAATAGAACGAACTTGTAGTTCTGTGATCCTTAAAGGGGTTGTAAACCCTCATGTTTTTTCACCTTAATGCAAGACTTATTTAACTGTAGCAAAACAGTTGCATTCAAGACATACTGTGAATGATAATGGTCACAGCAGCTTGTGCTCTTAACCGAGCTGTCAAGTAATAAAATGGCTGATGTCGTAAATGATCACAAGTGCAGCTCCTTGACAACTTCCAAGTAAAAAGGCTAAGATGGCAGCTTCCTTGGCTGCAAAGTATTTGATATATATAGTTCCACTTTAAAATGGCTGACAGATTTGCTTTAAATATATTTTTATTTTAATAATAGTTTAAAAAGTTTTTCCACACTGTGTAGCAGTTATTCTCGCTCTCTCTGTCCTTTTGCAGTGAAGGGTAGAGGGAGATAAATTTTTCCTCTTTACATTATCAAATTACAGTTTGGAAATAATGTGGTTTGATATGCTTCAAAATACATAACCATTTATCCACTCTACATATAGCTTCATGGTTTGATAGCCCTCCTCAATGCAAGATATGAGCAATATGTATAGAGTAGGGCAGAGGGAGCATTAAAACAGGATAAAGAACTAGCCAGATTGTGGTGATCTTCTGTACAATTATTTTTATTGTCTTCACAATCACATATCCTATGTGATACTATATGTCCCCTATTCTGTTGCAAACAACCCTAATTACACATCCTGATGAGCTGCCACATCTAAAGGAAAAAAAAAGTTAATCTTATTTTGTTTTCTTACATTATTAAGCAAACATAAATGGCATATACAAGAAATATTTACCCACTGACAGTTTTGTTTGTTCCATGAAAAACAAGCCTCACCTTCGGGGAAACAGCAAGTCATTCACTGGACCCATAGCACAAAGATATCCCATGGTTCTGCACTGCCAGTGATATCATTATATAGTGGTGGCATTTCCTGACACTGATCACCTATTCCTAAATGAACCATGCCCATTTCCCATAATTGTTAATGGGGTACCACATGCCATATACCCTAAAACACATACAGTAATGTAGAAGATACCCACGTGGTTTCAGGAACCCATACTGCTGATCTGCCTTTACTCTGTAAATATTGATTCATAAGAAAATCATTATAATATAAGTACATAAGCTGAATTGTGTGAGCTGGCAAGATCCATTGCCTGAGTTTAACCTAGTTATTGCATCCAGAAAATATAGACGGTAACATGTGGACAGTTTATGTCAAAGCAAAAATGTAAACAAAAACCTGCAACAGCACAATTCTACAAACAAAGCACTTGTTTTTTTTATAAAACAATGAACTGGGTACAACTTACAGGTATCGGCTGGGGAGCAGAGAAACTTGGTGGCTGTAGAGCACTTAACTGGTACTTCACATTTGGGATTTTAGTTGGTGTATATCTGTATAAGCAAAATTATTTTAACAGTATCTTAGCATCACGATTACAAGAAATATGCCAGACAGAATTGAATAGATGTCTTTCTGCAATATCTTTCCATTCATTGATTAAAAACCTTATGAAAACATGATCCATCCTTATAAAGAAGATTGTCCAGAGTCAAGGAAACATCCATTGTGCATAAAGTTAGTATTATAGGTAGTGTATACAGATATTGTATACAAAAAAAAATGTTACTGTATGTTATTCCCAGGAGTGATATAGTCCGTTGAAGATTAAGGCAGTGTAGGCTGTACTATTTCCCTTGGATCAGTAAATAAGGCAAGATAAAGAGACACAAGAAAAAAAGGAGCAATATATACAAAAAATCAGATCAGTCAAAGACCATATTTAGTTGGCTGCACTGGGTTACTCACTTGGTTATAGCCTTACTAAATAAACCTAAATGAGTTTGAACTCCTGCTTTTCCATATGCCAACAAATGCTACTTTATTGGAAGCTCGCTCAGCTTTGCATCACATAAGTGCACAGACTGCCTGTCTCCAAAGTACATACCCATTGCTTATGCCTTGAATTCCACATTCTAATAAAATGTCCTTCATTACTATAAGGAAGCATAAAATAAGCAATTATTAACAAAATATATTTATAGACATTGTAATGGCTTTCTTACGAAAACTCAGTCATTCATACCCAAGTTTACATAAACATTTATAATTTCCCCCCGCATTTTACTTTATTTTTTTAAGTACATAAATTGTAAATGCAGAAACAGGTATTATTAGGATATACATTTAATTTTTTGTTTTTATATTTGTATGAATAATCCTTTTGATTATTTTTTTTACAATGGGCAACTTACTGGGCTGTCTCTCTGATGGGTTTATGAGTCTCATAGCCATGACGCCATTGAAGTCATTTTCTTTATTCCTTCCACCAAATATGTACAGCTTTAAAATAAAAGTGAATGTGAGAGCAGAATTTGATACCAATTAAAATAGCAACACGTAGCATCTTTGATTGGCAAACATCTATTTTAGCAGTGATCAAAGATGATATGTAAGGTCCAATATGCTAAGACAGATGCGTTATTTTAACTCCATGTGTTATCTTATTTCATTAAAATTTTCTTTAAAAAAAAAACATACAGTGCAGTTGAGGAAACTGTAAACAGTAAAAGTTAAGGAGTACAGAAAAATTGTTGAAATACTTTCTTTTCAGGCTATTACATGCCATTCTGAGTAGGTGCATGAAGGGATTAGAGTGGTAATACAGAGATGACTGCAGAAGCTTAAGCTGAGCTGGTCAAATACAGATAAATTATAGTGTTCCAAGAAGAATACAAAATATTAAGAACAGTTTTCTTTTATAATTGTAAATCCATAAATGCCGAGTATGTTTGGTGGCACTTCTGGCTTCAATAGAACTTTTTTTTTTTGTTATCTTTACTATCTAGTTGTTTCAACAGGTTTCAAAGGCAAGAAGGCAAGTAAAACCTAAAATGTTGCTGGTTTAAGGTAGAACACTTAAAAATGCATAAGTGCACAGAGGACCAGACAAGCTTGATAACCGGACATTGAGTTCTTTTTTTTCTTTTTTTATTTATTCTTAATTAGGAAATAGTTTGTCATATATAACACACACCCACAATGGTGTAATGAAAAAACTTTGTACAAAAATAAGTGCTTTTACATATTTCCTTACATTCCCTTTTACCCCTTCCCCATATCCTCCCCCTCCCATCTCTCTTACCCCCCTCTCCCCTCCCCTTCCCCGATCTGTCCCTTTCCTTTCTTACTTTGCTTTATTCTTTATATTTTTCTATCATTTCCTGAATATATTTGTCTGACATTTTAAAGATTCTCCATTTTCCCCTTATTGCTCTATAGTTTTCCCCCTTTCCCTGCTCTCCTTGGCTCAGATATTCCATCTCAGAGATGTAATCGACCCGCTGTATCCATTCTTTTATGGACGATTTTTTTGTTGATATCCAGTTTTTTGGGATTAACCCCTTTGCCGCGTTGAGCAGGGGTGGGACTAATGTTTTTCGAAATTGCTTTTTTGTTTTGTTTGTGCCATGAAATAAACATGTCCAGGCATTTTGTAAAAAAATTTCCCCAGTTACTGCTTCAATATAGTCCAGGATCCCTGCCCAGCACTCCTCTATTATTGGGCAATCCCACCACATATGCATTGTTGTTCCCAGTTGCTTACAACCCCTCCCACATAATGGGGAATTGTTAGGATGAATTTTATTCATTCTCTCTGGCGTCAGGTGCCAGCGTACCATGTTCCTATAATTTGCTTCTATCGTGGTTGAGTCTGAGGCAAAACTGTATACTGCTTCAATCATTTGCTTTTCCTCTATTTCTTTACCCAGGTCTTGCCCCCATTTTTCTATGAAGGGTAGCGGTCCTTTTGTTTCTAATTCTGTTAACATTTTATACACCTCTGATATGTCATGTCTCAGGGGCTTTCCTTTACCACATATCTTTTCCATTGGGGTTAGTGCTTTTTCGTTTCTAATTGGTTGTGGGATAGTGCTCACTAAGTGCTTTAATTGAAAATATTCCCAGTCACTGAGCTGACTCCACCCATACATCGTGATTAAATCTTGTCTTGTTCTTATTTTACCTAATGTGATTATATCTTTTAATTGTGCAGTTCCCAGTAGCTTTCCTAATCGTGTCCCATTTCCTGGTGTAAAAAATGCTGCATCTGCTAACGGAATTAATGGAGAGTTATATTTCCATTTTTCGTGTCGATGCAATGTGTCCCAAATTTTGAATACCTTCCTAGTTATATTATGTGTATCTGTACCCAGTGTTCTGAATTTCAGTGGTACCCAAATGCTTTTTTGTGTGTCGTACTTAATATATCTTCCATTTGTGCCCATTTCTTTTTTGTATGTGGGTTTGCCCATTCCGCTAGTCTAGCTAAAATTATCGCCTTATGGTATCTTTTTATATCTGGTAAAGACATGCCCCCATTCCCCCCCCCCCCCGGGTTAATAGTGTATACTTTATTCTGGCCTTTTTACCCTGCCATATATATTTCAAAATCATTGTTTTCATCGCCTTAAAGAACGGTTGGGGTATATCTATTGGGAGCATCTGCAGCCTATATGTCACTTTCGGGAGGATCAACATTTTTAATATGTTGATCCTTCCTGTCCATGAAATGGGTCTCTTGGAGATGTTTTTTAATTCTACTTTAATTTAATTTAATAAGGGGATAAAATTGTCAGGATACAGTTCTTCTAACGTTGTTGTTATTTTGATTCCTTGATATGTTAATTTTTTTGTCTCCCAAGTGAACAGGAATTCTTTCTGTAGTAATCTTTCTTACTTTTTGTCTATTCCTAGGTTCAAGATTACAGTCTTTATTGGATTAATCTTAAAGTTTGAGAGGTCCCCATATTTTTTTATTTCCCTTACTACATTGGGCAAAGACAACCTTGGTTTCGTTAGGTATAGGAGTATGTCATCTGCATATGCAGCCACTTTATGTTCATCCTCACCTATTCTCGCCCCCCCCTATATCTTGATTATTCCATATATTTATCAACAATGGTTCCAATGCTAACACGTACAGGAGGGGTGAGAGCGGGCACCCCTGTCTCGTTCCATTATGCATCTCAAACACAGACGACACACTCCCATTTACCTTTACCCTGGCTGTCGGGTGAGTATATACATTTTTAACCCATTTCATGTACTTTGGTCCCACACCAACATACCGAAGTGTATCCATCATAAACCCCCAGTCGACTTGGTCAAATGCTTTTTCAGCATCTATCGACATGAGTACGACTGGGGGTTTCCTCTCCTTCCTTTTCCGGATTAATAATAGGGTTCTTCTGCTGTTATCTCTACCTTCTCTCCCTGCCACAAAGCCTGCCTGATCTGCATTGATTAATTCCGGCATTACGTTTTTTAATCTCGTTGCTAATACTTTTGCATATAACTTGGTGTCTGTATTCAATAGGGCTATAGGCCGATAGTTGGAGCATATTGTTCCATCCTTTCCTGCTTTTGGAATAACAGAGATATTGGCAAGGAGAGATTCTTTCCTTATTTCTAGATCTTCCCCCATTCTGTTAAAATAGTTACACAGTTCTGGAAGTAGCTGATCTTTAAAAAATGTTATAGTATTTAATCTGAAACCCATCAGGTCCTGGGATTTTCCCCCCTGTTGTTTCTTGGAGAGCTTTATTTATTTCATCTTGTGTAAATGGATCTTCTAAGAGCTCTGCACTTTTCGCTGTTATCTTTGGTAGATTAGTTTGCTCGAGGTATTCCTGTATTCTTAATTTCCTAGTTTCCTCTTGCTGACGTGTCTTTTACTCTAATATCATATAGTGCGCTATAGTATGTCTTAAACGCTTCTGCAATTTCAGATGTTTTGAATTTCATCTCTCCTCTCTGGTTCTTTATTTTGTCTATATAATTTAGTTTTTTTTCTCCTTTACTACTCTTGCGAAGTACTTCCTGGGCTTGTTCCCCCATTTATACCTTTCCTTTGCTACATTTTTAAATACTTTTCTGGTTTCTTGTTCCATTAGATCTCTGAGTTGACCCCTCTTAATTATTATTTTTTGATGTATTTCTCTATCTTGTTGTTTTTTATCTTTTTGTTCCAGATCATGTGATTCCTTTAACAAATTTTTCCTCTTTTGATCCCTTTCCTTCTTTTTCCCCACCCCTATGGAGATCAATTTGCCCCTTATACAAGCCCTATGTGCTTCCTATATTGTTGCCACACTTACTTCTGGTGTATTATTTATTTTGAAATATTCTCAGATTTCCCTTGCTATTATCTCACCTACTTCTTTAATATCTAAGAGGTCTTCATTTAGTCTCCACGTACCCTTTCTTTGTTATTGAATCTAATTTTTACCGTTACTGGGGCGTGATCTGAGATTGATTTTACACCTATCGAGGTATCTACTACATTTTCCAGGAACCCATAGTCCACAAGCATGTAATCTAATCTCGAGTACGTGTCGTGCACCGATGAATAATACGTGTAATCTTTTTTACTTGGATGTGCCACACTCCAAGGGTCTACTAATTGATGATTATGTATTTTTTTTTTTACCAATTTTAATTGTTTTCTGTCTCGTATCGGTGCACCAGACGTATTATCTAGCTTGTGATCCATTGAGAAATTGAAATCTCCAGCGAGAATTACATAACCTTGCTTAAAATCCATTAAAGTATTTAAGATTCCATTCAAGTATTTTTAGGGTAACTAGTTGGACAATATACATTTGCTAGTGTATATTTTTTCCCTGGAGATTTCCTTTCAGGAACAGGTACCAGCCCTCTGGGTCGACTCTTCTGTCTTTTATTGTAAAGTTTATATTCTTCCCAATACCTATAGCTACTCCCTTTGCTCTTTTATTTGGGGAGTCTCCGTAATACCAGGTAGGAATCGCACGCGAATAGATTTTTGTATTAGAGTCTAGTGCTAAATGTGTCTCCTGAAGAAACACGATTTCTGCGGAATACCTTTCAAGCTCCCTTAATATCATGTGCCTTTTTTCTGGGGAGTTCAAACCTCTTACATTGTATGTAATAAAATTTACGTCAGTCATATGTATTTCCATTCTTTTTTTTTCCTTCCCCTTCCACTCTTCCTCTTTCTCCTTTCCTAAGTTGAACAGATCCAAATTCCTCCCTACCTACCACCCTACCAACCCATCTCTCTACCCCTCCACCTCCCTCTCCCCTCCCCCCCCTCTCCCTCCACCTCTCCAACCCCCTCCCCCCACCTCTCCAACCCCCCTCTCCCTTTGACCTCATGGTCTTAATGCAGACTGTTCTCCTTTGAGCCCACTATTGGCTCTCTGCACTCCTTGGCCTAAGGTGGAGTTCTGTTTGACACCGTCAGTCCCCTTTCCCCTATAACTGGAGAAATGGTGCCAGAACAATAAACGAGTCCAGGCCCCTGCCCCGCCCCATGTCCATATTTATTCATTTACTTTACCCGCCCCCTCCCAATGTCTTTATTTATTTGTTTATCTTCCCAGCCACCCCCCCTTACACTCAGACGGGGGGAGGGATGGGGAGAGAGAGAGAAAAAGAGAGGGAAAAAAAAATTGGGTACTTAGACCCGTCCCTCTCTCTCGCCCCCCTCCCCATACCCCCCCTACTTCTCCCATACTGGTACTTTCATCCTTTAGCTATTTGGTATAGGAATGTCTAATTTATGGCAGAATTCCGGTATCTCTTCTAAGAATCTCAGTCTTGCCGAGGTGCCGTCTTTTCTCCCGATCAGACATGCTGGGAAGCCCCAATTATACTGGATTTCATGTTCCTACAGGACTTTCAGTAAGAGTTTTAAGTTTCTTCTTCTTTTCAACGTTTCTTGGGACAAGTCCTGATAGATTTGGATAGTATTTTCTCCCAGTTTTATTGGCGATTTTCCCCTCAGATTTCTCCATAACTGGTTTTTCTCCTCCCAACTTTCAAATCGCACAATAATATCTCTCGGATACTGCTGTGAAATTTCTTTCGGTCTTCTTATTCTATGGGCTCTTTCTATTCTTATTGGCGATATTACTTCTCTAACAATGGGTTACAAATATTCATTATTATTTATGACAGGTTTTCAGGTTGAGATGATTCAGGGACCCCGCGAAATCTAATGTTCTTTCCTCTATCCCTGTTTTCTTGATCTTCTAGTTTATATGCCTGTTCCCGTTGTTCTTTTTTTATAAGTTTTATCTCTCCCTCCAGTTCTTTTATCGTAGTTTCGTTACAATCTGTTTTTTTTTTCCACTTCCTCCACTCTTTCTCGCATTTGTCCCATTTTTTTTGTATCATCTCCATTTGTGTTTTTAACGATTTTTCCAGAGCCAAGAACATGCCTTCTATTTCTATTTTTGTGGGAAGTATCACCTTATTTTGTTGTTCCTCCTCTTTTCTCTGCTCCGGCTCTATTTCTACCTCTTGTTCTATCCTAGACTCTGATAATATATCAATGTCTGTGGGTAGTTAATTCTGAGCTTTTTTCTTGTCTTTCTTCTTCTCCTTATTATCCGTTTGATTGCCTTTAACTTCTTGTTTTTCCACCCCCTGCTTATCTCCGTCTCCTCCGTGGGTTATGTATATGTTCATTGGGCCTGGGCTGGGGATCAAACTCAGGCTCAGGCGTGGGGATTTTGGGGTTGCCCCTCCTCTTACTCCTTTTCCCCTTGTGCTCATTTTTTTTTAACGGGCTCTTCACCTCTCCTTGCTACAACCCGACTTGCCCCACAGTACCAGGCCTCACACCCAGTCCAAGAAAAAAAGAGATATATTTCCCCTTTCCTTTTTTTCTTTGGGAGATCCCTCGTTATCCTTGGGGGAAGGAAGGTGTCGTTTAGTGTACTGCTACCGCTACTGCTTCTTTTAGGCTTCTATAGCGACCACCAATGCACCAAAAATGAAAAATAACAGGTTTACAAGGGAAAATAATTTTCTATATTTTTCAGTCTCTACTGATGCTTGGCATCATACCACGGGTAGTTCCGTCAAAGAGAGAGAAAATTTGAAATAGTCTTATTGCTGCTATTATGTTTGCTCCCAGCAAAAAGGTCCTAAAACAGCTCGTCTCTAGGGAGCAAAAGCTGGCAGTGAAAATGTATCTTCCGCCTTTTACATTAGTCACCACTGTCCCATGAATAGAAACCTCTCAAGGCAGGTAAAGGCAGGTAAGAGCATGCATTTTTTATATCCCAGTTTTTAGTACTTTGTAGTACTCACCACTTCCGGGTTGCAGGAGAAGAGGGGGGGTCCACACCAACAGATGAAGACAAGCAGCTTTGGTGTGGGGAAGAACCCACATAGGCTTAGGCAGCTATGGGGGGGGGGTCCTGTGATTCACTGTGTTTGGAGAGCGGGCTCAGCGCTGCAGCTCTATCAGGCTGTGTTGTGTGTGTCTGTCACGTACCTGACGGTGACGAGCCCGGTTTAGCAGAGGGAGGCCTCCCTTACGGCTCCCACCAGCAGCCCCTGGTAGTGTTAACAGGAGGCATGGAGGTAGAAGGGGTACGAGTGCCTGGCAGGATCAACACAGAGCAAGTAGGTGGGTGGTCCGGGTGGAATCCGGGTAACAGAGGTGAGGCAAGTAGACAGGGCCCAGGACTCCGGAAGCACAGCAGGTTAACTGGAATCAGGAATCCAGGAAGCACAGCAGGTTAACTGGAATCAGGAAGCCAGGAAGCACAGCAGGATCACAGGAACCAGGAAGCCAGGAAGCACAGCAGGTTAACTGGAACAGCTGAACGGACCGGACCGGGGCCTGGTTCAGGCAGGGTAGTCGGACAAGCCGAGTCGGGAACACTGGCTGACAGCGAGGTACAAAAGGACAAGGCAGAGCGGAGGTCAGAAACAGGCCAGAGGTCAGGTGCAGGCGGATAGCAGACAGGTCACAAGGAAGCCGGGTCGGATGCAGATGGGTTTCTCAGGTCGGGTTACACAGGTACTACGCTGTAGAGCAAACAGCAGGGACTGTCTGCAAGTGAGGGGTTTAAGTAGCCCTTCTGACGCCAACCACGGGGAGCGCGCGTGCACATGCGCGCGCGCGCGGACGGGACCCGGGAAGTCCAGGGATCCTGTTTCTGGCAGGATCCCCATGACATTGCCCCCCCCAAGGGGCAGCCTCCGGATGCCCATACGGGTAAACCTTTCGGGGTGAGATCTCCTGAAGGCCTGTATCAGATTCCTGGCATTAATGTTCTCCTCCGGTTCCCAAGAGTTCTCTTCGGGTCCGTAACCCTTCCATTCAATTAAGAATTGGTTCCGGTTACCTCTTCTCCTCACGTCCATAATAGCCTCTACTTCGAATTCCTGCTCCCCGTCTATGGTGACGGGGTCAGGGCGAGCCGGAGTTCGGCCTGGGAATGGGTTGGAGACCGATGGTTTCAACAGGGAAACATGAAAGACAGGGTGGACTCTAAGGGAGTCGGGGAGCTCCAGCTCATAGGCCACTTCGTTAATTTTCCTTTTGACAGGAAATGGCCCTAAGAACTTGGGACCCAACTTCCTGGAAGGGCATGCCAACCTTAGGTTAATGGTAGAGAGCCATACTTGGTCGCCGGGTACCAGCATTAATTCACCCCGCCTTCTCTTGTGATAGATCATCTTGTTATACTCCTGAGTCTTCGCCATGGTTTCGCGTAAAAGCTGATTGTTAGATGAGAAGAAGTTCACTCTTTCCTGGACTGCAGGCACCGAGCACTCCGGGAGGGAGTTGGGCAGAAATGCAGGGTGAAAACCATAGTTCGCAAAGAATGGGGTCTGGTTAGTTGCGGAGTGGATGGAGTTATTATAGGCGAACTCGGCTAGTGGAAGCAGGGAGAGCCAGTCATTCTGAGCAAAAGAGGAGAAACAACGCAGGTATTGCTCGAGGGTCTGGTTAGGCCTCTCCGTCTGTCCGTTGGTCTGAGGGTGGTAAGCCGAAGAAAACAATAGTTCTATCCCTAGGGTCTTGCAGAGGGATCTCCAGAACCGAGAGGTAAATTGTACCCCCCGATCAGAGACAATATTGGCAGGCACCCCGTGGAGCCTGACGACCTCTTTGATGAACATTTGTGCAGTTTCCGGGGCTGAGGGGGTCCCCCTCATAGGGACGAAATGTGCCATCTTGGACAGACGGTCCACTATCACAAAGATAGTGGTATGGTTTTCCGCTGGCGCAGTTCAACTATAAAGTCGATGGAAAGCATCTTCCAAGGCCTGTCTGGGACAGGTAAAGGCCTCAGTAGTCCCCAGGCCTTGGATCTGAAACCCTTGTTTCGGGTACAAGTAATACAGGACTCCGCGAACTTCCTACAATCCTCGCGTAATCGGGGCCACCAGAAGGTACGTTGTACCAAATCAGTGGTCTTGGCAACACCAAAGTGCCCGGCAAGGGCATGATCATGGCAGAGTTCCAACACGGTTATTTTTAGTTCTTCTGGTACAAATATCCTGTTCTGGTGCCATAGTAATCCATCCTTAGCCTGCAAGTCCAGCTGAGAGGAGGGTTCCTGTCCAGTGGTGGCTTGTCTGATCCGAGTGAGTAAGTCTTCCTGAAGAAGAAAATTCCCAGGGGCGAGGATGGTATCGGGCGGGGAGGTTTCCTTTGATCCATGAAACATTCGGGACAAGGCGTCGGGTTTAGTGTTCTTGGCACCAGGGCGATAAGTGACATGAAAGGAAAACCGGGAAAAGAACAGTGCCCATCTGGCTTGTCTTGGTTTTAATCTTTTTGCAGCTTTCAGGTACTCCAGATTCTTATGGTCGGTGAATATTAGAATCGGGTTAGCAGCTCCTTCAAGTAAGTATCGCCATTCTTCTAAGGCAGACTTGATCGCCAGTAGTTCCCGATCCCCTACATCGTAGTTTCTCTCTGCCGCAGATAATTTGCGAGAAAAGAAGGCTACTGGGTGAAGCAAAGCCCGGGTTCCTTGCCTCAATGACAGTATTGCTCCTACCGCGACCTCAGAGGCATCTACCTCAAGTACAAATGACAGTGAGGAATCTGGGTGTTTCAAAATAGAAGCGGAGGTGAAGAGGCCCTTCAGGACTTCGAAGGCCTTTTGGGCCGCTGGGGACCAGTGGAAGCGGGTTCCTTGCTTGGTTAACTGGGTGATGGGCGAAATGATTGCGGAGAACCCCCGGATAAATTTACGATAGAAGTTAGCGAATCCAAC
This sequence comes from Rana muscosa, assembly GCA_029206835.1. Lineage (NCBI taxonomy): Eukaryota > Metazoa > Chordata > Amphibia > Anura > Ranidae > Rana > Rana muscosa. The sequence goes on along the minus strand of CM055116.1, from coordinate 791,274,657 downwards.
GAACCGTTGGATCCCTTTCTTATCCATTGGCACTGGCCAATCCAGGATTGCGGCAATCTTCTGTGGATCCATCCTGATGCCTTCACCGGAGATGATTAACCCCAGGAATGCTATGCTCTCCCGCTCGAACTCGCATTTCTCGGCCTTCGCATATAGGCTATGCTGACAAAGCCGATCCAACACACTTCTGACGTGCCTGCGATGAGAGTCAAGGGAGGAAGAAAAGATTAGTATGTCATCCAAGTAGACAATAACAAAAAGATCCAAAAAGTCCCGAAGTACATCATTAATAAAAGTACTGGAAGGTGGCAGGTGCATTGCACAACCCGAAGGGCATCACTAAGTACTCAAAATGCCCAAACCGGGAGCGGAAGGCAGTCTTCCACTCATCACCCTCCTTAATTTGGACCAGATTGTAAGCTCCACGGAGGTCAAGTTTAGTAAAAATGGTGGCAGCTCCCAATCTTTGGAATAACTCTGGTACCAGGGGGAGCGGGTAGCGATTCTTAATGGTGATCTTATTCAGTTCACGGTAATCCACACAGGGTCGGAGGGTATGGTCCTTTTTCTCCACAAAGAAGATGCCTGCGCCTGCTGGCGACGTAGAGGGGCGAATGAACCCCTTTAGTAGGTTCTCATCGATGTAGTTCTTTAGTGCCCCCTGTTCTACCTCCGTTAATGGGAAGATCCTACCGAATGGAATAGCTGCTCCGGGAAGCAGATCGATGGGGCAATCGTAGGCCCGATGGGGTGGTAGTGTCTCTGCCCCCTGTTTGCTGAATACATCAAGGAAGTCCAGGTAGGCGTCAGGGATGACCTGACGTGTACCAGCCTCAGTGTCGGTACACATTAAAGTGGCCGGCCCAGGGAGCTTGTGTGAGCCGCAGGACTGTTGGCAATAGGAGGAAGGAAAGGTAACTACCCCCGTGGCCCAGTTGATGGTGGGGTTGTGGGCTTGCAACCAAGGCATACCGAGAATCATAGGGAACAGTGGAGAATAAATAATGTCCAGACGTAGGTACTCTCGGTGAACCCCGGTAGTGGTGGGGATGGTGACAGGTAAGGGAACCGTCTCCTGGACCACGGGTCCCGACTTGATAATGGACCCGTCAGCCAGGTGAACACATAGTCCATGAGTCTTGGTAAGAAGGGGGATCTCCTGTGTGCGGGCAAAAGTTGAGTCCATGAACCAACTACAAGCCCCAGAGTCAATGATAGCGGACACTTGCAGAGTCCTTCCTGGGAGCTGTAAGGAGACAGAAAGGGCAAGGTGAGATGAAGGCTTGGCCCGAGGGTTGGTTAAACCAGAAGACACTGAGAAGCACTTACGGGCTTTCAGGGGACAGTTCCTAACGAAGTGCCCGGGTTCCCCACAATACAGGCACAGGTTATGCGCTCGCTGGCGTTCCTCCGGAGTGAGGGAGGGACGAAGGACTCCAAGCTGCATGGGTTCGGGTGCATCGTGTGAGGGGGTTAGAGGTACGACAGGAGCTGGTTGCAGGTGGCTGGGGACCCGGGGAAGCATCCAGGTCGGACGGGAGAAGCCTGTGGCCCTCTCAGCCCTCCGTTCCCTCAGGCGTCGGTCAATCTGAATAGTCAACTCGATCAACAGATTCAGAGTCTCTGGTATTCCGACCCTAGCCAGTTCGTCTTTCAGGGGGTCCGAAAGACCTATGCGGAACTGGTGACGGAGGGCGGCGTCATTCCAACTGGTATCCGCGCTCCAGCGCCTAAATTCAGCTACATAGTCCTCAGCCGCTCTGCGTCCCTGCTGAAGGGTCCGCAAGGCGTTTTCTGCAGTAACTGAAAGCTGAGGGTCCTCATACAGTTGGGCCATGGCATCAAGGAAAACTGTAAGACTGTCCAGAGCCATATCCTTCCGTTCCAGCAGGCGGTGGGCCCAGTTCTGTGGGTCTCCAGAGAGCAAAGAGATCACAAAGCCCACCTTGGTGGCTTCCAAGGAGAAGGTGCGGGGCTGTAAGGCAAAGTACAACTCGCAGGAGTTACGGAAGGCTCTGAACTTGCTCCGGTCCCCGGAGAACCTTTCAGGTGTAGGAACCCTGGGTTCAGGAGGAAGCATGACCACCGTGGGTGTGGACCCTGTACCGGCAGAGGAAGTAGAGGCAAGTGGACGTTCTTGGGCTCCAGAAGGGTTGGTGAGGGCCCGCACTTGTCCTTCCAGGTGGGTGTAGCCTTGCTGGAGACTTTTGACTGCTTCAGTCAATCCCGCCAGGTGCCGACATAGTTCCTCCATAGGTGAGGCTCCCTGCTCGGGCTCAGACATGGCTGTCTGCTGCTGTCACATACCTGACGGTGACGAGCCCGGTTTAGCAGAGGGAGGCCTCCCTTACGGCTCCCACCAGCGGCCCCTGGTATTGTTAACAGGAGGCACGGAGGTAGAAGGGGTACGAGTGCCTGGCAGGATCAACACAGAGCAAGTAGCTGGGTGGTCCGGTTGGAATCCGGGTAACAGAGGTGAGGCAAGTAGACAGGGCCCAGGACTCCGGAAGCACAGCAGGTTAACTGGAATCAGGAAGCCAGTAAGCACAGCAGGTTAACTGGAATCAGGAAGCCAGGAAGCACAGCAGGATCACAGGAACCAGGAAGCCAGGAAGCACAGCAGGTTAACTGGAACAGCTGAACGGACCGGACCGGGGCCTGGTTCAGGCAGGGTAGTCGGACAAGCCGGGTCGGGAACACTGGCTGACAGCGAGGTACAAAAGGACAAGGCAGAGCGGAGGTCAGAAACAGGCCAGAGGTCAGGTGCAGGCGGATAGCAGACAGGTCACAAGGAAGCCGGGTCGGATGCAGATGGGTTTCTCAGGTCGGGTTACACAGGTACTACGCTGTAGAGCAGACAGCAGGGACTGTCTGCAAGTGAGGGGTTTAAGTAGCCCTTCTGACGCCAACCGCGGGGAGCGTGCATGCACGCGCGGACAGGACCCGGGAAGTCCAGGGATCCTGTTTCTGGCAGGATCCCCATGACAGTGTCCTTCACAAGAGGGCTTAGCGCTGCGGCTCTACCCTTCTTCTTCAATGCGGCCGAGTGACTCCGGTTCTCCCTGGGGGTTCCCTCCGTATGCCATCCTACCTCTCCGTCAAACCTATGCGCCCCTGTCTCACAGCGCGGCTCAGGCTTCAACATCCAGGCGAGAGGCGTCTCCCTCTGTGCATTCCTCCGCCACAGAGCGGATCCGCCCACCTCCACCAGAGACCGGAGCAAGACCTCGGTAAGCCCCTTCACTTACGTTTCCCGAGACGGGACGGGGCTTGATGTCTGTTACTGCGGGAGGGGGGGGGGAGAGGACTGCAAAGCCACGGGGTGGGAGAGTGGTTAATCAGCTTCTAGGAATCATTTCACAGAGCGGGGCCGGAGACCAGGTCACTCGTCCACATACTCTAGCATGGTCGCGGCGCCATACTAGACTTCTCCCTCCAGGTGAGTCCTCCTCCGTGAGCAGCCCACCCGGGCATTGAGTTCTTAGATAATAAGCATTAGAGTTTTTTTTTGTAAAACCCGCAATGATGAAGAGTCAAACGCATATTAAACATTTTCAAGGCAATAGTGCAAAGAAAGAATTACCACTTCTCTATTGGAGGTATTTCTTTAAATTTTTAGACTCATGCTAAAATCTGCATTGTTTACTAGCTTACTTAAAACCACCAAACAATTATATATTTTCTTAAAGCAGTGGTGCCGTAACATAAAATTGCAGTAGTTTAAATTTGTTATGATGCACAATATTTGTGTAACTGTTTATCAAACCTATATCTTCATGAAAAAATACATTAAAATTATTTTAGTGCACACAAATGTAGCGGGTGACTCGTTTTTCCCGCGACCCCGCCAAGCTGGCCGTCATGAGTACACAAGCTTTTCACAGAGGGAGAGCTGCCTGTCAGAGGGAGATCCCCCCTTCCTTTTTCTCTTCACTTACTGCATGTTAACACAGGCATCTGTCCACTCTCTGCCTTCCTCCCATGTGCTCCTATTGGCAGGAGAGGAGCCAATTAAAGGTACAGTTACAGCAGCCAATCAGAGGGACTGTACTAAGCTGCAGGTAGTAGCTGCAAAGGACAGTGGAATATGAAGTCTCAGCACAGAGAGGCCTCACTCACTTTGAAAGGGGCAGGACTACAAATCCAAGCATGCTCTGCTGGCAGGAAAGGGGAGACTCCATTATGATTCTCTGAGGAGAATTCAGTTAGCACGAGGCAGAGGAAGAGATCAGACCTGAGGGAGAGATGCTATCTCTCAGGTGATTTCACTGTGCAATTCAGGCCTCCGCTGCCAGTTGGGACATCAAACCTGAGAAAGGGATCCCAGGTGCACACCCAGGCAGATCTACATTGACCGTGAAGCGTTCCAGTGTAAGGTGACCAGTCGGGTCGCCAGGGGAGCCTGCTGTTTCCAGGACGTTTTGTTTGGGCCTTAACCACATGATTTGGTGAGGGGGCTTTTGCCCATTTGCAGGAAACAGGGACACTGCACCACAGAAGGAGTTAAATAAACACTGTATACAGACATCATTGCTGGTAGTCTTCTTGCTGTCACTTGTAGTGCAACAGGGATAAAGGATAAGGCCATTCATTTCTGGGGACACTGTATACAGACATCATTGTCCTTTCACCTTGCTGAGAAAAATCCTGCCTGCTTCACTTGATAATCTGGGCCAGTTGTGTTGTTATCCTGCTATCCAGGAGTTTAAGTGCACCAACGAAAGTGGCTAGCTGAAGACACAAAGTTTTATATTTTCTTCAAAAGGACTGAAGCTACTAGTGCCATACAGACCCGCACACACATATTCCAGGTTCTGTATATGCAGTGGGTGTGTGTGGGACAGCTTATCTAGGAGGTTAAGCCATGACATGTTGATTTGAATAAAGTGTTTAAAATTGCGCCTGTGGTGTCAGGGGACAGAAGGGAGAGGCCTGGCATAAGAGGGTCATTCTTCTGCCCTCCTCCTGCCTGGACTTATAATGCCAACCTGAGTAAAGGTAACCAATCCAATTTAAAGTGTCATATTGTGTTTTATTATTATTATCGGCGCCGAAACTAGCCATTTTCGCGAGTATCGGTACTCGCGGAAATGCTCCGATACCGGAAACCGATACCGGAAGTGACGTCGCGTGGGAGCGGACCGCCTCCTCCTCCTCTCCGGACAGTGCCATCCCTGCTGCTTCCTCCCAGTGGCATCACTTGGTGCAGGCCTGCCGGGCTGCCTGTCCTAACGGCCCACCAGCCTTGTCTCCGCACTGCACACTTGCCTCCTCCAGCTCTGACTCCCGGCAACACAGAGCACTGGATCCGGGCTCTCCCTGGTTGGATGCTGAGGCAGAGAACAGGGGGCTCTGTATGAAGACTCTACAGTGGTATCCTGTTGTACTGAGCAGCAGGGTTCTCTCCCTCCTCCGTGTGCTGTCCAGCCAGCTACTCTCCCGCGAGAGACACATTTACCCTGCCTGCAGTCCTTAACTGTCTCCTGTACCATGCCTGCAGTCCCTAACTGTCTCCTATACCATGCCTGCAGTCCCTAACTGTCTCCTGTACCATGCCTGCAGTCCCTAACTGTCTCCTATACCATGCCTGCAGTCCCTAACTGTCTCCTGTACCATGCCTGCAGTCCCTAACTGTCTCCTGTACCATGCCTTCAGTCCCTAACTGTCTCTTGTACCATGCCTGCAGTCCCTGCCTGTCTCTTGTACCATGCCTGCAGTCTCTGACTGTCTCTTGTACAATGCCTGCAGTCCCTGACTGTCTCCTGTACCATGCCTGCAGTCCCTGACTGTCTCCTGTACCATGCCTGCAGTCCCTGACTGTCTCTTGTACCATGCCTGCAGTCCCTGCCTGTCTCTTGTACCATGCCTGCAGTCCCTGCCTGTCTCTTGTACTATGCCTGCAGTCTCTGACTGTCTCCTGTACCATGCCTGCAGTCCCTGACTGTCTCCTGTACTATGCCTGCAGTCTCTGACTGTCTCCTGTACCATGCCTGCAGTCCCTGACTGTCTCCTGTACCATGCCTGCAGTCCCTGACTGTCTCCTGTACCATGCCTGCAGTCCCTGACTGTCTCCTGTACCATGCCTGCAGTCCCTGACTGTCTCCTGTACCATGCCTGCAGTCCCTGACTGTCTCATGTACCATGCCTGCAGTCCCTGACTGTCTCCTGTACCATGCCTGCAGTCACTTCTGCCTGTTGCCTCCTCCTTCCCTCTACCAGCTGTCACCCCTGCCCCCATGTTTCCCAATAACCCTCCTACCCCCATCCTCTTCCCCCCAGCAATCACAACCTTTCCATCCCAACTCTCCCACCCCACACTCCCTTTTTCACCCCACCATCAACTACCGCCACCTCCCAAACCACCCCTCTTCCTAGGCGATAGGTATCGGTAATTGGTATCGGCGAGTACCTGAGGTAAAGTATCGGTACTCGTACTCGGTGTTAAAAAAGTGGCATCGGTGCATCCCTAACCCTTTGTGTTTTATCATAACGTGCCAGGTGTGCCAGAGGGGGCTGAGGCTGTTAATAGGGTTGAGAGGCATAGTAACGGACTAAACAAACAAAAGCAGCTCCTTCGGGGGTATCGCTACACAAACAGACCACAATACCCATTATTTTTGGTTTAATATAAAAGATAAGGTGACGTCACATGAATTAAATACAGATATGCCAAGTCTTAGAATTGTGAACACCTATGAAATGGCGAAAAACTATTCTACCTAATGTTTTATATGCAACACGGGGGAGCATGCACGGCGCGGCGCGGAACTGGATAGTCGCTAGTCACCAGAGCTCCGAGGAAAGCGGAGACTGAAACTAGTTCCCCGAGGCCAAAGAGCACCAATTTTCTACAACTTTTGCAGCAGTACCCTTGTGGGAGAAGCCGGTGCATGCCGAACTCCAAGAGCAACAGGAAAAAGGCTGCGCAGCGGTCCCTGACTAACTATCTGCTCCGGGTACGGGAACAGACAGTCGTGACCAAAGATGGCGCCCAGCAGGAGCGGGCCCACGAGACATCCCCGTCTCCGACTCCATCGGCCTCGCCACCCCTGAATCACAGTGTGTACGCTCCACAACTCACTAAGGCTGACTTGGAGGATAGCCTCTCCGTCATGTATGACAGACTGGCCCATAAGTTCCAGGCGAAACTGCAAAAATCCACCAGCACCCTGACTCAGGATATAGCCGCGCTAGGAGGCCGCACAGATTTGCTGGAAACAAAGCATGACGAACTGCACCTAGCATATAAGGACCATGAGGCGATCACAGACACTGTTACCCAGCTGCAGTCCCACTTAAAGGACCTTGATAACCGCAATCGAAGGAACAACATTAGGGTGCGGGGGGGTCCCGGAGACGGAAGGTGACCTGCCGGCGGCGGTGACCGCCATTTTACACTCGCTGTTGCCTGAGCATGCTGACAAGGCCTTTACTTGTGATAGAATACATAGGGCCCTTCGGCCAAAGTCCCCTCCTGAAAAGCCCCCCAGAGATATAGTAATGTGCCTGAAGGACTTTCTTTTCAAAGAGGAGATACTCCGGGCCTCCCGCACCACCCCCCGTTATCAGGCATGAAGGCATCCAGATCTACCCAGATATCTCCCCAGCGACCCTGGATAAAAGGCGCCAGATGAAAGAAGTCACGTCGATGCCGCAATCAGCCAGGATCAGATACCGCTGGAGCTTCCCCTTCAAGCTCACGGTACCCCATAATGGAACCACTTACATGGTTTTTAACCTTCTAGAGGGCAAGTAGTTGCTTGTGAAACTGGGCCTGTTGGAACCAATCCATACTAAGAGACTCCCTTCAACCCCCAGGGTAACACCAATTTGGGCCACCCCGTCTCCACAGAGGGATAGGAGAAACCAGCGCCGACTGATCCGCTCCACTGCAGGAGTCCTATCTACAACTGGACATGTGTTCCTCATTTTGCATCTACTGAGGCATGCACCTCATACGACTTTTAGTAGTCGGGCACACTAGCAAAGCCTCTTCTCGCCCACTTGTTTGATCCCCCACTTACAGTAGCTTCAATTAACACTGATCCCCCCTTATAGGGATTATAGGGGGACCCCAAGGACTTATTCTCCCCGACTCTCGGACTGTCGGAGAAGCCCTTTGGGAGATGAAGCACTGGCAGTGTTCAGGACTACTGAGTCCTCCAAAAGCAGTCACTATGGCAGGGTGGGCCTCTCCCCCCTGGCCCCATTCACTCTGTTTAGTTTTTGTTTTCATGTTCTGTTCTCTTGTTTTTTTTATGTTGATTTTTTTCTACAGGAAGATACACGTAAGATATGGAAGCATATGGGATTGTTATGCCCCATCGAGTTGGACTCTAGAGTGGTGGGATACTGCCCCTGGCGGTTTATCTTCATTTGGCACTTAGTCTCACTGTCTGCTAACTCTTGTAAGCACTTGCCATTGGTATCCAGATAATTTCCCATAATGTAAGGATATTTTACTCCCCGCAAAAAAGGAGGAAGGCATTCAAGTCATACAAAAAACAAGGGGCAGACATAGTACTGTTGCAGGAGACGCACTTTGCCTCCAACAATCACCCTAAACACTTTGATAAAGCCTATGGGCTGTGCCATTTTACCACATACGTGTCCAATTTGAGGGGGTGGCTATTTTTATTAGGAATAATGTGATGTTTGATATTCAACATGTGTATAGGGACCCGGAAAGCAGGTTCCTCATACTACATGGCACTTTACAGGGGAGGACACTAACTATAGCGAATGTTTATGCCCCTAACACCTCTCAAAGTTTGTTTTTTCAGGGGGTTTTTCAGAAGCTGGACAGGTACATTGCAACACATGTGTTGGTTGGAGGCGACTTTAATTTGGTGGCACATCCTAGTCTGGACAGGAGCAGGAGCAGGATGGTGAGTACAACAAATGTGTTCCCTAGATCCATGCAAAGATCCCTAGAGTCACACCAGTTAATTGATTCATGGAGGGCGCTGAACGCAGGGGTTAGGGACTATAAGCACTACTCTCACCCCTACGATAGCTATTCCAGACTGGACTACATCTTTAGCACACCCATTTTGATAGCCAACTCCACCTCGGCCTAGATCCATGAGTGCCCTTGGTCGGACCACCACATTGTATCCTTTCAGACGACACATATAGGCTTAGCTCCCCAGACTGCGACTTGGAGAATGAATGACGCATTGCTTACAGACCCAATACTCACTTCCCAAATAGCGGACAAACTCAAGGAATATTTTAGACTAAACGATGTGGACGACACCTCCCCATCTATTTTGTGGGCTGCCCATAAGGTGGTTCTTAGGGGGTATTTAATAGAACTGGCTACAGCTAGAAAGCGGGAGAGAGAGAAGGTCACCACCTTGACTAGGGAGCTTCAGCGACTGTACCACCTTCACCATCAATCACACTCTATAGAAATCCAGAAGCAAATTGACACTAAAAGGACGGAGTTGGATACTCTATTGTCAGAAAATACTAAGAAATCTTTGCCTTGGTCTAAGGCAATCTTCACAGACAGTCTTCACAGCAATTCTGCCTCACAAATGTTCACCCGCAAACTTCACCAGTCCCTCCAGCCAACGCATGTTTATACACTGAAAAATAGAGAGGGACAGATGGTCTCCCACCCGCAGGAGGTTCTTAAAATTTTCACCTCGTATTATAAAGATTTACTTTCCGCCCCTCGCCCAAGCCCTGTGGCTCAAGGGGAATGTCTTCATTAAATCTCCCCCGACTCTGTCGGAGGAGCAGCTACAGAGTTTAAATGCCCCGTGCTCAGACCTGGAGATTCTGGCGATTATTAAGTCCCTAAAAACATTGAAGGCCCCAGGCCCAGACGGATACACACCCTCTTATTATAAAAAATTTGCGGATACCCTTGCCCCTAGGCTTTCCAAAATGTTCAATTATACCCTTCAGGGTCACGAGCTTCCTGAGGAGATGCTTTATGCTAATATGACTCTCATCCCGAGTCCCCACAAAATTTTAGGCCTATTTCCGTCCTTAACAATGACGTTAAGATCCTGGGCAGGCTACTAGCAGATCGTTTAGCCCCTATAATTTCCTCACTGATTGGCCCTGAACAAACAGGTTTTATTCACTCTAGGAAGATTACAGACAACACCCGTCTGGCCTCTAATATCATCCAGGATGCAGATCTCTTTGCTAGTCATGTACAAATTTTGGGGCTAGAAATACATAAAGCCTTCGACAGCGTACTGTGGCCATATATAGACAGTGTCCTGGCTAAGTACGGGTTCAGCGGAGAGTTTGTGCACGGATTTAGGGCCCTGTACCACAATCCCCACACCAAAATCAGACTCCCCGGCTGCTCCTCCAACTATTTTTCATTGGGCAGGGGCACAAGGCAGGGGTGTCCCCTGTCGCCTTTGATTTTTACCCTGGCCATAGAGCCTCTGATGAGAGCAATAAAGGCCAATCCGAGTATCAGGGGGTACCGAAAGGGGGGTGAAGAATTTAAACTAAGTCTGTACGCGGACGACATGTTCCTTCCGGACCCGCTGGTATCCCTTCCCAACCTATTGGGGAACCTAAAGGAGTTTCACACCTACTCTGGCCTGGGAGTGAATATGAAAAAGTGCTTGGCCCTCCCAATTAATATGCCAACGGGGTTACGAGACACCATAAGGGACTCCTTTGGCTTCTCAGTAAATGATCATACATTACAGTATTTAGGTATCAGGCTAGCCCTTTCTATGAGGGATATGTATGTAGCGGGGTGTTCCCCTTTAACGCAGAGAGACTACATTACCCAGAACCCCGTTCGGCAATGTTTCCGCCGCAGAGACTCATGGGAGGGGTTATAAAAGGAGGAGGCGAGGCTGGGCGAGGCCTCTTTGGGACACGAGACTTCAGAGACTGGTCCTCCTGTGCGGATGTGTCGGAGTGCAAGGCCTGAAGCCTGAGGTCTTGCGCAGCACCAAAGAGCCTTCCACCCCTCTGCGAGCCTGGGTGGCATCGGACTTCGCTCTATTACAGCATTGGTTGGATCGGGGACCCGATCGCTGGAGAGACTGTGTGTGTGTGTGTGAGACACAGTTGGTGGAAGTTCCCGGACTGGGACCGCAGTCCGGTTGGGTGAGAGGGCGTATGCCCAAATCATATACTGTTACTGTTACTAGGCCTATAGACTGCCGTGGCCCACAAGTTGTTCCTGATACTCTCACTGAAGAACCGTATCAGAGCTGAACTCAGTTCGCATAGCAAAGTGTTTATCCCATCTTCACCTTTCCCATTGTATTACAAATTATACTCTGTTAATGTGCACCACCGTTAAAGACCTGCTGGTGAAGAAAAGAACATCATCCCCTATAGACTAAGTTTTAGCTGTTTGAACCAGGCCTGGTGGGGTTTTCTAATTGGTATGGTTACCGCGCCACAGGGCGCCTAACTAACGGTCGCCTGTGTGGCGCACTTATTGCTGTTAACTTTATATTCATAGTGTGTTAGTGTTGCAGGGCTCTGCTATATATATATATATATATATACATTGTAAACTGTAATAACTGTTAACCCCTTTCCTAACTAAAGCTTGAGTAAATTCTATACCTATTTCATTTTAGTATTGTCTCGGTGCTTAATTACTCATACAGTATAAGATAGACATTTTGCTGTCAGAACTAGCTGTGCCAGTAGGGGGTCGAGTATATTGCCGGGGGTTGGCGGAGCTGTCTTCAGGGCCCAAACTAATCTGCAGCCTTCTTAAGTGAAGGTATCGCTACATGTGGGGGCTCGTCCGGGATCCTGATGCAGCAAGTGAACGGCAGAGGTGCCGGCATGGACCCTATGGATCCACGAGCGGTAGAAGAGTGGTGCAAAGACTCTAACGCAGAGCCAAACTAGTCGATAGTGATCAGCCTCCCTGGGGAGGAATGTTCGACTGAAACGGTAGAGGAGTTGATGAAGTCAGTGTCCCCAGATCACACACCGTGGGTGACGGAGATAAAGTCAGACCCAGACATCTCATATCAGTATGCATTAGTGGAGTACTGGAACGGGATGCCAGAGGCCTGTAAGCGCAAGTGTGTGCGGACGCCAGACAACAGAACCTATAGGTTGGCGCACGCAGTAACTGAAAGAAAGGAACCATCACCAACGGGATCACCGCAGGCTGCGGCCCGTACCCCACCGGAAAAAAGGGACAGGGCGACGCCCCCGGTGGCGCCTGCACCTGCCACTGCTATATCACCAGAACTGATAGGTGCGATAGGGGATCTGCTAACCAAGTGTCAGAAGGCGAACACGGTGCATGTAGAGACTAGCTACCGGAGACTAAAGACATTCTCAGGGAAGCTCCCTGTCCCCGCAGGGGAAGAAGATTTTGACACCTGGGTGGAGCAGGCATTGCAGGCAGTAAAGGCATGGGAGGTGCCTGAAGCACAGAAGAGGCAACGAGTGATGGAAAGCCTTAAAGGCGCAGAAGCAGTGAAAAGTTTTCGGTTTGGGAATGCAGATTGCACGGCTCAAGACTGTCTAGCCATGCTGCAAGAAGAGTTTGGTCAATTGGAAAAGGTGACCGAGATGGTCTACCAATTTGAACATACTTTCCAACAACCGGAGGAGAAACTTTCCGAGTATGTTAGAAGACTGAACAGGTTGTTGTGCAAGATTGTGTTGAAGAAGGGGATGAAGCCCCAAGATACAGATGCGGCAAGAATGAAGCAAGTCTTAAAGGGAGCGTTACGCTCGGATCCAGTCTGGCTGCACCTAAAAACCTCAGGAGGAGGAACGTTGCTGACTTATGCTGACTTGATAAAAATCATCAGAGATGAGGAGGCGCTGAAACAGGACCAGCAGATGGTTAAGACAAATGTTGTACCCGCACAAGTGCTAGTCAATCCAGTGATGACCCCTGAAAGAGATTCGGAGATAGACACCCTAAAAGCTCAAATGTCAAAGGTGTTAGAGATGTTGACCTCTCTGATGAAAAAAGAGAGAGAGGGTCCCAAGAGAGAAGTACCAAGGAAGGAATTATTCCCAATTGCCTCACCACCCGCATCTTTACAAGAATGGGGAGATATAGTCTGCTTTAACTGTGGAGGAATTGGACATATTGCGGCTACATGCTCCAGTCCCAAGAAGAAGAAAATAGACAACCGCAAGCCGGCGGGAAACTCCAGAGGGCCCCGGTGAAGGAGTCAACCGGGTGCCCATCACCTTCAGTGAGCTCCAAACTGAAAGCAAAGCAGAAAATAACAGGAGATAAAACGCCTCGGGGGAAACACAACATTCCTCAACAGAGATACACCCCAGAGAAAGGGGGCAAGACCCCTCAGAAGAGGCACAGCACTCCCCAGAGGGGGTGCACACCTAAGAAAAATAATAGTATCCCTCAGCGGGTCCCTACACCCAGTAGGAGGAGGGAAGTCAATGCATACCAGACTCAAGAAAGACTGAAGTCCAAAAGGGATTGGACGAGAGAAGGTTCAAAGGGAAAAAGTCTGAAAAAGGCGACCCCTGCCGGGCCATATCCGGAGAAGCTGGTAGGCCCATCTCCTATAGTATCCATTCAAGTGGAGGGAGTTTACACCAGAGCAATCTTGGATACTGGGGCGCAAGTGACCCTGCTATACAGAGACTTTTACTATAAGCACTTGAGTCACCTAAAAGAAAGATTGCCGCTCCAGGTGGGTGGATTCCGCTGATCACTCAGTAGTCAAGAAATCGAGGGTGCTGGCGATACAATAGGCAGTTGAAAAATGCTCCCAAGTAAGCTTCACAGTGCCTCTGAGACAGGTTACTTCGCCGGGCTGCAGCACTATCCCTCCTCTTCCAAGTCTCCACACCTTCCCTATCCCCTCTCCTGGGGTCTTCTGCTCTAAGACCAGCCTTTGGTAAGCTGTCTTCAGCATGGGGTAGATCTTGGTGACCGCTGCCCCTTTCTCTTTCACTAGAGGGGTCAGAAGTCTTCGGACCAGGTCCGTGTTTGTCCCTATTATCAGGGAACTCTTGTTGGCTCCTGGTGGCCGAGGGCACACAACTGCCAGGGTGTCAAACACTTCGGCTTTTCCAGCCACAGATGGGTCAAAGGTCATCCTGACAGGCAGATAGCCATCGTAGGGGAAGTTCTGGGTTCCAATCCCACATATCTCTAGTCCCTCTATCTTGCGGATGGGTAGGTGACTCAAGTGAAAAATCAAATAATGAAAAAATGGACTGCCGCACTCCAAAAACCTTTCGGTGGCTTTTATTTAAGATGACATCAAACAAATGGCACTACAAGTCACAGCAAAGCAAAGGAACAGCTAACGCGTTTCACACTTTTTAAGCTATGAGTAAGCACTATTTAAAGTGTGAAACGCGTTAGCTGTTCCTTTGCTTTGCTGTGACTTGTAGTGCCATTTGTTTGATGTCATCTTAAATAAAAGCCACCAAAAGGTTTTTGGAGTGCGGCAGTCCATTTTTTCATTATTTGATTTTTCACTTGAGTCACCTACCCTTCCGCAAGATAGAGGGACTAGAGATATGTGGGATTGGAACCCAGAACTTCCCCTACGATGGCTATCTGCCTGTCAGGATGACCTTTGACCCATCTGTGGCTGGAAAAGCCGAAGTGTTTGACACCCTGGCAGTTGTGTGCCCTCGGCCACCAGGAGCCAACAAGAGTTCCCTGATAATAGGGACAAACACGGACCTGGTCCGAAGACTTCTGATCCCTCTAGTGAAAGAGAAAGGGGCAGCGGTCACCAAGATCCACCCCATGCTGAAGACAGCTTACCAAAGGCTGGTCTTAGAGCAGAAGACCCCAGGAGAGGGGATAGGGAAGGTGTGGAGACTTGGAAGAGGAGGGATAGTGCTGCAGCCCGGCGAAGTAACCTGTCTCAGAGGCACTGTGAAGCTTACTTGGGAGCAGCCTGGACCCTTTGTCATGCTGGAGTCTGATCCAAGGGAAGGGTCCCACGGTCTGGAAGTGATACCAGAAGTGATTCCGCTGAAGGCCCTAAAGAAGGCCCATTGTAGAGTCCCAGTGAGTGTTAGGAACAATACAGATGGCCCCATGGAAATCCCAGCCAGGATGCTGCTGGGCCAGGTGTGCCCTGCTGCCCCTGTCAACCTGTCAGAGATGGGCGAAGGAGGAGATGCTTGGGAGAAGATATCCATGGAAAACCCGAATCTGCCCAGGGCTTGGAAAGAGAGAGCCAAGGCCCAGTTGAACAGATGGGAGAAGATCTTCTCTAAAGATGAGTTCGATGTGGGGTGTGCAAGGAGTGCCACCCATCGGATCCGCCTCCAGGAAGATAAGCCCTTCAGAGAGAGGGTCAGGCGGGTCCCACTAGCAGATCTGGAGGATCTAAGGGAACAACTTGCAGAACTCAAGAGGACTGGTGTGATACAAGGAGTCTAGAAGCCCCTATGCCTCTCCGATAGTGCTAGTCAGGAAGAAAAATGGGTCATTGAGGCTCTGTATCGACTACAGGACTCTAAACAGGAGAACCATACCCGACCAGTATACCACTCCAAGGATAGAGGATGCCCTACAGAGTTTATCTGGAGCCAAGTGGTTCAGCGTTATGGATCTCAAGAGCGGGTACTATCAGATCCCTATGCACCCAGAAGACAAGGAGAAGACAGCTTTCATAACCCCAGTGGGGTTCTTTGAATTCGACCGGATGCCCCAAGGTCTGTCTGGAGCCCCAGCTACTTTCCAGCGTCTCATGGAGAAGACTGTAGGAGACATGAACCTTATTGAAGTCCTTGTATACCTGGACGATGTCATAGTCTTTGGAAGAACCCTGGAGGAACATGAGGAGAGGCTGGAAAAAGTCTTGAGGAGACTCAGTGAGGAGGGATTCAAACTTTCGCCTGAAAAGTGTCGGTTCTACCAGTCTTCTGTGAACTATCTGGGGCACATAGTGTCCGAAGAAGGGGTGGCCACAGAGCCCGAGAAATTGGAGGCAGTTACCTCCTGGCCACGGCCCACCACAGTAACAGAACTCAGATCCTTCTTGGGTTTCTGCTCCTACTATAGGAGGTTTGTGGAGGGATTCGCCCGAATTGCTAGACCATTGAACGAACTGCTCAAGACTGAGGGAGATGAGGATGACTCAGGGCCCAGGAAGCCGGGAGAGTCCATCAGAGCTCAGTGGAATCAGAAGTGTGAAGAGGCCTTCCAGGCATTGAAGAAAAGCCTGACCACTGCTCCAGTCTTGGCCTACGCAGACCCAACCAAGCCCTATGAACTACACGTAGATGCTAGTCATGACGGTCTGGGAGGAGTACTTTATCAAGAACACGAAGGGCAACAACGGCCCGTTGCCTATGTGAGCAGGAGCCTGACCCCCTCTGAGAAGAACTACCCCACTCACAAGCTGGAGTTCCTGGCCCTTAAGTGGGTGGTATTGGAAAAGCTCAAAGACTACCTGTATGGGGCGGAGTTCACTGTGAAGACCGACAACAACCCCCTTACCTACCTTTTCACCACGGCCAAGTTGGACGCCACTGGACACAGGTGGCTGGCCGCACTGTCTGGATTCAACTTCAGCCTAAAGTATAGGCCAGGGGCTGGGAATAGAGATGCAGACGCTCTGTCCAGGAGATCTCATGCCCCCACCAGTGATGTAGAAGATTGGACCCAAGTGGAAGAAATAGGAGTTACCATGGTGGGAGTCCCAAAACACTACTGTGGAGTGACTCAATTGGACGAAGACAACCTGCCGAGATTGTCCAAGAAGGAGTTGAGGTGTGACCAATTGGAAGACCCCATGGGGAGATTGGTCCTGGAGGCCCTGGAGAATCAGGATCCAAACAGACTCCTGCGTCATCCCTCAAAGGAAACTCGCCTGTTGAGGAAAGAATGGGACAGGTTGCAGGTACATCAGGGAGTGGTCTACCGAAGGGGCCCCTCTGATGACTCAGAAGATAAGTGGCAACTGTTCCTCCCAGAGAAACATCGAGAGACTGTTCTGATTGCCCTGCATGACAATCATGGCCACCTAGGGGCTGAAAGGACCTTTCAACATGTCAGAAGTCGGTTCTATTGGCCCTGCATGAGGGCAGAGGTAGAAGAGTACTGCCACTCATGTGAACGATGCATCCAGAGGAAGACTTTACCCCATCAAGCTGCCCCAATGGGCCATCTACAAAGTCAAGGCCCAATGGATCTGGTATGCATTGATTTTCTCTGCCTCGAACCCGACCTGAGTGGACTAGGAAATGTTCTGGTGATAACCGACCATTTCACCCGGTATGCCCAAGCTTTCCCAACCAAAGATCAGAAGGCCTCCACCGTAGCCAAGGTGCTTATGGAAAAATACTTTGTCCATTATGGGCTGCCCCAGCGACTTCATTCAGATCAAGGAAGGGACTTTGAGAGTAAACTGATCCGGAAACTCCTGGATTCGTTGGGAATCAAGAAGACTCGAACTACACCTTACCACCCACAAGGAGATGCTCAGCCGGAAAGGTTTAACCGAACCTTGCTCAACATGTTGGGGACTCTGGAAAGTGAGAAAAAGCAACATTGGAGCAAACACATAGCAGCCCTAGTACATGCTTACAACTGCACCATCAGTGATGCTACAGGCTACTCCCCATATCGACTCATGTTTGGGAGAGAAGCGAGACTACCTGTGGACTTGGCCTTTGGCACCTCTCTGGACCATTCCTCAGCCACATCCCACAAAGGATATGTGGACAGGCTCAGACACAGCCTGAAAGTAGCCTATGAACAAGCTCAAGCAGCCTCAGATCAAAGGGGAGCTTGAAACAAAAGAAACTTCGACTTGAAGGTCCGGGTACAAGACCTACAGCCCGGGGATCGAGTACTGTTACGCAATCTGGGGGTCCCTGGGAAGCACAAACTTGCAGATAGATGGAGATCTGAACCTTATGTCATCTGTAGGAAGTTGCCAGGCCTGCCTGTCTACAAGTTGAAGCCAGAAGGAAAGGTGGGCCCCCTGAAGACGTGGCATCGAAACCACCTGCTCCCACTTGCTGAGGCAGTCAGAATACCTCCCGTGAGAGACTCCCCTGAACCGGCTTCTATCCTGGATACTCCTAGGCCGAACACTCGGTCGCAGACCTCCCGAGCCGAAGATGGAGAGGCCTCTCAACTTAGTGAAAATGAAGAAGGAGAACTTGATTGGTTGTGGCCTTCCCCAACTCCAGGAACTTCCATTATAGATCTTCCAACCACTGAAGACACTCCAGATGGAACACTGAACCCAGAAGCCACAGAGTTCATCCCATCTAATCCTTTAGCAGATTACTGGGAAGATGCCCATGATAGTTGCTCAGAGGAAGAGGAGCCTGTGGCACCCGAGCCAGAAATCCCAAGAGAGCAAAGGGCTCGAAGAGTCATCCGGCCTCCTAGGAAGCTGACCTACCCACAAATGGGGAATAGCTCAGAGGACTCTGTAGTTACCGCTAGGAGGAATGCTGAAAATCCGGATCCCTCCACTGTCCATTTAGTGGAGGGCAACCCCAGCTCACCCTCTGTCACAGCTAGGCAGGCCACCCATGATAATGTGACCTGTGGGCAAGGGAATTCTACCCCTCAGTTTTGGTGGGAATTCCCTATGCCAACATCGTTTGCAGAATTAACTAGAGTTGTACATAGTCTTTGTTAAGGTTTATCTTTGGGGACCAAAGAGTTTAAGTGGGGGGAGTGTGTAGCGGGGTGTTCCCCTTTAAAGCAGAGAGACTACATTACCCAGAACCCCGTTCGGCAATGTTTCCGCCGCAGAGACTCATGGGAGGCGTTATAAAAGGAGGAGGCGAGGCTGGGCTCGGCCTCTTTGGGACACGAGACTTCAGAGACTGATCCTCCTGTGCGGATGTGTCGGAGTGCAAGGCCTGAAGCCTGAGGTCTTGCGCAGCACCAAAGAGCCTTCCACCCCTCTGCGAGCCTGGGTGGCATCGGACTTCGCTCTATTACAGCATTGGTTGGATCGGGGACCCGATCGCTGGAGAGACTGTGTGTGTGTGTGTGAGACACAGTTGGTGGAAGTTCCCGGACTGGGACCGCAGTCCGGTTGGGTGAGAGGGCGTATGCCCAAATCATATACTGTTACTGTTACTAGGCCTATAGACTGCCGTGGCCCACAAGTTGTTCCTGATACTCTCACTGAAGAACCGTATCAGAGCTGAACTCAGTTCGCATAGCAAAGTGTTTATCCCATCTTCACCTTTCCCATTGGATTACAAATTATACTCTGTTAATGTGCACCACCGTTAAAGACCTGCCGGTGAAGAAAAGAACATCATCCCCTATAGACTACGTTTTAGCTGTTTGAACCAGGCCTGGTGGGGTTTTCTAATTGGTATGGTTACCGCGCCACAGGGCGCCTAACTAACGGTCCCCCGTGTGGCGCACTTATTGCTGTTAACTTTATATTCATAGTGTGTTAGTGTTGCAGGGCTCTGCTATATATATATATACATTGTAAACTGTAATAACTGTTAACCCCTTTCCTAACTAAAGCTTGAGTAAATTCTATACCTATTTCATTTTAGTATTGTCTCGGTGCTTAATTACTCATACAGTATAAGATAGACATTTTGCTGTCAGAACTAGCTGTGCCAGTAGGGGGTCGAGTATATTGCCGGGGGTTGGCGGAGCTGTCTTCAGGGCCCAAACTAATCTGCGGCCTTCTTAAGTGAAGGTATCGCTACATGTACAATGAGAATTACCCACAAGCTTTTACAAAGGTCAAACAGTGGTTGAGACTATGGGCGAACTTTCCCATCTCCCTATTAGGAAGAGTTCACTGAACCAACCCACCACCTCTATTACTAATGAACCCTTTCAGATTGCAGGCAGCCATTATCGTTATCACTTTTACTTTTAAGGTAAGAATTTTATTTGAAATACCAAACTACTATTTATCACTTCTCCCTCCTAAACTATTCAATCTTTTATATTATTATTTTGAACATGCAAACTCTATCAGGCTGAAACTAAGTAGGGGGGTGTTAAACTCAATTTTTATACCTTTATTTTTCTTTTACAATAAGTATAGGATGTAAGAGCTACAAAAGCAAAGCACATTTAACAAAGTAAAATAAAAAGAGAAGAAGAGAATCAAAGAATAGCAAAAGGATTCCAAACAGTACCCAGGCTGTTCTTCAGAGAGCTGTAAATCCAAATGGTCTGTTATAAGGAATCATGCAGCATAACTGATTTGTCATGATAGATACATTTAAAAAAAACATGCATTAAATAAAATAAAAATTCCTGTGTATCCGACACCATCTATTATATTGTAAGCTCTTCTGAGCAGGGCCCTCTTAATCCTCTTGTATTTTATTGTATTATAACTGTATTGTTTCCCTTTTATATTGTAAAGCGCTGCGTAAACTGTTGGCGCTATATAAATCCTGTATAATAATAATAAAAAACGGCATGCATTCACTTACATGGCTTTGCAGAACAAAAGAAGTATGCTTATATCTGCATGCTGGTGGAATCCCAAAATAGAGTGGTGTTTTCCATTTCATCTTTGCTGCAAAAAAGAAATGTTTTCCTATATATTCAAATAGTCCAATATCCTAGCCAAAGGGGAAATCAGATTATGTGCAATACATATATATGCTGTACAATGTCAATCTCCCTGTTTATTGGGGACAAACAATTGCACTTGGGGGGGGGGGATGTACTATCCATGCTGAAATATAAGTTTTACTGTTAAAATGATACTTAAAGCAGAAGCCATAAAACTATAATGAAGTTTAATTGACATCAAATTTTATAATATCTCTGTAGTGAAGCTAACACAGTAAATCTATTCCTCTAATAATAGCAGTCTTTGCCTAGCTTTAGACATAACTTAGTAATACTGTATGGTAGGCAATCATATTTGTTCAAGTAGCACAGTCCATCATAAATGTTATATTATGTGACCTTACTAATCAGGATTTTCTTAATAGTTTTATGTCTATACTGCATGCAAATCTAAATGCATACTGTATCTAAAATAAATAATATATAGGAACTCTTTTAACTGCCAAATGTTCTAATTTTGTTTAGCCCGTCCTGAGATTTATACAGGTCTGCCAGCAAGGTTGGTGACTTTTCTCTTTTCTCCCGTAGTTAGGTGATACACTCCAGTTTTCCACTTCCAGTCTACAGTATTTTAGACAAGTCCCAATCCCCAGCCTATGACCAGACCATCTTGTGGAGGAGTGTGTTTTTGCATCTGATTGATATATATACATATATATATATATATATATATGTAGCGGGGTCCTCAAATTGATGGGATACACCTGGGCAATAGTGTGACCCAGGTGTATAATTGTGTTAGGATTCAGACCCTTTTTTGTTTCGTGGAGGATTGGAGGATGTAATATTCTCCTTTGCCTGTGGGTGGCGAGGTACCCACAGGCTTCAGGTAGAATCATCTTCGCAGTGCTCCCTGGTTTGTCCCTTCCTGGAGATGGTATGGCTGGGGCGGGGAACCCGCCGGGCCGTTGATGGGAGGAGATAAAAGGGGGAGACGCCCTTGCCACGAGGTCTTGCGGAGAAGGAGGTCCTCGGAGGAGGAGGGCTGCGGCCCGCACCCAGGCACCTTAGGCCTGGGTGCTGGAGATCCAGGAGTCTGGTCCAGGTGCCCATGGCCTGGTCCGGAGTCACGTTGGCGTCCATCCCAGGCACCTTCAGCCTGGGGTGAGGTACTATCGAGGAGGCCTGGGGCCCAGTACCTTCGACTGGGTCCCGCTAGGGTGGACTGTCCGAGGGTCCCTGAGCGGAGGGACTCGTACCTGAGGTGAGGAGGCCAGAGAGGTTACCCACTGGAGACCCGGAGCAGCACCAACCCGGTGACAGTGGGCCTCTGGGAACTCTCTTGGGGGGACACATCCCCCTGATAGGGGCCACAGCGCATCGAAGAGGGCTCCATTGCTGTTCATAGGGGTTGAAGGAAGAGACCCCATCCTTCCGGTTCTGTAACAGCCGGATTGGCTTAGGCGCCGCTGGTCATAGTACAGTGGCATAGAACTGAAACTTTAGGAAGTGCCTTGATCTGCTCGGCCCACCGTTGGCAAGGTTATAGGTCCCAACCAGTTTGCTGTAAAAGAACTGTTTATTGTGCTTTGCGTATTGGAGTGAGAAATAAACAAGTGTTGGACCTTTCTCCGGTGTGTGTACTCCAGTTACTGGAAACAAAGGGGAGGCTGGTGAGCTTGCAATTACAGACTCAGTGCATTCATAGAACACACCGGCCCGAGGAAACATCAGGAAGTGGCCTTCACCTCCCTACTACAATGGGGAGGACATGGGCCGTGGCGCATCTCACTCTCACAACCCAGGAACCCCTAGACATGAGTTGGTGTGTAACAGATGAAGAAGTTGGAGAGAGGGTGAGGCCGCTACACGTGGGGGCTCGTGAGTCTGGGATAGAGTGTGTTCTAAAGATGGACTTGAGAATGTCTACATTTGAACTTTGCTGCCCAGAGGAGTTCCGAGCAGATCGGCCATATTACTGGCCAAAGTGCGTCCCTGCTCGGAGTTGTGGAAATGACCCTAACAAGGGAAAGGCCCATGCGGAGGAGCGGAAAAAGGGAGAGGTCCAGCCGTGTGACGTACTGCACGTGGGGACTGTTAACGCACTGCGCCACGAGGCACCCCATGGCGACATCGTTCGTGGGCGGAGTCAAGAAGAAGCCCGCGAAAATGTACAGCTCATGGGAGGAGTCTGGCCAAGTGTGGGGATACACGTGGAGACTCCGGCGCGGGGTCAGTGCATGATGGAGCAGCAGATAGTCGGGATGACCTCAAGTGCCCCGTGGATTATGGTTCCTCACCCCACGAGAATGACTTCCTTTGCTGCCCCCATCACAGACACGGGGATAAGACTTAGGCCCCGAGGGCAGTTGGCTCTGTACACTTGCAGAGACACGGAGGCCCTCGGTGTGATCTGTCCCGGCTGCTCGGGACTGGTGGTCACCCTGAAGCCATTCGGGCAATGTGAGGAGTGCAGAGAATTCCTTTTTGAGGTTGAGTCGTCCACAGCAAGGCCCCGGGCCCTTCGCCTCAACCACCTCACGGATACTGCTACTCCGGAAGGGGAGGTCAAGGCCTCTGTCGAGGTTCCCGTGCGCGCTGACCAGGGCGATGGACTGCCCAACAGAGAAAAATCCGAGGATGCTGCCTCGGTCGCCACAAGTTCTCTGCTCCCACCCCCGAAGAGGAAAGTTGGCCTAGTACAGGCATCCTATGGACGTGGTCGAGCTTCACCCCGCTGCTTGCCTGGCCTGGATGGCGCCGGTCGAGAAGGAAGTCCCGGACATCCCAGTCTACAAGGGTCAGGTGAGCCAGGGGCTGGGACTGTGGTGGTGGTTGGAGGTGTCGGGGGCCCATTGGAGGTGGAGCCCCCCAGGGAGGTTGATTCTGTGTCCACCGGAAGATATCTGCCTGCGGAGATGTATGACACCTCCGACCTAGAGTCGCTGTCTGATTGCGGAGATGATGGCGAGATAGACGAACTGTTCAGCCGCAAGGGCTGGGATAGAGTGCCACTTCTTGCTTCCCGTGCGGTACGGGATTCACCTATGTACACAGGAGACAGCACGCCTCGGGTGGAAGACCCGCAGCTTACGAGGGAACCTACCCCTCCACCTGTGTCCTCAGCTACTGTTACCTCACCTACTTTGGTTGTGGGGACACCCCGCGCTTTTCTGAGAGCGCCGAAAGTCATTTCCAGGGAGCTGGTAAAGGTACCTCGGCATCCGGAAGCTATTGTGCTGCCTGGAATTGGAGAGAAAGCCACTATGCCACCTTTGGCCCGCTTGCAGAGACTGTTTTGCCATAAAGTAGCTCGGGAATATGGGTGGGAGTACCCGTATCTACCCCGGGACTTGCTGTATGAGGTGGAAGTCTGGAGAACAAGATGGTATGACGAGTTTGTGTGGGACAAGTTGAAGGTGCCCCATGCTCGCAGGTACCTGGAATGTGTGCCGGCAGTGTCTAAGAGGTTTGAGGACTGCAAGGCTGAATGGAAATTGGGGCGCCATATCCATGCTGACAAGATAGTCATTTGCAGAAGAGAAGGAGAAGATGTCGAGTATTCGATAGAGGCATTTGACAAACACCTGAAACCCCTGTACCTGCCGGATCCAAAGTTTTACTTATAGGAGAAAAGAACTCCTGTTTATTTCTTTTGTGCACTTGAACTTTCTGGAAGAGCCATTCCCAGACACGCAGGACTGTGCCCTGTTTTTTTTTTTGTTTTTGTTTGGGCTTTTCTTTTTCTCGTTGGAGACTTGGGGACTGTTGTGTTTTCGTGTTTCCCCTTTTCTTCATGTGCCAAAGGCAAGGACATTTGGGAATAGTGGCAGAGTAGGGAAAAGCTGGAAGAACGAAGATTCGTTGAGTGTCATGACCGCGGCGCTGTCACCAGGTGGCAGTGTTGCGCAACAAATGTTTGAAAATGTTTCACACACACATCACCTTGCTTGTTGGAGTGAGTGGGTCTCTCGGCTGACGGGCCCACTCATCCCAAATGACACAAAATTATGTTAGGATGTTGTTTTTCTTTCCCCTGCAGGAGAATCGTCAGTCAAGATCATTGAGAGTGGGTGGCTCTTAGACAGTGTGGGAGAGGGGTTGTGATTATGCAGATGTTAAAAATGTTTTATGACATAAGTTGTTTTATATGTTCCCCATTCCCTGAGCAGGTCTTGGCACTTGGGAAAAATTTAGAGGAATTGCTTCAGGGGTTTCACTCCATGCCACCACTTTATGGGAGGTATGGGTGTGCACCTGACGCTGGGGACCAGCGTCAAATTACAGGGGGGAGTGTGTAGCGGGGTCCTCAAATTGATGGGATACACCTAGGCAATAGTGTGACCCAGGTGTATAATTGTGTTAGGATTCAGACCCTTTTTTGTTTCGTGGAGGATTGGAGGATGTAATATTCTCCTTTGCCTGTGGGTGGCGAGGTACCCACAGGCTTCAGGTAGAATCATCTTCGCAGTGCTCCCTGGTTTGTCCCTTCCTGGAGATGGTATGGCTGGGGCGGGGAACCCGCCGGGCCGTTGATGGGAGGAGATAAAAGGGGGAGACGCCCTTGCCACGAGGTCTTGCGGAGAAGGAGGTCCTCGGAGGAGGAGGGCTGCGGCCCGCACCCAGGCACCTTAGGCCTGGGTGCTGGAGATCCAGGAGTCTGGTCCAGGTGCCCATGGCCTGGTCCGGAGTCACGTTGGCGTCCATCCCAGGCACCTTCAGCCTGGGGTGAGGTACTATCGAGGAGG
The DNA here is from genome assembly GCA_029206835.1 of Rana muscosa. Classification (NCBI taxonomy): domain Eukaryota; kingdom Metazoa; phylum Chordata; class Amphibia; order Anura; family Ranidae; genus Rana; species Rana muscosa. Next base: position 791,249,448 of record CM055116.1, on the reverse strand, counting down.
CCTGGGGCCCAGTACCTTCGACTGGGTCCCGCTAGGGTGGACTGTCCGAGGGTCCCTGAGCGGAGGGACTCGTACCTGAGGTGAGGAGGCCAGAGAGGTTACCCACTGGAGACCCGGAGCAGCACCAACCCGGTGACAGTGGGCCTCTGGGAACTCTCTTGGGGGGACACATCCCCCTGATAGGGGCCACAGCGCATCGAAGAGGGCTCCATTGCTGTTCATAGGGGTTGAAGGAAGAGACCCCATCCTTCCGGTTCTGTAACAGCCGGATTGGCTTAGGCGCCGCTGGTCATAGTACAGTGGCATAGAACTGAAACTTTAGGAAGTGCCTTGATCTGCTCGGCCCACCGTTGGCAAGGTTATAGGTCCCAACCAGTTTGCTGTAAAAGAACTGTTTATTGTGCTTTGCGTATTGGAGTGAGAAATAAACAAGTGTTGGACCTTTCTCCGGTGTGTGTACTCCAGTTACTGGAAACAAAGGGGAGGCTGGTGAGCTTGCAATTACAGACTCAGTGCATTCATAGAACACACCGGCCCGAGGAAACATCAGGAAGTGGCCTTCACCTCCCTACTACAATGGGGAGGACATGGGCCGTGGCGCATCTCACTCTCACAACCCAGGAACCCCTAGACATGAGTTGGTGTGTAACAGATGAAGAAGTTGGAGAGAGGGTGAGGCCGCTACATATATATATATATATATGTAATTTTCTCAGGCTTATATATAAATTTAGTTGTTTTTCAAAGTAAACATCAGGCTTTGAGGTGGCATTTCTCAAGCAAATTTCATTGGAACATTTGCACAAGCTGCCCTCTAATATAATGGGAGTAGATACTATTGTTGTAAATTGGACCGATATAAACGAGTTGATGGTCAGGTAAAAAGGGATTTTTATAACAGCTTACCTGTAAAATCCTTTTCTTGGAGTACATCACGGGACACAGAGCGACTTAGTCATTACTAATGGGTTATATAGATTACCTTCAGGTGTTGGCACTGGCCAATTCCAAACCGGAAGTACCCTCCCCTATATAAGCCCCTCCCACCCGGGAGCACCTCAGTTTTGTAGCCAAGCAATAAGTGTCCCAAAAAGAGGGGTGGGAGCTCTGTGTCCCGTGATGTACTCCAAGAAAAGGATTTTACAGGTAAGCTGTTATAAAAATCCCTTTTTCTTTTTCGTACATCACGGGACACAGAGCGACTTAGTCATTACTAATGGGACGTCCCAAAGCAATGCCAAATGAGGGGAGGGATACATAAGCTGGGCGCCATCAGGCATGAGGCTCTTTTGCGGCCTGCAACACACTGCGCCCAAAGGCGACATCCTCCTGACTTCTGACGTCTACCTGGTAGAATCTAGTAAACGTGTGTACTAAGGACCATGTTGTGGCCTTACAGTACTTGAGCCAGGGAGGCTTGGTGATGCACTGCCCATGAAGTTCCAACTGCTCTTGTGGAGTGCGCCCTAACTTTGAACGGAGGCGGTCTCCTTTTCAAGCCATAGGCTTGTATTATGACCTGTCGAATCCACTTGGCTAAAGTAGATTTTTGATGCTGCCTGACCCTTTCTGGGGCCTTCCGGCAGAACAAACAAAGTATCCGTTCTGCGAATCTGAGCAGTGGCTTTAAGATAAGCTTTAACTGCTCTTACTACATCCAAAGAATGCAATAACTTTTCCTCTACCGAACTAGGTTTGGGGAAAAAGGAAGGAAGAACCACATCTTGGTTCAAATGGAACCTCGATACCACCTTAGGAAGAAGGCTGGATGAGGACGTAATACTACTCTGTCCTTATGGATAACCAGATATGGCTCCTTACAGGACAAGGCGGCTAATTCCGATACTCTTTTAGCCGAACAAATGGCTACTAAGAAAATCAATTTCCTGGTAAAAAGAACCAAGAAAATGTGCCGCAATGGTTCAAATGGTTGTTTCTGTAGAACCGACAGAACCAGGTTTAAGTCCCATGGACATATGGGAATACTAACCGGAGGGCTAATACGCATCACTCCTTGTATGAAAGCTTTGATTAATGAATGCAAAGCCAAGGGCCTTTGAAAAAAAAATATTGACAAGGCCGTCTGACCCTTGATAGTACTCAAGGCAAGCTTCCTATGTACAGCCCACTGTAGGAAGTCCAGAATCCTACCTATTGCGTACTTACGTGGATGCCATTTCCTGGCCTCACCCCACGTGATGTACGCCTTCTAGATCCTATAATAGATCTGCCTGGATACCGGCTTCCTGGCATTGATCATGGTAGATACCACAGGATTAGAGAGCCCTCTCTTTTTTAGAATGTGGGCTTCTATAGCCAGGCCGTCAACCTAGGGCTGGTAAGGAAGGGTAGTATATCGGTCCTTGCGAAAGCAGGTCCGGACGATGTGGGAGGGTCCAAGGACTCCCCACTGACATTTTTACAATCTCCGCGTACCATGCCCTTCGGGGCCACGCTGGAGCCACCAGAATCACTGGTTTCTTTTCTACCCTGATTCTGCGGATTAATCGCGGTGGGAATGCATATATCAGCTTGAACTGATCCCAAGGGAACACTAGGGCATCCGAACCGCAAGCTAGGGGATCCTTTGTGCGAGACACAAATCTGTCCACCTTTGCGTTGAATCTGGATGCTAGCAGATCTACATCCGGTGTTCCCCACCGCTGGCATATTGCCTGGAAAACCTCGGGGTGAAGAGACCATTCCCCCGGGCATAATTGCTGGCGACTTAAAAAAGTCCGCTCTCCAATTTTCCACTCCTGGGATGAAAACCGCGGATATGGCTGTGACATACCTTTCTGCCCATTCCAGGATGCATTTCGCTTCCCTCTGGGCTGCACGACTCCTGGTGCCACCCTGGAGATTGATATATGCCACTGCTGTGGCATTGTCTGATTGAATTCTGACAGGTGACCCTTGGAGTTTGGATGTCCATGCTACTAGGGCATACCGGGCTGCTCGTATCTCTAAGAGATTGGTGGGCAGGGCCTTCTCTGCTTCTGACCACTTGCCCTGGAGAGACCATTGCTCCAGTACTGCCCCCCAGCCTATGAGGCTGGCAACTGTAGTGACCACCTTCCAAGAAACCGGACTGAAGGGTTTCCCTTCCCAGATTCTGGGGCACCAACCACCAATGGAGGCTCTTGCGAACGGAAGGGGACAGGGACATTGGTAAGTCTAAAGCCTGAACTTTTTTGTTCCAGGCTGACAGTATGGCCCTCTGCAAGTTCCTTGAATGGAATTGACCGTAGGGTACCGCTTCGAATGAAGCCACCATTTTTCCCAGCAGCCTTATACACAGGCGTATGGATGGTTTTTCTTTTTTGTACCCACTAAGTGGGTCAAATCTTTCAAAGACGACACCTTCTCTGGAGGTAAGAAAATCTTTCTCTGATTTGAATCCAGTCTTAGCCCCCAAGTATTCCAGGCTTTTGACTGGTTTTAGGGCTGACTTGTCTCGGTTGATAATGCAACCGTGAGATTCCAGATACTTGATTATCTTGTGAACGACCACTTCTAGTTTTTTTCACTGAGTGGTCTATCAGCAACAAGTCGTCTAGATATGCCATTATCGTTACACCTTGTGTTCCTAGTTTGGCCAATCGTAGGGCCAGAATTTTTGTGAACACTCGTGGTGCCGTGGCCAGACCGAAAGGTAAGGCTCTGAACTGAAAATGGCGCCCTTCTACTGCAAGGTGTAGAAATTTCTGGTGGGCCGGACAGATGGGAATATGCAAATAAGCATCCCTTATGTCGATCGAGGCTAACCATTCCTGCCCTTGTAGGGCGGTGGCCACCGATCGGATCGACTCCATCCGAAAAAAGTCCTGATATGTAGGAACTTGTTTAGCCCTTTTATATTCAATATGGGCCTCATGTCCCCATTTGGTTTGGGGACTGTGACAAGGTTCGAGTAAAACCCGAACCCGTTTTCTTTCAAGGGAACCTTCATGATTACCCTTGGGGCAATAGTTGCTCTAGTGCCAGAAGGAGGGATCCACTCTTCTGGGGATCGCTTGGCACGTTTGACCTTATAAAATGGGCAGGAGGAATGTCTTTTAACTCCAGCCTGTATCCCAGACTTACTGCGGGGATCACCCATCTCTGATGGTGTCCCGCCAGGTCTCTGTGAACAACTGAAGTCTTCCCCTCACCCGACTGAGTGGGGGCAACCCTTCATGACTTAGGGGGAGGTTTTGTACCTCTCTTGACCCAGGGTTTCTTGATACCCTGTGATTGTCCCTGATTTCTGCCCCCTGGATTTGACTGCGGAGGCCGTCGGAACTGTTTCACAGCCGATGTGCCAGGGACTGGAGAAGTAGGCCTCTTAAAAGAAGGACTTCTACCCTTGTTCTTAACCGGTAAGAGTGAACTTTTACCGGCAGAAATTTTCTGGATATATTTGTCCAGATCTTCTCCAAATAAGCGTTCTCCATGAAATGGGAAGCTAACCAGCAGTTTTTTACAGGGAGCTTCAGCAGACCAGTTTTTGAGCCACAGAAGCCTGTACTATAGACAGCGTAAAGCGGGAGGCCTGTTGGATTGTATCCTTTATGGCGTCCACCGCAAAACACAAGGCTCTAGGCAGGTCAGCTAGGGCAAGAGCCTGCTGATCTGGTAAGTCCCTTAAGACTTGTTTCAACTGATCTTTCACTGCTTGGCAGACTCCAATCGCTGCTACCGCAGGTTGTGTCACCATGCTTGCTGTAGAGAAAGCAGATTTTAGTAAAGACTCCAATTTTTTATCTATTGGGTCTTTGACATTGGAACATTATCTACTGGACATGTCAGTGATTTGTTAACAGAAGAGATGGCTGCGTCCACTGTAGGGACCCTCCATTTTTTTATGAACTTATCCTCCATGGGATAGATCACCGGAAATCTCTTGGGGGGAGCAAATATTTTATGAGGATGCTCCCAATCCTGGTAAATAAGCCCTTCTAATAAAGGGTGGATTGGGAAGGAACAGACAGCCTGGGGAGCTTTTAGCGACCCCAGCGAGGAAACCGTAGTGGATGGTGGTTCCGCCAGAGGCATTTTAAATGCTGATCGGACCATATTAGTCAGAGACTGAACCCATAATCTTTCAGCCTGAGATGCTGAGAAAGGTTCTTCCACTGTTGATTCCTCCATAACTGAATCAACCTCATCCTGATCCCCTTCAGGTAGGTCGATCTCTGGGACTGTTCCTCCACTAACAGGCACTCTGAAGGAGGAGACGGAGATCAGACGCGCTTTTCCTGAGACAGGGAAGCAGCGATCAATGCTGTTAATCTCTCTTCCAATCCTCCCAGAGTTGAGGATAAAACCTCCTCTGTTATATATACAGGAGCAGGTGGACTGGGGACAGCCGCAGCACCAGGCATTCCTGCGGGGTTTCTACGGCTACTGACCTCTGAATTCTCAGGGGAGATTGGTGCAGTACAAGCATGCCCAATATCCTCAGAGCCCGATGGAGACCCCTTTGGCTTCCTGGAAGATCTATTTCCGGAGCGTCTGGACGACATATCCTTTAAGCACAAAGCTGAGGTCCCGTCGTCATACACCAATTTTGCTGGTAATAATCTAACACAGGTGCTGCTATATACCAGCTGGTGTCCACTAAAGTGCCTTTCTATGGGGATGCCTGCATCAACCGCCTCTGTGTGCCACTGTTTGTTGCTAGCTCTGTTTGCATCCAGCTGACACTTGTACTGTGTCTTTTAACTATGCTGGGACGCCCGCACATGCGCCGCGGCGCGCATCGAGCGTCATCCACCCGCCCCGCCCCTTTTTTTCATAGGAGGCGCGTGCACGCGCCTGCGCGCGCGCCCGTGCGCCATTGGCGCCCTTTTCGAAATCAAACAGGGGACTAGGAGCCAGGGCCCTTTTTGCCGGAGGGCCTGTGCGGTGGATGAGCACAGCAACAGGGCAGAGGAAGTGGATTTCCACAGAGAAACTTACCAGCTGCCTGGATCTTTTGACTTGAGAAAACCAAAGATCCACATGACAAGAAAAATGGACTACAGCGGCCTCTAGTGGTTTAACACAGGTACCGCGGTCCCTTTTTTTTTTTTTTTTTTTTCTTGACTACTATTAAAATTTTACATTTTTCAGTAGTTACAGGCAAACACAGATATTTAGCGGGAATACCGTTAGGTAACAGACAGAAAGACAAATTAGGCTTGGGGGTCCCCCAATAGAACCAAGTTCCTGGGGGCCCCCACTTACCTGATCCCCGCCGCAGGACTTTGTTTGGTCCACAGAAGTCCAAACTTCACCTATCACGGCAGGCATTGTAATTAAACCTTCAGGGACCGGGTTCCCAAGGATTCCACTCCCCTGGACCTGTATAGCACCCTGCACAGACAACATCTTGGTCGTGGGTATGACCAGAGCTCTGGATCCCAGGGTCCAGCCCTCCTAAGAGAAGCATTACAGGCAAAACCTTGCTCTTCTGCTGCAAGGCCCGGGTACCGACCGTTTAGCTATGAAGCTTTTTTGGTGGGATCCGGAACAGCTTACTAAGGCCCAAAAGAACCTGTACGCAAGCCCAGTGAAAACACATGTTACTCTTTGGCCAACACCTTAGACACTGGCAAAAAACTGAGGTGCTCCCGGGTGGGAGGGGCTTATATAGGGGAGGGTACTTCCGGTTTGGAATTGGCCAGTGCCAACACCTGAAGGTAATCTATATAACCCATTAGTAATGACTAAGTCGCTCTGTGTCCCGTGATGTACGAAAAAGAAATATAAGTTGCTTCCATTGATTTAGGGTAGTTCATGTCAAATACGCTTTCCAAAGCTATGTCAATAAGGGTCAACAATAGCCTGACCATTCAACATATTTGACCTATGACATGTATGATATAACAGTGCCATTTAGAGTTTGAGTTGGGAGTTGTTTACAGAGATTAACGTAGCGGAAGTAGTTAGAAAGAGCCACACCCATGTGGGAATGCCTAAACTTTCCAATTAAAAGGACAGCAACATCAGTTGAAAGAAGGGCTCCGTACCAAGGAAGGACTGTGCCAAAGGACTCTTTTACAACACAAGAACTATGCAGGAAAAAAGTCTCTGCCAGAAGGAACTTTACCTGAGGATGATGCTAGCTCCTGACTTCATGAAATCGCTTGAGTCAAGCCTGGAGTCTTGGTTGTCTATGGAGATTATGAAGCCACTATAAACCAAGCTAAGTGACTTTTAGTGTGTCCCTATTGTACACAGACCATTGTTCATGCTCATTTGCTAGGAAGGTTAGGTAGCATTTGTGGTGTATGTATATCTGTAATACTTTGTACTTCTTGTAATGTTTTCCTACAATTGTAAGTAGTTTGGATGTACAGCATTCTTAGTTTAGTATAGCACAAAATATACTACAGAGGTTTACACTTCCTTGCTTTTCCTGCAAAGTGACCTGAGATACAAAAAAAAAAACAAGGAACAAGGGGCACTTTGCTGGGGGGGGGGGAGCTTTCCGTTGGGAGGTTTCTTCTCCTTCACGTGCCTCTGTGGAACCCAGATATTCACAAAAGTAGACCTATGAGGCACATGCAATTTGTTTCACATGTAAGACAAACAGGTGGAAGACTGCATTTACAATCAGAGATGGACACTATAGGGTGGATTTAATAAAGGAAAATAGGCTGTTCACTTTGCAAGGGATTTTCCCTTAGCTTACTGAATGTGATGAAAATTCACTAGAATACCGAATAATGTGCAAGGAAAGTAAAACATTTTTATTTTTTTTGCACTTAATTGAATGATGAAAGTCAGCAGAGCTTCACCCAATTCACTAAGCTAGGGGGAAATTTCCTTGCAAAGTGAAAAATCTGAATAGTCTATATGATTCACAACATTCCAAAGCTCCTAAAACATGGAAAATGAGAATTGGGACTTTTCAAGCACATACAAAGACAATATTTAGAAAAATAGAAAATGTATTAATTAAAAATTCATAGGTGAGAACATAAAAATTCCACAATAGATCAGTAACAAATACCAACAAAAAGGGCAATTGTATCTCTACATGTTTCGCCTTTTACAGCTTCTTCAGGAGATTCTGTTACAATAGACACTGTGTATGTAGACTGATCACTAAAATAGAAGAATATATATCAGATAAAACTATTTAGGAAAAACAAACAAACAATAGAAAACATTTTCAAAAAAACAATTCTGTACAATTATATGGTGGACTGTAGACAATTAACAATAAGTATGTTCTGATCACGGTACCAACCTTTAAAGATTTAAAGTTACAATCATCAATAATTGTGGAAAAGCATATGGGACCATTTGGAAGCATCATAGAGAAGGGTAATAGACTGGGAAGATCTGAGAGTCCATCTAAATTGAAGGTAAGTAGGCAAAAAAATCAATAGAGATTTCCCAAAAGCCAAGAGGCACAAAGGAGGAACTCACTACCAGTGAAAGCCTACCTCAGTAGTTTTTTAGGGGAATTCTAAATCTTGGAATCACCAAAAGATTTCAAGTGCTCCGTTTGCAGACAAGGGGAAAATAAACTTTTGTACCAGAAACATTTTCAAAGTATTCCAGACTTCCATTAAAAAGAAAAACAAGAGCTATGTTTCAATATTAAAAGTCTTGAATGGAGATGAGGACAGCCCGATCTATACTACTGATTATCTATTGTTCACTGGAGCGCTGCAGAAGTTGCTTCCTTCTGTGGACCGAACCTGACAGTGAATGAAAGTTACTTCCTCTTATACCCCCCTCCAGAGCTTTTGGCGTCCAAAAATTCGGTCTGAGGACACACAATTGGCTGGATTACCAAGAAACCAGTCGTACAGGAAATGACACCTTCCTCTATTCAGGCGCGCCGAAAATGACATCACGGCGGCCACAGGAAGTAAAGGAGGAAGTGAGGGATCGAATAGAGTAATCCATCCACTTCCTCTAGAGCAGTATGGAAACCTATGGTAGCCAGAAAGGGGAGGAAGCAAAATGTTGCGAAGATGAAAAAAAATATGAGCAAGAAAGCCCAATCATCTAACCAAAAACAAAAACAGGGATCCAAGAAAAACCAGCTGGGTTGGCGTCCACAAAAATGAGTAAACGCCTTGGGTGTCCATATGGTGCATCTAGTCCGTAGCTAATCCACAATATATATATATATATATATATATATATATATATATATATATATAGATAAAATGTGGAGTAAGGATTCCATAAAATTTTCAAAAAATAACAATGGGAATCAAATTTAAGTCCAAATACAAATGAAGTTATAAAACCTCAATTTAACAATTGAAAAATAAACAAAAATACTAATAAATGCAGAGAAACATTAAATTCCTCAATATACAATGGCTGAATCCCTACAGAAAAGGCTTAAAGCTCAAAGACTCATTCAGGCCTGGATGCACAGTAGCAGATAAGTTGTGTATCCATTTTGATTCACGTTGGAGAAGTGTTTTGTCTATATCCCCACCCCTACCAAAATCTGGTTCTAGTGCAAAGAATTGCATTTTCGAGGCAGCAAAGGCATGGTAAAAATCTCCCGCCCCTCAGGTACAGGTTGGGGGGGGTGGGAGCGGGAGATTTTTTCCTCAGATGAGTTTGACTTTTTTTTTTTTGAAAAGGTATTGCTATGGAGAAGATTCATAGATGATATTTTTGTCATCTGGTTGGGAACTAGGGATGAATTGATGCATTTCTTGAAGAGGTTGGAACCAAATGTATATAATCTAAAATTTACCTTATCTTGTGACCAGAAATCTATTGATTTTTTGGATATTACAATCTATACCAACCCAGATGGCACTCTTGGTTCATCTCTCTATCGGAAACCATTAGCAGGCAATACCATTTTGCATGCCACTCGCTCGCATCCTGAATCCCTAATTCAAAGCATACCTTACAGTCAATACTTGCGACTGAGGAGAAATTGCAGTTTGGATGAGGACTATGAGCGGGAGGCGAAAGCACTTCAAATTCTTCTTCTAAATAGAGGATATACGAAGACTTGCCTTAAAAAAGCCTATCGGAGAGTAAAACACAAGGATCGAAAAAGTTTGATCCACTCCAAAAAAAATCCTAAGAGTGAACAGCCTGTACGTCTTATTAGCAGATTTGCAGGAGAACACAAGAAGGTTCGTAGAATTGTTCAAAAATATTGGTACTTGCTACGGATGAAATTTTGTCTAAATATGTAGGGGAGAACCCTCAAATTACCTACCGTAAATCAAGATCCTTGAAAGATTAATTAGTACATAGCCATCTTAATCCTAGAATCAAAACTAGACGTTAAGGAACCTACGCCTGTGGAAGATGTGACTTCTGTTATCTACTTGCTAATAGGGATGAGCTTCGTGTTCGAGTCGAACCCGTGTTCGACTCGAACATCGGCTGTTCGATCATTCGACGAAGATCGAACATTATGGGGCGTTCGTGCTAAATTCGAGTGGCACGTCACGGCCCATAATTCACTGCGGCATCGCAGTGCATTGCTGGCTGATAATTGGCCAAGCATGCACTATGACCCGCATGCTTTGGCCAATCACAGGGCAGAAAAAACGGAGAGCCGTAATTGGCCAAAGCCAGGGTGGCTTTGGCCAATTATGGCTCTGGGAGTTTAGTACACGCCCCACACTATATAAGGCTGCCGGCTCGGCGGCCTTGTGTAGTGTGATGGAGTTGTGAAACCAGAGTTTACAGAGACAGACAGTGTCATTTATATTGAGTTAGATAGAGCAGGCAGGCGAGTCAGTTAGCTGCTGTTACAGTGGGTAGAGGATATACAGTATATGCATCCTAGGTGTTGTATATATATTTATACACTGTATTGAGTTTAGCTAGATCCGTTCCTGTTAGTCTCTATACTGTGACAGGCAGGCAGGTGATTGTGCTAGCTGCAGACAGTCAGTGTTTCACTTAGTGTACTGTGTGCTTTGCATAGCATTCACCTAAAGCGTAACCTGAATACAGTTCGTGACTATTATAGTGGTGTTCTCATAATAAAACCACAAGTAGAGAGCTGCAAGTATTTTCAGTGTACTGTGTCCTCTGCACAGTTTTTACCTAAAACTAACTGAAAACAATTGCTGCTTTTCCCATACTAACACCACAGCAGGCCATTAGTATGTCTGGAAGGCAAACAATGAGAGGCAGACAGTCACGTGGCAATAAAAGGGCAAGCAGGCTCTGTGTCTAGAGGCAACAGTGCTGCTGGTCGTGGACACGGTGCATCCTCATCAGCACGTGGCTGTGGGAAATGCTTGTCCTTTTCGGCAGCTGGCCATGTTGAGCCGCAACATGCCCAAGACTTGGTAGAGTGGATGACCAAGCTGTCCTCCTCCTCCTCCTCATCCTCTCTCACCCAGGCTCAGGGTACTTTGTCTGGCAAGGCAGCTGCCAAAGCGGCCTCTTCCCTCGGCTCAATGGCATCAGTCACTCCTTCCCTAGCCCCACCATGTCCTCCTGAGGAGTCCCCCCAACTGTTTGACCACAGTGTGGGGTACATGCTCCTGGAGGATGCCCAGCGTTTTGAAGGCTCCGATGATGGAACCCAGCTGGAGGAAGGCAGTAACGTGAGCTCAGAGAGAGGGGGTAGTAACGTGTGCCCAGAGAGAGGGGGTGCCCAACAAGGTCAGCTATCTGGCAGTCATGTTCCCCCAGCTGCAGCATACTGCCAGATTGGCTCCAGTGATGAGGAGGGAGGGGATGATGAGGTCACTGACTCCACGTGGGTGCCTGATAGGAGAGAGGAGGAGGAGGAGGAGGCACATCTCCAACGAGGCAGGATGCCCTCCAGGGGCCAGCTTAAGGGCAGCACACCGACTGCATCACACCGCAGAGCTCCGCATGTGCAGGGCGCTGCTGTCTCTGCGCGTTATTTCAAAAGTTCTTTGGTGTGGGCCTTTTTTCAGACGTGTGCAGCAGATCGCACCGTTGCCATTTGCAACATATGTCTAAAGCGTATCTCGCGTGGCCAAAACAGCCGCTTGGGCATCACGTGCTTGACCAGACATATGTCGACCTGCCATGCAGTCCGTTGGCAAGCGCACCTAAAAGACCCACACCAAAGAACAAGGCGGACCTCTCCTTGCTCCTCATCAGCTGGGATCTCCAACCCCACTATACTTTCAGTCCTCTCTGAAACCTGCACTGAGAGGATTGAAGGTGTAGAATTAGGTGTGTCACAGCCCAGTACTTGCGGGCAATCTGCTATCGGTACACCGACGTCCGATTGTACCAGGAAATTTCCCTGCGCCAGCTGCTGCACCGCCGAAAGAAGTTCGCTCCCAGCCATCCACATGCCCAACGGTTGAATGCTAGCTTGGCTAAATTGCTAGCACTTCAACTGCTGCCTTTTCAGTTGGTAGACTCTGCCCCCTTCCGTGAGTTTGTGGAATGTGCAGTTCCTCAGTGTCAGGTTCCCAAACGCCACTTTTTCTCACGGAAGGCGATTCCGGCTCTCTACCGGCATGTGGAAGGCAATGTCTTGGCCTCACTGAACAGAGCGGTCAGCGGTAAGGTGCATATTACCGCTGACTCATGGTCCAGCAGGCATGGACAGGGAGGCTACCTATCTTTCACGGCGCATTGGGTGACTCTGATGGCAGCTGGGAAGGATGCAGGACAAGGTGCAGTAGTGTTGGAGGTTGTTCCGCGACCACGCCTCCAAAATGTTACTACTAGTGATCCTGACACACCTCTCTCCTCCACCCACTCCTCTTCTTCTTCTTCCTCCATGGCCTCTTCCTGTGCTGATTTGTCCTCCGAACCAGCGGTGCTCCGTAGGCGTTTAAGGGGCTACGCCAGTACGCAGGCAAAAAGATGCCATGCAGTGCTTGAGCTGGTGTGCTTGGGGGACAGGAGCCACACTGGGGCAGAGATTCTGTCATCTCTGCAGGGGCAGGCTCAGAGGTGGTTGATGCCACGCCAGCTTAAGCCAGGAAAGGTGGTTTCCCACAATGGCACCAACCTCCTCTCCGCCCTCCGACAGGGACAACTGACCCATGTGCCCTGTTTGGCTCATGTCCTTAACTTGGTGGTGCAGCGGTTTTTGGGCAGGTACCCGGGCTTACAGGGGGTCCTGAAGAAGGGCAGGAAACTCTGTGGGCATTTTCGCCGGTCATATAATGCCAGTGCTCGGCTGGCTGTGCTGCAAAAGGATTACAACCTGCCCAAGAACCGCCTAATCTGTGACATGCCCACCAGGTGGAACTCTACGTTGGCCATGCTGCAGCGGCTGCACACGCAGCAGAGGGCCATCAATGAGTATCTGTTGCAATATGGCACCAGGACAGGGTCAGGAGAGCTTGGATTTTTTCCCCACGCCAGTGGGCCATGATCAGGGATGCATGCACTGTCCTGGCACCATTTGAGGAGGCCACGAGGATGGTGAGCAGTGACAGTGCATGCATTAGTGACACTGTCCCTCTTGTCCACCTGTTGGAGCACACGCTGCGTGGAATAATTGACAGGGCACTTGAGGCAGAACAGAGGCAGGAAGAGGAGGACTTCTTTACCTCTCAAGGCCCCCTTTATCCAGACAGTGTTCCTGCTGGCCCGGCTATTACACAGGAGGAGGACAAGGAGGAGGAGGAGGAGGATTGTGTCAGCATGGAGGTGGAGACTAGCACTTAGCATCAGCAGCAGTCTTCAAGGGATCAATTACAGTCCCAAGACACCCATGGACTTGTACGTGGCTGGGAGGAGGTGGCTGTGGATCATGTCGTTTTCAGTGACCCAGAGGACTCCGCACCGAATGCCTCAGCAAACCTACGCTGCATGGCCTCCCTGATCCTGCAAAGCCTGCGTAAGGATCCTCTTATTCGTGCGATCAAGGAGAGGGATCATTACTGGCTGGCAACCCTCCTTGAGCCACGTTACAAGGGTAAGGTTGCAGACCTTATCTTGCTGTCGCAGAGGGAGCAGAGGATGAGGCATCTTCGGGAGGCCTTGCAGAAAGGTCTGTGCAACGCGTTCCCAGAGACTGGGAGGTTACAAATTCCTGGTCCTGGACAACGTGTTGCTAAGGCTTCGGTCAGTCGGAGAAGGTGGCCATCTGACCGATGCGTTCAGACAATTTTTTTAGTCCGCAGCCCCAAGGTATGATCGGTACCAGCAACCATCGCCAGCGTCTGGTTTACATGGTGCAGGAATACCTAGGGGCAAGATCAGACTTGGACACCTTTCCCACCGAAAATCCTCTGGGTTACTGTGTCTTGAGGATGGATCACTGGCCAGAGCTTGCACAGTATGCAATTGGGATACTGGCCTGTCCTGCATCCAGCGTTCTTTCGGAACGCACATTCAGTGCTGCTGGAGACTTTGTAACCGATCACAGGGGGGGCCTGTCAACCGACTCGGTCGATCGACTGACCTTCATAAAAATGAATCAGTCTTGGATCACCACCAGCTACCAAGCACCTGATGCTGATGTAACAGAATAATTTTCTTTGAAATGACAGATCCCTTCAAGACTGCCTATGCTGATGCAGAGTGACTATCCTGTTATGCTGAGTGACTATCCTCTTCCTCCTCAATAATCATGCTGATAGCTTGAAAGAACATTTTTGGTTCTGGGCACCGCCACCAGTGGCTAAGGCCCAATTTTTCAGCCCCTGTTTAACAGGGGCATGTATTTACAATTTTTGATGCAATGCTTTGCAGCAGAGCTCATTGCTGTGCTCCAACTACAGTATCTGTGAGGGGTTGCAGTGTTGCGGCACCAGCACCAGTGCCTGAGGCCCAATTTTTCAGCCCCTGTTTAACAGGGGCGTGTATTTACAATTTTTGATGCAATGCTTTGCAGCAGGGTTCATTGCTGTGCTCCAACTACAGTATCTGTGAGGGGTTGCAGTGTTGTGGCACCAGCATCAGTGCCTAAGGCCCAATTTTTCTGCCCCTGTTCAACGGGGGCATGTAATTACAATTCTTGATCTAATATTTTACAGCTGGGCCCATTCCTGCGCCCACCAAGAGTAACTGTGAGGACTTACAGTGTTGTGGCACCAGCACCACCGCCACCACCAAAGGCCCAATTTTTCAGCCCCTGTTCAACAGGGGCATGCAATTACAATTCTTGATCTAATAATTCACAGCAGGGCCCATTCCTGCGCCCACCAAGAGTAACTGTGAGGGCTTACAGTGTTGTGGCAACTCCACCACCATAGCGAATTTGGGGAGATTTGGGACTTTACATGAAGCATATAGTAAGTAAGCTTTCATCCCGGGTTTGAATAGTTAAAAATAAAGGGAAAATTTTGGGACTTTAAATGAAGCAGAAGACTGTGAGGGGTTGTATAAAAAATATATATTGGTATTTATTTGTGTGAAAGCATAATACTATATAACAGTTATGTACAAGTAGCATGTGCAATCCGCACATGACCGTAAAACAATAAAACATGTACATAATGTATTAATTGGCAGTACATCACAATTATGAAATGGTCAATACATCACAATAGTATAAAATGGTACAAACAATATAAATATGTTGATCTGGGCAACGCACAACAGTGTATTGAAATATATATTGAATGATAATATTCATCGACTTGGTATATCTAATTGAAATCCTATAGAGGCATCTAGCTGCATCCTTGGTGCCCAAGAGCTAGATGCCTCTATAGGATTCCAATTAGATATACCAAGTCGATGAATATTATCATTCAATATATATTTCAATACACTGTTGTGCGTTGCCCAGATCAACATATTTATATTGTTTGTACCATTTTATACTATTGTGATGTATTGGCCATTTCATAATTGTGATGTACTGCCAATTAATACATTATGTACATGTTTTATTGTTTTACGGTCATGTGCGGATTGCATATGCTACTTGTACATAACTGTTATATAGTATTATGCTTTCACACAAATAAATACCAATATATATAAGACCCCTCACAGTCTTCTGCTTCATTTAAAGTCCCGAAATTTTCCCTTTATTTTTAACTCCACCACCATCACCACCACCACCACCACCACCAAAGGCCCAATTTTTCTGCCCCTGTTCAACAGGGGCATGTAATTACAATTCTTGATCTAATATTTTACAGCTGGGCCCATTCCTGTGCCCACCAAGAGTAACTGTGAGGGCTTACAGTGTTGTGGCACCAGCACCACCACCAAAGGCCCTATTTTTCCTACCACTGTTCAACAATGGCATGTAATTACAATTCCTGATATAATAGTTGACAGCAGGGCGTTCCAGCACCAACCAAGAGTAACTGTGAGGGCTTACAGTGTTGTGGCAACACCAACACCTAAGGGGCAAATTTCTGCAGAGTATATACGTCAAACCCCTACTTTCAAACATCCAACTTACAAACGTCTCCTACTTGCAAACGGAAGGAGACAACAGGAAGTGAGAGGAAATCTACCCCTAGGAAGGGAAATTCTCTCCTGTAAGAGTTAATATGGGAAAAAGGTGTCTCCTCTCCACTGATGCTTTATCACCAATCCTTGTTTCAATAAAAAACCCAAATTTTCAAAAAACATTTGTCATTGGGACGGAAAGTGAGGTGAAATGTTCTGAACAGGTGCACAGACAGCAAAAAAAATGTTACAGAGGTGATAACCCTTCCCTATGTTTTCCGAAAAGCTTAAAAATAGATTTTTTTGGCTGGAGCTACATTTAAAAAATGTACCTGTTCCAAATTATAAACAGATTCTACTTAAGAACAAACCTACAGTCCCTGTCTTGTTTGCACCGCCTGTATACTGCTGTTCAGAGTATATAGGGCCTTTTTTAAATTTGGGTGCAGGGTTCCCCTTAATATCCGTACAAGACCCAAAGGGGCTGGTAGTGGGCTGGGGGTGGGGGGGTACCCATGCCATTTTTCTCAATGAGTTTCATCCATATTGCCGAGACCAGACATTACATTAAAGCCGCAAGCAGTTTTAAATGACTTTTTTTCCTTTAGAAATGTCATTTTGTGCAGGGACAGTTCTAAACACGGGAAACACGTGCCAACCCCAAGGTACGATATTTAAAGGAATATTTCACTTTTTTTTTTCACTTTATGCATCATTAAAATCACTGCTCCTGAAAAAACTGACGTTTTTAAAACTTATTTTTGCATTGATACACGTCCCCTGGGGCAGGACCCGGGTCCCCAAACCCTTTTTAGGACAATAACGTGCATATTAGCCGTTATAATTAGCACTTTAGATTTCAAACGTTCGCGTCCATTGTATTTAACAGGGTTCTAAAGTTTGCGCGAACTTTCGGTCCGTTCGCAGGTTCTGGTGCGAACCGAACCGGGGGGTGTTCGGCTCATCCCTACTTGCTAATACTGCAGAGGTGACTCTTCCTAATGGCCAAGTTTACAAATCAAATTTTTTCGCTGACTGCAAAGCGGTGGGTGTTGTCTACTACATGAAGTGCGTATGTAACGCATTTTATGTGGGTAAAACTAAAAGGCCCTTTTTCCACATAATAAGAGATCATGTCAAGTTGTTGAATAAAAAAAAGATGGAAACCCCGATTAGCAGGCACATGGGGCTTTACCATGCCTTTGATGCCTCGAAAATGCAATTCTTTGCACTAGAACATGTACCAGATTTCGGTAGGGGTGGGGATATAGACAAAACACTTCTCCAATGTGAATCAAAATGGATACACAACTTATCTGCTACTGTGTATCCAGGCCTGAATGAGTCTGAGCTTTAAGCCTTTTCTGTAGGGATTCAGCCATTGTATATTGAGGAATTTAATGTTTCTTTGCATTTATTAGTACTTTTGGTTATTTTTTAATTGTTAAATTGAGGTTTTATAAGTTCATTTGTATTTGAAATTGCTGTAAACATTTTGTATGTCTGACCATTTATGGTACCGTATCAATAGTAACAACCAAATTTATCTATCAAATTTGTTCCTCAAATTGGATTCCCATTGTTATGTTTTGGAATCCTTACTCCACATTTTGTGGATATATATATTTTTTTTGTGGATTAGCTACAGACTAGATGCATCATATGGACACCCAAGGCGTTTACTCATTTTTGTGAACGCCAACCCAGCTGGTTTTTCTTGGATCCCTGTTTTTGTTTTTCTTAGGTGATTGGGCTTTCTTGCTCATATTTTTTTTCATCTTCGCAACATTTGGCTTCCTCCCCTTTCCGGCTACCATAGGTTTCCGTACTGCTCTAGAGGAAGTGGATGGATTACTCTATGCGATCCCTCACTTCCTCCTTTGCTTCCTGTGGCCGCCGTGATGTCATTTCCGGCGCGCCTGGATAGAGGAAGGTGTCATTTCCTGTGCGACTGGTTTCTTGGTAATCCAGCCAATTGTGTGTTCTCAGACCGTTTTTGGCTGGAAATTTTTGGCCCCAAAAGGTCTGGAGGGGGGGTATAAGAGAAAGTAACTTTCATTCACTGTCAGGTTCGGTCCACAGAAGGAAGCAACTTCTGCAGCGCTCCAGTGAACAATAGGTAATCAGTAGTATAGATCGGGCTGCCTTCATCTCCATTCAAGACTTTTTGTATTGAAACATAGCTCTTGTTTTTCTTTTTAAGGGAAGTCCGGAATACTTTGAAAATGTTTCTGGTACAAAAGTTTATTTTCTCCTTGTCTGCAAACGAAACACTTGAAATCTTTTGGTGATTCCAAGATTTAGACTTGCCCTAAAAAACTACTGAGGTAGGCTTTCACTGGTAGTGAGTTCCTCCTTTGTGCCTCTTGGCTTTTGGAAAATATCTATTGATTTTTTGCCTACTTACCTTCAATTTAGATGGACTCTCAGATCTTCCCAGTCTATTACCCTTCTCTATGATGCTTCCAAATGGTCCCATATGCTTCTCCACAATTATTGATGATTGTAACTTTAAATCTTTAAAGGTTGGTACCGTGATCAGAACATACTTATTGTTAATTGTCTACAGTCCACCATATAATTGTACAGAATTTTTTTTTTTTATGTTTTCTATTGTTTGTCCTAAATAGTTTTTTCTGATATATAGTCTTCTATTTTAGTGATCAGTCTACATACACAGTGTCTATTGTTACAGAATCTCCTGAAGAAGCCGTAAAAGGCGAAACATGTAAAGATACAATTGTACTTTTGTTGGTATTTGTTACTGATCTATTGTGGAATTTTTATGTTTTAACCAATGAATTTGTAATTAATACATTTTCTAATTTTCTAAATATTGTCTTTGTATGCGCTTGAAAAGTCCCAATGCTCCTTTTCCATGATTTATCTACTAAAAGGGATGTTGCGCCTTCAATGAGTCTTTCCAACAGACTAGCTCTACATTTATAATTCTCCTTTGTGATTCCAAAGCTCCTGCTGAACAAGAATTTATTATTCTGTTCACTCACATTCTGGGCTTATATCTGTCCAGGAATTGGCCATTCCCCCAGCAAGACTTTACTGCCTTCGAAGCTTACATATAAACTCCTTATTTAGTCTCACAACTGCAAGCACTACAGGCACACTGATGTCCTCAGAACTTTCCTTCAGTACTGGTTGGCAAATCCCCTAGGAGATTTGGAACACTACGTAAAAGCGTGTGTGATTTGTGCCCAAACCAGGTCTCCTACCCATGCAACTACAGGCCTTCTTTTGCTACCCATTCCCAGAGAACCTTGGTGCCACTTCTCATGGACTTTATTACTGACATCACTCTTTCTAACGGCTGTATAACTATTTGGGTCGTGTAGACTGCAAATGTTGTACCCCTTTCTTGTAGCCATCAGTAGCAGCCCCATCTTCTAATACCATTTCTACGCCAACGACACCCAAATTTATCTCTCTACCTCTCAGGTCACTCCTTCAGTCTCCTCACGTATCACTATCACTAATTTACTAACATATCTAACTAACTGACATATCAACCTGGATATTACACCCATTCCTCAAACTCAATCTATCCAATACCGAGCTCATAATTTTCCTCCCCCACATGCCCCTTCCCCTGATCTCTCTGTCAAGATCAATGACAACTATCAACCTGTCCCCGCATGCCAAGGTTCTAGGTGTAATCCTGCTGGACTCTGAACTATCCTTTCGGCCCAATTACTGTCCAAATCTTGCCGTCTCAACCTCTGCAACATCTCCAAAATATGTCCCTTTCTAACTGACACCACAAAGCTCCTAATTCACTCCCTGGTCATCTCCCACCTCGACTACTGCAACTCCTTTCTCATTGGCTTACCTTTACATAAGCTATCCCCCCTTCAGTCCGTTATGAATGCTGCTGCCAGGCTCATCCACTTTACCAACCGCTCAGTGTCTGCTACTCCTTTGTGTCAACCCCTCCATTGGCTCCCGCTTACCCAACAAATTAAGTTTAAAATACTAACAACTTACAAAGCCACCACAACTCTGCTCCCAGCTACATCACTCACCTAGTCTCAAAATAGCAACCTAATTATTCTCTTCATTCGTCCCAAGACCTCCTGCTCTCTAGTTCCCTTGTCACACCTCCTCCCATTCTCGCTTCCAGGATATTTCTGGAGCCCCTCCCATCCTATGGAACTCCCTACCCCAAATTGTCCGATTATCTCCAACTCTATTTGCTTTTAGACGATCCATGGAAACCTATTTTTTCAGAGAAGCCTATCCTGCCTTCACCTAACAACTGTACTTTAACTTTGTCCATCAGCTCTTCTCCCATAGCTATTACCTTTTGTATCACTTGACCCTCCCTCCTAGATTGTAAGTTCTAACAAGCAGGGCCCTCGGATTCCTCCTGTATTGAATTGTATTGTAACTGCACTGTCAGCCCTCATGTTCTAAAGCGCTGCGCAAACTGTTGGCGCTATATAAATCCTGTATTATAATAATAATAATCTTTGTCTGGGAGGTCTTCAAGTTTTATGGCATGCCAACCCACATTGTGTTTGACCATGGCATCCAATTCACCTCCCGCTTCTTTAAAGGCTTCTGTAAGTCTTTGGAAACCTTGCATTTTTCCTCAGACAATCATCTACAGACTAATGGAAAAACCAAAAGGATAAATTAATCTCTGAAACAATACCTTTGTGCCCTAGTGTCTTACCATCATGATGATTGTGTTGGCCTCCTGCCTTGGGAAAGATTTGCCTACAATAACCACCTTAAGGTGGCACTAAACCCTCCTATAGTTTTCAGCCAAGATAGCCGTCATCTTGGCCTCTGTTTGATCGTCAACTGATATGATACTGCACATGTGATCACCTATGACACTAGCCATTTGATGTTTTGACAGTTTGGTTGAGAGCACAAGCAATGGGACAGTTATATGCACATGCCGAGAATGTAATTCGATGTTAAATCAATGGATTTATTTCTGCTTTAATGCTAGTTTCAAAGAGTCACCATTCTTCATTACCTACGACAAACCTCTAAATGCCTTTCTTTGCCAATACCTCCTTCCCCAGACTCTAAACCAGGGGTCTCAAACTGGCGGCCCTCCAGCTGTTGCAGAACTACAAGTCCCATGAGGCATTGCAAGGCTGACAGTTACAAGCATGACTTTCATAGGCAGAGGCATGATGGGACTTGTAGTTCAGCAACAGTTGGAGGGCCGCCAGTTTTAGACCTCTGCTCTAAACCAATTACAACACTCTGCATTCAGAAACAAGAAATTTGCAGATCAACACTGTGCAAAGATCAATCTAGTTAGCTACTGCACAAATGCCATCTGCCTCCATATCTCAATTACCAAATTCATTCCATATTTTATTGATAAAACCTCTGGCCATGAGTAGATTTTATCATTTTTAGCTACTCCCTCAGCCAACCCCTTTCAAGACTATGAGAATTATCAAATACTGTACTACAAGATATGCTCTGGGAAAATTCAGTACCTGATTGAATTCAAGGGCTTTGTCCCTGAAAAAAGAAAAATTCTGGGTCCCTGCATCTGATCTGTTAGATCCTAACCATTTGAAAAGATTCCAGCTCCACTTTCCATTGAAACAAGGATTATGTTGGGGTGGGGGGTTAGGTACTGTAAAAGGAGGGTAATGCCACACTCACTTTTCCTCTGTTCCAGCTCTGGGCCTCCTCTCCTCCTGGCCATTCACAAAAAAACACAGCCCAAGGCTTTGCTTTGGGAATGGCCAGGAGATGATGGAGACGAAGACACGACTGTGGTGCTGCGTTCTAAAAGACCTTCAGCACTTAGACCTAGGCTGGTCAAATGTACAGCAGTAATTCCCCTTGCATGTAAACACAATTTGACTAATGTGTAAGGAAGTCAGCATGGCTTTTTAGAGAATTAAATATATAACTGACTAAATTAATTTTTTTGTGCCTGGGTTTGGGATTTAAGTTATGCTCCTTGCACAGAAATACCCAGATGTGAAAAGCATAGGACCCCTACCACATCTCCCTATAAGGTACAACTGTACCTTCCTGCCTCTGAGCAACTATTTTATTTAAGTGCCCTTATGACCTTTACAGACGTGCTCATGTATGCCAGAAGACCTCTGGACCTACCATGGGCTGGTATGTGGATTCATATATTTGCCATAACTTTACTTGCCCTGACAATTACTGCAATTATGTCTGCTTATCTTTGCAAACAAGTGATCTACTTCCAACCCACACATTCCTCAGACATAATAATAGCTCTGTAAATATATGATAGAAATTATAATTACAAAGGAGTCTGATCAAATGGAAAAGCTATACTAAAAAATAATGAATGCTAAAAGCAGCAACATCTCATTGTCTTACTTAAGGCATTATATTTTGCATTATTTAGTAGTATAATGAACAGAAGTAATTAAAACCAAGCTGCAGTATTCTGTGAGAAAAGCTTCTACTGATTCCGACTATTCAGTAGGGCTTAAACATTTCTAAGAAAGATTAGAATTGTGTTCATAGCAACATCTTAGTAAACAGTACTACATCAATATTTAATGTGTTACTGCCAGGACTCTCATAGCTAAAACAAATGTCTCTATCACTGTGTTCTGTGCTTACCCTTTAGTGACAATATATACTGTTTTATAACTGTTGTTTGAGTATCATTTTCTGGTAGGCAATGGCTAATCTCTACATGTTATTGAACATCATAATGATGTAAGCGCCTGCCATTTATGGAGCAGGATCTGCTGCAAAGATGGAATAGTGATGACGGAAACCATAATGCCGCGTACACACGATCGTTTTTAATGTCATTTTCAAAAACAACGTTTTTCTCGACGTGATTTTTCTTGTTTCCTCCCAAGCCTGTCTTGCATACACACGTTCATTAAAAAAAACGCTTGAGCAAAGCGCAGTGACGTACAACATGTACGACGGCACTATAAAGGGGAAGTTCCGTTCGAATGGCGCCACACTTCATGTTAGTAAAGTTTGTTGAGCGACGATTCGCGCTTTTCAGCCTCGTGCTTTTCTGTCCCTTACAGCGTGACGAATGTGCTATCTCCATTACGAATGCTAGTTTTACCAGAACGAGCGCTCCCGTCTCATACTTGATTCTGAGCATGCGCGTTTTTTTTCCCCCTCGTAAAAGCATACACACTACCGTTTTTCACGTCGTTAAAAAAAAAAAACGTAGTGAAAAACGACGTGAAAAAATAGAGCAGGTTCTCATTTTTTTAGGCCATTTTTCACGTCGTTAAAAATGCTCTGGAGCCTACACACGATCGTTTTTAATGCCCAATTTAAAAAATGGCATTTTTAACGTCGTGAAAAACGGTCGTGTGTATGCGGCATTATGCCCACTGGTGCTATATATGATTCAGAGGATTCTGATACAAACATCAGTTAATCTGATGTTTTAAAGTGAAACTATAGGCAAAATAAATATTAGCACATCAGTATGTTACTGGCTTCAAAACAGCAGGCTTTGTTTTTCAAACACCTCTTAATATAATTGTATTACCTATTAATCCTGCCACTAGATCTGTTTTTTTATTACTTAATGTAAAATGTCAAGCCAACACGCCATCCGGGGATGACACAAACAGTTTTATGTGAAGGGGGTGCTTACAATGATCAGCATGTGTTCATGTGGCTAAACCTTTTTTTTCCCAAAATAAAAAAGCTGTTGCTGTAACTGCTTAAAAGGTGTTAGCTGGAGTCAGAATTTAGTTTGTCTTAGGCCCCATGCACACGAGACGCAGGTGCAAACTCTGCTGAACACACATTTTTAAACGCTGAAACCGGCGTTTATAAACGCGCGTTTTGCCGCGTTTGCGGCCGCGTTTAGCGGCGTTTAACCGCGTTTGCGTTTATAAGCGTTTCATCATAGACCCTCCCTAAGCTCAAAAAACAGTAAATTTTAACCATTTCAGCCAGTTTGTGAGACCAGAGTGAGTAGCAGCAGCTGAGAGAGCAGCAGTGTACTTGTATTTAGCGTATCACTTGCCACATCACCTGCCACAAGTTGTGGATTGTCCACTTGCCACGTCACCTGCCACGTCACCTGGCCACATCACCTGGCCACGTCACCTGGCCACGTCACCTGCCACAAGTTGTGAATTGTCCACTTGCCACGTCACCTAGCCATGTTACCTGCCACGTCACCTGGCCACATCACCTGGCCACATCACCTGGCCACGTCACCTGCCACAAGTTGTGGATTGTCCACTTGCCACATCACCTGGCCACATCACGTGCCACGTCACCTGCCACAAGTTGTGAATTGTCCACTTGCCACGTTACCTGGCCACGTCACCTGGCCATGTTACCTGCCACGTCACCTGGCCACGTTACCTGCCACGTCAGCTGGCCACGTCACCTGCCACAAGTTGTGGATTGTCCACTTGCCACGTCACCTGCCACGTCACCTGGCCACGTCACCTGCCACAAGTTGTGGATTGTCCACTTGCCATGTCACCTGGCCACATTACGTGCCACGTCACCTGGCCACGTCACCTGCCACAAGTTGTGAATTGTCCACTTGCCACGTCACCTGCCACGTCACCTAGCCATGTTACCTGCCACGTCATCTAGCCACGTCACCTGCCACAAGTTGTGGATTGTCCACTTTCCACGTCACCTGGCCACATCACGTGCCACGTCACCTGCCACAAGTTGTGAATTGTCCACTTGCCACATCACCTGCCACGTCACCTGGCCACGTCACCTGCCACAAGCTGTGGATTGTCCACTTGCCACGTCACCTGGCCACGTCACCTGGCCACATCACCTGACACAAGTTGTTGATTGTCCACTTGCCACGTTACCTGCCACAAGTTGTGGATTGTCCACAATGCAATGCAAGCAATTACAGTTTTCTTTTATATTTTTTAATAGTTTTTCATCATTTGCCATCATTTTTGAGATTTCTAATGTTAAAAAATAGGTCACCTTTAAAAACGCTTATAAACGCAAACGCGGCAAAACGCCGGTACCGCGTTTAGCCGCGTTTAGCCGCGTTTAGCAGCGTTTAGCGTCTGAAACGTGGAAAACTTTTGCGTCTGAACCCATTTTTTTGCTTCTGGAAAAACGAGGTTAAACGCAACTGCTTGTAAACGCCAAAAAACGAGACTGTGTGCATGGACACATAGGATAACATTGAATGGGTTCAGGAGCAGTTGAAAAAAGCGTCCAACTGCCTCTGAACACGCGTTCAACAGCAAATAACAGCGTCTCGTGTGCATGGGGCCTTAAAGTCCATTTTAAACTAGATGTCCATATAGGACTACCCTGTCACAGGATGTGGAAAAATAACAGATCTACTGGCAGGATCAACAGGTAATAAAACTATGTTTAATAGGGGACTATCATGTGAATGCATTGGACAAATCTATATGTCATTTTTTTATTTTGATCATACTTACACTTTAACACCTCATAATCCTAGCCAGTCTGTTTTTATTTTGGGGTCCATTAAAACTGAATGGGAAACCTGTCACACACTAAGCCACAGCTTTTTATTGTGTGTCAGCTGTCCGTATTAGTTGCAGGAGCCGGTGGTGTGATGCGCGATTTAGCGCATCACACAGCTCCACTTTTTTTTTGCTTTTGCACAAACTTTATTCAAAGTGCACAAACATGACACTTCATTAATGTTGCTGTTAAGCAGAGCAGTGCGATGTGATAAAATGCAGCATATCTGCTTTAACCACTTCCCGCCTGTGCTATAGCCAAAGGACGACTACTAAGCAGGCTTACTTTGCTGGGAAAGGTGTACATGGACATCCTTCCGTGATCGAGCTGCCCGTGCGCCCCCTGCGGTGCTCTGTGTTCGTGGTAAAGGGCCAATCACAGCGGCCCTTTACCATGTGATCAGCTGTGTCAAATGATAGCTGATCACAGAACTAAACACAATCCGATTATCTGCTTTTCTTTCCTCACACTGACAGCGTGAGGAGACAAGAAGAGAGCTGATAACCAGCTTGTGTTAAAGGAACATTGGCACTGATAATCAGGGTAATGATTTTTAGTGTCCTGATTATCAGTGCAGTCCCAACAGTGCCCACTAGCGCTGCCAATCAGTGGCCATCAGTGCCTCTTTATCAGAGTAACCTATCAGTGCTGCTTATCAGTACCCATTAGTGCCGCCTATCAGTGCCCTTCAATGCCGCCCATCATTGCTGCCTCATCAGTGCCGCCTCATCAGTGCACATTAGTGGAGGAGAAACATTACCAATTTGCAAAATTTTATAATAAACTATGAAAAAAACGTTTTCGTTTGTTTAGCAAAAAAAACAAAAAAAAAATAATGATTAAATACCACCAAAAGAAAGCTCTATTTGTGTGAAAAAAAATAATCAACATTTCATATGGGTACAGTGTTGCATGACTGCGCAATTGTCATTCAAAGTGTGACAGTGCTGAGATCCAGGCTGTGTTGCAGCGTGAATAGGACACATTGAAAACAATTGTTTTTTGTGTGTTCTAGTGGTGACTGCCGTTCTTTCAGGGAGGAAAAACTCTACACTAAGGGGTTGATTTACTGAAGGCAAATCCACTGTGCACTACAATTGCATTTGGAAGTGCATGCACTGTAGAACTGAGGGGAAGATCTGAAATAAGGGAAGCTCTGCTGATTTCTATCATCCAATCATGTACAAGAAAAATGCTGTTTTTTTATTTTCCTTGCATGTCCCCCTCATATCTACAGCCACTGCACTTCCAAGTGCACTTGCAGTGCAATTGTAGTGCTTAGTGGATTTGTCTTTAGTAAATAAACCCCTATGTGTGAAATGACTTGTTAAACTGTTCTTTACCTTTTGTTTAATTTCTTAATTTTCAATGTCCCTGAAATGCACTATATAGATCTGCTAAATATAACTTATATATGCAAATATTAAAACAGATTTGTTCATTTATTTACTTAATTGCATTAATAATTTTCCTTGTCTTGGTAATATGTGTCTAAATACCAGATTTCATTTAATCATTTTCTAGTAATGCATTTCTTACCAAGGCTTAATTTCATGACATCACATTTTAGCATTTTGGTCTCATTTTCACACTCCGAGATTCCTCCAAATAGGTAAATATCCTGTTAAATTTAAATAAAAAAATACAGTAATGAATGATAAGGTTAGAAAGAGAATGTCTGAAGGCCATTTCCATAGTTTTACTGTCTACTGTCTGGACCTGATTTTCATGGGGAAATATTCCCTTAACATGCCTTCAATACACAGTAATATATAAAATGTAATACAGATGGGATGGTGTTTACTGGTATTCTTACTATGTCACTATCTATATTATAGATAGTGACATATGATTTATTTGCTGTCAAACTTAATCCCACACCTTTTTTCCTTTGGAAGACATTCTCACTTTAGGGCTGCTACAACTCAGGAGGCAAATCAAGCATAAAGCGAATGAAGGGTATATGTTTTCAACCACAATTAATTTATGTAATGCTGCCATATGAAACTTTACAGAGTACACAGTCTTTCTTTCTAACCATTAAGAAACGTACCGTCTATGCCAGTGTTTCTCACCTAGGTTCCTTCAGATGTTGTTAGGAGTTCTTTGAGTAATGCACAACTTCTGACCCTTGGATAAGTAACGGCTGACACCAGTGATCTTTTTATCTATCAGCAAGAGGTGATTCTTCCAAATAATTCCCAATATAAGGAGCATTCTTCCCATTGACTATCACACTTGTGTACAGTTAGCTGTGATATAGTCATTTCCAAGTTCTTTGAGCCTGGAAAGTTTAAGCGGAACTTTATCCAAAAGGGGGAGGGGGTCCGCTTTTTCTCCTCCTCCTTCCCCCTTCTCACTCATATTTGGAATGTATTTTTTTGTGGGGGGGGGGCAGTTAACCCCCGTCCACCTCTCTTCACAGCCTCTTGGTACACGCCGCAGGCCCAGACTGTAGGACCATTCAAAGGATGCAGTGGGGCTCGTGCATGCACAGGTGGCAGCCGGCTGTGGAGCCACAAAGAGTCACAGCCTGCTTCCCACATATAAGATGCCAGTGCATAGACCTAAAGACCGGCAAAGAGATGGGTCGGGTAACGATATCGCTGGATCCTGGGACAGGTAAGTGTGTGTTTTTTTTAAAAGTCAGCAGCTACAGTATTTGTAGCTGCTGACTTTTAAATTTTTTGATTACGGGCTGAAGATCCTCTTTATTTCCAGGGTTTCTCTGTGTAAAAAGATTGAGAAAGGCTGGTCTATGCCATGTCAGTCTAAATCCCTGTGATGCCAAAGTCATTCTCCTGCGCTCAAATAGTGAACTGTGAGGTGTGTATAGTGTAGGAATTCTTCCCTGACACCTGTGACCTTGCTGCCCCCTCAGGACAATTGGTATCCTTATAGAGTGCAAAGCAACAATGACAAGAGAGGAGCGCACCGACCTAGCGCATTACCACAATAAATTTTATTTAAAAATAAAATAACAGCAGGCGCTCGGCGCATGCGCGGATGCCTGAGGGAGAAGTCGCATCCCCTTAGAGCTCCGCTCCCGGGTTAAACAAACCGGAGAACCGACCGCTGTTTTTCACCGCAAACGGCACCAGCTCCCGCGAATTCATACCAGGTACACTTTGGCGTATTGAGGATGGTCACGAGGGGGCCAAAAACAAAGTATAAGATTGGTATCTCTAAAGATACACCGGCCCGGCAGACATCCAAGATGGCGGTGCCTGGTACCTCACAGACTCGCACACAGCGGGTTCCTAAATCCCTGTCACACAATGTCAAAACTCTGGACACAGCTGGTGAGATTGATTCTGACTATGAAACACCTGAAAATGTTATTCAGTCTAACATGTTTAGACAATTTGAGAAAATGCTTCAGAAAGCTTTGAAACAAACTTCTGACCAGATAACAGAGAAGCTGACAAGGGAGATTAGGGAGCTGGGGCATAGAACAGCTGAATTGGAAATGCGGGTAGATGATATAGAAACTACCACACAGCATTATGATGCTACTATTGAACAGCTTAAGGATGAGAACTCTTTATTACAAAACCGTTTGGAAGACCAGGAGAATAGGGACCGTCGCTCCAACCTAAGAATCAGAGGTCTCCCTGAATCAATCATAGACTTACAGGGAACTATAGGTGCACTGTTTCAGGAACTGTTACCAGGTATTTCACCGGAGAGATTGGAAATGGACAGAGTCCACAGGGCCCTAACTCAACGCAAACCCAATGGACCCCCTAGAGATATTATAGTTAAATTTCATTACTATAAAAGAGAAAATTAAGTACTGTCCGTGATACTTTTTTTATTTGCACTAACATAGAATTTTTCAGGACAAGCTTTCGGGGTATGTCCCCTTCTTCAAGGTCCAAGCAGTACTGATTCACAATTTTTTTAGCAGAATGTTGAAACAAAACAAGAAAAAAATCTCAGAGGGAAAGGAAAAAAAACACATACAAATCAATGGTAATAAAGATAGCAGCAGAGTTAGTGAGACAAGACAGAGTTAGTGAGATAAGACAGAGGGAGAGCTATAGACTTGAGGGGGGGAGATGCTAGTCACAGAGGGGGTCATAAAACTAGCATCTCCCCCCCTCAAGTCTATAGCTCTCCCTCTGTCTTATCTCACTAACTCTGTCTTGTCTCACTAACTCTGCTGCTATCTTTATTACCATTGATTTGTATGTGTTTTTTTTCCTTTCCCTCTGAGATTTTTTTCTTGTTTTGTTTCAACATTCTGCTAAAAAAATTGTGAATCAGTACTGCTTGGACCTTGAAGAAGGGGACATACCCCGAAAGCTTGTCCTGAAAAATTCTATGTTAGTGCAAATAAAAAAAGTATCACGGACAGTACTTAATTTTCTCTGTCATAATTGCACTAATACGGCTACAATTACGTCAAGTATTACTATAAAACAAAGGAGCAAATACTTGCTGCTGCTAGAGGTAAAAACACTCTTGAGTTCCAGGGCAATATCTATCAGCTCTTTACAGACCTCTCCCCTCTAACTGTTACTAAGAGGCGTTCTATGAAACTATTGCTGCAAGTACTTCAAAAGCACCAAATCATATACCACTGGGGGTTTCCATTCTCTCTCCGCTTTACATACTTGGAAACTAGATATACCTGTCGCACGTCCGATGAACTACGGTCAGCCTTAATTGATCTAGGCCTGATGGATCACACCAATTCTAAGGAGCAACCTCGTAGACGTGCGGCTTCTAGATCACCTCCAAATGAAACCGACCTGGACCCAAACCCCTCTGGTTATACCAGACAGAATCTTCATAAAAGAGGACGTTTTGATAGTCAGGCACTGATAAATGTCGACTCAATGGACTGATTGTTCACCTCTCATTAATCTTATCCATGTTTCTCCCCTTTTGTAGGGTATTAGCCCCATTGCTTTATTCTGAAAAGCATTGCACTATCTATGATTGAAGAATTAGAATCCTGTTCTCCATTTTTTTATTTTTTTTTATTTTTTGTGGAGTCTTGTTTCTGACAAATATGTATATTTCTTTAATCTATATGCACATTATATATGCATATTAATTTGTACTTATGAAATATAAATCTAGGTTTTTATTTAGGGTTTTAGTCAGCCAGAAGATTTATATTTCATTTACATTTTTGAGTCAAGTGTTTTTAGGGTTTTTTTTTTTTTGTGTTTGTCCCCTTTCTGACAAACATGTCTACTTAGTAATTTATATGCATATTATTTTGTACCTATGAAATATAAATTTAGGTATTTATTTATTGTTTTAGTCAGCCAGAAGGTCTATATTACATTTACATTTTTGAGACAAGTGTGTTTTTCTTTCTCGTACATCACGGGACACAGAGCGACATAGTCATTACTAATGGGTTATATAGATACCGTCAGGTGCTGGCACTGGCAACTTCCAAAACCGGAAGTACCCTCCCCTATATAAGCCCCTCCCATCCGGGAGCACCTCAGTTTTTTGCCAGTGTCTAAGGTGTTGGCCAAGAAGAAACATGTGTTTTTCACTGAGCTTGCGTACAGGTTCTTTTGGGCCTCAGTAAGCTATTCCGGATCCGACCAAAAAAGCTTCATAGCTAAACGGTCGGTACCCGGGCCTTGCAGAGAAGAGCAAGGTTTTGCCTGTAATGCTTCTCTTAGGAGAGCTGGACCCTGGGATCCAGAGCTCTGGTCATACCCACGACCAAGATGTTTTCTGTGCAGGGTGCTATACAGGTCCAGGGGAGTGGAATCCTTGGGAACCCGGTCCCTGAAGGTTTGATTACAATGCCTGCCGTGATAGGTGAAGTTTGGGCTTTTGTGGACCAAACAAAGTCCTGCGGCGGGGAACAGGTAAGTGGGGGCCCCCAGGAACTTGGTTCTATTGGGGGACCCCCAAGCCTAATTTGTCTTTCTGTCTGTTACCTAATGGTATTCCCGCAAAATTCTGTGCATGCCTGTAACTACTAAAAAAATGTAATAATTTTTAATGGTGGTCAAGAAAAAAAATAATTTTTTTTTATATATATATTTAATATATTAGACTGCGGTACCTGTGTTTGTCCACTAGAGGCCGCTGTGGAATGTTTTCTTGTCATGTGGACTAGCTTCTTCTCAGCAGAGCAAAGTCCAGGCAGATGGTGAGTTCTCTTATAGGAAACTGCTTCCTCTGCCATGTTGCAGTGCTCGTCCATCCCCCGGCCTGCGGCAAAGAGGGGCCCTGGCTCCTGTCCCTTGTTACCATTTTTTGAAATTAGCGCCGAAGGCGCACGTGGCCGCGCGCGTGCGCGTGCACGCGCCTCTATATATAGAGGTGAGCCGGGAAAGGGGGCGGAGCCTGGGGGATGACGCTCTGTGCGCGCCGCAACGCTTCTGCGCATGTGCGGGCGTCCCAGCAGTTTAAAAAAACCACAATATTGTAGTGAGCTGGCTATGAAGTACAGAGACAGAGCTGGCAACATTTAAAGGCATACAGCAAGCGGTTGATACAGGCATCCCCTAGAAAGGCACATTAGTAGACACCAACTGTTTCTTATAGCAGCATTTATGCTAGACTATTATCAGTAACTGGTGTATTTCGGCTGGAATACCTCAGCTTTGTGGCTTAGGAATATGCCGTCTAAAAACTCCGGGACTAGAAATTCCAGGAGGAATAGGGGGTCTCTATCGGGCTCTGAGGATCTTGGGCATGCTTTGGCTGCACCAGTCTCCCCTGAAGAATCAGAGGTTAGTGACCGTAGAGCACCCTCAGGAGTACCTGGTACTGTGGCTGTCCTCAGTTCACCTGCTCCTGTGTATGTAACAGAGGAGGTTTTTTCCTCAGCTCTGGGAGGGCTGGAAGAGAGATTGTCAGCATTGATCGCTGCTTCCCTGTCACAGGAGAAAAGCGCTCGATCTCCGTCTCCCCCCTCAGAGTGCCTGTTAACAGAGCAACAGTCCCATACAGAGGTCGACCTACCTGAGGGGGATCAGGATGAGGTCGATTCGGTTGCAGAGGAGTCAACAGTGGAAGAGCCGTTCTCAGCATCACATGCTGAAAGGTTATGGGTTCAGTCCCTGACTAATATGGTCCGATCAGCATTTAAAATGCCACTTGCGGAGCCATCCTCCACTTCTGTCTCCTCGTTGGGGTCGCTAAAAGCTCCCCAGACTGTTTGTTCCTTTCCGATCCATCCTTTACTGGAGGGGCTCATTTACCAGGATTGGGAGCATCCTGACAAAATATTTACTCCCCCCAAGAGATTTCCGGTGGTCTATCCCATGGAGGATAAGTTCATCAGAAAATGGAGGGTCCCTACAGTGGACGCAGCCATCTCTTGTGTGAATAAATCACTGACATGTCCGGTGGAAAATGTCCAAATGTTCAAGGACCCAATAGATAAAAAATTGGAGTCCTTATAAAAATCTGCTTTTTCTACAGCAGGATTGGTGACACAACCAGCAGTGGCAGCTATTGGGGTCTGCCAAGCAGTGAAGGATCAGTTGAAACAGGTCTTAAGGGACTTGCCGGATCAGCAGGCTCTTGCCCTAGCTGATCTACCTAGAGCCTTATGCTTTGCGGTGGACGCTATAAAGGATTCAATCCATCAGGCCTCCCGCCTTACGCTGTCTGTAGTACATATGCGCAGGCTTCTATGGCTCAAAAACTGGTCTGCTGAAGTTCCCTGTAAAAAATTGCTGGTTAGCTTCCCATTTCATGGGGAGCGCTTGTTCGGGGAAGACCTGGACAAGTATATCCAGAGAATTTCCAGCGGTAAAAGTACACTTTTGCCGGTTAAAAATAGAGTTAGAGGTCCCTCTTTTAAGAGGCCGGCTTCTCCAGTCCCTAGGACATCGGCTGTGAAACAGTTCCGACGGCCTCCTCGGTCAAATCCCGGAGGTAGAAATCAGGGACAGTTGCAGGGTAACAAAAAGCCCTGGAGCAGGAGAGGTACAAAACCTCCCCCAAAGTCAAATGCATGAAGGGTTGCCCCCACCCAATCGGGTGGGGGGAAGACTTCAGTTGTTCACAGAGACCTGGCGGGACACGATCCGAGACAGATGGGTGCTCTCCGCAGTAAATCTGGGATACAAATTGGAGTTAAAAAACTCCCCTTCTTCCCGCTTTATAAGGTCAAACGTGCCAAGGGATCCCCAGAAGAGAGGATCCCTCCTGTTGGCACTAGAACAATTATTGCTTCAAGCAGTAATTATAGAGGTTCCCCTGGAAGAGTGGGGGTTCGGGTTTTACTCAAACCTCTTTACAGTTCCGAAGCCAAACGGGGACGTGAGGCCCATACTAAATCTAAAAGGGCTAAACAAATTCCTGCATATCAGGACTTTCCGGATGGAGTCGATCCGATCGGTAGCCACTGCCCTACAAGGGGAGGAATGGTTAGCCTCGATCGACATCAAGGATGCTTATTTGCACATTCCCATCTTTCCAGCCCACCAAAAATTTCTACGCTTTGCGGTAGAAGGCCGCCATTTTCAGTTCAGAGCCTTACCCTTCGGTCTGGCCACAGCACCAAGAGTGTTCACAAAAATTTTGGCCCCATTATTGGCCAATCTAAGAACACGAGGTGTAACGATAATGGCATATCTAGACGACTTGTTGCTGATAGACCACTCAGTGGAAAAACTAGAAGTGGTTGTTCACGAGACAATCAAGTATCTGGAATATCACGGTTGGATTATCAACCGAGACAAGTCAGCCCTAAAGCCAGTCAAAAGTCTGGAATACTTGGGGCTAAGGCTGGATTCAGACCAGAGAAAAATTTTCTTGCCTCAAGAAAAGGGGTCGTCTTTGAGAGATTTGATCCACTTAGTGGGCTCAAAAAGACAGCCATCCATACGCCTGTGCATGAGGCTGCTGGGAAAGATGGTGGCATCATTCGAAGCAGTACCCTACGGTCAATTCCATTCAAGGAATTTGCAAAGGGCCATACTGTCAGCCTGGAACAAAAAAGTTCAGGCTCTGGACTTACCAATGTCCTTGTCCCCTTCCGTTCGCAGGAGCCTCCGCTGGTGGTTGGTTCCCCAGAATCTGGAAAGAGGGAAATCCTTCAGTCCGATTTCCTGGAAGGTGGTCACTACAGATGCCAGCCTTGTAGGCTGGGGAGCAGTACTGGAGCAATGGTCTCTCCAGGGCAAGTGGTCAGAAGCAGAAAAGGCCCTGCCCATCAATCTCTTAGAGATACGAGCAGCCCGGTATGCCCTAGTAGCATGGACATCCAAACTCCAAGGGTCCCCTGTCAGAGTTCAGTCAGATAATGCCACAGCAGTGGCATATATCAATCGTCAGGGGGGCACCAGGAGTCGTGCAGCCCAAAGGGAGGTAAATTACATCCTGAGATGGGCAGAAAGATATGTCCCAGCCATATCTGCGGTATTCATTCCAGGGGTGGAGAATTGGAAGGCGGACTTTCTAAGTCGCCAACAATTATGCCCAGGGGAATGGTCCCTTCATCCCGAGGTTTTCCGGACAATATGTCAGCGGTGGGGAACACCGGATGTAGATCTGCTAGCATCCAGATTCAACGCAAAGGTGGACAGGTTTGTCTCTTGGACAAGGGATCCCCTAGCTTGCGGCTCGGATGCCCTAGTGTTCCCTTGGGATCAGTTCAAGCTGATATATGCATTCCCACCGCCACAATTGTTACCTCGATTACTCCGCAGAATCAGGGTAGAAAAGAAACCAGTGATTCTGGTGGCTCCAGCGTGGCCCCGAAGAGCATGGTACGCGGAGATTGTAAAAATGTCTGTGGGGAGTCCTTGGACCCTCCCACATCGTCCGGACCTGCTTTCGCAGGGACCGATATACCACCCTTCCTTACCAGCCCTAGGTTTGACGGCCTGGCTATTGAAGCCCACATTCTAAAAAAGAGAGGGCTCTCTAATGCTGTGGTGTCTACCATGATCAATGCCAGGAAACCGGTATCCAGGCAGATCTACTATAGAATCTGGAAGGCGTACATCGCCTGGTGTGAGGCCAGGAAATGGCATCCACGTAAATACGTAATAGGTAGGATTCTGGACTTCCTACAATGGGCTGTAGATAGGAAGCTTGCCTTGAGTACTATCAAGGGTCAGATTTCGGCCTTGTCAATATTTTTTCAAAGGCCCTTGGCTTCGCATTCACTAGTCAAAGCCTTTATACAAGGAGTGATGCGTATTAGTCCTCCGGTTAATATTCCCATATGTCCATGGGATCTAAACTTGGTTCTGTCGGTTCTACAGAAACAACCATTTGAACCATTACAGCATATTTCCTTGGTGCTTCTCACCAGGAAATTGATTTTTCTAGTAGCCATTTGTTCGGCTAAAAGAGTATCGGAATTAGCAGCTATGTCCTGTAAGGAGCCATATCTGGTTATCCATAAGGACAGAGTAGTGTTACGTCCTCATCCAGCCTTTCTTCCTAAGGTGGTATCGAGTTTTCATTTGAACCAAGATGTGGTTCTTCCTTCTTTTTTCCCCAAACCTACTTCGGTAGAGGAAAAGTTATTGCATTCTTTGGATGTAGTAAGAGCAGTTAAAGCTTATCTAAAAGCCACTGCTCAGATTCGCAGAACGGATACTTTGTTTATTCTGCCGGAAGGCCCCAGAAAGGGTCAGGCAGCGTCAAAATCTACTTTAGCCAAGTGGATTCGACAGGTCATAATACAAGCCTATGCCTTGAGAAGTAGACCGCCTCCGTTCAAAGTTAGGGCGCACTCCACGAGAGCAGTTGGAACTTCATGGGCAGTGCATCACCAGGCCTCCCTGGCTCAAATCTGTAAGGCCGCAACATGGTCTTCGGTACACACGTTTACTAGGTTCTACCAGGTGGACGTTAGAAGTCAGGAGGATGTCGCCTTTGGGCGCAGTGTGTTGCAGGCCGCAAAAGATCCTCATGTCTGATAGCGCTCAGCTTATATATGGTGTATCCCCCCCCTCATTTGGCATTGCTTTAGGACATCCCATTAGTAATGACTATGTCGCTCTGTGTCCCGTGATGTACGAGAAAGAAAATAGGATTTTTATAACAGCTTACCTGTAAAATCCTTTTCTTGGAGTACATCACGGGACACAGAGCTCCCGCCCCTCTTTGGGGACACTTATTGCTTTGCTACAAAACTGAGGTGCTCCCGGATGGGAGGGGCTTATATAGGGGAGGGTACTTCCGGTTTTGGAAGTTGCCAGTGCCAGCACCTGACGGTATCTATATAACCCATTAGTAATGACTATGTCGCTCTGTGTCCCGTGATGTACTCCAAGAAAAGGATTTTACAGGTAAGCTGTTATAAAAATCCTATTTTTTTTTTTTTTTAATATGTAATATAAATTTATGTATTTAATTTATGTTTTTGTCAGCCAGAAAGCTAAAATTTCATTATTGCTTCTTGAGACGAGTGTTTCTTGTCTTCTTTATTTGTCTCCTTATAGACAAATAAGTTTATTTCCTTGACTTATATGGTCATTGATATAGATAGACTATCCTCTTCCCTCCCCCTCCCCCCTTTTTTTTTTTTCTTTCTTCCCTTTCCTCTATATTTGCGAGCTTGTTTATTAATTATTTCGCTTGCGTTGACGGTTTGCTTCACAAGTGTTAAGATTAATATTTTCTAGCCTCCTTATGGACGCATTCATCTAGAAATTGACTCAACATACTTCCCGAAGTTGGTATGCTTCCTTTCTCTCTCTTTTTTGTTTATTGCATCTCCAGTCTTCTTGATAGAGAATTATATAAGTTTACTATTATAATACTTAAGTGTTCTCCGGCGTTGTTTTTCCCTCCGGAACTTCTTGCGGCCCCCTACGTACCCCCTGACTCCTGCTACTATTATGCAGGAGTCGGTCGGTGACCATGGAACCCCTCGGAGATTTTTTGTTATCTCTCCGAGATGTTCCTGCGCCCTACTAGTACATCATTATTTTATGACATTAATTGCAGTCATTAGGGCTTCCTATTTATTTGGTTTCTTCTTTATTCTTTCTTTTCTGTCTTTCCTTTCTTCTCCTCTTCTGTCTCCCTTGGTGGCGGTTCGAACTCATAATATGGGTTTCATTAACCCTTATATAAAACTTACCCTTACTATGTCATGGCCCCCATAAACATTTTGTCCTTAAATGTACAAGGCTTCAACGTTCCACAAAAAAGAACTAAAGCTCTACGTTCCTTTTCAGCTAGAAAAGCTCACATCATTTTCCTTCAAGAAACGCACTTTATCAATAACGCCTCCCCTAAATTTCTTTCCTCCTCCTACCCTCAATTCTACGCAGCATCAGCTACAACTAAGCAACGTGGGTCCCTGATTGGATTCCACAGTTCTACACCATTTACCCTTAATACACAAATATGTGACCCTGAGGGTAGATAGGTTTTATTAACAGGCTTTATTGCTGATACTGAAGTCACATTAGTTTCGTATTACGCCCCAAATAAACGTCCTGAAGCTTTTCTATCACATCTTTTCCAACTAATCGAATCACATAAATTTGGAACAATAATATTATGTGGCGACTCCAATACTACCATCTATCCCTTCTTGGATAAATCCCCGTCATCTCCTAACTCTCCTATCCATAAACGGTCCTTCCAATCTCTACTTACTTCTTTTAATTTTGTTGATACCTGGCGGGAACTTAACCCAACTTCCAGAAATTTTACACATTATTCTTATCCACACAAATCCTTTTCACGAATAGACCATATTTTCCTCCCCTCTAGTATGCTCCCTGAAGTAATATCCTCTAATATAATCCCATTTCCATGGACAGACCATTGTGCGGTCACTGCTACAATTACCTCTCCAATACCTAGGTCACATGACACCACTTGGTGTATTAACGACTCCATCCTAACTCACCCCTCACACCGTTCAGATATTGAACTGGCTCTTAATGATTATATCTCATTTAATGACACTACTGATGTCTCTGCCCTTACATTATGGGAAGCCCATAAAGCTGTCATTCGGGGCAGCTTGATACAAAAGGCGAGATCTATTAAAAGAGATCGCAAGATTCTGTTCACCAAACTTGAAGCAAATTTTAACGCTTGTCATTTGGCTCATCAAGCTACCCCGAATGCAAACACTAACACTAAATTGGAAAGGGCCCGGCTTGAGTTGGATCTTTTTCTGACAGATTCGGCAGACAAACTCTTACGCAAGCGGCAACATACCCTATACCGCAAAGCCAATAAGCCCGATACCCCAATGGCCCGCAGCCTCAAGTCTATTGATCGTTCACAAGCTGCATTCCGACTTAGAACCTCCAGAGATGCATACACTAGTAACCCATTAAAGATCTTGGAAATCTTTCAATCTAAATTAGCTAAGCTCTATGACCCTGGCTTAATCTTTGATAAAAACAAAGCAGACACTTTATTCTCAGATGTTACACTTCCCACAATGACACCAGAACAGTGTGAATATTTGGAGAGTCCCATAACGGCCTTGGAAGTTAAAGCTGCTATTAAAGAATTGAAGCCTCACAAGAGACCGGGCCCCGATGGGTTTTCTGCACTATACTACAAACAATTTGATTCGATTTTAACGCCTCTATTGACTAGAGCCTTCAATTCTTTGTTAGCTGGTCATTCGTTTAAAACCGAAACACTAACTTCCATCATAGCAATGATTCCCAAACCTAAATCTGACACTACCTCTTGGTGTAATTACCGCCCCATATCTCTTTTAAATCTAGACATTAAGTTATTAGCTAAGATCTTGGCAACTAGATTAAATAGCATTATAGGTAAACTTATCCATCGTGACCAAACTGGCTTCATGCCCTTGCGTCAAGCAGGGGATAATGTCAGAAGAGCACTTTTATTAATTCATGCCGCCAAAAAAAGACGTATCCCAACTTGCCTTATATCATTAGATATTAGGAAGGCGTTCGACTCAATCAGCTGGCCATATCTACAATATACTCTTCAAAAATGGGGTTTTGGGGAAAATTTCTTAACTTGGGTCTCCTCACTATACAGCACTCCGAAAGCTTATATTAAATATATGGGCTACAAATCAGCTATGATAGATATTAGGAGAGGTACTAGACAGGGTTGCCCCCTATCCCCTTTGCTTTTTGCCCTACTTATTGAACCCTTAGCATGTATTATTAGAAATAATCCTAATATCAAAGGTGTAGAATTAGGTGGACATCACCACAAATTGAGTCTTTTTGCAGATGACATCCTGATTTTTTTATCCCATCCCCATGTTTCAGCCCCAAATCTAGTAAATACTTTGGACAAGTTTGCAAAGATTTCTGGATTGTGTGTTAATCATGCCAAATCTAATGCCCTTAATATTTCCCTTTCGCCACCTGAGTTACAACAAGCTCAAACGTCTTTACCTTTCAATTGGGAATTGCACCATATTTCATATCTTGGAGTCCAACTCACTTCTTCTATATCCGACTTATTTTCAGCTAACTACTTACCCTTATTGAAGTCAACTACTAATCTGATGAAACAATGGTCTTCTCTTCCTTTATCTTGGATTGGGAGGATTAACGCTACTAAGTTGTCAATCTTACCAAAGTTCCTTTACCTATTCCGAGTTCTCCCCATACATATACCTCCTTACTTCTTGAGGCTCACTCAAAAGAGAGTGATGTCTTTTATATGGGGCTCTACAAAACCCCGTATACCCAGATCGACTCTTTATCTTGATAAATTGAAAGGTGGTCTGGGAATTCCTAACTTTTCCTCATACTACTTTGCTGCTCAGCTAGCACAACTCCCCAAATACCATTCTACAACAGAATCCCCTCTATGGGTAGCGATTGAATCAGTGGATATTGACCCCATTTCTGTGAATAATTTGCTCTGGTTAGCTCCTAAAGATAGACTAAACTTATCTAACCCCGTAACCAAACATTCTATAGCTATCTGGGACAAATATAGATCCACAAAAAGCCTACAATCCACTCATAACCCTCTACTCTCTTTTCTTCGAAATCCCTCATTTTACCCCGCCTGGAAATTCCCCCTATCATTTGCAGCTTGGTCCAAAAGAAACCTACTTCAATTTCACAATCTAGTTTCCTCCAATGATATTCTTACGTTCCCAACATTATGTGATTTATACAAACTCCCCATGAAGGAGCTCTTCCGCTATCTACAAATTAAGAACTTTTATACACCCCTCGTTGATACGGGATCCCCTCTTACCCAAATGACTCAATTTGAACGTATCTGTAACAGTGATCCCCATACTAGAGGATTAATATCACTTTTGTATAAACGCATCAATTCCACATCTGACGATACTTTACCATCCTATACGACTAAATGGGCACATGACATGGATAGAACATTCAGTAAAAGTGACTGGGATAATATATGGTCAGCTACTAAGCATTCCTCGCCAAACTGTTTTGCGTTGGAAACAAATTATAAGGTCCTTTCTCGATGGTACCTGGTTCCGGCCAGGATTGCCAAATTTGCCCCCTTGTACCCAAATTTATGTTTCAGAGGCTGTTCTGAACCGGGCACGCAGTTCCATATTTGGTGGCAATGTCCAATCGTTCAATCCTTCTGGAGTAAAATATTTAACATGGCCTCTACGGCCTTGGAAATACCAATCCCGCCAGACCCGGCACTGGCTCTCCTCAACCTCAAACCTCCTGAATTGAATAAATCACAATTCAAATTACTACTACATCTCACCACGGCGGCTAAACAATCTATAGCTAAGGCCTGGAAAACCCAAACTTTAGTTGTGGCTGAAACTAAACATAGAATTAACAGAGCCCTTATCTTTTCCAAAATGTCTGCTATTGAAGATAACAACATTACTACATACAATAAAATATGGAAACCATGGATTAAACACTTCTTACCCCCAGATTTTGATCAATTATTGTTGATGCCTCTTTGAAATACTTTAATATTTATCTATTAATATAATATTTAAACGGGGCCTTGATCTGACTGGACCGCCACCCGGGGAGACAACCTTCACCTTTTTCTCTATTTTTCTATACCCATACCTTCTTTTCTCCCATATTTCTTCTTCTTCTCTCTTACTTCTTCTGTCTTTCTGTTCTGGTTAGTTTTGTTACTTGTGTAATACGGATTTTATACACATGCGATGTCCATTGCATGACTTATATATATACCTTTTAAGTTTCACTTTATCAATCACTAATATCTTTGTGTCTTAAAGATTTGTTAGGAAGGTCTCCACTAAACAATTGAGGTATGACAACGTTCATCTGGTGTATCCTTCTGGATAACCCAGCATACTCTCTCATACTTAATCGAGCCCCCATCTGCTCACAGCTTGCTCCCTTCGGGGGTGAGTGGATGGTCTGGAGGCATGATATTCTATCCTGAATATTGCTTATTTTCATTGCTCTAATCTTTTATACCTCTATTTGTATTGATATAATTGTTAATGAGGTTTATCCTCTACTACCTTTCTTTCAATATGTATTTTTAGTGATTGCTGTATTTATTTACAATTCTATTCTTGATCAGAATGTAATGTTCATTATATTTGCTATTTACTTGTAAAATCTAATAAAAATATTAAACAAAAAAAATAAAATAACAGCAGGCGCATGTGCGAAGCTGACTGGGCAGGTTATGGCCGCCTAAAGCTCTGCATCTTCTGAGACTTTAGCAGCCGAGATAAAACGAGTCACTCCCGCAATTCCGTTCACAGAGGTATTTAACAACTACCTGAAACCACTGGGCACATAACTATACCATGTATAGTGGAAGAAAATCTAAGCTGAAAGCTACCAAGGGACCTGAAACATTGACAAGAGCCGTGACTAAAATGGCAGCCGCTACAACCTCCCGCTCTGCGTTACCTCAGACTCAAAAACAGCTTAGAAACCAGGCTTCATATCAAGACACTGAACCTGAATTTGACTGTGACTTTGGATTGACTCCTAACATACTACAAAATACTCCACCAGGTACTGACCTTATTAAACAATTTGAAAGGGTACTACAGAAGGCACTTCAGAGTACCTCAGATACTATTACAGAGAAATTGACGTGGGAGATCCGTGAGGTGGGCCGCCGCACATCTGTATTAGAACAGAGGATGGATGAATTGGATGGTATTACCTCAAATTATTCAGACGAATTGGAAGCACTTAAAGAGGAGAATTCTTCCCTCTATACCCGTCTAGAAGACTTTGAGAACAGGGCTAGAAGATCTAATATCAGAATCTGTGGAATACCTGAATCTAAAATAGATCTACACTCTACCATCACTGCTCTCCTTCAGGAACTCATCCCATCCACCCCTATAGAACGATTGGAGATGGACAGAATACATAGAACTTTGGCCCCACGAAAAGATGATGGCCCCCCCAGAGACATTGTGATTAAACTTCACTATTTTCGATCCAAAGAACAAATTATGGAAGCAGCCCGCAATAAGGAATCTCTGATCTTCCAGGGACATCGTTTTCAGATCTTCCAGGACCTCTCTCAGCAAACCCTTATGAAAAGGAAACAGATGAAACCTCACCTGCAAATTCTTCAATATAACTGCATTTCATATCGCTGGTGTTTCCCCTTTGCCCTTCGTTTTTCATATAAAGACACTACCTATACCTCACAATGATCCATGTTCTTTGTCTAATAATGCCGGAAAACAACTCTGAAGGCTCCAAACCTTGAACAACCTCAGGTTCTCCTACTAGCCAACAAGATGGTCAATCAATTCAAGCTCACCTAAGTAGCCACAAAAGGAGCCGTTTTGACTCTTCTCCACCAACTACAGAAGACCAAATGACTTGAAGAATCATCAAATGGTGATATGTTTCTTTAAAAATCTTTTTTCAAAGGCGCTGTTTATACCCTGACACCTGGGCAGAAACTCTTGGAGACAGATACAAAATTCTGCCTCTAACAGGTTCCCCAATACTTAGATTTATTCAGACAAAAATTGAATCAAAACATTCTATACACAATTATATTATCTCATATATCCCCTAAAATCAACCCTCCAGTGGCCCATATAAGAAGTTAATTATATGGCACTGTTCATGTAATGATAAGTAGATATTTAGGAAAATGTATTAATTAATCCATAATAGTTTTAGGAGATACCTGCTACATGTGTGCTAAATAGTTAACT
The DNA here is from genome assembly GCA_029206835.1 of Rana muscosa. Classification (NCBI taxonomy): domain Eukaryota; kingdom Metazoa; phylum Chordata; class Amphibia; order Anura; family Ranidae; genus Rana; species Rana muscosa. Next base: position 791,205,632 of record CM055116.1, on the reverse strand, counting down.
AATTTATGACTTTCTTACAGTTATATGTTGAAATAAATTGTTCTCACATTGAACTAGGCTTTTCGCTTGTACCATCTCTCTAATACTTCAGTAGACACCTAGTTTTTTATTTCATTTATTTTATTTTATTTATTTATTTTCCTTTCTTGATATTCTACTCTCTTCTTTCTTTATATTCAGGTAATATATCAATTGTATCTCATTAATGTTTATTCGCTATAAGTAAATAGTGACTTGTTTAGTTATAAGTTAAGATACTATGATTTTTTAAAGGCTGTTGCAGTCTTACAGACTGCTCACTGCACCTCCAACTTCATCCTTAAGTGCCCGGTATAAACTACTGGACACTTTTTGGACTAACTGTACCCATTGGCTGGTGATTGTTTACCACCCTTTGGATACCAGCTCCACTTAGGAGCCACCAATTTTGTTCTTCAACAATAGCTTCTCTCTTCTTCAATCCACACCTATTGTTTACTACATTACCCAATACACTTCAGATTCGCCCCTAATAACTAACCCCGATTTTTTATTTTTTTTATTTAACAAGTTTATCCCTCATTTCTCCAGAATACTATCACTCATACCAAATATTAGATTTCATTGCCTCTGACTGATACTAAACATTACTATGACGTCCCTAAATGTTTTATCACTTAACGTACAAGGTCTCAATTCCCCCCTAAACGTACGAAAGCTTTCCACTCTTTCTCATCCCTCTCAGCACATGTGGTCTGTCTACAAGAGACACATTTCTCAACCCAATCCTCCCCGAAATTTTGTAGCCGCCAGTATCCACAAGTGTATAAAGCTTCAGCCGCAACTAAACAAAGGGGAGTTCTGATAGTGTTTCATCACACTACACCCTTTACCCTACACTCAGAGATTATGGATCCTGAAGGATGCTATTTGATACTCAAAGGATTGCTGCTAGACAATGAAATGACTGTGGTTTTGTACTATGCTCCCAATAAAAATCCTCTTTCTTTTCCTTCCCACCTATTTACTGTTGTTGATTCCCACAAAAAAGGTACCCTCATAATATGTGGTGACTCTAATCAAACAATTTAGCCAATCCTTGATATATCTTCAACTCCTCCTACAAGACAACGTCCTAATTACCAACAACTTCTCAATCAGCATTCCCTCCTTGACACATGGCGGGAACAACACCCGAGGAAAAAACAATATACTCATTATTCCCATCCCCAATTTTCCCGTATTGATCACATACTAGTTAATGTTAATTCCTCCCCACTCTTATTGGATTCCCAAATTATCCCCTGTGCATGGTCCGACCACAATGCAACATTGACAACATTCTCCTCCCTTATCCCAAAACCTAACCACAGAGCTTGGTACATAAATGACAGTCTTTTAGCAATACCTACATATCGTCAAGACATAGAAAAAGCCATTCAAGACTATATAGCAAACAATAAATCAACTGATACGAACCCCATGACATATTGGGAAGCTCTCAAACCAGTTATCCGAGGAGTTTGTATTAGTAAAGCTTCTTACCATTGAAAACAAAACAAGCAACTACATAAACAATTAGATGAAAAATTCTATAAAGCTTCAGAATGTTTTCAAACTTCTCCAACCCAAACAAATAAACTAGCTTACGAAAAAGCCAAGCTAGAACTAGACATTTTTCTCACAGATTCGGCTGAAAAGATACTCCGTAAAACTAAACACACCCTCTATATGATGGCGAACAAACCAACCACATTCTTAGCACTGTCATTACGTAAAACTGAACATCCAAGGAAACCGATCAGATTAAAAATCACAAAAAATACCCACACCAGTAACCCCCAAAAAATTGTAAATGAATTTCGAAGAAAGCTAACTGATCTTTACCGTGAGACTCATACACCCAATCAAACAAAACTCACCTCCTTCTTATCTAATATCCAATTACCCTCGATATCCCCAGATCAATTAGAAACACTCGAAAAAGTGATTTCGCTCATTGAAATCCAAAATGCGATTAAAACTTTAAAACCACATAAGCGCTCTGGCCCAGACGGTTTCTCCACTACTTATTATAAACGCTTCCAAACATTGTTATCCCCTATAATGCTAGAAGCCTTTAACTCCCTTCTTCTGGGACATTCCTTTCGCTCAGAATCATTATTAGCCTCCATATCCATGATCCCCAAACCTAACTCTGATGATACCTCCTCCTGGACCAACTATAGACCAATTTCTATACTTAATTTTGACATGAAAATTCTAGCTAAAATACTCTCCAACCGATTAAACCCAATCATTGGACACCTTATACATAAGGACCAAACAGGCTTTATCCCATCTAGACAAATGGGTGATAATATCCGTCGTGCAACTCTCCTCACCCATTTAGCAAGAACCCGCCACATCCCTGCCTGCTTCCTCTCCATTGATATACAGAAGGCATTTGACTCCTTATCTTGGCAATACCTTATTGCCATTCTTAGTAAATGGGGTTTTGAGACGCATTTTTTTACAATGGATATTTTCCTTGTATAACAAACCTAAAGTATACGTTACATATTCAGGATTTCGCTCTGACTCCTTCAACATTGAAAGAGGAACCAGGCAGGGTTGTCCACTTTCCCCCCTCCTCTTCGCCCTGGCAATAGAACCCGTAGCCCAATTAATTTGTTCTAATGTAAATATTAAAGGTCTAGAATTAGGAGGACAAAAACACAAGCTATGTCTATTCGCAGACGACGTTCTGATCTTTCTCACTTCACCCTTAACTTCGGCTCCAAACCTTATGGACACCACATTTACTAAATTTGGAACTATAGCTGGTCTCAAAATAAATCCCCATAAATCCAAAGCCCTAAACATCTCTCTATCCACAGAATTACAATCACAATTGCAAGAATCCCTTTCTTTTAGTTGGTCAACTACACATATCACTTACTAGGTATCTCATTTACGGCAAACCCAAAAGATTTATATAAAGCAAATTACCCCCCCTTAATGACTCAATTAAATATACTAATGAAAAACTGGTCATCTTTGCCATTGGCATGGATGGGCAGAATTACTATTGTAAAAATGTAAACTTTACCTAAAATACTGTACCTTTTCAGAGTACTCCCTATCCAGGTCCCATCACACTTTCTCCGCATACTTCAATGCAAAGCTTTACAATTCATATGGGGGAAATTAAACCAAGCTTACCACAATCTACTCTATACACTCCTCGAACTCGCGGGGGACTGAGTGTTCCTGATTTCACAAAGTACTTCTATGCAGCCTGTAAGATTATTGGGGGTCTTTATTGATCTTCATTACATTTCAGCTTTCATAAGTTTTAACAATACCAAGTTAATATGTAAGTACATTAAGTATATTTGTATTTTTGCAGTAAGATATTGAGTTAGCTAATGTCAGACTCTCTGATGTTCACACTTACAGCTATTTTTGTAGAACTTGTTAAGAATGACAGGATATAAGACTAGTGGTCAAGCTACTTTTTCACAGACTTCAAGATGTGGCTCGACGCCCAGCTTCTATGATCAGAACTTAGCACATGACCTTTTGAGCCCTTTGTAACTAGGCAGAATACATTGTAAGGCTATTGATAGGAATGCACTGTAACTGTAACTGAGTTTTTTGCAATATCTTCTGTTGAACTTGTGTTTGTGGTTTAGTGGGAGGAGTCTCCTTGTGTTGTAGGATAAGTATGCTGAACTCTGAATACAGCTTTGTAATTTTTGAACCACCATCTTTGCGTGTGTCTTAATTACCTGACCGGTCATAGAGCGCATCCATACACCCATTGGTCCGGCCTAGGCTCTAAGGGATAGAAGTGGTCTAACGCGCTACCTTACACCTGGTGCCCCGTGTGAGGACAATCGATTAGCAGGTAAGTGGAACTTTGTGGAAGAAATTTTGCAAAGCTAATTTCACTTACTCTGTTACGATTGATTTTGAATATTTTAGTTGTATTTAACCACTTAAGCCCCGGACCATTTGGTAGCTAAAGGACCAGAGGTGAATTCAGAATTTTGCACTGCGCTGCTTTAACTGTAAATTGTGCGGACATGCAATGTTGTACCCAAACGAAATTTGCGTCCTTTTCTTCCTACAAATAGAGCTTTCTTTTAATGGTATTTGATTGCCTCTGCGATTTTTATTTTTTGCGATATAAATGAAAAAAGACCGAAAATTTTGAAAAAAAATGATATTTTCTACTTTTTGTTATAAGAAAAATCGAATAAACTCAATTGTAGTCATACATTTAGGCCAAAATGTATTCAGCCACATGTTTTTAGTAAAGTAAATGTCAATAAGCGTATATTTATTGGTTTGCGCAAAAGTTATAGAGTTTACAAACTAGGGTACATTTTCTGAAATTTACACAGCTTTAAATTTATGACTGCCTATCTCATTTCTTGAGGTGCTAAAATGACAGGGCAGTACAAAACCCCCCCAAATGACCCCATTTTGGAAAGTAGACACCCCAAGGAAATTGCTGAGAGGCATGTTGAGCCCATTGAATTTTTTTTTTTTGTCCCAAGTGATTGAATAATGACTAAAAAAAAAAAAAAAAATTACAAAAAGTTGTCACTAAATGATATATTGCTCACACATGCCATGGTTATATGTGGAATTTCACCCCAAAATACATTTTGCTGCTTCTCCTGAGTACGGGGATACCACATGTGTGGGACTTTTTGGGAGCCTAGCCGCGTACGGGACCCCGGAAACCAAGCACCGCCTTCAGGATTTCTAAGGGCGCAAATTTTTGATTTCACTCCTCACTACCTATCACAGTTTCGAAGGCCATAAAATGCCAAAATAGCACAAACCCCCCCCCCAAATGACCCCATTTTAGAAAGTAGACACCCCAAGGAAATTGCTGAGAGGCCTGTTGAGCCCATTGAATATATTTTTTTTGTCCCAAGTGATTGAATAATGACAAAAAAAAAAAAAATTACAAAAAGTTGTCACTAAATGATATATTGCTCACACATGCCATGGTTATATGTGGAATTTCACCCCAAAATACATTTTGCTGCTTCTCCTGAGTACGGGGATACCACATGTGTGGGACTTTTTGGGAGCCTAGCCGCGTACGGGACCCCGGAAACCAAGCACCGCCTTCAGGATTTCTAAGGGCGCAAATTTTTGATTTCACTCCTCACTACCTATCACAGTTTCGAAGGCCATAAAATGCCAAAATAGCACAAACCCCCCCCCCAAATGACCCCATTTTAGAAAGTAGACACCCCAAGGAAATTGCTGAGAGGCCTGTTGAGCCCATTGAATATATTTTTTTTGTCCCAAGTGATTGAATAATGACAAAAAAAAAAAAAATTACAAAAAGTTGTCACTAAATGATATATTGCTCACACATGCCATGGTTATATGTGGAATTTCACCCCAAAATACATTTTGCTGCTTCTCCTGAGTACGGGGATACCACATGTGTGGGACTTTTTGGGAGTCTAGCCGCGTACGGGACCCCGGAAACCAAGCACCGCCTTCAGGATTTCTAAGGGCGCAAATTTTTGATTTCACTCCTCACTACCTATCACAGTTTCGAAGGCCATAAAATGCCAAAATAGCACAAAACCCCCCCTCCAAATGACCCCATTTTAGAAAGTAGACACCCCAAGGAAATTGCTGAGAGGCCTGTTGAGCCCATTGAATATATTTTTTTTGTCCCAAGTGATTGAATAATGACAAAAAAAAAAAAAATACAAAAAGTTGTCACTAAATGATATATTGCTCACACATGCCATGGTTATATGTGGAATTACACCCCAAAATACATTTTTCTGCTTCTCCTGAGTACGGGGATACCACATGTGTGGGACTTTTTAGGAGCCTAGCCGCGTACGGGACCCCGAAAACCAAGCACCGCCTTCAGGATTTCTAGGCACAAATTTTTGATTTCACTCCTCACTACCTATCACAGTTTCGAAGGCCATAAAATGCCAAAATCGCACAAAACCCCCCCAAATGACCCCATTTTGGAATATAGACACCCCAAGCTATTTGCTGAGAGGAATGGCGAGTATTTTACAGCTCTCATTTGTTTTTGAAAATGAAGAAAGAATATATATATATATATATATATATATATATATATATTTTTCAATTTTCAAAACTTTGTGCCAAAAAGCGAGATCTGCAAAATACTCACAATACCTCTCAGCAAATAGCTTGGGGTGTCTACTTTTCAAAATGGGGTCATTTGGGGGGGTTTTGTGCTATCTGGGCATTCCATGGCCTCCGAAACTGTGATAGGCAGTGAGAAGTGAAATCAAAAATTTACACCCTTAGAAAGCCTGAAGGCGGTGCTTGGTTTTTGGGGTCCCGTACGTGGCTAGGCTCCCAAAAAGTCTCACACATGTGGTATCCCCGTACTCAGGAGAAGCAACAGAATGTATTTTGGGGTGTAATTCCACATATGCCCATGGCATGTTTGAGCAATATATCATTTAGTGACAACTTTGTGCAAAAAAAAAAAAAAATAATTGTTGTTTTTCCGCAACTTGTGTCAACATATAAAATATTCCATGGACTCGACATGCCTCTCAGTATATAGCTTGGGGTGTCTACTTTCCAAAATGGGGTCATTTGGGGGGGTTTTGAACTGTTCTGGCATTTTATACACAACATTAGGAAGCTTACATCCACTCTTCTAACCACTTGAAGACAGAGCCCTTTTTGACACTTTTTGTTTACATGAAAACATTTTTTTTTTTTTGCAAGAAAATTATGTTGAACTCCCAAACATTATATATATTTTTAAAGCAAAGGCCCTACAGATTAAAATGGGGGGTGTTGCATTTTTTTTTCTACACAGTATTTGCGCAGCGATTTTTCAAACGCATTTTTTGGGTTAAAAAATACACTTTTTTTAATTTTAATGCACTAAAACACACTATATTGCCCAAATGTTTGATGAAATAAAAAAGATGATCTTAGGCCGAGTACATAGATACCAAACACGACATGCTTTAAAATTTCGCACAAACGCGCATTGGCGACAAACTACATACATTTTTAAAAGCCTTTAAAAGCCTTTACAGGTTACCCCAGTAGATTTACAGAGGAGGTCTACTGCTAAAATGATTGCACTCGATCTGACCTTCGCGGTGATACCTCACATGCATGGTGCAATTGCTGTTTACATATGACGCCAGACCGACGCTTGCGTTCGCCATTGGGCAAGAGCAGGGCAGGACAGGGGTGCTTTTTTTTTTTCTTTTTTTTTATTATTAATTTTTCTTTTTTATTTTATTTTTAAATTGTTCCTTCCAAGTATTTTTTTTTTTTATAATTTTTATTGTTATCTCAGGGAATGTAAATATCCCCTATGATAGCAATAGGTAGTGACAGGTACTCTTTTTTTGAAAAAACTGGGGTCTTCTAGACCCTAGATTTTTCCTCTGCCCTCAAAGCATCTGACCACACCAAGATCGGTGTGATAAAATGCTTTCCCAATTTCCCAATGGCGCTTTTTATATCCGGGGGGGGGGCATTCCCTCCCACTGCTTGTAAAAGCAGTCCAGAGGCTAATTAGCCGCTAGGATTGCTTTTACATGAAAGCCGGCCGCAGGCTGAAAAGAATGATACCAAGATGATACCTAAACCCGCAGGCATCATTCTGGTATAAACATTCAAAGTCCAGCAACATACCAGTACGTTGCTGGTCCTTGTTGGACATGTATTGTAATCTTTTTTTTTCATGCAGCCAGTTGGCTGAACGAAAAAAGAGATTGATCGGTGGGTATGCCCACCATTAGAATACCGCCCTTCATCCACTCACTTCCAATGATGGGCATACACGCACCATTTATATATGCCGAAGCATGGGGGCATCCTCCCGCAAAAAAGTTATGCCGCACACACATGGTCGGACTTTTCCACGGGCAAGCCTCCGTCGGAATTTCGACTGTATGTACGCGGCATTAGGTGCAAAATCGCTCCTCCGCCCCTGCTGCCCCAATGCTTCGGCATATTTGCTTTTTTTTTTTAACTGTGGTGGTGAAATCACCTCCTACAGCACTGGAGTCGCAGGGATCAGGCCTGTCTCTGCGAACGCTGCAGTTATGTGTGTTTTTGTTTTGTAAGTGACAGTGATCGATCGATACTGCACTTGGGTGGCCTGGGCTGGACGGAGGGGCAAAACACAGGTGCCAGCAGGTATCTGGGCTGATCCCGCTAACACTGCGTTTTTGGGAACCCTAAACTGCAAGGGACGCTAGTATAGATCTGATCAGATCAGATATTGATCTGTTCAGATACTATACCACTAAGTATGCTTCACGCGTGGGTGTTAGCGTTACTGGCACTAACCTGACGCTGCCTGGGGTGTGACTCAGACCCTCTCTGACGCTAAAACCTAATTGATATCACCCGCCGGGCGATCAGGGGGTTAAACCTTTATTGGGTTATATACACGGCGGGTGCCCTGACACTATAAAAAAGCAAACTAACTAACCAGCGTCACCCGTAACACTTATATGGTGATCACTGGTGAAAGGGTTAACTAGGGGCAATCAGGGGGTTAAAACCTTTATTAGATAATATATGGGGGCACCTGACGTTATAAAAACCTGCGGCGAACCTAAAAAAAATTACTGGCTACCGATCTGCATCACCGACACTAAGACAGCGTTTAGAAAAACGATCGCTTAGCGACAGTGGTGATGGGGGTGAAAGGGTTACCTGGGGGGCGATCAAGGGGGTTAAACCTTTATTAGATAATATATTGGGGTACCTGACGCTATAAAAACCTGCGGCGAACCTAAAAAAAATTACCAGCTACCGATCTGCATCACCGACACTAAGACAGCGTTTAGAAAAACGATCGCTTCGCGACAGTGGTAATGGGGGTGAAAGGGTTACCTGGGGGGCAATCAAGGGGGTTAAACCTTTATTAGATAATATATTGGGGTACCTGACGCTATAAAAACATGCGGCGAACCTAAAAAAAATTACTGGCTACGATCTGCATCACCGACACTAAGACAGCGTTTAGAAAAACAATTGCTTAGCGACAGTGGTGATAGGGGGTGAAAGGGTTACCTGGGGGGCGATCAAGGGGGTTAAACCTTTATTAGATAATATATTGGGGTACCTGACGCTATAAAAACCTGCGGCGAACCTAAAAAAAATTACCGGCTAGCGATCTGCATCACAGACACTAAGACAGCGTTTAGAAAAACGATCGCTTAGTGACAGTGGTGATAGGGGGTGAAAGGGTTACCTGGGGGGCGATCAAGGGGGTTAAACCTTTATTAGATAATATATTGGGGTACCTGACGCTATAAAAACATGCGGCGAACCTAAAAAAAATTACTGGCTACGATCTGCATCACCGACACTAAGACAGCGTTTAGAAAAACAATTGCTTAGCGACAGTGGTGATAGGGGGTGAAAGGGTTACCTGGGGGGCGATCAAGGGGGTTAAACCTTTATTAGATAATATATTGGGGTACCTGACGCTATAAAAACCTGCGGCGAACCTAAAAAAAATTACCGGCTACCGATCTGCATCACAGACACTAAGACAGCGTTTAGAAAAACGATCGCTTAGTGACAGTGGTGATAGGGGGTGAAAGGGTTACCTGGGGGGCGATCAAGGGGGTTAAACCTTTATTAGATAATATATTGGGGTACCTGACGCTATAAAAACATGCGGCGAACCTAAAAAAATTACTGGCTGCCGATCGGCATCACTGACGCTAAGACAGCGATCAGAAAAATGATCGCTTAGCGACAGTGGTGATAGGGGGTGAAAGGGTTATCTGGGGGGTGATCAGGGGGTTAAACCTTTATTAGGGGGGGTTAGGGGGCTACACTGGACCTAAGACTAAACTTTGGTGACACTTTTACAGTCACAAATGTCACTGATTGCAGTGATCACTAAATAAATTGTCACTGCAATCAGTGACACTGTGACTGGGGGCTGGGGGGGTGATCTGGGGGGTGATCTGGGGTGTCTGGGGGGGCCTAGGGGGGCGATTTATGTCCCTATGTGTCCTGGTGTCAGTGTAGTGTTGTGTGCACTGACCTGATGTCTTCTCTTGTACGGTGCTCGGTATATGTGAGCGCCGCACCAGAGATGACATCACTTCCTCCTGCTCCCTCTGTCTGACACAGACAGAGGGGGCATTTCCATTCGCCGGGAGCGATCGCGAGGGGGTGGCCAGAAACAAATGGCTGCCCCCTCATCCCGGAACGCTCCCTAACACTTAGCCACCGCTCACTGTATAGGAGGGGGGTCCGATTGGACCCCCCAACTATACAAAGGCAATCACGTATGCTCTACGTGATTGTGCCTGTCGGTGCCATTCTGCCGACGTATATATACAGTGAGCGGTCGTTAAGTGGTTAAGTTGTCTCGAGGATTGCTAGGCTGGCTTCCTGGGACATATAGGAGCGCAAAGGTTAGACAGATAGGAAGTCCGGACAGGTGTCGTCCTGACTATAAACTAAGGAGTCCGGACAGGTGTTGTCCTGACTATAAACTAAGGAGTCCGACCAGGTGTTGGCCTGACTATAAACTATTATAGTATAGTTTTAATTATCCCAATTGTTTTATGGCAAATTTTTGATAAGGATATATGCATATATGTACATTATTGCATTTTCTGTTGGTTGTATTCTTTTATATAGATCTGATGTTGGGAATCATACAGTTTCTCTAATCAATTGTTTCATGCATGTTAAAGTGTTAAGTCATATAAAGTGCTAAAGTTAATGGTAGGTTAAAGTATTAAGACTGTTAAGATTGTTGATTGAATTTTGTGACCCATACTTGCCATAATAGATTCCCCGGAACTGCCCTGAGTGTTTAACTGGTGTCCTGTTCATATTTCATGGACGGGTACCCACACTATTGGCCACAGTCCCTGGGGGATACAAGAATAAGGTTGGGAAAGGTCCTTATTTTCCGGAAGGAGGGACCCCAAAATTTTGGGTTCTGAGATATAATCTACATAACCACAACCAGAATGGGAGGTTTGCAGAAGGTTTGACTCCGTGGCAAATACAGTCTCTCTGCCATCAAAATAGAGAGGTTTATACTATTTGCCCCAAATCAGTCAGAATTTGTGGTTATAAGGCACTCTATTTGGCATAATTGGAAACAAACAGGGAAAGGATGGCTTTGAAGGTGAGCACGGCCAACCCTCCCCATATGATTTTGCAAGGGGTACCTTAGCCCCTAATGTTGTTGAACCATTTTTGAACTTTGATACTACAGAGATTACAATGTTTGCAAATATCTGGTTTAGGGCCAGCAGGGCCATGTAGTGAGGAGGATTGGAAGGAAGTACAGAAAATATGTGGGATACATGATAAAAATAATTATCCTGAAGGGAAATGGGATCAGAATTATATGAGTAAATGTTGTAAAAAGTGTAAAAGGGCTATGATGGAGTACCAGGAAAGATATCCCTCTAAATATTCCTAAAACAAGAAAGACAGGACAAAATAGATAGAGAAAATTAAAGGATAAGAAACGGAAGAAGAAATATTAAAGGGACAGGGAGAACAAGTATCTCAGTTAGCCAAGCAAGTGGATGAGGCCAAGAAAGAAGGACAAAGGAAAAAGAAGGAGATAGAGAAACGGCAAAAGGAAGAGCAGACCTTAAACATTTTACAGTTAACTGAACAGGAAGGACAGACTCCCTCAAATCCCATGGGAGACACCCCGGTCCATATCCCACTCCCCCTCGGGACGTTAAGGGATATCAAAGATCTTTGCCCAAAGCCCTGCAAACACCCCAGAGTGGCAGCTCTGTTTTTACACGGGCATGAATGCCGATGACTGTGAAATTATAATAAAGACCTGCGATGTAGAAGTTAAAACATTATTTGCTGAATATGATCCCTTTAAAAAGGCAAAGGGATGGGAATCGTTTTGAGCAGCAGTAGCAGCTGTTTGGCAGAAAAGTTACAAAGGAGAAAGCGCTTTGCAGATAATGTGCACTGCAAAGCAGGGATTGGGAGAGAACTTATATTAATTTTGTAAACGGGTACACCAGTTATACAAAGATACAGGAATGGAGAACCCTGAACTGTATGTGAGCACAGTCATGTCCGGGGGAGATCCTAAAACAACACAGTTACTTAAATTAATTAACCCCGATTGATCAAAATTAAAACCTGATGCCTTTCTGGAAGACATTAGAAATAATGTGCATCCTCAGGCTTATTCACCACAAAAGGAGGGCTATTTCCCTCATTTAACCCCGAACAGATAGAAAGCCCGCAATTAGCTGCTGCACAAATGGTTGTCCCTTATACACAACAAGTTCCCCAACAATTCCAACAAGCACCATACCAGTCATATCCCCAGGATTATCGGCAGGGTTGTTTCACATGCAGGGACATGGGACATCAGAAGTCAGAATAGGAGAGGAACAAGTAGGGGAGCTAACCGCAGGGGTATTATGGGAAGAGGCAGATTGCCCGTTGGTACAGTTCATGACCAACATCTTTTTGAAATGAGTTTTGCCGTTCTGACTGACTGTCCGCTTCCTATGGGAAGAGACTTAATGTCAAGCTTAAACATACAGATCAAATTCACAAAGGATGGAGGCCTGCTGGCTACATCAGAAATCTGTGATTTGTCTAATCCAAAAAGACAGGATTTTAGAGGGTACTTTATGTTACTACCAGCACACCTTGAAGCACACCCTGTATGGGCACTGCATACATTGTACACCATACAAGCCCATCATTGGGGAAGGAGCAGTAGTACATTACCAAAAACAATATCCCCTGTCAGAAGGAAAAATTGCAGGCATAGCACCACAAATAAAGCAATATTTAGCAGAAGGAATACTGAAACATACAATCAGTCCCTGGAACACCCCCATTCACCCAGTCAAAGCCAGTGGTGAATGGCGCTTTGTACAGGACCTAAGGGCCCTGAACAAAGCACCTTTCTACACGGTCATTGATTTAAGTATCGCGTTCTCTTCCATACCTGTTGCAGAGGAAGCCCAAAAATACTTTGAACCTGGGCTAGGCTCCCGCAAGGCTTTGCGGACAGTACTGCAGCGTACTCCATGGTCTTGAATCGATCTTTGAGTGATTGGGTACCAAAAGAAGGCTCAGTGTTGCTTCAGTATGTGGACCTATTGCTGTGTAATGAAAATAAGGTCAGTTGTGCGGAGGACTCAGAGCACCTACTAACTCTCCTCGCCTCGAAAGGTCACTTGGTGTCTCGGAAAGGGATCCATTGGTGCAGGTCGCAGGTTGAGTACTTGGGGTGTATAATCCGAACCGAACGTTTGGTGTCACCAGCTCGAGTCAAAGCACTGTCCTCCTGGAGTCCACCAAGAGACAAGTCAGCGCTTCTCTCTTTCCTAGGGTCCATAGTATACTGCAGGCAGTGGATACCTGATTGCTCTTATTATGATTCTATCCTAAGGTCTGCTACCCTGCAGGATGCCCCAAAGTTTATTGATTGGACAACAGAGAGGGTTAAGGCTTTCACAGCATTAATCAGCTCTCTAAGGCAAGCCCCTGCATTGGGACTTATAGAGTATGCAGGCCATTTTCACTGTACTGTGTGGTATCTGGACCTACGGTTGCAGCGGTCCTAGCACAATCACATGGGAATTCTCTGAGACCTGTTTAATACATCTCAAGGAAACTTCCAATTCAAGGTATGCCACATTGCTTACAGGCTGTAGCAGCCTGTGCAATGGCAGAGGCAAGAGGCTTCAGAGGTGGTCCTGGGACATGACCTGACACATGACCTCACACTGTATACCACACATACAGTTACAAACATGAATACACAACACATGACAGCACAAAGGTCCAGCGGCTATGAGATTATATTGCTCAACAATCACAATATCACCATAAAATCATGTTCAGAAACCTCACAGCCCATTAGATTTTTACATTCAGGAACACGATTGCACTGAGGTACTTGCAGAAACTACCCTCCCTAAACCAGACCTCACAGATGTTCCCTATTCAAATACGGAAAATGTTTATGTAGATAGCAGCTGCTCCCGACCTGATGACAAAACTTATCAAACTGGTTATGCCATTGTTTAATTACCAGATTTAATGATTGAAGTCAAATCTCTGAATGCTAGTTCAGCCCAGATTGCTCTAACTAGAGTTTGTCAGATTTTTGAAGGAAAAGATGTAAACATTTACACTGACAGCAGATATAGGGCCACGGGTTGACAAAAGATCCTAATGGACTTTGGTCAACCAAGGAGGGAATAATAGGAATCCCTATGGCTGCAGCACCCCTCTTACTGTCATATTTACACGGACCAGGACACATAGGCCCGCAAGCTATTCTAACATTGTATAATTAAACTTTTTGCACAAAAAGGGTGCACCATATGATAGAATCCCTAGTAGAATCTTGCCTGACCTGTGCACAGAATAATGTGCAAGGAAAGAAACACGGGTTACATGGACATTTGGCGCCCCCCACAGGTCCTTTACATGATTTACAAATAGATTACACACAAGTCCCCACACAGAAGGGCAATTTAAAATATCTTTTGGTTATAGTTGACAGATTTACAGGATGGGTAGAAGAGGACAGGAGAGACAGCTAAATTACAGCCAGAGTACTAATAAATCAGTGGATCTGTAGGTTTGACCTTCCGGCCACTATATGGTCAGATCAAGGTCCAGCATTTACCTCGGCCTTAGTAAAGGAGCTAGTAAAAATTCTAGGCATCCAATGGAAGCTGCACATTCCCTACCACCCACAGAGTTCAGGAGTAGTGGAAAGAATGAACAGAACCATAAAAGACAAATTGAAAAAAGCAACAGGTGGTACAATATAAAAAAAATGGTTAGATTACTTGCCAACGGTCTTATACCAAATCAGGACTACCCCCCCATAGCAGAACGGGAATATCTCCTTTTGAGATATTGATGGGTAGGCCAGCACAAATGAGAAAATGAGGGACAGAAGGGATAGGGACAGGTGAGGATAACATATTTTTCTTACAGGAAGAGTACGTGAAACATTTGGTAAGTAGTATTACTGAAAAATATGAACAAGTGGCTGTCACCTTTCCTCCTTTTTCCACAGAACCAACACATCCTTTCATCCCGGGTGACAAAGTGTTTGTCAAGCAGCTTGCAGTAAGAAAACACACAAGACCAGTCTATCAAGGACCATTCCGAATTGAGAAGGTCACCAGGACTGCTGTACTCACCGACCAAGGCCCACAATGGATCCATGACTCAAGACTAAAAAAGAGACCAGCGATGCCCCAGACTTCTGACAGCTCTCCACCAGGACAGAGGGAATCGAAACCTCAGGAGAAACCGGACTCCCAGAACTCCATCGCCCCTTGCCCCCAATCTCTTCAATAGAAAACAGTGAATATTGCAACCTAGTGGCCCCCCCAGAATATGACTACTCCCAAACCCCCCCTCAACACCCCCCAAAGAGACTGGAGCTTCATTAAACCTTGCGATGCCCCCATTCCCGCAACCCCCCCAAACTCTAGAGTGTCTAAAAATACATTGCCAATTTACTATACCAGAAGCCCCCAGAGAAAAGAATAAGGTCGCAATGTTATTGTTTCTTGTTCTCTCGTGTATTGCCCTCGTTACTATAATAGTTATGTGGAGTTGCTATGTTCACCAGTCATGCGGGAAGGATTCCCAAGGAGGGTCAGCTCAAAGATATAACCACACTAGACCAAAAAGGGAATTATTCTTAGAAAAGGACAGGAGCTGGGCTTGGTTTCTCTCCTGGACAGGATGGGGAATTGATATGATGAAAAGGATAAATAATTACACAGGAATTATTGATGAGATAATGGAAAAGAATTCTGATGACATTACTAACTTAACCACTTAACGACTGCCCACTGTAAATATACGTCGGCAGAATGGCACGGACAGGCACAATCACGTACCTGTACATGCCTGCCTTCGTATGGGTGGGGGGTCCAATCGGACCCCCCTCCGGTACAGTGAGCGGCCGGGATCACTTCGGGAGCGATCCGTGATGAGGGGGCCGCCATTCGATTCTGGCCACCCCCTCGCGATCGCTCCCGGCGAATCAAATGCTTCCTCTGCCTGTGTAATGTTTACACAGGCAGGAGGAAGTGATGTCATCCCTCATGCAGCGCTCACATATACCGAGCGCCGTATGAGAGAAGACACAGAGGTTAGTGCACAAACACTACACTAACACCAGCACACATAGGCACATGATCGCCCCCCCCAGGCCCCCCCAGACACCCCCCAGCCCCCAGTCACAGTGTCACTGATTGCAGTGACCATTTATTTACTGATCACTGCAATCAGTGACATTTGTGACTGTAAAAGTGTCAGGGCAGTTAGTTTTAGGTCCAGTGTAGCCCCCTAACCCCCCCCCCCCTAATAAAGGTTTAACCCCTTGATCGCCCCCCAGGTAACCCTTTCACCCCCTAGCACCGCCGTCACTAAGCGATCATTTTTCTGATCACTGTTTTAGTGTCGGTGATGCCGATAGGTAGCCAGTTATTTTTTTTAGGTTCGCCGCAGGTTTTTAGAGCGTCGGGTACCCCCATATATTACCTAATAAAGGTTTAACCCCTTGATCGCCCCCCCAGGTAACCCTTTCACCCGTGTCACTAAGCGATCGTTTTTCTGATCGCTGTCTTAGTGTCGGTGATGCCGATAGGTAGCCAGTTATTTTTTTTAGGTTCGCCGCAGGTTTTTATAGCGTCGGGTACCCCCATATATTACCTAATAAAGGTTTAACCCCTTGATCGCCCCCCCAGGTAACCCTTTCACCCCATTTTGCCAGTGTCACTAAGCGATCGTTTTTCTGATCGCTGTCTTAGTGTCGGTGATGCCGATAGGTAGCCAGTTATTTTTTTTAGGTTCGCCGCAGGTTTTTATAGCGTCGGGCACCCCCATATATTACCTAATAAAGGTTTAACCCCCTGATTGCCCCTAGTTAACCCTTTCACCAGTGATCACCATATAAGTGTTAAGGGTGACGCTGGTTAGTTAGTTTGCTTATATAGCATCAGGGCACCCGCCGTATATTACCCAATAAAGGTTTAACCCCCTGATCGCCCGGCGGGTGATATCAATTAGGTTTTAGCATCAGAGAGGGTCTGCGTCGCCCCAGGCAGCATCAGGTTAGTGCCAGTAATGCTAACACCCACGCGTGAAGCATACACCTCCCTTAGTGGTATAGTATCTGAACAGATCAATATCTGATCTGATCAGATCTATACTAGCGTCCCCAGCAATTTAGGGTTCCCAAAAATGCAGTGTTAGCGGGATCAGCCCAGATACCTGCTAGCACCTACGTTTTGCCCCTCCGTCCAGCCCAGGCCACCCAAGTGCAGTATCGATCGATCACTGTCACTTACAAAACACAACACACATAACTGCAGCGTTCGCAGAGACAGGCCTGATCCCTGCAACTCCAGTGCTGTAGGAGGTGATTTCACCACCACAGTTAAAAAAAAAAGCATATATGCCAAAGTATTGGGGCAGCAGGGGCGGAGGAGCGATTTTGCTCCTAATGCCGCGTACATACGGTCGAAATTCCGTCAGAGGCTTGCCCGTGGAAGAGTCCGACCATGTGTGTGCGGCATAACTTTTGCGGGAGGATGCCCCCATGCTTCGGCATATATAAATGGTGCATGTATGCCCATCATTAGAAGTGGGTGAATGAAGGGAGGTATTCTAATGGTGGGCATACCCACCGATCAATCTCTTTTTTTTGTTCAGCCAACAGGCTGCATGAAAAAAAAGATTACAATACATGTCCAACAAGGACCAGCAACGTACTGGTATGTTGCTGGACTTTGAATGGTTATACCACATTGATGCCTGCGGGTTTAGGTATGATCTTGGTATCATTATTTTCAGCCAGCGGCCGGCTTTCATGTAAAAGCAATCCTAGTGGCTAATTAGCCTCTGGACTGCTTTTACAAGCAGTGGGAGGGAATGTCCCCCCCCCCAGATATAAAAAGCACCATTGGGAAAGCATTTTATCACACCGATCTTGGTGTGGTCAGATGCTTTGAGGGCAGAGGAAAGATCTAGAGTCTAATAGACCCCAGTTTTTTCAAAAAAAGAGTACCTGACACTACCTATTGCTATCATAGGGGATATTTACATTCCCTGAGATAACAATAAAAATGATAAAAAAAAAAAAAAATATGGAAGGAACAGTTTAAAAATAAAATAAAAAAGCAAAATTAATAAAAAAAAAAAAAAAGCACCCCTGACCTGCCCTGCTCTTGCGCAATGGCGAACGCAAGCGTCGGTCTGGCGTCATATGTAAACAGCAATTGCACCATGCATGTGAGGTATCACCGCGAAGGTCAGATCGAGGGCAGTCATTTTAGCAGTAGACCTTCTCTGTAAATCTAACTTAGTAACCTGTAAAGGCTTTTAAAAATGTATGTAGTTTGTCGCCAATGCGCGTTTGTGCGAAATTTTAAAGCATGTCGTGTTTGGTATCTATGTACTCAGCCTAAGATCATCTTTTTTTTTCATCAAACATTTGGGCAATATAGTGTGTTTTAGTGCATTAAAATTAAAAAAAGTGTATTTTTTCCCCAAAAAATGCATTTGAAAAATCGCTGCGCAAATACTGTGTGGAAGAAAAAAATGCAACACCCACCATTTTAATCTGTAGGGCCTTTGCTTTAAAAAAATATATAATGTTTGGGGGTTCAACATAATTTTCTTCCAAAAAAAAAAATGTTTTCATGTAAACAAAAAGTGTCAGAAAGGGCTTTGTCTTTAAGTGGTTAGAAGAGTGGATGTAAGCTTCCTAATGTTGTGTATAAAATGCCAGGACAGTTCAAACCCCCCCCCAAATGACACCATTTTGGAAAGTAGACACCCCAAGCTATACACTGAGAGGCATGTCGAGTCCATTGAATATTTTATATGTTGACACAAGTTGCGGAAAAAAGACAATTTATTTATTTTTATTTATTTTTTTGCACAAAGTTGTCACTAAAGGATATATTGCTCAAACATGCCATGGGCATATGTGGAATTACACCCCAAAATACATTCTGTTGCTTCTCCTGAGTACGGGGATACCACATGTGTGAGACTTTTTGGGAGCCTAGCCGCGCACGGAACCCCAAAAACCAAGCACCGCCTTCAGGCTTTCTAAGGGTGTAAATTTTTGATTTCACTCCTCACTGCCTATCACAGTTTCGGAGGCCATGGAATGCCCAGATGGCACAAACCCCCCCAAATGACCCAATTTTGGAAAGTAGACACCCCAAGCTATTTGCTGAGAGGTATGGTGAGTATTTTGCAGATCTCGCTTTTTGTCACAAAGTTTTGAAAATTGAAAAAAAAAAAATTATTTTCTTTCTTTATTTTCAAAAACAAATGAGAGCTGTAAAATACTCACCATGCCTCTCAGCAAATAGCTTTGGGTGTCTACTTTCCAAAATGGGGTCATTTGGGGGGGGTTTGTGCTATTTTGGCATTTTATGGCCTTCGAAACTGTGATAGGTAGTGAGGAGTGAAATCAAAAATTTGTGCCCTTAGAAATCCTGAAGGCGGTGCTTGGTTTTCGGGGTCCCGTACGCGGCTAGGCTCCTAAAAAGTCCCACACATGTGGTATCTCCGTACTCAGGAGAAGCAGCAAAATGTATTTTGGGGTGCAATTTCACATATAACCATGGCATGTGTGAGCAATATATCATTTAGTGACAACTTTTTTGTAATTGTTTTTTTTTTTTGTCATTATTCAACCACTTGGGACAAAAAAATAAAAATATTCAATGGGCTCAACATGCCTCTCAGCAATTTCCTTGGGGTGTCTACTTTCTAAAATGGGGTCATTTGGGGGGGTTTTGTGCTATTTTGGCATTTTATGGCCTTCGAAACTGTGATAGGTAGTGAGGAGTGAAATCAAAAATTTGCGCCCTTAGAAATCCTGAAGGCGGTGCTTGGGTTTCGGGGGCCCGTACACGGCTAGGCTCCCAAAAAGTCCCACACATGTGGTATCCCCGTACTCAGGAGAAGCAGCAAAATGTATTTTGGGGTGCAATTCCACATATAACCATGGCATGTGTGAGCAATATATCATTTAGTGACAACTTTTTGTAATTTTTTTTTTTTTGTCATTATTCAATCACTTAAGACAAAAAAAAAATATTCAATGGGCTCAACATGCCTCTCAGCAATTTTCTTGGAATGTCTACTTTCCAAAATGGGGTCATTTGGGGGGGTTTGTACTGCCCTGCTATTTTAGCACCTCAAGAAATGAGATAGGCAGTCATAAATTAAAAGCTTTGTAAATTCCAGAAAATGTACCCTAGATTGTAGACGCTATAACTTTTGTGCAAACCAATAAATATACGCTTATTGACATTTTTTTTACTAAAGACATGTGGCTGAATACATTTTGGCCTAAATGTATGACTAAAATTGAGTTTATTCGATTTTTCTTATAACAAAATTAGAAAATATCATTTTTTTTCTAAATTTTCAGTCTTTTTCCGTTTATATCGCAAAAAATAAAAATCGCAGAGGCAATCAAATACCATTAAAAGAAAGCTCTATTTGTGGGAAGAAAAGGACGCAAATTTTGTTTGGGTACAAAATTGCATGTCCGCACAATTTCCAGTTAAAACAGCGCAGTGCCAAATTCTGAAAACACCTCTGGTCCTTTAGCTACAAAATGGTCCGGGGCTTAAGTGGTTAAACATTGAGACTAGAGCAATTAGGAAGCAGTTAGAACTCTATGATTTTGCTATTGAATCCATGAGTGCTGCACTCACAGGACTGTGTGAGGTTACAGAGGATTATGAATGTTGCACATGGATTCACAATACATCTGTAGACATACCTGACTATTATGACATTATTGCACAACACAGAAATTAAGTAAATACATTACAAAGAAAGGGACATTGCCAGGACCTGGGATTCTCTTAGAGGCTAGGGATTTGGCCTCAAAGGAATATTTTCCTGGATGAAAGATATAGCTATGGCAAATATAGTCATATTGCTTTGGATTCTCATTATATATTTGGTAATTAAACTAGTGTTCTGTGCTATTGGGAAAATTAACAGCCTAGGGGCAAAGGAGAGAAATGATTCCTCCACCCGGATGGCAATGTTCGTTACTACACACAGATGGTATAATGATCACGGCAGATAAATTTTTTTATCTGCCTCGATCAAAGGAGGGTTTTGTAAGATTATTGGGGGTCTTTATTGATCTTCATTACATTTCAGCTTTCATAAGTTTTAGCAATACCAAGTCAATATGTAAGTACATTAAGTATATTTGTATTTTTGCAGTAAGATATTATGAGTTAGCTAATGTCAGACTCTCTGATGTTCACACTTACAGCTATTTTTGTAGAACTTGTTAAGAATGACAGGATATAAGACTAGTGGTCAAGCTACTTTTTCACAGACTTCAAGATCTGGCTCGACGCCCAGCTTCTATGATCAGAACTTAGCACATGACCTTTTGAGCCCTTTGTAACTAGGCAGAATACATTGTAAGGCTATTGATAGGAATGCACTGTAACTGTAACTGAGTTTTTTGCAATATCTTCTGTTGAACTTGTGTTTGTGGTTTAGTGGGAGGAGTCTCCTTGTGTTGTAGGATAAGTATGCTGAACTCTGAATACAGCTTTGTAATTTTTGAACCACCATCTTTGCGTGTGTCTTAATTACCTGACCGGTCATAGAGCGCATCCATACACCCATTGGTCCGGCCTAGGCTCTAAGGGATAGAAGTGGTCTAACGAGCTACCTTACACAGCCCGATTAGCCCAACTCCCTAAATACCACGCTACTAAAGAAATTCCTATATGGGTCATGATTGAATCTGTTGATTGTGACCCACTATTCTTAGCAAATCTCCTATGGCTTACCCCAACCTTACGCCGCACAATCACAAATCCCATTACCAAGCACAATCTAACCATTTGGGATAGGCTCAAATCTCAATCTGGACTCCAATCCAAACATAATCCCCTAATTTATTTTCTAAAGAATCCTTCTTTTTATCCCGCTTGGACTTCCCCATCTTCCTTCTCTGCATGGTCAAAAGCAGGAATAACACGAGCACATCACTTTTTCGAATCCAACACTATAATGCCATTTCCCATACTCTTTACTACATACGATTTACCAAACACTGAAACGTTCAGGTACCTACAAATAAAACATTTCCTGATTCAATATAATCACCCAGATTCAACAACACTGGTTTACACAACTTTTGAACAAGCTTGTATCTCTGACCCACATAAGCGGGGTCTCATCTCAGACCTATACAACCAACTGCTACAATGCAAATCTTCAACCCCTCCATCCTACACCACTAAGTGGGAGACTGATCTAAATCTCCAAACTGGGGAACTAGATTGGACACCTATTTGGCAAGCTACAACATCAGCAACACCTAACATTGCTGCCCTAGAAACTAATTCTAAGGTAATCACTAGGTGGTACCTAGTACCGGCAAGAATTTCCAAATTCCTCCCTCAGTATTCTCCCCAATGTTTTAGAGGTTGTGATGATAATGGCACACATCTCCACATATGGTGGACATGTCCGATTGCCCAATCTTTCTGGAAAAGCATTTTCAACCTACTTTCCACCATGTTTAATACTAATATGCTACCTGACCCGACTGTGGCCCTTTTAAACAAAAAAACACCAAATATCACACAACGTCAATTCAAAAAAATAAAAATAAAAAAATAACAGTCTTTATACTCACAAACGCATGATAAAAGTATGCATGTCTCAACAAGTGGAACCAATTGCCTTCAGAACTACTGCATTCTATCATTAGTATGGGAAGAACAGGAGGCGTTTGTGTTTTACTGACACATTTTAAGGGTGAACCCTCTTCCTCAGAGCCAAGATAGTGAAAGATTCTGGTAGAATGCAGCAGTTCTGAAGGTGATTGGTTCCACTTGTTGAAACATGCCTTCTTACATCATGCATTTGTGAGTATAACGACTGTTATTTTTAAATAAAATGTATTGAATTTATTGTGGTAATGCACTAGGTCGGTGCACCCCTATTTGTTATTGTTGTTTTGCAGTCTATAATATCCCTGTGATGGCCATACACATTCTAGGGCCATATTGGTGGGGTGCTTATTAATCTACCACTAGCATTTCCTGGAAATATATGAAGTAATTGCAATTCATTACCAGGGGTGGTGCACAGAGGCAGATAAGGTCAAAATAAAAGTTGTCGCCCAAAATTCAACACATGCAGTTCTATAAAAACAAGTAAATCCTGGTCAGAAGACTCAAATTAGTTGTTATCAATAAATATTGTGTAAATGCACCTATTACAGTACCTTATCATGGTGTGCTGTAAATGAATGGTATTTTCTTCCTGCTGGGGTTTCACCTTTGATATCACAAAGCTGCCAAACTAAAGTGGCTAAATAAGACCAAATATATTAGAGAATTTAAAATAAATATTAGTATCTAAATATGAAAAGCTTTGGTTGCTAATCATTAGTTTGTCATAAAGTCTATTAATAATGCAACTGCCTACAAACAAAACTATTATATCCATGCTACTATTATTACTCCACTGCATATGGACCTTCATATTTATACCTTAGGGACTAATGCTGTAGTCCAAGTATAGATAATTACAATGTATGACGCACACTAGGCTAGGTAAATACGATTGTTAAACAAATATACACGGTTAGAACAGTACCCTGCCACCTTTATTCTAGTTCAAATTAAAAACAAATTAAAATGAATACATTAGAAACACTTCTGATGTGTTAATCTAATTAATTTGTTGTTTTTATAACTAGTGAAATATATGGCCTATCTGAGACTAAACCTTTAATGGTAGGCTTACGATAGTCAGGATTTAGAGTGGATTTCCCTGCTATTACACTTGAATCATTTTGACTTTACTAAAAAAGCAATTTACCTGTGTCCAGCATATGCACATCACTATAGAACATGCCATCCATAGAACTCCCGCCAAACATATATATCTGGTGTCCAACAGCGGCAAATGCATGTCCCAACCTGAGCAACAAAGTTACTGATTTTCATACAAACATTATTAAACTGACAGTGACATTAAAACACAAATGACAGTAAATGGTGTAAGTATTACATTGACATTACGTTGATGCTATATAAATCCTGCATAAAAATAAAAATAATAATAATAATAATAATAATAATTAGTAATAATTATTACCTTGCCTCAGGAAGTGAGCCAGATGTTTTGACTGGTACCCATGTTTCAGATACTAAAGAAAGACATATTAGGCAGCACTCATTCCTAATTAGTACATTATACTCAAATACACTCAAAATACAATGCACATTACCTGAAAGTATTGATTTAATTATTCTGATGTTGCAGCATATGTTTTTGGCAAACCTTTGATTTTCTCTATTAAGGTGTTTATGGCACAATTTTTTTCATAAAAAACTGTACAACCAAGGAATTGGCTACCGTCATAAACAATGTGAAGGCACTGTCTGATGGCCAGCTCTGTATACATACTACAAAATCTCCACAAATAAATTGCTAATGGGCCATTTTCATCCCACTGTAGTAACGTGTACCTTATTTAATGCATTTGGCATATTAGGCAGCCCATTGAAATGAACGCCACACACATTAAAATGAACAATATGCGTTAATGCCTGTGTGCTCACACACCGCAGTGGTGTGATCGGGGCCTTGGAGTAGTGATCAGCTGCTAAACAGGTCAACAAAAATTGGTCCCTATGGTGTAAATTACACAAGTAGCAAGTAGTAGCATATTTTGGCAACAAATTGCATCAATATAAGCATGACCAAAAATATGGCAGCAATGGGAAGAATTTTTCAGTATTTTCACAATATTTATAGTAAAATCTGACCTGAACCCTCCTCTCTCTTTTTTTTTTCCTTCTTTAGGTTTGTTGATTAATATTTTCTTGTAATTTGGTATTAGGGCTCTTTCACACGGAGGTCCGTTCAGGTCCGCCTGTCAGTTTTTTAGGCGGACCTGAAACGGATCCTCCATGTACCGCTATGGAGGCACGGATGTCAGCGGAGACATGTCCGCTGACATCCGCTCCGCCAAAGTGTGACGGAGGAAAACCCTATTTTTCCTTCCGTCGGCGGAGCGGATCGGATGACAACGGACTCTACGGTCCGTCGTCATCCGATTCCCCATAGGGGAGAGCGGCGCTCTGACAGGGCGGTCCCTGCACAGTGTGCGGGGACCGCCCAGTCATCCGTTGGCTCAGCAGGGATCAACGGAGCGATCCCCGCTGAGCAAGCGGAGCTTCACGGGGCGGATCTGCACGGATCCGCCCCGTGTGAAAGGACCCTTACTTTATTAGTTAGGATATGGATAATAATAATGGAGGTTAGTGTAGAGATCACCCTAATATATGAGTATCTTGAACACAGGTTTTTAATTATTAGTATTGAAATGTGTTAGATGTAGTTATTACTGAGGATACAGATAAAGTCTCTGTTATGTGGTATATAGAATTATAGGTTGTGGCCTTAGACTTATCTTATCTTTTACAGGTAGGATATACAGTGTGGAAAATAATTATTTGTTCCCCTGCAGATTTTGTAAGTTTGCCCACTTACAAAGAAATGAAGGGTCTATAATTTTTTAATAGGTGTATTTTCAATGATAGAGACTATAAACCAAAAACCCAGAAAAAACACATGATGATACAAATGTTATAATGGGAGTTGCAGTTCAGTGAGTAAAATAAGTATTTGATCCCTAAGCAAAACATGACTTGGCACTTGGTGGAGAAACCATTGTTGGCAAGCACAGAGGCAATACATTTCTTGTAGTTCGTGACTAGTTGGTGACCAGGTTTGCACACATCTCAGGAGGGATTTTGGTCCACTCTTTTTTACAGATCTTCTCTAAATCCTTAAGGTTTCTTGGATGTCACTAGGCAACTCGAAGTTTCAGCTCCCTCCATAAATTTTCTGTAGGCTTAAGGTCTGGAGACTGACTAGGCCACTCCATGAACTTAATGTACTTTTTCTTGAGCCACTCCTTTGTTGCCTTGGAATAGTTAGCATTTTTCTTCCTCCGAACATGGCGAGTCCCCCTCCTCAAGAAGGCACATGTACAGTCATGCCAATGAACATCTAAATGATTCAGAGAAGGATTGGGAGAAAGTGCTGTGGTCAGATGAGACCAAAATTGAGCTCTTTGGCATTAACTTGACTCGCCGTGTTTGGAGGAAGAAAAATGCTGACTATGACCCTAAGAACACCATCCCTACAGTCCAGCACGGAGGTGGAAAACTGATGCTTTTGGGCTGTTTCTCTGCTAGGTACAGGCTGACTTTGCCGCATTGAGGGGGCAATGGACGGGGGCATGTATTGTAAAATCTTGGATGAGAACCTTCTTCCCTCAGCCAGAACACTGAAGATGGGTCGTGGATGGGTCTTTCAGCATGAGAATGGGGTTTATTTACTAAAGACAAATCCACTTTGCACTTCAAGTGCACTTGGAAGTGCAGTCGCTGTAGATCCGAGGGGAACATGTAAGGAAAATAAAAAACAGTATTTTTGCTTGTACATGATTGGATGATAAAATCAACAGAGCTCCCCCTCAGATCTACAGTGACTGCACTTCCAAGTGCACTTTCAAGTGCACTTGCATTGCAGAGTGGATTTGCCTTTAGTAAATCAACCCCAGGGACCCAAAACATACCGCCAAGGCAACAAAGAAGTGGCTCAAGAAGAAGCACATTAAGATCATGGAGTGGCCTAGCCAGGCTCCAGACCTTAATCCTATAAAAAAAAATTATGGAGGGAGTTGAAGCTTGTAGTTGCCAAGAGACAGCCAAGAAACCTTAAGGATTTAGAGAAGATCTGTAAAGAACAGTGGACCAAAGATGACAAAACTGGTCACCAAACAAGGGTTTCTCCACCAAGTACTAAGTCATGTTTTGCTTGGGGATCAAATACTTATTTTACTCACTGAACTGTAAGTTAATTTATAGCATTTGTTGTATGTGTTTTTTCTGGATTTTTGGTTGATATTCTGTCTCTATCATTTAAAATACACATATGATTAAAATTATAGCCCCTTCATTTCTTTGTAAGTGGGCGAACTTAGAAAATCTGCAGGGGATCAAATAAATATTTTCCCTACTGTAGTAAAGGGATGGAGGATCCATGGCTACTTGTTTAAATATGAAGGACTGAACCTTTAATATAGGATCCGGTTGATGCCTAAGTATAACTCTATAACCATGTAAATCTTAAAGACCTAGATCTGTTGTAAGGTTGCAATATGGATTTGTAAAAGTGGGAAAAATAAAGGGATATCTCTAGTATAATATGTTTTTACTGTATGGAAATATCCAATTCTAAAAATGTTTTTTGAACTCTGTTTGTATGTTTAAAATGTGAAAAAAATTATAAAATAGAGATATGCATGATCATTACTTTATCCTGGTTATGTAGCATACATATTTGGGAACCATTTGTCCCACCTGTTTAGTAACTGATCACTACTCTAATTGTTATCCAATCTTCCAAATCCAAATCTTTTTTACCCCAGAGAAATCTTAAAAATAATGTTTAGGTCTCAGGGAACCTCTGCTAAAACCAACTCACTGGAGTTTAGTAGGAAAATTGCCCCCTACATTGGTGGTCAGTGGGAAAAATGCTCTCCTTACAGTAGTGGTCAGAATGCTACCCTTAGGCATCTTTCACACTGCCTCACTTTGGCTTATCCACAGCGTGGGTGCAGAGTTGTGGCTTTTGTGTGGGTTACCTGTGATTTTATATCGATTTCTATTAGATTAGGCATTTTTTGTGCATTTTCTATAGGCACATCAAAGATGCAGCATGCAGGACTTTTGGTGCACTTTCAGAAAAACACATAAAATACATCCCACCTAATAGAAGTCTATGGGAAAGAGCGGGTAACCCTCACAAAACCTTGTGCCACAGGGAAACCGCAGAGGGACAGTGTGAAAGAGCCCTTACAGACAGTAAAACGATCATTGGTTTCCTGCTTTAAGTTTTGCCTAGTGTTTTTAGCCCCAGAACTATGCAGGCACCATCAAATGGAAGTTTCAAGGAACCCCTAGCAAACCCTGAAGAAATCATAGGGTTCCACAAAACCCTGGTTTCTAAAGGTTGCTCTAGTGTAGACTAAAATTTTACCATGGCCATGGTGTACAGCCTATTGCGTGTTACAAAGTTATTTTTAGTTAATACAGCGTGAGCACTTTATGAACAGAAGAGGCTGGCCACAAAACTTTAGCAGGCTGTGTCAAACACATATTCACTTCAATAGCACTCCGCTGGTTCCAGAGTCTTAACCATTGAAGGGCTAAGCACATTTGTAAAGCACATTGCACTTGTGCAGTTTGTTTGGTGTTTTGAAGTGGTATAGCTGCTTCATAAATTTACCCGTTAGTGATTACTTGACAGTAATTTTAGTAGTGTGATTGAGCTAATAAAAATTGCCCAAGTAGCTCTAGCCTTAGCCATGACAGACAATTGCTTAATAGAAGTAGTACGATGTTAACCCCATTTTGACATATATTTTGCCTTCAGTAATCTGAAATTGATGGTTTACAATTGATGACTATACTTACTGGTATGATGAAAAATCTTTGTTTACATACCTGTATTGAACATATGCAAGTCATCTACAGCTCTTCCATGATGAATGCCACCATAAACAAAAACATTCTCCCCAACAGTTGCAACACTGTGGCTCAGGGTTTGGGGAGCAGCTCCATTTGTTTTAAGTTTCTCCCATGTTAGGGTAACTGAAATAACATTTTAATCAATAGGTCATAACTGAATAATAAGCTTTCTTGAGCTAAGTGTATGAAAAATGCACAATGGATACAATTTCATGCTGTATAACAATGTTTTTTATATTAAATTATAACATAGGATTTATTTTCTATTGCTACCCCCGCAGGGGCCACTGATTTTTACTGTTCTTTCCTAAACAGTGCACAGGCCGCCAGTCACTCAAGCAATGGTCCATTCATTCCGGCTCCAATAAACAGTCTAGGTTTTTTTTTTGTGGTTTACTGCTGGAAAACTTGAGAACAGGTTGGGGATTAGGGCATGGGATACTCCAAAATGTTGCACAGCGGTTGAAGAACAAAATACAGTCTTTCTAGTAACAGTAGTAGGTAATAGTAAACAGTCCAAGGCCCTACAGCTGAACACAATAAGGCAAATATTTGGGTCTCTGGTTACCCTGCACCAGGGCTTTTTTTCTGCCGGAACGCGGCGGAACGCCTTTCCGCCACCTATCACAGCCCTCTCTGCTCCAACCTGTCATGAGTCATGATGACACACTAGCGCTTCGCAGCCCTCGGATCCTTCGACTCCCAGCGCGGCAACGTACAGCTGCCTGTGTTGATGCAGGAGGCAGCTTCCGTCCCCGCCTCTACTCACAATGTAGAACCGAGCTCTGAAACTCCGCCCCAGCAACAGCTCCCCGATCACCTGCAAAAAAAAGCCCACGCATACCATATGGTCTGGAGCACTGGCGGTGGAAGAGGTGAGGGAGCTGCTAATGAGAAACGGGGGATGGGGGGAGAGGAGAGAGAGAGCGCTCCGCACAGACTGAACTGTGAAAATGTGTGGGAGGATTTCAGCATGGAGAAGAACTGGGAAAACGTATGTGTGGAGGGGCAGAGAGGAGGGCTTTGAAAGTGGTGGGGGGGGGGGGATTTATGCAGAAAGGAAGGCTGGGAAAGTGGTTGGGGGATTTGTGCGGAGAGAGGAGGGCTGGGAAAGTGGGGGGGGGATAAGTGGGGGGGGGATTTGTGTGGAAAAGAGGGCTGGGAAAGTAGGGGGGATTTGTGTGGAGAGGAGGGCTGGGAAAGTGGGGGAGGGGATTTGTGCGGAGAGGAGGGCTGGGAAAGTGGGGGGAATATGTGCAGAGAGGAGGGCTGGGAAAGTGGGGGGATTTGTGCGGAGAGGAGGGCTGGGAAAGTGGTGGGGGGATTTGTGCGGAGAGGAGGGCTGGGAAAGTGGTGGGGGGATTTGTCTGGAGAGGAGGGTTGGTAAAGTAGGGGGGATTTGTGCAGAAAGGAAGGCTGGGAAAGTGGTTGGGGGATTTGTGCGGAGAGAGGAGGGCTGGGAAAGTGGGGGGGATTTGTGCGGAGAGAGGAGGGCTGGGAAAGTGGGGGGGATTTGTGCGGAGAGGAGGGCTGGGAAAGTGGAGGGGATTTGTGCGGAGAGGAGGGCTGGGAAAGTGGGGGGGATTTGTGCGGAGAGGGGGGATGGGAAAGTGGTGGGGGGATTTGTGCAGAGAGGAGGTCTGGGAAAGTGGGGGGGGTTTGTGCAGAGAGGAGGGCTGGGAAAGTGGGGGGGATTTGTGCGGAGAGGAGGGCTGGGAAAGTGGTTGGGGGATTTGTGCGGAGAGGAGGGCTGGGAAAGTGGTTGGGGGATTTGTGCGGACAGGAGGGCTGGGAAAGTGCGGGGGGATTTGTGCGGAGAGGAGGGCTGGGAAAGTGGTGGGGGGATTTGTGCGGAGAGGAGGGCTGGGAAAGTGGGGGGGATTTGTGCGGAAAGGAGGGCTGGGAAAGTAGGGGGGATTTGTGCGGAGAGGAGGGCTGGGAAAGTGGGGGGGTTTGTGCGGAGAGGAGGGCTGGGAAAGTGGTGTCGGGATTTGTGCGGAGAGGAGGGCTGGGAAAGTGTTTGGGGGATTTGTGTGGAGAGGAGGGCTGGGAAAATGGTGGGGGGATTTGTGCGGAGAGGAGGACTGGGAAAGTGGGGGGGATTTGTGCGGAGAGGAGGGCTGGGAATGTGGTGGGGGGATTTGTGCGGAGAGGAGGGTTGGTAAAGTAGGGGGGGATTTGTGCAGAGAGGAGGGCTGGGAAAGTGGGGGGGGAATTGTGCGGAGAGGAGGGCTGGGAAAGTGGGGGGAATTTGTGCAGAGAGGAGGGCTGGAAAAGTGGGGGGATTTGTGCAGAGAGGAGGGCTGGGAAAGTGGTGGGGGGATTTGTGCGGAGAGGAGGGCTGAGAAAGTGATGGGGGGATTTGTGTGGAGAGGAGGGCTGGGAAAGTGGTGGGGGGATTTGTGCGGAGAGGAGGGCTGGGAAAGTGGGGGGGGGATTTGTGCGGAGAGGAGGGCTGGGAAAGTGGTGGGGGGATTTGTGCGGAGAGGAGGGCTGGGAAAGTGGTGTGGGGATTTGTGCGGAGAGGAGGGCTGGGAAAGTGGGGGGGGGGGATTTGTGTGGAAAGGAGGGCTGGGAAAGTAGGGGGGATTTGTGCGGAGAGGAGGGCTGGGAAAGTGGGGGGGGATTTGTGCGGAGAGGAGGGCTGGGAAAGTGGGGGGAATTTGTGCAGAGAGGAGGGCTGGGAAAGTGGGGGGATTTGTGCGGAGAGGAGGGCTGGGAAAGTGGTGGGGGGATTTGTGTGGAGAGGAGGGCTGGGAAAGTGGGGGGAATTTGTGCAGAGAGGAGGGCTGGGAAAGTGGGGGGATTTGTGCGGAGAGGAGGGCTGGGAAAATGGTGGGGGGATTTGTGCGGAGAGGAGGGCTGGGAAAGTGATGGGGGGATTTGTGTGGAGAGGAGGGCTGGGAAAGTGGTGGGGGGATTTGTGCGGAGAGGAGGGCTGGGAAAGTAGGGGGGATTTGTGCGGAGAGGAGGGCTGGGAAAGTGGTGGGGGGATTTGTGCGGAGAGGAGGGTTGGTAAAGTAGGGGGGGATTTGTGCGGAGAGGAGAGCTGGGAAAGTGGGGGGGGATTTGTGCGGAGAGGAGGGCTGGGAAAGTGGGGGGATTTGTGCGGAGAGGAGGGCTGGGAATGTGGTGGGGGGATTTGTGCGGAGAAGAGGGCTGGGAAAGTGATGGGGGGATTTGTACAGAGAGGAGGGTTGGGAAAGTGGGGGGGATTTGTGCGGAGAGGAGGGCTGGGAAAGTGGTGGGGGGATTTGTGCGGAGAGGAGGGTTGGTAAAGTGGGGGGGGATTCGTGCGGAGAGGAGGGCTGGGAAAGTGGTGGGGGGATTTGTGCAGAGAGGAGGGATGGGAAAGTGGTGGGGGGCTTTGTGCAGAGAGAAGGGCTGGGAAAGTGGGGGGGATTTGTGTGGAGAGGAGGGCTGGGAAAGTGATGGGGGGATTTGTGCGGAGAGGAGGACTGGGAAAGTGGGGGGGATTTGTGTGGAAAGGAGGGCTGGGAAAGTAGGGGGGATTTGTGCGGAGAGGAGGGCTGGGAAAGTGATGGGGGGATTTGTGTGGAGAGGAGGGCTGGGAAAGTGGTGGGGGGATTTGTGCGGAGAGGAGGGCTGGGAAAGTAGGGGGGGATTTGTGCGGAGAGGAGGGTTGGTAAAGTAGGGGGGGGATTTGTGCGGAGAGGAGAGCTGGGAAAGTGGTGGGGGGATTTGTGCGGAGAGGAGGGTTGGTAAAGTAGGGGGGGGATTTGTGCGGAGAGGAGAGCTGGGAAAGTGGGGGGGATTTGTGCGGAGAGGAGGGCTGGGAAAGTGGGGGGAATTTGTGCAGAGAGGAGGGCTGGGAAAGTGGGGGGATTTGTGCGGAGAGGAGGGCTGGGAATGTGGTGGGGGGATTTGTGCGGAGAGGAGGGCTGGGAAAGTGATGGGGGGATTTGTACGGAGAGGAGGGCTGGGAAAGTGGGGGGGATTTGTGCGGAGAGGAGGGCTGGGAAAGTGGTGGGGGGATTTGTGCGGAGAGGAGGGTTGGTAAAGTGGGGGGGGATTTGTGTGGAGAGGAGGGCTGGGAAAGTGGTGGGGGGATTTGTGCAGAGAGGAGGGATGGGAAAGTGCTGGGGGGCTTTGTGCGGAGAGAAGGGCTGGGAAAGTGGGGGGGATTTGTGTGGAGAGGAGGGCTGGGAAAGTGGTGTGGGGATTTGTGCGGAGAGGAGGGCTGGGAAAGTGGGTGGGGGAATTTGTGTGGAAAGGAGGGCTGGGAAAGTAGGGGGGGATTTGTGCGGAGAGGAGGGCTGGGAAAGTGGGGGGGATTTGTGCGGAGAGGAGGGCTGGGAAAGTGGGGGGAATTTGTGCAGAGAGGAGGGCTGGGAAAGTGGGGGGATTTGTGCGGAGAGGAGGGCTGGGAAAGTGGTGGGGGGATTTGTGCGGAGAGGAGGGCTGGGAAAGTGGTGGGGGGATTTGTGCGGAGAGGAGGGCTGGGAAAGTGATGGGGGGATTTGTGTGGAGAGGAGGGCTGGGAAAGTGGTGGGGGGATTTGTGCAGAGAGGAGGGCTGGGAAAGTAGGGGGGGATTTGTGCGGAGAGGAGGGCTGGGAAAGTGGTGGGGGGATTTGTGCGGAGAGGAGGGTTGGTAAAGTAGGGGGGATTTGTGCGGAGAGGAGAGCTGGGAAAGTGGGGGGGATTTGTGCAGAGAGGAGGGCTGGGAAAGTGGGGGGAATTTGTGCAGAGAGGAGGGCTGGGAAAGTGGGGGGATTTGTGCGGAAAGGAGGGCTGGGAAAGTGGTGGGGGGATTTGTGTGGAGAGGAGGGCTGGGAAAGTGGGGGGGAATTTGTGCAGAGAGGAGGGCTGGGAAAGTGGGGGGATTTGTGCGGAGAGGAGGGCTGGGAAAATGGTGGGGGGATTTGTGCGGAGAGGAGGGCTGGGAAAGTGATGGGGGGATTTGTGTGGAGAGGAGGGCTGGGAAAGTGGTGGGGGGATTTGTGCGGAGAGGAGGGCTGGGAAAGTAGGGGGGATTTGTGCGGAGAGGAGGGCTGGGAAAGTGTAGGGGGGATTTGTGCGGAGAGGAGGGTTGGTAAAGTAGGGGGGGGATTTGTGCGGAGAGGAGAGCTGGGAAAGTGGGGGGGATTTGTGCGGAGAGGAGGGCTGGGAAAGTGGGGGGAATTTGTGCAGAGAGGAGGGCTGGGAAAGTGGGGGGATTTGTGCGGAGAGGAGGGCTGGGAAAGTGGGGGGATTTGTGCGGAGAGGAGGGCTGGGAAAGTGGTGGGGGATTTGTGCGGAGAGGAGGGCTGGGAAAGTGATGGGGGGATTTGTGTGGAGAGGAGGGCTGGGAAAGTGGTGGGGGGATTTGTGCGGAGAGGAGGGCTGGGAAAGCAGGGGGGATTTGTGCGGAGAGGAGGGCTGGGAAAGTGGTGGGGGGATTTGTGCAGAGGAGGGTTGGTAAAGTAGGGGGGATTTGTGCAGAGAGGAGAGCTGGGAAAGTGGGGGGGGGATTTGTGCGGAGAGGAGGGCTGGGAAAGTGGGGGGAATTTGTGCAGAGAGGAGGGCTGGGAAAGTGGGGGGATTTGTGCAGAGAGGAGGGCTGGGAAAGTGGGGGGATTTGTGCGGAGAGGAGGGCTGAGAAAGTGGTGGGGGGATTTGTGCGGAGAGGAGGGCTGGGAAAGTGGGGGGAATTTGTGCAGAGAGGAGGGCTGGGAAAGTGGGGGGATTTGTGCGGAGAGGAGGGCTGGTAAAATGGTGGGGGGATTTGTGCGGAGAGGAGGGCTGGGAAAGTGATGGGGGGATTTGTGTGGAGAGGAGGGCTGGGAAAGTGGTGGGGGGATTTGTGCGGAGAGGAGGGCTGGGAAAGTAGGGGGGGATTTGTGCGGAGAGGAGGGTTGGTAAAGTAGGGGGGGGATTTGTGCGGAGAGGAGAGCTGGGAAAGTGGGGGGGGGATTTGTGCGGAGAGGAGGGCTGGGAAAGTGGGGGGAATTTGTGCAGAGAGGAGGGCTGGGAAAGTGGGGGGATTTGTGCGGAGAGGAGGGCTGGGAAAGTGGTGGGGGGATTTGTGCGGAGAGGAGGGCTGGGAAAGTGGGGGGGGGATAAGTGGGGGGGGATTTGTGTGGAAAAGAGGGCTGGGAAAGTAGGGGGATTTGTGTGGAGAGGAGGGCTGGGAAAGTGGGGGGGGGGGATTTGTGCGGAGAGGAGGGCTGGGAAAGTGGGGGGAATATGTGCAGAGAGGAGGGCTAGGAAAGTGGGGGGATTTGTGCGGAGAGGAGGGCTGTGAAAGTGGTGGGGGGATTTGTGCAGAAAGGAAGGCTGGGAAAGTGGTTGGGGGATTTGTGCGGAGAGTGGAGGGCTGGGAAAGTGGGGGGGATTTGTGCGGAGAGAGGAGGGCTGGGAAAGTGGGGGGGGATTTGTGCGGAGAGGAGAGCTGGGAAAGTGGGGGGGGATTTGTGCGGAGAGGAGGGATGGGAAAGTGGGGGGGAATTTGTGCAGAGAGGAGGGCTGGGAAAGTGGGGGGATTTGTGCGGAGAGGAGGGCTGTGAAAGTGGTGGGGGGATTTGTGCGGAGAGGAGGGCTGGGAAAGTGGGGGGAATTTGTGCAGAGAGAGGAGGGCTGGGAAAGTGGGGGGGATTTGTGCGGAGAGGATGGCTGGGAAAGTGGAGGGGATTTGTGCGGAGAGGAGGGCTGGGAAAGTGGGGGGCGATTTGTGCGGAGAGGAGGGCTGGGAAAGTGGTTGGGGGATTAGTGCGGAGAGGAGGGCTGGGAAAGTGGTTGGGGGATTTGTGCGGAGAGGAGGGCTGGGAAAGTGGTTGGGGGATTTGTGCGGAGAGGAGGGCTGGGAAAGTGGTGGGGGGATTTGTGCGGAGAGGAGGGCTGGGAAAGTGGTGGGGGGATTTGTGCGGAGAGGAGGGCTGGGAAAGTGGGGGGGATTTGTGCGGAAAGGAGGGCTGGGAAAGTAGGGGGGATTTGTGCGGAGAGGAGGGCTGGGAAAGTGATGGGGGGATTTGTACAGAGAGGAGGGTTGGGAAAGTGGGGGGATTTGTGCGGAGAGGAGGGCTGGGAAAGTGGTGGGGGGATTTGTGCGGAGAGGAGGGTTGGTAAAGTGGGGGGGGATTCGTGCGGAGAGGAGGGCTGGGAAAGTGGTGGGGGGATTTGTGCAGAGAGGAGGGATGGGAAAGTGGTGGGGGGCTTTGTGCAGAGAGAAGGGCTGGGAAAGTGGGGGGGATTTGTGTGGAGAGGAGGGCTGGGAAAGTGATGGGGGGATTTGTGCGGAGAGGAGGACTGGGAAAGTGGGGGGGATTTGTGTGGAAAGGAGGGCTGGGAAAGTAGGGGGGATTTGTGCGGAGAGGAGGGCTGGGAAAGTGATGGGGGGATTTGTGTGGAGAGGAGGGCTGGGAAAGTGGTGGGGGGATTTGTGCGGAGAGGAGGGCTGGGAAAGTAGGGGGGGATTTGTGCGGAGAGGAGGGTTGGTAAAGTAGGGGGGGGATTTGTGCGGAGAGGAGAGCTGGGAAAGTGGTGGGGGGATTTGTGCGGAGAGGAGGGTTGGTAAAGTAGGGGGGGGATTTGTGCGGAGAGGAGAGCTGGGAAAGTGGGGGGGATTTGTGCGGAGAGGAGGGCTGGGAAAGTGGGGGGAATTTGTGCAGAGAGGAGGGCTGGGAAAGTGGGGGGATTTGTGCGGAGAGGAGGGCTGGGAATGTGGTGGGGGGATTTGTGCGGAGAGGAGGGCTGGGAAAGTGATGGGGGGATTTGTACGGAGAGGAGGGCTGGGAAAGTGGGGGGGATTTGTGCGGAGAGGAGGGCTGGGAAAGTGGTGGGGGGATTTGTGCGGAGAGGAGGGTTGGTAAAGTGGGGGGGGATTTGTGTGGAGAGGAGGGCTGGGAAAGTGGTGGGGGGATTTGTGCAGAGAGGAGGGATGGGAAAGTGCTGGGGGGCTTTGTGCGGAGAGAAGGGCTGGGAAAGTGGGGGGGATTTGTGTGGAGAGGAGGGCTGGGAAAGTGGTGTGGGGATTTGTGCGGAGAGGAGGGCTGGGAAAGTGGGTGGGGGAATTTGTGTGGAAAGGAGGGCTGGGAAAGTAGGGGGGGATTTGTGCGGAGAGGAGGGCTGGGAAAGTGGGGGGGATTTGTGCGGAGAGGAGGGCTGGGAAAGTGGGGGGAATTTGTGCAGAGAGGAGGGCTGGGAAAGTGGTGGGGGGATTTGTGCGGAGAGGAGGGCTGGGAAAGTGGTGGGGGGATTTGTGCGGAGAGGAGGGCTGGGAAAGTGGTGGGGGGATTTGTGCGGAGAGGAGGGCTGGGAAAGTGATGGGGGGATTTGTGTGGAGAGGAGGGCTGGGAAAGTGGTGGGGGGATTTGTGCAGAGAGGAGGGCTGGGAAAGTAGGGGGGGATTTGTGCGGAGAGGAGGGCTGGGAAAGTGGTGGGGGGATTTGTGCGGAGAGGAGGGTTGGTAAAGTAGGGGGGATTTGTGCGGAGAGGAGAGCTGGGAAAGTGGGGGGGATTTGTGCAGAGAGGAGGGCTGGGAAAGTGGGGGGAATTTGTGCAGAGAGGAGGGCTGGGAAAGTGGGGGGATTTGTGCGGAAAGGAGGGCTGGGAAAGTGGTGGGGGGATTTGTGTGGAGAGGAGGGCTGGGAAAGTGGGGGGGAATTTGTGCAGAGAGGAGGGCTGGGAAAGTGGGGGGATTTGTGCGGAGAGGAGGGCTGGGAAAATGGTGGGGGGATTTGTGCGGAGAGGAGGGCTGGGAAAGTGATGGGGGGATTTGTGTGGAGAGGAGGGCTGGGAAAGTGGTGGGGGGATTTGTGCGGAGAGGAGGGCTGGGAAAGTAGGGGGGATTTGTGCGGAGAGGAGGGTTGGTAAAGTAGGGGGGGGATTTGTGCGGAGAGGAGAGCTGGGAAAGTGGGGGGGATTTGTGCGGAGAGGAGGGCTGGGAAAGTGGGGGGAATTTGTGCAGAGAGGAGGGCTGGGAAAGTGGGGGGATTTGTGCGGAGAGGAGGGCTGGGAAAGTGGTGGGGGATTTGTGCGGAGAGGAGGGCTGGGAAAGTGATGGGGGGATTTGTGTGGAGAGGAGGGCTGGAAAAGTGGTGGGGGGATTTGTGCGGAGAGGAGGGCTGGGAAAGCAGGGGGGATTTGTGCGGAGAGGAGGGCTGGGAAAGTGGTGGGGGGATTTGTGCAGAGGAGGGTTGGTAAAGTAGGGGGGATTTGTGCAGAGAGGAGAGCTGGGAAAGTGGGGGGGGGATTTGTGCGGAGAGGAGGGCTGGGAAAGTGGGGGGAATTTGTGCAGAGAGGAGGGCTGGGAAAGTGGGGGGATTTGTGCAGAGAGGAGGGCTGGGAAAGTGGGGGGATTTGTGCGGAGAGGAGGGCTGAGAAAGTGGTGGGGGGATTTGTGCGGAGAGGAGGGCTGGGAAAGTGGGGGGAATTTGTGCAGAGAGGAGGGCTGGGAAAGTGGGGGGATTTGTGCGGAGAGGAGGGCTGGTAAAATGGTGGGGGGATTTGTGCGGAGAGGAGGGCTGGGAAAGTGATGGGGGGATTTGTGTGGAGAGGAGGGCTGGGAAAGTGGTGGGGGGATTTGTGCGGAGAGGAGGGCTGGGAAAGTAGGGGGGGATTTGTGCGGAGAGGAGGGTTGGTAAAGTAGGGGGGGGATTTGTGCGGAGAGGAGAGCTGGGAAAGTGGGGGGGGGATTTGTGCGGAGAGGAGGGCTGGGAAAGTGGGGGGAATTTGTGCAGAGAGGAGGGCTGGGAAAGTGGGGGGATTTGTGCGGAGAGGAGGGCTGGGAAAGTGGTGGGGGGATTTGTGCGGAGAGGAGGGCTGGGAAAGTGGGGGGGGGATAAGTGGGGGGGGGATTTGTGTGGAAAAGAGGGCTGGGAAAGTAGGGGGGATTTGTGTGGAGAGGAGGGCTGGGAAAGTGGGGGGGGGATTTGTGCGGAGAGGAGGGCTGGGAAAGTGGGGGGAATATGTGCAGAGAGGAGGGCTAGGAAAGTGGTGGGGGGATTTGTGCAGAAAGGAAGGCTGGGAAAGTGGTTGGGGGATTTGTGCGGAGAGTGGAGGGCTGGGAAAGTGGGGGGGATTTGTGCGGAGAGAGGAGGGCTGGGAAAGTGGGGGGGGATTTGTGCGGAGAGGAGAGCTGGGAAAGTGGGGGGGGATTTGTGCGGAGAGGAGGGATGGGAAAGTGGGGGGAATTTGTGCAGAGAGGAGGGCTGGGAAAGTGGGGGGATTTGTGCGGAGAGGAGGGCTGTGAAAGTGGTGGGGGGATTTGTGCGGAGAGGAGGGCTGGGAAAGTGGGGGGAATTTGTGCAGAGAGAGGAGGGCTGGGAAAGTGGGGGGGATTTGTGCGGAGAGGATGGCTGGGAAAGTGGAGGGGATTTGTGCGGAGAGGAGGGCTGGGAAAGTGGGGGGGGATTTGTGCGGAGAGGAGGGCTGGGAAAGTGGTTGGGGGATTAGTGCGGAGAGGAGGGCTGGGAAAGTGGTTGGGGGATTTGTGCGGAGAGGAGGGCTGGGAAAGTGGTTGGGGGATTTGTGCGGAGAGGAGGGCTGGGAAAGTGGTGGGGGGATTTGTGCGGAGAGGAGGGCTGGGAAAGTGGTGGGGGGATTTGTGCGGAGAGGAGGGCTGGGAAAGTGGGGGGGATTTGTGCGGAAAGGAGGGCTGGGAAAGTAGGGGGGATTTGTGCGGAGAGGAGGGCTGGGAAAGTGGGGGGGTTTGTGCGGAGAGGAGGGCTGGGAAAGTGGGGGGAATTTGTGCAGAGAGGAGGGCTGGGAAAGTGGTGGGGGGATTTGTGCGGAGAGGAGGGCTGGTAAAGTGGGGGGGATTTGTGCAGAGAGGAGGGCTGGGAAAGTGGTGGGGGGATTTGTGCGGAGAGGAGGGCTGGGAAAGTGGTGGGGGATTTGTGCGGAGAGGATGGCTGGGAAAGTGGGGGGGGATTTTTGTGGAAAGGAGGGCTTGGAAACTAGGGGGGGATTTGTGCGGAGAGGAGGGCTGGGAAAGTGGGGGGGATTTGTGCGGAGAGGAATGCTGGGAAAGTGGGGGGAATATGTGCAGAGAGGAGGGCTGGGAAAGTGGGGGGATTTGTGCGGAGAGGAGGGCTGGGAAAGTGGGGGGGGGGTTTGTGCGGAGAGGAGGGCTGGGAAAGTGGGGGGATTTGTGCGGAGAGGAGGGTTGGGAAAGTGGTGGGGGGATTTGTGCGGAGAGAAGGGCTGGGAAAGTGGTGTCGGGATTTGTGCGGAGAGGAGGGCTGGGAAAGTGATTGGGGGATTTGTGTGGAGAGGAGGGCTGGGAAAATGGTGGGGGGATTTGTGCAGAGAGGAGGACTGGGAAAGTGGGGGGGATTTGTGCGGAGAGGAGGGCTGGGAATGTGGTGGGGGGATTTGTGCGGAGAGGAGGGTTGGTAAAGTAGGGGGGGGGATTTGTGCGGAGAGGAGGGCTGGGAAAGTAGGGGGGATTTGTGCGGAGAGGAGGGCTGGGAAAGTGGGGGGGATTTGTGCAGAGAGGAGGGCTGGGAAAGTGGGGGGATTTGTGCGGAGAGGAGGGCTGGGAAAGTGGTGGGAGGATTTGTGCGGAGAGGAGGGCTGGGAAAGTGATGGGGGGATTTGTGTGGAGAGGAGGGCTGGGAAAGTGGTGGGGGGATTTGTGCGGAGAGAAGGGCTGGGAAAGTAGGGGGGGATTTGTGCGGAGAGGAGGGCTGGGAAAGTGGTGGGGGGATTTGTGCGGAGAGGAGGGTTGGTAAAGTAGGGGGGGATTTGTGCGGAGAGGAGAGCTGGGAAAGTGGGGGGGGGATTTGTGCAGAGAGGAGGGCTGGGAAAGTGGGGGGAATTTGTGCAGAGAGGAGGGCTGGGAAAGTGGGGGGATTTGTGCGGAGAGGAGGGCTGGGAAAGTGGTGGGGGGATTTGTGTGGAGAGGAGGGCTGGGAAAGTGGGGGGAATTTGTGCAGAGAGGAGGGCTGGGAAAGTGGGGGGATTTGTGCGGAGAGGAGGGCTGGGAAAATGGTGGGGGGATTTGTGCGGAGAGGAGGGCTGGGAAAGTGATGGGGGGATTTGTGTGGAGAGGAGGGCTGGGAAAGTGGTGGGGGGATTTGTGCGGAGAGGAGGGCTGGGAAAGTAGGGGGGGATTTGTGCGGAGAGGAGGGCTGGGAAAGTGGTGGGGGGATTTGTGCGGAGAGGAGGGTTGGTAAAGTAGGGGGGGGATTTGTGCGGAGAGGAGAGCTGGGAAAGTGGGGGGGGATTTGTGCGGAGAGGAGGGCTGGGAAAGTGGGGGGAATTTGTGCGGAGAGGAGGGCTGGGAAAGTGGGGGGATTTGTGCGGAGAGGAGGGCTGGGAATGTGGTGGGGGGATTTGTGCGGAGAGGAGGGCTGGGAAAGTGATGGGGGGATTTGTACGGAGAGGAGGGCTGGGAAAGTGGGGGGGATTTGTGCGGAGAGGAGGGCTGGGAAAGTGGTGGGGGGATTTGTGCGGAGAGGAGGGTTGGTAAAGTGGGGGGGGATTCGTGCGGAGAGGAGGGCTGGGAAAGTGGTGGGGGGATTTGTGCAGAGAGGAGGGATGGGAAAGTGGTGGGGGGCTTTGTGCAGAGAGAAGGGCTGGGAAAGTGGGGGGGATTTGTCTGGAGAGGAGGGCTGGGAAAGTGATGGGGGGATTTGTGCGGAGAGGAGGACTGGGAAAGTGGGGGGATTTGTGTGGAAAGGAGGGCTGGGAAAGTAGGGGGGGATTTGTGCGGAGAGGAGGGCTGGGAAAGTGGGGGGGGATTTGTGCGGAGAGGAGGGCTGGGAAAGTGGGGGGAATTTGTGCAGAGAGGAGGGCTGGGAAAGTGGGGGATTTGTGCGGAGAGGAGGGCTGGGAAAGTGGTGGGGGGATTTGTGCGGAGAGGAGGGCTGGGAAAGTGATGGGGGATTTGTGTGGAGAGGAGGGCTGGGAAAGTGGTGGGGGGATTTGTGCGGAGAGGAGGGCTGGGAAAGTAGGGGGGATTTGTGCGGAGAGGAGGGCTGGGAAAGTGGTGGGGGGATTTGTGCGGAGAGGAGGGTTGGTAAAGTAGGGGGGGATTTGTGCGGAGAGGAGAGCTGGGAAAGTGGGGGGGGGGGATTTGTGCAGAGAGGAGGGCTGGGAAAGTGGGGGGATTTGTGCGGAGAGGAGGGCTGGGAAAGTGGTGGGGGGATTTGTGTGGAGAGGAGGGCTGGGAAAGTGGGGGGAATTTGTGCAGAGAGGAGGGCTGGGAAAGTGGGGGGATTTGTGTGGAGAGGAGGGCTGGGAAAATGGTGGGGGGATTTGTGCGGAGAGGAGGGCTGGGAAAGTGATGGGGGGATTTGTGTGGAGAGGAGGGCTGGGAAAGTGGTGGGGGGATTTGTGCGGAGAGGAGGGCTGGGAAAGTGGGGGGATTTGTGCCGAGAGGAGGGTTGGGAAAGTGGTGGGGGGATTTGTGCGGAGAGAAGGGCTGGGAAAGTGGTGTCGGGATTTGTGCGGAGAGGAGGGCTGGGAAAGTGATTGGGGGATTTGTGTGGAGAGGAGGGCTGGGAAAATGGTGGGGGGATTTGTGCGGAGAGGAGGACTGGGAAAGTGGGGGGGATTTGTGCGGAGAGGAGGGCTGGGAATGTGGTGGGGGGATTTGTGCGGAGAGGAGGGTTGGTAAAGTAGGGGGGGATTTGTGCGGAGAGGAGGGCTGGGAAAGTGGGGGGGGGCATTGTGCGGAGAGGAGGGCTGGGAAAGTGGGGGGAATTTGTGCAGAGAGGAGGGCTGGGAAAGTGGGGGGATTTGTGCAGAGAGGAGGGCTGGGAAAGTGGTGGGGGGATTTGTGCGGAGA
The DNA here is from genome assembly GCA_029206835.1 of Rana muscosa. Lineage (NCBI taxonomy): Eukaryota > Metazoa > Chordata > Amphibia > Anura > Ranidae > Rana > Rana muscosa. The sequence continues at coordinate 791,163,264 of CM055116.1, read as the reverse complement.
GGAGGGCTGAGAAAGTGATGGGGGGATTTGTGTGGAGAGGAGGGCTGGGAAAGTGGTGGGGGGATTTGTGCGGAGAGGAGGGCTGGGAAAGTGGGGGGGGGATTTGTGCGGAGAGGAGGGCTGGGAAAGTGGTGGGGGGATTTGTGCGGAGAGGAGGGCTGGGAAAGTGGTGTGGGGATTTGTGCGGAGAGGAGGGCTGGGAAAGTGGGGGGGGGGAATTTGTGTGGAAAGGAGGGCTGGGAAAGTAGGGGGGATTTGTGCGGAGAGGAGGGCTGGGAAAGTGGGGGGGATTTGTGCGGAGAGGAGGGCTGGGAAAGTGGGGGGAATTTGTGCAGAGAGGAGGGCTGGGAAAGTGGGGGGATTTGTGCGGAGAGGAGGGCTGGGAAAGTGGTGGGAGGATTTGTGCGGAGAGGAGGGCTGGGAAAGTGATGGGGGGATTTGTGTGGAGAGGAGGGCTGGGAAAGTGGTGGGGGGATTTGTGCGGAGAGAAGGGCTGGGAAAGTAGGTGGGGATTTGTGCGGAGAGGAGGGCTGGGAAAGTGGTGGGGGGATTTGTGCGGAGAGGAGGGTTGGTAAAGTAGGGGGGGATTTGTGCAGAGAGGAGAGCTGGGAAAGTGGGTGGGGGATTTGTGCAGAGAGGAGGGCTGGGAAAGTGGGGAGATTTGTGCGGAGAGGAGGGCTGGGAAAGTGGTGGGGGGATTTGTGTGGAGAGGAGGGCTGGGAAAGTGGGGGGAATTTGTGCAGAGAGGAGGGCTGGGAAAGTGGGGGGATTTGTGCGGAGAGGAGGGCTGGGAAAATGGTGGGGGGATTTGTGCGGAGAGGAGGGCTGGGAAAGTGATGGGGGGATTTGTGTGGAGAGGAGGGCTGGGAAAGTGGTGGGGGGATTTGTGCGGAGAGGAGGGCTGGGAAAGTAGGGGGGGATTTGTGCGGAGAGGAGGGCTGGGAAAGTGGTGGGGGGATTTGTGCGGAGAGGAGGGTTGGTAAAGTAGGGGGGGGATTTGTGCGGAGAGGAGAGCTGGGAAAGTGGGGGGGGGATTTGTGCGGAGAGGAGGGCTGGGAAAGTGGGGGGAATTTGTGCGGAGAGGAGGGCTGGGAAAGTGGGGGGATTTGTGCGGAGAGGAGGGCTGGGAATGTGGTGGGGGGATTTGTGCGGAGAGGAGGGCTGGGAAAGTGATGTGGGGATTTGTACGGAGAGGGGGGCTGGGAAAGTGGGGGGGATTTGTGCGGAGAGGAGGGCTGGGAAAGTGGTGGGGGGATTTGTGCGGAGAGGAGGGTTGGTAAAGTGGGGGGGGGATTCGTGCGGAGAGGAGGGCTGGGAAAGTGGTGGGGGGATTTGTGCAGAGAGGAGGGATGGGAAAGTGGTGGGGGGCTTTGTGCAGAGAGAAGGGCTGGGAAAGTGGGGGGGGATTTGTGTGGAGAGGAGGGCTGGGAAAGTGATGGGGGGATTTGTGCGGAGAGGAGGACTGGGAAAGTGGGGGGATTTGTGTGGAAAGGAGGGCTGGGAAAGTAGGGGGGATTTGTGTGGAGAGGAGGGCTGGGAAAGTGGTGGGGGGATTTGTGCGGAGAGGAGGGCTGGGAAAGTAGGGGGGGATTTGTGCGGAGAGGAGGGTTGGTAAAGTAGGGGGGGGGGATTTGTGCGGAGAGGAGAGCTGGGAAAGTGGGGGGGGGGATTTGTGCGGAGAGGAGGGCTGGGAAAGTGGGGGGAATTTGTGCAGAGAGGAGGGCTGGGAAAGTGGGGGGATTTGTGCGGAGAGGAGGGCTGGGAAAGTGGTGGGGGGATTTGTGCGGAGAGGAGGGTTGGTAAAGTGGGGGGGGATTCGTGCGGAGAGGAGGGCTGGGAAAGTGGTGGGGGGATTTGTGCAGAGAGGAGGGATGGGAAAGTGGTGGGGGGCTTTGTGCAGAGAGAAGGGCTGGGAAAGTGGGGGGGATTTGTGTGGAGAGGAGGGCTGGGAAAGTGATGGGGGGATTTGTGCGGAGAGGAGGACTGGGAAAGTGGGGGGATTTGTGTGGAAAGGAGGGCTGGGAAAGTAGGGGGGATTTGTGCGGAGAGGAGGGCTGGGAAAGTGATGGGGGGATTTGTGTGGAGAGGAGGGCTGGGAAAGTGGTGGGGGGATTTGTGCGGAGAGGAGGGCTGGGAAAGTAGGGGGGGATTTGTGCGGAGAGGAGGGTTGGTAAAGTAGGGGGGGGGATTTGTGCGGAGAGGAAAGCTGGGAAAGTGGGGGGGGATTTGTGCGGAGAGGAGGGCTGGGAAAGTGGGGGGAATTTGTGCAGAGAGGAGGGCTGGGAAAGTGGGGGGATTTGTGCGGAGAGGAGGGCTGGGAATGTGGTGGGGGGATTTGTGCGGAGAGGAGGGCTGGGAAAGTGATGGGGGGATTTGTACGGAGAGGAGGGCTGGGAAAGTGGGGGGATTTGTGCGGAGAGGAGGGCTGGGAAAGTGGTGGGGGGATTTGTGCGGAGAGGAGGGTTGGTAAAGTGGGGGGGGATTTGTGCGGAGAGGAGGGCTGGGAAAGTGGTGGGGGGATTTGTGCAGAGAGGAGGGATGGGAAAGTGGTGGGGGGCTTTGTGCGGAGAGAAGGGCTGGGAAAGTGGGGGGGATTTGTGTGGAGAGGAGGGCTGGGAAAGTGGTGTGGGGATTTGTGCGGAGAGGAGGGCTGGGAAAGTGGGGGGGGGGGAATTTGTGTGGAAAGGAGGGCTGGGAAAGTAGGGGGGGATTTGTGCGGAGAGGAGGGCTGGGAAAGTGGGGGGGGATTTGTGCGGAGAGGAGGGCTGGGAAAGTGGGGGGAATTTGTGCAGAGAGGAGGGCTGGGAAAGTGGGGGATTTGTGCGGAGAGGAGGGCTGGGAAAGTGGTGGGGGGATATGTGCGGAGAGGAGGGCTGGGAAAGTGATGGGGGATTTGTGTGGAGAGGAGGGCTGGGAAAGTGGTGGGGGGATTTGTGCGGAGAGAAGGGCTGGGAAAGTAGGGGGGGAATTGTGCGGAGAGGAGGGCTGGGAAAGTGGTGGGGGGATTTGTGCGGAGAGGAGGGTTGGTAAAGTAGGGGGGATTTGTGCGGAGAGGAGAGCTGGGAAAGTGGGGGGGGGGATTTGTGCAGAGAGGAGGGCTGGGAAAGTGGGGGGATTTGTGCGGAGAGGAGGGCTGGGAAAGTGGTGGGGGGATTTGTGTGGAGAGGAGGGCTGGGAAAGTGGGGGGAATTTGTGCAGAGAGGAGGGCTGGGAAAGTGGGGGGATTTGTGTGGAGAGGAGGGCTGGGAAAATGGTGGGGGGATTTGTGCGGAGAGGAGGGCTGGGAAAGTGATGGGCGGATTTGTGTGGAGAGGAGGGCTGGGAAAGTGGTGGGGGGATTTGTGCGGAGAGGAGGGCTGGGAAAGTGGGGGGATTTGTGCGGAGAGGAGGGTTGGGAAAGTGGTGGGGGGATTTGTGCGGAGAGAAGGGCTGGGAAAGTGGTGTCGGGATTTGTGCGGAGAGGAGGGCTGGGAAAGTGATTGGGGGATTTGTGTGGAGAGGAGGGCTGGGAAAATGGTGGGGGGATTTGTGCGGAGAGGAGGACTGGGAAAGTGGGGGGGATTTGTGCGGAGAGGAGGGCTGGGAATGTGGTGGGGGGATTTGTGCGGAGAGGAGGGTTGGTAAAGTAGGGGGGGATTTGTGCGGAGAGGAGGGCTGGGAAAGTGGGGGGGGGAATTGTGCGGAGAGGAGGGCTGGGAAAGTGGGGGGAATTTGTGCAGAGAGGAGGGCTGGGAAAGTGGGGGGATTTGTGCAGAGAGGAGGGCTGGGAAAGTGGTGGGGGGATTTGTGCGGAGAGGAGGGCTGAGAAAGTGATGGGGGGATTTGTGTGGAGAGGAGGGCTGGGAAAGTGGTGGGGGGATTTGTGCGGAGAGGAGGGCTGGGAAAGTGGGGGGGGATTTGTGCGGAGAGGAGGGCTGGGAAAGTGGTGGGGGGATTTGTGCGGAGAGGAGGGCTGGGAAAGTGGGGGGGGGAATTTGTGTGGAAAGGAGGGCTGGGAAAGTAGGGGGGATTTGTGCGGAGAGGAGGGCTGGGAAAGTGGGGGGGATTTGTGCGGAGAGGAGGGCTGGGAAAGTGGGGGGAATTTGTGCAGAGAGGAGGGCTGGGAAAGTGGGGGGATTTGTGCGGAGAGGAGGGCTGGGAATGTGGTGGGGGGATTTGTGCGGAGAGGAGGGTTGGTAAAGTAGGGGGGATTTGTGCGGAGAGGAGGGCTGGGAAAGTGGGGGGGGAATTGTGCGGAGAGGAGGGCTGGGAAAGTGGGGGGAATTTGTGCAGAGAGGAGGGCTGGGAAAGTGGGGGGATTTGTCCAGAGAGGAGGGCTGGGAAAGTGGTGGGGGGATTTGTGCGGAGAGGAGGGCTGAGAAAGTGATGGGGGGATTTGTGTGGAGAGGAGGGCTGGGAAAGTGGTGGGGGGATTTGTGCGGAGAGGAGGGCTGGGAAAGTGGGGGGGGATTTGTGCGGAGAGGAGGGCTGGGAAAGTGGTGGGGGGATTTGTGCGGAGAGGAGGGCTGGGAAAGTGGTGTGGGGATTTGTGCGGAGAGGAGGGCTGGGAAAGTGGGGGGGGGGAATTTGTGTGGAAAGGAGGGCTGGGAAAGTAGGGGGGATTTGTGCGGAGAGGAGGGCTGGGAAAGTGGGGGGGGATTTGTGCGGAGAGGAGGGCTGGGAAAGTGGGGGGAATTTGTGCAGAGAGGAGGGCTGGGAAAGTGGGGGGATTTGTGCGGAGAGGAGGGCTGGGAAAGTGGTGGGAGGATTTGTGCGGAGAGGAGGGCTGGGAAAGTGATGGGGGGATTTGTGTGGAGAGGAGGGCTGGGAAAGTGGTGGGGGGATTTGTGCGGAGAGAAGGGCTGGGAAAGTAGGGGGGGATTTGTGCGGAGAGGAGGGCTGGGAAAGTGGTGGGGGGATTTGTGCGGAGAGGAGGGTTGGTAAAGTAGGGGGGGATTTGTGCGGAGAGGAGAGCTGGGAAAGTGGGGGGGGATTTGTGCAGAGAGGAGGGCTGGGAAAGTGGGGTTAATTTGTGCAGAGAGGAGGGCTGGGAAAGTGGGGGGATTTGTGCCGAGAGGAGGGCTGGGAAAGTGGTGGGGGGATTTGTGTGGAGAGGAGGGCTGGGAAAGTGGGGGGAATTTGTGCAGAGAGGAGGGCTGGGAAAGTGGGGGGATTTGTGCGGAGAGGAGGGCTGGGAAAATGGTGGGGGGATTTGTGCGGAGAGGAGGGCTGGGAAAGTGATGGGGGGATTTGTGTGGAGAGGAGGGCTGGGAAAGTGGTGGGGGGATTTGTGCGGAGAGGAGGGCTGGGAAAGTAGGGGGGGGATTTGTGCGGAGAGGAGGGCTGGGAAAGTGGTGGGGGGATTTGTGCGGAGAGGAGGGTTGGTAAAGTAGGGGGGGGATTTGTGCGGAGAGGAGAGCTGGGAAAGTGGGGGGGGGGATTTGTGCGGAGAGGAGGGCTGGGAAAGTGGGGGGAATTGGTGCGGAGAGGAGGGCTGGGAAAGTGGGGGGATTTGTGCGGAGAGGAGGGCTGGGAATGTGGTGGGGGATTTGTGCGGAGAGGAGGGCTGGGAAAGTGATGGGGGGATTTGTACGGAGAGGAGGGCTGGGAAAGTGGGGGGGATTTGTGCGGAGAGGAGGGCTGGGAAAGTGGTGGGGGGATTTGTGCGGAGAGGAGGGTTGGTAAAGTGGGGGGGGGATTCGTGCGGAGAGGAGGGCTGGGAAAGTGGTGGGGGGATTTGTGCAGAGAGGAGGGATGGGAAAGTGGTGGGGGGCTTTGTGCAGAGAGAAGGGCTGGGAAAGTGGGGGGGATTTGTGTGGAGAGGAGGGCTGGGAAAGTGATGGGGGGATTTGTGCGGAGAGGAGGACTGGGAAAGTGGGGGGATTTGTGTGGAAAGGAGGGCTGGGAAAGTAGGGGGGATTTGTGCGGAGAGGAGGGCTGGGAAAGTGATGGGGGGATTTGTGTGGAGAGGAGGGCTGGGAAAGTGGTGGGGGGATTTGTGCGGAGAGGAGGGCTGGGAAAGTAGGGGGGGATTTGTGCGGAGAGGAGGGTTGGTAAAGTAGGGGGGGGGATTTGTGCGGAGAGGAGAGCTGGGAAAGTGGGGGGGGGATTTGTGCGGAGAGGAGGGCTGGGAAAGTGGGGGGAATTTGTGCAGAGAGGAGGGCTGGGAAAGTGGGGGGATTTGTGCGGAGAGGAGGGCTGGGAATGTGGTGGGGGGATTTGTGCGGAGAGGAGGGCTGGGAAAGTGATGGGGGGATTTGTACGGAGAGGAGGGCTGGGAAAGTGGGGGGATTTGTGCGGAGAGGAGGGCTGGGAAAGTGGTGGGGGGATTTGTGTGGAGAGGAGGGTTGGTAAAGTGGGGGGGGATTTGTGCGGAGAGGAGGGCTGGGAAAGTGGTGGGGGGCTTTGTGCGGAGAGAAGGGCTGGGAAAGTGGGGGGGATTTGTGTGGAGAGGAGGGCTGGGAAAGTGGTGTGGGGATTTGTGCGGAGAGGAGGGCTGGGAAAGTGGGGGGGAATTTGTGTGGAAAGGAGGGCTGGGAAAGTAGGGGGGGATTTGTGCGGAGAGGAGGGCTGGGAAAGTGGGGGGGGATTTGTGCGGAGAGGAGGGCTGGGAAAGTGGGGGGAATTTGTGCAGAGAGGAGGGCTGGGAAAGTGGGGGATTTGTGCGGAGAGGAGGGCTGGGAAAGTGGTGGGGGGATTTGTGCGGAGAGGAGGGCTGGGAAAGTGATGGGGGATTTGTGTGGAGAGGAGGGCTGGGAAAGTGGTGGGGGGATTTGTGCGGAGAGGAGGGCTGGGAAAGTAGGGGGGATTTGTGCGGAGAGGAGGGCTGGGAAAGTGGTGGGGGGATTTGTGTGGAGAGGAGGGCTGGGAAAGTGGGGGGAATTTGTGCAGAGAGGAGGGCTGGGAAAGTGGGGGGATTTGTGTGGAGAGGAGGGCTGGGAAAATGGTGGGGGGATTTGTGCGGAGAGGAGGGCTGGGAAAGTGATGGGGGGATTTGTGTGGAGAGGAGGGCTGGGAAAGTGGTGGGGGGATTTGTGCGGAGAGGAGGGCTGGGAAAGTAGGGGGGGATTTGTGCGGAGAGGAGGGCTGGGAAAGTGGTGGGGGGATTTGTGCGGAGAGGAGGGTTGGTAAAGTAGGGGGGGGGATTTGTGCGGAGAGGAGAGCTGGGAAAGTGGGGGGGGATTTGTGCGGAGAGGAGGGCTGGGAAAGTGGGGGGAATTTGTGCAGAGAGGAGGGCTGGGAAAGTGGGGGATTTGTGCGGAGAGGAGGGCTGGGAAAGTGGTGGGGGGATTTGTGCGGAGAGGAGGGCTGGGAAAGTGATGGGGGATTTGTGTGGAGAGGAGGGCTGGGAAAGTGGTGGGGGGATTTGTGCGGAGAGGAGGGCTGGGAAAGTAGGGGGGATTTGTGCGGAGAGGAGGGCTGGGAAAGTGGTGGGGGGATTTGTGCGGAGAGGAGGGTTGGTAAAGTAGGGGGGGATTTGTGCGGAGAGGAGAGCTGGGAAAGTGGGGGGGGGATTTGTGCGGAGAGGAGGACTGGGAAAGTGGGGGGATTTGTGTGGAAAGGAGGGCTGGGAAAGTAGGGGGGATTTGTGCGGAGAGGAGGGCTGGGAAAGTGATGGGGGGATTTGTGTGGAGAGGAGGGCTGGGAAAGTGGTGGGGGGATTTGTGCGGAGAGGAGGGCTGGGAAAGTAGGGGGGGATTTGTGCGGAGAGGAGGGTTGGTAAAGTAGGGGGGGGGATTTGTGCGGAGAGGAGAGCTGGGAAAGTGGGGGGGGGATTTGTGCGGAGAGGAGGGCTGGGAAAGTGGGGGGAATTTGTGCAGAGAGGAGGGCTGGGAAAGTGGGGGGATTTGTGCGGAGAGGAGGGCTGGGAATGTGGTGGGGGGATTTGTGCGGAGAGGAGGGCTGGGAAAGTGATGGGGGGATTTGTACGGAGAGGAGGGCTGGGAAAGTGGGGGGATTTGTGCGGAGAGGAGGGCTGGGAAAGTGGTGGGGGGATTTGTGTGGAGAGGAGGGTTGGTAAAGTGGGGGGGGATTTGTGCGGAGAGGAGGGCTGGGAAAGTGGTGGGGGGCTTTGTGCGGAGAGAAGGGCTGGGAAAGTGGGGGGGATTTGTGTGGAGAGGAGGGCTGGGAAAGTGGTGTGGGGATTTGTGCGGAGAGGAGGGCTGGGAAAGTGGGGGGGGGAATTTGTGTGGAAAGGAGGGCTGGGAAAGTAGGGGGGGATTTGTGCGGAGAGGAGGGCTGGGAAAGTGGGGGGGGATTTGTGCGGAGAGGAGGGCTGGGAAAGTGGGGGGAATTTGTGCAGAGAGGAGGGCTGGGAAAGTGGGGGATTTGTGCGGAGAGGAGGGCTGGGAAAGTGGTGGGGGGATTTGTGCGGAGAGGAGGGCTGGGAAAGTGATGGGGGATTTGTGTGGAGAGGAGGGCTGGGAAAGTGGTGGGGGGATTTGTGCGGAGAGGAGGGCTGGGAAAGTAGGGGGGATTTGTGCGGAGAGGAGGGCTGGGAAAGTGGTGGGGGGATTTGTGTGGAGAGGAGGGCTGGGAAAGTGGGGGGAATTTGTGCAGAGAGGAGGGCTGGGAAAGTGGGGGGATTTGTGTGGAGAGGAGGGCTGGGAAAATGGTGGGGGGATTTGTGCGGAGAGGAGGGCTGGGAAAGTGATGGGGGGATTTGTGTGGAGAGGAGGGCTGGGAAAGTGGTGGGGGGATTTGTGCGGAGAGGAGGGCTGGGAAAGTAGGGGGGGATTTGTGCGGAGAGGAGGGCTGGGAAAGTGGTGGGGGGATTTGTGCGGAGAGGAGGGTTGGTAAAGTAGGGGGGGGGATTTGTGCGGAGAGGAGAGCTGGGAAAGTGGGGGGGGATTTGTGCGGAGAGGAGGGCTGGGAAAGTGGGGGGAATTTGTGCAGAGAGGAGGGCTGGGAAAGTGGGGGATTTGTGCGGAGAGGAGGGCTGGGAAAGTGGTGGGGGGATTTGTGCGGAGAGGAGGGCTGGGAAAGTGATGGGGGATTTGTGTGGAGAGGAGGGCTGGGAAAGTGGTGGGGGGATTTGTGCGGAGAGGAGGGCTGGGAAAGTAGGGGGGATTTGTGCGGAGAGGAGGGCTGGGAAAGTGGTGGGGGGATTTGTGCGGAGAGGAGGGTTGGTAAAGTAGGGGGGGATTTGTGCGGAGAGGAGAGCTGGGAAAGTGGGGGGGGGATTTGTGCAGAGAGGAGGGCTGGGAAAGTGGGGGGATTTGTGCGGAGAGGAGGGCTGGGAAAGTGGTGGGGGGATTTGTGTGGAGAGGAGGGCTGGGAAAGTGGGGGGAATTTGTGCAGAGAGGAGGGCTGGGAAAGTGGGGGGATTTGTGTGGAGAGGAGGGCTGGGAAAATGGTGGGGGGATTTGTGCGGAGAGGAGGGCTGGGAAAGTGATGGGGGGATTTGTGCGGAGAGAAGGGCTGGGAAAGTGGTGTCGGGATTTGTGCGGAGAGGAGGGCTGGGAAAGTGATTGGGGGATTTGTGTGGAGAGGAGGGCTGGGAAAATGGTGGGGGGATTTGTGCGGAGAGGAGGACTGGGAAAGTGGGGGGGATTTGTGCGGAGAGGAGGGCTGGGAATGTGGTGGGGGGATTTGTGCGGAGAGGAGGGTTGGTAAAGTAGGGGGGGATTTGTGCGGAGAGGAGGGCTGGGAAAGTGGGGGGGGGCATTGTGCGGAGAGGAGGGCTGGGAAAGTGGGGGGAATTTGTACAGAGAGGAGGGCTGGGAAAGTGGGGGGATTTGTGCAGAGAGGAGGGCTGGGAAAGTGGTGGGGGGATTTGTGCGGAGAGGAGGGCTGAGAAAGTGATGGGGGGATTTGTGTGGAGAGGAGGGCTGGGAAAGTGGTGGGGGGATTTGTGCGGAGAGGAGGGCTGGGAAAGTGGGGGGGGGGATTTGTGCGGAGAGGAGGGCTGGGAAAGTGGTGGGGGGATTTGTGCGGAGAGGAGGGCTGGGAAAGTGGTGTGGGGATTTGTGCGGAGAGGAGGGCTGGGAAAGTGGGGGGGGGAATTTGTGTGGAAAGGAGGGCTGGGAAAGTAGGGGGGATTTGTGCGGAGAGGAGGGCTGGGAAAGTGGGGGGGATTTGTGCGGAGAGGAGGGCTGGGAAAGTGGGGGGAATTTGTGCAGAGAGGAGGGCTGGGAAAGTGGGGGGATTTGTGCGGAGAGGAGGGCTGGGAAAGTGGTGGGAGGATTTGTGCGGAGAGGAGGGCTGGGAAAGTGATGGGGGGATTTGTGTGGAGAGGAGGGCTGGGAAAGTGGTGGGGGGATTTGTGCGGAGAGAAGGGCTGGGAAAGTAGGGGGGGATTTGTGCGGAGAGGAGGGCTGGGAAAGTGGTGGGGGGATTTGTGCGGAGAGGAGGGTTGGTAAAGTAGGGGGGGATTTGTGCGGAGAGGAGAGCTGGGAAAGTGGGTGGGGGATTTGTGCAGAGAGGAGGGCTGGGAAAGTGGGGGGATTTGTGCGGAGAGGAGGGCTGGGAAAGTGGTGGGGGGATTTGTGTGGAGAGGAGGGCTGGGAAAGTGGGGGGAATTTGTGCAGAGAGGAGGGCTGGGAAAGTGGGGGGATTTGTGCGGAGAGGAGGGCTGGGAAAATGGTGGGGGGATTTGTGCGGAGAGGAGGGCTGGGAAAGTGATGGGGGGATTTGTGTGGAGAGGAGGGCTGGGAAAGTGGTGGGGGGATTTGTGCGGAGAGGAGGGCTGGGAAAGTAGGGGGGGATTTGTGCGGAGAGGAGGGCTGGGAAAGTGGTGGGGGGATTTGTGCGGAGAGGAGGGTTGGTAAAGTAGGGGGGGATTTGTGCGGAGAGGAGAGCTGGGAAAGTGGGGGGGGATTTGTGCGGAGAGGAGGGCTGGGAAAGTGGGGGGAATTTGTGCGGAGAGGAGGGCTGGGAAAGTGGGGGGATTTGTGCGGAGAGGAGGGCTGGGAATGTGGTGGGGGGATTTGTGCGGAGAGGAGGGCTGGGAAAGTGATGTGGGGATTTGTACGGAGAGGGGGGCTGGGAAAGTGGGGGGGATTTGTGCGGAGAGGAGGGCTGGGAAAGTGGTGGGGGGATTTGTGCGGAGAGGAGGGTTGGTAAAGTGGGGGGGGATTCGTGCGGAGAGGAGGGCTGGGAAAGTGGTGGGGGGATTTGTGCAGAGAGGAGGGATGGGAAAGTGGTGGGGGGCTTTGTGCAGAGAGAAGGGCTGGGAAAGTGGGGGGGATTTGTGTGGAGAGGAGGGCTGGGAAAGTGATGGGGGGATTTGTGCGGAGAGGAGGACTGGGAAAGTGGGGGGATTTGTGTGGAAAGGAGGGCTGGGAAAGTAGGGGGGATTTGTGCGGAGAGGAGGGCTGGGAAAGTGATGGGGGGATTTGTGTGGAGAGGAGGGCTGGGAAAGTGGTGGGGGGATTTGTGCGGAGAGGAGGGCTGGGAAAGTAGGGGGGGATTTGTGCGGAGAGGAGGGTTGGTAAAGTGGGGGGGGGGATTTGTGCGGAGAGGAGAGCTGGGAAAGTGGGGGGGGGATTTGTGCGGAGAGGAGGGCTGGGAAAGTGGGGGGAATTTGTGCAGAGAGGAGGGCTGGGAAAGTGGGGGGATTTGTGCGGAGAGGAGGGCTGGGAAAGTGGTGGGGGGATTTGTGCGGAGAGGAGGGTTGGTAAAGTGGGGGGGGATTCGTGCGGAGAGGAGGGCTGGGAAAGTGGTGGGGGGATTTGTGCAGAGAGGAGGGATGGGAAAGTGGTGGGGGGCTTTGTGCAGAGAGAAGGGCTGGGAAAGTGGGGGGGATTTGTGTGGAGAGGAGGGCTGGGAAAGTGATGGGGGGATTTGTGCGGAGAGGAGGACTGGGAAAGTGGGGGGATTTGTGTGGAAAGGAGGGCTGGGAAAGTAGGGGGGATTTGTGCGGAGAGGAGGGCTGGGAAAGTGATGGGGGGATTTGTGTGGAGAGGAGGGCTGGGAAAGTGGTGGGGGGATTTGTGCGGAGAGGAGGGCTGGGAAAGTAGGGGGGGATTTGTGCGGAGAGGAGGGTTGGTAAAGTAGGGGGGGGGATTTGTGCGGAGAGGAGAGCTGGGAAAGTGGGGGGGGATTTGTGCGGAGAGGAGGGCTGGGAAAGTGGGGGGAATTTGTGCAGAGAGGAGGGCTGGGAAAGTGGGGGGATTTGTGCGGAGAGGAGGGCTGGGAATGTGGTGGGGGGATTTGTGCGGAGAGGAGGGCTGGGAAAGTGATGGGGGGATTTGTACGGAGAGGAGGGCTGGGAAAGTGGGGGGATTTGTGCGGAGAGGAGGGCTGGGAAAGTGGTGGGGGGATTTGTGCGGAGAGGAGGGTTGGTAAAGTGGGGGGGGATTTGTGCGGAGAGGAGGGCTGGGAAAGTGGTGGGGGGATTTGTGCAGAGAGGAGGGATGGGAAAGTGGTGGGGGGCTTTGTGCGGAGAGAAGGGCTGGGAAAGTGGGGGGGATTTGTGTGGAGAGGAGGGCTGGGAAAGTGGTGTGGGGATTTGTGCGGAGAGGAGGGCTGGGAAAGTGGGGGGGGGGGAATTTGTGTGGAAAGGAGGGCTGGGAAAGTAGGGGGGGATTTGTGCGGAGAGGAGGGCTGGGAAAGTGGGGGGGATTTGTGCGGAGAGGAGGGCTGGGAAAGTGGGGGGAATTTGTGCAGAGAGGAGGGCTGGGAAAGTGGGGGATTTGTGCGGAGAGGAGGGCTGGGAAAGTGGTGGGGGGATTTGTGCGGAGAGGAGGGCTGGGAAAGTGATGGGGGATTTGTGTGGAGAGGAGGGCTGGGAAAGTGGTGGGGGGATTTGTGCGGAGAGGAGGGCTGGGAAAGTAGGGGGGATTTGTGCGGAGAGGAGGGCTGGGAAAGTGGTGGGGGGATTTGTGCGGAGAGGAGGGTTGGTAAAGTAGGGGGGATTTGTGCGGAGAGGAGAGCTGGGAAAGTGGGGGGGGGATTTGTGCAGAGAGGAGGGCTGGGAAAGTGGGGGGATTTGTGCGGAGAGGAGGGCTGGGAAAGTGGTGGGGGGATTTGTGTGGAGAGGAGGGCTGGGAAAGTGGGGGGAATTTGTGCAGAGAGGAGGGCTGGGAAAGTGGGGGGATTTGTGTGGAGAGGAGGGCTGGGAAAATGGTGGGGGGATTTGTGCGGAGAGGAGGGCTGGGAAAGTGATGGGCGGATTTGTGTGGAGAGGAGGGCTGGGAAAGTGGTGGGGGGATTTGTGCGGAGAGGAGGGCTGGGAAAGTGGGGGGATTTGTGCGGAGAGGAGGGTTGGGAAAGTGGTGGGGGGATTTGTGCGGAGAGAAGGGCTGGGAAAGTGGTGTCGGGATTTGTGCGGAGAGGAGGGCTGGGAAAGTGATTGGGGGATTTGTGTGGAGAGGAGGGCTGGGAAAATGGTGGGGGGATTTGTGCGGAGAGGAGGACTGGGAAAGTGGGGGGGATTTGTGCGGAGAGGAGGGCTGGGAATGTGGTGGGGGGATTTGTGCGGAGAGGAGGGTTGGTAAAGTAGGGGGGGATTTGTGCGGAGAGGAGGGCTGGGAAAGTGGGGGGGGAATTGTGCGGAGAGGAGGGCTGGGAAAGTGGGGGGAATTTGTGCAGAGAGGAGGGCTGGGAAAGTGGGGGGATTTGTGCAGAGAGGAGGGCTGGGAAAGTGGTGGGGGGATTTGTGCGGAGAGGAGGGCTGAGAAAGTGATGGGGGGATTTGTGTGGAGAGGAGGGCTGGGAAAGTGGTGGGGGGATTTGTGCGGAGAGGAGGGCTGGGAAAGTGGGGGGGGATTTGTGCGGAGAGGAGGGCTGGGAAAGTGGTGGGGGGATTTGTGCGGAGAGGAGGGCTGGGAAAGTGGGGGGGGGAATTTGTGTGGAAAGGAGGGCTGGGAAAGTAGGGGGGATTTGTGCGGAGAGGAGGGCTGGGAAAGTGGGGGGGATTTGTGCGGAGAGGAGGGCTGGGAAAGTGGGGGGAATTTGTGCAGAGAGGAGGGCTGGGAAAGTGGGGGGATTTGTGCGGAGAGGAGGGCTGGGAATGTGGTGGGGGGATTTGTGCGGAGAGGAGGGTTGGTAAAGTAGGGGGGGATTTGTGCGGAGAGGAGGGCTGGGAAAGTGGGGGGGGAATTGTGCGGAGAGGAGGGCTGGGAAAGTGGGGGGAATTTGTGCAGAGAGGAGGGCTGGGAAAGTGGGGGGATTTGTCCAGAGAGGAGGGCTGGGAAAGTGGTGGGGGGATTTGTGCGGAGAGGAGGGCTGAGAAAGTGATGGGGGGATTTGTGTGGAGAGGAGGGCTGGGAAAGTGGTGGGGGGATTTGTGCGGAGAGGAGGGCTGGGAAAGTGGGGGGGGATTTGTGCGGAGAGGAGGGCTGGGAAAGTGGTGGGGGGATTTGTGCGGAGAGGAGGGCTGGGAAAGTGGTGTGGGGATTTGTGCGGAGAGGAGGGCTGGGAAAGTGGGGGGGGGGGAATTTGTGTGGAAAGGAGGGCTGGGAAAGTAGGGGGGATTTGTGCGGAGAGGAGGGCTGGGAAAGTGGGGGGGATTTGTGCGGAGAGGAGGGCTGGGAAAGTGGGGGGAATTTGTGCAGAGAGGAGGGCTGGGAAAGTGGGGGGATTTGTGCGGAGAGGAGGGCTGGGAAAGTGGTGGGAGGATTTGTGCGGAGAGGAGGGCTGGGAAAGTGATGGGGGGATTTGTGTGGAGAGGAGGGCTGGGAAAGTGGTGGGGGGATTTGTGCGGAGAGAAGGGCTGGGAAAGTAGGGGGGGATTTGTGCGGAGAGGAGGGCTGGGAAAGTGGTGGGGGGATTTGTGCGGAGAGGAGGGTTGGTAAAGTAGGGGGGGATTTGTGCGGAGAGGAGAGCTGGGAAAGTGGGGGGGGGATTTGTGCAGAGAGGAGGGCTGGGAAAGTGGGGTTAATTTGTGCAGAGAGGAGGGCTGGGAAAGTGGGGGGATTTGTGCGGAGAGGAGGGCTGGGAAAGTGGTGGGGGGATTTGTGTGGAGAGGAGGGCTGGGAAAGTGGGGGGAATTTGTGCAGAGAGGAGGGCTGGGAAAGTGGGGGGATTTGTGCGGAGAGGAGGGCTGGGAAAATGGTGGGGGGATTTGTGCGGAGAGGAGGGCTGGGAAAGTGATGGGGGGATTTGTGTGGAGAGGAGGGCTGGGAAAGTGGTGGGGGGATTTGTGCGGAGAGGAGGGCTGGGAAAGTAGGGGGGGGATTTGTGCGGAGAGGAGGGCTGGGAAAGTGGTGGGGGGATTTGTGCGGAGAGGAGGGTTGGTAAAGTAGGGGGGGGATTTGTGCGGAGAGGAGAGCTGGGAAAGTGGGGGGGGGGGATTTGTGCGGAGAGGAGGGCTGGGAAAGTGGGGGGAATTTGTGCGGAGAGGAGGGCTGGGAAAGTGGGGGGATTTGTGCGGAGAGGAGGGCTGGGAATGTGGTGGGGGATTTGTGCGGAGAGGAGGGCTGGGAAAGTGATGGGGGGATTTGTACGGAGAGGAGGGCTGGGAAAGTGGGGGGGATTTGTGCGGAGAGGAGGGCTGGGAAAGTGGTGGGGGGATTTGTGCGGAGAGGAGGGTTGGTAAAGTGGGGGGGGATTCGTGCGGAGAGGAGGGCTGGGAAAGTGGTGGGGGGATTTGTGCAGAGAGGAGGGATGGGAAAGTGGTGGGGGGCTTTGTGCAGAGAGAAGGGCTGGGAAAGTGGGGGGGATTTGTGTGGAGAGGAGGGCTGGGAAAGTGATGGGGGGATTTGTGCGGAGAGGAGGACTGGGAAAGTGGGGGGATTTGTGTGGAAAGGAGGGCTGGGAAAGTAGGGGGGATTTGTGCGGAGAGGAGGGCTGGGAAAGTGATGGGGGGATTTGTGTGGAGAGGAGGGCTGGGAAAGTGGTGGGGGGATTTGTGCGGAGAGGAGGGCTGGGAAAGTAGGGGGGGATTTGTGCGGAGAGGAGGGTTGGTAAAGTAGGGGGGGGGATTTGTGCGGAGAGGAGAGCTGGGAAAGTGGGGGGGGGATTTGTGCGGAGAGGAGGGCTGGGAAAGTGGGGGGAATTTGTGCAGAGAGGAGGGCTGGGAAAGTGGGGGGATTTGTGCGGAGAGGAGGGCTGGGAATGTGGTGGGGGGATTTGTGCGGAGAGGAGGGCTGGGAAAGTGATGGGGGGATTTGTACGGAGAGGAGGGCTGGGAAAGTGGGGGGATTTGTGCGGAGAGGAGGGCTGGGAAAGTGGTGGGGGGATTTGTGTGGAGAGGAGGGTTGGTAAAGTGGGGGGGGATTTGTGCGGAGAGGAGGGCTGGGAAAGTGGTGGGGGGCTTTGTGCGGAGAGAAGGGCTGGGAAAGTGGGGGGGATTTGTGTGGAGAGGAGGGCTGGGAAAGTGGTGTGGGGATTTGTGCGGAGAGGAGGGCTGGGAAAGTGGGGGGGGGAATTTGTGTGGAAAGGAGGGCTGGGAAAGTAGGGGGGGATTTGTGCGGAGAGGAGGGCTGGGAAAGTGGGGGGGGATTTGTGCGGAGAGGAGGGCTGGGAAAGTGGGGGGAATTTGTGCAGAGAGGAGGGCTGGGAAAGTGGGGGATTTGTGCGGAGAGGAGGGCTGGGAAAGTGGTGGGGGGATTTGTGCGGAGAGGAGGGCTGGGAAAGTGATGGGGGATTTGTGTGGAGAGGAGGGCTGGGAAAGTGGTGGGGGGATTTGTGCGGAGAGGAGGGCTGGGAAAGTAGGGGGGATTTGTGCGGAGAGGAGGGCTGGGAAAGTGGTGGGGGGATTTGTGCGGAGAGGAGGGTTGGTAAAGTAGGGGGGGATTTGTGCGGAGAGGAGAGCTGGGAAAGTGGGGGGGGGATTTGTGCAGAGAGGAGGGCTGGGAAAGTGGGGGGATTTGTGCGGAGAGGAGGGCTGGGAAAGTGGTGGGGGGATTTGTGTGGAGAGGAGGGCTGGGAAAGTGGGGGGAATTTGTGCAGAGAGGAGGGCTGGGAAAGTGGGGGGATTTGTGTGGAGAGGAGGGCTGGGAAAATGGTGGGGGGATTTGTGCGGAGAGGAGGGCTGGGAAAGTGATGGGGGGATTTGTGTGGAGAGGAGGGCTGGGAAAGTGGTGGGGGGATTTGTGCGGAGAGGAGGGCTGGGAAAGTAGGGGGGGATTTGTGCGGAGAGGAGGGCTGGGAAAGTGGTGGGGGGATTTGTGCGGAGAGGAGGGTTGGTAAAGTAGGGGGGGGGATTTGTGCGGAGAGGAGAGCTGGGAAAGTGGGGGGGATTTGTGTGGAGAGGAAGGCAGGGAAAGTGGTGGGAGGATTTGTTCGGAGAGGAGAGTGGGGGGATTTGTGCGGAGAGGAGGGCTGGGAAAGTGGGGGGGATTTGTGCAGAGAGGAGGGCTGGGAAAGTGGGGGGGATTTGTGTGGAGAGGAAGGCAGGGAAAGTGGTGGGAGGATTTGTTCGGAGAGGAGAGTGGGGGGATTTGTGCGGAGAGGAGGGCTGGGAAAGTGGGGGGGGATTTGTGTGGAGAGGAAGGCAGGGAAAGTGGTGGGAGGATTTGTTCGGAGAGGAGAGTGGGAGGATTTGTGCGGAGAGGAGGGCTGGGAAAGTGGGGGGGATTTGTGTGGAGAGGAAGGCAGGGAAAGTGGTGGGAGGATTTGTTCGGAGAGGAGAGTGGGGGGATTTGTGCAGAGCGGGAGCTGGGAAAGTGGAGGGGGTGGAAAATTATCCAGATAGGAGAACTTGGAAGGGGGAGCTTTGTACAGAGGTAAGAGCTGCAGGGGGCAGTAGGCAGGTTGTGCAAAATGAGAGCTGTGGAGAATGGGGAAGGCTGTGCAGAGGTGAGAGCTGTAGGGGAAACTGGAGGTGCAGAGGTGAAACATGAGAGGTGGCAAAAGTGAGAGCTGTGGATTGGGGGTAAGCTTTAGATGGGGGGTGCAGAAGGGGAGCAGAGATAATATGGATGGGAGTGCAGAGTGGAGCTGTGGACATGGGAAAGAAGAGGGGAGCTGTGGATGAGGGTTGCAGAGGTTAGGTGTGGATGGGGGACACAGAAGTAAGCAAAGAGATAAGCAGAAGTGAGTATTTGATGGTTACTTTTGGGGGGGTACTTGAGGGGGAAGACCAGGGATAGTAAAGCATACAGAGTTAATGACTAATGCCCCATACACACGATCATTTTTAATGTCATTTTTAAAACTGACGTTTTTCTCGTCATTTTTTTTCTTGTTTCCTCTCAAGCCTGTCTTGCGTACACACCACCATTTTAAAAAATGTTCAAGAAAAGCGCAGTGACGTACAACACGTACGACGGCACTATAAAGGGGAAGTTCCGTTCGAATGGCGCCACCCTTCATGTTAGTAAAGTTTGTTGAGAGACGATTCGCTCTTTTCAGTCTTGTGCTTTTCAGTCCGTTACAGCATGACGAATGTGCTATCTCCATTACGAACGCTAGTTTTACCAGAACGAGCGCTCCCGTCTCATACTTGATTCTGAGCATGCGCATTTTTTTTCATGTCGTTAAAGCATGCACACTATCGTTTTTCACGTCGTTAAAAAAAACGACATGAAAAACGACGTGAAAAAAGAGAGCATGTTCGAAATTTTTAATGCCCGTTTTTCACGTCGTTAAAAATGCTCTGGAGCATACACACGATCATTTTTAATGGCCATTTTTTTTAATGGCATTTTTAACGGCATGAAAAATGATCGTGTGTATGGGGCATAAGAGTATGTAATGTATGGTACTTCTTATTAATGCTGTACTCTGTACAATGGGTTTTGCGTTACATACTCCTGCACTTTGTATGCTGGACTGCATATGACATATGCTTTACCACTGTTCTCTTTGTAATATATTGCTAACCCCTGCCCTCTGTACACAGGATTATATGCTCCATATTTCTGAGAACATGGGACGCTTCGCATTGAATGTAAGTACTATCCTGATGGCTGTTTTTTTTTTTCTGCGCCTTGTGTGATGTGCTGCTTACAACTGCACAATACACACTCCTGAGCCCTGTGTGTTATGAAGTCCTGAGTCCTGTACTTTGTGTGTTACACATTCCTGAACCATGCGGCTTGTGTGATACACAGTTCTAAGCCTTTATTTATTAAAATTATTTGTTGCTGCTGTACTTCTCTCCTCTAAGGAAAGTGTGTCTTGGGGTGGTATTTAGCGGTGGTTGGTTGTGGGGTTTGGGCATGGTTGGGGCGTGGTTGGGGGCGGGGATTTGGGCAGGGAGGGTGAGTTCCTGCACCTAATTTCTGAGAAAAAAAGCCCTGCCCTGCACCAATGCACAACTATTGGTACCCAGTGCAGCATCCAGCACACAGCCTGCGGCATAAACTTAAGGTCCCTACTCACATGTCCCCAGGACAGTTTCCTCCTTCCAGCTTCCTTTGGACCCAAACCTGTGAGTGAGATGGTGCTTCTCAGGACCTAATATCTTGTGGACCTAATCTCTGAAGTCAGTTCTGAGCAAGTCTATTTAAACCTTTATTCCTGGCCCTTCCTAGGCCTCCTGGAGCAGATGTTCAGTCTATGGGCTGCCTCACGGCAGCAGCTCCTACACCTCTAAAACCCTCCTGGGGAGAAGGAACCCTATTCTCCAGTGTCTCAAACTATATATGCACACTCCACACCTTTTAACGGTAATAACACAGGTAGTAGTTGATCCAGGAAAAATACCATTGCCTCCTGGGAAAATAGTTTTTTCCCCCACTGGAGCTAATTGGATCATACTTTATTGGTGTTTTTTTGTCCTCCTTTGGATCAACTATGGGTATAGGATAGTTTGTGTGGAGGTTTTCTATTTGTGTTTTTTTATTTTTATTGGTTGATCTAGATGGACTAGTGTCTTTTTTTCCACCTGACTAACTATGTAACTATGTTCTCATGCTGATAAAAAAGACTTTATGCTATTTTTAATAAAACCGTGCAAAAAAAGGTATTTCTATAAAGAGTTCTTATCCACAGTCATCAATTAGATGTAATGTTTTATTCTCTGGAAAATTAAACCCATAGTCATATTTTTTACCATGTACAACAACTGAGTTTTTTACTCCTTTTACAAAAAAGCCCACAATGGTACAAGTGATCATGAATATAGAGAACCACGGACAAGACTAGGGAAAATTCTTGCAGCCTTTTTTGTAACTGTAGACAGTGGGGTTGATTTAATAATACCGGAGAGTTCAAAATCTGGTGTAGCTCTGCAAGGTAGCCAATAAGCTTCTAACTTCAGCTTGTTCAATTAAACAATGGCAAAAATCATGGAAGATTATTGGTTTCTATGCAGAGCTGCACCAGATTTTGTGCTCTCCAGTTTTAGTAAATCAACCCCAGTATGCCTTTGAGTAATATGAAGTCCTGAGGAAAGCATTAACTAGAAAAGTAGAATGTAGGGCCACATAATTTGCTCTGTGCACATTTAAGCTATTGTTTAATCTTTACTAAAAGTGTCAGCATGCCAACCACCGGCTGGCTACAAATTTCTAACTCCAGAGTGTGTTCATTGGCATATAGCAAAGAGGATTGTTTGGTCCATGGAGCTCCCTGCAGATCCAGACACTTAAAACATGGTTCCAGAGGAGTAACTTAAGCCTGGCACACACGATTTTTTTTCATTCAACCCAACAGGCTGAATCAAAAAAACAAACTGAGCCCTCATCGGATGCCTGTCGACAGACCTTTTTTCGGTCACGCCCCTTCGACAGAAGCCAGCTAATTGGACTGGATGCTGTACACATGAACCAAATGTCGGCCAGTTTCTATTCAACCGACCATTGCCGCCCGGTGTGTATGACCCTTAACTCCTTTCCTCTATCTGCCAGGTACAAGCTCTGTGCCGGCAGGTTGGAGAGTTAGAGCTGCAGACCAAAGATAGGCAAAAAGTCCCTCTCTGCATTGAACCTCTCCACCCTACCCCTGGCACCACCATTGCTGGGCCCCCATGCTGACCCAGTGGAGCCTGGGTTCAGTATGGGGGACTGGCTGACCCCCCAACCTCTCAACAGACCTGCTGGCCACCTAGCACATAGTCAATGTGAGATGCATATTTTTTTAAAGGCTGTGTGTTTTGTAAATCCTGTTTTTTTTTTTTTTTTGTTATTTCTTACCTAGGTCAAATGAATACATTCCTGGGAGACATTGTTCTGCACTTTTATCACAACATCCTCCAAATAAATATATTTTTCTTTTCACCATGCTGTAAAAAAAAGTTAATAGGTTAACCAACAACTTACCAAAAAAGCTGTATGTATTCAGTAGGTAAAAAAACAGTAGAAACCCCTATTCAGTACCATATAGGACCAGATTTGGTTTCCCCATATAATTACAGTAACTCAATGTATTACTGTTGAATGGTCGACCCGCTCCTGTTGAATAGTCATCTTGGAAAGCCGGCATTTAATCAGTGCTCATAGCCAATGTGTTGATCTGTGCATTTGGACGTGGGATGGGGGGGGGGGGGGATTTCTCCATGTCAGGAGATCCCTGCATCAACATCACTTGTGTTGATGTGGGGATCTGTTAGTTTTTTTTTTTTCATTCAACCCTCTGGGATTGAATGAAAAAAAATCTGAACAGGTAAAGCACAGTGCCTTGGAAAAGTATTCATACCCCTTGAACATTGTTTTCATGTTACAACCAAAAATGTAAATGTATTTTATTGGGATTTTATGTGATAGTCCAACACAAAGTATATGTGAAATGGAAGGAAAATGATAAATGGTTTTTAATTTTTTTTTACAAATAAGTATCTGAAAAGTGTGGCGTGCGTTTTTTTAGAGCCAATGGTCAGCTTCCTTGTAATAACCAATGCGGCTAATCAGCTGCTCGGCTGTTATTACAAGTAGCGGGAGGGAACATCCCGCCACCTTTCGCGGCTCGCCCGGGCTTTCCGCAGGGAGTCCCGAGCTACCAGCCACCACATCCGCTGGCTGGCCGGAGAGCCGAACAAAGCCAGAATTGGCTTTAATCAGGTCTCGAATCTAGTAACCCGGCAGCGATGTCATGACATCACTTCCAGTTTAATATAGCCTTAAAGGCAAATGACAGTATTTAAAACAGCCAAACTTGGCTATTTGAATGCTTGTACAGTGCCTTGAAAAAGTATTCATACCCCTTGAAATTTTCCACATTTTGTCATGTTACAACGAAAAACATAAATGTATTTTATGTGATAGACCAACACAAAGTAACACATAATTGTGAAGTGGAAGAAAAATTATAAATGGTTTTCAAAATGTTTTTACAAATAAATATGTGAAAAGTGTGGCGTGCATTTGTATTCAGCCCCCCTGAGTCAATACTTTGTAGAACCACCTTTTGCTGCAATTACAGCTGCAAGTCTTTTTTAGACATATGCATTCGTTTTCGTCCGAATGCATTTTCGTCCGAATTTTGGGGATTAACAAACGATAACGAATGTGCAGAGTCAGAAATCCGAAAGATCCGACATAAAAAATGCTTTATTTTTGTTGCAACAACAGTTCAATAGAGAGAAGATTCGACATGACGGTGACAATAGCGATCTGTGTCTATCTGTGTCTATCGAACCTGCAGTTGAATCTGCCTAAAGCCCCGTACACACGGTCTGACTTTTTGCCAACAAAACTTCATTTTGAGCAAGTTTGACAAAGAATCCGACCGTGTGTACGCTCCATCGGACAAACTTTTTTGGTTTTCATCGGACAAAAGTTCGGTCTGCAAACGGACAAACTTTTGGCCAACAAAAGTCAGATGGAGCAAAGTCCGACCGTGTGTACAGAAAACCATCAGACTTTTGTCCGATGGACAAACTAAATAATGTTAAAATCAACCAACAATAGCAGAAGTTGACCAAAGGGTGGCGGTAAAGAGCAGAAAAAACATGTTATGTTGGAAAAAGTTTTGGGAAAGTTTGCAGAAAAGTTCTGTGGTGTGTATGCTATGGGTGTACCCGGCCAACTCCGTTCGGACAAAAATCCACAGAAAAGTCCGATGGAAGTCCGACCGTGTGTACGAGGCTTAACCTAACTCTATTAGTCTGAGATTATTCGACATAGAGAGAAAAGATTAGACATTATAGAGACATGAAGATTCGACATAGAGAGAAAAGATTCGACATAGAGAGAAAAGATTTGACATTATAGAGACATGAAGATTCGACTAAGCAGCTAAAAACATACGATCGCCACGAGCGGACATTTATGATCAAATGCCCCGCCCATAGGCTATAGAAGAATTTTTTTTTTTAAGAAGAGCAGCTATAGAAGAATTCTAATGTTGGTTGACTAGTAATAATAATTGATGTATATAATTATTACCAGTCATACAACATTAGAATTCTACTATAGCATGTGGGCAGAGCATTCGACTTGGCGGCCTTATGTAGTGTGTTGCAGCGTTGGTTAAAGGAAAGAGACAGAGAGAGAGACAGTGTAATTTGATTTGAGTTAGATAGAGCAGGCAGGCGAGTCAGTTAGCTTTTGTTTCAGTGTGTAGAGGATATATATGCATCCTAGGTGTTGTATATATATTTACACACTGTATTCAGTTTAGCTAGATCCATTCCTGTTATTCTCTATACTGACAGGCAGGCAGGTGATTGTGCTAGCTGCAGTGTTTCACTTAGTGTACTGTGTCCTTTGCACAGTGTGCACCAAAAGCTTACCTCAATACAATTGCTGGTGTTCTGATACAAATACAGGCAGGGAGCTGCAGTATTTTGCTTTAGTGTCCTTTGCACAGTGTGCACCAAAAGCTTACCTGAATACAATTGCTGGTGTTCTGATACAAATACAGGCAGGGAGCTGCAGTATTTTGCTTTAGTGTCCTTTGCACAGTGTGCACCTAAAGCTTACCTCAATACAATTGCTGGTGTTCTCATACAAATACCACAGGCAGGGAGCTGCAGTATTTTCAGTTATAGTGTACTGTGTCATCCATATTGCCGGGACCAGACATTACATTAAAGCCGTAAGCAGTTTTAAATTACTTTTTTTCCTTTATAAATGTCATTTTGTGCAGGGACAGTTCTAAACATGGGAAACACGTGCCACTTCACAGGCATACTATAGACACCCCCCAGGTACGATATTTAACCACTTCAATACCAGGCACTTATGCACCTTCCCGCCCAGACCAATTTTCAGCTTTCAGCGCTCTCACACTTTGAATGACAATTACTCAGTCATGCTACATTGTATCCAAACAATTTTTCTTATCATTTTCCTCTCGCAAATAGAGCTTTCTTTTGGTGGTATTTAATCGCCACTGTTTTTTTTTTATTTTTTGCGATATAAGCCAAAAATCAGCGAATTTAAAAAAAGAAAACACACTTTTTTTTAGTTTCTATTGTAAAATTTTGCAAATAAGTAATTTTTCTTCATAAATTTGTGCCAAAATTTATACTGCTACATATCTTTGGTAAAAATAACCCAAATTAGTGTATATTATTTGGTCTTTGTGAAAGTTATAGAGTCTACAAACTATGGTGCCAATCACTGAAAATTGATCACATCTGATCAGGCCTGATGTACTGAAGGCCTATCTCATTTCTTGAGACACTAACAAGCCAGGAAAGTACAAATACCCCAAAATTACCCCTTTTTGGAAAGTAGACAGCCCAAGGTATTTACTAAGAGGCATGGTGAGTTTTTTGAAGTTGTATTTTTTTCCCACAATTTTTGGGAAAATTAGGATTTTTTTTATTACACAAACTGGTAATTTTAACAGGTTATTTCTCTCACACAGCATATGCATAATTGCAACTACACCCCAAAATACATTCTGCTACTCCTGAGTATAGCGATACCACATGTGTGAGACTTTTACACAGCCTGGCCACATACAAAGGCCCAACATTGAAGTAGCACTTTCAGGCGTTCTACAAGCATAAATTGCACATATCCTTTCTAAACCACCTATTACACTTTTGAAGGCCCTGGAGCACCAGGACAATTGAATTGTCCACAAAATGATCCCATTTTGGAAAGCACACACCCCAACGTATAATCAATGAAGCATTATGAGTCTTTTGAACGGTTCATTTTTTTTCCAGAAGGTTTTGGAACATGTGGAAAAAAATGAAAATGCATTTTTTTTACACAAGGTTGTCCATTTATAAGATATTTCAAACACATAGCATATACATAGCAAAAATGACACCCCAAAATGCATTCCGATACTCCTCCTGAGTATGGCGATACCACATGTGTGAGACATTTACACAGCCTGGCCACATACAGATGCCCAACATCCAAGTAGCACCTCCAGGCATTCTAGCAGCATTAATTGCACATATCATTTTCTGACTACCGATCACATTTTTGAAAGCCCTTCATATATCTAACACATAGCAGGTACATACCAAATAACAAAAGATTACCTGTGGTTTTAGAAGTGCAGTGGTCCACAGAGGAGAGCATCGGTCCAGGCAGCAGGCAGGGATGAGGTCAGCGACAGCAAAAGAAATCATCCAGGCAGCAGGCAGGAATACTGTTCATAGTTCGTACAGGCAGAGATACTGTAAGCACAGCCAGAGCACAGCCAAAGCACAGCCAAAGCACAGGTCCAGGTAGCAGGCAGAGGTGTCCCGGCAGAAATACTGTCCAAAGTCAGTAGAGGCAGCAGGCAGATATATGGTCAACACAGCCAAAGTATTGGTCCAAACAGCAGGAAGAAACATGGTCCATAATGTCATGGGTCATTACAGGCAGTAATATGGTCAGCACAGCCAAAGTATTGGTCCAGGCAGCAGGAAGGACCATCAAGCTTAGAGCCAGGGGACAGGGGTAGAGGCTTCTCCCACCCAAATCGCTTTGAAGCCTCCGGGCAACCAGACCCTGTTCTGGGAGCACAGAAAACGAAAAACTGGTTTTCTCTACTCAGAACGCTATTCTGAAGCCCCTCACATATGTGAGACCCCTGTGTACTAAAAGTACATGGCCAAAAGATCAGTCCAAGTGGCAGGCAAAAACATGGTCGATTAATAGGCCAAGGTCGGTACATGTGGAAGTCAGAAACGTGGTTTAAATCGGCAGGCAGAGGCATCATCGGTAAACAGGCCAGGGTCAGTTAATTAACATGGAAGGTAGTAATATGTTAGCAGGCAAATGGGGAAATGGCAGTCTGTTAATAATAAGGGGAACTAATGCATGTATGATAATTTTTGAAGCAATTTCCGATGCACAGGCCAGGTTGGGAGGGACAATCGGGACAATAATAGGTGGTGTCTCTTCTTACTCCTCCTCTGCTGCATACACAGCATTTCTTTTGGCGTCTTCTTCCAGATTCTGTGGGGGGGATGATAAAGGGAAAATGTCGCTCGTGAAGTCGACTCACACTATCAGAGCGAATGCTTCCTGGGGCAGGATCTTGGTGGTAAATGAGGGCATCGATGATATCTTCGATATAATGGAGGTAGGGGATTTGTTGATTTTGAGTTGCTTTTTGGTAGCAAACAAACAAATTAAAAAGAGCCATGTGAAACAGGTGAAAAGCAACTTTCTTGTGCCAATAACGGGACTTTCTGGTTGATAAGTAGGGCTGTAGTTTCTGGTCATTTAAATCCACCCCCATGTACAAATTGTAGTCGTGGACACATTCGGGCTTTAAAATGGGGCCGCGTCTTCTTTGGATCTCCACCACGGTGTCATTGTGGATCGTAGAGAGGATGTGGACATCTTTCTTGCCCCTCCACTTCATGGCAAACACCTCCTTGTTCCTCATGAATGCCGATTCTCCAGGTTGCAATTTTTTGGTCAACAAATTTTGTGGGAATCCCTTCCGTTTTTTTTTTTAAGGTACCGCAGGCCGGGGTTTGCTTACTGTAAAGGTGATGAAAAAGGGGCAGGCTGGTATAGTAATTGTCAACATATAAATGGTATCCTTTTCCGAACAGGGGGTATGCCAACTCCCAGACAATTTTCCCACTAGTTCCAATATATGTGGGGCAATCACGGGGCTGGAGCTGGGAGTCTTTGCTTTCGTAGATCCTGAATGTGAAGACGTATCCATTGGCTCGATTGCATAATTTATTTATTTTAACCCATACCTGGCTCTCTTGCTTGGTATATATTGCTTGAAGTGCAGTCGGCCAGTGAAATGTATGAGGGACTCGTCCACACAAATTTTTTGGTCTGGGGTGAAAACTTCTTGAAATCGCTGGGAAAAGGCATTGATTAGGGGGCGTATCTTCTACAATTTGTCGTAGTTGGGATGATCTCGGGGAGGGCACTGTGAATTGTCATTGATGTAGAGAAAACGCATAATCATGTCGTATCTTGTCCTGGACATGACAGCAGAATATATGGGCATGTGTTGGATGGGGCGTTTGGACCAATATGCATGGACTTCGTTCTTTTTTGTAAGCCCCATATTGAACGTAAGGCCCAAAAACAATTTAAATTCGTCCAATGTTAGACGCCGCCACTGGAACATGTGGGCGTAGGAAGAATTGGGGTTGGCAGCAATAAATTGGGATGCATACAGATTAGTTTGATCCACTATATTTTGCAGCAAATCTTGTGGGAAAAATAAACAAAAATAATCAAATTGAGAAAAATGTGTAGTGTCGGGCTGTACACCTTGCTGTGCGGTGAAAGGGGGGAAGATAGCGGATCCTGAGTTGGCAGGCAACCATAAGGGGTTTGCCAGGGCATCGGGAAGGTAGGACTGGGGCTGGATTCTTTGGGTTGGGCGTGTATTTCCATTACTTGTACTGGGCTCCTCTTCCTGGGGTATGGCGCTGCTGGTGGTGGGCAGATCTCCTGATCTTGGTCCTGATCTTGGTCCTGATCGCATTCTTTTGGGAGGGACGGTTTCCTCCGGGGACTCGGACTCTAAGCCACTATCCTCCACTGGCTCGTATTCCGAACCAGAATCAGATGATGGGAACTCCCCGCTGCTCTCATCATCCGACATGGCAAGAATAGTATATGCCTCCTCAGGTGTGTAAACCCTTTGGGACATTATGGCAGTGCTTATTTGTGGGCCTGTGTAATGGTACTGCTGGTGGTAGTGGTGGCGGCCTGTGTGGTGGTACCGATGGAGGTATTAGTGGTGGGCCTGTGTGGTGGTACCGATGGAGGTATTAGTGGTGGGCCTGTGTGGTGGTACCGATGGTGGTATGGGTGGTGGTGGTACCAATGGCAGTACAGGTGGTGGTGGTACCGATGGCGGTACGGGTGGTGGTGATGGCGGTACAGGTGGCGGTACGGATGGTGGTGGTACCGATGGCAGTACAGGTGGTGGTGGCGCTACCGAACGGTGGAACGGGTGGTGGTACCGATGGTGGCCCTAGTGGCGATACTGGTAGTGGGCCTGTGTGGCAGTATAGATGCTGGGCCTGATGGCGGTACTAGTGGCGGTACTGGTGGTGGTACCTTTGGCGGTACTGGTAGCCTGTGTGGCGGTACCAATGGCGGTACCGATGGAGGTGGGCCTGTGACAGAGGATTGACAGATGGGCCGATTGATTGATTGACAGATGGGCTGATTGATTGATTGACAGATGGGCTGATTGATTGACAGATGGGCTGATTGATTGATTGATAAATTGGCTGATTGACAGATGGGCTGATTGGCTGGGCTGATTGACAGATGGGCTGATTGGCTGGGCTGATTGACAGATGGGCTGATTAATGTGCTGGGCTGTGTGACAGGTCCTCTTTATTGGGGGGAGGGCGTGTTGTGCACAGTATACAGTATATATAGACAATACACTACACTGATCTCACTTACTGATCCCTGCTCTCTTCTCACAGATCGGTGTGTGAGGAGAGAGCAGGGATCAGGTAGTAACTGCTCCTGTGTTTACATTTGTGATCGGCTGTGATTGGACACAGCCGGTCACGTGGTAAACAGCTAATTTCATTGGCTGTTAACCCTGATCAGGGAAGCGCTGTGTCCAAGGGACACTCGCCTTCCCCGATCCCCGCTCTGCAAGCCTCTGGCGGCGCGCACGGAGCACGCCGCCGAGTTTGTTGTGACATGTGATCAGCTGTGACTTTGACACAGCTGATCACATGGTAAACAGCCAATGAAATTGGCTGTTTACCGTGATCGGGGAAGCACCATGTCCGAGAGACACACGCCGCCCCTGATCACCGCGCTGCGCGCCCCCGCGGGCCCGTGCTAGGCATTATCCTGCAGGATGTCAATAGACGCCCAGTCATGGTTAAATTAATATTTCACCTTTTTTTTTTCACTTCATGCATCATTAAAATCACTGCTCCCGAAAAAACTGCCTTTTTTAAAACTTTTTTTTGCATTGATACATGTCCCCTGGGGCAGGACCCGGGTCCCCAAACCCTTTTTAGGACAATAACTTGCATATTAGCCTTTATATTTAGCACTTTTGATTTCGAACGTTCGAGTCCCATAGACTCTAATAGGGTTCTAAAGTTCGTGCAAACTTTCGGTCCGTTCGCAGGTTCTGGTGCGAACCGAATCGGGGGGTGTTCATCCCTAATTAGAACGCATACTTCTCAAAGATACAGAATTTATACAAACTATGATATTTTGTTTGTTGGAAACAACCTCAAATAAAAAATTGTTATATGAAAAGTTAAGCTGAGCATTGTTTAAATCAGGTCAATGAAGAACTTATTTTATTTGAATGTACTTATTTAGGCATTAGCCATATTGCTTCCAGAACATCATAAGAATTTACTGGAAAGACTCCATTCTTTGGAGACTGACAACCAAAAAAATCCATATGCCGGTTTGATTAATTTTACATCATAATAATATGATTGGGAATGAACTTTAGTAATTCATCTACAAATTTATCATTGACTTATGAGAGCCAGCACAAAACATTAGTGATACTTTATTTAAAAGTGACAATGGAGAACAGTGAAGAGGGGGGGCCTCCTTTGCAAATAACAAATAACAAGAACTGCGCCTGCTGGGACAGTTGGAGCATGGAGTATTTCTAGTACTGAGCTGGTTGACTTGGAGAATATATGTGATTGTATATTTGTGAATTGTATATAAGCTGCAGAAGCTGTCTTAAAGCAAATCTAATAACTGTTTTTTGGCTTAAACCACCAGTATAAATGTCTGAATATGGTTGGTGTGTACTCCCCTTTTTGCCCAGATGGGTTGTGGGCTCAGATAACCCAATTACTAAATGAAGAGATCAGCACATTACAATATTTTTTTTTTTTTTTTTACTAGTTGTTATATCAAGATACTTGTGAAATTACTTCTCCTGTAAACCAAATGTATACATATTGTACACCACCTGAAAACTATATTTTGAAAACTGGTAAAACTGTTGCCTTTTCAAAGTAGAGGTCCTTGCCCAATTTGAAACATTCTGTCATGGTATGATATAAGGTTCGGAAGCCAGTTGTAGCACTATTTAAGTCTGTGAGTAAGAAGCTGGAAATATACAAGCAGATCCTCCAAGCGAATGATGCAGGCTCATTTGAGGTACAGGGTCTAAGCACTAGCTGATCTTCACCAGAGCTTCTGATGGCGAAGATGGGTTTTGCTACGTGCTAATTTTAGGTCGCAACCATCAGGAGTGCCCAGTAGGAAAAGAGCAAGCAGGGGTTGGGTAATGGCTGAAGTCGATAAGGAAGGAACAAAGGGTTTAAGGTTCACCAGAAACAAGATATAAGGCAAGGTTGTCCAAGGAATCAGGCAAGGAGCTGTCCAGCATCTCTAATGGCACAGCATTAGAACTACAGTCAGACACCGCAGAGGCCCAGTTTCAGATCTGGACCCTGACACATTTACCTACATTGCCCTTAATTTATCTTTTGCTATATATAGCCTGCTCTAAAATACAGGCTCTCAAAGACTAGAATTGCTAGCTAGCTGGCCATCTTTTGTAGCTTTTGTCTCACACCTGAAGTGAGGGGGAATGCATTGGGCTCAGTATAGCCCTAAGATGTTTCAGGGGGACTCAAAGGACGAGATCCATTGCAAGTGGGAAACTTGCCTGGGACTCTATGGAAACCCAATCTGGTTGGTAGTGTTTGCTATGGAGTTGGCCTAGTTGAGCGAGCTGTGCTGTCACGTAGTATTTCCTAAAGTCGGGCACTCCTAGTCCACCAATATCCTTAGGAGCATACATTGTGACCCTTGCTATTCTGGGGTCTTTGGTACCCCAAATAAAATGGCAAATTTTGGATTGGAACCACCGAGTGGCGTTAACAGGGACCTGGATCAGCAAAGTACAGAAAAAATATAGTAACTTGGGCAGGATTGTCATTTTAACAGCAATCCTACCCAAACTCATGTCTGGCCATGCCTGCATGTCTTTTAATAGCCTAGCAAATAGAGTAGGGTAGTTGGCCTTGTAAAGGGAGGAAACGCTGGGGGTCAGTCAGATTCCTAAATAGGAGAGGGACGTCTGCTACCACTGAAAAGAGTATTGAGACTGCATACTCTGTAGAGTCGAGGTTGGCAAATTAACATTCATCGCCTCTGATTAATCGTGATTAACTATGAGCCCAGACACTCTCCCAAAGTGGCTCAAAAGAGACAGAAAGTTTGGCAGCGTAGTGTGGGGAGAGGTGATCAACATCATCAGGTCATCAGCGAATAAAGCACACTTATGGCTCCTCCCCCCACTCTCTATCCCCAAAATGTCTGGGTTCTGACGTATCGCTATTGCAAGAGTTTTGATGGCTATGACGAACAGTATAGGAGATAACGGACATCCTTGCCGAGTGCCCGATGAGACGTGTATCGGGTCTGATCTGTGGCCCCTCAGAACCATCTGAGCTGTGCTTATTGGATGCACATTTTGATTTTGCACTGCTACAGTATTTATCATTATTTCGCACACCTTTCCCACACACACTGCAGGTACATTCACGTTATTGACACGCACCCATTCCTCTCTACTTTTGACATTCACTGTTTTTCACTCTTTCCCTTTACAGACTATTTCCATCCTGTGGCCATCTTTGTTATTCCCACTTTACGATGAGGTTCTTCTACCTACTAATAGTTAATTTATTTATCTGATTTTCAGCATTTAAACGCATCATACCCCTGATGATTGGCAGAAGCCATTAAACGCGTCGGGTTTTCAACTAACAATGCTCAGCTTAGCCCCCTAATCATGAATTTTTATAACACCAATACTTTTTATCTGCTTTGATCATGTGATTTATTGATTCTTTGCTGATATGTTTATTTGTATTAAATGTTATTAATCATGTCCATTGATTGTTTGTATCAAATTTATGATTATGATTATTATGTAAATGTTGTATAATTAAATTTACATTAATTTATTATGTTGCTTAACTAAATAATTTCTTTGCTCTCTCATATCATGGACCACCCTTAGGGGTAATTGGCATCTAATCAAAATGAATGAGACTAACTTTTCCATATTTATCCATATCTATCATTCACAGTGACGTGTTTCACGCAAAGTCCCAATTTCCTTCCTTACCTGTTTACAATATCTGAGCTGTGGGTTAGCTAAATAATGAGTGCAGCGAGGCCAAGAACTTAGGACCGAATTTCAATCTCAACAAAACCCGGAACAGAAAAGGCCACGAGAGGGAATCAAAAGCTTTACGGATGTCAAGGGACAGCTGCATCCCAGTTCTATTCGTTCCGCTATCCCAAGAGGAGTGTAGTATGCAAATAAGGTGAATTGCTCCATGGACCTGGCTGGCAGCCTGTCTGTGCAGCAAAAATCCTATCTGGTCAGAGTGTATGTAGCTAGCTAAAAATGACGACAGCCTATTTACCAAATTTTGGTAAATAGCTTCAAGTCAGTATTAATTAAGGCTATTGGACGGTAGTTAGCTACATTACTGTGGTCTTTATGGGGCTTAAGAATGAGAGTAATAATTGCTCTATTAGAATTCATCTCAATTGGATTGTCCTTTTGGATGGCTTTAAAGAATAGCACTAAGGATGGGGCCAAAAAGGGAGCACATTTTTTATAGTATAGGGTTGTGAACCCATCTGGGCCCAGCACTTTGCCCAGTGGGGCTTGTTTAATGACCGCCAATACCACCTCCACTGTAACTTCCTTATCTAGGAGGTCTCTATGTTTGTCTGTTAGAGTTGGGATAGGGAGCCGGTCGACTAAGTCATCAAATTCTGGCTGACAAGTATTGTTCTTGCCATCATATAATTTCTTATAGTAGGCATGAAATTCCCACAAAACCAAATTGGGGTTTTGGGTAAAGGTGCCGTCAGGGGCTAGGGAACGTGGGGGGGGGGCTGGCGTCTAGGGGCTAGCCTTGTCACCAAGAATTTACCTCGTTTGTCCACTTGGGAGAAGAACCTGGCCTGTGTCCAGCGTAATTGTTTCTCTGCTTTTGTTTAATTCCAATCGATCAGCCTCAATCTGACTAAGTAAATTCAACTGGGGTTGCGTTTATGTTCTTTGAGTATAGCTGCTAGGTCATCCTCTTTTTGCTTCAGCAAAGCATCATAATGTCTCTTATACCTATCAGCCATCTGACTCAAAATACCCCTGAACGTGGCCTTGTGAGTGGCCCAGGTGCACAATGGTAAGGTATGTGCTGGGTCATTCAGGGAGAAGTACTCCTTCAGAGCCATTTCAATATCAAGGCAAGTGACCTGGATTGCTAAGGTGTGATTCATTCAGGCGCCAGGCACAGGAAGTCATATAGCTTCGCAAAGAGGACCATTATTGGGGAATGATCAGACCAGGGGTCTCTAAGATCTTAGAAGACATGCCGAAGGGTAATGACGTGGCAGGCGTGAAGATGTGGTCTATCCGCGAGTACGTCAGATGAACATGGGAATAATAAGTGTAGTCATGTTTTGTAAACTCTGTGGTCTTATCCTCATAAATGACCACTAACAGTGCAGAGCCGCTCTGAGTGACATCACTGTGCTCCCCATAATCACCATATATCATGTTTAGGCTCAGGTGTAAAGATAC
This sequence comes from Rana muscosa, assembly GCA_029206835.1. Taxonomy (NCBI): domain Eukaryota; kingdom Metazoa; phylum Chordata; class Amphibia; order Anura; family Ranidae; genus Rana; species Rana muscosa. The sequence continues at coordinate 791,129,553 of CM055116.1, read as the reverse complement.
TTTGTGGATGAGGACACTTGATAATGTATGAATTATTTTTTAATGTCCCCTTCACACACTCTCAATCACATCTTCTGTTCCACCTAAACAATAGGGACAATGGGAAAACAACGTGAAAGAACAGATTTTTTTTGCCAAAAATGGTTTATATTCAATTTGCAGATAATCTACACACATACTGTATATCAACACCCTAAAATAAAACAGTGTGTTTTATTAACCCAAAAGATATTGAAATCAACGACGCAGGCTCAGGCACACAAAAAAGAATATCTACGTTTCTTGGCCCACCTCACGTCAGCACACAACGAGTTAACACCTCCTCCAGAGCCCCACATGACCACCTGTTCCAAGCTGAATAAAAAACAGCCCCTTCCCCAACTAAGATGTTGTTCTTTTTTGGTCTGTTCCAGGCCCCCTGTTAATTGCAGTTGGTAAGTAATTTGTTTGCTGTATCCCGCCGAACCTACCCATCCACGTTCAGCCTCTCATGGAGTTGGAAGACCCTGAATGCTGAAGGTAAATCCTTCTAAAAACTGGATGCCCTTTTTGTGCCAGGACCGTGGGCAAAATTATGCTTAAACAGCACTGACATTGTACAGGTGTGGTATTATAAAGGCTCTGCAACGTCATCATTGCCTCTCCATTGTTTGTTTTCCCTGGCTTATTATATGCAGTGCACCGCACTGCTCTCCTGGCTTTATTCTCAGTCTGAGAGCGGCTGTGAATTAGGTCACAGGGTGCAGGGAGATGGGCAGCAAAGGATGGGCCAGTCGCCATGCAATGGTGTAAGAGGTCTGCAGTTGAAAGGGCTTCTCTCCCTCTCTCTCTGCAGTCCTGCCAGGTAAAGGACTTATCTCAGATTCTGACTGATTCTCCTGTCTGCCTCTGGATGTGCTGTCCTGGTTCCCCTGCTATGCTGTGTACTTCTGTGGGTTTTAAGGTCTGACTGTTTTTTGTCTCAAACTCTAACTGTGTCTGTCTGCCTTTGGAAATGCTGTCTGAGCTCACCTGCGGCTGCTTCTGAAGTGAGTGGAGGAAGGCAGATGGCTCTTAAAGAGACAGGGTACCATATTTTTTGGTAAAAGGTAATATGCTTTTTTCCATATATTTTGTGCAAATATGAGCTTGCCACACCTGTTAGTGGCACAGAAGATTAGCAAAGGTAGGAGGGGACAACATGGGACATGGGTTTTGAAAGAGTGCTCAAGTTAATTATACAAATTAAGGCGTTTTGCATTATTTTAGGAGCAGAAACCCTAAATGCAACGCTCCAAAAAACATAAGACCCGCCAATGATCATCTTATCCTGACCAGGACAATGACACCTAACAGGTTGTCACATTCATTAAGTATGTGGTCAATACACTCTAAAGAAGTTGTTTCCACTTACTCCGTGAAGGGACAGAATCCAGGAAATTGGCACATGCGTTTTTTGCCAGCATGATAGAAAATGCCTTGCCAAGCTCAGGGTGCATTTTGGGCCTGCATGCAGTCTACAGTGGCAGAAAAATGTAATTGCACAGGTTGCCTCACAAGGATGTGTTTGTGCAAAATTCTAAACCCTATTAAGGCAGCTATAGTAGAAAGTATGCTGCAAATATCCACGCAACAAGCAACACCCATAATGATAGAGCGTAAATCGCTCGTTTGATGAAGGATGGTCTTTTCCCATAAGGGCAGAGCATAAATCGCTTGTTAATGAAGGATGACATAAGCCTTGTCAGAAGACCAGTTTACAGTAACAGGTTCTCTAAGCTTTATCCAAATGGGATGGCTGATGTATGTTTATGCACTGCACTTCCAGGGGTGGATGCTGCCCACTAGTGTCTGAGGCAACAAGTGTCCTTGCCTTTTTATAACTTGGTTGCCTTCAGAGATCCTATGGATGAGAAAGTGTACTTGTTCATACCAGATGCAGTCCAGTGCCTTTTTATTCTGCATCAAGAACGCATGGACCGTGTCTAACTTTGATTTCAATTACCTAGTTCACACCAGTACAGCGCATTCTAGTGCAGTCAACAAAAGTAGAATGTTGCATTGTTTCAGTATGGAACACATCTGGAAAGTGGCAAAACGCATTGAGAATGCATCAAAAACACTCATGCAGAAACACATCTGGAACACAGAAATTGTGGTGATCTGGCCATCAGGCTTGCACAGAATCTATACAGTGACAAATTTTGCCTGCCAATCAGCAATAACTTCGCTATATAAACTTCAGACATGGCATTACATTCAACACTGGAAACTACAAGATTTGGCACAGTTTCTGGAAAGCGTGGAACCTAGCAACTGACTTTTGGTTGATGCTTTTGAAAGACCTAGTACAAGCGCTGGCGCACTTAGTCACTGCTATGAGTGCATTGTGGTTATGCCACTGGAGGGCAGATGGAACTTCTACACAAGCCTTCAATATTTCCTATAATGGAAGATTATTGTTTGGCCAAACGCTGAACAACCCAATTAAGCAAATGACAGGAGGAAAAGTCTGGACTGTGGCCACAGACTAGTAAGAGGAAGCCGCCAGTCTTCACTCAAGCCTACTGAACTTCAGGAGGTGCAGGGGGCCAAATCTGAAAGGACAGGCTGCAGATTTAACAGATCACAATGGAGGTGTCTCAAAGTTAGTTTTGACATGAAATCAAGCCCAGAGCAAGCTGCTAAGATGGCTGGAAAGTCTTTTTGAAGGTGCAGCCAACCAGTCTCTTCCAGTTGGGGCTAGGGGGCCTGAGTGAAGTTGATGATTTTAGCCTCCTTCTGGAGGGTTTGGACGACAATCATCAAAGACCAGTGGGTCCAGAAGATAGGTGGGAGTACAAGAGAAAATTCCAAATTTGACCACTAAATTCATTTAATTTATGTTAAACAGATCTCTGAAGAGAAAATGTTTGAAAGGTTTTTATAGTGCTACAAGGCCATCATGCCAGTGATGCCGGAAACATAGAATCATCTGGCCTGTTTCAGTCTGAAGGAATCGAATATGTTCATACACACCAAGAGGTTCAAGATGGAGTCCATGCAGATAGTCACGGGGACAGTTAAGCAGGAGGACCAGTTGGTATCAATCGACCGGCCGACTCATACTTCCATGTACCAATCAATGCCGAGCACCAGAGGCGCGGTGGCCAGATGTCACTTCCAGTTCAGGTGTCTGCCTTTTACAGGATTGGCACAGCCCCAGGAATCTTTTGAAGATCTTTTTGGCAGTGGTGGTACCTTGGGCCAGGTGGCACATGAGGGAGCGTTTCAATTTGCCTTTTTTAGCCTATGACCTGGGCTGTCTATGGATCCAAAAATCTTTGTGCCTATACAAATTCAACAAAAACTGGAATTTTGGACATCGCCACTGTGCTTCTTTCGGAGGCATGCCTCTCAGCCCAGGAGATAGGATGATTCTGATGCCAGTCTCTGGGTCTGGGGAGTCCACAATCTGAAGAAACAAGTGCAAGGCCATTGGAGCGCGGTGACTCCCCAAGTATCTTGAATGGAAGGAAGCCTTTTTCTAGCATTGCAAGCCTTTCAGAATCATCAAGGAGGCCTGAGTAAGGTTGACAAGACAGTAGTAGCCTACATTGCCTGACAAGGGAACACCAAAAGTATTTTCTTGTTACATCTTGCAAAGAAACTTTTCGTGGGGCAGAGAACCACTTACAGTCAGTTAAAGCGGAGCTCTGCCGAATTTTTTTTTATTAAAAGCCAGCAGCTACAGCTACAGCAGCTTCTGACTTTTAATATTAGGACACTTACCTGTCCTGGAGTCCAGCGACGTCTGCAGCAGAGGACTAGGCAATCGCTCGTCACTCTGATGCCCCCACCGCCATCCTCGGTGAGGGAACCAGGAAGTGAAGCCATGCGCGAGTCGCGCTGCGCCGTTCTGACTGGTATTCTGCGGGAAGTGACGTACTTCCCGCAGATTTCCCGCAGAGAGGACTCCCAGAAGTGGGTGAAAATACCTGTCTTAGGGAGAGTTCAGATGAGCTGAAGTTCCACTTTAGGGTGAAGCTCCGCTTTAAGGTTGGTCTTCTTGCCAGGGAAGCAAATCCAATTATTGGTTCGGATAGGCAGAATATTTTTTTCAACAAGTGCCTCATACCAATATTTGCCCTATGGGGCGTTCCAGCAGTAGTTCTCAGGGAGACTTCACTGAACATGCAGCTTCTAATATTGCAACAGGATACCAATGCAAAGACTCCGTCATACAAGATAGGTTCACAGTGCCATCTTTGTCTCTGTTCAAATTAAATCTTTTATCGCAAGGCCAGTAACAGCACCCCAATCCAATCAGACTATTTTTAATAGCCTGGCTATGGAATAGGCTACACTAGAGGTGCAGGGATTCTCATCTGAGGTTGTTCAGACCTTGGTGACCAGAATATTATCCATGAATGCTACATAAGGAGAGGATATGAAAGAAGTTTGTTTTGTTTGCTCAGCAAAAGCTTTCTCTCCTGTGTTACCTGCTCAAGCCAATATCCTTGACATTTTACAGTCAGCGCTAGAGGGTGGTCTGGCATACAACTCCATTTAAGGAACAGATCTCAACCTTATCTTTTCACAGGCTGCAGACAGGTGCAAAAGCCAGTGACCAGATGCTTCTTCCAGATGACCTTGAGGGAAATCCTTGTTCTCTCTTTGGGACTTATGTGGCGTACACACGGTCGGAATTTCCAAAGGAAAAAGTCAGATGGGAGCTTTCCATCGGTTATTCCGACCGTGTGTATGCCCCATACGGTCAGAATTTCCGACGGACTTAGAGAGCAGATTCTCTATTTTCCGACGGAAAAAACGTTCGTCTCTATGCAATTCCGACGCACTAAAAACCACGCATGCTCAAAATCAAGTCGACGCATGCTCGGAAGCATTGAACTTCATTTTTCTCGGCTCGTCGTAGTGTTGTATGTCACCGCGTTCTTGATGGTCGGAATTTGGTGTGATCGTGTGTATGCAAGCCAAGCTTGAGCGGAATTCCGTCGGAAAAAAACATCAAATTTTTTTCCAACGGAAAATCAGTTTGTGTGTACGCGGCATTAGGCTTGCACCTGAAAGCACCGTTTGCTCCAATAGGGTTAATTTACATTGAAGTACCTCACGGTATAACTAGTTCTCCTGACAGCAACTACTTCAGACAGAAGGATGTTGAAGATTGCAACACTTTCCTGCAAGGGCCCTTTGGTGTCGTTTTTCTTTTCTTTTTTACCAGAGATGCATCCCTATCTCCAAAGTTCAACTTTAAAGTGGTATCCAGTTTCCAGAACAACTGGGTAGTAGTCCCTCAGAGTTTTCACACGAGAGTCACTGAGCGCACAGCAGTAAGACTTTCGTTTTCCTACACATGGTCGAGTTACTAACTGTACTCGGTCAAAATAGGAAAGCGTACAGTCTTTTAATTTAGTAGCCATCAGGCCTTCAAGAGTCGTTCACCCTTGGGTTACCAGGGTTATTAGATTGGCATGCAGGAAGTACGCTTTTCTGCTCTGAAATATTGCAAGCCTATTTGACTAGAGGGGTGGCAGTCTTTGGAGCAGTTATGCCAGGATTGCTTGGAAGATATAGGTAAGGGCTAGCTTGAAGTCTGGTGCGGCCTTCATTCAACCTTACAAACTAAATATGCGACCAGCAAGTTTGGGACAAGAGAGATCAATTCTTTCTGGCTTCAGCAGCTTTTCTTTGTCAGTGTCTCTTTTCATTTGTTCTCTCCCGCCCTATATTAGCTTTGGTATATCCCGTTGTGTGCTGACCTGAGGTGGGCCAGGAAAACAGAAAATTGTTATCAAATACTTACCATAATTTTCCTTTCCTGGCCCATCCTCACGTCAGCACAGGACTCCCTCCCTAGTTGCCTGTTGCAGGCTAGGTTATCGAACATCTTAGTTGGGGAAGGGGCTGTCTTTTATTCAGCTTGGAACAGGTGGTCATGTGGGGCTCCTGGAGAGGTGTTAACCCATTGTGTGCTGACGTGAGGATGGTCCAGGAAAGGAAAATTACGCTAAGTATTTGATATCAATTTTCCGTTATACATTCATGCTGCAATTAAGTGTAGCGGTGTGTTGCTGCGAGTTACTTCATCCACTGATATCACCCTGCCAGACATCCATTAGACATACTCTTTCAGTCAATGAAAAGTCTTTTGCTTGTTTTTGTTATTTTTATTAGGGGATTAACTTGGATGGGGAATAGGGACATGGGATGCCCAGAGAATGAATTATTACTTTTAATGTTATAGCGGTTCATATGTTATTTAGATGGGATAAAATGGCGGACCCTAATCCTGACAGACTTTTCACCTCAGAACTTTCCTGCCTCTGCACTCTCCCTGTAGACTTTTACCTCTCAGGACACTTCTCCTCCTGCACATCACTTTCCTGTCACAGATTAGTACTCCTATCCTGCCATCTTCAGCCCACTAGCCCTCACTCTGAATAAGTCCTAGTTGTTTCAATTGATGATCCTGAATAGGCCAGGGGCCTGCAGTATCCCTTTTTGTGGCCGTGGACATTACTTGAGGAAAATATTTGATGATGGACTACTGATCTCAGCGGTCCCGACTTGCAAATCCTGTGCCCTCAGGCCGCATCGATTTGACACAAACTCCACAGTCTCTCTTCTGGCTCTACACCCAGCTCCTGTTCTAGAAAACCTTTCCATGACCGTATCAAGAAAGGCTCCCTCCCAGCTCACCCTGGCGTGCCTCTTCCAGATCTGCACTGTACTTCACTCACCGACTCCTGGCCTGAGTCCTTCCTGAAGGATTTAGCCAGACATGCGGACCAACTGCTTCTCCAGCTCCTGTTCCAGGACACCTCTTCATGACCGTGTAAAGAGGGGCTCCCTCCCAGCTCCCAGAGATACTCCGCCTGAGTCGCACCCCCCCAGATGGGGGCACTCCTCCTGCACGCAGTCTAGCACTCCATCCTTCAGTTCACCCAGCCGACAACTCCCCCCCCCCAGCAGGCTGACTGAGAGAACATATAGGAGGCCCGCTCCCTGCCAATCCTAGTTGTTGATTGGTCAGAGCTCCTACATACAACCCATGCCACTCCAACTCTCAGAACACACCCCATGCCCCCTTTCCAGAACATTCTCACTGGAAACAGGGGAGGCGCCCAAAAGCTGAAGTACATGTCAGTCACACTCACTGCTACACTAAACCACTCCCTGCCCCCAGATCAAAAACAAACAGGCCTAGCTTGCGGCATAGGCCTGCTTAACCACTTAAGGACCAGCGCACGACTATATATGTCCTCTTTTTGAAGAGGGATATCTTGGTAACGGTAGCAGCTGCTGCCACAACCGAGATATCCATCTCTTCAGGCGCCGGTCCTGTAAATGATAATGGTGGTCTCCACGGCGGATTCGTCGCAAGACCACCATTATCGGCGGCGGGAAAGGGCCCCCCTCCCGCCGCTCTCCCACGCCCTCCGCCGCTTACCGGAGCCGTCGGCAGCTGCGGAGGCGATCGGGTCCTCTTCCTAGCTGGGTATGGAGACGAGTGAGGGGAAGATGGCCCCCACCCATCTCCATACCATAGCAGGGCGGAAGCAACGTCAAAATGTCACTTCCGCCCATACGTCTTAAAGGCACATTTTTTTATTGTCTTGTCTTTCAAATGACAATTTATTTTTTATTTGTTATTGCATTTTAGTCTAAATATGTTATCTGAGGTCTTTTTGACCCCAGATCTCATATTTAAGAGGACCTGTAATGCTTTTTTCTATTACAAGGGATGTTTACATTCCTTGTAATAGGAATAAAAGTGACCCATTTTTTTATTTATTTTTTAAACAGTGTAAAAATAAATAAAATCAAGTAAAATAAATAAGAAAACAATTTTTTTTTTTAAAGCGCCCCGTCCCGACGAGCTCGCGCGCAGAAGCGAACACATACGCGAGTAGCACCCGCATATGAAAACGGTGTTCAAACCACACAAGTGATATATCGCCGCAATCGTTGGAGCGAGAGCAATAATTCTAGCCCTAGACCTCCTCTGTAACTCAAAAGATGCAACCTATCAAATTTTTTAAACGTCGCCTATGGAGATTTTTAAGGGTAAAAGTTTGACGCCATTCCACGCCATTCCACGCGGGCGCAATTTTGAAGCATGACATGTTGGGTATCAATTTACTCGGCGTAACATTATCTTTCACAATATTAAAAAAAAATGCTTTTGTGAAACAAAACAAAAAAAATTGGGCTAACTTTCTTAATTCAAAAAAGTGAATTTTTTCCAAAAAAAGTGCGCTTGTAAGACCGCTGCGCAAATACGGTGCGACAAAAAGTATTGCAATGACCGCCATTTTATTCTCTAGGGTGTTAGAAAAAAACGCAATATATAATGTTTGGGGGTTTTAAATAATTTTCTAGCAAAAAAACCTGTTGTAAACACCAATTCTCAAAACGAGGCACGGTCCTTAAGTGGTTAAATTTACCTGCACTGGCAGCTTTACTCAAAAACCTCACATCTAGCACCTACCTATGGTAGAGGGTGCAACATAAGGTTACTAAAATATTTTAAAATGTTTTTTTTTTTTGTATTTAAAGTAGAACAAAAAGGCAAAACTATTTTTTATGAAGGGGATTTGAGATTAGAAAACCTGTCAGGCTTTTTATTGCTGACTGTTTCCCCGTTTGGGAGATTCACCCTCTCTATTTGCTCTGTTCATTGTTATCACCAAGAGTGAAAGTGAAAAAATTAAAACATTTTGAGTTGTCACTGGGACAAGAATAGGAGGGAAATCTTCCAATGGGGACACGAATTCTCACGACCCTGGTGACACTAAAAGATTCCCTCACTTTGGAGTTTTTCATCTCACTTCTAGTTTTTGAGGGGAAATCTCCCCAATGGGACACAGATGAAAAAAAATTGCATTGGTTATAACCCTATCCTACTCTATCCAACATTTTGCCTTTAGGCTGGGTTCACACATGTCCGGTGCAAATTGTATGTCCGTTTTCACTGCGAATAAAAAAACTATTTGTTCAGCGGTTCAGATGCGTATTTGATGTAAGTTTGATGCATTTGCAAGGCTCAGTACCAGATTTTTGTCACAGCTGTGACTTCAGTGCTGGCCAATACATAAGGCCTGATTCACACCTGTGCTTTTTGCATTTTGCAGATTTGCACTACAGAAAGTGTTCCATAGGAAACCATGTTAAATGAACTGTAGTGCAAATCTGCAAAATGTAAATGCAATAAAAATGCATAAGTGTGAATCAGGCCTAAAGGCCTATTATCAGTAAAGGGTGTCAACTCCTGTAGTAGGAGAGCAATCAATGCTGAAATCCTGAACACAACTGAACACATGTGCGATTCAGAAGCGTTCCCATGGAACTTAATGAGTCTGAAATTTGCACCTGAATCGCACTGCAGTGCTCAGAAAACGCACAGGAGTCTTTTTAAATTCCCACTGCGGATGCTTCAATGAAAATCATTGTTATTTCACACGAATCAGATGCGGTTCAAAATGCATCCAATTCACATATATGAGAACCGAGCCTTAGTTTTACTTCAACTAAAGTTTAGTTTTGGATAGAGTGGTGAATGGTTACAAACTTTATGTTGGTGTTCTTGTTGATGAAGCTTTCCCCTCACTTGCTGTTCTATCTGACACCTATAAAAAAGTCAAAAAGGTCGGCTTTGATGCCCACACACCGCACATATGCGTCCATGGGTGACAGAGGTTTCTGTGCTTAGAGACCTCTCCCAGCACAGTGACCAAGCTGTCAAAGACAGCTCCCGGTCCGTCTTAATGACCAGGAGTTGGCAGGAACAGCTCCCCATCATGTGACCACTGTGATAGCCAATCAAACCCTAATAAAGGGACACCAGTGTTAGGCAGGAGAGGGTTAAAGGCATCTCCCAAACAGAAACAAAGCAAGCAATAAGAAGCCTACCAGATTAACATTTCTAACATCCAAAAGAAAAAAGTTTTGGGTATGTAGCGGGTACTTGAATTTAGGGGAAGCATCTGGGTGGTAGTGTAACCCAGATGCCTTGATTGTTAGGAAATTCAAGGTTCCCTTTGTGAGTCTTGAAGGACTCTGGTGGTGTGAAGTTCCCGCTGGCCTACAGGTGGCGTTGTTGCTTTGGACCGGGGTTGGGCTCGCACCACAAGACTGTGCCTTTTTGTCCTCCTCTGGAGCTGGTACAGCGGGGCGGGGAACCCGCTGTGGCGCGAAGGGAGAGGTCATAAAAGGGGCAGACGCCCTGATCAAGGGGTTAGAGTCCGGAGCCAGAAGATGCGGCCGCACCCAGGCACCTTCAGCCTGGGTGCTGGCGTTCCGGTGTTCCAGGCCTAGGTGCCCTTGACCTAGCCGGAGTGGAGATGGAGTCCATCTCAGGCACCTTTAGCCTGGGGTGAGGTACTATGGTGGATGCCTGGGGCTCAGTACCTTCGACTGAGTTCCGCGAGGGTGGAGGAATCCGAGGGGGGCCCTAACTCCTTGGGTGCCCGTGTCTGAGTTCGTGAGGACTGGTGTGCAGTAACTTCTCTGAAGAGTCCGGCGCAGCATCGCTGGTGACGGAGAGGCCTCCACTTCTCCCTTGGACGGATTTCTTCCCCTGACAGGGGCAGAGTAAGCGAAGGTAATTCACGTTCTACATCACCTAGTCAGTGGCAGTGACTATTCACCACTGGTGACAGCACAGTGGTCAGCAGCAGAAGGGAAAGGATTGTTCCTCGATCTGTCCCCATTTTCCAAAGTAAGAAACTGTTTTATCACTTGGCAAGAAAAATAAAACTGAGTTGGACCTATTCACTGTGTGGAACTCTGGTTACTAGGAGCAAAGGAGTCAGGGACGAAGTACTGGACTTGACTCTAGGACACCTACACAAAACCCAATTTGCTGGCCTTCACCTCTTAGTTATGGAGTTCATGGGCCGTGGTGTATCTCATCCCTCTCTCCCAAGTACCCCTAGACAACAGCCGCATAACCGATAAAGAAAGAGAGAGGGGTGAGGCCACTACAGGTACAATTAGGCAAAATATATAAATATGCCCTCATTCGATTTTACCTGAAATAGAATACTGTGACTTAAATTGAAAATAATTATTAAATAATTAGGAAATGCTTACAACATGTCATGACCCTCTCTGGGTGTTGGTATCTTTCCAGTCTGGGGAATTGGCTCCCATGTTAAGTCATTAGAAGTAACTGTTGAAACAAAACATTTTTCTGTTATGTCAGTTTTCATTGCACGAGTCAGACAGTAATATAATACATTTTCATGAATGGCTGTAAATAGTTTGATGTACACTGTAAAAGATACAGTATTTTGTACATTAAGGGCCAGTTCACACCAGATGCAGTTCCGTACAGTTTTGTGCGCATTTTTTCTGCACTAAAAATGCATGCACAGTGTTTTGTCTATTCCAATGGCTCTTGTTGGCTCTAGTTCACACCATGCAGTCAGATTCCGGTCAGATTCCGGTGCAGAAACTGACCGGATACTGACTGCATGGTGGGAACTAGAGCCAACTAGAGCCATTGGAATACATGGAAAACACTGTGCATGCATTTTGTGCAGAAAAAAAGCACACGGAACTGAAGGGAACTGCGTCTGGTGATGATTCAAGGATGAAACACAATCCCATGGACACAGTTAGGGATTGTTCACGAGGGTGCAGAGCCCTGTACAGCATAAAGAGCAGTGGTTTAACTCTTTGTACTAGCATATATCTGTGTGCAGACTGTGCATTCCTCCATGCATGCCTATCAAACTGGGCTGTGCAGGTAAGCCCGTACAGCTGATGCGTATCCATTTATTCATATTAGCTGCCTGCATGCAGGCAGGCGAAAAGATAAACTGCTCTTCAAACTGTAGTGTATAGGGTTCTGTGCCCATGAAAATAAGCCTTTAAATGGTTCCACAGCTTTTTCTTTTTTCTTTGCTATTTAAATGTCAGTCAAATGTGCCTTATGACAAAAAATGTGAAGGCCTTGGTTTAAAATAGTATTTTTTTTTTTTTTGTTATAGCGTGGACTGAGGCTGGATTCACACCTATGCAGTTTTAGTGCTTTTTGCATTTATGCAGATGTGCACTACAGTCCATTTACCATGGTTTCCTATGGAACACATTCTGTAGTGTAAATCTGCAAAATGCAAAAGGCACTAAAAATGCATAGGTGTGAATCCAGCCTTACACTGATTGATGTATCATGAATCTGAATTTTCTCTGAAATGTAGCCATAATTTGCTACTATTTAACTACTTCCAGTCCGGGCCTTTTCTGGCACTTTTTATTCACATGTAACAATCAATATTTTTTGCTATAAAATTACTTAAAATCCCCAAATATTAGAGAATAAATTGATGGGCTTTTTTAAATGCTATTATTTGGGAAAAAATACACTTTTTTTCACTTCTAATGCAAAAAAACGCAATACATAACCCATTTAAAAAAAAAAAAATACAAGATGAAATTACACAGAGTAAATAGATACCAAACAAGTCATGCTTTAAAATTGCGCACGCCTGTGCAACAGCGTCAAATGCCGTAAATGTTACTATCCGAAGGCGATTCTATAAAAGCCTTTACAGGTTACCAATTTAGATTTACAGAGGAGGTCTGGTGCTAGAATTATTGCCCATGATCTGACGTTCGTGGTGATACCTCTATGTGTGGGAAGATCATTGTTTGCGTGTGTGCAGGACCAAAGCGCGCGTTCGCCTTTGAGCGCAAGCACGGGAGAGTGGGGGTACTTTAATTATTATTATTTATTTTTTTTACACTGTTGCTTTATATTTTTTTCTTTCTGACAGCAATAGGCATATGACAGGTCCTCTTTATGGAGAGATCTGGGGTCTATAAGACCCCAAATCCCTCCTCTGCACTTTAAGGCATTCAAAAACATCAAGATCTTAGATTTTAAAAAAATGGCACTGGTGGTTTCTGAGTAAATGAGAAGTGATGTAATCGCTTCCAGGTTACTATTATAAACAGTCGATCAAAGCCGATCCCGGCTTTGTTCAGCTATCCAGCCAGCCATTGGATGCGCTGACTGGTCACTTGGGTCTCCCGGTAAGGTGGGAGAGCCCGAGAGAGCCGCGAAAGGCAGCGCGGGGGGGGCTTGTAATAGTAATCCAGAAGCTGGGTAGCTGCTCTGATTGCTATTACAAGAGAGACGACCACCAGCTCTGAAAAAATTATGCTGCAGGCATTATCCTGGTATAACCACCGAAAGTCCAGCGACGTACAGGTACATAGCTGGATGGGAAGTGGTTGAATGCTTTCTTTATTCTTCCATCAATATAGTTGATGGTTAAGAATGAGATTAAGCCCGGTGACATGTGGGCACTGAGTTTGGGTAAGGCATATTGGCATGGTGATTGTTTGGAGGATACATGGTTTTATATTTGGACACACTTTAAGCTCATTTATTTATAATTTTGTTCAATTAGTGTACACCATTATAAAATAAATAGTTTTTGTGATAGATATTTTCCCAGCTGGACAGCTGCACCTTTCTTTGCTCCGTGTTGCATCTTCCTATGAGTGGGGGAGGGGAAGAGGAGGAGAGAAGTTGAAGTTTCATGGCAAAGTTATGGAAGTTGAGCATTCAGTCCCCAAAAGACAGTTGGAAGCTACAGATCTGAAATATACAACCTCATCTGTAGTGGGAGGGAGTGTGCGAAAGTGGAGAAAGAGTCTGTTAAGCGAAACATTAAGACCGGTGACATGTGGGCACTGAGTTTGGGTAAGATATATTGGCATAATTGTGAGAAATATTAGTAAGCCCTGGCACCAACCAAAAAGGACAATATGCTAAAAAATGTGAAGCTGTCCCCTTAAGTGAATATACCACCTCTAAAACACAAACCAATGAAAAGCAAGACGCTAACACTTATGTGATGATTGCATGTGAACAAAGGATAAAAAACAATTCAAATATACTTGAGAGTCCAAAGGTGAAAAAATAATTAGATATGAGAATTATTAATAAATATTGCAGTCTTAAAAACTATTTGCTGAAGAAAGCTCCAATCACCATTCTCCTGGTCTTTAAAGGTGCCTCGGATACTCCTCATATAAGTGTTCCACCACAAAGTGTACAAAATGCACGCTTACCAACAGCATTTATGATATGCGCCTTTGGTGTCATAGGGTACCACTCTTTTTGCACATTGGTGATAGTTTCCCATATACCATTCTTAAGGTGAAACATTGTAAAAACAACATGCAAAAAGGTTGGTACCCTATGACAACAAAGCATATTGTAATTTTTGGTTGGCGCCAGGGGTTTCTAATATTTCTCACACTATATTGACATAAGGATTGATGTGAGGACATGTGGTGTTATATTTGGACACGTTATGAGCACCTTTACTTTTAGATGAGCACATTCATTTATTTATCATTTTGTTCAATTAGTGTAACTGTATTACACTATTATAAAAAAAATTTGGGGGGAAAATTATAAATCTCACGTGGAGGATCAGGAGAATATTGGAGTGCAGTAGAGGAAGATGGAGGCCTTTTTGATGAAAGTGTGGAAGATATAACATTTTGGTACGGTATTTTGGCATGTGGGTGCGATGGAGCACAGACTACTGGATGGTGCACAATATTATAGATGATAGAAATTATATGGTGGATGTAAAAATACTACACTATATATAGTTTTATATTTATTGGGTCACTATTTTGGAGATATGAAGGTGTAGACTTGGTATATAAAAAGATATCACTCTGGTTTGGAAACACATTCTTTATTTGACCCTGATACGTGTTGGGTTGCACAATCTGGTGAGAATTTGGAATTGTCGTCAGAATTTAAAGCGGAGTTCCACTCAAAAGTGGAACTTCCGCTTTAAGCACTCCCCTTACACGCCACATTTGGCATGTAATTTTTTTTGGGGGGGGTGGGGGGGAGTGGGTGACTACTTTAGAGAGGGACTTCCTGTCCCACTTCCTCCTTCTGCCTACAGGCCGCCTAGGCGACTCCTACTCTCCCCCTAGATGCCCCCCTTCCCTTGCAATCTTCTGGGACACGTGACAGGTCCCAGAAGATTGCCTGTCCACTGGGAGAGCACAGCGTGACTCGCGCATGCGCAGTGCGCGCCTGGCCGTGAAGCCGCAAGCTGTCACGGCCGGGTGCCCACAGTTCCAATGGAGGCGCCAAGGAAAGGAGGGGGGAGAGGAGCGAGTGTCCGTGCGGCCGCATCCCTGGACCATGGAACAGGTAAGTGTCTGTTTATTAAAAGTCAGCAGCTAAACTTTTTGTAGCTGCTGACTTTTAATAAACAATAAAAGGCTGGAACTCCGATTTAAAAGTGTCTGTAAACATCAATAATATGTCAATGACTGCATGGTTTTATCTACATATAGTCATCCGCCAGGGTGGCAATTTATTTCCAGCAGGTAAGGGACGGAGCTTGGATGGGATTAGTTGATTAGAATCTGTGTGCTGTATATTATCTGTTTTAGAATATAGTTGATATGAAGAAAATCATTCTGTGCAGCTTTGGCAGAGGAAAAGGATAATGAGTAAATATAAAGCTGTGAAGGTGTTACTTTAAAGTAATTTTTGGCCAATTTTAGGAATTATGCAGTCCAAACCATGTAGTAGATGAAACTTCTTCATCCTAGGGTCTATTTTTTAAAGTGGAAGTAAACCCTCCTATCATTTTCAGCCAAGGAAGCTGCCATCTTGGCCTCTGTTTAATCTTCAACTGCCATGATGCTGCACATGTGATCAGTTATGATACCAGACATTGGATGGTGTGATAGTTTGGTTGAGAGCACAACCAATGTGACAGTTAGCATTTCCGGCATGCCGGGAATGGAACTGTTTTTTTAAACTATTAAATCGTTGGGTTTACTTCCGCTTTAAGGAGTGCATGGGGGGTCAACTATTCTTTCACACATAAGATTTAAGAAGCTATACAAAGCCACCAGTTACTCATGTTTAACAACAATGTGCTTCATTATATTATTTACTCTGAAAGCAGCTCTTCTCTATCCTTCAAAGGTCCTTTCCCTTTTGGTTTTAGCTATTTGAGGCTTAAACAAGAAGAATATACAACATTTAATTTAAACATAGCAATCTTGGGGCTCAATAAAAATACTGAAAATTCTTAAAGGATGTGATCACTCCCTGCTAGAAGTTTGACCCAGAACCCTGTAGATTTTTGTTATACCTGTGGTGGTTGTGATAGGGCCCTGCTAGGAGTTTGATCCAGAGCCCAGGGCTTTTTTTTTTTTTTTCACATCTGTGGAGGTTGTAAAGGGTTCTCTTTAGGACTTTGATCTAGGACCTTGGAGTTTCTGATACACATGTGGTTGCAGCTATTAACAAAAACACATGTGAAACAAAATCTTACTTGTGATCATGTGAAAGTCATTCAAATACAATGGATTCTTTTCCTACAAAACCGAAAAAGTATTAGGATTAAAACATTACTGAATGTTCGTATACATCGTTTTAAAAATAAAGAATGCATATACTTCTAAGAAAATGATAAAATATTTCAATAGGAAATTTAACAAAAATTTTTTAGTGCTTAAAGCGTTTGTATACCTAAAATCTGTAACTTTGAATTTTATTATGTCTCCTAATCTCCCCAATCTATTGCCATTTTTTTTTTTTAGCCTACCTGCTTCCTTTCCGTGTTATCTCTATATATCCGAGTAATGACGTCGATACGCGCATGCGCCGTATCATCGATAATTCCGACAAGCCGAGACCCTGCCGGAAACATTCTTTGTGTATGTCCCCGACATCCCGCAATGTTTAGTCAGATATTTTCTCCCCAAGAGGATCATGGATGGTTTACCTTGTGACTCCTACGTCACAGGGGGTGAAGGAGACAGACGGCGCGAGTTTCAAAGAAACAGAACTACAGAGAGGAGCCTGCTAAACGACTGATACAGCTTGGCTATGTGATTACTGCGTATGCGCGGGATTACCTTGACGATTAGGTACTGTGGGAGGAAGTAATTATCATATCAGACTAGGAAGACCACAGAGGAGATGGCGCCAGCGAGGATGCAAGAGAAACGGGGAAAAGCTAAGATATAAATACAGTAAGATAAAGAATGTATTATATACATAGCGATCAATCGTTTTTAATTTAAGATGTCTTTCATAATATTAGGAAATTGTAATTAATGTTGGAGGGTTTACTTCCCCTTTAAGCCAAAGTATTTTTAAAGGTATTTTATTTATGTTATTTTTTGGCAATGCAATAGAAGAATTCACATATAGCAAACCTTATTAGAAGGCATTATGTCTTGAACATTTAAACCAGGTACAGAACTGCTATTAAAGTGGAGTTCCACCCAAAAATGGAACTTCCGCTTTTCGGAACCCTCCCCCCCTCCGGTGTCACATTTGCCACCTTTCAGGGGGGAGGGGGTGCAGATACCTGTCTAAGACAGGTAATTGCACCACTTCCGGGTATTGACTCCCGCGGGAGTCACGCCCCCTTCGCGTCACCCCCCGCTGTCTTCTGGGAAACACACTGTTCCCAGGAGAGAGCGGGGACCAGTGACGGCGCGCCACGCTACTTGTGCATGCGCAGTAGGGACCTGGGTAGTGAAGCTGCAAGGCTTCACTTCCTGATTCCCTCACCGAGAATGGCGGTGGCAGCATTCGAGGACCGAGCGACTGCTCGACCTCGTCTGCCGACATTGCGGGTGCGCTGGACAGGTAAGTGTCCATTTTTTAAAAGCTGCTGGCTTTTAAAAAAAATAATTTTTTACCGGAACCTCCGCTTTAGGCATGGCCTCCATATTTTTTCAAACTTTGTTGGGCAAGTTAGGCAAGCTCTGCTAATACCATTTTGTTTGTACTCAGGTAATGTGTCAATAATGAAAGTAACAAATGTCATTAAATCTGGTGTTAATTGAAGTGTTCTTCCATTGCAGTAAGATTACTTTTCTGGCATAGAACAGGAGTGTCATGAATCTGCAGTAATGTTTGTCTGTCAGCTTACCTCTCAATGTGTTCAGCTTAAGAGGCCAGCCACTCTCACCTGGCTGCTTAAGTAATCTCTTCTCAAAGCATGGCTACACCCCAGCCCCTATCAGGGAACTCTATATTAACCTGTGCACTGCAAGTCAGCCCTGCTGATCAATATTGTGTGTTTGGCTTTCGCGTGCTACTTGCTGTGTGTTCTACGTCTGATTCCAGTTACTGATTTTGGCTTATTCTTGTTGCAATCTCCTGACTATTACTCGTTGTCGCAGTCTGCTGCTTCCTCTCTACCTCCCCGTAGTCTACCGTGAACGTGAGCTGGGAGGCCCTAGGGGTCGCAACCTGGAGCCAGACTGCAGCTAAATCCATCCCCACCACTAGGGGCCTCTGGTGAAAATCCGCTGGCTCTTAGATTGCGCGCCCTGGGAAATCTCATGTTTTAGCTCCCAGTGCCATCCGTGTTGGTACTACAGAGTACCTTCTCTCCTGTATTACCTAGAGCTCCATCCGCAGCAGTCAGCCATAGGGTCCACTACCTTGCGGTTTGCTGCAGACCCCAACGGGGTGTATCTGTCACCTGGACTCAGGTGACCTGAGAAGGAGTCTACAGTTATCATATTTACCAATCCATAGTCATTGAGACTAGTAAAATTACTCTTCATCTCTGGCAGTTTATTAATTTACATAAAAAATGTAATAACATGGCAAATTAAGTGGGTATACCTGCAGTCTTTACAATATTAGTGCCACATACAATACATAACTTTCAGTAACAGGATCCTACTTACAGCAATTTACAGCCTTTTAGGGTATACAAGGTTGATATAAAAGCTGGAAGATCTTTGACAGTGAATGAATCTTCAGTTATTGCTTTCGAATAGCATATATTTTTATAGAAAGTTGTTTAATGTTTGTATAACCAGATGCCTTTCTCTAGTGTGAAGACCAGATATTTTTAACTATGGCAGGCAAAGTTAATTTAGTCAAAGGCCGTAATTGATATTATGAGAAAATTCTACTATTTTCACTATGCATTTTTGACCACATTTTTATGCATTACATTTACTTTATTTGCATTCAAATCAACTTTAGAAAAGCTGTTGACGTAAAATATACAATGAACCTAGTAACAGGATAACACAACACACACAATTATTTGCTTACCAGATTACTGCTGATTGAGCAACCTCCAAAAATAAATGCTATATTTCCTGCAACTTCCAAAGCGTGCCCATGCCTACACAATAATAACAAGAAATAAATATTAACTGTACGTATGCATAGAAAAAATGCTGTATGTCAAAGCAGTTCCTTATAAATAAATATATAGATATACAGTATATATATATAGATATATCAGTACATGCTAAAAACATTACATAAAAAAACTTAGTGGAGAGTTCCCAAGGATTAGGATTTTTAATGGATTTACATATATGCAGGTTTTTTTTTCAGCGGGAACGTGGGGGAACGCAGTTCCGGCACCTCCAGAACTGAATGTATGTAATGGCAAGGGGTGCCCTGAAGGGTCTATTGATGCTGGCTGTTCGGGAATCTATTGTTGTTGTTGCTGGAGGGGATCTGTTTTTTCAGGGGGGTTTATCGTTGCTGGTGAGGGATCTATTGTTGCTGGGGGTAGGTCTTATGTTGCAGGGGGTCAATCGTTGCTGGGAGGGATCTACTGTTGAGGGAGGGTCTAATGTTGCTGACTGCTGGAGGGTCTTTTGCTGCTGGTTGTTGGGAGTCAAATTTCGCTGTTGTAGATCTATTGTCGCTGGGGTATCCTTGTTGTTAGATCTATTTTACTGCCTTTTTTGTAATCATTAACCGCTTAAGGACCGCAGCATGAAGATTTACGTCGACAGAATGGCACGGACAGGCAAATGGGCATACAGGTAAGTCCCCTTTAATTTGCCGCCGCCAGCACGCTTGCAACCGTGTCGCGAGCTCCGTGACTGTGCCCGCGGGACCTGCGGACTCGATGTCCGCCGGTGTCCCGCGATCATGTCACGGAGCTAAAGGACGGGGAGATGTCAGTGTGAACACAACATCTCCCCGTTCTTCCTAGTGACATGTCACTGATCGAATGTTCCCTCTCATCGGGAGCAGTGATCAGTGTCGTGTCACTCGTAACCACGCCCCCTAACAGTTAGAATCACTCCCTAGGACACACTTAACCCCTTCAGTGCCCCCTGCAGGTTAACCCCTTCACTGCCAGTGTCATTTTTACAATAATCAGTGCATTTTTATAGCACTGATCGCTGTAAAAATGACAATGGTCCCAAAATGGTGTCAAAAGTGTCCGCCATAATGTCGCAGTCACGATAAAAATCGCTGATCTCTGCCATTACTAGTAAAAAAAAAAATATTAATAAAAAATGCCATAAAACTATCCCCTATTTTGTAAACGCTATAACTTTTGCGCAAACCAATCAATAAATGCTTATTGCAATTTTTGTTTTACCAAAAATATGTAGAAGAATACATATCGGCCTAAACTGAGGAAAACATTTTTTTTATATATATATTTTTTGGGGATATTTATTATAGCAAAAACTAAAAAATATAGCATTTTTTTTCAAAATGGTCTGTCTATTTGATCAAATACCACCAAAAGAAAGCTCTATTTGTGGGAAAAAAAGGACGTCAATTTTGTTTGGGAGCCACGTCGCACGACCGGGCAATTATCAGTTAAAGTGACGCAGTGCCGAATCGCAAAACGTGGCCTGGTCTTTGGCAAGCCAAATGGTCCGGGGCTTAAGTGGTTAACAGATTCCATACAAAATACTTAGCGCCACAAAACCAAGGAACAGTGTTCGGAGGTGGGTAGGGGGCGGAGTCAAGGGGTGACACAGAAGGGAGGAGTTCCTGAACCTATTCTATGAGAAAAAAAGCCCTGCATATATGTGAATCAACATGACTGTGAATCATTAAAATGATTTCTAGCCTTCGTATGCCTTTCAGAATAGGAACTAGTCAATGGTAGGATGGTATCCTGATTAAGAACTGCCAGTTATGGAGGCCTAAAATAGAACTAAAGACGTGTGGTCTCCCTGTTATTTAAACATTCTAATCTCTCAGCAGTGATCTGAGATATTAGAATAGGTTACCTGTTGCTCCAAATTTTCCCTAACCCTATAATTGTTTAAAAATTAAAGCTTAATATTAGAATTCACACTTCCACTACCCATGCGCTTCCGCATAGTATCCAAAAGCCCTGCAAGTTACTAGGTAAACTACATATCCCATCTTCATCAAAGGATGTGTGTGGGTATAGTTTATGCCGATAGACTCCAGCTTAGACATAAGGCAAGATAAGCGGGGCAAGGCACTGATGGCAGGGTATACAGTATATGGTCTAAAGCTGATAGACAAGATTGGAGTGAGGCTAAGCTGAAATCATGCAGTGTGATGTCACACAACTGGGTGGGTTCGGAGGGCAGTGCTCTGCGTCCCGAGCCAACCCTTTTTTAAAGCCTATTAGAGCCTCTGGCTCTTATCACATGCTTCAAAAAGAAACACCACCCCATTGGAATCCATGGTTCGGCACCCTGTATGTAGATCAGGAGGCTAGAGGCATGAATAGGGGGGCCGTGCCCGTACACCCCCTAACGGACGGGCCATCACTGAATAAGTCACCACAATATGTTGCCCCTTGCACCTGCTCAGGTTGCACAGTAAGGTTAGCTAAAACCCAGTCTTGGGTTTCATTTATACATCCTACATGACCATGGTGCGGCAAGCTTACTGCAAATACCTGTGCGTAGTATTGCTTCCTGACCACCTATTGACCACCTATGGAAGGCAGGGTTCAAACTAGAGAATGCAGCGGCTCACAGCAGGAGTCCGGTGTGTCTCCATTCACTGTATCAGGTCCGATTTCAGCCCGAATTTTGGGCTGAATTCGTACCTGAAATGGACCAAAAGACGCACAGGACTCCTGTGCAATTCCCACTGGAGCCGCTGAGGAGATGTGTGAACCAGCTGTATATGTCCTCACAATGTCCTGCTATGGGAATTGAATGCGGAGAAACCACATCCAAATCGCAATAGTGTGAACATAGCCTTAATCCCTTAAACCCTGGACTACTGCACCACAAATGTGTGCATTGTGTTATTGCAGGGGGATCATTTTTGCTGCACTGCATTGCAAAGCCTCATGGCCCCACTCTGCTGTCACATATTTTTACTGCACCTCCCCCAACGTAAGTGTAAACGATGCCTTTGAGTTTAAAAGACCTGAACCCCCCCCCCCGAGGATTTTTTTTTTATCTACGGCCCTGTTTACTATTAATTTACTACTTCAAGTCCAGACACTTTCACCCCTTTCCAGTCCAGGCCATTTTTCAGCCCTGAACGCTGTCACCTTGAATGACAATTACTCATGTAACACTGTACCCGCTAGAGCTTTCTTTTGGTGATATTTAATCACCACTTTCTTTTATTTTATATTTAAATATATTTTTTTAGTTTCTGTTATAAACTTTTTGAAATAATGTTTCTTCATAAATGTAGGTAAAAATGTTTTCTGCTACATTTCTTTGGTAAATATAACCCGAATCAGGGTATATTATTTAGTCTGTGTGAAAGTTATAGAGTCTAGAATCTATGGTATACTTTATATATTTGAAAATTGATCAATCCTTAAGTACTGACTGACTATCTCATTTGTTGAGGCCCTAAAATGCCAGAACAGTACAAATACCCCCCAAATGACACTCAAGTAGACAGTCCAAAGCATATAGTAAAAGGCATGGTGATTTTTTTTTTAAGTTGTAATTTTTTGTCACAATTTTTTGGGAAAAGTAAGAAATTTTAATATTTTTTTTCTGCAGAGTTGCCATTTTAACAAGTTATGTCTCATGCCTTGTACACACGATCGGAATTACCGATGGAAAAAGTCTGACGGAGGTTTTTCATCGGATATTCCGAACATGTGTGTGCCCCATCTGACTTTTTTCTGTCGGAATTTAGGAAGAGAACATGTTCTCTTTTTTTCCGATGGAAAAAATTCCTGTCGGAAATTCCGTTCGTCTGTGTGGAACTCCGACGGAGAAAAAAACACGCATGCTCAGAATCAAGTCGACGCATGCTCGGAAGCATTGAACTTAATTTTTCTCGGCTCGTCGTAGTGTTGTACATCACCGCGTTCTTGACGGTCGGAATTTGGTGTGACAGTGTGTATGCAAGATAGCTTGAACGGAATTCCGTCGGAAAAATCCATCAGCGTTTATCTCGTCGGAAAATCCGATCGTGTGTACAAGGCATCACACAGCATACCTATACTTAGAATTATACCCCAAAGCACATTCTGCTATGCCTCCTGAGTATAAGACCACATGTGATAACTGCTGTTCGTTTTTTATACCCTCATTGGGGTGTCTTTTCAGTTTAGTACCATGATCATTGGATGGAATTGTTGTATTTTGACTTATTTCACTTTGTATTTGTATTCATCCACTTACATAATGTAATGTATTTGGAGTCAATTTTGGAGTCAATTCTCTGTAATTCTGGTTAAATCATCAATAAAATGTTTATGTAAAAAGAAAAAAAAAAATATCACATGCGTGAGACTTTTTCACAGTCTAGATGCATAAAGGGGCCCAAAATCCAAGGAGCACCTTTGGGCTTTCAAGGGGCATATATTACACATCTAACTTCTTGACTACATATGACATTTTTGGAAGTCCTGGAGCACCAGGACAGTGAAAAGACCCACATCATGACCCCATTTTGAAAAGCAAACACTCCAAGGTATTTTCTAAAAAGCATAATGAGTCTGTTAAAAACTTCATTTTTTTGACACAAGTTTTTGGAAAATGCAGAAAAGAAAATGAAAATGTATTTCTCTTTCGTCCATGGACTGACACAGCTCCTTTATTCTTGACAATAGGGTTTATATGCCGTCTATCAAGAGAGGACTAGGCAGACATGTTAACAGTTAAAAACATGTAACAACGGCAAAGCTGAACAGTAAGTGAGTGAGTGAGTGAGTGAGTAACTTGTATAGCGCTACAAATGTGAACTAAATCGCCTCAAGGCGCTTGGTATCCTGTGTCGTTAAGATCCTTCAGAAGAGGTGGGTCTTTAGTTTTTTCCTGAAGGCCAGATGGTTTTCTTCCATGCGGATGTTCGTGGGAAGTGCATTCCATAGCCTTGGTCCTTGGACAGCAAACCTTCGTTCTCCCTTAGCTTTGTAACGGGTCTTGGGGATGTGAAAGAGGTTTTGGTTAGTTGATCGGAGGTCGCGAGTAGTGGTGTAGTGTTTTATTTTCTCGCATAAGTATTGAGGTGCGTTTCCTTGTGCGCATTTGTGAGTGTGAATGTGACCCGATCCTTTACGGGTAGCCAATGGAGGCTTCTCAGGGACGGTGCGATTGATTCCCAGGTTTTTTTTCCCGTTACCTGTCTGGCCGCTGTGTTTTGGATGACTTGTAGACGTGTAATCTGATATTATGGTAGTCCTAGGTAAAGGGAGTTTGCGTAGTCAAGTCAGGAATTGATGATGGTTCCGACTACTACTGCTCTGTCTTTTTCCGGGATGAAGGGGATAAGTCTTCGTAGCAGGCGGAGAAGGTGGTGAGATCCACTGACTAGTGATCCTATTTGTGCGTCCATAGTCGTGTCTGAGTCAAAGATGGCTCCAAGGCTTTTAACTTTGGTGTTCGGGGTTATGTTTTGTCCAAGGATGGAGGGTGGTGTCCATGTGGTCCTAGAGTTTTTCTTTCGGTTAGCGTGGAAAATTAGCAGTTCTGTTTTGGATCCATTAAGCTTGAGGGAGCTCTCTGTCATCCAATTGTCGATCAATGTAAGGCATTTTTCCAGTCCGTAGTATTGATCTTTTTTGTTGTTGATGCAAAAGTAAAGTTGAGTGTCATCTGCATAGGAGTGGTAGCGCAGGTCCTGTTCACTGATGATTTTGAGGAGTGGGCGGAGGTAGATGTTGAAGAGTACTGGTGACAGGCATGATCCTTGAGGGACTCTGCATGTATTTCTGCGTGGTGCCGAGGTGAAGGCTCCCAGTTTCACTGTCTGGGATCGATTTTCTAGGAAGGATGCGAACCATGGTAGGTCTGAGTCTGAGACTCCTGCTACTTCGGTGAGGCGCGTGAGCAGAATTTTGTGATCTACTGTGTCGAAGGCTGCACTGAGCCACAGCCCAGGGGGCGGTCCCTCTGGTCATAACCCCTCACCCTGCATCTAGCAGCTCAGTTTTTTTCTGCCTAGCATAGGAGAAGGACCTGGCTCCCTGTTGGGACCATTGGTCATAGAGATTTTTTATTTTTTTCGACTTTTTTGATCCTGCGATCTACTATAAACTGCCGGCTGGGTGACAGGCTGGATAATATAGATCTTGTAGTCTCCTCAGTCCGGCCATCGAGCGTGGGCAGACCTTTAGCTACGCGCTGGGTCAGCCACGAGATACCTTGTTTGCTCCAGGGGTGGCCGGTGAGCTATATACTCCGGGGCACACATATGACCGGGCTACTGCTGTCCGAGTCACAGTGAGCAATGGCCGACAGCCACTCCGCACTGCTCGGGTGATGGGTCTGTCCGGAATGCGTCCAGCAGTCCCCGCAGGACGGGTAAATAGGGTTCCACCTGTTTCGGCAGGATGGAACAGCTGGGCATTCCTGGGGAGGTCGACTAGGGGGTCTCTCACTCTCCCTTTCTTCTCTCCCTGTCCCTTCCCTCCTCCTCATGCATCTGGCTGGGCCTGCTGTGTACCTAGCTAGGGGTCCTCCCGGGGGGGTTCTGGGTCCTGGCTGGGGGCTGCGCTGGGTGTCCTAAGTCCGCTTTCTGTGGTAGGGTGTTGTCTGTCTGCCATGTGGGGGGCCTCCGCGTGGAGGCCCAGCATGTTCGCAGCCTTTTCTTTTACCTCAGGAAAGATCCGGCGGCCATTCTGGGTGAGCCGGTGCTATTTTATTGTAGTTGTGCTGTTCTAATGCACCTAGTTGCCATTTTCTTGTAGCTCACGCTCTTTTTTTCCTGAGGCAGACATTTTCTTGTGGTTCTAGCTTAGATTTGGCCTCTAGCGCTGGAAATGTCTTTCTGAACCGCGCGAACAGCACAGAACACCTCAGACGCAGGAGAACACCTCATCACAGGCTGTGCAGGAGAGAGAGCGGACCGAAGTGCTGTGCAGTACCTGGGTCAGGGTGGTGAGTCCTCTGGTGGGCCCCTCAGTCTGTAGCAGCTAGGAGGGTGTACCTTTTGTGTACCTTGCCTTTAGTCCCTAAGTGGCTGTCAGGCAAGTGTGGGTCAGCATGGCGTCAGAAGCTGGCGTGTCGGCGGTCCTGGAATCATTTGTTGCCAGGGTGGAAGCGGTGTGCGGGCACAAGGGGGGTAAAAACGCCCCCTCCCCCCACCATCTTCTGGGGAAAGCTCTGATTTAGACTCGGCCTGGCTGTGGCACACGGCACCTGTTCTGACGTGTCAGAGGATGCGGACCAGGACCATTCGGACAGTGAGGAAGACTCCATGTCCGGGTCAGCGCAGGGAAAGGCACTTGTTGGAGCACTTATCACCGCAGTGCGGGAGACCCTAAAATTGGAGGATATGGCGGGGGCGTCTACTGATGTGTCGGTCCCTTTTGGGTCCCACAAGCCGGCCCGCACTGCTAAGGTGTTTTCCTACCTAACTTATTTTGATAAGTTTATATACAAAGAATGGGAACGACCGCAGCGGGCCTTTTTGGTCCCAAAACGCATGCCGGTCCGTTACCCCTTTAAGGAGAGTCTCCCGAAAGAATGGACATCTCCCCCGATTGTGGACCCCCTGGTATCCAGGTTAAACAAGGTAACCACAATTCCGGTAGAGGGGACCCCTGCCTTCAAGGACCCTGCAGACATGTTCACGGTGGTGGGGTCAGCATTGCGGCCAGTGTTGGCCACGGCCACGGCCCTGGTGTCACAGACACTTACAGAATGGGAAAAATAGTTGCACCACGAGTTGGTAGAGCAACAGGCTTCCCCGGTCTGCGTGGAACTGGCCGAACAGTTGGTGCATGGCCTTAAGTATGTCTGCGATGCAGCCTTAGATACAGCTCCCTTGCTTTCCAGAGCCTCAGTATCTGCTGTGGTGCTACGTCGCCTGATTTGGCTAAAATGCTGGTCCGCGGACCAGACTTCCAAGAAGGCTCTGGCGGATTTGCCCTTCCAGGGAGAGAGGCTATTTGGAGCCTCGCTGGATGACATTATTAAATATGTCACTGAGGGTAAGAGCACGCTGCTCCCACAATCCAGAAAAGGTAAGGAGCCACGCCGTAGGCCAGGGCCCTCCTTTTCCGCTCAGAAGCGGTTTTTTCGTCAGCCCGGGCCCGCAGGTAAGCGTTCCCAGACCGACAAGGGGCCAGCTGAAGGACAAAAGCGTCCCTGGTTTCGCAAGCCAAACAAGCCTGCAAACAAATCTGCGACAGCATGAAGGTTTGCCCCCGCCCGACTCTCGGGTGGGGGGGTCGGCTTCGGGAGTTTTCAGCTCGGTGGGTCTCCCTGCTTTCTGACCAGTGGGTTTGCGAAGTAGTCTCATCAGGGTACAAGATAGAGTTTCTTTCTTGTGCACCAAACAGATTTTTTCCCTCAAACCTTCATCTTCTTCTGGCTCATCGGAACACCCTGTTTGGGGCAGTGCAGGACCTGCTGATGCGCGGGGTAATAGTACCTGTGCCGCTGCCGGAAAGGTTTCAGGGTTTCTACTCCAATCTGTTTGTAGTCCCAGAAAAGGACAGGTTCCGTCCAATCCTGGACCTCAAGGCCCTCAACTCCTTTGTAAAAGTACGAAAGTTCAGGATGGAATCAGTTCGCTCTGTGGTCGCTGCATCCGGGGGATTTTCTGACGCATACTTGCATGTCCCCATATAGGTCAGGCATCAGAAATTTCTGTGCTTTGCAGTCGGGGACAATCACTACCAATTTGTAGCTCTCCCTTTTGGCCTGGCGTCGGCACCAAGGGTTTTCACCAAGGTGCTCGCCCCGATTCTGGCTCTGCTGAGACAGAGAGGAATCGCTATCCTGGGCTACCTGGACGACCTCCTTCTGAGAGCAGCTTCAGACTCAGAATTAGAGGAGGATGTGGTGATTGCCAGTCAGACCCTTCAAGAATTTGGGTGGGTACTGAACCTCCAGAAGTTGGTGTTGGTGCCAACTCAGCGCCTGGAATACCTGGGCTTGATTCTGGACTCCTCGGAGGCAAGGGTTTTTCTCCCTTTGGAAAAGTTGCAGACTCTTCAGACTACGATGAAGCTGTTGGCATTCCGCAGGTGGTCGTCGCTGAGCTTTTGCATGCGAGTCCTGGGTCTCATGGTAGCTACCTTTGAGGCAGTACCGTATGCTCAATTCCACACTCCAGTCTTGTCAAATCCGGGTGAACCAGCTAGTCAGGGCTTCCCTGGTATGGTGGCTGAGATCTCCAGCCCTTCAGTCCGGGTAGTCGTTCCTTCCCTTTCACTGGACTGTGATCCCAACGAACGACAGCTTGACCGGTTGGGGGGAGTTTGGGGCGTACAGTCGACACAGGGTCGCTGGACGCAGGAAGAATCCCGCCTGCCGATCAATGTGCTGGAACTTCGGGCGATCAGGCAGTGCCTCTCCACATGGTCACAGAGGCTGCAGGGACGTCCAGTCAGGATCCAGTCGGAAAACGCCACGGCGGTGGCGTATGTCAACCATCAAGGAGGAACAAGAAGCTCGGCTTCAGCATTGGAGGTCACTCACATCTTGAGGTGGGCAGAGCGGAGCGTGCCGGCTCTATCGGCCGTTTACATTCCGGGTGTAGAAAACTGGCAAGCGGACTACCTAAGTCGTCAGATGCTGAACCAAGGAGAATGGTCGCTATACCCAGATGTGTTTCGACTCCTTTTCTTGAGATGGGGCATGCCAGACGTGGACCTCCTGGCTTCTGGACTCAATCGGAAGGTATTGAGGTCTGTGGCCAGGTCCAAAGATCCCTGAGCGGACGCGACAGACGCGTTAGTGGCTCCGTGGGGACAGTATCGGCTAATTTATGCCTTTTCCCTGATAAAACTTCTTCCTCGTCTGCTTCGCAGAGTGGAGACCGAGGGGATTCCGGTGATTCTAATTGCCTCAGATTAGCCTCGGCGTCCTTGGTACACCGACCTAGTACGCCTGGTGACGGATGTTCCTTGGCGATTGCCGATGCGAGAGGACCTTTTGTCGCAAGGTCCTATACTTCATCCTGCTTTACAGTCGCTGGCTTTAACGGCATGGCTGTTGAAAGTCAGGTACTAAGGGACCGAGGCCTATCAGATTCAGTAATTTCCACCATGCTGAGGGCACGGAAGTCATCTTCTCGGAAGATCTATCATCGCGCGTGGAAGGCCTACATCTCTATGTGTGAGGAGATGGAGTGGCGTCCACGGACTCATTCATTTTCCAGGATCCTGCTGTTTTTACAGCGTGGAGTGGTTTAAAAACTTGCCTTAAGCACCATTAAGGGGCAGATATCAGCCTTGGCTGTCTTCTTACAACGACCCTTGGCGGCTCATTCACTGGTGAGAACGTTTGTGCAAGGGGTTCGACATGTGGCCCCTCCGGTTCGATCACCACTGCCTTCGTGGGATTCGAATCTGGTGCTCTCGGTACTTCAGAAACCACCGTTTGAGAACATCAGAGAGATTCCCCTTTTGACACTCTCTCAGAAAGTTGCCTTTCTGGTGGCTATTACATCAGTCAGGAGGGTTTCTGAGTTGGTGGCCTTGTCTTGCAAGTCTCCCTACTTGATCCTCCACAAGGATAAAGCGGTGCTACTCCCGTAGCCTTCGTTTCTTCCGAAGGTTGTTTCGGCTTTTCATCTAAATGAGGAAATTGTGCTTCCATTCTTGTGTCTTCGGCCGTCGCATCCCAAAGAGGTTGCTTTGCATTCCTTGGACGTGGTCCGAGCTCTGCGGGTGTGTCTGCTACGGCTCCGTTTCGGGGGTCAGACTCACTGTTTGTATCGGTGACTAGTCCAAAGAAAGGCCTGGCGGCCTCGTCGGCCACCATTTATCGGTGGATCAGACAGATCGTGATTCAGGCTTATGCCCTAAAAGGGCGGGGGCCTCCCTTTCCAGTCACGGCGTATTCGACCAGGGCAATAGGTGCCTCCTGGGCCTTCCGACATCAAGCGTCTGTCTCCCAGGTGTGTAAGGCGGCGACCTGGTCGTCCGTTCACACTTTCACTAAGTTTTACAAGGTTGACGTGCATGCATCTGTGGATGCTTGCTTCGGCCGCAAAGTTTTGCAGGCAGCTGTTTAAGGTTGCAACTCCTCCGTTGAGGAGCTCTGGTTGTTTTGTGGTGAAGTTTTTTTGATTGCTGTTCCCAGCCCTCGTTTTTTGACACTGCTTGGGGAGGTCCCTACTGTCAAGAATAAAGGAGCTGTGTCTATCCATGGACGAAAGAGAAAAAATGATTTTTGTACTCACCGTAAAATCCTTTTCTCTGAAGTCCATGGACGGACACAGCACCCATCCCTCCTTTTTATGTTTGTACTGCTTTTTGACGAACTGAGCTGCTAGATGCAGGGTGAGGGGTTATGACCAGAGGGACCGCACCCTGGGCGGTACTGTTCAGCTTTGCTGTTGTTACATGTTTTTAACTGTTAACATGTCCATCTAGTCCTCTCCTGATAGACGGCATATAAACCCTACTGTCAAGAATAAAGGAGCTGTGTCCGTCCATGGACTTCAGAGAAAAGGATTTTACGGTGAGTACAAAAATCCTATTTTTTTTACACAAGTTGTCAATTTATAAGATACTTCTAACACACATTATAGGCACACCTCAAACACCAATACTGCAGGGGGAAGGTAGAGGGGGGAGATGTCATTCCAATTGTAGACTTAGCCCAGTGACAGTATTCCCCTGTACCGGGCCCTCCTGACCCCTGCATTGTGCCCTCCTGACCCTCCCTGTAGTGTGGCCTCCTGACGCCCCGTTTAATGTGCCCTCCTGCCCTTTCCTGCACTGTGCAACTCCTGCCCCTCCCCATATTGTGTCTGTGCCCGCACTGTGCCCTCTTGCCCCCCTGTATTGTGCCCTCCTGCCCCCTGTACTATGCACTCCTGCCCCCTGTACTATGCACTCCTGCCCCCTGTACTGTGCCCTCCTGTCCCACTGTGCCCTCCTCCCCCCCTACTGACCCCTCTCCAATGCCCTACTGATGCCCTGTCTACTGCCCTGCTGACCACCTGTCATCTGCCCTATTGACCCCCTGTCCTCTGTCCTACTGACCCCCTGTCCAGCTGTCTTGCTGGCCCTGTCCCTTGCCTTTTGACCTCTGTGCACTGCCCTACATCCTACTGCACCCTGTACACTGCTCTACCTACTACTGACCTCTGTACACTGCAGGAGTTGCAATACTTAGCAGAATGGTCAGTGTCAAATGATATTCCAGATTATCTGATGCAAAATGTGTTTGCAGTGTAATTGCAGTATAATTGGTGGTTCTCCCTGTATTCTCTATAAGATCTGTTGGGTTGCCCCACTTTAAAGAGACTTTAAAGAGGCTGTACCGTTGCAACTAAAAAAAGATACATAAATGATTTTACTGATGAGTACACACCCACCACCACTAACACATAGACATACTGTATGTCTCCTAAATATTTATTGCCTGGATTGGATGACAATGAATTTATGTGCATGGATACCTTTAACATTAGGAAATGTAAGATTAAGATAAAAAGATATAAGATTAAGGAAATGTATGTTTGGTTAAATAAATATCCACTTTTAATCACGATATATGAGTGATAAATTGGTGTTACAGTCCATTATATCTAACATTACTATCTACAGTCACTCCAGTAAGAATGACAGCCAGGGGGTTTGTTCATTTCTTGATGAATGTGTCTGTATTTTTGAAGAAGAATTAGGAGACAAAAGTGCCCTTGAGCCATGTTTGAATGCAGAAAATAAAATATAAGTGCTAAGTGCAGTGAGGATTTGATTTCCTTTTACCATTGCAGTCATAAAATAGTAATTGCAAGTTACTTTTTGGGAACAAAGAACAGGAAAAGGGAAAAAAAGGAAAGGAGCTCTTTTAGGCAAATGGTTAAATAACTGAGCAACAGAATATATCACTGATTCCTCACTCTAGATGGTACTTTCACTGCATTGTACTCATGTTAAATCCTGGGAAATAGCAAAAATTAGCACAAATTGTCTAGCAGAATTACAACCAGCACTTTGGTTGACATCAAGTTCCCTTGTATTTCAATGTAGCTTTTATTATAATAAAATTTCACAAGTACAATCAGATGAGGCCAGGACCCTTAATCACTGGGTGCTTCTATCTGCTGATATGAAATATAAAAAAAAAATATTACATTCATAACACAAGGAACAAATAAAAACCTGAGCAATACCACAGACTAATGAGTGGTTGTAAACCCTTCTAACAATTTTTTTTTTTTCTAACTACCTGTAAGAGAAAGGCATAATGAGCTAATATGACTAGCATAATAGCTCATTATGCATCACTTACCTTAGATCGGGGCCCCCGAAGCCATCCTCGTCTCCCTCTTCAGCCGCAGCCATCTCTGCGGCGATAGCCAGAAGGTTACTTCCGGGTATCGCCGCTCCAGCCAATCACAGCGCCGCTCCGGCGCTGTGATTGGCCGGAGCGGCGGAGACGTCACTCTGCACATGCGCGCGGGAGCCATCACATTCGGCTACGCCCAGCGATTGCTGGGAAGTAGCCGAATTTGTGAATGGGATTAACCCCATAAATGCGCCGTTGTCTACGGCACGCATGCGCCGTAGACAGCGGTGGCTGTCATTTTAGTAAATATCTCCTAAACCGTGTAGGTTTAGGAGATATTTCTTGCACCTACAGGTAAGCCTTAATCTAGGCTTACCTGTAGGTGCAAGTTGAAAAAGTGGGTTTACAACCACTTTAAAATGAGAGTACAAGCAACATGTGAAATTAATCACTAAGATGTTCAGCAGACTCTGGGAATGTGCCTAATTGCAAAGCTACTCTATTTAGCTTAAAGTGATTGTAAAGTCTTGGTTTTTTTTTCTATAAAAATAACAAACATGTTATACTTACCTGTTCTATTGCAATGGATTTGCACATAGCAGCCCAGATCCTCCTCTTCTTGGGTCCCTCTTCGATGCTCCTGGTCCATCCCTCCTGTCGAGTGCCCCCACAGCAAGAAGTCACAGCTCTGTGTGTCCATTCCGACATGGAGCCGTGGCCCGGCCCCACCCCCTATGTCTTCTGATTGGCTAAATTACTTTGACAGCAGCAGGAGCCAATGGCACCGCTGCTGTGTCTCAGCCAATCAGGAGGGAGAGTCTTGAATGGCCGAGACACTTGTGGATAGGGATGAGCCGAACACCCCCCCCCCCCCGGTTCGGTTCGCACCAGAACCTTCGAATGGACCGAAAGTTCGTGCGAACGTTAGAACCCTATTAAATACAATGGACGCGAACGTTCGAAATCTAAAGTGCTAATTATAACGACTAATATGCATGTTATTGTCCTAAAAAGGGTTTGGGGGCCCGGATTCTGCCCCAGGGGACATGTATCAATGCAAAACGAAGTTTTAAAAACGGCAGTTTTTCAGGAGCAGTCATTTTAATGATGCATAAAGTGAAAAAAAAAAGTTAAATATTCCTTTAAATATCATACCTGGGGGGTGTCTAAAGTATGCCTGTGAAGTGGCATGTGTTTCCCGTGTTTAGAACTGTCCCTGCACAAAATGACATTTCTAAAGGAAAAAAAGTCATTTAAAACTGCTTGCGGCTTTAATGTAATGTCTGGTCCCGGTAATATGGATGAAAATCTTTGAGAAAAATGGCACGGCTACCCCATCACCCCTACCCCAGCCCATTACCAGCCCCTTTGGGTCTTGTATGGATATTAAGGGGAACCCCGCACCCAAAATAAAAAAAGGCCCTTTATATTCTGAACAGCAGTATACAGGCGGTGCAAACAAGACAGGGACTGTAGGTTTGTTCTTAAGTAGAATCTGTTTGTAATTTTGAACAGGTACATTGTTTAAGTGTTGCTCCAGCCAAAAAATCTATTTTTAAGCTTTTTGGAAAACATAGGGAAGGGTTATCACCCCTGTAACATTTGTTTTGCTGTCTGTGCACCTGTTCAGAACATTTCACCTCACTTTGTGTCCCAATGACAAATGTTTTTGGAAAATTTGGGGTTTTTATTGAAACAAGGATTGGTGATAAAGCATCAGTAGAGAGGAGACACCTTTTTCCCATATTAACTTTTACAGGAGAGAATTTCCCTTCCTAGGGGTAGATTTCCTCTGACTTTCTGTTGTCTCCTTCAGTTTGCAAGTAGGAGTCGTTTGTAAGTTGGATGTTTGAAAGTAGGGGCCTGCCGTATATACTCTGCTGAAATCTGCCCCTTACATGTTGGTGTTGCCACAACACTGTGAGCCCTCACAGTTACTCTTGGTGGGCGCTGGAACGCCCTGCTGTGAACTATTATATCAGGAATTGTAATTACATGCCATTGTTGAACAGTGGTAGGAAAAATTGGGCCTTTGGTGGTGGTGCTGGTGCTACAACACTGTCAGCCCTCACAGTTACTCTTGGTGGGCACATGAATGGGCCCTACTGTAAATTATTAGATCAAGAATTGTAATTGCATGCCCCTGTTGAAGAGGGGCAGAAAAATTGGGCCTTTGGTGGTGGTGTTGCCACAACACTGCAACCCCTCACAGTTACTCTTGGTGGGCGCAGGAATGGGCCCTGCTGTGAATAATTAGATCAAGAATTGTAATTACATGCCCCTGTTGAACAGGGGAAGAAAAATTGGTCCTTAGGCACTGGTGCCACAACACTGCAACCTTCACAGATACTGTACTTGGAGCACAGCAATGAGCCCTGTTGCAAAGTATTGCATCAAAAATTTTAATTACATGCCCCTGTTAAACAGGGACTGAAAAATTGGGCCTTAGGCACTGGTGCCACAACACTGCAACCCCTCACAGATACTGTACTTGGAGCACAGCAATGAGCCCTATTGCAAACTATTGCATCAAAAATTGTAATTACACGCCCCTGTTAAACAGGGGCTGAAAAATTGGGCCTTAGCCACTGGTGGCGGCACCCAGAAACAAAAATGTTCTTCCAAGCTATCATCATGAATCGGATAATTGAGGAGGAGGAGGAGGAGGATAGTCAGTCAACATAACAGGACAGTCACTCAGCATAGGCAGTCTTGAAGGGATGTGACATTTCAAAATAAATTATTCTGTTATATCAGCTTCAGGTGCTTGGTAGCTGGTGGTGATCCAAGACTGGTTCATCTTTATGAAGGTCAGTCGATCAACCGAGTCGGTGGACAGGCGCACCCTGTGATCCGTGACAGCCTCCAGCAGCACTGAATGTGCGTTCCGAAAGAACGCTGGATGCAGGACAGGCCCGTAGCTCAATTGCATACTGTGCAAGCTCTGGCCAGTGATCCATCCTCAAGACCCAGTAAGCCAGAGGATTTTCGGCCGGAAAGGTGTCCAAGTCTGACCTTGCCCCTAGGTATTCCTGCACCATGTATATCAGACGCTGGCGATGGTTGCTGGAACCGATCATTCCTTGGGGCTGCGGACTAAAAAATTGTCTGAACGCATCGGTCAGACGGCCACCTTCTCCACCGCTCCTTCTGCTACTGACTGAAGCCTCAGCAACTCGTTGTCCAGGACCAGGAGTTTGTAACCTCCCAGTCTCTGAGAACGCGTTGCACAGACCTTTCTGCAAGGCCTCCTGGAGTTGTCTCATCCTCTGCTCCCTCTGCGATGGCAAGATAAGGTCCGCAACCTTACCCTTGTACCGTGGATCAAGGAGAGTGGCCAGCCAGTAATGGTCCCTCTCCTTGATCCGAAGAATACAAGTATCCTTCTGCAGACTTTGCAGGATCAGGGAGGCCATGCAGCGTAGGTTAGCTGAGGCATTCGGTCCGGAGTCCTCTGGGTCACTGAGGACGACATGTTCCGCAGCCACCTCCTCCCAGCCACGTACAAGTCCACGGGTTTGTTGGGACTGTAAATCATCCCTAAAAGACTGCTGCTGTTGATGCTGAGTGCCATGCTCCACCTCCATGCTGACACAATCCTCCTCCTCCTCCTCCTCTTCCTGTGTGATGGGTGGGACAGAAGGAACACTGTCTGGGTAAAGGGGGCCTTGAGAGGCAAGGAAGTCCTCCTCTTCCTGCCTCTGTTCTGCCTCAAGTGCCCTGTCCATTATTCCACGCAGCGTATGCTCCAACAGGTGGACAAGAGGTACAGTGTCACTGATGCATGCACTGTCACTGCTCACCATCCTCGTGGCCTCCTCAAATGGTGCCAGGACAGTGCATGCATCCCTGATCATGCCCGACTGGCGTGGTGAAAAAAACCCGAGCTCCCCTGACCATGTCCTGGTGCCGTAGTCGCACAGGTACTCATTGATGGCCCTCTGCTGCGTGTGCAGCCGCTGCAGCATGGCCAACGTTGAGTTCCACCTGGTGGGCATGTCACATATAAGGCGGTTCTTGGGCAGGTTCAACTCCTTTTGCAGCTCAGCCAGCCAAGCACTGGCATTATATGATCTGCGGAAATGCACACAGACTTTCCTGGCCTGCCTCAGGACATCCTGAAAGCCCGGGTACCTGCCCAAGAACCGCTGCACCACCAGGTTAAGGACGTGAGCCACACAGGTCACATGGGTCAGTTGTCCCTGTTGGAGGGCAGAGAGGAGGTTGGTGCCATTGTCACAAACCACCATTCCTGGCTTAAGCTGGCATGGCATCAACCACCTCTCGGCCTGCCCCTGCAGAGCTGACAGAACCTCCGCCCCAGTGTGGCTCCTGCCCCCCAAACACACCAGCGCAAGCACGGCTTGAACGCCTACGGAGCACCGCTGGTTCCAAGGACAAAGCACAGGAAGCGGCCATGGAGGAAGAAGAAGAGGAGGGGGTGGAGGAGAGAGGTGTGTCACAACCAGCAGTAGCATTTTGGAGGCGTGGCGGCGGAACAACCTCCAACACTACTGCACCTTGTCCTGCATCCTTCCCAGCTGCCAAAAGAGTGACCCAATGGGCCGTGAAAGAAAGGTAACGTCCCTGTCCATGCCTGCTGGACCATGAGTCAGCGGTAATATGCACCTTACCGCTGACCGCCCTGTCCAGTGAGGCATGGACATTGCCTTCCACATGCCGGTAGAGAGCCGGAATCGCCTTCCGTGAGAAAAAGTGGCGTTTGGGAACCTGCCACTGAGGAACCGCACATTGCACAAACTCACGGAAGGGGGCCGAGTCTACCAACTGAAAAGGCAGCAGTTGAAGTGCTAGCAATTTAGCCAAGCTAGCATTCAACCGCTGGGCATGTGGATGGCTGGGAGTGAACTTCTTTCGACGGTCCAGCAGCTGGAGCAGGGAAATTTGCCTGCTATAATCGGACGTCGGTGTACTGCTAGCAGAGTTCCCGCAAGTACTTGGCTGTGATACACCTAATTCTACACCTTCATTCCTCTCAGTGCAGGTTTCAGAGAGGACTGAAGGTACAGTGGGGTTGGAGATCCCAGCTGATGAGGAGCAAGGAGAGGTCCGCTTTGTTCTTTGGTGTGGGCGTTTAAGGTACGCTTGCCAACTATCTGCATGGCAGGTCAACATATGTCTGGTCAAGCATGTGGTGCCCAAGTGGCTGATGTTTTGGCCACGCGAGATACGCTTGAGACATATGTTGCAAACAGCAGCGGTGCGATCTGATACACTCGACTCAAAAAAGGCCCACACCAAAGAACTTTTGGAATAACGGGCAGAGGCAGCGCCCTGCACAGGCGGAGCTCTGCGGTGTGATTCAGTCGGTGTGCTGCCCTTATGCTGGCCCCCGGAGGGCATCCTGCCTCGTTGGAGATGTGCCTCCTCCTCATCCTCCTCCTCCTCCTCTCTCCTATCAGGCACCCATGTGGAGTCAGTGACCCCATCATCCCCTCCCTCCTCATCACTGGAGCCAATCTGGCAGTATGCTGCAGCTGCTGGAACATGACTGCCAGATTGCTGTCCTTCTTGAGCATCCCCTCTCTCTGCTCTCACGCTACTGCCTTCCTCTAGCTGGGTATCATCTTTAGACCCTTCGAAACGCTGGGCATCCTCCTGGAGCATGTACCCAACACTGTGCTCAAACTGTTCGGGGACTCCTCAGGAGGACACGGTGGGTCTAGGGAAGGAGTGACTGATGATGACATTGATACGAGGGAAGAGGACGCTTTGGCAGCTGCTTTGCCAGTACCCTGAGCCTGGGAGAGAGAGGATGAGGAGGATGAGAAGGGCTTGGTCATCCACTCTACCAAGTCTTCGGCATGATGCGGCTCAACGCGCCCAGCTGGCGAAAATAAGGACAAGCGTGTCCCATGGCCACGTGCTGATGATGATGCACCGCGTCCACGACCAGCACTGTTGTCTCTAGACACAAAGCCTGTTTGCCCTCTTTTATTGGCTCGTGACTGTCTGCCTCTCCTTGTTGGCCTTCCAGACACAGTAATGGCCTGCAGGGAGATGGGAAAACCAGCAATTGGGTAGTGTATATTGTGCTGGAGGCACACAACACCCACTAACTCTAGCAAATGCCTTTATTAGAGAACAGCAATGACGGGTATATACAGGTGTATACTGTACTAGGGCACACAACACCCACTAACTCCAGCAGATGCCTTTATTAGAGAACAGCAATGACGGGTATATACAGGTGTATACTGTACTAGGGCACACAACACCCACTAACTCCTGCAGATGCCTGTATTAGAGAACAGCAATGACGGGTATATACAGGTGTATACTGTACTAGGGCACACAACACCCACTAACTCCAGCAGATGCCTTTATTAGAGAACAGCAATGACGGGTATATACAGGTGTATACTGTACTAGAGCACACAACACCCACTAACTCCAGCAGATGCCTTTTTTAGAGAACAGCAATGACAGGTATATACAGGTGTATACTGTACTAGGGCACACAACACCCACTAACTCCTGCAGATGCCTGTATTAGAGAACAGCAATGATGGGTATATACAGGTGTATACTGTACTAGGGCACACAACACCCACTAACTCCAGCAGATGCCTTTATTATAGAACAGCAATGACGGGTATATACAGGTGTATACTGTACTAGGGCACACAACACCCACTAACTCCTGCAGATGCCTGTATTAGAGAACAGCAATGACGGGTATATACAGGTGTATACTGTGCTGGGGCACACAACACCCACTAACTGCTGCAGATGCCTGAGAAAATAACACACTGTCCCTGCCTGCCTATCTAGCTTAGAGAACAGCAATGAACAGCAACTCCTGCAGATGCCTGAGAAAAGAACACACTGTCCCTGCCTGCCTATCTAGCTTAGAGAACAGCAATGACGGGTATATACAGGTGTTTACTGTGCTGGGGCACACAACACCCACTAACTGCTGCAGATGCCTGAGAAAAGAACACACTTTCCCTGCCTGCCTATCTAGCTTAGAGAACAGCAATGAACAGCAACTCCTGCAGATGCCTGAGAAAAGAACACACTGTCCCTGCCTGCCTATCTAGCTTAGAGAACAGCAATGAACAGCAACTCCTGCAGATGCCTGAGAAAAGAACACAACATAGAACACACTGTCCCTGCCTATGTAGCTCTTTCCCTGCACGCCGGAACACACTGCATAAGGCCGCCGCACTGGCGGCCTTTTATAGTGTGGGGCGTGTACTAAACCCCCCTGAGCTATGATTGGCCACAGGCATCCTGCCTGTGGCCAATTATGGCTCTCCTCGCTGCCGGCGCTGTGATTGGCCAAGCATGCGGGGTCACAGTGCATGATTGGCCAATCACAGCGCCGGGATTGCACTGCGATGGCGCAGTGTATTGTGGGCCGTTCGCATCACTCGAATTTGGCGCGAACGGCCCATAACGTTCGATCTTCGTTGAGCGATCGAACAGCCGATGTTCGAGTTGAACGTGTGTTCGACTCAAACACGAAGCTCATCCCTACTTGTGGACATCGCTGTACAAAGATGGGGCTCAGGTAAGTATTAGGGGGGCTGAGGGGAGCTGCTGCACAAAGAAAGGCTTTTTATCCTAATGCATAGAATGCATTAAGATAAAAAAACCTTCTGACTTTACAACCTCTTTAAAGCTGATCTTCATGTTTCATTAAAGGCCTTGTTTTCATGGGGCACACAAAGCATACCCCTGTGGAGGGCAATGTTTACCAGTGAGCAGAGAGCAGGAGCCGGGGCCGAGCTGCAATTGTATGGGTCAATATATGCATACAGCCCGGTTCGGCAGTGAGCCCACACATCTGCCCCTACAAAAGAGAAGGAGCCCAGAGCGCTGGTGGGGAACTAAGAAGAGGAAGTTCACAGCTCCTTTCTGCAATACTATTGCACAAAACAGGTAAGTATAACATGTTTCATTTTTTATTTAACTTAAAGTGGATGTAAACCCACTCTCATCCTTTCTAAACTACTGCCATAGTGCTGATCTATAAGGATATACATGCCTCCTGCATGTATCCTTACCTGTCAAATGTCTCCCCTCTGTCTGTTATAAGAACTGAAAAACTGCAGATTCTGTGGGTGGATCTGTTGTCTGGAGCTCGGTGGGTGGAGTCGTGATGTCAGTAGACTCCCCGCCCACCTCTACACTCCCCTTGTCAACATGCATTTTCCCATGTGTATTCCTTCTGCTATGATCACTAACATCCAGTCAAAATCCAGAAAAGTAACCACATGACTTCAGAAAAGGAGTAGGGGTGGGAATTAAAAACTAAAGCTAGTGCACGAGATATGTAAATAACCTGTCACTCAAAGCAAGGGGACTGAACGGACAAAGATAACTCTGTTTGTCCTATTTACCTCACTGAACAATAAAAGAGGATTGCTCAGAGCTGGATTAACTCTTTGTGGCAAGACCTAGCACAAATGATAGGAAATCTTATACACTACATTGTGACGGCAAAATTTTTTTTTTAAAAATTTGGGTTTACATCCACTTTAAGCATTACAATCACTTTCAATTTAAAGTGATACTAAACACACACTGTTTAATATACAATGTCCCTTCTATTTCTGTATGTGGATGATGGCACTGCAATTAATTTAATTAAAAAAAGAATAAGTACCTTTTTCCTAATTGATATACAGCTGTCACATGACCCAGCTCTTTCCCAGCCTGTCTGCAGGGAAACATAAGCAGGAGGAGCATCTAGTCCTCTGCTGCTGGTCACATGTTCAAAAAAAAAAAAAAAAAACAGCCTTTGGAATACAGAGTAAAATTAAATAATTAATATCAGTAAACGGTTTTAAATTGTCATACAAATATATATTTTGATATAAAATCTTTATTATTTTTTGGCAATAAAATGGGAAGATTTCTGCCAGTCACAGGCTGTGTCACTCCCCTCCAGCTCGTGTCTTTCACTGTGTATACTCCCACATGTGTGACTCTATAGTCACATGGGCTGCTCAGATGTGATAGGAAGCAAATGCTCAGCTTAGAAACTCACTGAAAACTGAGCATGTGCAGAGCTGCCAACACTGCTCTGCAAAATTCCTAGCTGAATTGGGAACCTAGACAGAAGGGGGAGATAGAAAGCTGCAGGATCAACCAGTTTTCTTTGCAGAATACAGAAAACAAATCTCATAGTAACTGAGTATGAGCAGTATGTAATACAGCATTTATTGATAGTTTTTTTATGACGTGGGTTTAGTGACACTTTAAATTAAACCCTGAGATCAGCTCTTGAATAGAACTAAGGGTAAACATTTATAAGATTTTGAATAGTGTGGAGAGGGATTAGAACACCTTCAAGGGAAGTTTTACCCATTCATTTTTTTCCCGTTTATCATTATTAGTTAAAGAAAAAGAAAACAGTAATAGAGGGGAAATCTTTCAATAGAAACACTAGTTCTGGTGACAACCAGGGATTTCCTCACTTTGGAGGGATTTCTTCTCATTTCCTGTTTTGGCTATGGGACAGGGAGTGAAGAAAAAAATCTCCTTAATGGGACACAGATGGGAAAAAATAAATAAATAAAAAACTGACAGAGGTTATAATTCTTCAAAACATTATACAAAATGAAAATAGATAGTTTG
Source organism: Rana muscosa (assembly GCA_029206835.1). NCBI lineage: Eukaryota > Metazoa > Chordata > Amphibia > Anura > Ranidae > Rana > Rana muscosa. The sequence goes on along the minus strand of CM055116.1, from coordinate 791,087,541 downwards.
CCTTTAGTTCTATCTTAATCTGTGTAAAGCAGTACAACTAGATTCTCACGCATTCTTTATGTACTGTATTTATGTATCCTTAGGGCACATAATTATGTGCTTTGCATCTTCCTTATTCTCACCTTGTGAGTGACAGTAAGAAGAATTTAGTGACTTTTTTTCATGATATCAGATTACTGATCACAGGGTAGGGTTATCATTCATTTCCATTTGCTGGGGACAGTTTCCATTTTGAGGAGTCGCAGCCCCCTGCAAATAAATGCCTCTGACAATGTCACGGGCGGGAGTGGTGTACCTAGGCCTGTGAGAGAAATGCACACAGCACTACAATATAGCAACAGAATGACAAGCAGATGGCTTATTAAGTGAGCTGAACCACTTGGGAAGTGTAGTTTGAGTGCTTACATGCCTCATAAAGCAACTCTGCTTAATGACTACGATATCCAGCATGCACAGGGAAGCAGGGATGTGCAGTCAGGGGAGGCAGGGCCTCACCTGCCATGAACATTAAAAAAAAACAAAAAAAAACAAGCTTCGAGGGTCGTAGCTCGGTGACCTGGGGTCAAAGATACCCCAAATTGGGGGGTATGTAGCCTAAGTCAGGGCTCAAAATTTCAAGTCCTGAGCTACTAGCCAGGTCTCAAGGGTTACTCGCCACCAGTTGCCCCACCCAACCCCTACCCTGCCCGCCCCTAATTCCGCCCCTAAACACGCCCTCATAAACTATCTCATGAAATTACACTTAAATGATTTATGCAGAATTAAGCGACTTTATCCGTGCTCATCAATGCAGCCTACCCGTGTCCACAAATGCAGCCTTACCCATGTCCACCAATGCAGCCTGCTCGTGTCCACCAATGCAGCCTGCCCGTGTCCACCAATGCACACCAATGCAGCCTACCCGTGTCCACCAATGCAGCCTGCCTGTGTCCACCAATGCAGCCTGCCCGTGTCCACCTATGCAGCCTTCCTGTGTCCACCAATGCAGCCTGACCAATGCACATCAATGCAGCCTGACCAATGCACACCAATGCAGCCTGACCAATGCACACCAATGCAGCCTACTTGCGTCCATAATGCAGCCTACCCATGTCCACCAATGCAGCCTGACCAATGCACACCAATGCAGCCTGCCCGTGTCCACCAATGCAGCCTGACCAATGCACACCAATGCAGCCTACTCATGTCCATAATGCAGCCTACCTGTGTCCATAATGCAGGGGAGCAGAGGAGAGGAAGAGCATTGCCGGCCGGATGATAAGAGCGCCGAGGGACATCACTGGAACAGATTTAATTTCAATTCCCCGCCGCTCGGCTACACATACAGCCCGCCCCCTGGCCAGGAAACGTTGATACATGTAAATCGTCCCGGGATTGGACGCGTGATCTGTCTATCAAATTCCCCAGAACCAGGGGCGGGGCTGTGTGTGACAGCGAGTGCTGGGAACACTCGGCTATTGAAATGAAAGCCGCTAGTGATGTCCCGTGCGCTCTGATTATCCAGCCAGCTCTCTCCCCTCTCTTCCCCTCTGCGAGCGCTGGGAGAAGGACTCCCATACAACCTGTGGGCCAGCGGTGCTCGCCCCCCCCCCCCCACTCTCCCAGGCAGCCCTTCCTCACCAGACCCAAAATCCACTCGCAAAATGCAAGCAGGCGAGTAGATTTTTTGAGGGCTGGCTTAAGTGCTGCCCCACCACTGGTAACAATTTGGGGGTCCTACGAGAGATATGGGTCTCCTTCAAAAACTAAATACAGAGCGGCCACTTTAAATAAAAGCTCACACACTCTGTTTGCAGCAGACTGAGAGGTTGAGCTCACATTGCCTCTCACTTCTTGTCAGAGGCACTGAGCTCAATAAACAGCTTGGAGTACTCGGCCAATGGTAAAGTACCATTGGTCCCAGCTGTCCAATAAAAATGCTGCAGTGGAGGCACACCTCTCACTGCAGTGTCATAGAAGGGGCATGTGTCTAAAAGACATATGCTCCCCTCCAGCCCAGCCCTCTTAACTACATGTGTTTATGTGTATAAGATTTACTCATAATCCCATGGTTTTTCTCACACAGTTAAGAGGGAGAATAAGGCCCCCTTCACACTGAGGCGTATGTCAGGCGTTTTTGCGCTAAAAATAGCGCATAAATAACGCCTGAAATACTCCTGCCCCAGCATTCTCAATGTGAAAGCCCGAGGGCTTTCACACTGAGGCGGTGCGCTGGCAGGAGAAAAAAAAATCTCCTGCAAGCCGCATCTTTGGAGCGGTGAAGGAGCGGTGTGTATACCGCTCCTTTACCGCACCCCTGGCCTCTCCACTCTGTGTATTATGCACTCCTGATCCCTGCACTCACTCTACATCACACACTACTGGCCCCTGCACTCTGTGCACTATGCATTACAGTCCCTTGCACTCTATGCATATTCTACTGCTGGCCACTGCAATCTGTGCCTTATATACTACTGACCACTGCACTTTGTGCATTACACATCTCTCCACTCTATTTATTATGCACACCTGTCACCTGCACTCTGTGCATTTGGCATTCCTAATCTCAGCACTCTATGCGATATGCACTCTGTACATAATTTACTCCTGGCCACTGCACTCTGTGCATTACACATTCTTGCACACCCCTGCACTCTGTGTGTTATGTGCTCTTGATTCAAAGCATTAGTTGGATCGGATCTTATTAAACCATACCCTCTTAAGCCCCTTGCACTGGTGCATTTTGGGCACACCCACAATTCAATGCAACAAACTACATAAACCATATCATAGCTCTTCAGAGCAACTTGAGTGTGGCTACAGATGGAAGGTGTGATTTTGTGGGTGTAGTCAATAAATAGTCTGGTGGGGTGGGTGGCTGCTGCTCTACAGTTATGCTTGTATGCAAAAAAAAAAAAACAGAAGCCTAGTCCATGAACTATGCATCTGATTGGATGTAGATGTTGTTTGGCTGACAATGCTACTCCTGATACCTTTTAATTTGCAGGCCGAAGGATGTTGGGCAGGAGGGTGCCAACAGAGCCATCCATGGGTTAATTTTGACTGGTTCATTGGTACGGCTAGCTTTAGGCACGTCACTGCTTCCACCCTTTTACCTTCTGCTTCTCTGACCTCCAAAAAAAAAACACTTTTTACCTATCTCCCTGCACTCCAGGGATTGGAACAATGATTACCTTCAGCAAAGTTGCTAGATCTAGGCAACTCTTCCCTAAGTTCTCCACACTTTGCTGTTCATTACCAGATACCTGCAGTCTCTGCAATCTCTTTTCTTGGTGTCAGCACCCTTGTCAGTAGTAACCTGAAATAACTCATGCAGGTCCTTTTCATAGTGCGAGTTGTGTAATAGTGCGCGTTGTCTAATAAGTTTCTGTAGAATATAGGTTATAAAATATAAAAATATATCTGACATCTATACATATTACTTGTTTACTGCTTCTGTTTTTCTGAATTGACCCAACATTAGGTCCACATTAAGTTTTAGTAAAGCCTTGTACACACGGTCGGACTTCCATCTGACTTTTCCGTGGATTTTTGTCCGAACGGAGTTGGCCAGGCACACCCATAGCATACACACCACAAGACTTTTCTGCAAACTTTCCCTAAACTTTTTCCAACATCACGTGGTTTTTCTGCTCTTTACCGCCACCCTTTGGTCAACTTCTGCTATTGTTGGTTGATTTTAACATTATTTGTTTTGTCCATCGGACTTATGTACACACGATCGGACTTTGCTCCAGCGGACTTTTGTTGGCCAAAAGTTTGTCCGTTTGCAGACCGAACTTTTGTCCGATGAAAACCAGAAAAGTTTGTCCGATGGAGCGTACACACGGTCGGATTTTTTGGCAAACTTGCGCAAAATGAAGTTTGTTGGCAAAAAGTCAGACCGTGTGGGGCTTTACACTGGATGGTTATGTAGAAAATCATTATACAAGGGACAAAAATGTTACTATATTTATGAAAAAAATGCTTGGGAACTACTTGAAAAATCAGTGACTATTTTTTCGCCAGTAATGTTATAGTCAAAAATGGTAATAAACAATGATAATTCCTGACTGTGCTCCAGCTACAAGTATTCATTTATTGAAAACCAATCTTTCAGCTTTCAATTGTATTTCTTTCAGACATTCACAAGGATATTGTAAAATGCAAGGTATAACTCCTACCGAGGTCTTGGTGGATCACCGCAGACATTCATTTCGATCCAATGACCGCTTGCCAGAGCCATAATTATGCAGCTAAAAAGAATGATAAAACATAGAGTGTAAAAACATAGCGTGTATTCGCTGTTAAGTTTATATCATTTTCATTGCAGGTGAAATGTTGCTGGAATATATTAAATTGGTTTGGTTTTGCAAAGAAACCAAATTCTATGCTTCTGATGTTAACAGCAATATGAACCTAGGGTGCCGTAGATTTCAGTACCTGCAATACTGTCTTCCTAACAGAGGTATAGCGGGGGGTCCTAGATAGAAATATAGAGAACCTTCTATCATAAAATAATGAAACATTGATGAGGCTGATTTTGTCCCTATGCTATATCTTTACCTTTTTCTTTGTCATTTGCTTTTTGCTGCTACACTTCCTTGGAGCTGATCTATTAGTACTCTATACGGTGGTCACCATTATCAGTTCTTGGACAGTGTTCTAGATACCAAGAGTAGTGGCCATAACCTGAACTGTCTCATGTTCCTGATAAAATGTAGTACAGAGACACAAACTGCATTTATGGTAATTCTGTAAAATCACTCACATCCCCTTTTGAGTGGATTCTGGGTTTAATCGCCTCCTATGCTTTCTCCACACCTAATATGTAGCTCTAAAAATAACATCATTTTTATTTCTTAAAAGAATAAAAAATAAAATACATTGACCTAAAACGTAATTCTAGGCAAACAGAAAAATACACAATTCAAATATTTATCAAGGATCTGTTTTACTTGTCAGGGTATATGCATTACTGTACATCCAGTCCTGAGATTTACACAGCTCTGATGCCCAGAAAAACCAAGCTAGTGACCTGATTTTTCTCTGCTGCAGTTAAACAAACCAGCCTGGTCACCTCCCTGCCCCAGTCTGTGATTGGATAGTGAAAAAGCAACATTACCTAAAGGAGAAGTACAGCCAAAGCTCGCTTGGCTGTACTTCTCCTGTGGATAACAGGAGTGCAGTTCATTCTGCAGTCCTGTGACCCATTTTTAGCAGACAGCGGGCTGAAGCCGCTGTCAGCTGACCTCAAGGAGCCAGTCCAGGCTGGGTCAAGATCGTGACAATATAGTCGGGATCCGCACACAACCCTCGAACGGTACCTGGCCCAGCCTCTCAGCGAGCTGCTGAGAGCCAGAGCCAGCCGCTCCCACTCCCTCCACAGCCCAGTTCCAGTGAACGCAGGGAGCAGAGCAGAAAGCTGGTGACTGACAGTCACCAGCTCTCTGCTCACAGAGCTCTGAGAACCGAGCGATCAGCAGTGTTTGATCACTTGGTTCTCTGTCTTAGAGCCGACGGGGACAGATGCAGCATCGGTAGGTAAATATAGTAAGTATAATTCTTAAAAAAAAAACATACTTCTCTTTTAAAGAGGATCTTCATCCTAGAAAGAAAAAAATTAGGAGGACATAAAGCAGAATGTTCCCTTTAGGATAAAGTTCAACTTGAAACTCTCTGCTCACTCTGCTCTCTGCTTCAATTAGAGTGTTCCTTGTTGGCACGTCTTCTGCAGTATGTATGATTGGATCCTTGCACTGCCCCTTCCTTATCTAGTCTTAGTGTGGCTGTACAGGGAATTTTACTGTTTTTAAGAAATAACAGCAGTATAAGTGTATGTGTAGGCCAAACAATTTTTTTAAATTAGAGTAGGGAATGATTAAAATCCCTGTCATACTTTTATTACTCTCTGCGTCCCTGCCATGTAGATTCAGGTTGGGTTCACACTTGAGAACGCAGCGGCTCACAGCAGGAGTCCTGTGCGTCTTCATCCACCGTTTCAGGTCCGATTTCAGGCCAAATTTTGGGCTGAATTCGGACCTGAAACAGACCACAAGACGCACAGTGCTCTTGTGCAGTTTTCACCTGAGCCGCCGCGGATGTGTGTGAACCGGCTCCATAGAGGCCGGGTCACAATCTCCTGCTATGTGAATTGGATGCAGTGAAACATACATCCAATTCGCAATACTGTGAACCCAGCCTTACCCTTTCTAATTGTCCCAAGACCACTGTCACTGAGACAGAAATTGATGGCAAATCCAAAGTTTTAAAGTTGTCACCAGAACAGAGGATTAAGAGAAATCTTCCAATGGGGACACCTATTCCTTGTAGATATTGCCTCTCATGTCCTATTAACCACTTAAGCCCCGGACCATTTCGCTGGCCAAAGACCAGAGCACTTTTTGCGATTTGGCACTGCGTCGCTTTAACTGACAATTGCGCGGTCGTGCAACGTGGCTCGCAAACAAAATTGACGTCCTTTTTCCCCACAAATAGAGCTTTATTTTGGTGGTATTTTGTCACCTCTGCAGTTTTATTTTCCGCGCTATAAACAAAAATAGAGCGGCAATTTTAAAAAAAAATTCAATATTTTTAACTTTTTGCTATAATAAATATACCCAAAAAATATATATAAAAAAAAAAATTTTCCTCAGTTTAGGCCGATACGTATTCTTCTACATATTTTTGGTAAAAGAAAATCGCAATAAGCATTTATTGATTGGTTTGCGCAAAAGTTATAGCGTTTACAAAATAGGGGGTAGTTTTATGGCATTTTTATATATTTTTTTTTTTTTACTAGTAATGGCGGTGATCAGCGATTTTTATTGTGACTGCAACATTATGGCGGATACATCGGACACTTTTGACACCATTTTGAGACCATTGTAATTTTTACAGCGATCAGTGCTATAAAAATGCACTAATTACTGTGAAAATGACACTGGCAGTGAAGGGGTTAACCACTAGGTGGCGCTGAAGGGGATAAGTGTGTCCTAGGGAGTGCTTCTAACTGTAGGGGGGATGGGCTGTGTGTGACACAACACTGATCACCGCTTCTGATTACAGGAACCTGTGATCAGTGTCCTGTCACTAGGAAGACTGGGGAAATGCTTGTTTACATCAGCATTTCCCCGTTCTTCCTCTCCGTGAGACGATCGCGGGTATGCCCGCGGTCGGACTCACGGAGCTTGCGCGTCCACAATGCCGCTTCTTAAAGGGGACGTATATATACGTCCATCTGCCTGCCCGTGCTATTCTGCCGACGAATATCGTCGTGCGATGGTCGTCAATCGGTTAAAGTAGAACTATAGGCAAAACTTTTTTTAAATTTTGGATAAAGCAAGCCCTGTCAGATTTTTTTTCGCCCATCTGTGTCCCATTGCAGAGATTTCCCTTCACTTGCTGCCCCATAGCCAAACAGGAAGTGAGAAGAAATCCCTGCAAATTAAGGGAATTACTTGGGGACCCCCAGGTCACCAGAACGAATGTCCTTATTGGAAGAATTTTTTCTTTCACTTTCAATAGTAATGGTAAACAAGACAAAAAGAAGAGGGTGAATCTCCCTAATGCCGCGTACACACGACCATTTTTCTCGTCTGGAAAAATGTCATTTTTTCTCTTTGACGAGAAAAACGACCGTGTGTGGGCTTTTCATCATTTTTCCAGACGAGAAAAATGGCAAGAATCACGACGAGAAAAATTAGAACATGCTCTAATTTTTCTCGTCGTGATTCACGGCATTTTTTTCCACGGCAGTTTTCCCATAGGGAAACACTGCCAGGGAGCCTACACACGGTCGTTTTTCTCGACCAAGAGAAAAAATGTCAGGAAAACCGGCCGTGTGTAGGGGACCAAGCCGTTCCTCGTTTTTCCCGTCGATTTTCTCGACTGTGTTTTCACCGTTGAGAAAATCGATCGTGTGTACACGGCATATGGCCTGATTTACTCCTATGCATTTTTTGTGCTTTTTGCATTTTGCAGATTTGCACTGCAGTCCATTTAACATGGTTTCCTATGGAACACGTTCTGTAGTGCAAATCTGCAAAATGCAAAAAGCACTAAAAATGCATAGGTGTGAATCAGGCCTAATGGGGGCACAAACAGCCCTAAAAAAAAAAAACTGGCATGGGTTCTAGTCCCTCTCCAAAAAAAAAGTTGTAGTTGTACTTTAACTCCTCTAAGGCTGGATTCACACCTATGCAGTTTTAGTGCTTTTTTCATTTTGCAGATTTGCTCTACAGTCCATTTAACATGGATTCCTATGGAAAACGCTCTGTAGTGCAAATCTGCAAAATGCAAAAAACACAAAAAATGCCTAGGTGTGAATCCAGCCTAAACAAGAAGACACAGAATGCAAAAACGAAAATGACAGAGGTTTTAGCAATTCCTTACTCTAAACTGAAAAAAAAAAAAAAACTTTAATCAGTTTTATATCTGTCTAGAGTTTGGCTTTAAACATAATCTAATTTGCAATTATGATTATGTATCTGAAATTAAAAATCAAATGTACCATAAATGCTTAAAAATGGTTTATTGAAAAGTTTGTTCAAAAGTAGATAAAATAGTGTTCCAAAAGCAAATTTTGCATGGAATGGATAATCCCTATTAATCAATATGCAATATTCTACTAAATGAAAAAGAAATATAAATTGGTGAAGCATTGGTATACATAGAAACACAGTAATTAGTTTAAAAAAAAAATACGAGACTCTCTAATTCACTTAATGTTCTGCTTACCATAATTCTGAGAGGAGAAAAATACAGTTCCTAATTGGGGATGTGATAATGGATGTGCCAGATAAAAAAAAATCTCACAACCAAAGTTTAGCATAAATAAATATGTATATTTCCTATATATTTTTTTGGTGGTGGCAAAAGATGACATAAGATGACTGCGTTGTGATGGTATTTGAGCGTTGTGTGCTAAAAAAGACTGTGTGCAGTACTTTTTTTCCAGCACAGTTACCAATATTTCAATAAAGTTTATTTTTAAAAAAATTACCAGTGCGATGTACTGGAATCAGTGCATCAGCACTGCCTGCACCGCAACGCACACCAGCCACTGCTTTGTATTGCAGCAGCTGGTGTAAATGGACGCATACTATGTGATATACAAGCCTCATAAAGTAAACAGAAAACATAATTTAGCTTCCCTTAATCCTCCTATATTTGTGTCTCACATGCTACCCCTCCCAGACACTGCTGCTCACAGTGGGAGGGTTTCAGCAACAGAGGCAGTGTTGTCAATCCAGAAAGCAATGGGTAGGACTAGGTTTGGCCAGGTGCTGATTGACATACTGCAGACTTTACAATGCTGATAATCACATCCCCTGCAACATATTTGTCATCGCACTGTAACACACCCCGGCATAACATACTAGAAAGTGGCAACTCTGCTCTGAATTCAGGAGCAGTGCAGCATTGTTACCACACCATCACAGGAAACTGCATTAGGTCAACTTCACTATCAGGACCAACATGAATGTATTGGACTTTGCAGGGGGACTAAAGCCGCGTACACACGAACGGTTTTACAGATGAAAACAGTCCGATGGATTTTTTAAATCGGACAAACCGATTGTGTATGGGCCCCATCGGTCTTTTTTCCATCGGTGTCAAAAAATAGAACATGTTTTAAATTTTTCCGATGGATAAAAAACCGATAGCAAATTCCGATTGTCTATGGGCAAGTCCATCGGTTAAAAAACCCACGCATGCTCAGAATCAAGTCGACGCATGCTCAGAAGCATTGAACTTCATTTTTCTCGGCTCATCTGAGTGTTTTACGTCACCGTGTTTGGAACGGTCGGTTTTTTGACTGATGGTGTGTAGGCAAGATTGATGGAAGTCAGCTTCATCGGTTTTCCGATGGAAAAATCCATCAGTTTAAAAACCATAGGAAATCCGATCGTGTGTACAGGGCTTTACAGAAAACTGAAAGCCTCCTTTCACACTTGCAACCAGGGAGGTGGTAAAAACAGGTAGCTGATCTACATTTTGTCTGCACCCCAACTGCCTACCTATACGCGAAAATGGTGCTGCTTGGATGGGTATACATTGCTATGGTTGTGACGCTTTGCACCGTGGTGCAGCAAATGTGAAAGCTGCAGATGTACTTACAATTTTGTGCTGCAGCACATATGTTTTAATTGGAGGCTATAGTTCAGGACAAGTATAAGAAGGGGAGGGGGGGAGGTGCCAACTGAGATAGTCCTACTGTTATTTAAAATGTCAGTGTAGTGTGTACACTTACAGGTTCACTAGGTGAAGATGTCTGTCAGGGATGGAGGAGCAAACAGGCCAGTAGAAGGAGCTGTGAGCCCCGAGCGCGTAGCCTGTGTATTCCCCACTCTATGCTTGAATGCCCGCCCTGCCTTGGTGATGTCACTGCCGCTTCCGCATTCCAGACTGATCAGTGTGGAGCTTCCTGTCAAGTGGACACCGCAGAGAAGCTTGTGACCAGATTAAACACCTTTACACCTCTACGGCCGAGGGAAACGTTACCAGAGCCTGCAGAGCAGCATCAACATACCCCAGGATATCTCCATCCTTGACAGACATCTTCACCCAGTGAACCTGTAAGTGTACACACTACATTGACATTTTAAATAACAGTAGGACTATCTCAGTTGGCGCCTTCCCCCCTCCCCTTCTTATACTTCTAACTGACAGAGGTAATGGACACCCTCTGAGGATGGCTGCCTCCTTTTGCTTACAATATACTGGCTAATTTAGATGTGCTATCAGAGCCACTATTACATTGTTTACAGGGGCATCACATCACTTGGAGCGCCGGAATCCCCTCCTTTCTATAGTTCAAGACAAGTGTTTATTTGGTAGGACGTACCGGTAGGTCCTGCCATTCTCGCTGCTCTGTGCATGGTCCTGAGGCACTCAGTGGATAACAGATTGGGGTACAGTTCCAATTTTATTCATCACATTAGGATCTCTCTTCAGAGAGCATTTAACAGGCATGGAGAGATGTTGTATCAACTCCTCACTGTCTGTTTTAACCCCCTAAATACTGGACTACTGCGCTGCAAACATGGGCGTTGTGCACGGTTGGGCAGCAAGTAGAACGCGGTCCTATTCACTACAGGGGTATAATTTGTGCCACGTGTACACCCCCATCCACTACCTTCCCAGCTAAAAGGGGAGCAGTAAGCTTCTCTAAACAGTCTGCCAGAAGCAAAGTAGAATTGCCAGAACTAGGACTTTGCAAGGGCTGTCTCAGCCAGAATCACCACTGGCACGATCACCCAAAGGACACAGCACTCAGTCAAAGCAAGGTCCACAAAGACATAGATGAGCAAGTTTGGAGTGGAGGTACTTGACTGGCCTGACCTCAAACCGTTAGAACACCTTTGGAATGAATTAGAGCAGATACGGCTAGAGCCAGGCCTTCTAGTCCAACATCAGTTCCTGACTTCACAAATTCTAGAAGAATGGTCAAACATTCCCATAGACCAGGGGTCTCAAACTGGCAGCCCTCCAGCTGTTGTAAAACTACAAGTCCCATCATGCCTCTGCCTGAGGGAGTCATACTTGTAACTGTCAGCCTTGCAATGCCTCATGGGACTTGTAGATTCGCAAACAGCTGGAGGGCCACCAGTTTGAGACCCCTGCCATAGACACACTTCTAAAACTTGTGGACAGCCTTCTCAGAAGAGTTGAAGCTGGTATAGCTACAAGGGGGTTGGCCAACTCAATATTGAACCCTGCGGACTAAGACTGGGGATGCCATTAAAGTTCACGTGCGTGTAAAGGCAGGTGTCCCAATACTTTTGACAATAACGTGTATATCTGGGAACCACATCTCAATTATATCAGAAAGAGGTAATTTTGTGTTGATGGACTTTTAGGATGCCCAAGGATCAAATACTACATATATTTAAAAAGGAATTTTACATTTTTGACACTTTAAAACCATAAAGAAGAAGACTGAAAAAAATTAGAAATACACACCTACAAAAATAGTGTTGTACATTAAAAACACATCTGTATAGCTATATTTAGGCACTCAGTGTACAGTGCAAGTGTCAATAAATAATATGTATTTATATAGCAATTTTTTTTTTTTAAAGTTCACACTAATTCCTATAGAAAAATGATACTAAAACTCTCTGACTTTACAAACACATTTAAAAACCACAAACCACTTAGACAAGCATTTCAACCACAAGTTAAGCCACACATTATTTCCATGCTTCATTTCCTTTCCTCCTCCATCATACTTGGTATTTACTTACCTGATACTCTCACCGATGACTTTGTCAATATCCAAAGTAAGAGTTTAACTAGACAAGTGGTAAGAAAAATTTAGTATTCCTTGGGGAAAAAAGCTAAAACTAGAGAAAGATCAATTGAAGTCTTCAACATGCAGCTTTGATGACTAGTTTATTTAACTTGGCACTTGTTGCCATGGCTCAAAGCAAACAAAAGCAGCCAGTACTATGAAAGTTGCATGAATGGTTTCCGGATCAGAAGAAGAACACTTCATAGGTAATGCTGTTATATTATACTCTTTGTTTCGTGTATTCCAGGAGATCAGATCACCTTGGTGCGATGTGTACCTTAGAAACCAGGGTGGTAAAGAAAGTTTCTTACACTCTGCGTCTGTTGAAAACTAACATTAGATCAATCAATTCATTAAAAGGCCATTTAGGTGAAAGACAGTATATTCTACACAATTATTGAACGGTATGGTATAAATGTACAGGTTTAATCTGGAAGAAGCAAACAAAAAAGTATAAAACATATAAAATACTACTAGTATGAATTAAACTTTCATTAACCACTTAACGACCTCCCCATGTACATATACGTCGGCAAAATGGCACGGACAGGCACAATCACGTACCTGTACGTGACTGCCTTCGTATGGGTGGGGGGTCCGATCGGACCACCCTCCGGTACATGGAGCGGTGGTTTTCGTTGCGGGAGCAATCCGGGATGAGGGTTTCTGGCCACCCCCTCGCGGTCGCTCCCGGCGAATGACATTCTTCCTCTGCCTGTGTAATGTAAACACAGGCAGAGGAAGTGATGTCATCTCTCCATGCGGCGGTCTTTTAGTCTAGAGCGCCGTGGAGAGAAGACATCAGGTTAGTGCACCAACACTACACTAACACGTAGGTACACATAGGCACACATTTCACCCCCAGATCACCCCCCAGGTCACCCCCTACACCCCCAGTCACAGTGTCACTGATTGCAGTGATCATTTATTTACTGATCACTGCATTTAGTGTCATTTGTGACTGTAAAAAGTGTCAGGGCAGTTAGGTTTAGGCCCCTTTAGGTCCAGGGTAGCCCCCTAACCCCTCCTAATAAAGGTTTAACCCCTTGATCGCCCCCAGGTAACCCTTTCACCCCATATCGCCAGCGTCACTAAGCAATCTTTTTTCCGATCGCTGTATTAGTGTCGGTGGTGCCCTTAGGTAGCCAGTAATTTTTTTTTAGGTTTGCCGCAGGTTTTTATAGCGTCAGGTACCACCATTTATTATTTTAACCCCCTGATTGCCCCTAGAGTTAACCCTTTCAACAGTGATCACCGTATAAGTGTCACTGGTGACACTGATTAGCCAGTTAGTTATTTCGTTAATTAGGTTACCCGTCAGGTTTTTATATATTGTCAGGTACCCCCATATATTACCTAATAAAGGTTTTAACCCCCCGATTGCCCCTAGTTAACCCTTTCACCAGTGATCACCGTATAAGTGTTATGGGTGACGCTGGTTGGTTAGTTTGCTTTTTATAGCATGAGGCCACCCGCCGTATATAACCCAAAAAAGGTTTAACCCCCTGATCGCCCGGCGGGTGATATCAATTAGGTTTTAGACTCAAAGAGGGTCTGCATCGCCCCAGGCAGCGTCAGGTTAGTGCCAGTAACGCTAACACCCACGCGCAAAGCATACACCTCCCTTAGTGGTATAGTATCTGATCAGATCTATACTAGCGTCCCCAGCGGTTTAGGGTTCCCAAAAAATGCAGTGTTAGTGGGATCAGCCCAGATACCTGCTAGTACCTGCGTTTAGCCCCTCTGCCCAGCCCAGCCCAGCCCACCCAAGTGCAGTATCGATCGATCACTGTCACTTACCAAACACAACACACATAACTGCAGCGTTCGCAGAGACAGGCCTGATCCCTGCGATCGCTAACAGTTTTTTTTGTAGCGTTTGATACATTTGCTGACAGTCAGGTGCTTTTTTACCTGTGAATCTTACTAGTGTACCACTAAATTTAGAGCCCAAAATGGCAAATCGAAGGTACACTAGTAAAGAGGCCTACGAGATTCTGAGAATGACAGATAGTGAAGAGGAGGTCACGTATCTGTCAGATTCAGGCTCAGAATACATTCCCGTAGAAGACAGCGGCTCCATGTCAGATAGCACTGACGACGAAGATGAGGTCCCTGCTAAGGTCAGGCGTACCCGATCCCGATATTCTGATGTTGTTGAGGAGCAAGAACCGCAGGGCTCTCGTATTATGGAGCAGAGTAGTACTAGCGCAGCTATTCCTTCTGGTGAACTGGCAAGCACCAGCGGCCTAGTACAGCCTGGGCGTACATCCAGCACTGCAGTAATACTTGGTGACGTGGCGAGTCCCATAAGTGCAGTTCAAGCTGGCGAGGTGGCAAGCACAAGTAGTGTCCCGCTGCCACCAAGAAGAAGACAAAGGCAGGCCCGTCGTGCCCATAGTGCCCTTCCTGCAGAATTCGCCTATCCTGATTGGGTGCCCAACACTTCTGCAGAACCCGTACTTCCCCCATTCACTGGCCAACCCGGTATTCAGGTGGAAACAGCTGATTTTACGCTACTTGATTTTTATTCGCTGTTTTTCACAGAAGATCTCTACAGATCTATTGTGGACCAGAGTAATTTATATGCTGGTCCATTCATCGCCGCTAGTCCCCAGTTGCCTTCCATTGCCAGAGATTGGAAACCAATTACGGTTTCCGAATTTAAAACCTTTCTTGGCCTTTCCCTCAACATGGGCACACATAAATTCTCGTCATTGCGCGCCTATTGGTTCACGCGCCCAATTGACCATATGCCCGTGTTCTCTGCCTCCATGCCCAGGAAATGATATGAGCAGATCTTGCGGTTCATGCATTTCAACGACAATGAACTTTGTTGTCCACGTGGAGACCCTGAATACGATCGGCTCTACAAAATTCGGCCCCTCATAAACCACTTCAACTAACGTTTTGCAGCCTTGTTTATTCCCGATCAAGTTGTCTGCGTTGATGAGTCCCTAATTAAATTTTCTGGCCGCTTGTCTTTCAAACAGTACCTTCCCAGCAAGCGTGCCAGATACGGGGTCAAGCTCTATAAGTTCTGTGACAGGGCAACAGGCTATGTATGGAGCTTTACGGTTTATGAGGGAAAAGATAGTCAGGTAGAGCCGGAGAACTGCCCAGATTACATAGGGAGCGCTGGCAAGATAGTGTGGAACTTGGTGTCACCCTTATTCGGAAAAGGGGTACCACTTGTATGTGGACAATTATTACACGAGTGTGCCACTGTTTAGTCACTTGTTTGATCATCAGATTGGAGCATGTGGCACCGTGCGACCTAATCGCCGGGGCTTTCCCCAGGGGCTTGTAGATTCCCGTCTTAGGCTGGGGGAGAGAGCCTGCTTAAGATGTAATAATTTGCTCGCTGTGAAGTGGAGGGATAATAAGAATGTTTTCCTTCTTACCTCCCTTCACGCAGACACGACAGTCCAAATTCGTACGGCGACTTGTGTTGTGAAGAAACCCCTCTGTGTCCACGAATATAACCTTAATATTGGAGGGGTGGACCTCAACGACCAGTTGTTGGCGCCGTATCACATTGCCCGTAAGGCGAGACGCTGGTACAAAAAAGTGTCTCTATCCTTTTTTCAATTGGCTTTGCTGAACGCTCATGTGCTATACAGAGCTTCAGGCGGGACTTTATCCTTCCTAAAATTCCAGGATGAGATAGTCACAGACCTCCTGTATCCAGGCGGTTCTGCACCTCACCATCCCCAACCAAATGCAGTAAACCGGCTGCATGAGAGGCATTTTCCTCGAGAGTACCCCTACCCAACGAGCCCCCCAAAAAAGATGTCGTGTCTGTAGCAAGCGTGGATTTAGGCGTGACACCCGTTATTTTTGTCCACTCTGTCCTGACAATCCTGGTCTTTGCATTGGTAAATGTTTTGAATGCTACCACACAAAAGTGATGTTTTAGCGTAGGGTACAGCATTTCACAGACTAGGACACACTTACACAGGGTCTCCCAAGATGCCATCGCATTTTGAGAGACCCGAACCGTTAAGCCTCGTACACACGATTGGATATCCTATGGATTCTAATCCGATGGTTTTGTCCATCGTAAATCCGATGAAGCTGACTTCCATCAGTCTTGCCTACACACCATCAGTCAAAAAACCGACCGTTCCAAACGCGGTGACGTAAAACACTCCGATGAGCCGAGAAAAATGAAGTTCAATGCTTCTGAGCATTCGTCAACTTGATTCTGAGCATGCGTGTGTTTTTTATCCGATGGACTTGCCCATAGACGATCTGAGTTTTCGATCGGTTTTTTATCCATCGGAAAAATTGAAAACATGTTCTATTTTTTAAAACCGATGGAAAAAAGACCGATGGGTCCCATACACGATCGGTTTGTCTGATGAAAACAATCCATCGGATGGTTTTCATCGGTTAAACCGATCGTGTGTACAGGGCTTCACAGAAAAAAAAAGAGTAAAAAAGAAAAAAAAAACGTAAAAAAAAAAACACACAAAAAATAAATAAAAAATAGTTGTCGTTTTATTGTTCTCTCTCTCTCTCTATTTTCTCTCTATTGTTCTGCTATTTTTTACTGTATTCTATTCTGCAATATTTTATCATGCATGCTTTTCAGGTATGTAATTTTTTGTTTTCAGGTGCGCCATTCAGCTGCAGCGCGGAATTATTTATCTCGACAGCAATAGCGTTTGCTCCCACGATACATAAAGCCGTGACTCCAGTGCTGTAGGAGGTGATTTCACCACCACAGTTAAAAAAAAGAGCATATATGCCAAAGCATGGGGGCAGCAGGGGCAGAGGAGCGATTTTGCTCCCAATGCCGCGTACATACGGTCAAAATTCCGACGGAGGCTTGCCCGTGGAAAAGTCTGACCGTGTGTACGCGGCATAAACTTTTATGCCGAGTACATACGGTCAAAATTCCGACGGAGGCTTGCCCATGGAAAAGTCAGACTGTGTGTACGCGGCATAACTTTTTTGCGGGAGGATGCCCCCATGCTTCGGCATATATATATTTTAGGCACAGGTTGCGTTAAAATTTTTTTTTATCTTTTACTAGTTTTTTTTTGGTATTTGCTTTGCAGGTATGGTATGGTAAGGTCTTACTGTTATACTGTAATGTTACTTTGTTTTAATGTTAACCATCATTTGCTTAGCAGGTACGCCATTCAGTTGCAGCGCGGATTTATTTATCTTGACAGCAACAGCGTTTGCTCCCACGATATATAAAGCCGTGACTCCAATGCTGTAGGAGGTGATTTCACCACCACAGTTAAAAAAAAGAGCATATATGCCGAAGCATGGGGGGCAGCAGGGGCGGAGGTGCGATTTTGCTCCTAATGCCGCGTACATACGGTCGAAATTCCGACGGAGGCTTGCCCGTGGAAAAGTCTGACCGTGTGTACGCGGCATAACCTTTTATGCCGCGTACATACGGTCGAAATTCCGACGGAGGCTTGCCCGTGGAAAAGTCAGATCGTGTGTACGAGGCATAACTTTTTTGCGGGAGGATGTCCCCATGCTTCGGCATATATAAATGGTGCATGTATGCACATCATTAGAAGTGGGTGATTGAAGGGAGGTATTCTAATGGTGGGCATACCCACCGATCAATCTCTTTTTGTCGTTCAGCCAACAGGCTGCATGAAAAAAAAGTTTAAATACATGTCCAACAAGGACCAGCAACGTACTGGTATGTTGCTGGACTTTGAATGGTTATACCAGAATGATGCCTGCGGGTTTAGGTATCATCTTGGTATCATTCTTTTCAGCCAGCGGTCAACTTTCATGTAAAAGCAATCCTAGCAGATAATTAGCCTCTAGACTGCTTTTACAAGCAGTGGAAGGGAATGTCCCCCCCCGATATAAACAGCGCCATTGGGAAATTGGGAAAGCATTTTATCACACCGATCTTGGTGTGGTCAGATGCTTTGAGGGCAGAGGAAAGATCTAGGGTCTAAATCCCCAATTTTTTTCAAAAAAAGAGTACCTGTCAGTACCTATTGCTATCATAGGGGATATTTACATTCCCTGAGATAACAATAAAAATGGTAAAAAAAAAAAAAAATGGAAGGAACAGTTTAAAAAACAAAACAAAAAAAAAAGCAATAATAATAATAATAAAAATAAATAAAAAAATGTTTTCATGTAAACAAAAAGTGTCAGAAAGGGCTTTGTGGTTAGAAGTGTGGATGATGTGTGACATAAGCTTCCTAATGTTGTGCATAAAATGCCAGGACAGTTCAAAACCCCCCCAAATGACCCCATTTTGGAAAGTAGACACCCCAAGCTATTTGCTGAGAGGCATGTTGAGCCCATTGAATATTTTTTTTTTGTCCCAAGTGATTGAATAATGACAAAAAGGAAAAAAAATAAATGTACAAAAAGTTGTCACTAAATTATATATTGCTCAAACATGCCATGGTTATATGTGGAATTGCACCCCAAAATACATTCTGTTGCTTCTCCTGAGTACGGGGATACCACATGTGTGAGACATTTTGGGAGCCTAGCCGCGTACAGGACCCCGAAAACCAAGCACCGCCTTCAGGCTTTCTATGGGTGTAAATTTTTGATTTCACTCCTCACTGCCTATCACAGTTTTGGAGGCCATGGAATGCCCAGATGGCACAACCCCCCCCAAATGACCCCATTTTGGAAAGTAGACACCCCAAGCTATTTGCTGAGAGGTATGGTGAGTATTTTGCAGTATAAAATATTCCATGGACTCGACATGCCTCTCAGCAAACAGCTTGGGGTGTCTACTTTCCAAAATGGGGTCATTTGGGGGGGTTTTGTGCTATTTTGGCATTTTATGGCCTTCGAAACTGTGATAGGTAGTGAGGAGTGAAATCAAAAATTTGCGCCCTTAGAAATCCTGAAGGCGGTGATTGGTTTTCGGGGTCCCGTACGCCGCTAGGCTCCGAAAAAGTTCCACACATGTGGTATCCCCGTGCTCGGTAGAAGCAGCAAAATGTATTTTGGAGTGCAATTCCACATATAACCATGGCATGTGTGAGCAATATATAATTTAGTGACAACTTTTTGTAATTTTTTTTTTGTCATTATTAATCACTTGGGACAAAAAAAATTAAAAATTCAATGGGCTCAACATGCCTCTCAGCAATTTCCTTGGGGTGTCTACTTTCCAAAATGGGGTCATTTGGGGGGGATTTTGTACTGCCCTGCCATTTTAGCACCTCAAGAAATTAGATAGGCAGTGTGAGGGGGTTAGCTCGGCAGCGGGTGTGTGTGACCCCCGAGATGGGCTCCCCACACAAAAACAGGCCCAGCAAACGGAGGTTGTGGTTTTCAAAATCAAAAAGGTGCGGTTTATTTTCTATTTACAGTGACAAAACACAGCAAAGCAAAAGAAACATAAACAAAATAAATCCTGGTCAACTTGACCTCTGACTAAACATACAGGTTTCCTAACTAACAACTGGGATCAGCCTAGTGCTGTCCTAGTCCCTAAGTCCCTGGTTTTAAATGTCCAAGCAAATAGCCACACAGGCTTTGTCTCACCGCACAGGGGTTCACTCTCCCTAGACAGTCCACACAGGTCTGGGTCCAGGCATGAGCAAACACCTAATGAATCTGGGAGTTTTTATAGAGGCCTAAATGAGCTGACAAGCTTCAGCTGGTCTCATCAACTCCCTGTCTGCACGACGCCCCACACTCTCCCTAGAGGTATGAGTCATCCATGAGCCCACTAGCCTCAGCTGGGCTTATACAACTCTCCACCTAGTTGTATAAGTCGGCGTAAAGCCTGAATCTGGGCGAAATATATCTACCCCCCTGGATGCAACCAGGTGACTTTACCTTCCTGCTGTCACATACCCCCCCCTCTTGTTTTAACCTCGGGGTTGGAACACCAGCAATCAGGCATTCATGTACTCGAGACAAAGCATCCACATTCCCCATTTGAACGCCAGGGCGATGCTTTACTGTGAAGTTGAATTCCTGGAGGGCCAGGAACCACCTATTCACTCTTCTATTTGTTTCCTTGTTTTGAGCCATCCACTTTAACGGAGCGTGATCCGTAACCATGTCAAAGTGCCTACCTAGCAGGTAGTACCGAAGGGAATCTAGAGCCCACTTCACCGCTAAACACTCCTTTTCAACGGTGGCGTAATTTACCTCATGGGACTTCAACTTCCTGCTGAGGTAAATTACTGGGTGCTCTTCCTCGTTCCAGACCTGGGACAATACTGCTCCTAACCCCACATCTGACGCATCACTTTGTACGACAAAGTCTTTAGAGAAGTCGGGTGAGTACAACACTGGCTGGCTACATAAGGCTTGTTTCAAGAATTGGAATGCTGCCTCAGCCTCGGGGGTCCATTTAATCATGACCGACCCTTTCCCCTTCGTTAGGTTGGTTAGGGGCACAGCCTTAGAAGCAAAGTGGGGAATGAATCGCCGATAATACCCAGCGATTCCCAGAAAGGCTCGTACCTGCTTCTTGCTGTTGGGACGTGGCCAACTCTGGATGGCCTCGACTTTGTTGAGTTGGGGTTTTATTACTCCCCTCCCAATGGTGTACCCAAGATATTTGGCCTCCTCCTGCCCAATGGTACACTTCTTGGGGTTAGCCGTAAACCCCGCTTCCCGAACAGAGTCCAGGACTGCTTGCACTTTTGGCAGATGTGAGGCCCAATCTGTGCTATGGACAATTACGTCATCCAGGTAAGCCGCAGCATACTTCCGATGGGGCCTCAGCATCTGGTCCATTTTCCGCTGGAATGTGGCCGGCGCATTCTGTAACCCGAACGGCATTCTTTTATATTGGAACGCCCCGTCTGGGGTTACAAATGCGGTTTTCTCTTTGGCCAATTTGGCCAGGGGGATTTGCCAATACCCTTTTGTGAGGTCAAGAGTCGTCATGTATCGGGCTGTTCCCAGCCGGTCGATCAACTCATCTATACGTGGCATGGGGTAGGTGTCAAATTTTGTAACTTTGTTCAACTGACGAAAATCGTTACAAAATCGCCAGCTCCCATCCGGTTTAGGCACCAACACAATGGGACTAGACCAATCACTTTGGGACTCCTCTATCACCCCTAAGTTCAGCATTTTCTGTACTTCCTCCCGTATTGCCTCCCGTCGGGCCTCTGGGATCCGATAGGGTTTTAACTTCACCCTTTCACCGGGCGGGGTAATGATGTCATGCTCTACCCCAGATGTTTGTCCCGGCAGCTCAGAGAATACCTCCTTGTTGCGAAGCACAAACTCCTTAACCTCCTGTTGTTGGGGTTGTGACAAGGTGGCTGCTATTCCAACCTCAGGAATCACGCAACCAGTTTGAGCTGGTGACCAAGTGTCTGTGACTAGGGACTCTCTATCCCTCCAGGCTTTCAACAGATTAACGTGATAGATCTGTTCGGGCTTTCGCCTTCCTGGTTGTCTGACCTTGTAATTCACTTCGCTCACTTTTTCCATTATCTCGTAGGGGCCTTGCCATTTGGCAAGGAATTTACTTTCAACCGTAGGGACAAGTACCAGTATCCTATCCCCCGGGGAAAAGGTACGGGTCTTGGCTCCACGGTTGTACACTCTCTGCTGTGCTAACTGCGCTTGGGCCAAATGTTCCTTCACGATGGGCATTACCTGTGCAATTCGGTCTTGCATCAGGGCGACATGCTCAATCACACTCCTGTGGGGAGAACTCTCACTTTCCCAAGTTTCCTTGGCAATATCCAACAGCCCTCTTGGGTGTCTCCCATACAGTAACTCAAAGGGGGAGAATCCTGTAGAGGATTGGGGCACCTCCCTAATAGCAAACATCAGATAAGGAAGTAGACAGTCCCAATCCTTTCCATCTCTATCCACCACTTTCTTCAACATTTGTTTTAGGGTTTTGTTGAATCTTTCAACCAGCCCATCGGTTTGGGAGTGATACACAGATGTACGTAATTGCGTCACTTTGAACAATTTACACAGCTCCTTCATAACCCGGGACATAAAGGGTGTACCTTGGTCCGTAAGCAGTTCTTTACAAATACCCACCCGGCTAAACACAAGAGATAGCTCTTTGGCTATGGTTTTGGCCGAGGTATTTCGGAGAGGGATCGCTTCTGGATAACGGGTGGCATAGTCCATTATAACTAATATGTACTGGTGCCCCCTAGCGGACTTGATTATAGGACCTACCAAATCCATGGCGATCCTCTCAAACGGGGACCTCAATGATGGGTAGAGGGACCAGCGGGCTACGGAAATGCGGCATCGGGGCCGACCTCTGACACACAGGGCAGGAGGAACAATAATTTTCTATGTCCTTCATCACCCCCGGCCAATAGAATCTCTGTAATACCCTCTCTCGGGTTTTCTCTGTCCCCAGATGACCTCCAAGAATGTGCCCATGGGCCAACTCCAACACCAACTTCCTGTAAGGTTTGGGCACCACAAGCTGCTCAACGGTTTCTTCTGCCCTTTTTGCCACCCGATACAGTAGGTCCTTCTCTACGCTGAAGTATGGGTAAGTGCAGGTATTATCTGGGTTCACTACCTCGCCATCTATTTTCACTACGTTTTCCCGTGCCTTTATTAGGGCGGGGTCTTTCAACTGTTCTGTGGCAAAGTTTTCCCTGTGAACCTCAAGATCAGAAAACTCCACAGACGGTAGGTTTTCGTCTGAGGAGGTGGGCTCCTCTCCAGTTTCTTGAGTCTCCCCTGCCAATACTGATAAGGGAAATTCCGGAGAGTCCTCACCACTCTCAGGGGAGTTCTGGCTATCACATTCCTGGTACATAGGGGCACCAGTGGGGGGCTCAGGATCATCCCACAGTTCCCAGAACTTCGGAAAATCCCTTCCCACAATGGCGTCATGCGGTAACTGAGATACTAAGCCCACTGGATGAGAGAGGGTACCTTTGGGGGTCTCGAAACACACTGTAGTCACTGGATACTCTCGGGTGTCCCCATGCACACAAATAACAGCTACCTTGCTATTCCCAGAGACCTCTGTTTTAACTAACTCAGCCTTTATCAGGGTCACAAGGCTACCTGAATCCAGCAATACCACAACATTTCTACCATTAACACACATTTTGCATAAATGTTTCTCAGTTTCTCGAATGGCAGTGCATGCGACTGTCGCACACAGCGACTGACGTCTGCCCGTCAGAAAGTCACACTGCATGGGTTCCTCCACAACCGGGCAATTGGCTGCAATATGTCCCGCTTGCCGGCAGCGGTAGCAAACGATCCTTCTTGCCGCCTCTTGAGCCGCTGATTTCCCAGGCTGTTCTCGCCAAACTTGGGGTAGAGCTCCCACCCTCTCACTCTCTCCACCCTCACCCCTTGGAATCCTCTTATCCGCCCCTGGGGATGGTCTGGTCTTAGGGTGGAAAGTCCGAGTGTCTCTGGAAGAGGCCGTCAGGTTCTCTGTAGCCAAGTATTTCTCCACACGATCCACAAGACCATCGGCCGTCTCTGGGTCTCCATGGCTTACCCACTTTTGGATGGCAGTAGGAAGAGCTCTCAAAAACCGATCCATTACAACACGTTCCACAATCTTTGGTGCGGACAAAGTCTCTGGCTGTAGCCACTTTCTGCTCAGGTGAATGAGATCATACATTTGAGACCTGGGGGGTTTTCCAAGCTGGAAAGTCCAGTTATGCACACGCTGAGCCCGGACAGCCTGGGTGACACCCAGCCTTGCCAATATTTCAGCTTTTAGCATCACATAGTCTTTTGCTTGGTCAGGCTCTAGGTCATAGTAAGCCTTCTGCGATTCACCAGTTAACAGAGGAGCCACCAGTCCAGCCCACTGCTCCTCAGGCCACTTTTCTCTTTCAGCAGTCCTTTCAAATGTGGTCAAAAATACCTCTGGATCATCCTCTCCAGTCATTTTTGTCAATAAACGACTCACCCCAAAGGACGCGGTATTAGTGGGACGGCTTTCCTCACTGGTCTGCGGACGTTGCTGCATTACTGCTTCCATTTGTTGTAGTCTCTGCTCTTGCTTCTGTAACAGGTCTATGAAGCGGGCCTCAGATTGCTGCTGGGCTTGTTGCTGAGCTTCCAGACTCTGTTGGTGAGCTTGCTGCTGGGCTGCAAGGCTCTGTTGATGAGCTTGCTGCTGGGCTGCGAAGTTCTGTTGTTGAGCTGCAAGGCTCTGTTGATGAGCTGCAAGGCTCTTTTGCAAACCTGCATTTGTCTGCTGTTGATTGGCATTTGCTAGAGCCAGCTGCTTCAGTATCTCCTCCATGCTGGCTTAAAAAAAAACTGCCACTGGTTCTCCACCAACTGTGAGGGGGTTAGCTCGGCAGCGGGTGTGTGTGACCCCCGAGATGGGCTCCCCACACAAAAACAGGCCCAGCAAACGGAGGTTGTGGTTTTCAAAATCAAAAAGGTGCGGTTTATTTTCAGTTTACAGTGACAAAACACAGCAAAGCAAAAGAAACATAAACAAAATAAATCCTGGTCAACTTGACCTCTGACTAAACATACAGGTTTCCTAACTAACAACTGGGATCAGCCTAGTGCTGTCCTAGTCCCTAAGTCCCTGGTTTTAAATGTCCAAGCAAATAGCCACACAGGCTTTGTCTCACCGCACAGGGGTTCACTCTCCCTAGACAGTCCACACAGGTCTGGGTCCAGGCATGAGCAAACACCTAATGAATCTGGGAGTTTTTATAGAGGCCTAAATGAGCTGACAAGCTTCAGCTGGTCTCATCAACTCCCTGTCTGCACGACGCCCCACACTCTCCCTAGAGGTATGAGTCATCCATGAGCCCACTAGCCTCAGCTGGGCTTATACAACTCTCCACCTAGTTGTATAAGTCGGCGTAAAGCCTGAATCTGGGCGAAATATATCTACCCCCCTGGATGCAACCAGGTGACTTTACCTTCCTGCTGTCACAGCAGTCATAAATTAAAAGCTGTGTAAATTCCAGAAAATTTACCCTAGTTTGTAAACGCTATAACTTTTGCGCAAACCAATAAATATACGCTTATTGACTTTTTTTTACTAAAGACATGTGGCTGAATACATTTTGGCCTAAATGTATGACTAAAATTGAGTTTATTCGATTTTTCTTATAACAAAAAGTAGAAAATATCTTTTTTTTTCAAAATTTTCGGTCTTTTTCCATTTATATCGCAAAAAATAAAAATCGCAAAGGCAATCAAATACCATTAAAAGAAAGCTCTATTTGTGGGAAGAAAAGGACACAAATTTTGTTTGGGTACAACATTGCATGTCCGCGCAATTACGAGTTAAAGCAGCGCAGTGCCAAATTGTGAAAACACCTCTGGTCTTTAAGCTGCGTATTGGTCCGGGGCTTAAGTGGTTAATTATGACTTACTATGAAAATATACTACTTATGAAAATTATGACTTACTATGATTTACTGTGTGGACCTTATTATGAAAAGCAACAAAATAATCCACAAATCCCATTCTATGTAACACTAAGGAGGGGGACTAAAGAGTTAAAGTGGACCTTCACTTCAAAAACTCCCTTTCACCATCCCAGTCCTCCCACCACCCACAACCTAAAAAGTTCACCTTTTCGATCACTTCAATACCGGGCACTTTCCTGCCCAGGCCAGTTTTCAGCTTTCAGCGCTGTCACACTTTGAATGACAATTGTGCGGTTATGCAACACTGTACCCATATGACATTTTTTATCATGTCTTCAACACAAATAGAGCTTTCTTTTGGTGGTATTTAATTGCCACTGGGTTTTTTATTTTTTGCTAAATAAATAAAAAACACCTAAAATTTGGAGAAAAAACAAAACAAAATGTCTTAATTTCTGTTATACAGAAAAAAATAGAGACCACAGAAAATGGGACATTTTTGGCACCGTATCGAACACACAAAATCGTATGTATATAGGTCTACTGCTAGAATTACTGCCCTCGATCTGATGTTTGCGAGTGATACCTCACATGCATGGTGCAAATGCTGTTTACATACGACAGGAGACCATGTCATGAAATACTCGTAGCTTCCGGTACCTTAGGCCATAGAGACGATTGGAGCCATTCTAGTTTCCGATCAGCTCTATGGTCAGCTGGCGGAACCACCGTTGGCATTCTCGGGTTCCCCGGTGGGACAGGAGAGCCCCAGAAAACCATGGAAGTCGGCGGGGGTGGAGGGGGAACGTTCCCTCCCACTGCTTGTAAAAACAGTCTAGCGGCTAATTAGCCACTAGGATTGCTTTTACATGAAAGCTGAACGCTGGCTGAAAAAAACAATACCAAGATGATACCTAAACCTGCAGGCATCATTCCGGTATAACCACTCAAAATGCAGCAACATACCAGTACGTTGCTGGTCCTTGTTGGGCGTATATTGTAATGTCCTTTTTTTCATGCAGCCTGTGGGTTAAATAAAAAAAGAGAACCTAACAGATTCCTCCATTCACATCCATCAATTGATCAGTGGTATGCCCACCATTATAATACTGTCCTGCATCCACACACTTCTAATGATAGGCATACATTCACCATTCTTTTTTTTTCGTTCAGCCCATGGGATGAGCGAAAAAAAAGAACCTAACAGATTCCTCCATTCACATTTATCGATGTGGATAAAGAAATATCTGCCAAGAAAAGTAAATAAAAATATATGACGAAGCATTGGGGCAATCCGCCCCTAATGTCCACCGCCTGCCCCTATGCTTCAGCACATATGCTCTTTTTTTAACTGTGGTGGTGAAATCACCTCCTACAGCGCTGGAGTCACTGATTTACGTATCGTGAGAGCAAACCCTTTTGCTGTCAAAATAAATAAATCAGGGCTGCAGCTGAATGGCGTACCTGCAAAGCAAACAATGGTAACAATAAATTACAGTATCCATAAAACATTAATTCAATAAAACAACTTTTTTTTTTAATTGTAATCTGTGCAAAAAAAAAAGAGTAAAACATATATGCCGAAGCACAGGGCCAATCCGCCCCTAATGTCCATCCCTGACCCCATGCTTCGGCATGCATGCTCTATTTTTAACTGTAGTGGTGAAATCACCACCTACAGCGCTGGAGTCACGAATTTACATATAATGAGAGCAAACACTGTTGCTGTCAAAATAAATAAACCCGTGCTGCAGCTGAATGGTGTACCTGCAAAGCAAATAATGGTTAACAACAAAACAAAATAACATTACAGTATAACAGTAGGACATACCTGCAAAGTAAACACGATAAAACACAGTAAAAATAAAACATTACAGTTAAGCATAAAATACAGTAAAACAGAGCAGAACAATAGAGAGTAGGGATGAGCTTCCTGTTCTAGTCAAACATCGGCTGTTCGCCGAATTGCGAACATTATGGGCCGTTCGCGCCAAATTAGAGTGGCGCGTCACGGCCCATAATTCACTGCGGCATCGCAGTGCATTGCTGGCTGATGATTGGCCAAGCATGCACTATGACCCGCAGTGTCATTTATATTGCATTAGATAGAGCAGGCAGGCGAGTCAGTTAGCTGCAGTTACAGTGTGTAGAGGATATATCTGCATCCTAGGTGTTGTATATATATTTATACACTGTATTCAGTTTAGCTAGATCCGTTCCTGTTATTCTCTATACTGTGACAGGCAGGCAGGTGATTGTGCTAGCTGCAGTCAGTGTTTCACTTAGTGTACCGTGTGCTTTGCATAGCGTTCACCTAAAGCTTACCTGAATACAGTTAGTGACTATTATAGTGGTGTTCTCATAATAAAACCACAGGCAGAGAGCTGCAAGTATTTTCAGGTAGTGTACTACTGTGTCCTCTGCACAGTTTTCACCTAAAACTAACTGAAGGCAATTGCTGCTTTTGCCATACTATTACCACAGCAGGTAGTTGATTCTGATAGTTGCATTATCAGTACAGATATATATATATATATTGTGACAGCAGGAAGGTAAAGTCACCTGGTTGCATCCAGGGGGGTAGATATATTTCGCCCAGATTCAGGCTTTACGCCGACTTATACAACTAGGTGGAGAGTTGTATAAGGCTAGTGGGCTCATGGATGACTCATACCTCTAGGGAGAGTGTGGGGCGTCGTACAGACAGGGAGTTGATGAGGCCAGCTGAAGCTTGTCAGCTCATTTAGGCCTCTATAAGAACTCCCAGATTCATTAGGTGTTAGCTCATGCCTGGAACCAGACCTGTGTGGACTGTCTAGGGAGAGTGAACCCCTGTGCGGTGAGACAAAGCCTGTGTGGCTATTTGCTTGGACATTTAAAACCAGGGACTTAGGGACTAGGACAGCACTAGGCTGATCCCAGTTGTTAGTTAGGAAACCTGTATGTTTAGTCAGAGGTCAAGTTGACCAGGATTTATTTTATTTATGTTTCTTTTGCTTTGCTGTGTTTTGTCACTGTAAATAGAAAATAAACCGCACCTTTTTGATTTTGAAAACCACAACCTCCGTTTGCTGGGCCTGTTTTTGTCTGGGGAGCCCATCCCGGGGGTCACACACACCCGCTGCCGAGCTAACCCCCTCACAGTTGGTGGAGAACCAGTGGCAGTTTTTTTTTAAGCCAGCATGGAGGAGATACTGAAACAGCTGGCTCTAGCAAATGCCAATCAACAGCAGACAAATGCAGGTTTGCAAAGGAGCCTTGCAGCCCAGCAGCAAGCTCATCAACAGAGCCTTGCAGCCCAGCAGCAAGCTCACCAACAGAGTCTGGAAGCTCAGCAACAAGCCCAGCAGCAATCTGAGGCCCGCTTCATAGACCTGTTACAGAAGCAAGAGCAGAGACTACAACAAATGGAAGCAGTAATGCAGCAACGTCCGCAGACCAGTGAGGAAAGCCGTCCCACTAATACCGCGTCCTTTGGGGTGAGTCGTTTATTGACAAAAATGACTGGAGAGGATGATCCAGAGGTATTTTTGACCACATTTGAAAGGACCGCTGAAAGAGAAAAGTGGCCTGAGGAGCAGTGGGCTGGACTGGTGGCTCCTCTGTTAACTGGTGAATCGCAGAAAGCTTACTATGACCTAGAGCCTAACCAAGCAAAAGACTATGTGATGCTAAAAGCTGAAATTTTGGCAAGGCTGGGTGTCACCCAGGCTGTCCGGGCTCAGCGTGTGCATAACTGGACTTTCCAGCTTGGAAAACCCCCCAGGTCTCAAATGTATGATCTCATTCACCTGAGCAGAAAGTGGCTACAGCCAGAGACTTTGTCCGCACCAAAGATTGTGGAACGTGTTGTAATGGATCGGTTTTTGAGAGCTCTTCCTACTGCCATCCAAAAGTGGGTAAGCCATGGAGACCCAGAGACGGCCGATGGTCTTGTGGATCGTGTGGAGAAATACTTGGCTACAGAGAACCTGACGGCCTCTTCCAGAGACACTCGGACTTTCCACCCTAAGACCAGACCATCCCCAGGGGCGGATAAGAGGATTCCAAGGGGTGAGGGTGGAGAGAGTGAGAGGGTGGGAGCTCTACCACAAGTTTGGCGAGAACAGCCTGGGAAATCAGCGGCTCAAGAGGCGGCAAGAAGGATCGTTTGCTACCGCTGCCGGCAAGCGGGACATATTGCAGCCAATTGCCCGGTTGTGGAGGAACCCATGCAGTGTGACTTTCTGACGGGCAGACGTCAGTCGCTGTGTGCGACAGTCGCATGCACTGCCATTCGAGGAACTGAGAAACATTTATGCAAAATGTGTGTTAATGGTAGAAATGTTGTGGTATTGCTGGATTCAGGTAGCCTTGTGACCCTGATAAAGGCTGAGTTAGTTAAAACAGAGGTCTTTGGGAATAGCAAGGTAGCTGTTATTTGTGTGCATGGGGACACCCGAGAGTATCCAGTGACTACAGTGTGTTTCGAGACCCCCAAAGGTACCCTCTCTCATCCAGTGGGCTTAGTATCTCAGTTACCGCATGACGCCATTGTGGGAAGGGATTTTCCGAAGTTCTGGGAACTGTGGGATGATCCTGAGCCCCCCACTGGTGCCCCTATGTACCAGGAATGTGATAGCCAGAACTCCCCTGAGAGTGGTGAGGACTCTCCGGAATTTCCCTTATCAGTATTGGCAGGGGAGACTCAAGAAACTGGAGAGGAGCCCACCTCCTCAGACGAAAACCTACCGTCTGTGGAGTTTTCTGATCTTGAGGTTCACAGGGAAAACTTTGCCACAGAACAGTTGAAAGACCCCGCCCTAATAAAGGCACGGGAAAACGTAGTGAAAATAGATGGCGAGTTAGTGAACCCAGATAATACCTGCACTTACCCATACTTCAGCGTAGAGAAGGACCTACTGTATCGGGTGGCAAAAAGGGCAGAAGAAACCGTTGAGCAGCTTGTGGTGCCCAAACCTTACAGGAAGTTGGTGTTGGAGTTGGCCCATGGGCACATTCTTGGAGGTCATCTGGGGACAGAGAAAACCCGAGAGAGGGTATTACAGAGATTCTATTGGCCGGGGGTGATGAAGGACATAGAAAATTATTGTTCCTCCTGCCCTGTGTGTCAGAGGTCGGCCCCGATGCCACATTTCCGTAGCCCGCTGGTCCCTCTACCCATCATTGAGGTCCCGTTTGAGAGGATCGCCATGGATTTGGTAGGGCCTATAATCAAGTCCGCTAGGGGGCACCAGTACATATTAGTTATAATGGACTATGCCACCCGTTATCCAGAAGCGATCCCTCTCCGAAATACCTCGGCCAAAACCATAGCCAAAGAGCTATCTCTTGTGTTTAGCCGGGTGGGTATTTGTAAAGAACTGCTTACGGACCAAGGTACACCCTTTATGTCCCGGGTTATGAAGGAGCTGTGTAAATTGTTCAAAGTGACGCAATTACGTACATCTGTGTATCACCCCCAAACCGATGGGCTGGTTGAAAGATTCAACAAAACCCTAAAACAAATGTTGAAGAAAGTGGTGGATAGAGATGGAAAGGATTGGGACTGTCTACTTCCTTATCTGATGTTTGCTATTAGGGAGGTGCCCCAATCCTCTACGGGATTCTCCCCCTTTGAGTTACTGTATGGGAGACACCCAAGAGGGCTGTTGGATATTGCCAAGGAAACTTGGGAAAGTGAGAGTTCTCCCCACAGGAGTGTGATTGAGCATGTCGCCCTGATGCAAGACCGAATTGCACAGGTAATGCCCATAGTGAAGGAACATTTGGCCCAAGCGCAGTTAGCACAGCAGAGAGTGTACAACCGTGGAGCCAAGACCCGTACCTTTTCCCCGGGGGATAGGATACTGGTACTTGTCCCTACGGTTGAAAGTAAATTCCTTGCCAAATGGCAAGGCCCCTATGAGATAATGGAAAAAGTGAGCGAAGTGAATTACAAGGTCAGACAACCAGGAAGGCGAAAGCCCGAACAGATCTATCACGTTAATCTGTTGAAAGCCTGGAGGGATAGAGAGTCCCTAGTCGCAGACACTTGGTCACCAGCTCAAACTGGTTGCGTGATTTCTGAGGTTGGAATAGCAGCCACCTTGTCACAACCCCAACAACAGGAGGTTAAGGAGTTTGTGCTTCGCAACAAGGAGGTATTCTCTGAGCTGCCGGGACAAACATCTGGGGTAGAGCATGACATCATTACCCCGCCCGGTGAAAGGGTGAAGTTAAAACCCTATCGGATCCCAGAGGCCCGACGGGAGGCAATACGGGAGGAAGTACAGAAAATGCTGAACTTAGGGGTGATTGAGGAGTCCCAAAGTGATTGGTCTAGTCCCATTGTGTTGGTGCCTAAACCGGATGGGAGCTGGCGATTTTGTAACGATTTTCGTCAGTTGAACAAAGTTACAAAATTTGACACCTACCCCATGCCACGTATAGATGAGTTGATCGACCGGCTGGGAACAGCCCGATACATGACGACTCTTGACCTCACAAAAGGGTATTGGCAAATCCCCCTGGCCAAGTCGGCCAAAGAGAAAACCGCATTTGTAACCCCAGACGGGGCGTTCCAATATAAAAGAATGCCGTTCGGGTTACAGAATGCGCCGGCCACATTCCAGCGGAAAATGGACCAGATGCTGAGGCCCCATCGGAAGTATGCTGCGGCTTACCTGGATGACGTAATTGTCCATAGCACAGATTGGGCCTCACATCTGCCAAAAGTGCAAGCAGTCCTGGACTCTGTTCGGGAAGCGGGGTTTACGGCTAACCCCAAGAAGTGTACCATTGGGCAGGAGGAGGCCAAATATCTTGGGTACACCATTGGGAGGGGAGTAATAAAACCCCAACTCAACAAAGTCGAGGCCATCCAGAGTTGGCCACGTCCCAACAGCAAGAAGCAGGTACGAGCCTTTCTGGGAATCGCTGGGTATTATCGGCGATTCATTCCCCACTTTGCTTCTAAGGCTGTGCCCCTAACCAACCTGACGAAGGGGAAAGGGTCGGTCATGATTAAATGGACCCCCGAGGCTGAGGCAGCATTCCAATTCTTGAAACAAGCCTTATGTAGCCAGCCAGTGTTGTACTCACCCGACTTCTCTAAAGACTTTGTCGTACAAAGTGATGCGTCAGATGTGGGGTTAGGAGCAGTATTGTCCCAGGTCTGGAACGGGGAAGAGCACCCAGTCATTTACCTCAGCAGGAAGTTGAAGTCCCATGAGGTAAATTACGCCACCGTTGAAAAGGAGTGTTTAGCGGTGAAGTGGGCTCTAGATTCCCTTCGGTACTACCTGCTAGGTAGGCACTTTGACATGGTTACGGATCACGCTCCGTTAAAGTGGATGGCTCAAAACAAGGAAACAAATAGAAGAGTGAATAGGTGGTTCCTGGCCCTCCAGGAATTCAACTTCACAGTAAAGCATCGCCCTGGCGTTCAAATGGGGAATGTGGATGCTTTGTCTCGAGTACATGAATGCCTGATTGCTGGTGTTCCAACCCCGAGGTTAAAACAAGAGGGGGGGGGGTATGTGACAGCAGGAAGGTAAAGTCACCTGGTTGCATCCAGGGGGGTAGATATATTTCGCCCAGATTCAGGCTTTACGCCGACTTATACAACTAGGTGGAGAGTTGTATAAGGCTAGTGGGCTCATGGATGACTCATACCTCTAGGGAGAGTGTGGGGCGTCGTACAGACAGGGAGTTGATGAGGCCAGCTGAAGCTTGTCAGCTCATTTAGGCCTCTATAAGAACTCCCAGATTCATTAGGTGTTAGCTCATGCCTGGAACCAGACCTGTGTGGACTGTCTAGGGAGAGTGAACCCCTGTGCGGTGAGACAAAGCCTGTGTGGCTATTTGCTTGGACATTTAAAACCAGGGACTTAGGGACTAGGACAGCACTAGGCTGATCCCAGTTGTTAGTTAGGAAACCTGTATGTTTAGTCAGAGGTCAAGTTGACCAGGATTTATTTTATTTTTGTTTCTTTTGCTTTGCTGTGTTTTGTCACTGTAAATAGAAAATAAACCGCACCTTTTTGATTTTGAAAACCACAACCTCCGTTTGCTGGGCCTGTTTTTGTCTGGGGAGCCCATCCCGGGGGTCACACACACCCGCTGCCGAGCTAACCCCCTCACAGTATATATATATATATATATATATATATATATATATATACACATCCCACCTTTGTGCAGCTACATCTCACTGCAGGCCATTAGTATGTCTGAAAGGCAAACAAGGAGAGGCAGACAGTCACGAGGCAATAAAAGAGGGCAAGCAGGCTCTGTGTCTAGAGGCAACGGTGCTGGTCGTGGACACGGTGCATCCTCATCAGCACGTGGCCGTGGGACACTCTTGTCCTTCTTTTCGGCAGCTGGCCATGTTGAGCCGCAACATGCCCAAGACTTGGTAGAGTGGATGACCAAGACGTTCTCCTCCTCCTCATCCTCTCTTACCCAGGCTCAGGGTACTTTGTCTGGCAAAGCAGCTGCCAAAGCGGCCTCTTCCCTCGGCTCAATGGCATCAGTCACTCCTTCCCTAGCCCCACCATGTCCTCCTGGGGAGTCCCCCGAACTGTTTGACCACAGTGTTGGGTACATGCTCCAGGAGGATGCCCAGCGTTTTGAAGGCTCCAATGATAGAACCCAACTGGAGGAAGGCAGTAACGTGAGCCCAGAGAGAGGGGGTAGTAACGTGAGCCCAGAGAGAGGGGGTGCCCAACAAGGACAGCTATCTGGCCGTCATGTTCCCCCAGCTGCAGCATAATGCCAGACTGGCTCCAGTGATGAGGAGGGAGGGGATTATGAGGTCACTGACTCCACGTGGGTGCCTGATAGGAGAGAGGAGGAGGAGGCACATCTCCAATGAGGCAGGATGCCCTCCAGGGGCCAGCTTAAGGGCAGCACACCGACTGCATCACACCGCAGAGCTCCGCATGTGCAGGGTGCTGCTGTCGCTGCGCGTTATTACAAAATTTCTTTGGTGTGGGCCTTTTTTCAGACGTGTGCAGCAGATCGCACCGTTGCCATTTGCAACATATGTCTAAAGCGTATCTGGCGTGGCCAAAACATCAGCCGCTTGG
The DNA here is from genome assembly GCA_029206835.1 of Rana muscosa. Classification (NCBI taxonomy): domain Eukaryota; kingdom Metazoa; phylum Chordata; class Amphibia; order Anura; family Ranidae; genus Rana; species Rana muscosa. Next base: position 791,052,901 of record CM055116.1, on the reverse strand, counting down.
GCACCACGTGCTTGACCAGACATATGTCGACCTGCCATGCAGTCCATTGGCAAGCGTATCTAAAAGACCCACACCAAAGAACAAAGCGGACCTCTCCTTGGTCCTCATCAGCTGGGATCTCCAACCCCACTATACCTTCAGTCCTCTCTGAAACCTGCACTGAGAGGAATGAAGGTGTAGAATTAGGTGTATCACAGCCAAGTACTTGCGGGAAATCTGCTATCGGTACACTGACGTCCAATTGTACCAGGCAAATTTCCCTGCCCCAGCTGCTGCACCGCCGAAAGAAGTTCGCTCCCAGCCATCCACATGCCCAGCGGTTGAATGCTAGCTTGGCTAAATTGCTAGCACTTCAACTGCTGCTTTTTCAGTTGGTAGACTCTGCCCCCTTCTGTGAGTTTGTGGAATGTGCGGTTCTTCAGTGGCAGGTTCCCAAACGCCACTTTTTCTCATGGAAGACGATTCCGACTCTCTTCCGGCATGTGGAAGGCAATGTCTTGGCCTCGCTGGACAGGGCGGTCAATGGTATGGTGCATATTACCGCTGACTCATGGTCCAGCAGGCATGGACAGGGACGTTACCTATCTTTCACGGCGCATTGGGTGACTCTGTTGGCAGCTGGGAAGGATGCAGGACAAGGTGCAGTAGTGTTGGAGGTTGTTCCGCCACCACACCTCCAAAATGCTACTACTGGTGATTCTGACACACCTCTGTCCTCCACCACCTCCTCTTCTTCTTCCTCCATGGCCTCTTCCTGTGCTTTGTCCTCGGAACCAGCGGTACTCCGTAGGCGTTCAAGGGGCTATGCAAGTACGCAGGCCAAGAGATGCCATGCGGTGCTTGAGCTGGTGTGCTTGGGGGACAGGAGCCACACTGGGGCAGAGATTCTGTCAGCTCTGCAGGGGCAGGCTCAGAGGTGGTTGACGCCACACCAGCTTAAGCCAGGAATGGTGGTTTCCGACAATGGCACCAACCTCCCCTCCGCACTCTGACAGGAACACCTGACCCAGGCGCTAAAGCCGTACCAATACGGCGAATAGTGCAGACGAGCCAACCTGCCACAGTATAACTGTGGCAGCTGGTCGGCAACTGGCTAACCTGTTGTCCACCGCCCACAGTCAAATGACGGCGGGCGGAAGACACTCTCGTTCTGACAGGACGTCATATGACGTCCTGCCTTTAAAACAAGCTAGGGGGCGCGCGCGCACCCGCCGCTTTGCTGGGGACCCGATGCGCGTGCCCGGCGGCCGCGATGGCCGCCGGGCACCCGCGATTGCCCAGTAAACACACAGATCCACGTCCTGTCAGGGAGAGAGGACCGATGGTGTGTCCCTTGTACATAGGGACAACCATCGGTCACCTCACCCAGTCAGTCCCCTCCCCCCACAGTTAGAACACATTGAGGAAACATATTTAACCCCTTCCTCGCCCCCTAGTGTTAACCCCTTCCCTGCCAGTCACATTTATACAGTAATCAATGCATTTTTATAGCAGGGATCGCTGTATAAATGTGAATGGTCCCAAAAATGTGTCAAAAGTGTCCGATCTGTCCGCCGCAATATCGCAGTCACAATAAAAATCGCAGATCGCCACCATTACTAGTAAAAAAAAAAAAAAATGCTATAAATCTATCCCCTATTTTGTAGAGGCTATAACTTTTGCGCAAACCAATCAATACACGCTTATTGCGATTTTTTTTTTACCAAAGATATGTAGAAGAATACGTATCGGCCTAAACTGAAGGAAAATGTTAATTGAAAAAAAAAAATGGATATTTATTATAGCAAAAAGTAAAAAATATTGTGCTTCTTTTCAAACTGGACGCTCTTCTTTTGTTTATAGTGCAAAAAATTAAAACCGCAGAGGTGATCAAATACCACCAAAAGAAAGCTCTATTTGTGGGAAAAAAAGGACGCAAATTTTGTTTGGGAGCCACGTCGCCTGACCGCGCAATTGTCATTCAAAGTGTGACAGTGCTGAAAGCTGAAAAATGGCTTGGGCAGGAAGGGGGTTTTCGTGCCCGGTAGGGAAGTGGTTAAACACACACCTCTCATTATAGTCAAAAGACGCAACGTGTGTTTTTAGTAGAATGTTTTTTTTATAAATTTTCCCCATCCAAACGCATATAAAACACAGTAAATGAAGGTGGTCGAGTATCAGCATATAAATATATAATTAATTAACCGCACCATCATCCCTGTAAATAATGTGAAAACTAGCGAAACAGGATGTGGGATTTTAAAGGTGCTGATTGACAAGGAAATATATAAATCACAAAGACAGTGATATATATAAAAATAAAAAAAATATATTTATTGATTACATACATAAAATACAGTGATATGTACACATATATATGACTATCGTAGGTATACACCTACTACCTATCAGTATAAAGTCATAAGGTAACATCAACTGCAAAGATGCGTCTATGAAGATTCTACACAGCCTTACCTGTAGTGTTGCTTTGACATCACTTCCCATGGAAGGTGGGACCACAGTGGGGATGATTTGGGGTATTGACGTTGCTGGGGAAAGACCTCTTAAACTCACTGTCTCCCTCTCTCCCCATATCAGGGAGAGAGTGATTCCATGTCAATATATGTATATTAAAACACAAATGATTGTATTTTAGGTTTCTGTTATATAGCTGGCTTGTGTTAAATCACCAGCCATCTGCAATACATTGTATGTAATATTTTGTGTGTTTTATTTCTTTTGTCATTTAAGCTGCTTTCGCACACATGTTGGGTTATGGCGGCACCTCGTGGATTGGACCAAATTGGACTTGGATAGGGTACCCTTTCCTTCTTCCCCCCCCCCTTATTTTAAAGGTCTGTGGGGTCACTGCCGTCCTCTCTGCCATGCAACAAGGGCCTGTTCCTCTATACCCGCATTTCCATACGGACGCGTAGGGGCATGCATTTGGACTGAACCCAATGTTCAGGGTCCTATGTCTGCCCACTATTCATGGGGTGGTCTCGGTCTGTTGTGATTTGTGGGGGTTTCCGCGAATCCTACTGGTACTTATCGTCTTGACAGATCCCGGGTCGTCTGTTTGGATTCTGGTGTCTGCAAGGAATGTCATTCCTTGCAGATGGCGTGCACAGGAAGTGGTTTCACTTCCTGTGTTCCAGTAACAGACTGGGCTCCCATTGCGTCCGTGACCTTCCCTGCGGAGTGACGTCACGCGTTGCATGGATGAGACGCACAGGAAGTGTCATTACTTCCGGCGCTCCATCCACATGCAGGGCATTTCCCTGTGTTCCGCCTTGCGGCATGACGTCACACGCCGCCAATGGGCGGTCGAGGGGGGATATATAAAAGCGGACAGCACATGCTGTCCTCAGACTTCGGCGGGAGCTCAAACCGGACGGGACTCACAATATAGGTAACTCTAATACTGGGGGTATCTTGCAGACTTACCAACGGGAGTAATTATATGGGAGATAAAACTTACCTTTTATGGGGGTTTTTCTTTAGATGGATCTCTATGTCTGTCATCTTTGATTAGACACTTTCATCAATCTCTACGCAATTGTCGTGAAGTACAGATGTGGTCCGGATATAGCTTTTTGCTAACATTGTACGGCACACTTTTGGTATATTTACCATTATTGTAAGTTTTACCCATTTGCTCATGAATTTACTTTTGAAATATGCGGTTATTAAATATGGAACTAGCATGTTAAAAATCTTTTTGGGATATTGACAATGTCTAGATGGATCCATCAAATATTTGACTTTGAGAATAGTATCTGATTTCACCCGGTCTACCAACAAATTTGAGCTCCCGCAATTTTTTGAATAATACATCAGAGGAGGGGGTGAGTAGTGGCTACAGTGATTTGCCTGCAGCTGGATCTTCTCTTTCCCCAACCCCTATATGTGGACTTTCAGTTCTGAATTTGTGATTCTTATTTAAATATTTACAGGCTAATATCAATATGATTGGAACCTAAAATTTATATCTTCATCCTCCCTTATGTGATTTGCGACTATGGCGGACGTGGCCGTTGCGGTGAGATGTTGATGGTCATTGACACATATCATAGACCTTTGGTGCCCTCATCAGGTAGGCACCCTAGTGAATAGTGGGTGGGATATGAGGGATTTGCACTAGCTGATGTAGGGAAGGTTCTGGTTCCATGGGATGCCGTCTGTGCATGTTGTGCTAAAGTGTGCTTTATTATGTTTGTTATTTTATGTTATTTTTTCTCTCACCCTTTAAGCTGGAAAACTCTTCATTATTTAAATTTACTTTATGCGTCTATTCCTGACGAAGCCTTAATGGCGAAACTGTAGAATCTTCATAGACGCATCTTTGCAGTTGATGTTACCTTATGACTTTATACTGATAGGTAGTAGGTGTATACCTACGATAGTCATATATATGTGTACATATCACTGTATTTTATGTATGTAATCAATAAATATATATTTTTTATTTTTATATATATCACTGTCTTTGTGATTTATATATATCCTTGTCAATCAGCACCTTTAAAATCCCACATCCTGTTTCGCTAGTTTTCACATTATTTACAGGGATGATGGTGCGGTTAATTAATTATATATTTATATGCTGATACTCGACCACCTTCATTTACTACTTAACCCCGGGTGGACAATACACCCATGATAAACTCTGTGGCGGGTTGTCAGCATTATAACATATTTTTGTATAGAGCATGTTTAAAGTGTAATCTAATATAATGGATGTTGATAGCATCCAGTAATTTTGTTGGTTTTGTTTATTGTTTATTTTGATCTATAACATTTAATTTATTTATTTCTTTGTGTATTTTCACGACACTGAGTTTTTGAAGCAAATCTCGTGAGCAATGTCTTCATCCTGAGATTGACCATTTGTGGTACCCATACGGCATCTTTTTCTACGGGTAGAAGGACGGTGGTAAGTGGTAGGGATCATGACGGACTATTGTGGGGAGGCATGGGAGGGATTCGTTACTGAAGTGAGGCAGGTGCGTTCCAAAGGGGACGTGACCTTGGCAGACCTTGATGCATATTTTTTGGGACTTCAAAGATTAGTTGAAAGGAAAACCCGTATATTTTGGCATAGGGAATTTTTTGATAGACACATCACTAACCAAATTGTACCATGGGGATTGCGTATCCAGATTTTTCCTAATATTCGAAAGATAGAACCAGGTGTGAAGAAGGCCTGGGAAACTAATTTACAGGGATGTTCTTTACAAATTATGCGAATCCTTAGTGATCAGTATGGTAAAGACATAGATCAATTGGATGTCGAAATAGCCAAATGGCAGGAAGAGCACTCTAATTTAACCACACATATTTCCTTTTCAGATCGGGACAAGATATTAAAGGATCTGTTAACCAAATATGCAATGGGATTGATTAAAACTAAAGAAAGTAAATACTTTAGAGATAAAAAGGCTTATGATTATGATCAGGCATATAAATGGACACCTCAGAGGACCTTCTCTCAACGTAAAGGTCCAACTAATCGGGATGCCCCAACTACCAATTTAGATATGGGGGACTCAGATTCATCCTCGATGTCTTCGACATCATATGTACCTATCATTCCTAGATTTAATGACCCTAGTGGAGTAACTAGAAAAAGAAAACCCAATAGTGACACTAGTTCACAGGGACCTTTAAGATCAGCTAAGACAAACAATAAAGAGAAAAAACCACGGTCACAGCGGTCACAAAACCATGCGGTACCAAGTACCCCTTCAACCGGTGGAATATTGAATCATTCCTTGATGACTTTAACCACACCAACTTTAAATCTCAATGCGGTTTCTTTATTGGCAGATCCTTTGACACAACAGTTAACTGACAGCCAAGGTGCCACAGCAGGCCCTTTGGGAGACCTACGTACGGCACCTATATTTGCAACAAACTCAAGAGATAACAAACAGGCATCTTTGGTTGCACCCACTCCAGCACGGAAATTTAATCAAGCTCCAAATTTAAAATAATTGACCCCGACTCTGCATCATGCATGGGTTGGGAGAATTTAGACATCATTAATTTATCTTCCTATCCCCTATCATTTGAGGAATTGGAAGTTCTTAAATTGGGTTTAACATTTTGTCCAGATGAAGATGCAGATCAGTTCGGTCTCATTAAAGATTTACACTTATTTGCGAGACGGTTAATGTATAAAGTTTTGTTTGATAAGGATACGTCAGTTGTTCAGGACAAAGATCAATTGCGTCCAATCATAGACACTTTGACTTTTGAAGATTTAAGAGCTATGCAAGACCTGATGGATTTGTGGGATTAAAGTAACCCAGAGGAGGAGGGCTGGATTTTCAATCCCTCCGGGAGTGGTACTGGTGCTTCAAGCACACAGGTACCACTATCCAGCTCCTCCTGTCCCACCTCTGAGGTTGTTTTTGGTTTACCCAAATCCTACAAACCACGATCTAGATCATTCCACGTATTGCAGGGAAACTCGAATATCTGGGCGTTTGTTATACAGGTCACTAAGGAAATCGAGGCCACCAATTGGCAGATTGGACCACAGGGCAACCTATCTTTAAAACATAGACAAGCTTTGAAAACTCTCAGGAGCAATCGGTCTATAGTTATCAAACCCTCTGACAAGGGTGGCAATTTGGTAGTAATGGATGTGCAATAATACGAGGACATGTGCCTAGATATCATCCGCAATCTCGAGTGGTATCGGCCGGTCCCCGGTTCGCACATCCATTACTACCTTAGACAGTATAGGGAAATTATTCTTAGAGCCCAACATAGGGGGATTATAGATTCCAATACATTTAAATATCTTGATATGGAAAATTTTACCACCCCTACCTTTTATGCGCTTCCTAAAGTGCACAAAAATCTGACACAACCCCCTGGAAGACCCATTATTTCAGGGTGTGGCTCTCTGACAGAGCGAGCAAGTCAGCTTATAGACGAATATCTTTATCCACATGTGAAATGTTTATTCTCCCACGTTAGGGACACTATTGAACTTTTGAAGATTATCGACGGTTTACACATACCATTAGGTGCATGGCTTGTGGCCATCGACATTGAGGCCCTGTATAACTCGATACCCCATTCCCTGGGTGTCGAGGTTATATGGGGTTTTCTTGATGAGCGAGATTTGGATTCTAGGAAATATAATGATTTTGTTATTGAGCTTTTAAGTTTTGTTTTGACTCACAATATTTTTGTTTTCAAGGGCTCCCACTACCTCCAGATGCAAGGGGTCGCAATGGGGGCCAAGTGTGCGCCCTCTTATGCGAACTTGTATCTGGGGGGGTGGGAGCGGAGCCTTTTTTCGGATGAATCTAGACAAGTCGATGTGAGCAGGATCATTTCCTGGCATCGATACATCGACGATGTCTTTATGGTATGGGGGGGTTCTAGGGATGAGTTGGTTGCATTTTTGAACCAGTTACAAGTAAACACCTTTAACCTAAAATTCACTCATATCTTTGACCAGAAGAAAATTACCTTTCTGGATGTTGAGATTTTTGTAAATGAAGGAGGGGAGTTATGCTCCACACTCTTCAGGAAGCCCTCGGCTGGTAACAGCTTATTGCATGCGGATAGCTCGCATCCGGAATTCTTAAACAAAAGTATACCGTATAGCCAATTCCTTAGGATCAAACGAAACTGTACACTAGAGGAAGATTTCCAAAGGGAATCTGATTCCCTTAGTGAACGACTTCAAGCCAGGGGGTACAGTAGGACGAGCCTAAAAAAGGCCTTCAACAAGGTCAAAAATCTGAACAGGCAATCACTAATTTATAAACCTAGACAGGACAAATCCAGTTCATCAACTAGGATTATCACTAAATTTAATCGTCAACATACAAAGATTCGAGGTATCTACAATAAATATTGGTATCTCCTGACTGCCGATCAAAGAATATCTCGTTTTATCAAATCTTATCCAGAGATTACCTACAGGAGATCAAGATCACTGAGGGATACACTAGTATCAAGCCATCACACCAGTACAAAAATCATTACCAAGAAGCGGACTCCGGGCACTTACCCGTGTGAAAGATGCAATTTTTGCAGATTTATTCTCACGGGTAAAAATGTGTCACTCCCTAATGACACTATATGGACACCAAAATACAGATGCAATTGTCAGTCAGTAGGGGCGGTTTATTTGATGAAGTGCTTATGTGGATCGTATTACGTGGGCAAAACCAAACGTCCTCTGTTTTGCAGGATTCGGGACCATGTCTCTCTGATCGCAAAGCATAGGATGGAGACGCCCATCAGCCGGCATGTGGGGTTATACCATAATTTTGATTTAAAATTCATCAAGTTTTTCGTGCTTGAACACATACCCCAACATGACCGAGAAGGTGAAATTGATAAGAAATTGCTTCAACTTGAAAGCAGATGGATTTACTTATTACAAGCAACCCGGTATCCGGGTCTCAATGAAGGTATTAGTTTCAAACCTTTTTTGTGATGGCGGATCTTGGTGTTATGGGCAATGGCACCAAATTGGGTGTTGCATTATGCCCTGTCCCCAAGTTTTTTCTTGGGAGATATGTGTTCCATGTATCTATGTGATCTTCCCCTTCCCACATTTATTTGGTCTGTGTAGTTCCCTGCTGTCACAGCCTTACCTGTAGTGTTGCTTTGACATCACTTCCCATGGAAGGTGGGACCACAGTGGGGATGATTTGGGGTATTGACGTTGCTGGGGAAAGACTTCTTAAACTCACTGTCTCCCTCTCTCCCCATATCAGGGAGAGAGTGATTCCATGTCAATATATGTATATTAAAACACAAATGATTGTATTTTAGGTTTCTGTTATATAGCTGGCTTGTGTTAAATCACCAGCCATCTGCAATACATTGTATGTAATATTTTGTGTGTTTTATTTCTTTTGTCATTTAAGCTGCTTTCGCACACATGTTGGGTTATGGCGGCACCTCGTGGATTGGACCAAATTGGACTTGGATAGGGTACCCTTTCCTTCTTTTCCCCCCCCCTTATTTTAAAGGTCTGTGGGGTCACTGCCGTCCTCTCTGCCATGCAACAAGGGCCTGTTCCTCTATACCCGCATTTCCATACAGACGCGTAGGGGCATGCATTTGGACTGAACCCAATGTTCAGGGTCCTATGTCTGCCCACTATTCATGGGGTGGTCTCGGTCTGTTGTGATTTGTGGGGGTTTCCGCGAATCCTACTGGTACTTATCGCCTTGACAGATCCCGGGTCGTCTGTTTGGATTCTGGTGTCTGCAAGGAATGTCATTCCTTGCAGATGGCGTGCACAGGAAGTGGTTTCACTTCCTGTGTTCCAGTAACAGACTGGGCTCCCATTGCGTCCATGACCTTCCCTGCGGAGTGACGTCACGCGTTGTATGGATGAGACACACAGGAAGTGTCATTACTTCTGGCGCTCCATCCACATGCAGGGCATTTCCCTGTGTTCCGCCTTCCGGCATGACATCACACGCCGCCAATGGGCGGTCGAGGGGGGATATATAAAAGCGGACAGCACATGCTGTCCTCAGACTTCGGCGGGAGCTCAAACCGGACGGGACTCACAATATAGGTAACTCTAATACTGGGGGTATCTTGCAGACTTACCAACGGGAGTAATTATATGGGAGATAAAACTCACCTTTATGGGGGTTTTTCTTTAGATGGATCTCTATGTCTGTCATCTTTGATTAGACACTTTCATCAATCTCTACGCAATTGTCGTGAAGTACAGATGTGGTCCGGATATAGCTTTTTGCCAACATTGTACGGCACACTTTTGGGATATTTACCATTATTGTAAGTTTTACCCATTTGCTCATGAATTTACTTTTGAAATAAAGGGATTTTTATAACAGCTTACCTGTAAAATCCTTTTCTTGGAGTACATCACGGGACACAGAGCGACTTAGTCATTACTAATGGGTTATATAGTTTACCTTCAGGTGTTGGCACTGGCCAATTCCAAACCGGAAGTACCCTCCCCTATATAAGCCCCTCCCACCCGGGAGCACCTCAGTTTTGTAGCCAAGCAATAAGTGTCCCAAAAAGAGGGGTGGGAGCTCTGTGTCCCGTGATGTACTCCAAGAAAAGGATTTTACAGGTAAGCTGTTATAAAAATCCCTTTTTCTTTTTCGTACATCACGGGACACAGAGCGACTTAGTCATTACTAATGGGACGTCCCAAAGCAATGCCAAATGAGGGGGGGGGTACATAAGCTGGGCGCCATCAGGCATGAGGATCTTTTGCGGCCTGCAACACACTGCGCCCAAAGGCGACATCCTCCTGACTTCTAACGTCTACCTGATAGAATCTAGTAAACGTGTGTACCGAAGACCATGTTGCGGCCTTACATACTTGAGCCAGGGAGGCCTGGTGATGCACTGCCCATGAAGTTCCAACTGCTCTTGTGGAGTGCGCCCTAACTTTGAACGGAGGCGGTCTCTTTCTCAAGCCATAGGCTTGTATTATGACCTGTCGAATCCACTTGGCTAAAGTAGATTTTGATGCTGCCTGACCCCTTCTGGGGCCTTCCGGCAGAACAAACAAAGAATCCGTTCTGCGAATCTGAGCAGTGGCTTTTAGATAAGCTTTAACTGCTCTTACCACATCCAAAGAATGTAATAACTTTTCCTCTACTGAGCTAGGTTTGGGGAAAAAAGAAGGAAGAACCACATCTTGGTTCAAATGAAACCTCGATACCACCTTAGGAAGAAAGGCTGGATGAGGACGTAATACTACTCTGTCCTTATGGACAACCAGATATGGCTCCCTACAGGACATAGCTGCTAATTCCGACACTCTTTTAGCCGAACAAATGGCTACTAAGAAAACCAATTTCCTGGTGAGAAGAACCAAGGAAATGTGTTGTAATGGTTCAAACGGTTGTTTCTGTAGAACCGACAGAACCAGGTTTAAGTCCCAAGGACATATGGGAATACTAACCGGAGGGCTAATACGCATCACTCCTTGTATAAAGGCTTTGACTAGTGAATGCGAAGCCAAGGGCCTTTGAAAAAATATTGACAAGGCCGAAATCTGACCCTTGATAGTACTCAAGGCCAGTTTCCTATCTACAGCCCACTGTAGGAAGTCCAGAATCCTCCCTATCATGTACTTACGTGGATGCCATTTCTTGGTCTCACACCACGTAATGTACGCTTTCCAGATCCTATAATAGATCTGCCTGGATACCGGTTTCCTGGCATTGATCATGGTAGATACCACAGAATTAGAGAGCCCTCTCTTTTTCAGAATGTGGGCTTCAATAGCCAGGCCGTCAAACCTAGGGCTGGTAAGGAAGGGTGGTATATCGGTCCCTGCGAAAGCAGGTCCGGACGAAGTGGGAGGGTCCAAGGACTCCTCACTGACATTTTTACCATCTCCGCGTACCATGCCCTTCGGGGCCACGCTGGAGCCACCAGAATCACTGGTTTCTTTTCTACCCTGATTCTGCGGAGTAATCGCGGTAACAATTGTGGCGGTGGGAATGCATATATCAGCTTGAACCGATCCCAAGGGAACACTAGGGCATCCGAGCCGCAAGCTAGGGGATCCCTTGTGCGAGACACAAACCTGTCCACCTTTGCGTTGAATCTGGATGCTAGCAGATCTACATCCGGTGTTCCCCACCGCTGGCATATTGCCTGGAAAACCTCGGGGTGAAGAGACCATTCCCCCGGGCATAATTGTTGGCGACTTAGAAAGTCCGCTCTCCAATTTTCCACTCCTGGGATGAAAACCGCAGATATGGCTGGGACATATCTTTCTGCCCACCCCAGGATGCAATTTGCTTCCTTCTGGGCTGCACGACTTTTGGTGCCACCCTGATGATTGATATATGCCACTGCCGTGGCATTGTCTGATTGAATTCTGACAGGGGACCCCTGGAGTTTGGATGTCCATGCTACTAGGGCATACCGGGCTGCTCGTATCTCTAAGAGATTGATGGGCAGGGCCTTTTCTGCTTCTGACCACCTGCCCTGGAGAGACCATTGCTCCAGCACTGCCCCCCAGCCGATGAGGCTGGCATCTGTAGTGACCACCTTCCAAGAAACCGGACTGAAGGGTTTCCCTCTTTCCAGATTCTGGGGCACCAACCACCAATGGAGGCTCTTGCGAACGGAAGGGGACAGGGACATTGGTAAGTCTAAAGCCTGAACTTTTTTGTTCCAGGCTGACAGTATGGCCCTTTGCAAATTCCTTGAATGGAATTGACCGTAGGGTACCGCTTCGAATGAAGCCACCATCTTTCCCAGCAGCCTCATGCAGAGACGTATGGATGGTTTTCTTTTTGTACCCACTAAGTGGGTCAAATTTCTTAAAGACGACACCTTCTCTGGAGGTAAGAAAATCTTTCTCTGATTTGAATCCAGCCTTAGCCCTAAGTATTCCAGACTTTTGACTGGTCTTAGAGCTGACTTGTCCCGGTTGATAATCCAACCGTGATATTCCAGATACTCGATTGTCTTGTGAATAGCTACTTCCAGCTTTTCCACTGAGTGGTCTATTAGTAGCAGGTCGTCTAGATATGCCATTATCGTTACACCCTGTGTTCTTAGATTGGCCAATAATGGGGCCAGAATTTTTGTGAACACTCGTGGTGCTGTGGCCAGACCGAAAGGTAAGGCTCTGAACTGAAAATGGCGCCCTTCTACTGCAAAGCGTAGAAATTTCTGATGGGCCGGAAAGATGGGAATATGCAGATAAGCATCCCTTATGTCGATCGAGGCTAGCCATTCCTGCCCTTGTAGGGCGGTGGCCACTGATCGGATCGACTCCATCCGAAAGGTCCTGATATTTAGGAACTTGTTTAGCCCTTTTAGATTTAATATGGGCCTCACGTCCCCATTTGGTTTGGGGACTGTGAAAAGGTTCGAGTAAAACCCGAATCCGCTTTCTTCCAGGGGAACCTTCATGATTACCCCTTGGAGCAATAGTTGTTCTAGTGCCAGAAGGAGGGATCCTCTCTTTTGGGGATCTCTTGGCACGTTTGACCTCATAAATTGGGCAGGAGGAGTGCCTTTTAACTCCAGCTTGTATCCCAGACTTACTGCGGAGAGCACCCATCTGTCTCTGATGGTGTCCCGCCAGGTCTCTGTGAACAACTGAAGTCTTCCCCCCACCCGATTGAGCGGGGGCAATACTTCATGCCTTAGGGGGAGGTTTTGTACCTCTCTTGATCCAGGGCTTCTTGTTACCCTGTGATTGTCCCTGATTTCTGCCCCCTGAATTTGACCGCGGAGGCCGTCGGAACTGCTTCACAGCCGATGTGCCCGGGACTGGAGAGGTAGGCCTCTTAAAAGAAGGACTTCTACCCTTGTTCTTAACCGGTAAGAGTGAACTTTTACCGGCAGAAATTTTCTGGATATATTTGTCCAGATCTTCTCCAAATAAGCGTTCTCCATGAAATGGGAAGCTAACCAGCAGTCTTTTACAGGGAGCTTCAGCAGACCAGTTTTTGAGCCACAAAAGCCTACGCATATGTACTATAGACAGCGTAAAGCGGGAGGCCTGTTGGATTGTATCCTTTATGGCGTCCACCGCAAAACACAAGGCTCTAGGCAGGTCAGCTAGGGCATGAGCCTGCTGATCTGGTAAGTCCCTTAAGACTTGTTTCAACTGATCTTTCACTGCTTGGCAGACTCCAATCGCTGCTATCGCAGGTTGTGTCACCATACTTGCTGTAGAGAAAGCAGATTTTAGTAAAGACTCCAATTTTTTATCTATTGGGTCTTTGAACATTGGAACATTATCTACTGGACATGTCAGTGATTTGTTAACAGAAGAGATGGCTGCGTCCACTATAGGGACCCTCCATTTTCTTATGAACTTATCCTCCATGGGATAGATCACCGGAAATCTCTTGGGGGGAGCAAATATTTTATCAGGATGCTCCCAATCCTGGTAAATAAGCCCTTCTAATAAAGGGTGGATTGGGAAGGAACAGACCGCCTGGGGAGCTTTTAGCGACCCCAGCGAGGAAACCGTAGTGGATGGTGGTTCCGCCAGAGGCATTTTAAATGCTGATCGGACCATGTTAGTCAGAGACTGAACCCATAATCTTTCAGCCTGAGAAGCTGAGAAAGGTTCTTCCACTGTTGATTCCTCTATAAGTGAATCAACCTCATCCTGATCCCCTTCAGGTAGGTCGATCTCTGTGTGGGGCTGTTCCTCCACTAACAGGCACTCTGAAGGAGGAGACGGAGATCGGACGCGCTTTTCCTGTGACAGGGAAGCAGCGATCAATGCTGTTAATCTCTCTTCCAATCCTCCCAGAGTTGAGGATAAAACCTCCTCTGTTATATATACAGGAGCAGGTGGACTGGGGACAGCCGCAGCACCAGACATTCCTGCGGGGTTTCTACGGCTACTGACCTCTGCATTCTCAGGGGAGATTGGTGCAGTGCAAGCATGCCCAATATCCTCAGAGCCCGATGGAGACCCCTTTGGCTTCCTGGAAGATTTATTTCCGGAGCGTCTGGACGACATATCCTTTAAGCACAAAGCTGAGGTATTCCCGTCGTCATACACCAATTTTTGCTGGTAATAGTCTAACACAGGTGCTGCTATATACCAGCTGGTGTCCACTAAAGTGCCTTTCTATGGGGATGCCTGCATCAACCGCCTCTGTGTGCCACTGTTTGTTGCTAGCTCTGTTTGCATGCAGCTGACACTTGTACTGTGTCTTTTAACCATGCTGGGACGCCCGCACATGCGCAGAAGCGCCGCGGCGCGCATCGAGCGTCATCCACCCGCCCCGCCCCTTTTTTTTCATAGGAGGCGCGTGCACGCGCCCGCGCGCGCGCCCGTGCGCCAATGGCGCCCTTTTCGAAAACCAACAGAGGACTAGGAGCCAGGGCCCTTTTTGCCGGAGGGCCTGTGCGGTGGATGAACGCAGCAACAGGGCAGAGGAAGTGGATTCCCTCAGAGAAACTTACCAGCTGCCTGGATCTTTTGAGTTGAGAAAACCAAAGATCCACATTTACAAGAAAAATGGACTACAGCGGCCTCTAGTGGTTTAACACAGGTACCGCGGTCCCTGTTTTTTTTTTTTTCTTGACTACTATTAAAATTTTACATTTTCAGTAGTTATAGGCAAACACAGATATTTAGCGGGAATACCGTTAGGTAACAGACAGAAAGACAAATTAGGCTTGGGGGTCCCCCAATAGAACCAAGTTCCTGAGGGCCCCCACTTACCTGATCCCCGCCGCAGGACTTTGTTTGGTCCACAAAAGTCCAAACTTCACCTATCACGGCAGGCATTGTAATTAAACCTTCAGGGACCGGGTTCCCAAGGATTCCACTCCCCTGGACCTGTATAGCACCCTGCACAGACAGCGTCTTGGTCGTGGGTATGACCAGAGCTCTGGATCCCAGGGTCCAGCCCTCCTAAGAGAAGCATTACAGGCAAAACCTTGCTCTTCTGCTGCAAGGCCCGGGTACCGACCGTTTAGCTATGAAGCTTTTTTTGGTGGGATCCGGAACAGCTTACTAAGGCCCAAAAGAACCTGTACGCAAGCCCAGTGAAAACACTTGTTACTCTTTGGCCAACACCTTAGACACTGGCAAAAAACTGAGGTGCTCCCGGGTGGGAGGGGCTTATATAGGGGAGGGTACTTCCGGTTTGGAATTGGCCAGTGCCAACACCTGAAGGTAAACTATATAACCCATTAGTAATGACTAAGTCGCTCTGTGTCCCGTGATGTACGAAAAAGAAATGCGGTTATTAAATATGGAACTAGCATGTTAAAAATCTTTTTGGGATATTGACAATGTCTAGATGGATCCATCAAATATTTGTCTTTGAGAATAGTATCTGATTTCACCCGGTCTACCAACAAATTTGAGCTCCCGCAATTTTTTTAATAATACATCAGAGGAGGGGGTGAGTAGTGGCTACAGTGATTTGCCTGCAGCTGGATCTTCTCTTTCCCCAACCCCTATATGTGGACTTTCAGTTCTGAATTTGTGATTCTTATTTAAATATTTACAGGCTAATATCAATATGATTGGAACCTAAAATTTATATCTTCATCTTCCCTTATGTGATTTGCGACTATGGCGGACGTGGCCGTTGCGGTGAGATGTTGACGGTCATTGACACATATCATAGACCTTTGGTGCCCTCATCAGGTAGGCACCCTAGTGAATAGTGGGTGGGATATGAGGGATTTGCACTAGCTGATGTAGGGAAGGTTCTGGTTCCATGGGATGCCGTTTGTGCATGTTGTGCTAAAGTGTGCTTTATTATGTTTGTTATTTTATGTTATTTTTTGTCTCTAATTGTTGTCTTTTGTTTCCCAATTTTTTCTCTCACCCTTTAAGCTGGAAAACTCTTCATTATTTAAATTTACTTTATGCGTCTATTCCTGACGAAGCCTTAATGGCGAAACTGTAGAATCTTCATAGACGCATCTTTGCAGTTGATGTTACCTTATGACTTTATACTGATAGGTAGTAGGTGTATACCTACGATAGTCATATATATGTGTACATATCACTGTATTTTATGTATGTAATCAATAAATATATATTTTTTATATATATCACTGTCTTTGTGATTTATATATATCCTTGTCAATCAGCACCTTTAAAATCCCACATCCTGTTTCGCTAGTTTTCGCATATAAAACACACTATGCATTGCACTGATTTTTAGAGTGTTGCATTAAGCGGAATAAAAACTAAAGCAACAGGTGTGAATGGGCCCTTAGCCTTTAACCTTTTCGCTGCCTGAGCTGTTTTTGCGTTTTTGCACACGTTTAAAAAATAATTTTAGCCCTGAAGATTACACAAAACCCCCAAACAGTATATATTTTCTGAAAGCAGACACCATAGAGAATAAAATAGCGGTAGTTCCAGTTTTTTATGTCACACGATATTACCGCAAAGGTCTAGGAAACCGCAAAATTTCTGTAAAAAACACACTAAAGTGAATTTTAGGGCAAACAAACGCAATAAACTACCCAAATTTTGGGTAAAATGTAAAAGATGAGGTTGTACGAGTAAATAGATACCCAACATCTCCAACATTAAATTTGGGTGTGCCCGTGAAATGGCAACAAACTTCATTACCCTATATTTTCTATAGGCAACGTTTCAAATGCCCCCTATCAGTCATCAGTTTAGTGCTACGGAGGAGATATGGTGCTAGAATTATTGCTCTTACTCTGGCATACTCTGATATGTACATGTGTATTACACTCAACGTTTTCATGCGTAGGCACCACCGACATATGCGTTTACATTCATATGTGCATATATGTGGAGGTGGGGGGCCTCAATTTAGTTTTTTTTTACAATCACATAGAGGACAGAAAGTCTTTAATGAGACATCGAGGGTCTAAAAGACCCTGGATGTCTCCTCTGGGCTCCACTGAATGTTTTGCAATGCAGATCGCATTGTAAAACATTGCTTCCCGGCTATGCTAGCCGGGGACACTGAGAGGCTGACCCGGAAGTGATGTCATAGACGTCGCTCTCTGGGTCATAGCAAGAAAGGGAGGAGAGCGGACGAGTGTCTGCTCTTCTCCTTCCCCTCCACCCGCCATGGAAAACATGGGGGGGGGGGTTGCTGGCACTGGGAGTGTGTGTGAGCAATCGGCAGCAGTGCAGCCACCCAAATGCTTTCATCTAATAGGCAGGAGTCTTCCTGTCAGTTTTACACACAATTCCAGTGGCTGCACCCATCGGATTGTGTATGAAACCCCCAGCTGTCTGGACGGACCTGGCAGCGAAAGGGTTAAGGGTATATTCACCCCAGATGCGCTGGGGTGCGCTTGTGAGTGTGTAGGGGGGTGGGCGGCTCTGTTGGGTAGGTGGGTGATGATGGACCTTTCCGCCATGCTTCCTGTTAACTCATTGGGCACCAAGTTCTTGGTCACATGAGAGGACTAACGGGGTGGGATCTTTGGGCTATGCCAGGCAGTGTTCGGGTCACTCATGCTAACACAGGGGTAACACCTCGCCCGAAGGCCTGCTCAACAATGCCCGGGACCAGGTCATATGAAAATATAATTTTAAGGCAGTCCCCCAACTTAGAGATGAGCCATTCGTGTGAAGTGTAGTATGCAGAGTCCCTCCAGAAGATCTTGTCACTTGTCCAACACACTTGTACAAGTGTTTATGTTGCATGAAGACATGAATAGGGGCCTATGCATACTCCAGCAGTCAGCGTACCTCTGCTATCTCACTCCCAGTAGCAGAATGGGGTCCCGCTGGGCACCTAGCACTGACCTCATATGTGCTCTCACTTGTTCCAGGTTTCTTCCAGCCAATCGGTAGGGATGAGCTTCGTGTTCGAATCGAACATACGTTCGACTCGAACATCGGCTGTTCGATCGTTCGACGAAGATCGAACGATTTGGGCCGTTCGCGCCAAATTCGAGTGACGCGAACGGCCCACAATGCACTACGCCATCGCAGTGTCATCCAGGCGCTGTGATTGGCCAAGCATGCACTGTGACCCCGCATGCTTGGCCAATCACAGCGCCGGCAGCGAGGAGAGCAATGATTGGCCACAGGCAGGATGCCTGTGGCCAATTATTGCTGAGGGTGTTTAGTACACGCCCCACACTATAAAAGGCCGCCAGCACGGCGGCCTAGTGTAGTGTGTTCCGGAGCAGGGATAGAGCAGCATAGGCAGGGACAGTGACTTTTATTTCTTTCTTGCTTAACCTGGATTCCTTTAGTTTAGGGAAAGAGAAGGATAGGTAGGGAGAGTGTCAGTGTGTTTTGTGCTTGTGCTATAGTGTGCTTAAAAAAAACATTTTTTCTAGGGACAGAAAACTGTAGGTAGGGAGAGTGTCAGTTTCTTTCACTGTGTAAGTCCTTGTTTCTAGGGACCTGGAAGGACAGTGAGTGAATTCTCCTTGTGCTATATTGTGCTTAAAAAAAACATTTTTTCTAGGGACAGAAAACTGTAGGTAGGGAGAGTGTCAGTTTCTTTCACTGTGCAAGTCCTTGTTTCTAGGGACCTGGAAGGACAGTGAGTGAATTCTCCTTGTGCTATATTGTGCTTAAAAAAAACTTTTTTTCTAGGGACAGAAAACTGTAGGTAGGGAGAGTGTCAGTTTCTTTCACTGTGTAAGTCCTTGTTTCTAGGGACCTGGAAGGACAGTGAGTGAATTCTCCTTGTGCTATATTGTGCTTAAAAAAAACATTTTTTCTAGGGACAGAAAACTGTAGGTAGGGAGAGTGTCAGTTTCTTTCACTGTGCAAGTCCTTGTTTCCAGGGACCTGGAAGGACAGTGAGTGAATTCTCCTTGTGCTATATTGTGCTTAAAAAAAACATTTTTTCTAGGGATAGAAAACTGTAGGTAGGGAGAGTGTCAGTTTCTTTCACTGTGCAAGTCCTTGTTTCTAGGGACTGGGAAGGACAGTGAGTGAATTCTCCTTGTGCTATAGTGTGCTTAAAAAAAACATTTTTTCTAGGGACAGAAAACTGTAGGTAGGGAGAGTGTCAGTTTCTTTCACTGTGCAAGTCCTTGTTTCTAGGGACCTGGAAGGACAGTGAGTGAATTCTCCTTGTGCTATATTGTGCTTAAAAAAAACATTTTTTCTAGGGACAGAAAACTGTAGGTAGGGAGAGTGTCAGTTTCTTTCACTGTGCAAGTCCTTGTTTCTAGGGACCTGGAAGGACAGTGAGTGAATTCTCCTTGTGCTATATTGTGCTTAAAAAAAACATTTTTTCTAGGGACAGAAAACTGTAGGTAGGGAGAGTGTCAGTTTCTTTCACTGTGCAAGTCCTTGTTTCTAGGGACCTGGAAGGACAGTGAGTGAATTCTCCTTGTGCTATATTGTGCTTAAAAAAAACATTTTTTCTAGGGACAGAAAACTGTAGGTAGGGAGAGTGTCAGTTTCTTTCACTGTGCAAGTCCTTGTTTCTAGGGACCTGGAAGGACAGTGAGTGAATTCTCCTTGTGCTATATTGTGCTTAAAAAAAACATTTTTTCTAGGGACAGAAAACTGTAGGTAGGGAGAGTGTCAGTTTCTTTCACTGTGTAAGTCCTTGTTTCTAGGGACCTGGAAGGACAGTGAGTGAATTCTCCTTGTGCTATATTGTGCTTAAAAAAAACATTTTTTCTAGGGACAGAAAACTGTAGGTAGGGAGAGTGTCAGTTTCTTTCACTGTGCAAGTCCTTGTTTCTAGGGACCTGGAAGGACAGTGAGTGAATTCTCCTTGTGCTATATTGTGTTTAAAAAAAACATTTTTTCTAGGGACAGAAAACTGTAGGTAGGGAGAGTGTCAGTTTCTTTCACTGTGCAAGTCCTTGTTTCTAGGGACCTGGAAGGACAGTGAGTGAATTCTCCTTGTGCTATATTGTGCTTAAAAAAAACATTTTTTCTAGGGACAGAAAACTGTAGGTAGGGAGAGTGTCAGTTTCTTTCACTGTGCAAGTCCTTGTTTCTAGGGACCTGGAAGGACAGTGAGTGAATTCTCCTTGTGCTATATTGTGCTTAAAAAAAACATTTTTTCTAGGGACAGAAAACTGTAGGTAGGGAGAGTGTCAGTTTCTTTCACTGTGCAAGTCCTTGTTTCTAGGGACCTGGAAGGACAGTGAGTGAATTCTCCTTGTGCTATATTGTGCTTAAAAAAAACATTTTTTCTAGGGACAGAAAACTGTAGGTAGGGAGAGTGTCAGTTTCTTTCACTGTGCAAATCCTTGTTTCTAGGGACCTGGAAGGACAGTGAGTGAATTCTCCTTGTGCTATATTGTGCTTAAAAAAAACATTTTTTCTAGGGACAGAAAACTGTAGGTAGGGAGAGTGTCAGTTTCTTTCACTGTGTAAGTCCTTGTTTCTAGGGACCTGGAAGGACAGTGAGTGAATTCTCCTTGTGCTATATTGTGCTTAAAAAAAACATTTTTTCTAGGGACAGAAAACTGTAGGTAGGGAGAGTGTCAGTTTCTTTCACTGTGCAAGTCCTTGTTTCTAGGGACCTGGAAGGACAGTGAGTGAATTCTCCTTGTGCTATATTGTGCTTAAAAAAAACATTTTTTCTAGGGACAGAAAACTGTAGGTAGGGAGAGTGTCAGTTTCTTTCACTGTGCAAGTCCTTGTTTCAAGGGACAGAGAAGGACACCTGAAGGTAGCCCTTATTGCTTTTTTCCCATCTCCCTGCAGGCCATCTATTAGAATGTCTGGAAGGCAAACAAGGAGAGGCAGACAGTCAGGAGGCAATAAAAGAGGGCAAGCAGGCTCTGTGTCTGGGGGCAACAGTGCTGGTCGTGGACGCGGTGCATTGTCATCAGCACATGGCCATGGGACACGCTTGTCCTTCTTTTCCGCAGCTGGACATGTTGAGCCACATCATGCCGAAGACTTGGTAGAGTGGATGACCAAGCCCTCCTCCTCCTCCTCATCCTCTCTCACCCAGGCTCAGGGTACTGGCAAAGCAGCTGCCAAAGCGTCCTCTTCCCTGGTATCAATGTCAGACTCATCATCAGTCACTCCTTCCCTAGACCCACCATGTCCTCCTCCTGAGGAGTCCCCCGAACTGTTTGAGCACAGTGTTGGGTACATGCTCCAGGAGGATGCCCAGCGTTTCGAAGGGTCTGATGATGAAACCCAGCTACAGGAAGGCAGTAGGGTGAGAGCAGACAGAGGGGATGCTCAAGAAGGACACCAATCTGGCAGTCATGTTCCAGCAGCTGCAGCATACTGCCAGATTGGCTCCAGTGATGAGGAGGGAGGGGATGATGAGGTCACTGACTCCACGTGGGTGCCTAATAGGAGAGAGGAGGAGGAGGATGAGGAGGAGGCACATCTCCAACGAGACAGGATGCCCTTTGGTGGCCAGCGTAAGGGCAGTACACCGACGGAATCACACCGCAGAGCTCCGCCTGTGCAGGGCGCTGCCTCTGCCCGTCATTCAAAAAGTTTCTTGGTGTGGGCCTTTTTTGAGGCTAGTGCATCAGATCGCACAGCTGCTGTTTGCAACATATGTCTCAAGCGTATATCGCGTGGCCAAAACATCAGCCGCTTGGGTACCACATGCCTGACCAGACATATGTTGACCTGCCATGCAGCTCGTTGGCAAGCCTACCTCAAAGACCCACACCAAAGAACAAAGCGGACCTCTCCTTGCACCGCATCAGCTGGGATTTCCAACCCCACTATAACTTCAGTCCTCTCTGAAACATGCACTGAGAGGAATGAAGGTGTAGAATTAGGTGTGTCACAGCCAAGTACTTGCGGCCACTCTGCTAGCAGTACACCGACGTCCGATTCTAGCAGGCAAATTTCCCTGCCCCAGCTGCTGGACCGTCGAAAGAAGTTCACTCCCAGCCATCCACATGCCCAGCGGTTGAATGCTAGTTTGGCTAAATTGCTAGCGCTTCAACTGCTGCCTTTTCAGTTGGTAGACTCGGCCCCCTTCCGTGAGTTTGTGCAATGTGCGGTTCCTCAGTGGCAGGTTCCCAACCGCCACTTTTTCTCACGGAAGGCTATTCCGGCTCTCTACCGGCATGTGGAAGGCAATGTCTTGGCCTCGCTGGACAGGGCGGTCAGCGGTAAGGTGCATATTACCGCTGACTCATGGTCCAGCAGGCATGGACAGGGACGTTACCTTTCTTTCACGGCCCATTGGGTCACTCTTTTGGCAGCTGGGAAGGATGCAGGACAAGGTGCAGTAGTGTTGGAGGTTGTCCCACCGCCACGCCTCCAAAATGCTACTACTGGTTGTGACACACCTCTCTCCTCCACCCCCTCCTCTTCTTCTTCCTCCATGGCCTCTTCCTGTGGTTTGTCCTATGAACCAGCGGTGCTCCGTAGCCGTTCACGGGGCTACGCAAGTACGCAGGCAAAAAGATGCCATGCCGTGCTTGCGCTGGTGTGTTTGGGGGACAGAAGCCACACTGGGGCAGAGGTCCTGTCTGCTCTGCAGGGCCAGGCCGAGAGGTGGTTGACGCCACGCCAGCTTAAGCCAGGAATGGTGGTTTGCGACAATGGCACCAACCTCCTCTCCGCCCTCCGACAGGGACAACTGACCCATGTGCCCTGTGTGGCTCACATCCTTAACCTGGTGGTGCAGCGGTTCTTGGGCAGGTACCCGGGCTTACAGGATGTCCTGAGGCAGGCCAGGAAAGTCTGTGTGCATTTCCGCAGATCTTATAATGCCAGTGCTCGCCTGGCTGAGCTGCAAAAGGAGTTGAACCTGCCCAAGAACCGCCTTATATGTGACATGCCCAACAGGTGGAACTCAACGTTGGCCATGCTGCAGCGGCTGCACACGCAGCAGAGGGCCATCAATGAGTACCTGTGCGACTACGGCACCAGGACAGGGTCAGGGGAGCTTGGTTTTTTTTCTCCACGCCAGTGGGGCATGATCAGGGATGCATGCACTGTCCTGGCACCATTTGAGGAGGCCACGAGGATGGTGAGCAGTGACAGTGCATGCATCAGTGACACTGTACCTCTTGTCCACCTGTTGGAGCACACGCTGCGTGGAATAATGGACAGGGCACTTGAGGCAGAACAGAGGCAGGAAGAGGAGGACTTCCTTGCCTCTCAAGGCCCCCTTTACCCAGACAGTGTTCCTTCTGTCCCACCCATCGCACAGGAAGAGGAAGAGGAGGAGGAGGAGGAGGAGGATTGTGTCAGCATGGAGGTGGAGGCTGGCACTCAGCATCATCAGCAGCAGTCTTTTAGGGATGATTTACAGTCCCAAGAAACCAGTGGACTTGTACGTGGCTGGGAGGAGGTGACTGCGGATCATGTCGTCCTTAGTGACCCAGAGGACTCCGGAGCGAATGCCTCAGCAAACCTACGCTGCATGGCCTCCCTGATCCTGCAAAGTCTGCGGAAGGATCCTCGTATTCTTCGGATCAAGGAGAGGGACCATTACTGGCTGGCCACTCTCCTTGATCCACGGTACAAGGGTAAGGTTGCGGACCTTATGTTACCGTCGCAGAGGGAGCAGAGGATGAGACAACTCCGGGAGGCCTTGCAGAAAGGTCTGTGCAACGCGTTCCCAGAGACTGGGAGGTTACAAACTCCTGGTCCAGGACAACGAGTTGCTGAGGCTTCGGCCAGTCAAAGAAGGAGCGGTGGGGAAGGTGGCCGTCTGACCGATGCGTTCAGACAATTCTTTAGTCCGCAGCCCCAAAGTATGATTGGTTCCAGCAACCATCGCCAGCGTCTGATAAACATGGTGCAGGAATATCTAGGGGCAAGGTCAGACTTGGACACCTTCCCCACCGAAAATCCTCTGGCTTACTGGGTCTTGAGGATGGATCACTGGCCAGAGCTTGCACAGTATGCAATTGAGCTACTGGCCTGTCCTGCATCCAGCGTTCTTTCGGAACGCACATTCAGTGCTGCTGGAGGATTTGTCACGGATCGCAGGGTGCGCCTGTCCACCGACTCGGTTGATCGACTGACTTTCATCAAGATGAACCAGTCTTGGATCACCACCAGCTACCACACACCTGATGCTGATATAACAGACTAATTGATTTTAACATGTCACATCCCTTCAAGACTGATGCTGATGCTGAGTGTCTGTGCTGTTATGTTGACTGGCTATCCTCCTCCTCCGAGTCCTCAATGATACGATTGATGATGATAGCTTGGAAGATCATTTTTGTTTATGGGTGCCGCCACCAGTGGCTAAGGCCCAATTTTTCAGCCCCTGTTTTACAGGGGCGTGTAATTACAATTTTTTTAGCAATAATTTGCCATAGGGCTCATTGCTGTGCTCCAAGTACAGTATCTGTGAGGGGTTGGAGTGTTGTGGCACCAGTGCCTAAGGCCCAATTTTTCAGCCCCTGTTTAACAGGGGCGTGTCATTACAATTTTTGAAGCAATACTTTGCAACAGGGCTCATTGCTGTGCTCCAAGTACAGTATCTGTGAGGGGTTGTAGTGTTGTGCCACCAGTGCCTAAGGCCCAATTTTTCAGCCCCTGTTCAACAGGGGCATGTAATTACAATTCTTGATCTAATAATTCACAGCAGGGCCCATTCCTGCACCCACCAAGAGTAACTCTGAGGGCTTACAGTGTTGTGTCAACACCACCACCACCACCAAAGGCCCAATTTTTCAGCCCCTGTTCAACAGGGGCATGCAATTACAATTCTTGATCTAATAATTCACAGCAGGGCCCATTGCTGCACCCACCAAGAGTAACTGTCAGGGCTTACAGTGTTGTGGCACCAGCACCACCATCAAAGGCCCAATTTTTACTACCACTGTTCAACAATTATATGTAATTACAATTCCTGATATAATAGTTGACAGCAGGGCGTTCCAGCACCAACCAAGAGTAACTGTGAGTGCTTACAGTGTTGTGCCAACACCAACAACTAAGGGGCCTATTTCTGCAGAGTATCTACGGCAGGTCCCTACTTTCAAACATCCAACTTACAAACGACTCCTACTTGCAAACGCAAGAAGACAACAGGAAGTGAGAGGAAATCTACCCCTAGGAAGGAAAATTCTCTCCTGTAAGAATTAATATGGGAGAAAGGTGTCTCCTCTGTACTGATGCTTTATCAGCAATCCTTGTTTCAAGAAAAACACCACATTTCAAAAACAGTTGTCATTGGGATGGAAAGTGAGGTGAAATGTTCTGAACAGGGGCACAGACAGCAAAACAAATGTTACAGGGGTGATAACCCTTACCTATGTTTTCCAAAAAGTTTAAAAATAGATTTTTGGGCTGGAGCTACACTTAAACAATGTACCTGTTCAAAATTACAAACAGATTCTACATAAGAACAAACCTACAGTCCCTGTCTTGTATGCACCGCCTGTATACGGCTGTTCAGAGTATATAGGGCCTTTTTTTATTTATGTGCGGGGTTCCCCTTAATATCCATACAAGACCCAAAGGGGCTGGTAATGGGCTGGGGTAGGGGGGGGGGGTCATGGGGTAGCTATGCCATTTTTCTTAAAGATTTTCATCCATATTACCGGGACCAGACATTACATTAAAGCCGCAAGCAGTTTTAAATGGCTTTTTTTTCCTTTAGAAGTGTCATTTTGTGCAGGGACAGTTCTAAACACGGGAAACACGTGGCACTTCACAGGCATACTTTAGACACCCCCCAGGTACGATATTTAAAGGAATATTTGACTTTTTTTTTTTCACTTTATGCATCATTAAAATGACTGCTCCCGAAAAACGACCGTTTTTAAAACTTCTTTTTGCATTGATACATGTCCCCTGGTGCAGAACCCGGGTTCCCAAACCCTTTTTAGGACAATAACATGCATAATAGTTGTTATAATTAGCACTTTAGAATTCGAACGTTCGCATCCATTGTATTTAATAGGGTTCTAATGTTCGTACGAACTTTCGGTCCGTTCGCGGGTTCTGGTGCGAACCGAACCCGGGGGTGTTCGGCTCATCACTACCAATCGGTGCTCCATAGTGGACCATAGGTCCCAGCAAGTCTTTAGTGTAGGTTCCTCATGCGTTTTCCCAAGTGTTCTTTGGAGCCCCCAGAATCCGGACCTCTTCCCTTTTATATAACACGGGAGGAAGGCTGGACCCCAATGAAAGCCTGTGAAATTACAGGGGAAAGGCAGCAAAACATTAAAAAGGTTCTAAAGGCAGACTTTTTTTTATCTTAATGCATTCTATGCATTAAAGCTCAGTTCACACCTATGTGTTTTTTATTTCTTTTTGCAGAAACGCACTACAGTCCATTTAACATGGTTTCCTATGGGACATACTCACATCTAAGCTTTTTTCAGCCGCTGAGTTTTTAGAAAGGGTCAGGGATTTTTTTAAAAGCAAGACGGTGCGTTTTTGTTTCAATAGATTTCGATAGAGAAGCTGCAGAAAACATGTAGTGCGTGATTGAACACTGTTTACATTTGCGGGCATGACTTACGATTGCTTTCGCTTCTGCGCGAGAGCGCAGAGGGATAGGGCGCTTTAAGAAAAAAAAACTTTTTATACTGTCCCCTTAATTTGTTCATTTATTTAATCACTTTTATTGCTGTCACTAGGAATGTAAACATCCCTTTTGAAAGTAATAGGCAGTGACAGGTACTATTTATTGAGGGATCTGGGGTCTTTGTTCAAGTTTCCGGCCAGCCCGACGGTCATGCCGGCTGGTAACTCGGGATTCCCTATGGGACAGGAGAGCCCGGGCAAGCTGCGAAAGGCAGCAGGTATTACCCCGATACAACTCCTTGAAGCCGAGGCCGCATATTTGCAAAATTGGAACAACAAACAAATTGGACAACATTTTTTAAAAAAGCATAAAAAATGCACAATGCATCAAAAAAAGCCCACAAAAAATGTGTTAAAAACGTGTGTGCAAAAACGCAAAATGCACCACTCTCCTTCCTCATCGGCTGAGACAGCAGCGGGCACCATTAGCTCCTGCTGCTGCCCATCAAAGTTAGTGAGCCAATGAGGAGTGCCTCCATAGCAAGCTGCTTGCTGTGGGGGCACTCGGCAGAAGGGAGGGGCCACTAACACAGGCAAGGGACTTGAGAAGAGGAGGATCCCAGCTGCTATCTGCAAATCCACTGCAACAGAGCAGGTAAGTAAAACATGTTTGTTATTTTTAACTACTTCAGCCCTGGAAGGTTTTACCCCCTTCATGACCAGGCCATTTTTTCCGATACGGCACTGCGTCGCTTTAACATTAACTGAAAATTGCGCGGTCGTGCGATGCTGTACCCAAATAAAATTGATGACCTTTTTTTCCCATAAATAGAGCTTTCTTTTGGTGGTATTTGATCACCTCTGCGGTCTTCTTTTTTTTTGCGCTATAAACAAAAAAAAGAGCGACAATTAAAAAAACACTTTAACCACTTCAGCCCCGGAAGGATTTCCCCCCTTCCTGACCAGAGCACTTTTTGCGATACGGCACTGCGTCGCTTTAACTGACAATTGCGCGGTTGTGCGACGTTGCATCCAAACAAAATTTTTTATTATACAGTTTTTTTATTTTTTATTTTTTGCGCAATAAACAAAAATAGAGCGACAATTTTGAAAAAAAAAAAGCAATATTTTTTACTTTTTGCTAAAATAAATATCCCCAAAAAATATACCGTATATACTCGAGTATAAGTCGACCCGAGTATAAGCCGAGGACATAATTTTACAAAAAAATGGGAAAACTTAATGACTCGAGTATAAGCCGAGGGTGGGAAATGCAGCAGCTACTGTAAGCCGAAAATACCATCATAACTTGAAAATTAACTAGTGCAAGTTTTCCTAAAAATCATACAAATAAAAAGTAACTTTGGCAAATGTAAAAATGTATTCTCTGCCATTGTCCCTTACAGACTTACCACTCCAAGATCGACTGCCAGTCTTTGTCTGTGCTGAATGATGTCCAATTTCTTTAAGAGAGACGAGTGCTGATTCAATTGAGGACAAACCAGCATCAGAGGAGAGGTGAAAATGAAGTCCATTGCTGCCTGACCTCACCGTGCCCATTGCAGAATCCGATCCGTGTACCCGAGTCCATAACATATTCGGATGGCGGCCAAATGTTAAAAACTCGCGCTCCTCCTTGTGCTGTTCCGTAATAGGCGGAACACTCGGTTTCCCAGCAAACACTGTGTTCAGTGTTCCGCCTATCAGGGATACCCTCTCGTCCTCTCGTCTATCACGGACGAGAGGGCATCCCTGATAGGCGGAACACTGAACACAGTGTTTGCTGGGAAGCTGAGTGTTCCGCCTATCACGGAACAGCACAAGGAGGAGCGCAAGTTTTTAATACTGCATGGCCGCTATCCGAATATGTTATTGACTTGGGTACACGGATCGGATTCTGCAATGGGCACGGTGAGGTCGGATTCTGCAATGGACTCAGGTACTGACTCGAGTATAAGCTTAAGGGGTCACTTTCAGCCCAAAAAAAAAGGGCTGAAAAACTCGGCTTATACTCGAGTATATACGGTATATAAAAAAAAAAAGTTTTTTTCCTCAGTTTAGGCCGATACATATTCTTCTACATATTTTTGGTAAAAAAATAAATAAAATCGCAATAAGCGTATATTGATTGGTTTGCGCAAAAGTTATAGCGTCTACAAAATAGGGAATAGATTTATGGCATTTTTATTATTTTTGATTAGTAATGGCGGCGATCTGCGATTTTTATCGTGACTATGACATTGCGGTGGACACTTTTGACACTATTTTTGGACCATTGTCATTTATACAGCGATTAGTGCTATAAAAATGCACTGATTACTGTGTAAATGACACTGACAGGGAAGGGGTTAAACACTAGGGGACATTCAAGAGGTTAAGTGTGTCCTAGGGGTTGATTCTAACTGTAGGGGGGATGGGCTCACAACAACATGACAGAGATCACTGCTCCCGATGACAGGGAGCAGTAGATCACTGTCCTGTCACTAGGTAGAACAGGAAAATGCCTTGTTTACATAGGCATCCCCCTGGTCTGCCGCTCCGTGACACGATCGCGGGATACCAGCGGACATCGAGTCCGCGGGACCCGTGGGCACGGTCACGCAGTACGTGCCGTGCGCGTGCCCACTAAACCGTGAATTAAAGGGGACATACAGGTATGCCCATTGCTGCCATTGTGCGGATGTATATCGGTGAGCAGCGGTCAGCAAGTGGTTAAAACATATCCAATAAAAAAAAAACTGTAAAAAATCAAATTTCTTCATCAATTTAGGCCAATATGTATTCTGCTTCATGTTTTTGGTAAAAAAAAAAAAATCCCAATACGTAGAAATTGATTGGTTTGCGTAAAAGTTATAATGTCTACAAACATATATATATATTTATGGCATTTTTATTTTTTAATTTTTTTTACTAGTAATGCTGGTGTTCAGCGATTTTTTTTGTGGGACTGCGACATTGCGGTGGACAAATCAGACACCTAACTGACACTTTTGACACATTCTTGGGGACCAGTGACATTATTACAGTGATCAGTGCTAAAAATATACACTGTCACTGTACTAATGACACTGGCAGGGAAGGGGATAACACCAGGGGCGATCAAAGAGTTAAGTGTGTCCCTAGGGGGTACTTGCTAACTGTGTGGGGGATGCTTTGACTGGGTGAAGACAGAGACCTGTGTTCCTGCTGCTTAGCAGGAACACAAGATCTCCATCTTCTCCCCTGTCAGAATGGCGATCTGCCTTGTTTATATAGGCAGATCGCCGTTCTGCCTCTCCCGGGAACAATCACGGGTGGCCGGTGGAGATCGGGTTTGTCCGACCTGCTTATTGGCATCCCCTGTGTCCAATCAGCGCACGATCGCGCCTTCTGCAGTAAGTGTGCACGCCCCCCCCCCAATGACTATTGGATGACATGACGTACAGGTACGTGATTTCGCCAAATAGAGCCGACCTGGCGCAGTAAATATGCGGTAGGCAAGAAAAGAACAAGACTTTAATATCACTTTAACCTCTTCCCCCTGACCTGGGCAGCCTGGTGCTAACTACACACACTGCAGACATCCTGCCTACAAGCTCATTCCCAGGGCCTCCAAAAAGTTATAGTTCCTTATCAATGCACTTCATACCAGTGTGTTGTGTTGCATTTACCTAGCGCTGAAAAAAAAGCACGCAATGTGATTTTTTTTTTTAAAACAATACACTTTTAGGGCCAGTTCACACCATAGAAACGCAGTCTGGATGCGTTCCAGATGCTTTTCTGCATGCACGTTTTTGACGTGATTTTGGTGCGGTTTTGATGCATTTAAATATGGAGCTGTGTGTTCCGGTGCGTTTTTGGTGCATTTAGGTGCATTTAGGTGCATTCTGGTGCATTCCAGTGTGTTTTTGATACTTTTTACAGCGGTCCAGTACGATGCAGTGCAGGAAATATGCAGCATGTTCGGGCCAGCTCACACCATAGAAACGCAGTCTGGATACATTCCAGATGCTTTTCTAGGTGTGCGTTTTTGACACGTTTTAGATGCATTCCAGTGCGTTTTTGATGCAGTCAAGTGCATTTTTTCCCCCCTCATTTTTCTTAACCTTAAATAGGGACATGTGTGTTCCAGTGCGTTTTTGGTGCGTTTAGGTGCATTTCCCCCCCCTCATTTTTCTTAACCTTAGAGCCAGTTCACACCAGACGCAGTTCCGTGCGTTTTTGTATTCACTAAGGGCCAGTTCACACCATAGAAACGCAATCCAGATGTGTTCCAGGTGCTTTTTTGCATGCGCGTTTTTGATGCCTTCCAGTTCGTTTTTGGTACGTTTTTGATGCAGTCCTGTGCTTTTTTTCACCCCTCTTTTTTATTAACCTTAGATAAGGACAAGTGTGTTCCAGTGCGTTTTTGATGCGTTTTACAGCGTCCCAGTACAGTCCAGTGCAGGTAAAATGCAGCAAGTTCTACTTTTTTTTCTGGAACTGAAACGCACTGGAACTGCAAGCATTGGTGTGAACTATGCCATTTAAAACCATATAACCAACTTTCCATGCGTTTTGATGCAGAAAAAAAAATGCACTGGACTTCATGTGGTGTGAACTGGCCGTAAAAATGCATGCACAGTGTTTTCCATGTATTCCAATAGTTATAGTTCACACCATGCAGTCAGTTTCTGGTCAGTTTCCAGGATCAGAATCTGACCGGAAACTGACTGCATGGTGTGAACTAGAGCCATTGGAATACATGGAAAACACTGTGCATGCATTTAGGGCCAGTTCACACCAGACGCAGTTCCGTACAGTTTTGTGCGCATTTTTTCTTCACTAAAAATGCATGCACAGTGTTTTCCATGTATTCCAATGGCTCTTGTTGGCTCTAGTTCACACCATACAGTCAGTTTCCGGTGCAGAAACTGGATGCATGGTGTGAACTAGAGCCAACTAGAGCCATTGGAATACATGGAAAACACTGTGCATGCATTTTGTGCAGAAAAAAAGCACACGGAACTGATCGTAACTGCGTCTGCATAGTTGCCAACATTGCAAAAAAAACATCTGGGACACTTTTTTTGTATTGAGGCGGAGCCTTGCTATAATCAGGGGGCGGGGCATTCGTTTGTAGGCGTGTCATGCTGGAGTGAAAAATGCGTCGCGCGAAGCGATAGTGGGTGTGGTTTAAATGGGCGTGGTTCAAAGGGGTGTGGCTAGAGTCCGAGGTGAGAGAAAGAGAGAGAAAGAAATAGAAAGAAAGAAGCCAGATCCTACACCACAATAGTAATGTGTAACAAAATTGGCAGATAAGGATACTCCAAAACACCTGTTGGCGCTTCAATCATCCCGGCACCATGGTTGTTACGGTGTCAGGATGATTGAAGTGCATTATTTCTATTTTTACATTGTAATATAAAATGAAATCATTCAACTCACCATAATGCCGAATCAGTGGAAGCCCTGAGCGTGTTACCTGCCACGTCGCCTGCCACCAGATGGCCTCCCCAGCAGTCCGTCCTTGCATCAGGTGCCTCCCCAGCAGTCCGTCCTTGCATCAGGTGCCTCCCCAGCAGTCTGTCCTTGCATCAGGTGCCTCCCCAGCAGTCCGTCCTTGCATCAGGTGCCTCCCCAGCAGTCCGTCCTTGCATCAGGTGCCTCCCCAGCAGAGCCCCCTCCACACTTGTGGACAAGGGTCCAAAAATCGTGCTTGTCCCGGGAAATTCGGGACTGTTGGTAACTATGCAGGCGTCCCCAGTGGAGTCCCCCCTTACATCAGGCGTCCCCAGTGGAGTCCCCCCTTACATCAAGTGTCCCCAGAGGAGTCCCTCCTTACATCAGGCGTCCCCAGCGGAGTCCCTCCTTACATCAGGCGTCCCCAGAGGAGTCCCTCCTTACCTCAGGCGTACCCAGCGGAGTCCTTCCTTACATCAGGTGTACCCAGAGGAGTCCCCCTTACATCAGGCGTCCCCAGCAGAGTCCCCCCTTACATCAGGCGTCCCCAGCGGAGTCCCCCCTTACATCAGGCGTCCCCAGCGGAGTCCCCCCTTACATCAGGCGTCCCCAGCGGAGTCCCCCCTTACATCAGGCGTCCCCAGCGGAGTCCCCCTTACATCAAGTGTCCCCAGCGGAGTCCCCCCTTACCTCAGGCGTCCCCAGCGGAGTCCTCCCTTACCACAGGCGTTCCCAGCGGAGTCCCTCCTTACCACAGGCATCCCCAGCGGAGTCCCCCCTTAACCACAGGCGTCTCCTGTCTCGGCCGCCATTATTGTTTCCCCTTCCCCGAAGGGGAACAAAATAGAGGCGGAGCCGACAGTGTGGCTGAAAAAAAAATAAAAATTAAACTGTGGCGCTGCCGACCCCCGCCCCTTTCCATTACAGACAGACCTGCAGCGGGGCGGGCGGGGCGGGGCGGGGGGGTTGGCCTACCGGCCAGCCAAAACACAGATGTAGTACAATAGAAGATAAAGCTGCTGCGGCGCCGCCCACCCCCGGGGAGGTGCGGGGTGTGGGCGGCGCCGCAGCGGCTTTATTTTCTATTGTACTACATCCGTGTTTTGGTCTTCTTAAACATGGCGGCCGGCGGAGACATTGTCTCCGCCAGCCGTGGACCTCTAGCGGCGGCGGCCTGCGGCGTCCAAATTCGGGGAAAACTGGAAAAATCGGATTGGCCGGGACAAAATAAATCCGGGAAAAGGGTTTGAATCCCGGGAATGTCCCGGCCAATCCGTGACTGTTGGCAACTATGCGTCTGGTGTGAACTGGCCCTTTGTGCAGAAAAAAAGCGCACGGAACTGAACGGAACTGCGTCTGGTGTGAACTAGCACTTAAATAAGGACATGTGTTCAGTGCGTTTTTTAATGATGCGTTCTGGTGCATTCCAGTGTGTTTTTGATGCTTTTTCTGCATTCCAGTACAGTCCAGTGCATGAAAAATGCAGCATGTTCTACCTTTTTTCTGGAACTGACCGCACTAGTGTGAACTATGCCATTAAAAACCGTATAACCTACTTTCCATGCGTTTTTGATGCATAAAAAAACGCACTGGACTGCATGTGGTGTGAACTGGCACGTATTGAGTTTTACCAAAGAAAACAAAAACCTGCTTTTTTTGTGTAAAAATTCAACGCAATGCAAAGCAAATCTACCCAAAATCAAAGGCAATGCGTGTAAAATGCACACCAACACGTTACAAAAAGCACACGGCAACACGCATGCGTTATATTATGATGTGAATGAGCCCTAATACAATCTGTGTGCGTGCTTTGGTTCTAGCTGGCTCAGCCCAGACACCATGCAGAGCAGTGGCATTACAGGAGTTGTAAAGGTACATTTTTTATTTTCTAAATAGGTTCCTTTAAGCTAGTGCATTGTTGCTTCACTTACCTTTTCCTTTGATTTACCTTCTAAAGGTTTGTTTTCTTTGTCAGAATTTCTCACTTCCTGTTTCTCCTCACTGAACTCCACACCATCATCCGAGTGGTGTGGAGTCATCCAGAACAGCTTACTGAACAGCTTACTGAGGATAAACAGGAAGTGAGAAATTCAGACAAAGAAAACAAAGAAAAAAAATATTTAGAAGGGAAATCTAAGGAAAAGGTAAGTGAAGCAACAATGCACTAGCTTAAAGGAACCTATTTAGAAAATAAAAAATGTACCTTTACAACTCCTTTAAGGCTGTGGAATGTTTGCAGCCATGGAAGGTCACCACTAGAAGGCGCTGCGTGCTCTCTGCAGCCCAGGTGCTTTGTTTTGGTGTGACGGCTCCCCCTACCGGTCAGAATGCGCGCAGCAGCAGCCGTCCGGTGACGCGTCTCCCCCCGGCAAGTGTCAGGCAGTCTGGGCGGTGTGGAGAGTGACGCGTATCCGGTGAGTGGTGGGAGTACGCAGTCGTTCCTAGAGAAGGGAAGCCGGAGGCCGCACTTTGCCGGTCAGTGAGTGTGTTAGCAGGCAGGTCCAGCCGGACCGGACTTGGAGTCTGGATCCCTCAAGGGACAAGAGAAGTCCGGGAGAGGGCACCGGAGCAGAGCGGCCCGAGCCTCCCTCCGGACCGGAGTATATAGCGCCTGCCCACTACCCTATCCTGCTGGAAGCCGCACAGCTCCCCCTCAGAGAGGCCGACTACTGCAGCCTGTACCCGCTCTCCCTACACCCGGTTCCCGCAGACAACAGCGCCCTCCTGGTGGCCACCATAGAGCTCAGCAGGCCGCCAGCCCTGGACACCGCTGAGCCCCTGGTACTGCCAGCCCCCATCATAGTCACCAGAGCCTCGGTGGGGTCAGCAGGCGCTGGGCACGATGAGGAGGGCAAGATGAGCCAAGACAAGAAGAAGAGGAGCACCAACCGGATTATGTTTGTCAAGAAGATCCTGATGAAAGATGGGAACACGGTGAGTTGTGGGGGGGAGGGGGAACTACCCACTTACCTACCTCCCTCGGCCTGCCCTTCTCTTAGATCGCATTCACGCCTGAGTGTCGCAGAAGCGCTCTAAAATGACACCGCATGCGTTGTTTTTTTTTTATGGCACCCAAAACACATTTGGCACATTAAAAACATGCAAAGGCGCTTGTCACCAAAGGCGCTTGGGCTACTTTGGCGTGACAGGAAGAGCCCATTCAAGTCAATAGGCTGTCGCACCTAAAACGCACGTTGTGAACATAGACTTGGGGTTCAGACACCCAGAGATTTCACAGGCCGCTTATATGCCTAGTGGAAATTCACGTGGAGTCACAGGTGCTGCAGACAGCCCGCCGTACGTGGCAATGGTTGTACTTGTCACCCACACATGTATATCCGACTTATTTCCCACACGTGGAAGTATTGCCTTTGGGGAGTATGTATACGCACACACACACGTGGGTAAACGCTGATCCAAAGAAGCATCTGCGTTTAGAAGTGTATGTCAGGCTATAAGGGTTCACTTAGGCCCCTTTCACACTGAGGTGCTTTGCAGGCGCTATTGCGCTAAAAATAGCGCCTGCAATGCGCCCCAAAAAAAGGTACTCAATTGTATCCAGTGTGAAAGCCCGAGGGCTTTCACACTGGAGCGTTGCGCTTGCAGGAGGGTCAAAAAACTCCTGCAAGCCGCATCTTTGAGGCGCGATAGGAGCGGTAAAAATAGCGCCCCTGCCCATTGAAATCAATGGGGTAGCGCCTCAAAAACGCCGCAAAGAGGCGTTATTGCGGGCGTTTTTAACCCATTTTCGGCAGCTAGCGGGGGTTAAAATCCCCCCGCAAATCGCGGCAAAAAATACGGTATAGCGGTGCTAAAAATAGCGCCGCTATACCACCAGCGCATCCAGCGCTTCAGTGTGAAAGTAGCCTTAGCGATTTCTATTGCTAGTAGTAGGGATGCACCGATAACATTTTATTTTATTTTTTTTTATCGACTAGAACTTACATAGTTAGTCAGGTTGAAAAAAGACACAAGTCCATCCAGTTTAACTATAAAAAAAAAAAAAAAAAAAAAGTCGTACAATCCCATATACCCAATTCTATACCCACAGTTGATCCAGAGGAAGGCAAAAAACCCCAGCAAAGCATGATCCAATTTGCTACAGCAGGGGAAGAAATTCCTTCCTAATCCCCCGAGAGGCAATCGGATATTCCCCGGATCAACTTTACCTATAAATGTCAGTACCCAGTTATATTATGTACATTTAGGAAAGAATCCAGTACTGATATTGTCGGACCAGTACGCACCAATGCTGAGTACAGATGCTTTGCGGTGCGATTTGTACATAATGAGGAATGTCACCAGCACACATTGGGGTTCGTTTACTATGGCTGGAGAGTGCAACATCAGTCTCACTTCTGCATAGAAACCAATCGGCTTCTAACCCCAGCTTCTTCAATTAGGCTTTGGTAATAAAGCCTGGAAGCTGATTGGTTTCTATGCAGAAGTGAGACTGATGTTGCACTCTCCAGCTTTAGTAAATAACCCATAAAGTGTCTCCAAAAAAAGAGGTCCGTAGCTTTATTCGGCTATCGCACATTTACAACAATCGGCAACGAAGGGATCTTGCGAGGCTCCGAAACATTGCTGTAATCGCTGAATAAAGCTTCGGACTTTTTTGGAGACCCGTGGTGGGTGACGTTCCTCATTCTGCTCACAGTTCCATATGGTGGTCACTTCAGCACCCACTTAGGCATATAGCCACTGCAAGGAAAGGGATGCGGTGCATTTCCTGTCTGAATCGCATGCAGTTTCCCCAGTGCTCCTGTGTGAACCTAGGCTTCTAGTGACTTCAGCCTGGGTTTACATAAAAGCAATGTGTGAAACCGTATGCGATTCAGACAGGAATCGCACCGCATTCCTGTTCAAATCACATTTGATTCTTTGCAGTGCGATTTGCGGCAATTCATTTTGTATGGGCTCAAATCGCACCGCAAAGTATCGCTTTCCATATCAGGAGCACTCGTGAAAGTACTTGGTATCAGTATTGGTGCATCCCTACCTAGTAGAATTTGCTGACGCTCTTCTGCGCCTAGGGAGCTGCAGCGTACAGCCTGCCTTACAAGTGAATGGCTGGTAAGATTAAAGCCTGGTACACACGGTAATTTTTTTTTTTTTTCGTTCAGCTTATGAGGAAGTGTCTACCAACTATGTGATTTAGTACAGCGATCTCCCCGCTGTGCTCACAGCCATTGGCTGAGCAGATGCCGATCCACTGCTGGTGTTCCAGCATGCACGTTCAACAGAAGCTGGTCGTGAAATCGGCTTCTGTCAAACAAAGACCTGTACACACCAGATGAATGTTGGCTGGTATCTACTGTACCTAGTAATTTCGGCTGATATTTGGCCTGTGTGTATGGGGCTTTACTAAAACTGATGTAGTTGTGCATAGTAACCAATCAGCCTGTAGGTTTTGGGCTCTTTCACACTAGCTGACTCCAAAGTTGTGCGATTTCCAGTGCAACTTTGGAGTCACACTTTGATGAGACTTTAACACTCTCTGGCATTGAAGTCAAATCAAAGTAGTTCAGGACATTTTTCTGAAGTTGCAGCAACTTCTGTAGTATCAATTGGAACGGCTCTTAGACATACATGGCATTCCACATGTTCTGCGACTTGGGGTTGCACAAGTGTGAAAGGAGCCTGAATTGAACAAGATGAAATTAATAAACTGATTGGTTACTTACTATGCAGAAATACACCAGATTCTGTGTGCTTCAGTTTTAGTAAATCTTCCCAAATATGTATAGGTTTGGGATATACGTACGTCGGACAAGCATTTGCAGGTAAAGAGCACAGCTGAGTGCAGCTATTTGCTTGTATAGCAGGCTGTACACTGCACCATCAGCTCCCTGGGCATGGGAAAGTGGCAAGAAATTATTCTAAAGCCTCGTACACACGACCGAGTTTCTCTGCAAAAACCAGCAAGAAACTTGCTGGCAGAGATTTCTTGCCGAGAAATTCGTTCGTGTGTATGGTTTCTCGTCAAGAAAAGCGACGAGAATCTCGACGAGAAAATAGAGAACCTGCTCTCTATTTTCTCGTCGAGATTCTCGTCAGCCTGTTTCTCGACGAGAAAATTGTGTGTGTGTACACTTACCTGTTCGCCGGGAAGCCCGCGCATGCTCGAAATGACTTAGACGCATGCGCAGTAGCTTCCTAGGCATAGGTAGGGTGAACCAAGATGGCGGCGACGGCATCGAATGTGACGAGCGCATGCTCGTCGTATTTGATGACGTCACCGCGTACGCTCCATTCAAAGAACCGCGGGTTCTTTGAAATGAGCGTGTGTACACTCGGCCGGGACAAGTTTCTTGTCCAAGGATCTCGTCGAAAAAAAACAACATGTTTTTAACGACGAGATTCTCGGCCGTGTGTACGAGGCATTAGCTTATAAAATGCCTGTAAAAAATTTGGGTGCATGAACCCTCATACCTTTTATTCTTTAGGACCCTTGGACATCAGATGTGTTGGGCAGTTCTGCTTAATGCATAGACCGCGTAAAAAGCCCCATTCTCTGGTATTTCACACCACTGCGCTGGAAAAAGTTACGGCATGAGGAAGTTTTTTTCAGCGCAGCATGGTCCAATGTAATCCACCACATCACACTATTCTGCAGCTGATAGAACTAATTTAAATGTCACTTTGGGGTAGATTTACTAAGGTCCCTTTTACACTGCCGTGACTTGAAAGTCGTGCGTTTTTGCGGCCACGATTTTGATGCGATTTCAGAGCATGCCTGTGTAAACTTGAGATCTATAGATCTTAACTTGCATAAAAGTCAGACCAAAGTAGTACAGGGACTACTTTGAAGTCGGTGCAACTTGAAGTTGCACAGATATGAATGGTTATCATTGGGAATCACAAAGTATGACTTGTCATGCAATCCTGATGTCCAAAGTTGCAGGAAAAGTCGCACAAGTATGAAAGGGGCCTTACGCTAGTGCACTCAGAAGCTGGTGCAGCTGTGAATGGTAGCCAATCGGCTTCTAACTTCAGCTTGTTTAATTAGGCCCCTTTCACACTGGGGCGTCGATGGTAAAGCGCTGCTATTTTTAGTGGCGCTTTACCGTTGTATTTGCGGGGGTATTCAGCTGCTAGCAGTGCGCATTTAACCCCTGCTAGCGGCCGAACAAGGGTTAAAACCACCCGCAAAGCACCGCTGCAGCAGCACTTTGCTGGCTGTATAGCTGCAGTGCCCATTGATTTCAATGGGCAGGCGCGGTGGAGGAACGATATACACCCCGCTCCTTCACCGCTCCAAAGATGCTGCTAGCAGGACTTTTTTTTAGCGTCCTGCCAGCGCACTGCTCCAGTGTGAAAGCCCTCAGGCTTTCACACTGGAATGTGAGGAGCGGCTCTTTCAGGGCGCTTTGTAGGTGCTATTTTTAGTGTTCTAGCGCCTGCAAAGTGCCTCAGTGTGAAAGGGGTCTTAAAGCAGAGTTCCGTCGGTACCAAATACTGTAGCTGCTGACTTTTAATATATGGACACTTACCTGTCCAGGAAGCCCACGATGTCGGCACCTAAAGCCAATCTTCAGATCGACTTGCGTGTGCTGCCGCCGCCATTCCTGGTAAGGGAACCAGGCAGTGAAGACTTTTGGCTTCACTCCTAGTTCCCTATTGCACATGCGCGAGTCACGCTGCGTGTTCCGAATGGTCCATGTTGTCTTCTGGGACCTGTGTATCTCCTAGAAGACAGAGGGGGAGGAGGGCCGGACATAGCACAGTTCGCCGCACAATGTGCGGCACTCTTTCGCCAGAAGTGGAAGCAAATGCCTGGGTTTGACAGGTATCTGCTCCCCCCTCCCCCTGAAAGGTGTCAAATGTGACACCAGATTGGGGGAGGAATACGATCAGCGGAAGGGGTGCCCTTCAAATGAAGGGCACCCCAGTGAACTAGCACATATATTGTGCTACTGCAGCACAAAACTGTGGTGAACCTTATACTAACTTGTCCACATTTGTGTTGGATCCATGCTGTGCGTTCAGCTGAAAGCCACATAGTCACTGCTGCAAATGTTCTTCCAGTCCCTTCTGGTAGGCATTGAGAGTCTCATTTATTCCTATAGAAAGCTTATTTATAATGTGCTACACAAATAAGTGGCCTCTCCACAGGAGACGTGTGGATAATTCTCGGCTGACCAGTAACTGCATTTTATCAGCTAAAGTCACTGTTTGGCAGCACTCGCTGTATTCAGACAACTGTCAACACTGACTGTCAGAATACAATAGCCTCAGCTGGAGATTTGTCCATCCACTTTCTTTTGCATGGTTTGTGGAATCTTGTGCAGCCTATAGGCCGAACGCAAAAAAATCTAAGTGTATGACCAGCTCTGTTTCTCCAGTGCTAACTTGGGTGCTGGACTGCAGAGGGGGCAGGAGGTGCTGGCTCAGGATCTTAGCAGTGTGCTGAGAGGCCGAGCCAGCTGCTGGTTCAGGCATCTGGGTGGATCCCGACATTAAATTCAGAATCTCCCCAGAGTCTGGATCAGCTAAGTGATGTCAGCTAACAGTGAACTTTAGCCTGCTGTTGGAGGAATATGGGTCACAGGAGTGCAGAACTAAGTGTAATTCTTTGATCCCCATCACAACACCCAGGAGAAGTATGGCCAATAGAGCTTTGTTTTTTTGTGTTGCAGAAATCAAAATGTGTTTTATGTGTAAGTAACTTTGCAGTGCATTGTGCCAGATTCAAGCATGGTGTGCTGCACTGTGCCATCCAGTGTGCTGCAATGATATGCTGGATTTTAATGCAACTCACTGCACTACTCAGCACACCAGCATTGTGGTGTGAACGGGACACAGAAAACGATTGTTCCCCTAGCAGTGTCCTGGGTTTATGCAGTGCAGAAAAAGCAGGTAGTGCAACCAGTCCTTAAAAGAGAAGTAAAGTTTTTTTGTTTTTTCAGTTTCATACTTACCTAGGTGGATGCGGTATCTGTCCCTCGACGCCTCTACACTGAGAACTGAGCGATCAAACATCGCTGATGCTTGGGGAGCTGTGAGAACCGAGCCAGTGACTGTGCTCTTTGCTCCTCCTCACTCATTGGAGCCCTGGGCTGTGGAGGGGCGGGGAGCAGCCGTCTCGGGCTCTCAGCGGCTCACTGAGAGGCTAGATGAGTATCTGTCCAGGCACCTGGTGGATCCAGACTTTATTGTTGGGATGACGTGGTGCCTGGACTGATATCTGTGTCTCTTTGCTGAAAACGGGTCACAGGAATGCAAAACAAATTGCATTGCATTGATCCATAGGAGAAGCCCAGCCAAACGAGCTTTAACCACTTCAATACCAGGCACTTACACCCCCTTCCTGCCCAAGCCAATTTTCAGCTTACTGCACTGTCGCTGTTTAAATGACAATTGCGCGGTCATGCTACATTGTACCCAAACAGAATTTTTATCATTTTGTTCCCACAAATTAAGCTTTCTTTCTGTGGTATTTGATCACCTCTGCGGTTTTTATTTTTTGCTAAACAAATAAAAATAAAAAAATTTTGAAAAATAAAAAAAGTTTTTCTTTTTCTGTTATAAAATTTTGTATACAAGTACATTTTTCTCCTTCACTGATGGGCACTGACAGGCACCGATAAGGCGGTACTGATGAGGGGGCACTGGTAGGCGGCACTGATGGGTGGCGTTGATAAGCGGCATTCATGGGCACTCATGGGTGGCACTGATGGGCACTAATAGGCGACACTGGGCACTGAAAGGCTGCAATGATGGGTACTTATGGGTGGCACTGATAGGCGGCACTCATGGGCATTGATATGTGGCACTGAAATGTGGCACAGATTGGCAGCTGCCTGGGCACAGATTGGCATTTCCCTGGTGGTCTAGGTGGCCATCCCTGTTGGTCCCGGCGGCATCCTGGTGGTCCTGGGCGGGCATCCGAGGGGGGGCTGCACTGATAAACAATCAGCACAGACCACCCCTGTCAGTAGAGCAGCTGATCAGCCCTCCTCTACTTGCGTCTGTCAGACGCGAGTGAGGAAAAGCCGATCAACGGCTCTTCCTGTTTTACATCGTGATGAGCCATGATTGGACACGGCTGATCACGTGGTAAAGA
This sequence comes from Rana muscosa, assembly GCA_029206835.1. NCBI lineage: Eukaryota > Metazoa > Chordata > Amphibia > Anura > Ranidae > Rana > Rana muscosa. The sequence continues at coordinate 791,010,584 of CM055116.1, read as the reverse complement.
GCCTCCGTCGGAGATGCGTGCCCCCACGGGCACGCGGCGGCTGTTATCCTGCTGGACGTCGTATGATGTCCAGTAGGATAACTAAACCACCGCCCGGTCTAAAACAAAATGACGGCCGGGCGGTGGTTTAGTTATCCTAGTGGTTAAGTGGTTAAAGAAGACTTTTACTTTACCTTTAGGGCTCATTTACACTTGCGTCGGCTTCAACACGGCTTCAGACAGGCTTTGTTAAAGCTCTCTGAAGGCTAGTCAAAGCCCCTGTCACTAAATAAAATAGTTAGCTTACAGTCCTGATTATTATTATTACTATTTTTAATATTATACACGATTTATATAGCGCCAACAGTTTACGCAGCGCTTTACAATGTATAGGGGGGACAACACAATTACAGTACAGTTCAATACAAAAGGTACAGGAGGGCCCTGCTCGTAGAGCTTACATTCTAAAGGGAGGGGTGGTGGTACAAAAGGTAATAGCTGCAGAGAATTTGATGGGGGTGGCTCAGGGATAGTTGTTGTTGGGTGTGGGATAGACTTCCTTGAATAAATGAGTTTTCAGGGATCTCCTAAAGGTGGACAGGATAAGGGGCTGATCGGACATACCAGTGCAGGGAGTTCCAGAGGATGGGAGAGGCTCTGGAGAAGTCCTGAAGGCGAGGAGGAAACAAGAGAGCAGGAGGTTCTGGGAGGAGCGGAGGGGACGATTTGGGCAATATCTGCAGATGAGGTTGGTGATGTAGATGGGGGCGATGTTGTGAATGGCCTTGTATGTTATGGTTAGCATTTTGAATTTTACACGGTGGGGTAGTGGAAGCCAGTGAAAAGATTGGCAGAGAGGAGCAGCAGTCACGGATCGGTTAGTGAGGTGTATTAGTCTAGCAGCAGAATTCATAATAGACTGAGGGGGGAATAGAGAGTTGCAGTAGTCAAGGCGGGAAATAATCAAGGAGTGAATAAGTTGCTTTGTGGTGTCATTAGTCAGGAAGGGTCGAATTCTGGTGATGTTGCGGAGGTTAAGGCGGCAGGATTTAGCCAGTGATTGAATATGTTTACACCTTGCTTTGCTTCAAACATTATACCCCATGTAGCTTCAGTGGTGCTTCAAAGCGTCTTCAAAGCCTCCATAGAAGTCTATGGCAAAGCTCGCTTGAAGCTTCACCAAAGCCTCATCAAAGCACCAAGTTAAAGCAGGTGTAAACAGGACTGTAAGCTAACCATTTTATTTAGTGACAGGAGCTTTGACTGGCGTTCAGAGAGCTCTAACAAAGCATGTTTTGAAGCAAGTGTAAACTAGCCCTTACTTTTAACTTTTAAAGAATAACATTTAAGGCCAGTTCACACCATAGAAACACAGTCCGGATGCGTTCCAGATGCTTTTCTGTATGCACGTTTTTGATGTAGTCCAGTGCATTTTTCTCCCTCCTTTTTTTTTTTTTCCTTGACCTTGAATAAGAACATGTGTGTGTTCCAGTATGTTTTTGGTGCATTTCGTGTGTTTTTTGATTTTTACAGCGTCCTAGTGCAGGAAAAATGCAGCGCGTTCTGACTTTTTTTTTTTACTGGAACTGCAAGCACTGGTATGAACTATGCCATTGAAAACCATATAACCTACTTTCCTTTCTATGCATTTTTGATGCAGAAAAAAAACCCACACTGGACTGCATGTGGTGTGAACTGGCCCTCATACTTTTCATATACAGTAACTGTCTTTTTTTTTTTTTTTGAGCTAACACTGACCAAAGTAGGAAGAAGTTCATGAAAACTAGAAAGTCTTGTTTGCGAAAAAACACAATACTAAAACCTTGGATTAAGAGTAACTTGGCCTGAGAGTGTTTTGCAACTAAGTATGCAGGCATCCGGGGGAAAGTTGTCTACATAGACAATCCTCTGCACCGCCATCAACCTCATTGCTTCCACGCTGTGCTCCAAGTGCACCTCAAGCCTCGCTTTCAGATCGCTCTACTGCAGGGGTCTTCATGGTTAGAATTGCAGACTGACAGTGGTCAGAGCCGGCGGTGCAGGGGGATGGTTTATGTGGATATCTTTACCCCGGATGCCTACATACTTAGATGTGCCTCTTTTAATCATCAACCATGTGAGTTGCTTAATGTTTTACCTTCATTAAGTGTACTGTAATTATATTACTACACTTAGAGGCGCCTCTCTTCTCTTTTATTCTCTGTAGTTCCTGATGGATTTTGCTTCTAATCTCCTTGTGGGGCTTCCATCTGTGGATGGACATTTCATGGTTACACAACCTGGTCACATTGCTATAATCTTTTTATATGGACTATAAACTGAAGGACTTATGAATAAATGGTTGTGGAACAAGTCATTTGAGTTTCCATTATTTCTTATGAGGAAATTCACTTTGATGTACGAGTGCTTTGGATTACAAGCATATTTCTGGAACAAATTATGCTCGTAATCCAAGGTTTTACTGTATATGTATTACTTTATCTTAATTAATAGAAAAATTATTGTCAGATACACAGGTTCAAAGCAGAAATGTTAAAATTACTCTAGTCTATAGGTGAAGCTAAACTGGTTCAATTGAGTTATAACTGTACAGACGTGAATAGAGTGAGGAGGGGGGAGAATAATGTGAATTCTGCTCCACTGTATATTCTTCAATGCGCTTTTCACTTAGAAAAGACCAGCATAGACGTCCACTGGCTGCCTGCCTAGAGCATAATACGAACTCAACAGTTACTGTACCTGCATTCACTGATGAGCCAGCACATCACATATTGGCAGCACACATTAATTATACTCCTCACACACTGCAGTCATACAGTTTAACACAACCTTTTTATCAGGAGCTTGAATGATCCACAAGGCCTGTTTTCATTTCTCTTTCAGGGTATAGTAATGAAAAGCATCCCAGTGGCATTTGCTATCTCGGTGAGAAATTAAGCACTGCCTTGATGAGTTGGACAGTCTTTTATGTTCTGATGTCCGTCATGCCTTGCAGGAAGGAAGTACTTACTGTAGATGAAATTAAGCTGATTTAATGGTCTCAAGCATCCTTTCTTAATCTTTTTACCCCAGTGAAACCCTTAAAAAAATTGTCACATCTGGGAAAACACCTCCAAAAACAATTATACCAGATTCCTGACCAATTCCTCTGGTGGTTGTGGCTACAATCTTTTTTGGTCTACCTGACCACCTTGGCTTGGTATCGAAAGATCCCAAATATATACCGTATATACTCGAGTGGAGGTCGACCGATATGGGTTTTTCTCTGGCCGATGGCGATATTTAGAAATCGTGGTGGCCGATATATGATGCCGATTTTTTTTTTTTTCCCTTCATCTCATAAAATCTAACAGTTGGACCCCTTTCACACTGGGGTGTTTTTCAGGCACTTTTGGGCTAAAAGTAGCACCTGTAAAAGTGGCTGCAAAACAGCTCCCCTGCAGTCTCACACTGAGGCGGTGCGCTGGCAGGATGTTAAAAAAAGTCCTGCAAGCAGCATCTTTGGAGCGGTGTATACCGCTCCTCCACCACTCCTGCCCATTGAAATGAATGGGCACTGCTGCCGAAGCGCCTGCAAAGCACTTCTGCAGCGGTGCTACATGGGTTCATTTAACCTCTTCATCGGCCGCTAGCTGGGTTATATGCGCTCCGCTAGCAGCCGAATAGCGCCGATAAAATTATGGTAAAGCGCCGCTAAAAGTAGCGGCGTTTTACCGTCAACGCCTACCCGCTCCATTGTAAAAGCAGAGTTCCGCCGGAAAAAATAATAATATTAAAAGTCAGCAGCTACAAATACTGCAGCTGCTGACTTTTTTAATTACATGGACACTTACCTGTCCTGGGCACACGAAGCCGATGTCGGCACACAAAGCCGATCTCTCCCTCGGCTCTCGGGTGCTGCCGCTGCCATCTTCGGTAAGGGAATCAAAAAGCAGTCACAAAAACAGGTACCGTATTTTTCGCTCCATAAGACGCACTTCCCCCCCCCAAAAAAATGGGGGGAAATGTCTGTGCGTCTTATAGAGCGAATATTGACCAGACCCGACCCAGATACAAGCTATCTTCCTGGCTCTGTCCCCCGTCTGTGACTGCACTGCTGTCTTTCCTCTCCTCTCTGACCACCGGGAACGGAGTGTGTTAAGCCTGCCTGTGATTGCCGCTGCACAGCTGCTTGTATAGACCCGGACATCAGCCACCTGTCTGGCTCTGTTCCTCCACTCCGGACTGCATAGCACTGTCCCTCCTCCCCCCTCTCCTCCCTGACCATCGGGAAAGGAATGTGGCTTTCCTAGGCTGACCCTGGAGTATCTAGATTCTCCAAAACCCTCCCCCCCCACCTTATCTGACATCTGACAGTTTGAGAGTGGGAACCTCCTCCACACCCTCCGCGAATATCTCACTGTCTCTACACAGGATCAGGGTCGGTGACAGCCAGCCATCCATCCCCCCGGGACTGCAGAGGCTGATAAGCTAGTCCTGAGTTACTGGGATTTCCAGGCTTCTCTCCATTTGATCATCTGCATAATGTTTAGGAAAGGATACATTTGTCATTAAAGAATTTTCTGGTTTATTGAAAAAATACTGGATCAGCGCTCCTTGTGTTGTTTTTTGGGTTGGCAGATCCTATGTAAGTTCACCACATTAATTATTTAATAAACTACCTTTTTTACATGGAACATTTAGGCCCCATGCACACAGGGCGTTTTTACAGCCGCTTTTTTTTAGAGCTTAAAAACGCCTGTCCATGTTTTGTAAACATTTTTTGACCTTTTAAAAAAAAAAAAAATCCCGGACCTCAAAAACGCAAATCGCGGCGTTTTTCCGCGTTTTCGCGGCGTTTTTTGCGCGTTTATGCGCGTTTAATAGCGTCAGGCGTTTTTGCAGCTCGAACCTGGAGCTCCAGAACGCACTGGAATTGGTTTTTTTTTGCAGCTGGAAAACGCCTATGCCACTTGGAGCTCATAAAAGCTCTAGTGTGCATGACACAATAGAATAACATGGATGGGCGTTTTGAAGCTGTAAAAAAAAAGTCTAAAGCTGCTGTTAGCAGCTGCAAAAACGCCCTGTGTGCATGGGGCCTTAGAGGCTGTTAACCATTACACAATCTGCAAGACTGTCATTTTTTTCCCATATCTACATTGAGACCATTTGGTTCAGAATATTTTTTTTCTTGTTTTCCTCCTCTAAAACCTATGTGCGTCTTATGGTCAGGTGCGTCTTATGGAGCGGAAAATACGGTAATCAAAATTTTTAGATGAAAAAAATAAATAAAAACGGCTAACTTTACTGTTTAGTTTTATTTAAAATTCATTAAAGTGTATTTTTTCCCAAAAAATTGCGTTTGAAAGACCGCTGCGCAAATACCGTGTGACATAAAATATTGTAACAACCGTCATTTTATTTCCTAGGGTCTCTGCTTAAAAAAAATGATATAATGTTTGGGGGTTCCAAGTGATTTTCTAGCAGAAAATACAGGATTTTTACTTGCAAGCTACAAGTGTCAGAAAAGATTTTGTCTTTAAATGGTTAAACTGAGAACTTCTACACAGAGTTCAGTTCATTGATGAGAAGAAACATTGTATCTCTTTTCTCTCACTTGGCAGGCTGCCCAGAGACACCGCTCCACCTCCGAAACTTCAGGGAACTTGCATTGACGTCTATGAAAGAACTTATTTGCAAGTTGCGCTGAAGTTTTTAAAATCGTCTTTTTTTTCAGCACTATCGGCCGATTAATTAAAAAGTGCCAAAAATCGGGCAACCTCTATACTCGAGTATAAGCCGAGTTTTTCAGCACATTTTTTTTTGTGCTGAAAATGCCCCCTCGGCTTATACTCGAGTCACCTTTTTGCGCCTGATCTCCCGGACTTTGGGGACCCGGTACCAGTTGTCCGTAGGTCCTCTGGACCCCAAACTTATCACACATGTAGCCCCACTCTTCCTCTACAAGTGTGCAAAGTTTGTTGTCCAGAGATCCTACGGCCGGGGAGCACCGATTTTTCTCAAAGCCGGGGCACCCCTTCCATAGACTCCCATGTTAATCGGTCATTTCTCCGGTAAATTTGTGGACCCGGTACCAGCCGGTCGTAGGTTCCCTGGACCCGAAACTTGTCACCCATGTAGCCCTATTTCTCCTCTACAATTGTGCAAAGTTTTTTTTGTCTGGGGGACCTACGGCCGGGGAACACCGATTTTTTTTTTTTTTTTTTTTTTTATTTTTTTTTTTTCAAATACGGGCACCCCTTCCATAGACTCTAATGTTAAACGTCAGTCTAGTCATGGGCACAGTGAGGCAAGCAGATGGACACCCTAGGCTTATACTCAATAAGTTTTCCCAGTTTTTGTTGTAAAATTAGGTGCCTCGGCTTATATTCGGGTATATACGGTACTTTCCCATCTTTATCAAGTTCCATAACCTTGTTACGCAGGTATTTTTAAAAGTTATTTTCTGCTCCCTATGACCCAGTATCTAGTTTGCTCAGTACATTCACGTGAGAGCTAACAAAGTCATTGACAATTTATTCACCGACACCAATTGCAATTGAAATACTGTATTTATTGGCGTATAACACTCACTTTTTTACCCTGAAAATAGAGGGTAAACTGTGCCTGTGTGTTATACGCAGGGGGATGTGGAAAGTTTATTTTATTTTTTTTCCTGAAACTTCCCTCTTAAAGTTAGGGTGCGTGTTATACGCCTGTGCATGTTATACCCTGATAAATACAGTAATCTTTAATTGCCATTTTAACCAGTGTTTGTTGCCTTGTGTGTCTGTACCAAGGCCAAACTTTCCAGGGTATGTAAACTTTTGATCAGGCCTATTTGGGTGATTTCTGTTATCATTATGATTTAAAAAGGAGCCAAACAACTATGTGATGATAAATGGCTTCATATTGTCACTATACTTAAATAAGTTTTTTGGAATGATCCATCATATTTTCAATAATAAGGCCTCATGCCCACGGGCGTTTTTTCAGCCGCGTTTTTGAGCGTTTTTTACAGCTTAAAAACGCCTGTCCATGTTAGTCTATAGCTTCATGCCCACCTAGGCGTTTTTGAGCTGTAAAGAGCATAGGCGTTTGTAAGCTGTAAAAAAAACCCAGGGCCAGTGCGTTCCTCAGCGTCAGAATTTGGCAGGAAAAAACGCGAGCGTCAAAAAACGCGCAAAAACGCGCACTAACGCGCGGTCGCGTTTTTAGCTCCGACGTTTTTTTTTTTTTTTTTTCAAAAAAAATAAAAATATTTACAATAACATGGACAGGCGTTTTTAAGCTGCAAAAAACGCAGCTGTAAAAACGCCAGTGGGCATGAGGCCTAATGCTGAAATGTCACCATTTCTGCCAGGGTATGCAAACAATTGAGCACAACTGTACATATGCTGTACCAATGTAACAATGTATAATAAAGCCATGCCTGGATTTTTTCTTTTTTTGTTTTATGGTCCAAGCACGCTGGCTTAAAACAAAAAAAAAAAACGCAGCTTCTAGAGGAGTTTAGTATTTTGTCTGTAGAAGCAGCTAAATCGTATTCTATGTGTCCATGCACATTAGGAAGTTTAGTTGCAGGAAAAAAAAAAAACATTTTTTGAGTTTTCTGGCAGAACAAAATGCTAGGCGACCCTGAACGCTTCTAAACGCCTGTACAAAAACGCTTTATATGAGGTTTTTTTCTGCTAAAAGAACTGGCTTTTTTTAAAACCCAATGTGAATGGACCCTTTAGGAAACCCTAGCAACCTCAGAAGGTACCCTGGTTGGGAAAGGCTGGTTTGGAAACCCTGATGTAATGCATATATACAGCAACCATTGATTGCTGCAAAATATGTTGACACTACATAGGTGATTACGTCTAATGAAGACAATGTCTCTTGGCAAGATGTATAAATCTATGGTATGCATTTGTCATAGTTTTACTGTTCTACAGTATGACACTTCATGTAAACAAATGCAAAAAAAACTGCAATGTGTGATTAGAGGTTAGCAGTAACCAAAGATATATTTACATTTTAAAGTGGTTGTAAACCCACTTTTGCAACTTGCACCTACAGGTAAGCCTAGATAAAGGCTTACCTGTAGGTGCAAGAAATATCTCCTAAACCTACACGGTTTAGGAGATATTTACTAAAAATGACAGGCGCCGCTGTCTACGGCGCATGCGCGCCGTAAACAACGGCGCATTCATGGGGTTAATCCCATTCACAAAATCGGCTACTTCCCAGCAATCGCTGGGCGTAGCCGAATGTGATGGCTCCCGCGCGCATGCGCGGAGTCACGTCTTCGCCGCTCCGGCCAATCACAGCGCCTGAGCGGCGCTGTGATTGGCTGGTGCGGCGATACCCGGAAGTAACATTCCGGCTATCGCCGCAGTGATGGCTGCGTCTGCAGTCAGGGACACGGACTGCTTCGGGGGCCCCGATCTAAGGTAAGTGGTACATAATGAGCTAGTATGCTAGTCATACTAGCTCATTATGCCTTTCTCTTGCAGGTTGGCTAAAAAAAAACAAAAAACGATTAGTGGGTTTACAACCACTTTAAGGCCCTAATTGTAAAGTGCAAGCCTTGATGATGATAATTCTTATAAAATGTAAACGTGTATCTACAGCCAAAACTTTAGATATAGTTATTTGTTGTGTGTGTACCATGTGGAGGATTTCCTTACACTTCCTGTCCAGGAAGATGAAGGAAATGTATTGAGTGAGGGCAATTCTCATAGTTAAGTGTCTGCATTATAAGAATTCCACTCCATTCCTGTTAAGATGACAATCAAGACCGTGCCTAGTGATTGGTTGGTAGACGTGAGCATCACCACATGGGAAGCTGTCACATCTTCCCACAGAGTGTCTGTGCCAGCTGATAAGGTTTCTTTAGTGGGTGGCGAGGCCCCCTTGTACACAGACCCTGACACTTTTTTCTCTGACTCATTTCAGTTGAAATATAATTTACGATGTGATAACCCAACAAAGTAGTTTTAAACCTTTGTTACAGAGGTTTCCACAGTAAATAATTGCATGTGCAACATAAAGTGGAATGGTTCCCTTCCTAAAACAGAATGGCGCTGGGAATTCCATCCCACAGTTGCCAGTAATTTCTATGGCCTATTGCCTCTTTATTCCCTGCAAGGCATGGGAATCCAAAATAGTTTTAACAGAAAGCTGGAACCTTTCATCAGAGGGTGTGTTCTGTGCTGAGCTGATTGCTTCACAGAAAACAGAAGTGTATGTGTGTAAACCAGCAAAGGAAATGTGGACATTTCCTTAGCTTTTCTCATGTAGGTTAGATAGTTGCTATTGATGGCTTGCCTGTTCTGACCAACATTTTCACTTCCATGTTCTTCAGCTTTGAATGGGGTATAGAGATATTGAGCAACGTTAGTTAGGAATTTGGGCTTCTTGCACTGATCTGGATATAGATGCATTGTTGTCTATGAACCATTGCACACAATTGTATAACGATCGGTAATTCAGCGACGAGTACAGAGCCGTAAATCCAAAATAGAAGAACTTACATACACATGTGTATATTGCAATGCTGGCAATGAAGAAGAATGTTACGCATGTATATGCAGTCTTTACAGAACATTTTACTCAGGATCTTTCTTTGAACAAGATCCTGAGCATAATGTGCTGTAGTGCAAATGTGATGTGGGGCAAGACGCCATCAGTATATTGTTTTGAAACTCATATTGCCATTTCACAATCTACTGGTAATCGGAGCTTCTATACTGTTTCTTTAACTGTCATGCAAACCTTGGCTATGAGTTTTAAGTAGAGGATTCCCTATCTCACAGCTGATGTACAGAAAGTGACAGGGATGCTTGCAACATCTTTCACCTATATTGGCCACATTGACCCAGAAAAGGCAGCTGACTCTCAGGTTCAGAACAAACAAAAGCTCGTCCCTACTGGTCACCTTGCCTAATGTTCTCTGCCTAAAAGGAGGCCATGGTTTCCATACCTAACTGTCAGCTTCTGAGACTGCCTATTCCTGTGTATGGCCCCACAATGAACTAAAATAAACAAAACATTTTTTTAAAGCGCCCCCGTCCCTGCGTGCTCACTTGTATAAGCGAACGCATATGTAGGTCACCCCCACATATGTAAATGACATTCAAACCACACATGTGAGGTATTTCCGCACACCTTAGAGCGAGAACAATAATTCTAGCACTAGACCTCCTCTGTAACTCTAAACATGTAACCTGTAAAAACATTTAAAGCGTCGCCAATGGAGATTTTTAAGTACCAAAGATTTGTGCCATTCCACAAGTGTGCATAATTTTAAAGCGTTACTTGTTGTGCTAACTTTACTGTTTTTTATTCATTTTATTAAATGCATGATGGGCCCCCCTGCCCCAAATTGCTGCGCAAATACTGTGCGAGATAAAAAGTTGCAAAGACCACCATTTTATTCCCTAGGGCAGTGTTTCTCAACTCCAGTCCTCAAGGCGCCCCAACAGGTCATGTTTTCAGGCTTTCCATTATTTTGCACAAGTGATTTGATCAGTTTCACTGCCTTAGTAATTACCACAGCCCTTTCATCTGAAGGAAATCCTGAAAACATGACCTGTTGGTGCGCTTTGAGGACTGGAGTTGAGAAACACTGCCCTAGGGTCTCTGCCAAAAAAACATATATAGTGTTTGGGGTTCTGAGTAAGGCAAGTAGTTTAAGGGAAATTGTCCCGAGAGAATAATGGAGGTTATCATTACTGATTTCCCCTTTTGAAAATAAAATGCTAGTTTCCTGGCTGTTTTGTGGCTACTTTGACCTCAGTGCTGTTGGAGTCATTGACCCGAAACAAGTATTAAGAGCATTGAGCACAAGTAGTATGTAGTTCTAACACTTATTTAAAGGGGTTGTAAACCCTCAGTTTTTTTCACCTTAATGCATTCTATGCATTAAGGTAGCAACCCTTTTGTGCTGCAGCAGCCCCCCAGACCCCTCCCTTTTTCTTACCTGAACCCAATTGTTCCAACGATGGGGACAAGCACAGCAGCACCAGCCACTGTCTTGGGTCCTAATTGGATAGATTTATAGCTGCTGTCAATCAAATCCAGGGGCGGGTCTGAGTCCTGCTGTCTGTGTCAATGGACGCAGCAGCACTACCCGGTAACGGGCCTGCACGAGTGCCCCCATGGAATACGGCTCTCTGTGGGGGCACTCGAGAAGAGGAGCCAGGAGTGCCGCTGGCAGACCCCTAGAAAAGGAGTATCGGGGGCCACTCTGTGCAAAACCCTTACACAGAGGAGGTAAGTAATACCGTGTTTGTTGTTTAAAAAAAAAAAACTTTTACAACCACCTGCGGACTGTATGTCCGTTTTTCATTCATCCGTTTTCGGATGAAATACGGACATGCGTGTATCCCCCTGGGATTGCAGATGAACATCTGATCTCATCAGTCCCCGCTATGGTCCGTTTCTGCAGACGGAGGAAAATCCTATTTTTCCATTCGTCTGCGGATCGGGTGAACACGGACAGACGGTCCGTGTTCATCCGATTCCCCCCCCCCCCCCATAGAGGAGAGCGGAGATCTGACAGGGTGGTCCCTGCACACTGTGCAGGGACCGCCCTGTCATCTGCTGGCTCAGCGGGGATTAACGGAGCGATCCCGGCTGAGCAAGCGGATGTATAAGGAACGGATCCTCACGGAATCCGTGGGTGTGAAAGAGCCCTAAGACACATGCTTGTTCTGGATTTGTGACCAAAATGTGTTGGTCAGACACAGCCTGGCATTTAGCATTTTCAGTAGGAGGCAGGCATTGGCAATGCCCATACTTCTCTCACGACAGGGTCACGTTAAGAAAAGGTTTTCTTTTACCATTAGTGGGGTTTGCACTGATGCAGTGTTCATTAGTCTGTTGCACATTTTAAAGGCACATTTTAAAGGTGTTTAGCATTTTAGAAATAAAAAATGTTCCACCTATATTTTCTAAAGTCATTAATAGGTGTTGGGTTTCATGCAGTGTGGAGTGTTTATGTATCCTAACTTTGCATATTTATGTTAAAAGAAGTATGGCCAAAGCTTTTTTTGGCCATACTTCTCTTCTGGGTCACAGGAGTGGAGTGCACTTACCTCTACATTCCTGTGACCCAGGCTAAAGCCTGCTGTTGGCTGACTCGCAGAGCTGGTCCATGCTCTGCAAGGATCCCAACTTAAGGGTCAAAAAACGCTCAGATGCCAGACCAGCAGCTGGCTCAGCCTCTCGGCGCCCCCTCCACAGCCTAGTGCTCCCATGAGCACTGGAGGCAGGGCAGAGTAGTAAGCTGGTGACTGACATTCAAGGCTCTTTGCTCAGTGAAGACCAAGAACTTAGTGATCAGCATACAGCTGCAGCATCAGACCAATGGTGCAGCCGTATAGGTGCGTATATAAGCTTATTTCCCACACTTCTCCTTTAGGTTATATTCTATAATATATTTGACTGTAATGTGTGTAAACATTTTTTTTCTGTATAATCAGTTTTGTTCCATTTCAAAGATACTGTGGATTTTTGTAAGCCCTTGGGTTCCTCAATGATCAAATCTTAGGTCTGTGTGAAGCAAAACTGTCAGCAGCAAAATGTATCTGAAATAACACTTGAGGCCCTTTCACATGGGACAGATCCGTGATGATCCGCCCCGTGAACCTCCGCTTGCTCAGCGGGGATTGCTCCGCTGAGCCGGCGGATGACAGGGCGGTCCCCGCACACTGTGAGATCTCCGCTCTCCCTTATGGGGGGATCGGATGAACACGGACCGTTTGTCTGTGTTCATCCGATCCGCTCTGCAGATGGATGGAAAAATAGGATTTTCCTCCGTCTGCAGAAACGGACCATAGCGGAGATGGACGATATCGGGTGTCAGCGGATGTTCATCCACTGACACCCGCTATCCCATAGGGATACATGTATGTCCCTTTTTCATCCATATGCTGATGGATGAAAAAATGAACATACGGTCCACCCGTGTGAAAGGGCCCTTAGGGCATATTTCTAAAGATGGGGAAAAACGTTTTGTTTTGTTTTTTTTTGCAGCTAAAGTTTGCCTAATGTTTGCAATAGAACATGGCAGTTTTGAAGTGAAAAGTGAAAATAGAAAATGGTCCTCACCTTTAGCGTCCCTTTTTTTTTTTTTAAATAGTAGGTCATGTCTGATGGAAAGCCTTTATTGTCCAAATCAATGCGCAGAAATGTATTAGTGGAGAAACTGCTCACAACAGTATAAATTGGCAACTGCGATCAATATTTCCAGTTAAAAAAACAAGGCAAAATGTCTCACTTAAAATGTAACTTATAGTGAGAAAAAAATGTCTTCTGAATCTTGGAGATGTACAGTAAGAGGATCACTTGCTACTGGATCCAGCTGCTGCATGTTTCAACCTGCTCGCAGACTTTGAGGGGCTGCTAGCAGTGGGGCTGGATGCTACACCTATGCTTCTTGGGCGCCAGAAGATGCTGGGATTTAAAGGAGTAGTAAAGTTACATTTTTTTTTTTCCTAAATAGCTTCCTTTACCTTAGTGTAGTGCTCCTTCACTTACCTTATCCTTCGATTTTGCTTGTAAATGTCTTTATTTCTTCTGAGAAATCCTCACTTCCTCTTCTTCTGTCTGGAACTCCACACCATAATGGGAGCCTTTCTCCCTGGTGTGGAGTGTCGTGCTCGCTCCCTCTCTTGGACTACAGGAGAGCGTCAGGACGTTCTCTACGTTGAAGATAGAGAAAATAGCTGTGGGTTAGTGGGCGTGTCTACATCGCTGCAGCGCCGCCCCCCTTGGCTTAGTTTCATTTACTAAGCTTCACTGCCCTGCCTGGACTCCGCCCCCATTGCTGCCTGAAGATAGAAGGGGCGGTGTGTATCTAATAGGGGCGGCGTGTGTACACGAGAACTTTGCTCGTTCTCGTTCTGTGTTCAAAAAAAAAACGCAGTGCGCATGCGCGATGGCGCTAAGCCTAATGGGAAATGTAGTTCCCATTAGGCCGTTATGAACGCGCACCGCAAACCCGGAAATATAGGACAGCAAGAAGAAAGGAAGGCAGGAGGAGGATATTCAAGGTAAGAATTTTATGAAAAATAATGTTTTTTAATAATAATTAATGCTATATTCTTTAACAGTAAGCAACACACATTGCTTACACGCAAAAAAATATATAACTTTACTACTCCTTTAAAAATGATGGTCCAAACCACACGTGTTTGAGGCCTTAAAGTGGTTGTAAACCAGAGACTTTAATAAAGTATATCCCTATGATGAGTGTACTTATCTCAGTCCAGAGGCCCAAGTGTCATTTCTGTCTGCTGCCTTGTTCCTCTATCGCCATGAGTCACTTCTGACAAGTTTACCAAGAGTAAAAAGGTGACAGGGTGGGTAGCTTCAGCCTGAGCTTTGTTTTTGTGTGCTGTGTAAAGGGGGGGGGGTGTCCCTTCTCTCCAATCAGCTCTCATAGCTCTCTTCACTGAGCTCTGTGGTGTGTAATTTCAGCTCTTCGCCCCCTGTTTTCTGACAGCTCAGACAAGCTTTATAAATGCAGTATTGTGAGCAGCTGTAAAGAAGAGAAGACTGCAGATAAACAGCTACAACTTATGTAGGAGGATTTGTTTCATCTCTATGTATCACCTGAGGTCATTACTGGTTATATAGAAAGGTTTACAACTAATTTTAATGTCCACCCCATTAAAATTTACTGTGAAAAATGTGTACACTTACACACAAACAAGCGTGAAGGGCCTTTTTCGGTTCTCCTTGGTTAACATTGGACTTCATGCTTATTCCTTTAATAGTTAATTACTTTTTATAGATCATCTTGAATTGTTTGCTAAAAATGCTCATGTGATCCCAGAGCTCTGCCCTTGCAGCTGCCTACAGGCCTAAGGCTAGCTATACATGTAAAGATTTTCCATCCATGCTAAACAGCGTGGATAAAGGTAACGTCCCTGCCGGCTATTGTATTCAGCTCCTGGTAGGACTCTCATCTGCTGAGTAACTGAACAGTGACTGCATCTACCGGTAATTGGATGCAGTTACTGTTCAGCTGATACTTTTCCACCCAGCTTCCTTGGCAACAGTCTAGCCAGGTGGTGCCCACAGCTAAAATGTTGGCCGATGTAGCAGAAATCGGTCACAATTCAAGCCATGTATGGGCAAATAAAATTTCTGCATCTCACGTTTGTTAATGTAGCGACAACTGACTGACATCCAAGAGAAAAAAATTGCACTAAAATAGGAGATCAAAAGTGCTACAGTGCAACTCTATTAATTTAATTATGAAGCTATAGAAGCTTACAGCACACATACCTTTTTAAGGCTGGGTTCTCAGTAATGCAAATTGGATGTGGGTTTCCCCACATCCAATTCGCATGACAGGAGATTGTGATCGGCTCTCAATTGAACCAGTTCACACATCTCCGGGACAGCTGTCGAACGAATTGCACAGGAGCCTTGTACGGCTTTGGCTCCATTTCAGGCCAGAATTCAGGCAAAAACTCAGGCCTGATTCATCCCTGAAATGGAGAACAGGGATTCACAGGGCCCCTGCTATGAGCTGCATCCGTTTTTAAGTGTGAACCCAGTCTCAATGTGCGTGTGCTAAACACAAATATTGGACAAAGCAACAGTTATACTGGTTTTCATTAAAGCGGTAGTAAACACAACTTTGCTGCATTTAAATCCTTTATATTCAATGTATATGATGCTCTTTTTACATTGTTTCTAGTCTTTGCCATTCTGTTGTAATTGAGGCAATGATTACTTTCATGATGTCACTGGCGCACACGCATGTCTGCGGCTATTCACGGCATGTTTTGTGTGCCGTCAGTCTGTTCCAGCCGATGCCATGCCTCCATCATCCACTCTCTGCAGCATTGCAATCCCGTAAGAGTACAACCCCGTGCACAGCTTCCTGAAATTCCCCATGTGAGTTGCTCACACGGGTCTGTAAACAGCAGCTCTGATCATGGGACTTGCAGAGGCGAGAGAAGTGTACTTGCCCAAAACGAAAATGAGACTTATACTTGCTTATCACTCAATGTGCATGGGTGACATTCCAGCCATTGCCACAAGAAAGGACGGAACTGTTATACTGTAAAGATGCAGATAAGAACAGTAGGAATGGAGACATGTAAAGCAAAATGAGCAGCAAAGCAGTAAGAAGGAACCGAGGGGGATTATTTATAAGGCAAAATGATATAAAAAGTTTTTGTGTAGTGGATATATTCTTTTTCACGATTAGTTTGCCTAAGGCAGGCCATACACGGTGCAAATTTCTTTCCTGCAACTACCGACAGTGCTGACAGGGGAATCGGCAATTGTCTTCTCCCAACGGGTGTGGGAGCCATTCCCGCTGGGAGAAGACAGGTAATTATTGCTAATGGCTATATCAGCCACTAGAGATCATTGCAAGAGAATCCGGGGCATGCTGGTTGTACCCAAGCTGATCAATCAATCGACTTGGTACATTCAGCCTGCCTATTAATGGATTGAATCTCGGCTGGTGCAGCAGGATTCGCACTGTGTATGGCTGGTCTAAGTTTACTAACACTTTAAGACCCCTTTCACACTGAGGCGGTTTTCAGACGCTTTTGCGCTAAAAATAGCGCCTGAAAAGTCCCTGAAAACTTCCTCCCATTCGTTTCAATGGATGCTTTCACACTGGGGCGGTGCACTTGCGGCGCGTTGAAGAAAGTCCTGCAAGCAGCATCTTTGGGGCATGTTTGGAGCGCTTTAAAAAGCGCCTCAAAAATTCCACCTGCCCATTGAAATGAATAGCGTTTTTATCGGCACTTTTTGCAGCGCTTCAGTGTGAAAGGGGTCCAAGTCCTCCAGTGGTTTAAAGTGACCGTTTTAAATAAAAAGACAAATTCCCCAAACAGATATACCTGTGAAATAAGTTTGTAATTACTTACCTTCCCCTCTGGCCATGCCACCAGAATACTGTACTCATAAATAGAAATCTTCTTCCGAAGTCTGCAATGAAACCAACACTTCTGGGAGTGTCCATCTCCTGGGCTCCCTGCTGACCTTCATGTCACTGCTGTATCTTGTAATAACATGAATTGGGAGAATCAGGGACACACCCCCTAAATGTGTCTGTTTCTCCGCTAAATGCCATGGGATTCCGACATTTTTTTTACAGCTGTGTCTTTTTATATCTGAGAAATCTATCTTCTTCTTTTTTTTTTTTTTTTTTACATTGTAATTTGAATTCCTCATTTAAAAGAAACTACTCAAACACCCCTCTACAATATTAGAGATTTATTCAGGCCTGTTTCTTATGCTAGATTGGCCTGCATCTATAAGGTCCCTTTCACATGGACGGCAAAATTGCCGCAGTAAAAAGCATGTTTTTTGTTCTGTGAAATTCAAGGCTTCAGGCAATGCGATTTAGCTGCATTTGTACATTGCGATTACCTGCGTTTACGTGCGTTTATTTGCGGTTGCGTTTAGCTGCGGTTAGTTATTCCCATAGCAACCTGTTTATTTTTATTTTTTTGTCCCTTGGATCTACCCATGATGCATTTCGCTCCTCTGCCATCTATTTCCTGTTTCTTTGTTCACTTGCTGAGTGTGTGTTGGAGTTTAGAGGTGAGAGGAGTGATCGGTGTGTTGTGCCTGAGATTTGCAAAAATGAATGCAAATATGATGAGTTTGCTGGCGATGCTCATGTTGCTGATGATGAGGATGAAGAGGAGAAGACAGATCAAGTCTAGGCGACGTCCCCCGCCGTTACTGGGTCCATCCCCTAACCTCACAGCGTCTATCAATTGGCTACTTTGCCCTCATGTTCGGTGAGCTGCGGACCCATGGGGACAAGTTCTACAATTATACTCGGATGTCCGTGGCAAGCTTCCATGAGCTGTTGGAACTCTGTAGAACACGCCTGAGCAGAACCAGGACCAACATGAGAAGAAGCATTAGTGCAGAAGAGCGGCTGCTACTTACTTTAAGGTAGGTTTTCCATATCTTGAACAGATGCTTAAAATTCATGTACATGCAGGTGTACCAATATTATTGACAATAGTGTGTATGTATGTTCTTGCATAATATATATATATATATATATATGTATGTATGTTCTTGCATAATATATTGAGATATATATGTATGTGTGTGTGTGTGTGTGTGTATATATATATATATATATATATATATATTATGCAAGAACATACATATATATATGTCTTTTTTGTATTGCAGATACCTTGCCACTGGTGCCAGCTTCACCTCCCTTCATCATCAGTTCCTAATGGGAATTTCTACTGTATCGACAATAGTCCATGATACATCTCGAGTTATATGGGAAGAGCTGAAAAGCAGTGTCATGCCGGAACCAACATCCAGTCTGTGGGAGGAAATATCTGAGGAGTTTTGGGAGAAGACCAACTTCCCAAATTGCATTGGGGCTTTAGACGGGAAACATATCCGTCTCATCAAGCCACCAAACTCTGGTTCCCGTTATTTTAACTATAAAAAATATTTCTCCATTGTCCTCCTGGGGCTCAGTGATGCCAACATGCGGTTCATTGCTGTGGATGTGGGAGCTTACGGGAGTTCTGGAGATTCCAGAATTTTCCGTAATTCTATGATGGGCCAGCGATTGGAAAATAGTGAATTCAATGTGCCACAGTCAAGGCCTCTTCCTGGTACTGCTGTGCCGGACCTTCCTTTTGTTGTGCTGGGAGATGAGGCATTTGCCTTATCCACCCACCTTCTCAGGCCCTATACGAGGCATGGTCTCACTGACAGGAGGCGCATTTTTAATTACCGTCTCAGTAGAGCCCGGAGAATGGTGGAGTGCGCATTTGGCATTTGCACTGCCAAATGGCGTGTTTTGATGACAGCCATGCACCTAGAAGTGGATCATGCGGTCAATGTTGTTTTGGCATGTTGTGTTCTCCACAACTATTTGAGGGGTAAGGAGATCGTGCCCACCGAATCCCTGTTTCCGCAGAACACAGAGGTCGTGTTACTGCCACTTGTCCCACGAATCAAGCTCTATAAGTGCGTGAGGATTTCACAGATTTTTTTTTGACAGAGGATGGACAGCTCCCATGGCAATATGACCATTTGTAAAGAGATCTTTGTTACCCATGTTATATCAACCTTATATTACAGTTTAAATTTGCTCTTGAAATAAAGTAGTTGACAATTTTTTACAATTAAATTGTTTTTATTTTTATATCTTTGCCATGTTAAATAACAAAAAGGTAGAAAAAATAGACAGACAAACCTTACAAAACATTGAATGCTTGCATGTATAGGAAACTATGTTTTCAATTCCTTAGGAATATAGAAAATTTTCTTCTATTTTCAAGTATAAATTGACCCTGTACCCCCCTAAAATATTGAGTATTTCTAAAGTGCTGTTAACCATATGTTTGACTATATGTGGACACTGTGAGTGCAGTAAACAGCTTTGAAACATTTTTTCACAACTTTACGAACTGTTGTGTAGCGGCTGTTTGATAACAATGTCCAAATGTAAGCAAAGAATTTAAAAAGGTTTTTTAGTGCTTAAAGCTGACCATACACCTATAGATTATCTGCATAATGTCTGATTAGATGGAATAATATTTGTCCATGTACACTGCACTGTGTAGATGGGGGGGGGGGGGGGATCTTCCACTGGGCCAAGCTTCAGTATCTTTCTAGTCGTCCGAGTAGCAAGATATGGAAGCTTGGAACAGTGGGAGATTTTTACATCCGCACAGTTTAGCGGAGATGGAGGAATCTGTTCCACTTTTTCCATCTGAACATAGAAAAACAGAAGATAATCTATAGGTGTATGGCCAGTCTGCTGAGGCATGGCTCCATAGCGAAAGTGTCAAAAACCTAACCTTCGTCTCCTTAATTTAGATTTCGCCATGTATGCTGCACTGTGTAGATTGGGGGATTGGGGGATCTCCCACTGGGCCAAGCTTCAGTATCTTTCTAGTCGGCCATGCTGGCTCTCAACCTAAACAATGCTTTGGTACTGTGAGAGCCAGCGTGGCGCGAGTAGCAAGATATGGAAGCTTGGAACAGTGTGAGATTCTTACATCCGTACAGTTCAGCGGAGATTGAGGTAGGTATCAATAAAATTCAAGTAACAAAACATAAAAAATTAAACAGTAATATAACAAATTAGGAGGTCAAAACTACAAGTTTTCATACACCGGATAAGGGGGACGCAGGGAAGAGTGGCTTGGTTCACTGCCAACATCTATGGGTGATCCTGATTGGGAAGATGAGGGTGAAGTAACTGGGTGTGGCTGCACGTGCATCCTTTGATAACCAGGATTAGGTGGGTAAGGTGTATACATCAGTGGGGGTCCTGCATAAGGATTAATGGCAGGTGTTGTGTCATGGAACTGCTGATTGGCCATTGGTCGACTCAAAGAGCCACTGGGTGAATTAAAACCCATAGCCCATGACTGAAATTTTGGATATGGGCGTTGCTCTTTGCAAGCGGACACAATATACGTTAAATAGGCATGTATATCACCCCTGACCTCAGTGCGCTTATCAGGAGGAATCTCCCTGACTACACAAAGCAACATTCTCAAAAACATAACATCTGGGTCTGAGATATTGAGAAATTCATCATCTTTGGCCTGGTTTTGCGATTGGTTTCTCATTTCTGCTATAATACGGTTAAAATATTCCTCAAAAGGTGTCTCTTGTTGAGTACGTTTTTGACGGCTGGTGGAACTAGACGGTCCTCTCTTACCTACATTTGCCTGCAAATAGATCAAATATATAGATTATGCTTCTGATGTTGAGATCACACTTACATAATAATAAACATGATGCTTGCACAATTATTAAAGTCGTGTCCGAGCTTGCAACACCTGTTTTCAATAGCTCAGACACAGGCACTTGTTTTAGCCCCGAAAACCTGTTGTCACTGTATTGGCAGCCAGACCTCCAAAACAAGAAGTACTGAAGTGGTACTTTGCCCAAAAAGTAAGCCGTTGTTGTTTCTCCTTAAGAACAACTATGTACCAACACCAGCTGCCATTACAATATGTAAGTAATACGTGTTTTGTGGACGGAGATTGTGACTAGGGTTGTCCCAATACTAGTATCGGTACCGATAACGAGCATTTGCCTGAGTACTTCTAGTCGGGCAAATGCTCAACTGTTTTTACAATGTTTCAGTTCATGAATGAAGAGAAGCCGCTGTCTTCTCTCCATTCATTTTCAGCGCAGCGGAGGCTGCTGAGAAAGGGACTGGGGAATCTGTGTCCCTAGTCCCATTCCCTGTCTCAAAGGGGAGATGTCAGAGGTCTGTTAAGACCCCTGATATCTCACCAAAGAGAGGGCTGATAAAAAAAGAATAAAATAAAAATTAATTGTAAAAAAATACAAAAACTAAAAGAAAACACACACTGACACTGTCCCCCCCACCCCCCATTAAAAAATGAAAGCATTGTAAAAAAAAAAATTGTAAAAACCATCATTGTGATGTTTTGAAAGTACATACCACAGGTTCTTCAGTGGATGGTTGATATTCTTGGGATGAAAGTGACTCTGAATTGGTTTCTTGACTGGTGTCTGCGTCA
Source organism: Rana muscosa (assembly GCA_029206835.1). Taxonomy (NCBI): domain Eukaryota; kingdom Metazoa; phylum Chordata; class Amphibia; order Anura; family Ranidae; genus Rana; species Rana muscosa. Next base: position 790,989,096 of record CM055116.1, on the reverse strand, counting down.
TCTGGTGACGAACTTTCACGTCTTGCGCTTGCTCTCTCAGGAACACTTGACACAGTTCTAATAATAACAAAATTACAAGTTTAAAAATAACATGAATACTGTCATGTGTACACTACAGAATAGCCCTCTATATAGAGCAGGGTGGGTTTAGACACCTTTCACACTGGAGCGGTGACACAACCAAAAATCCTGATAGCAGCATCCTTGGAGTGGTGAAGGAGCGGTGTGTATACTGCTCCTACACCTCTCCAGCCCACTCAAATCATTAGGACAGTGCGGCTATACTGCCCACAAATTTGTTAAAAGTAAAATATATAATATATATACTTACAAGCGCATCTCGGTGGTGCGCCTCAAAAAAGACAAAGCCTCTGCATGGGGGGTAGCCCTGCGACGAGTTGAGGGTGCTCCGCTTCTCTCCGCAGACTTCTCTTCATTAACTTCTTTCTTGTACCGGTCACGTAGGGACCTCCAACGTGTATAAACCTCTTTTCCTGCAATATATATATCAAACATAACACATGTTAGGAAAAGTCGAGAGAGATCTGCTCACCCCCCCCCACCCAAGAAAAAACTTAAGGGAAGACACCAACCATTTGATTTCCCATTTTCAAATTAGGTTTGTTTGCAGCATTGCACAATTGTCAGTGACGCAGTGCTGGATCGCAAAAAAAATGGCCTGGTCATTTAGGGGGTAAATCTTCTGTTTGTGGTTATTATGGGAAAGAGCTATGATGCATGTGTACCCTGCTTCATAGACACAATAAACATTGCACTCACCTCGGTTATCCTGCTCAGTGGCAGACATATTGTCCCAGTTCGGTGTGACAAATTTGTATACTTCCTCCCACTTGGATCTCTTCAACACTCGATCGGCATATCCTGGGCATATAACTCTGGTCGGGAATGCACAAGGGATATTATGGCCTCATGTGATATATCTCGCGCCGCCATGCTGCCTTCTCCTCTTTCCAATATCCCTCTGAACTTCCTTTGTCATTTCCCAGGTACACCTACTGGTTATGATGCGCTTCCGGGTGATTTTTTTTTTCTCACGCTGCTATCCGCAGCTGACTCAAAAGACTGCGATTACATGCGGTTGTTTGCAGATAGCTGCGCTACATCGCACCTGGACACATTCAATTCTATTTTTTCTATTCGCACGGAACCGCATGTAACGAAATTGCAGCTAAACGCTGTGTGTGAATGGGGCCATAGGAAAGCGTTGTGTGCTTTTAGCTGCGGTAGAAAAATAGAAAATCCGCAGCTAAAAGCACCATTCTATCCGTCCGTGTGAAAGGGGCCTAAAGAGAGGCATTGGGAAATTCCTATACTGAATACTATCAATTGCATTCCATTATCAGGGTATAATGCTTTTCACAATACTTGTCCTTTAAAAGGCCCTGGCAGTTCATACTCGCCATCCTTTTGTTACACATGGATGCAAGAATTCACATGAGCTGTGATTGTTGCCATGAGCTAAGCTGTGAGTTGCACCTTTTTCTACCGATGGGCTTGGATATAAATATTCAGTTGCATCATTAAGAGCCCATTCACACAGGGGCGGCACGACTTGTGCCGCGACTGTGCTGGGCAATCTGCAGACGACTTCAAAGGAGACTTCCAAAATGACTTCTGTATTGAAGTCAATGGAAGTCACCTTGAAGTCATCTTGAAGTAGTACAGGAACCTTTTTCTAAGTCGGAGCGACTTCAGTCGCTCCGCTTAGAACGGTTCCATTGTACAGAATGGGACGTGACTCGTCAGGCGGCTGAGACTCCTGACGAGTCGCCCGTGTGAATGGGGTTAAGGAAATGTTGTTGTTTGTCATCTAAGCTTAGTCTACTCACACATGATTAACAACTTGTGCTATTTAAAAATGTAGGTTGCCTTCTAATCTTGGTGTAAAATAGAAAAATGAATGTGTTATATGGTTCTCCATTTTCATCCTGCAAGTGTGTTCCTTAGAGGAAAAAAATTGCAAAAATTTGCTTATTAGTGGCACTCTGACGTTTTCATTGAGGTGACACTTTTTTGAATATTTTATTGTTTTTAAGAGTCAGCCGTCTGTTGCATAGTAACATAGTAGGTAAGGTTGAAAAAAGACAGTCCATCAAGTCCAACCTATGTGTGTGATTATATGTCAGTATTACATTGTATATCCCTGTATGTTGTGATCTTCAGGTGCTTATCGAATCGTTTTTTGAAACTATCCATGCCCCCCGCTGAGACCACTGCCTGTGGAAGGGAATTCCATGCTCTTACAGTAAAGAACCCTCTACGCAGTTTAAGGTTAAACCTCTTTTCTTCTAATCTTAATGAGTGGCCACGTGTCTTATTAAACTCCTTTCCGCAAAAAAGTTTTATCCCTATTGTGTGGTCACCAGTATGGTATTTGTAAATTGAAATCATATCCCCTCTCAAGCGTCTCTTCTCCAGAGAGAATAAGTTCAGTGCGCGCAACCTTTCCTCATAACTAATATCCTCCAGACCCTTTATTAGCTTTGTTGCCCTGCTCTGTACTCGCTCCATTTCCAGTACATCCTTCTGATGACTGGTGCCCAGAACTGGACAGCATACTCCTGGTGCGGCCGGACCAAAGTCTTATAGAGTGGGAGAATTCTTGCTTTATCCCTGGAGTTATTCCCCTTTTTAATGTTCTGTTCTACATCATATGAGTAGAACAGAACATATTCAAATACATTTTATTATTTCCAAAATCAAGTTAATTTTTCCAAATGATATGCAATCTATTATATACACTAGTGTGTGTATGAATTGTTCTCTAATCCTGAAATAAAAATAGAACTGGAAGTCATTTGATAATCACAGGTTAATCTCATTTAATCCCAACTAATACATAATTTCGGAGAGGTGAACATATTAAATTGCTATATATGACTAGCTTCATATTGGGGCCGGGGAAAAAATCGATTTGAATCTTGAATCGAGTTGCAAGGGGAAATCGATTAAAATTTTGACCAAATCGATTTATTTTCAATTTTTTTTTTTTTTACCATAGGACCGAAGCCACGGCCTCCCCTAAAAAATCCTGCTTGCTGCGATCCTGGGAAAAGGCCGCGAGGTTGGATGCCGCGGACTAGGCCGAAGCCACGGCCTTTTCCCAGCATCGCGACGAGCTGCGGGCGCCGGTTCTAAAGAGCTGCGGGCAGGAGTTTTTAGGCAAGGCCGCCGCTTCGGCCTAGTCCGTAGCCTTTTCCCAGAATCGTGGCGGACTAGGCCGAAGCCGTGGCCTCACCTAAAAACTCCTGCCCGCAGCTCCTTAGGACCGGCGTGGTGTCCATCAGGAAAAAAAACTCGATTCGAAATTGAGTTTTTTTTTTTTTTTTTTAAATCGCAGATTTTTTTTTTTTGGCCCAAAATTGCCCAGCTCTACGTCATTATATTAAATGCTTTTTATTTGTTGTTTTAGGGAGAATTACATGTGCCAATATGTTAAATTTACAGAATTGCAGATTTACAACTTGCAGTGAGAGGCACTTAACATTGTCTTCCAGTTTGTAAAGTGCTTGATCTTTAGATAAGCTTATTCTTTATAGTTGGCACTTCATTCGTGTACATTTAGGGCTCTTTCTTCACCTAGCTCTCTTCAAGTTGTCACATCAAGTTGAAAAATAAGCATGCAATTCAGCAGTTTGCGCAAGATAGTATTGGCTATACCAGGTCTTGACAAATTTGCTTGGAATCTAGGAGCCAGCTAAAAAAGTTAGGAGCCAGGAACGCGCCCCATCCCGCCGAGCTTGCGCGCAGAAGCGAACGCATACGTTAGTAGCGCCCGCATATGAAAGCGGTGTTCAAACCACACGTGAGGTATCGCCGTGATCGGTAGAGCGAGAGCAATAATTCTAGCCCTAGACCTCCTCTGTAACTCAAAACATGCAACCTGTAGAATTTTTTAAACGTCGCCTATGGAGATTTTAAAGGGTAAAAGTTTGTCGCCATTCCACGAGCGCACGCAATTTTGAAGTGTGACATGTTGGGTATCAATTTACTCAGCGTAACATTATCTTCCACATTATACAAAAAAAACTGGGCTAACTTTACTGTTGTCTTATTTTTTTATTAAAAAAAAAAAGTGTATTTTTTCCCAAAAAAGTGCGCTTGTAAGACCGCTGCGCAAATACGGTGTGACAAAAAGTATTGCAACGACCGCCATTTTATTCTCTAGGGTGTTAGAATAAAAAATATATATAATGTTTGGGGGTTGTAATTAGAGGGAAGGAGATGGCAGGGAAAACAGACAGGGAAACTCCATTAGCATTGCTGGTTGTCATACCAGCGGCCACCACAAGATGGCGCTAGACCACAGAAGGAAGCATAGGCCTACAGAAGGCCGCAAAGCCGCGGCCTCAATTACCGGCCGACGCGATCCCGCGGAGGGGGGGGGGCACGGAGACACAGCATACCCCAGCTGTGCTGCCCCAGGCGCCAGGTCGCTAATTCTATTTGCCATGGCGACCTTTTTTTTTGTGAACTTATCCTTTAAAGTGAAACTGAACTCACAAAATACTCCCCTGCCCCTTTCAGTGATGCATTACACCCATGGGCTACTTTTGGGTACTGGGTTTCCAGTCTTTCAATTGGCCGTTCGGTCTGGTATGGATTTTAAGGGGAACCCCCTACGCCGAAAAAACAGCGTGAGGGTCCCCCCAAAATCCATACCAGACCCTTATCCGAGCACGCAGCCCGGTCGGTCAGGAAAGGGGGTGGGGACGAGCGAGCGCCCCCCCTCCTGAACCGTACCAGGCCGCATGCCCTCAACAAGGGGGTAGGTGTTTTGGGGCAGGGGGGGCCCTGGACCCCGACCCCAAAGCACCTTGTCCCTATGTTGATGAGGACAAGTGCCTCTTCCCGACAACCCTGGCCGTTGGTTGTCGGGGTCTGCGGGCGGGGGGGCTTATCGGAATCTGGGAGCCCCCTTTAATAAGGGGGCCCCCAGATCCCGGCCCCCCACCCTATTTGAATGAGTATGGGGTACATCGTACCCCTACCCATCCACCTGGGGAAAAATGTGTCAAAAATAAAACACACTACATAGGTTTTTAAAGTAATTTATTAGACTGCTCCGGGGGTCTCATCCGACTTCGGGGGTCTCTTCCGGGTTCTTCTGCCGGGCTTCTCCGCTATCTTCTGTCCGCTCTTTTGCTAGCGTTGGCCTGGTCGTCTTCTTCCCTCTTCTCCTCTTCTGATGTTGACACGACGCTCTCTCCCGCTGTAATGCTGTGTGCGCGGTGCTCAACGACTTATATAGGCATGGGGCGTGGTCACCGGGTGTCACCCGGTGACCCCGCCCTCTTATGAGGTTACGGCCCTGGGCATGATGGGACAGTGATGTCATAAGGGACGGGGTCACCGCCCCATGCCTATATAAGTCGTTGCTCACGCGGCATTACAGCGGGAGAGAGCGTTGTGTCAACATCAGAAGGGAAGAGAAGAGGGAAGAAGACGGCCGGGCCAACGCTAGCAAAAGAGCGGTCAGAAAATAGCGGAGGAGCCCGGCAGAAGGCACCGGAGAACATGGAGAAGTCGGAAGAGACCCCCCGGAGCTGTCTAATTACTTTAAAAACCTTCGTAGTGTTTTTATTTTTGACACATTTTTCCCCAGGTGAATGGGTAGGGGTACGATATATCCCATACTCGTTCACATAGGGTGGGGGGCCGGGATCTGGGGACCCCTTATTAAAGGGGCTCCCAGATTTTTTGTCGGGGTTCCCCTCATCCTCAGCACACAAGTCGCACCACAAGTCGGATCATAATGATCCGACTTCAGGTGCGACTTCTATTCAAATCAATGGGCTCCCATAGGGAACCATTGTTTTTGAATAGGCCCAGAGAAATGCCCAACAAGGCTTAACGCTCTTTTTACAGTGTTAATCCTCGTTTAACACCTTTTACCGGCATCTGGCGTTTCTAGGACTGCTCTTGAACACAAGTTTATGGCGTTCAGAAAACAGCCCATAAACTCCACTGCTAATAAACGTCCAAAAATGTCTGTGTGCATGGACACATAGGATAACAGAGTGGAGTTTATGGGCTTTTAAAAAAAAAAAAAACGCCCAAACTCCAAAAAACTGCTGTTTTTGAGCTCCAGTGTACATGGAGGCAGAACAAAAAAAACTTCTGGTTCGCGTTTCTGATTGGAGCTTGGAGGCGGAAAAAAAACGTAAAACTCTAAACTCGTCTAAACTTTGTAAAAAAAAATTGCACTATTTGAGCGTTTTTTACTCCAGAGAGAATATACGTTTTTTTTTTAAGCCCAGTGTGCAAGGAGCCAAAGGGTTGTGAAATTACATATGATTCATAGTCTGTTTAAATTTTTGTAAGTTTGAAACCTAGTTCTCCGAACATCCCATATTCAGAACTACACAGATTACAGGCACTATTTCATATAGCCGATCCTGTATAATAGGGTTCATTTGATGATCACTGTTGTCTGAAATCCTTACTTTTTTCAAAGAGATTTACTGATAATCTGACATGCCTTGAATTCTTCCCACCAATGGCCATGCACATGACTCGCTTGAGGCTTCTATCCTTTGACTTGTACTCTGGCACATTTTTGGGGTCAGTCATGGTACTTTTTTTTTTTTTTTAAAGTGTTATGCTTGTTTTTACATTGTCCTCCAAAGCTGTATTTTTCATCTTGGTGTTTATGGGCTGGTTTGTATGTTCTAAAATGTGGGCCATTTATTGCAACATATTAGGCTGTTTTAGGCCTCAGAGACCACTGGCTTATCAGTGTTGCTTTGGAAATGAACATGTTAATTTGTTAGGTTCAAATATCAGATACAGGGCTGTAAAGAAAGCAAGTAAAAATCTTGAAAGCATTTTGAACTGTTTGAGCATATTTGGATATTCTTATGTCGGTGCCTGTGTTTGCCTTTGCATTTATAAAACGCAAGTTTGATTTGAATTAGCATATGGACTTCACAGACTGGTTTGCACGGAAAAAAGTCCCTTTCTATCTACTACACCAGCGATGATTAATTGCTCCTTTACTGTTTGTAATCTATACTTGTAGTTACCCGTACAAATATCCTACTTATGCAAACCCATGTTTTTACTCATCCTGTTTGATGATGTGATTGTTCATATGTTTGTTACCTTGTGTATACGATTTGCGACAATTCTCATATGTTTATGTACCTACTTTCTAAATTCAATAAAATTCTTTGACAAGAAAAAGTCCCTTTCTTTTATTTAAGTTGACATGTATATGTTTAATGGACTCAGCAGTGCACTGTGAGAGTTAAAAAAAAAAAAAGCGAAAACTTGGAAAATACTTGAGCCTGTTTTGACCTATGCATAGCTTGGAGGTCTGTTCATCTGGCGAGTTCCTATTGTGGATGACAAGGAGTAAAGCTGAGCATTGATCTACAGTGTTGTGTTTTCTGGAACTTATTTATCAGAGATTCTACTTCACATATCATCACTGTTTTCTATGATTGTTTGTCATATGTTTTTATTTATAGGGTAGTGCTACGTTTGGTTATATAAGCTTTGCAAGTTGTCAAAGCCTATCAAAAATGTTAAGGGCCAAAAAGAATGAGAAAAAGTAAGGTTAACAGTATATGATTTTGGTGTGTGAACTTCACCATTCACTTTTTGTTACTTTAAAGTGGTTGTAAACCCACTTCTTTTTTTTTTTTTTTTTCTTCTTTTTGGCAAACCTGTAAGAGAAAGGCATAATGAGCTATTATGACTAGCATAATAGCTCATTATGTACCACTTACCTTAGATCGGGGCCCCCGAGGCAGTCCGCGTCCCTCTGTCCAGCCGCAGACATCACTGCGACGATAGCCGGAATGTTACTTCCGGGTATCGCCGCACCAGCCAATCACAGCACCGCTCCGGCGCTGTGATTGGCCGGAGCGGCGGAGACGTCACTGCGCATGCGCGCGAGAGCGTTTTCATTCGGCTACGCCCAGCGATTGCTGGGAAGTAGCCGATTTTGTGAATGGGATTAACCCCCATGAATGCGCCGTTGTCTACGGCGCGCATGCGCTGTAGACAGCGGCGCTTGTCTTTTTAGTAAATATCTCCTAAACCGTGTAGGTTTAGGAGATATTTCTTGCACCTACAGGTAAGCCTTAATCTAGGCTTACCTGTAGGTGCAAGTTGAAAAAGTGGGTTTACAACCAATGTAAAGTAAATGCTTGTTCTATATGCCCATTTGAGGGAAGTCTCAGCTTTATAGGCAGTGGGGTATGGGGTAGCTTTGGCTGATGTAGGCAGTTCTGGCATCATGAAAGCGTTATTAAAGTCTTTTTTTTTTTTTCTAAAATAACAAACATGTTATACTTGCCTGCTCTATGTAATGGTTTTGCACAGAGCAGCCCGGACCTTCCTTTTCTCGGGTCCCACGCCAGCCCTTCTGGCTCCTCCCTCCTGCTGGGTGCCCCCACAGCAAGCAGGACACAAGGAGCCGCGGCTTGGCCCTTGTCCCTCCAGCTCCTGATTGGCTCACTGGTTGTGATTGACAACAGCTGGAGCCAATGGCTACCGTTGCTTCCAAAAGCCAATCAGGATTGCGAGTCCCCTGATGGCAAAGGCTCTTCTGGACATCGCTGAATTGAGAAGGTGCTCAGTTAAGTCTTAGTGGGGGCTGGGGGGGGCTGCTGCACACAGAAGTTTTTTTTTACCTTTTATGCATAGAATGCATGAAGGTAAAAAAACCTTGTGCCTGTACAACCACTTGAAATAACTGTGCATATGCATTCATAGTAGAAAATGGACCCCATAATGAGTGTTTCTTTAAGAAAGAGATTGCGTTTAAATTTCACTTTGTTGTGCTTACCAAAGTTCTTGTTCAACATGAGCTAATCTAAGAAATTAAAATGTGCAGTCATTCTGCAAGGTTATGGTTGAAAAAACATTGTTTGACCTCATGTACACTAACATCGAAAAACCATTCAGGTCCACAGAAAACATTCTTAACCACATCTGATTGCATCCTTTGGTCTACTATTTACATTATACATTTGTACACTTGACACTAGAAACATTTACAAGCTCAATATTTGGATATGTTTACCATATTGGGAAAAATTTGCATTCGCAGTGCGTTTAGTGTTTGGTTTTACGTAGTTGAATGGATGAAAATGTGACTAAACACATCTGAGCGCAAATAAATGCGTTGAAACCTTCTTTAAAGTAGGGGAATCTAAACGCAGAAAGAAGTGATCTGGGAGGCAAAAAAGTTCTTTGTACTACCCAGATAACTATAAAGCTACCCACAGGGGTGCAAATGTGCATAAGGCCTTTCTTTTAGTTTTGGGTGAAGTTCTGCTTTAACAATGGAAAACGTGAGCCTGAGACAATGCACACAGCTGCCTTAGTGTGATTAACATATATGAAGCTCTCTTATACATGAGAGCACCCTAATACATTAGAGTCCCCCCAATCACCTACTCTTCCCTCCATCACAGAACTTCTAGTCGCACTCCCCATCATAGAGCCCCCGAATCACGCAATTTCACTATCTCACAAAGGCCCCAATCACCCAGTCCCCCCTACTTCAGTAAGCAACCATTTACATATTCCCTTCTTCACATCGGAGCCCTATCATTTGGCTCGAGCAGTGTGGCATAGGGCAGGATGGTGGCGCAAGTAGCTGAAGAAGGTAGACTTCCATCTTCTGCTTGTTGGGAGCAGCCCTGCATGCCTCCTGCCCTGGACAGTCATGCATTGCCATAGTTGGGTAAGCTAGCCAGCCCTATCAATGCATCAAATGAAGCTGTGCTTTCTGGCCCTAAAATGTCATTGGATGTTACGATGCTGGCAGCTGATTTGCCCACACCATGGTAACTTATGATGCTGGTTCAGGGCAAACTGGGTCCTGTGCTCATGGAACTCTGGGGGGAACCCAGGCTACATCCCAAGGTGCTGCAGCACCCTGTATGAGAAACACTGCTCTATAATACAGTGGGCACCTGGAACAAGTGTCCTGATTGGAAGATTTTAGGGATGCACAAAAATGTCGACCGAAAATTGCCTTTTTGGCAATTTGCCGAAAGAGAATTCACACTGATAAAGGCACCGAAAATGGGGCGGGCCTGCTGGGCAGGGCCCCGCCCCTGGTGCCGCCCGTCCTTGCTCTCTCCTCCCCTCCCTCCTCGCCCATGCTGCAAGCAGCCCGTGGGGTCTCCGTGTGCCCCCTCCCTCCCCGAGCGGTGGCTGCATATGTAACCAGGCTCCCCGATCCTCAGCCGATGTGTAAATCAGCGGTGCAGGGGCTCGGTCACGCTGTGTTTACCGTACTCTGAAAGTTGAAGCAATGAGAGGTGTCTAGCAGTGTGTGCTGTGCTCTCTGCCTCCCCCTACAGTGCAGTACCCGACATGGAGAGTGAAGGTACAGTGCTGCAACTGACGATTTAAAAAAAAGGCTGTCTATAGGTGTGTGTGTGTGTGTGTGTGTGTGTGTTTTTATGTGTATATGCGCTGGTGAGACACTGGTAGGCTGCTGGGCACTAGTGAGGCACAGGCAGGCTGCGTATGATGGGCACTGGTGAGGCTGCATTGATCTCCTGTACCATGTCCCCAGTCTCTGGCCATCTCCTGTACCATGTCCCCAGTCTCTGGCCATCTCCTGTACCATGTCCCCAGTCTCTGGCCATCTCCTGTACCATGTCCCCAGTCTCTGGCCATCTCCTGTACCATGTCCCCAGTCTCTGGCCATCTCATTTAAATGCAGAAATGTATGTCGCGCATAGGGTAGCCCGTTCACTTCAATGGATGTCCTATGCTTGTTTGTCACCGAAAAGAATCACGTGTTGCACATTCTGCCACAATTTGGAATCACGGGCAGAATCTCTGTGATCCTGCCCAGTATTTCAAATGCCCTTATGTGAACGGTGCCTAACATTTTACTTTTAGTCAAGACACGGAAGCTTGTAAATATTAAGCATTTAGGGGTGATGCAAAGCCATAACCAATGGCTCTAGCAGCTTGTGCTGTGATCGTTTTCAAGGCAGGTTGTCCAAGTTATATTGGGTCCAGGGTTCACTTTTACTTGTAAATTAAGGAGTTAATTATCATGTGATTATCCTCTTTCTTCCTGTATATTTTTGCATTTTTTTTTTTATATTCATTTCATGCTGTAAGGACTATAGAGTATTCCACCCTTCCTGTCTGGTAGATAGGTGATGGGCTCCACCATCTAATAAAGTGGTCTTCTATTTTACAGCATGCATTTAAAAGAAAATGACATGATTCAAGTTTGAACTACACATATTGTCTAAATGCAAACATAGTTTCATAGTTGGTATTGTTGAACAAAGACATATTACATTGCTCGGGTAGCAAAATCTTTGCATGAAAAGCATCAGATGGAAGCCGACATGCTGTGAATTGTCAACTGCACTCTAGGGCTTCATGCATACTGAGCGTTCGCTCAGCTCCTCTGAAAGCCTTTGCTCCTGGCAGGAGGAAAGCAGCTTAAAAAGTGAGCCTAAAGCCCCGTTCTGCAAATGCGTATAGGCACGTCAAGCATTTGATCATTCTTTTTTTCCATTTTCCAGAATATTCATTTATTCTGGTCATTGAAATGAATGAATGCTCAAGCACTAAATGCGCCTAGCATTGCGTCCTTACCGGCGGTTAGACGCGCCAAATGTTTTTTCTTGCCCCATCGCTTTTCTCCTGAATGCACAACTGATTTTATTTAATTTTTTTGCCTCTAACACCTGTAAAACATCTATGTGTGCATGGACACATGGGTGTGTTTTAGAAGCAGAAAACAAACAAACACCTGTAAGGTCTTTTTTCTTTGACTGCTAAGGCCTCATGCCCACGGACGTTTTTACAGCTGCGTTTTTTACAGCTTAAAAACGCCTGTCCATGTTATTGTCTACATTTTTCGACCGTATTTTTTCTAAAAAAACGCCGGAGCTCAAAAACGCAATCGCAGCGTTTTTGCACGTTTTTTAACGCTTCGCATTTTTTATGCCCAGCGCCGACGCCGCGGAACGCACTGGTCCTGTTTTTTTTTTTACAGCTTAAAAACGCCTATGCTATTTGCAGCTCAAAAACGCCTAGGTGGGCATGAAGCTATAGACTAACATGGACAGGCGTTTTTAAGCTGTAAAAAACGTTCAAAAACGTGGCTGTAAAAACGTCCGTGGGCATGGGGCCAAAGAGTAGTTTGGGGTCTATAAAAAAAAAACAAAAAAAAAACACAAGCTTGTACTCATCTAGGTGGCTGCAGCATCGATCCCCCGTCACATCTGTAGTGAGAACTGAGCGATCAAACATCACTCAGTCCTACCCCTCCACCCTGAGCAGAGACTGTGAGTCACCAGCTCTCTGCTCTGCCCCTTCATAACTCACTGGAGCGCTGGGCTGTAGAGGAGGGGGGAGTGGCTGGCTCTTTCCCCCCAGCGGGGGAGCTGAGAGGCTGATCCATTTGCCGATCCAGGGATCTGAATGGATCCCAGCTGTAAAGTCAAGATCTTTCCCTAGTCTGAACTGGGTGTCGGCTGAGCGGGTCACAGGAGTGCAGAACAAACTGCACTCCTGTGATCCATAGGAAAAGTATAGCCAAAAAAAGCTGTGGCCATACTTCTCTTTTTTTTTTTTTTTTTTAAGGTCAGCAGCTACAAACACTGTAGCTGCTGACTTTTAATAAGGACACTTACCTGTCCTAGGTGCTTGCGATGTCGGCCCCCCGTGGCCGATCCCTCGATCCTGGCAGGTCCCGGCGCCTCCATCCTCACTAAGGGAAAATGGCAGTGGAGCCTTGCGGCTTCACTGCCCGTTTCCTACTGCGCATGCGCGAGTCTCGCAGCGCTTTTGTGAATGGGCGGCTGCTCTTTGGGATACACACAGTTCCCAGAAGGCAGCGTGCCCCATTCCCCAGAAGACACCGCAAGGACGGCGAGGAAGAAGACCTGCCGTGGTATAGGAAGAGGCAGATTAGGAAGATCCGCATAGCAACCGCCCCTTTCTGGTGAGTAAAAAATTTTTTTTTTTTCATTTTTTTGAAAAAAAAATTTTTGCAGGATTTTGGTGTATTTCTTTTTTTAGGGTGGACCTCCACTTAGCCTGTGTGTCCATGCACACTATAGGTGTTTTTAGTCATATAGTGTCAGGGGAGTTTACAGGCAGAAAATAACATCACATGGGCATTTTGGAAAGAAGCATTTGCGCATAAAAAATGCTCGTTAACGCTAGCCGTGTTTCCACGTTAATACATTCTAATGGTCAGAATTCTGGCCAATACACCTTTTTAAAAAGAATATATTCTATTGGCCGGAATTCTTTAACGGCAGACGAGTTAACACTCATGAACGTGCATTATTGCCCATGCAAAATGCTTCTTTTTGCTGCTGCTAAATTCGTGTAGGAGAAAAGAGCATACAGTGTGCATGAGACCTTAAAGCGGTGTTTTCGACACCCAGTATGCGTAAAGTCCTAGTTCTAGTCACTGTACACTTCTGCCTAGCAGCACTAGGGTTATCAGTTCGAAATCTCAACCATGACACTACCTGCCTGGAGTTTGCATGTTCTCCCTGTGCATGCTTGTGTTTCTTCCGGTTTCCTCGTACAATTCAAAGACATGCTGGTAGGTTAATTGGCTCCTGTCGGTGTATGTATGAATGTGAATTGGGAACCCTTAGATTGTAAGCTCCTTGGGAGCAAGGACTGATGGGAATGTACAAGATAGATAGATAGATAGATCTATGTATGTATATGTAAAGCGCTGCGTAAATTGATGGCGCTATATACATGCCTGTAATAAAAAAAGAAACATGTGAAATTGCATAGGTTTAGGTTCTTTATGAGATGTTGGGGGATTTTTATTGTTCCAACAAGCAGCCACACAGCAGGAAAAGAAAAGCGGAAGGGTGTAGCAGAGTATTTGTGTGGGAGGAAGTCATTCTTTTTACTCCTACTTACTATAAATACCTGCAGTCCAAGTCATATTTTGCTATTGGCTTAGACTTCTTTCCTTTTTGGTCTTCAAATAAAATATTGTGTATAGTTGTGTTTCTTCTACAGTACTACATCTAACTATACTGTATATCTATTTAATTTTGGCTTGCTCTCACCTCGTTTTTTTATACAATTGCCCCATTTAACATGCATTGTGTAACTGCAAAAAAAGCGCACAAAGTACCGTAAATAATTTTGAAATGTTTGTGCTGCTTGCTGCACAGACAGAGCCTGCTGTGTTGTGAGACCTGATTTACTGCTGTAATCTACTTAGCACTGCTTCTGTAATGGTACCATGGGCGTCTGTAGCCGGCCACACTGACAAGCTCACATGATATACACACGAGACCAGAAGGTCTGCTTCTTCAAGCCAAACTGATTACTTTTGCCATTCTTGCTGTCTGTACATTTAAAAGGTGAATTGATTTCTTGGGCCAGAAACCCAAATAAAAGCAGGCAGAATGGTAGCTTTGTGCAGTCCCATAGTAATTATGATAATAATGTTACAGTAACATTACTTTTATCTACAGCTTACTGTGGCTATAAAATTCGGAACAATGACCATATAAAGATGCTGGGGGAGGTTTCTGAACTGCATTGCAAGGTTTACAACTACATTGGATACCTGCTATTCCATTTCCTCTGCATTAATGCTGGGCATCATTAGGCAGCCACAATGATTCCTACTTATCACTGCCTGTATAGGACCTAGCAGTAGGTTGAGTTCTAATTCCCTATTAGCTCACGTTCACACTGGGCTGCGGGAGTGAAGCCTGCGAGTTCAGCTGAACTCGCACGATTTCACTCCCGCTGGCAGTCCCGATTTCAGCCACGATTTCAAAGACATCTGAAACAGATGTCAATGTAAATCGCGGCTGAAATCACAAAAAGTAGTACAGAAACTACTTTTTGTAATCGGTGCAGCGCCGCAGATGCGGCGTCGCACCGATTAGGATGGTGCCATTGCCCGCAAATTTCGCCGATTTGACATGTCAAATCGCACCAGTGTGAACCAGGGTTTAGTATTGCAAGGATTGTAGTGCTTTTTTTTGATGGGTGGAAGAATGCATCTCCTGCAAAGAGCATCTGAGTTTAAAACTATTTCATGCTTTTGTTTCTGGGGGACAGCTGCACACTTTGGCTGGTCATACATTTTACAATATTCTTGTACAATTTTTCTTTTTGATTTACCAAAACCATATAATATGAGGTCAAACCTAAATGCTTTCTGTTTGTATACAATCGGGGAGGTCCTTTCATTAAATCTAAATGAATTTGAATAAGAAAATTTGTATAATGTATGGTCAGCCTTCTTGAGCAAATAATATTGTTTTATACGCTTTGATTTTTAACAGCCCTCTATTAGGCTGCATTCACACCTGAGCATTTTCAGCTTGTAAAACGCTCATCTCAAAAGTTCAAAAACGCCCAACAAGCAAAATCCCATTCATTTAAATGGCCCCTGTTCACATCTGAGTGTTCTGCCGCCTGAAGCAAAATGACTGAAGCTAAAAAAAAAAAAAAAAAGTACATGAGCTTTTTGGGCAGATTACAGGTGCTTTTCTGCTTTTTAGGCCCCTTTCACACTATAAGCCTGCTGGGAATCCGCCTGTCCATTTTTAAGGCGGATACGAGCGGGCCATCTATTGACTTCTATGGGCAGGCGGGTGTCAGCGGAGATGTGTCCGCTGACACCCGCCTGCGATCTGAAACGCTCAAGACGGACGTATGGCGATACGTTCAGCCTTCCGTCGATTGGATGAGATCTGATAAACGGTCATGCTGTCCATTTTCATCCAATCTCCCTTTAAAGTGGAGCTCCAACCTAAAATAAAAATTTACTTCACTAGCTTCCTTTAACCACTTCAATACCCGCCCATAGTCAAATGACGCCCACAGATGGGATCTCACATCCTGGGTGGGCGTCATATGGCGTCCTGGGCTTTGTGGGGGGATATCTGAATGATGCATGAGGCATCATTCAGATATACTTCTCTTCTGCCGGCGATTCTGCGCACGATAAGAACGATCATAGCGGCGGTTCCGCCGCTTGATCGTTCTTATAGGCGGCGGGAGGGGACAACCCCCTCCCCTCCCACCGCCATCCGGTGCTTCTCCGGGCTCTCCCGTGCCATCGGGGGCCCGGAGAAAGAATCGTCCGGTGTCTGGTCACATGACGAGCATAGAGATGACTGGTGACCAGATGGTCATCTCTATGACCGTCGGAGGCCCGGGTGCTATGTGATGACGTCATGCCCGGGTTCCCAAAAGTAAACAAAGCCACGATTGCGGCTGAAAGCATGAGATCGGTGATTTATTTTTCCAGCCTGGAGGAGAGATGTGGAGTCTTATTGACCCCGCATCTCTCCATAAAGAGGACCTGTCGCACACCATTCCTATTGCAAGGGATGTTTACATTCCTTGTAATAGGAATAAAAGTGATCAAAAAAAAAAAGTGTAAAAAATAAATAATTTTTGAAAAAAAAAATTTTAAAAACGCCCCTGTCCCCAATAGCTCGCGCTCAGAAGCGAAAGCACACCCAAGTCCCGCCCACATATGTAAACGCTGTTCAAACCACATATGCGAGGTAGCGCCGTGTGCTTTAGAGCGTGTGCAACAATTCTATTACTAGACCTCCTCTGTAACCCTAACCTGGTAACCTGTAAAAATTTTCAAAGCGTCGCCTATGGAGATTTTTAAGTACCGAAGTTTGGCGCCATTCCATGAGTGTGTGCAATTTTAAAGCGTGACATGTTGGGTATCTATTTACTCGGCGTAACATCATCTTTCATATTTTACAAAAAAAATTGGGCTAACTTTACTGTTTTTTGTTGTTTTTTTTAAATTCATGAAAACATTTTTTTCCAAAAAAAGGGCGTTTGAAAAATTATTGCGCAAATACCGTGCAAGATAAAAAGTTCCAATGACTGTCATTTTATTCCCTAGGGTGTCTGCTAAAAAAAACCTATATTATGTTTGGGGATTCTGAGTAATTTTCTAGCAAAAGAATGATGATTTGTACATGTAGGAGAGAAGTGCCAGAATAGGCCCGGTATGGAAGTGGTATAAAAAGCCCTGTATTGAAGTGGTTAAATATGTTAAAACAAGATCTGAAAAAAAAAAACAATTTTTTACATCCCTGTTGCTATGCAGAATTCCTAATCTGCCCTCTTCCTGGACCGCGGTCTTTCCCTGCTTCAACCTAAGCCGCACAGACTCCTGGGAAAGGAGTGTCATAATTTCCCAGGAGACTGTGCGCTCCTCTGTGACAAAAAATCGCTGGATTATTACTGCGGGGATTGTGTTATCTACGTTGTCATAACAATGGGGCGGGACGTGCCGCCGCCCGTTGTCATGACAACGGCATACACAACCTGCCCTACGAGCGTCGCTGTACTACACACGCGTGAGAGAGAGAGGACCTCGCCATTAAGGGAAGAAAAAAAAATGTTCTGGGCATAGAATGGCAACGGCCGAAGAATGACGAGCAGCAAATAAGGCGAGTTTTACATATATTTACAGATCGTTTGGCGATATATCAGTATATTTAATGGCATGTTGAGTGTATTTCAATTTAACTGGCCAAAAAATAAATACCGTATATACTCGAGTATAAGCCGAGGCACCTAATTTTACCACAAAAAATTGGGAAAATGTATTGACTCGAGTATAAGCCTAGGGTGTCCATGTGCCCATGCCTCACTGTGCCCATGCCTCACTGTGCCCATGCCTCACTGTGCCCATGACTAGACTGACGTTTAACATGGGAGTCTATGGAAGGGGTGCCCGAGTTTGAAAAATCGGTGCTCCCCGGCTGTAGGTCCCCCAGACACCAAACTTTGTACACTTGTAAAGGAGAAATTTGGCTACATGTGTGCTAGGTTTTGAATCCAGCGGACCTACGACCGGCCGGTACCGGGTCCCCAAAGTTACTGGAGAAATGACTGTTTAACATGGGAGTCTATGGAAGGGCTGCCCTTTTTTTTCGAAAAATCGGTGCTCTCCGGCCGTAGCTTCCCCCAGCAACAAACTTTGCACACCTGTAGAGGAAAAGGGGGGCTACATGTGTGCCAAGTTTGGGGTCCAGGGGACCAACGGGCGTCCGGTACCGGGTCCCCAAAGTCCAGGAGATCAGGCGCAAAAATGTGACTCGAGTATAAGCCGAGGGGGGCATTTTCAGCACAAAAAAATGTGCTAAAAAACTCGGCTTATACTCGAGTATATACGGTACTTTTAGGACCAGAGCTCCGCTTTAAGGAATCAGCGGGGCTCTGACAGGTCCATCCCTGCTCACTGAGCAGAGATGGACCTGTCATCTGCCGGGTTAGCGGAGATCAACGGAGCGATCACCTGCTGAGCTGGTATTCTTCGATCAGCGGATCCGCCCCCGCGTGAAAGGGGCCTTACATTGGTGACTTTTTGACTGTACAAAATCGTGGCAAAAACGCACGACTTTCCGCCTGAAAACTATATGCTCAGGTGTGAATGCAGCCTTATAGAGCACTTGTTTGTATCTACAGTGCATTACTTCACAAAAAAAAGTAAACCCCTGCTTACATGGCTGTTTGTTTGTTTTTGAGGTCACACCAACATCCTGCTTTTAAATTTGATGGAGTTCGTTATGGTTTCTATGCTCACATCTTGCTTTTACATTACCCTGTGTACTTGCAGTGCAAAGCAGCAGGGAATTTGTTTTAATTGTGTTAGAGATTTGGCAAGCTGGCTCTTGCTCATTAATATACAGACTAAAAGTGATGAAAATAAAACTGCACAACTGCATTTAGCAGCCATCCACAGATTTATAATACAATTTTAATTGTAAAAAAGAACCCAGGGTGACTTGCATATATCTTTCCCATATCAATTGTGTTGACAGAGCTAATACAGTCTGACAGTCTTGTAGGTCACAGTTGCTGCTTAGCAACAATTCACGTCACCAAGTAGCAGCTAACCCTTAATAAAGAGAAACTCCTTTTAGATACCTTCATAGTTATGAGAACCCTTTTGTGTTTTGTCTGTCTTTGTGCCTAAAGTGTTTTTAATGCATACTGTAATCGTACCATTTTACCCAAGCCATGTAACATTTGGCCTTATGCATTAAAAGAGACCATTCCAGATAGAAAGATGGTTATTGCTGACTTCTCGCAGTTGTCTCTCGTGTGTGTCAGTGTGCAGTTAAAGCGGAGTGCCACCCAAAAGTGGAACTTGCGCTTTAATCGCTCCTCGCCCCCCTTACAATTTTTTTTGGGGGGGGGACCTAGTTTTGACAGGTACCCAGCTTCCGCTCTCGCCGCCTAGGCGACACCTCCCCCTCCCTGCAATCTTCTGGGACGCGTCACAGGTCCCAGAAGATTGCCCAGCCACTAAAAAGGCTCAGTGTGACTCGCGCATGCGCAGTGCGCACCCAGCTGTGAAGCCGCAAGCCAGGTGCCCACACTTGCAATGCTGGCGCCGTGGAGAGGAAAGGGAGAGGAGCGAGGCTTCGGGCGGCCGCATCGCTGGACCATGGGACATGGGAGTGTGTGCTTATCATCAGCTACACTTTTTGTTTAATTTTGTTTAATTTTGTTTAATTAACTTAATAACAACTGTAACAACGCTTTAACAGCTTTTGACTTTACTTTGACTTTCCTGATCTGCATACATGCTCTAGTTCATAGCAAGGCAACTAGCATCTTCAGCAGGTCGCCCACAGTGGTAACATCTGTATTTCATTTATTGACAGAATTTGGACCTGAAATGGACCAAAAGACGCACAGGACTCCTCTGCAATTCACCCCGCAGCTTCTGCAGAGATGTGTGAACCGACTCCATATAGACCCTGTCGCAATCTCCTGCTATGCAAATTAGATGTGGGGATAACCGCATCCAATTCGCAATAGTATGAACCCAGCCTAAGAAAAGCTTTACTTTCAAATTGTCTTGTGTGCAAGAGCATGTGCAGTGACTGCAGTTGAAGAATGCTCCCTGATACTTTATAATCATGTGTGGCACTCTGCCCTAGGTTTACATTATTATTACTTTTTTTCCTGTTAGATTTTTTGCGTTTTTAGAGGAGTGCCAGCATTTATAATAAGAAAAGGGTACCTTTTGTCCCAACAGAATAGAGAAGGGAATTTTTTGGGAGGCGAAGATGGACTTTAGTGGTACCGTACAAAGACTTGGGCTAACTTAATTGGTATAAAAGTTTTTTTAGATTATTAACTACAAACACAGTTTAAAATACATAGATTTCAAAAAGAAGCGGAATAAAGGCTCTATCTGGTTACATACAGTGTGACATTGGAATGATTATACCGTCCAAAAACGATTCGCTCAACATGTTTTGCGGAAGGGGCTCCCGCTTTTTCGGGAGCTTATTTTTGTACATACAGGCATATAATGCTATAGAGCGATTACCAATATCAAACTATAAATCAAAAGAAAAACATATTGGTCATCATATCATAATATACATATATATACACAAAAAAGATGTGCAAAAAAAAAAAACGAACTTAATTGGTGATCAAAAACAAACATAAAAATTATCAAGTGAATAAGATAATCAAATTAATGATTTAATCAAAGTGCAAAACGCAATATACTAAGAAATTTAAGTTAATTGATTGGTTACAAATGTAAAAGGTAAAACGAGGATAAAACTTGAGCACATAAAGATTAAATGAAAGTCCCAAAGAAAACGTGGAGCTGAATTGAAATCAACACAGGTGTTCATAAGGGCCCCTTCACATTATCACAATCTGCGATGGAGACGAGTCTGATGTAAAAAAAAAAAAACGGGCAAGAAAGTAAGCAAAACAGCCGGATGGCCTCTTACCAAATGTGATGGACTCCAAACTATAAGAGTCGGGCTCGCCTAGTATCAATAAAGGTCAGCTGCAGACTTCCACCCGGTCCACGTCCAAAGCGGCTAGTCAGTCACCTCCGTGAAGATCTAACGGGATAGATAAACCACTTCCCGAATGCTCCGCTCAATACTGCACCAGCAGAATTTGAGATATTTAAAAAACAGAAGAGAGGAACTTCATAGTGCGATAAATCATTGGTGTTTTATTCCAAAAAATTATTCTCGGGCACAACGAAGGAAAAGACATATAAACACACAGCTGCAAGCTTTCAGGCTGCCGGCTGGTGTGTGGTGACGTCACAAGATTCTCTCCAACCGACGCATTTCCCTGTAACAAGCATCGACTGGGAACGGAGATCTCATAATATACAGCCATTAAATTATTAGTTACATGTGCGGTTAAGATATATTTTGTGTAGTGGACTTCCCAAAAGGCCATCTTACCCAAGACACAGCCACGTGCACGACCCATAAAGCGGTCTACCCCAGCGGGCATGTGAGCCCCACACACAGAAGACACAGGTCAGGTATCTGGTCAAAAAGCAGATTAGAGAGGTTTTCAATAATACTGAGCCAAAAGACTATATTAATATGGATGATGGATGGAGCAAAAAAATGCTCAACATACCGTAATAGTCACTGCCGAAGGCCCCTTTCACACTTATACGACTTGTTCCACGATTTGTGATGGCAAAGTAGCATGACAAGTAGTTTCCCATGATTTCCAAAGACAACCATTCATATTAGTACGACTTCAAGTCGTTCCGACTTCAAAGTAGTCCCTGCACTACTTTGGTCCGATTTTGATGCCACTTACACAGGCATTCCCTGAAATCGTGTCAAAATCGCGGCCGCGAACCGCTCGACTTTGAAGTCGCAGTAGTGTGAAAGGGGCCTAAATCTGAATGAGTGCCTCTATGATATCTCAAAAAGCACAGCTGTGATGCACTGTAAGGGTACATAAGTAAGGGATGCTCCAGCCCAAACTATAGAAAAACTTCAGACAAAAAAGGGAACATAACTATATCACATAAAAAACTTACCTAATACAAAGAGTAAACCATAGGGCCACATGAAAGTTCATTTGGAGGTGCTAGTATATATTTGCCGAAGGAATTCCATTTTTTCTGCTAAATGTGAACTTACACTTTAACTTTTTACTTGCCTCCCTGACATATTTTGAGAAAGTACTGCATATTCTAGATATACAAAGTTTTAAAAAAAATATATTATTTTTTTTTCTCAACAGCAACAAGGATTCGGAAGACCAAGTGTATATCATGCTGTGGTGGTCATCTTTCTTGAATTTTTTGCCTGGGGTCTCTTGACAACACCAATGCTTGTTGTGAGTATAATGATTAATAAGGTTTATTCTTCTCATGTTCTGTTTCAATTATTAAATTGCTGAAGGTATGAAGTGCAGACTTCCAAATCTTCCTGTCACTGACAAATTTCAGGCTGTTCTGATGGGGAAAGCTTAACATTTTCTGATTTCGGAGTTCTGGAACTTGCCAACCCCTCCCTACCTACTTCACATTTTTTTTAGCCAGTGGGACTGCTTATCATTATAATGGGCGAATAATAAGTGTCAACGCTGGCATGTAAAGCTCCTGGTTGCTATTGCAGCATTTTGTTTTACCTTTCTTCTCCAGACTGACAACTTTCTACTAGGCTTTCTAACTGCCCCCTAATCACTTCTACACTGCTGGGAACATGGCATTCTTTCTCCCATGCCTCATTCCCCCACCATGTGTCCCAAGCTTAGCTGTACCTCCTGGAAGCTCAGGACCTCCTTGTCGGGATGTAGATTGGCGGGAGATCAGTGAACATCCATTTGTTGATCTTCCAAGGGTTAGTATAAGGTCTCGTTCTCATGGGGTTGTTTTAATCTGTGAAGGGATGTGTCTATTGGTGTTACCTGCATCCCTGTGCTGGCAGTCACATAGCTTTCCATTGGGATGCAGCGGCAGCTTGGACACGGCTGCTTTTTGCAAATGTGACATCCGTGTAGGTGCACTGCCCCAAATACACCTTAGCCTTTGCGTCCCAATAGACAGCAATGGGATTGCTGATACAGAGATGAATGCAACACATGTGCAACCGTGTGTCGGTAAAACGTGGCCCTGCACGCAGCATGGATTAAAACGCCCCATGTGAACGAAGCCTAAACCAGGAAGCTCTTGGCTCTGAGCACTTTCAGGTTCAGAGCTGTAAAACCTGGCCACTCTGGGTGGGGAAGAAGCTGATTAGGCCCAGCCTGTGCTTGATCAGCTTTAGCAGAGGTTACATTAGGGGTCCCCTGATGTCTCCTCAAAGAGAACCTGTTACCTACACAATGCTTTCACATAGAAGACTTATCAGCCCCCTTGTAAAAGGCAAATGTTAAGTAAAAAAGGGGGGGTTGCAGTGGTGGGACAGAAGAGCAGGGTGGCACAGTGGTGGGGCAGATGTGCAGGGGGTTACAGTGGTGGGGGCAAATGTGCAGGGGGTTACAGTGATCTGAGTTGTGAAGGTGCATGAATTGGGGGTGATCTTAGGTGCAGAAATTGGGCCTGATCTGAGGCGTGAGAGTGCAGGATGTTTCTCACTACTACTCTTAGTAGTTTACAGCATTTGCTTTATAAAAAATCCTTTTCGTGATTGAGAGTGTGAAGTTTAAATTTTTTTGTTATAAAATTGGCACGTTCAATTTCTTTGAAAATATTTTTTGGCACACTGTGCTCAAAAGGTTGCCTACCGATACCCCTGGGTTGGAGGGTGTGCTCTACTGTTGCAAAAATGTTTAAACCTTGCCAAGAAAATATTTTCACTATACAAGGACGTAAAGGGGTTGTAAAGGTAAAAGTTTTTTCACCTTAATGAATTAAGGTGAAAAAACATCCGACAATACCGGCTCCCCCCGGCCCCCCCGTTTAGCTTACCTGACCCCTCGAAAGTCCCGCGCTCGCCCCCGACATCCTTTTCGCCGCTCAGCCTGGCCGTTGATTGGTTACAGTGGATGGATTAAAAGCAGCGCAGCCATTGGCTCGCGCTGCTGTCAATCACATCCAATGACGCGGCGCGCCGGGGGCTGTATCACTGGAGCACGCCCGCAATCACTCACCACCATGCGAGCTCGCTTACATATAGGTGGTGAGTGATTGCGGGGAGGAGCCGAGACAGCTGCCGAGGGACCACAGAAAACGAGCTGCACAGCGGAGGTAAGTATAACATGTTTGTTTGTTTTGTTTTTTTTCCTTCTCTTTAGTGATCCTTTAAGCTGGCCATACACATTATCATCTGCTTGTACAATTTACCGAAAAAAATGTAGTATTAGGATTTATTTATGAAATTAATTTAGTATATATCCAGTTATGTTTGGCCACGCACTACATCTACATAGTTCTTGTCAGATCCAAAGGAGGTTGTAGAATCGGACTCTTACTTGCATGGCCTTTATTCATGGTAACAGAAATGTATGCTGAAATATTTTTGAAGGTAAGATCTCAGGGAGCTGTAATCATGGTTTACCTATGAAGTCAGGGATGTGAAACAAAAATGCAGCCAGTAAAGTCTTGAAAGTTTGAACCCCATACTGCATGCCTGCTCTAAGTCCATAACTTTTTCAACTATTGACACCAGAAATTGCCAGCTCTCGTATTTTTTTCAGCACAGGTTTCCAGTAAAGTGCAAGACAAACTTAATGTAACTTTTCATACTTCAGCAGCAAGCCTGCAGTGTTGAGGGGTAGCAAATTCATTGAATCTGTAGTTTCTACTGCCTCCTGACTCAAGCAGAACCTAATGTTAATGCTTATACATTTCTATTCTAGTGGAGAACTTTAACTGAACCCCAATTTACATCAGGACTTCACAGGTACATGTGTAGTCTGAATGTAAATTGGGGTTCAGTTTGGGATGAGCATATGAATGTGGTATTGGGGGGTCTCTAATTTGTCTACTAGTGGAACATTATAGTTCCAGCTACAGTGCAGATTTTTACATGGGAATTCTTATTGTCAAAATTTTGTAGTAAAGCCATTGGACTGAGAATCCGGAGAAGTTTTGCTGGGTTTCATGTACATTTCAGCCATTTTGATTTCTTTGGAAACCCCTGCTTTAGAGAAAAGGCAAACTCTGGCCTTCCAGTTGTTCAGGAACTACAACTCCCATCATGCCTAGTCATGGCTGTGAATTTTTGAGTTTTACAATGCTTCATGGGATGTGTAGTTCCGCAACAGCTGGAGTGCCGTAGTTTGGAGATTCCTGTTCTAAAGGATACAGAATGCCAGTGAGAACATAACACTCACCAGTATCCAAGTCACCACTGAGATTTGCTATCCAATGCACACAAATTACTCTCCAGTATCCTTTCACCCCTAAGATCTGCACTCTAGTACACACTGCTTTCTGCACGGTATCCATTTTGCCAGTGAAATCTACATTTCAGCAGTCACAGCTGACTTGTCAGTATCCATACCACCAATGAGAGACCTCATACTATTCTATTAAATGCTGCTTTTTCTAAAACAATTCTGTCGGTTACCTAATAAATCTGGATGTTATTATATTTAAAATAAAGATGTGTCACACACCCTACAATGTGATTGCATAATCTAATAAAGTCAATTTAAACTGTAGAAAAAGGACTCAAGTTGTTTAAACGGATCTTGGTCAGATTGTAAACATGCATGGCAAGTTTTAATTGGTGAAAATTCCAAAATTGAAGTATTTTAGTGCCACCAATACAAACAAAGAAGTATTGTCATTTTTAGGAACCATTTTAATTTTGCCTTTCAGCGCATATTTAGTCAAAAATAAATTCTCAGTTCCTCATCTTAGGTTTATTCGATTTTATATTCGCTTAAATGATGGGATTTCTAAATTTGTGTGGTCTCTGTTTTCTTAGGTGCTGCATGAAACATTTCCTCAGCACACGTTTTTAATGAATGGCCTCATTCAAGGAGTAAAGGTAATAAATGTTCTGAATTTTGTAAGTTCACTGTTGAGCTTCAGTTGTATGTAGGATTAAAGGAAACCAGGTCTCTTTCAGTAGGTAACCAGAGGTGATTGAGTCTTTATCACATGTGCTGCTTTGAATATTAAAGTTTGTGCGACTGAGCATGTAACCATGAATATCTTTTATACTGAAGGTTGCATTTGCTGAGTGTGTCTCTAAGGCCCAATACACACTATCACTAAAAACCGACGTCTGAGGTTGGAGCTGTTGTACTAACAATCCAATGTTAGTACAGCGATTTCCCCTTCTAAACTGTTGTATTGTGTTCTGACAGGGGGACAGCCCCCCACCAAGAACACTCCTGTCAAAGCCATTGGCTCAGAGCGCTGATCATGAGCTGGTTGAATGCTAGTTTTACAGCATTCTCGTCCGACAGAAGCCTGCCAACGGCTGGCTTCTGTCGAACCAACTGCCAAACACACTGGCTGACTGTAGAGCTGCACGATTAATCGTATGAGAATCGCGATCTCAATTCACCCCCCCGCGATCCTGGATTACCGCAAATTTTAGTATTGGGCAGATAAGCAGGGACGGATCGGCACACACGTGATCCGCGGCGCGCCGGGGGATGGCAGAGCGGTAAGACACACATTGAAACTGTCTCCGCTCTGCTCGCATACAGCCCCGTCTCCTCCTAACCCCACGCTGTGATAGACAGAATGCGGGTCCAATGCTGGGATGTGTTCTGTCTATCACAGCGCGGGGTTAGGAGGAGGCGGGGCTGTGTGCGAGCAGAGCGGAGACAATTTCAACATACGCCCGTCGAGTCTGTCTCCTTGTCCCTGCCGCCTATGTACACAGTGAGAGGGGAGTGCTGTGCTCTTCCCATCTCAGCTGTGACAGGAGTTCTAGCACAGTGCTAATGCTAGAACTCCAGTTTTAAAGGTGACAGGGTCAATAAAGAGAACCTGTCTCCTCCAATTGCTATCACACAGGGAATGGTTTTCTCTTGTGTGATAACTTTATTGCCAAGTGAAAAAAAATTGAAGAAAAAAAAAAAAAAAAAAAAATTTAATTAATAAAATAAAAAAGTAATTTAAAAGTAAAGAATAAGAAAAATAATATTAAAAATAAGAAAATTATGCAAAAAAAAAGTAAATGACAAGCTACGCCCTGGGAGTGGACTTAAAATACCGGCAACCACTGTCCCTTATAATATATTATGAATATTATCACAGTCAGCTACCCCAGACTCTGGGGTAGCTGACTGTGGTAATATTCATAATATGGGTAGCTGACAGACTGGTAATATTCATAATATATTATAAGGGACAGTGGTTGCCGGTATTTTAAGTCCACTCGTCTACACTTAAATTTTTATTTATTTTTCAATTTACCTTTTTAAAGAATCGTGAGAGAATCGTGATCTTTGTTCTAAGCAAAAGAATCGCGATTCTCATTTTTCCCAGAATCGTGCAGCTCTAGCTGACTGTCGAACTATTTTTACTGAAGTGGCCCATGTCGCCTGACATTCGGTCTGTGTGTACTAGGCTTAAAAGAATGTTGTATGGCAAAGGGAGCAGTTGAGAGCTTCTGGTTTGCACGGATTCCAAGATAATACTGTCTCTAGTGATTCTTCCTGTGCCTACGCCCCTTATTAGCAGCCAGTTCATATTGGGGTACATGAGAATAAGAATAGAAATATAGGTGCAGTGCATATCTAGTGATTGAACAATTTAAATGTATGCCTGTCAGCAACACGCCAAACTGTAAAGAAAGATTTAGGATGACAGCTTTCAAAGACAGCTTAGCACTGGCAGCTGCCATATTTTTTTTCTTAACCCTCCCCAATTGCTTGGCCTGGGTCTGGCATGCAGAATGTGATGACGTGTGCCTAACCAATTTGTGTGCACATACTGGGGCCAATTTAGACAAGAGCCAATGATGTCTTTGGAGCGTGGGAGGGAACCCCACATGAACACAGGAAAAAAAAATAAACTTCATGCAGATAGTGTCCTGGCAAAGATTTGAACCAAGGTTCCAGTACTGCAAAGTATAAGTGCTAATCACAAAGCCACTGTGCCACCTAGCAGCAAGGCATATATGCTGGCCGCTAAGCCTCTGTGCTGCCTTTTACTGACAAGTATCCTCTACGTAAGGTTAATGAGCTTTAATAATACTGTTGACTTTAAGAAATTTCTCAAGAAATAAATGTTTGACAGAAATGTGTGACTATAAATTTTATATTTAAATGATCACTCCTGATTCAGCCAAAAAGCAGTAATTATTATTTTGATTTTAAATCCTAAAATTAATTGCTGTACTGTTTATAGACTACAATTTTAATGTATTATGCTGGTTAAACTGAGTCATTTTTTACACCTACTCCTTTTTTGTTTATGGGATAAAACGTTTGATATCACATTTTATATTTAGCTACTCTGTTTTAAAAGAGAAGTATTGGTTTGGCTTTTTTTCCCCCATCATACTTACCTAGGTGTATGCAGCATCGGTCCGATGCACATCTGTCCCCCCGGCGTCTCTGAACTGAGCGATGGAACATCACTGATGGCTCGGTTCTCTTGGCTCTTCCTTCACGCTCACTGGAGCGCTGAGCTGTGGAGGGGCAGGGAGCGGCCATCTTAGCCCCTCAGCGGCTCCCTGAGACGGTCATCAGTCCAGGCATCTTCTAGATCCAGACTCCCAGAGTCGGGATGACGCGGTGCCTGGACTGATCTGTGTGACGTCAGCAGAGAGTGGACTTCAGACCGCTCTCTGCTGAAAACGGGTCACAGGAGTCCAAAAAGAATTGCACTCCTGTGACCCATAGGAGAAGCCCAGCCAAATGAGCTCAGGCTGGACTTTTCCTTTACTAATTTCTGTCTAAGGCTTTGATTTCAGCTCAAACTTTGCTGTATTTAATGGTTTTAAAGGGGAGTGTACTTTGGTTTCTAGACTTGAAATTTGGCATCGCATGGGGCAACATACAACATGCTTCTTGCACAGTTCCAGGTTTGCAGCAACTATACTATCCCTTTTTGCTAACCATCACTATCAAACTAGATCAACAGATGCTTCTACTGGCATCCTTTTTTTATTTTATTTATTTTTTATTATGTCTTTAGTAGTCCCTTCACATAATCCCACTATGGGAGCGAGGTTTCAGTTATATAATGCACCAGAGACATGAGACTGCTTTACAACTGGACAGTATTCCCATTGAAATTATTTTAATTTATCTTTCATTTGTAATATTCCTTTCTCTTTTCGTCCATGGCCGGACACAGCCTTCTTAAGTCTTGACAGTTGGGTTATGTTCCTGTTCATAGGAGAGGACTAGGCAGACATGTTGGATATTTCAATACATGCTACTTTAACAGAGTTGAACAGCACCGCCCAGGGGCAGAGTTGAACAGCCCTGCCCAGGGGGCAGTCGCTCCACACATAACCCTCCGCCCTGCAGCATGCAGCCTCAATTTTTTTTCTGCCTAGCAGAGGAGATGGACGTGGCTCGCTTTGGGCCCAGAGTCCTGAGGAAAAATTTTGTTTTATTATTTTATTTATTAAATTTTATTTTATTGTTGAGATTCTTCTATCAACAGTCGGCTGGGCAACAGGTTGGATAATATAGATCCTCGTAGTCTTCCCAGTCCGACCATCGAGCGTGCAAACCTTGCTGAGGCGTTGGGTCAGTTCACAACATACCCCATGGCTCCGGGGGTGGCCGGTGAGCTTCTGCTCCAGGGTCCACATATCACTGGGCTGCTTTCTGTCATAATCACAGTGGACCGCGCCAACCGCTACTCCGTACTGCTCGGTTGTAGGCCTGTCAGGAACGCACTAGCAGGTCCTCGTTAGGATGGGTAAGTACAGTTCCTCCTTGCTCGGCAGGTGGGAACAGCTGGGTGTTCCTACGAATAGGGGGTTCTCCTGTCCTGTCCTCCCTTTCCCTGCTCTCTTCCCCTTTTACTCCCTCTGTCTTAACGGGGCTGGCTGCGACCGGGACGTACCTGTGGGGACTCCAGGTCCTGGTGGGGGTCCGGGGGTGTCGGGGCCCGTTTCTCTGTGGGGAGATACTCTGCTCCGGGGGTAGCCATGCTTGGCCTTCTCATCCACATCGCGGTGCTCGGGCGCCATTTTAGGGGGTGTTTTCTATTGCATTGATTTGCCTATTGGCGGCCATCTTGCTGTGGTCGCGCTATAGCGCAGTTGTTATTGCAGGCGGCCATTTTCTTGTGGCTGCGCCCTTTCCTTCTCCCTGAGGCGTCCGGCGGCCATCTTTGGTGGAGGTTTGGCCTCTAGTGCTGGCTCCTGGATGGCACAGCACAATTCTCCTCAAAGCTTCCTCACTGTTTCCTCACACACTGCTTCTAGAGCAGCATGGATAATACAGTGATACACAGTCTTAGTGTATAGAGGCAGGCAGTGGCACTGAGCGGTCTCATTCTGGGCTGGTGAGTCCCCTAGGTGATCCTCCCGGTCAGTGCAGCATGGTGGGGGGACTTTATTCATTAATTTTGTCTAGTCCCTGAGAGCTTTCTGTGTGACATGGAGCCAGTATCTGAGAGGCAACAGCAGAGCCCCTGCACCTGCGGTTTCCCGCCATATCCTGGGTAATGCTCTGACTCTGACAGTCCGCCCGTTCACAAAGCGCCCTGTGAGTCGCGCATGCGCAGTAGGAAACAGGCAGTGAAGCCGTAAGCCGAAATCGCGGGCGCCTAGGACAGGTAAGTGTCCTTATTAAAAGTCAGCAGCTACATTGTTAGCTGCTGACTTTAAAAATAATAAAAAAATCGTGGGTGGAATCCCGCTTTAACAATCCCGGCATTCCAGGAATGTAACTGTTGTTCGAAACCGTTAAATCTATGGATTTAGTTCCACTTTGTGATTTACTGCTGTTCAGGGGTCATGGCAGCCTCCAGCAAGGAGAAACGGGAACAATGCTGGAGGCAATATACAGCACACTGTAATTTTGGTAGCAAAAGTATTAAATGTAGAATGTATGTTCCTTGCTAAAGAACATTATTTTTATCAAATTGTTATGGGTAAAGTTCCGCTTTAATTTAAATTTTATGTACAGTGAAAATAATAAAATACAGTAATATTGTACATTGAATCTGGTTGCATTACAACAGCCTACACGTAATGTATTATTGTAACAGCTGGATATATAAATGAAATGTAACAAGAAAATGTTCTTTATTATTGTACTTTTTATAGAGGAGAGACAAGGTCCTATATAGTCTGTTAGTATAGGGCAGTACAACAAAACAATACTCCTGCGCTCTGATGTCTTGGTGTATGCGGGGCGTGTCGATCATTCCTCAGTAAACAGGCAACACTTTAGGAATCTTGCAGCCCTCCTCAGAACTATGGGTGTTCATACAACTGTAAAAAAACAAAAAACAGGAGGGCGCACCGACCTAGTGTATTACCAGATAAAATCTTTATTAAAATGTATAAAAACAGCAATGGTCCTACTCACAAGCAGAGCGTTAAAATGAGCTTTTTCTAGTGACCAGCCTGAATCATAGGACGACTGAAGTTAAAACTCGATGACCAGGGAGATAGATGGTACCTCAAATGTGCTGGACGGCTGACGCGTTTCCGGGGCGCACCCCTTTCTTCAGAGCCTACACAGCTTGTGGTATCCTATTCTCATGGATAACCCCACACATATAGATATACACACACTCATGTCCACCAAGGAGGCCCCGACCCATCGTCCCCACCCCAATAGGCCCCGCCCCTACAAACTCCACCCCCAGAGGTGTGTCTCATGATTAACCCATAGGGGTGAATCAGAAATTAAATATAATTAGACATGCTATGTGACACCAATTGTGCACTAGAGTAAAACAAATCATTTCACATCATAGATACATATAAAATAGTGGTGGAGGATAGAGGTTCAAATTCAAAGGACCAGTATGCCACTAATGATCAAAATACTCCTAGCAAACTTGTACCCAAACCCCCACTGATCCCGCATCACAGGGTGACCAGGTAGGCTAGTAGTATACAACAGATATGTAACAAGCATCTAATTGTGCCCGAACGAACCGCTTACCGTATGCAGCAGGGGCCAACAGTAGATGCAAAGGTGTCCAATGATCTGCCAGTGGGAGAGATGCATCTAGGATTCCACTCACTGCATCCTATACCTAACCTTCTATTAAGGGAGAGAGGCACATTCGGAGCTTTGGACTAGAAGTGCGGGTGTTACAAACTTTTCCACCCGCACTTCCTGTTTGTCAGTGGTGCGGCCTGATTGGGCGAATGCCAGGCCTCGATCTGGATGCCGAGTCGG
Organism: Rana muscosa; assembly: GCA_029206835.1. NCBI lineage: Eukaryota > Metazoa > Chordata > Amphibia > Anura > Ranidae > Rana > Rana muscosa. The sequence goes on along the minus strand of CM055116.1, from coordinate 790,957,044 downwards.
AAGTGCGGGTGTGTTTGCGTTCCACCCGCAACTTCCGGTAGCACTACAGTGAATGCGCTCGCCCCTCCTATCACTCCTAGGGGCGGAGTGCAGAGGAGGCTTGTCCAAAGCATGGAATGGGTCGCAATTGCCTAGAGGTGTGGGTGTCACTAGCGTGTCTACCCGCACTTCCGGTCGCGTCCCTGTTTGTCTATAGCACAGCCTGATTAGGCAAATACCAGGCCTCGATCTGGATGCTAAACTGGAAGTGCGGGTGTGTTTGCGTTCCACCCGCAATTTCCGGTGAAACCACAGTGTACACACCCGCTCCTCCTATCACTCTTAGGGGCGGAGTGTAAAGGAGGCCTGTCCAATGACAAGGAAAAAAAAAAAAGGGGGGGGGGAGAGAGGAGCCTCCTCCATGCACACACGCACATGCACACCCATACAAAGGATCCACAGATACGTACAGTGGGTCTAGTACATAGGAAAACTCCTACCTGGTTTCTTTGCCAAAAACATTCCCCCATCACCAAAGTGAATTTGTGGGAAACAACATTGATGGACTATCTCCATGGATAAAATAACTTTGTGGGACAAAGGTCCCATTTATCCCCACTGCCCCACAATTATTTGCCGTGAGGAAAAGGGATACACGTAAATCTCTCCCCACATGTACTTATGCAAAACACTCCCACAGATGATACATGGTGGACCCACTGTACGCTGGACCTACCAAATGAACCACGCCGTATAAATATTATTAATGGAGTTGAACAAGCAACCCTTGAACTACACTCTACCAAGAAGCACCCACATAGTGTAGGGTGCCAGTGGCGTGGACCCTAGTAGGTCCAGAAGATGTCACATAAACCTGAATAAACCAGCTGTAAATATGATGTGCATTATAGCATTGCAAAAATGATAAACAAAAAAGAAAACAAATTATTATTATTAATTATTATCAACAATAATAATCATGTTCCCAATATTAAATATAAACCCCAAAGGACCCAAAAAAGCCTTAAAACTCTCTCTTCTAAATCCTAAGCCTACTAGAAATATTCTCTTTATGTACCCTGGCATGCACGACCAATCAACTTGTACTAATGGTGTGAAGTTCAATTCCCTCGTTGAGGCCCTGCGGGGCCAAAGTCCCCAAGGTGAAGATCCAGAAAGCTTCTCTCTTACATAAAATCTGATATTTCTTGCCACTATCTAAATTGCTAGGTATAGCTTCTATGCCAAAAACCTTCAGACCATCTATGCTACTGTCATGTAGTTCCTTGAAATGTCTCGGAACTGAACACTTGTCCTTTTCCGTGGTGATGCTACTCCTGTGTTCGTTCATCCTGGTTCTCATTGGTCGACATGTACGGCCAATGTACATAAGGCCACAAGGGCAGATTAGACCATAGATGATAAATGGGGTACCACAGTTAATAAACTGTCTGATCTTATGACTTCTCCCATCTACTCCAATCACCTCTTTCTTCCTGTGGCACATATGTGTACAATTGCCGCAAATGCCACTTCCACATCTATAGGAACCTTTCTGGTCAAAGATAGTGGTCCAGGTGTTATTCAGTCCTTTGTTCTTGTTGTTCTTTTTGACCCTACTTGGGGCAATCGTATTTCGCAAATCTCTCGGTCTCCTAAATACCAAATTGGGATGGGGCGGGAGACTCAGAAAGGGATCTGATTCCAGAATTTTCCAGTTCTTCTTGAAGATCTTTTGGATCGTCGGTACTTTATTATTGTACCTCGTGCAGAACCTTGTTTGCGCTGGTTCATTTTTCTCCCGTTTCGTTTTTATTTCATCAATATCTCCATACAAGTGTAGAAATTTTTGGAAGGCTTCCTCTATATGTCCTTCCTCGTAGCCCTTCTCTTTGAATTTATTCTTCAAAATCAGACTTTGATCTTCATAGTCCTTTTTTCGAGAACAGGTGCGCCTAAGCCGACAGAACTGACCGAATGGAATATTCCGGATCCATCTTGGGTGATGGTGACTCTGAGCATGTAGGTATGAATTGCCTGTGCTAGGTTTAAAGTGCGTTCTTGAATAGATGACACCATATTCGTCGGCCCTCAATTCCAGATCCAGGAAAACTAGGAGTTCTTCGTCTACTACATGGGTGAATGAAATTCCGAAAGGGTTATTGGCACAATGTGTCAGAAATCCATCGAGTTCTTCATCACTCCCATTCCAGATAATAAGGATATCATCTATATACCGAGAGTACAAAACTAAATTTTTCCCAAAGGGGTTGTTCGCCCAAATGTATTGGAGTTCCCAATACCCCATAAAGAGATTTGCGTAGCTTGGTGCAAACCTTGCCCCCATCGCCGTACCCCTCACCTGTCTGTAGAAGCAGTCCATGAACGTAAAGTAATTATGAGTCAAGGTGAATTCAATGCACTCAAAAATAAATTGTGCCTGTTGTGGGTTAAACGTGTGGGCTTTCGCTAGATAGTATTCGGTGGCTCGAAGGCCAAATAGATGCTGGATAGATGTATATAAAGATGCTACATCCAATGATAGCCATCTATAGCCCTTCTCCCACTTATAATTAGCTAGTATCTCCAGAGCATGGCCTGAATCTTTGATGAATGATGGTAAGTTAATCACTATATTTTGTAGGAAGTGATCAATGTAGCTCCCCAGATTACTGGTTAGACTGTCAATGCCCGCAACAATGGGTCTGCCTGGAGGTTTTTCTATATCTTTGTGAATCTTGGGAATATGGTAGAAATGGGGGACGACCGGATGTTTTGAGTATAAAAATTCATACTCATTCTTTGTTAAAATCTTGCTCGATAACGCCCTATCCAGAAGTTTTTTCAAATCTCCATTGTACTCTACCGTTGGATCCCAACGTAGTCTCTCGTAGGTGTCAGTATCCCCTAACAACCTAAGGGCTTCTTCCAGGTATTGATCTCTATCCTGTATAACCAGGCCACCTCCCTTGTCTGCCTTCCTGATTATGATCTCAAGATTATTCTTCAGGCTACTCAGGGGGGCTTCGATACCAACCTCATAGCCCTTATTGTATTTGCGGCTTCTGTCACCACACATTTTTCTGAATTCACGCATGACAACTTCATAGAAGGTGGAGATGAAGTTCCCCTTACTCCAATGTGGATAAAAGCTAGATTTTGGTCTGAAGTCTGTATGTCTAGTAGCTTCCTCACTCGGCAAGGCAAACAACTCATTTAGAGGTTCCAAGCCGCCTTCTTCATATAATTCCTCTAGGATCTCCAACATGCCTGTATCCTCAGATATATCCCCAAAGGTCGAAGTTGTTGTTTCTAAGTTCTCAGTACTTTGACCATTGATTTCCTTGAGCCTGAAGTGACGCTTCACCGTGAGGTTACGTATGAATTTATTCAGGTCGATGAACAGTTCAAACAAATTCGGAGGGCTTTCCGGGGCATAATTGAGGCCCCTTCTAAGCAAATCAAGCTCTTTTTCAGAGAACACGCAATTAGAGAGGTTATATATTTTGATGGTAGAATGATTTTCTATCATCTCTGTTCTCTTCTTTGATTTCTTGCCGCCAATTACAGCTGGTTTATTCAGGTTTATGTGACATCTTCTGGACCTACTAGGGTCCACGCCACTGGCACCCTACACTATGTGGGTGCTTCTTGGTAGAGTGTAGTTCAAGGGTTGCTTGTTCAACTCCATTAATAATATTTATACGGCGTGGTTCATTTGGTAGGTCCAGCGTACAGTGGGTCCACCATGTATCATCTGTGGGAGTGTTTTGCATAAGTACATGTGGGGAGAGATTTACGTGTATACCTTTTCCTCACGGCAAATAATTGTGGGGCAGTGGGGATAAATGGGACCTTTGTCCCACGAAGTTATTTTATCCATGGAGATAGTCCATCAATGTTGTTTCCCACAAATTCACTTTGGTGATGGGGGAATGTTTTTGGCAAAGAAACCAGGTAGGAGTTTTCCTATGTACTAGACCCACTGTACGTATCTGTGGATCCTTTGTATGGGTGTGCATGTGCGTGTGTGCATGGAGGAGGCTCCTCTCTCCCCCCCCCTTTTTTTTTTTTTCCTTGTCATTGGACAGGCCTCCTTTACACTCCGCCCCTAAGAGTGATAGGAGGAGCGGGTGTGTACACTGTGGTTTCACCGGAAATTGCGGGTGGAACGCAAACACACCCGCACTTCCAGTTTAGCATCCAGATCGAGGCCTGGTATTTGCCTAATCAGGCTGTGCTATAGACAAACAGGGACGCGACCGGAAGTGCGGGTAGACACGCTAGTGACACCCACACCTCTAGGCAATTGCGACCCATTCCATGCTTTGGACAAGCCTCCTCTGCACTCCGCCCCTAGGAGTGATAGGAGGGGCGAGCGCATTCACTGTAGTGCTACCGGAAGTTGCGGGTGGAACGCAAACACACCCGCACTTCCGACTCGGCATCCAGATCGAGGCCTGGCATTCGCCCAATCAGGCCGCACCACTGACAAACAGGAAGTGCGGGTGGAAAAGTTTGTAACACCCGCACTTCTAGTCCAAAGCTCCGAATGTGCCTCTCTCCCTTAATAGAAGGTTAGGTATAGGATGCAGTGAGTGGAATCCTAGATGCATCTCTCCCACTGGCAGATCATTGGACACCTTTGCATCTACTGTTGGCCCCTGCTGCATACGGTAAGCGGTTCGTTCGGGCACAATTAGATGCTTGTTACATATCTGTTGTATACTACTAGCCTACCTGGTCACCCTGTGATGCGGGATCAGTGGGGGGTTTGGGTACAAGTTTGCTAGGAGTATTTTGATCATTAGTGGCATACTGGTCCTTTGAATTTGAACCTCTATCCTCCACCACTATTTTATATGTATCTATGATGTGAAATGATTTGTTTTACTCTAGTGCACAATTGGTGTCACATAGCATGTCTAATTATATTTAATTTCTGATTCACCCCTATGGGTTAATCATGAGACACACCTCTGGGGGTGGAGTTTGTAGGGGCGGGGCCTATTGGGGTGGGGACGATGGGTCGGGGCCTCCTTGGTGGACATGAGTGTGTGTATATCTATATGTGTGGGGTTATCCATGAGAATAGGATACCACAAGCTGTGTAGGCTCTGAAGAAAGGGGTGCGCCCCGGAAACGCGTCAGCCGTCCAGCACATTTGAGGTACCATCTATCTCCCTGGTCATCGAGTATAGGGCAGTAGCATTCATGTAGGTACAATTATACTTTAAAGTGGAAGTAAACCCATTGATTTAAAGATTTCAGAAAACCGTTACATTCCTGGCATACCGGAATTGTTAACTGTCACATTTGCTTGTACTGTCAAACCATCCTATAGCTGGTGTCATAAATGATCACGTTTAAAAAAAAAAAAAAAAATACATTGCCAGCACATGCCAGGAATGTAACTCACATTGGTTGTGCTCTATACCAAACTGTCAAACCATCAAATGGCTGGTGTAATGACTGATCACATGTGCAGCATCATGGCAGTTGAAGATCAAACAGAGGCCAAGATGGCAGCTTCCTTGACTGACAAAGATAGGAGGGTTTACTTCCACTTTAAGAAGTTTAACAGTAATGGTACCATGTAAATGGTCAGACCTACAATCAGTTGTAACTGATATGTTAATAGTAGCAAATGATGAGGGATAAGAGAAGAGAAGGGTGAAAGAAAGATGGTAAGGAGAAGAGAGGGAGAGAGGGGAGTATCCCACCCTCCCTCACGGGACTCATCTAAGTGGCCTCTCCACAGACAATGTTATTAGGGAAGTGTGGGAAGGTGGAGGGTAATGCTGGGTGCTATCATTTTCCATTAAAACAAGACTTTGTTGTAGGACTATGTTTTTGTTTTTTTTGCTATGTTGTAAGGTATTCCATAATGTAATTGTGTTGATGGTTGTCCCCAATCAGTAATGCTTTGTGCTGTAGTGTGCTGTCTTGCTAAAAATGAAGCATGTGCTCCTTTTTTTTTTTTTTTGCATGTTTTGTTGCAATATTGGCTCATTCATTTGAAAGAGCTGCCAAAACACAACACATGTTCATGCACAAAAAAATTTGTTTAGTGCATGTACAGTAATGTGATGCAGCAGGATGCCAAGGTCTGAATCTACCTTAAAGCAGAGCTCCGCCGAAAATAAAATATTAAAAGCCAGCAGCTACAGCAGCTGCTGACTTTTAATATTGGAACACTTACCTGTCCTGGAGTCCAGCGACGTCTGCAGCAGAGGACAAGCAATCGCTCGTCACTCTGCTGCCCCCACCGCCATCCTCGGTGAGGGAACCAGGCAGTGAAGTTTTGCGGCTTCACTGCCTGGTTCCCTACGGCGCATGCACTAGTCACGCTGCGCCGTTCTCACTGGTCCCTGTGTGTTCTGGGAGCCGAGTGTCTCCCAGAACACAACGGGTATTCTGCGGGAAGTGACGTATTTCCCGCAGAGGACTCCCGGAAGTGGGTGCAAATACCTGTCTTAGACCGGTATCTGCACCCCCCCCCCCCCGAAAGGTGTCAATTGTGACACCGGAGGGAAGGAGGGTTCCGATGAGCGGAAGTTCCACTTTAGGGTGGAGCTCCGCTTTAAGGCTGGGTTCACACTTGTGCAGTGCGAATTCCAGCTCTCATCTCTGCAAAAAGATAAGAGAACTGTTCAGCAGATCATCTCCGTTTTAGCTGCGAATTTGGTGGCCTGGGAGAGAGGAGGGGAGGGGGGAGTGTAGTGTAGTGAGGAGAGGGAGAGGAATCCTGATGAGAACTGAACACATCTGCGAATCAGATGCGTGCCCATAGAAGATAATGGACCTGAATTCGCACCTGAGCCGCACCGCAATGCCTAGAAAACGCACACTTTTTTTGGAAATGCGCAGTGCGAATGCATCGCACATATGTGAACCAGCCTCATTGAAATCAATGTATTTTAAAATGTTATGCAAATTGGATGCGGTGTAAGCCGCAACCAATTCGCATAGGTGTGAACCAGGCCTAAAGTGGTTGTAATGGTAAAGAAAAATATCTGCCAGCCCCTCTATTCTATCAAGCTATCCTACACTGTGTAAATGTTTTTATAAAACAATGCCTATAAATACCTCATCTCATATCTTTTGTCTGGTCCCGTGACCTCTGGCCACTCTCCTCCTCCGTTCTACCACTCTCCTCCTCCGTTCTACCGGCTACAGCGGGAGGGGCCGCGATCCCTCTCTGAAGTCAGCCAGGGAGGTAACGTGACCGCTGTGCTGGCTGCTCAGCCCCTCCCGCTGTATTTAGCCCTTGGATGGGGGAGGAGAGTGGCCTCGTTTTATAAAAAACCTTTACACAGTGTAGGATAGATTGATAGGACTGAGGGGCTGACGGTAATATTTCTTTATAGATTTTCTTTTCTGTCCAATCTGCTATAAGAGAGCAAAATCTTCTTTTCTTTTTTATTTAGGGTTACAACCACTTTAAGTACTGTAGTTTCCCAGTTAACATCACATGATATGTCATTTTCAGTTTGGCCTAATATATGCAAGACCAAATGTATCTAATAAACTGAACAGAGATTCCAATCTTCAAATAAAGAGTTCTCTTGGCATTCTAGAGCACAAGATTTCTAATATACGAGTTCCTTTATAGCCTCATAACCCAAACATGATTACTTGTAAGACTCATTTGCCCTTTACTAAAATGGCATTGAACAGGCTTGATCATAGAATGTCTTCATTAGTTAAAACACTGGAATAGGTAGGTCCTAAAAACATACAGGAATGCTACATTGGTTGAATTTTGTAGAAATGTAAATGTGCCTAATATACATATGAAACAAATCAGGAAAATAATCAGATATACCACAGCAACTGCTAGGTTTAAGCCCAGTTTAATTCCTCACTTTTTTATTTTTTTTGAAGTCAGGCTGTCTTAACAAGTAAAGAAGGTGGCATCTTTTTGTTTTGTGTGTGTGTGTGTGTGTGTGTGTTTTTATTTTTTTAAATAACAAGCAAGCATGTCATACTTGTCTGCTCTGTGCAGTGCTTTTGCACAGAGCAGCCCTGATCCTCCTCTTCTCTGGTCCCCTGCCGGTGCTCCTGCTGAGTGCCCCCAGAGTAAGCAGCTTACAATGGGGGGTGGGCACCCAAGCAGGTGTGCTCCCGAGCACTGCTCTGCGTGTCCATTCACACACAGAACTGCGGCTCAGCACCGCCCCCTTTCTTTCCTCATTGGCTGTGATTGATAAAGCTGCTATCTCAGCTAGTGTGAGGGAGAGTCCACAGAGAGCCGAGGCTTTCGTGCACATCGCTGGATCGTGATGGGGCTTTAAGTTTTAGGGGGGTTTGGGGCTGCTGCACAGAAAAGGTTTTTGACCTTCATGCCAACACCGAAACATATCGGCCGAAAATGCCCTTTTTGGCAATTTGCCGAAAGAGAAATGTTACCGATGATGGCGCAGGGAAAAAGGGGCGTGGCCATCCCACCAGGTGCCGCACATGTTTCATCCTGGTGCGCCCCTTAGTCTCCCCTCCTCCTCTTCTCACTCCTGTCATACACATACAGTACACAGCCTCCCCAGTGCCTGGTAATGCATGTCACGTGGTGTGTCAGAGCTGGATCTGAATCGCTGTGCAGCCGATGTAACGATGTCCTCACCTCCTATGACACACGGCACAATGATTCCTAGCCTTGGATCAGAGTGCCGTCTATCACAAGAGGCGGTCTAGGAGGCGGGACATTGTTACATCGGCTGCACGGCGATTCAGATCCAGCTCTGACACACCGCGTGACATGCATTACCAGGCACTGGGGAGGCTGTGTATGACAGGAGTGAGAAGAGGAGGAGGAGGAGGGGAGACTCTAAGGGGCGCGGCGGGATAAAACTGGCTCCACGGCGATTCAGATCCAGCTCAGCCTCTGGCACACAGCATGACATGGGCACTGGCGGGCTGCACCTCATGGGCACTGGCGGGCTGCACCTCATGGGCACTGGCGGGCTGCTACATATGGACACAGGCACTGGTGAGGCTGCATGACAGACAAAGGCTGCTGCATCTAATGGGCACAGACACTGGTGAGGCTGCATGAAGGGCACAGGCAGGCTGCTGCATCTAATGGGCACAGACACTGGTGAGACTGCATGAAGGGCACAGGCAGGCTGCTGCATCTGACTGGTAGGCTGCATCTGACAGGCACTGGTGAAGCTGCATTGATCTCCTGTACCACGTCCCCAGTCTCTGACCATCTTCTTTACCATGTCCCCAGTCTCTGACCATCTCCTGTACCGTGTCCCCAGTCTCTGACCATCTCCTGTACCGTGTCCCCAGTCTCTGACCATCTCCTGTACCGTGTCTCCAGTCTCTGACCATCTCCGGTACCGTGTCCCCAGTCTCTGACCATCTCCGGTACCGTGTCCCCAGTCTCTGACCATCTCCGGTACCGTGTCCCCAGTCTCTGACCATCTCCGGTACCGTGTCCCCAGTCTCTGACCATCTCCGGTACCGTGTCCCCAGTCTCTGACCATCTCCGGTACCGTGTCCCCAGTCTCTGACCATCTCCGGTACCGTGTCCCCAGTCTCTGACCATCTCCGGTCACTTTCGTTATCGGTGCTTTTTCGGTTTTCGGGATCTTTTTATTTTTCATTTTCGGTATCGGCTGCAAGTTTTTAAATGTGTGATTTTCTTTTATTCGATTTGTTTGTTTTTCCCATAAAATAAACTCAGATTTGTCTGCCTTTTGAAATGCAGTCTGATTTTACACAGCCTTTAAAAGGGAACAGCTGTCAGTATAAATGGAGCCCATGATCTCTGTGCTGTATCACAGTGAACTTTTTCAGAGTTACGACTTCACCAGTAGTTTCCATTCTGAGGCCTAAAGCTAGTAATTATTTTTTCTGTGTGCAGTGAATTTGTTCATATGAACCTATTAAATCCCCTTTCTTAGCTCTGTCTTTCTGGGTAAAATCACATGAGATAAAGTGTGTGCTGAACATCTGTTTAGTTTTTGGCACACACCATTTCTATATCTTATTATTTTAACTGTGCTGAGAGTTTATTACTGCATTACTGGGGAATTTTTGTTCTGTTAACCCCTTAATGTGGAAGTAAAGACTAGATATATATATTTTTGCACAAATATTCCCATTATTAGGCCTATTACACACTGCAGCTTTGCAGCGATTTTTTTTTTTTTTCCTTTTTTTTTCCTTTTTTTTTTTTTCTGATCTAAAACACGGCCCATTGTTTGCAATGTGCCTGTACACACAGGTGCGTAAACCAGTGCTGCGTATTTTTGAGTATAAAAAAAATCAATAAAAAAAAAAACAGTTTTGCCGGTATGGGCAAATAAGCGCATATGAGCATAAATATAAATTTTCCCTAGGAATGTATTGTGCGTGCAAATGCTTAAACATACGTGCAAAACAAATGCCTGCAATTACGTCCAAAAAAAGGAGATGCTGGAACATCCGTACCATGTGCAAGAGTCCTTTAAAAGTGTAATTCAGTTTGGGTTTACATGTATTAAAACATCAGAAGCTCATTTCAACGAACAACTTAGTGCAGTTTTCCAGAGTTGGCATTTGGGGGTGACTCGGCAGCCATTGAAACCTCTTGGGGCCCCCCTTGGGTGAATTTATGGATACCCTTTTATACTCAATTTTTTGTCAGAAGAGTGGAAGGGTCAAGAAGGTGAGAGCTCTTGACATTGACATTGTATTAGACTGACCACATTTCCAAACTACCATTCAGGGACACCCTCCCTTCTCAAAAATCAGCTTGTGCTGTAACGAATCACAGCACAGTGATTGGACACAAGAGGCGGGATTTATGATTTCTCCAATCACAAGCAGGGGGTGGGATTGTGCTCCTCCAGACATTCCCGGCCAGGACAAGTACTGTCAGTGAGTAAAGCGGTGATGTGACAGCCTTTTTTGGGGGCATCAGATTGGCCCGGGGGGTGGCTGTGTCAGTTTCATTCCGGGACACTATTGTCCTGGAATGAATGTGCCCAGGACAGACCTGCAAAATGCGGGACTGTCCCGGGCAATCCGGGACACGTGGTCACCCTACATTATATGGTGCAGTGACTTTTAGTGAAATGATTTGGAGAGGTGGTATGTCAAAGATTGTGTTGGCTGTGAAGGAACAATGGGGGAGAATTTTGAGAAGAAAAACAGCTTGAAAGTAGCTGTATTTAGATGAATTCTACAGTTCATAGATGGTGGTTCTTATTTAGGCGTGACTTACCGTGGTCCACTTGGTTGTAAAATATGTGCTAAAAGGAAAAAGGTCAGATCAGTGTGCTGCCAGGTGGCCAGAGGCAAGCAAACTTATGGAGAGATAGTAATGATAGATAATCCAAATTCTCATCATAACATATTTGGGACGATTGAGGTGGGGGTGTGTGCGTGTGTTTGATTGTGAGCAGTGCTCCTCAGGTCACAAAATGGGCTTGGTCTGTATTCTTGTGTTTTGTAATTCAGTGCCATTGTGAGTGTGAGTAACTCTAGACTTTCTAACACTAGTTTTAAGTACCAACCTGCCCCTCTCCCCTCCTGCCACAGCCGATTTGACAACAGCTAGGTAGGAGATGGCTGATTCATAGCTGCCACTTGTCCCAGGTGCGAACACTTTCCCAGGACAAGCAATGACGAGAGAAATGCAGAGGGAGGGGAAACATATCAGCCACTGCTTTCTTTTTGCCTTTGCTTGTCTTGGGAAAGTGTTCACAGCTGGGACAAACTGCAGCTTACGAATCAGCCATCTATTTCATAGTGTATGGAGGCGATACGTCCAGTGACCGGGTCCACTTTCTCATAGGCCCCTGAGGCAAGAAACTCATGGAGGCAGTGAGGAGACCAGTGCCCAAGAAGACAATGAGTTGGGGAAAAATGCAGAGTGACAAGAGCAGGAAATCGGCTTATAGAGGGAAATGTGACTTTAATCCATCCTATTGTCAATTAAATCTTGTGAGCAGAGAGTGGGGGGCAGGGCAAAGCTGTACTGTCTGTGTCTATGGACACACACAGCCCAGCTCGGGAGTGAGCCCGCATGTCTGCCCCCCCCCCCCCCAAAAGAGGCCTCTTGCCATGAGGAGGAGCCAAGATCTCCTGTGGGGGACCCAAGAAGAGGAGGTTCGGGGTCGCTCTGTGTAATACCATTGCACAGAGTAGGTAAAGATAACATTTGTCTTTAGTAATGCTTTAACATTATAGTGCCATTTATTCTAAATTACATGCTACACTTTCAGTACATCATCAGTGCAGTGTATTGAAACCATGGCTTTTATGTAAATAGGGCTTTGGGGCTCAACCAGACAGGATAGCCATTCAAGTCATGACATAGAATGAGACGTGTAAATACCTTCTGCTGTTTTAAGCTGGCTATACTGTGACAGTAAGGCTCCATTCACACCTAAGCTTTAGCGTAGTGCAGCGACAGCTGCTGCACTGCATTTTTATTTTAGCTTTTCTTTGTTTTGTTTTTTGTGGCAAGTTTTTGGGGCGGCACCATTTATTTTAGTGTGCCTCCCTCCCTTCTGAAGAAGCTTATGTATCAAATCTTGGCACTGAGCCAGGAGTGTTTGGTGTTGCGTTTTTTTTTGCCGTGATTTTAGCACGTTTTGTTCGACAATCGTAGGAAAATCGCACCGCGTTTGGGGTTCCATTAACAAATCATGGCATCGCAAATGCGCCCCGTGTTTTGCCCCGGTTCTGGAATCGTGGGCAGAATTGCGCAATTACAGTATGCTCAACTGTGAAGGGAGCCCAAAGGTGCCCAGATATTGTGACTAATAATATCAGATATTAAGTAGCTGAAACATCTCCAGATCTACACGAGAAGCCCTTTACATAAACAAGTGTATTCGGGCAATCGGTATCAGTTTAGTTGTCAGTGCAGTGTGTGAACAAATAGAATAGTGCAGCGCTAAATAACTTAATAAATTCTAAACAAGTCCAAAAAGAATCAAGGAAAAAATGGTCCCAAAATTCAGTATGAACAATAACAAATGAAAGGAAAAAAGTTGCTAGATGTGGAAAATCCTCAAAAGTGATCAGAGTGCTTGAAAACAATATATCAATAGTGCTTCAATACATGTGTTCCCGTCACCAACTTCACAGGCCGCTCACCTCAAAGATTGGGTCTCTGAGCTAACAGAAGACCAAGACACACATTCCCCTTGGAGGGGTATAATTATAGATGAATCCTGTCTTCAGATGATCATTAACAAATGGCGATGCTCCTCCAAACATTAATTCTCAGCAGTATTCATGTAAAACATAAAGCCAACCATAGTGCTCTCTGTTTCATTTAAAAACGATCACATTTATTAAAAAAAATCTCACTTACCGTATTTATCGGCGTATAACACGCGCCCCAAGTCCATTGCAGACTTGTCACAGTGCAGCCTTGTCAGTGTCCATTGCAGCCTTGTCACAGTGCAGCCTTGTCAGTGTCCATTGCAGCCTTGCCCCAGAGTCCATTTCAGCCTTGCCCCAGAGTCGCCGTGCAGCCTTGCCCCAGTGTCGCCGTGCAGCATTTTAAAATTGGCGCCGAGACTGTGCGGACGCCGCCGAGAACGCAGGGGACGCAGGGACTGGGCGGAGCCGCCGCCGAGATACACATAGCTGAGTGTACTCGGCTATACTCGGCTTTTCTCGGCTCCGCTCACAGTCCCGCCGAGTCCCGCCCTATGATGGACATAACACAGGTCCAATGGCGGGACTGGGCGTGACTGTGAGCGGAGCCGAGAAAAGCCGAGTATAGCCGAGTACATTCGGCTATGTGTATCTCGCTCCGCTCCGCTCACAGTCAGCGGAGACAGCTCAGGGATGTGGGTATCGGCGTATAACACGCACCCACGATTTTCCCCTGATTTTCATAATAAATACGGTACATAAAAAGCACTGAGCCCAGTGCTAGGAACATGAGCCTCCTGTTTTATAGACACAGCGTCTTTCGGTTGCAAGCTTCTGGGTATTGCTGGATGGAATGTCACATCAGTGCAGTGTGTGACACACATAATGTTCTGCAGGGAAATGCAGATATAACCGCCCTCCCCCCCATGAAAAAAACTAGGCCACAGATTTAGGGCTACGTCACTGGAGATCATTGGCAGTATTGGGAGTTAGGATGCCTCTGAGACTTACAATGCCTACAGCTTCCTGCATGTACAGTACAGACTTCTCCCATCCATTCCAAGAGTGTGGCTCACTAATTCCACCCTGTGTGAGGCTGGTACTATCTTTCTGCCAGGCAGAGCCCTCTGCTAATTTGTTCCGGGGAGAAACATGTATGCAGACTTGCCATGTTGCTCATCAGCCATTTTAACTTCCAGACGCAGCCTAGTGGTATCAGATAAAATGGCAGACAAGAAAACTGACCATTTACTGTTACCATGCCACCATGCCGGCAGACAGTGCTTCCTAGCAGCCCTGCCAACTGGGATTTTCCCAACCCTGTGTTACTGTATGAATGTTAAAGCATTTGTTAACCACCCCAAAAAATGGATCCTGCTCCTTTTTAAAGCATGTTATGCAGCACAGTACTTGTGCTGTGTCATTTGGCCCCCTGTAACACCTAAAAACCTGGCAGATCCTGCCAGTTTCTACCCTCCCCTATGTTAACTGACCATGGTGTATCATGGCTGCTGAGCCCTGACACTGTGGCCAGTTCACATGCCTCTGTCATACGCAGTCCTGCTCTGTCTCCTGTGTCCTCCTCCCCCCCTCCCCTCCCTGCCTGTCAGCTAGTGACAGTGCCCCCCCACTACCTCCTGCTGCTTGAATAACACTAACATTTATACACCATCAGTACTGTCCCCTTTTGGTGTGTGTGTGTGTGTGTGTGTGTGTGTGTGTGTGTGTGTTAAATAAAAAAAAATCCTGTAAATTCTTTTCACAGCGGTGATCCACGATTACATGACTGGCCAGCTCTCTCCTGCATCTGTCAGAGGAGGAAAGGAGAGAGCCGGCCGGTCATGTGATCACGGATCTTGGCTCTTAAGGTATTTACAGCATTATTATTTTTTTCTATAAATCGCACACAGAGGGGGACACTGCAAAAGGGGACAGCGCTGAGGATGCATGAATGTTAGAGCAGCTTAACAACCACTTTAACTTTGCCCTAAATTTTTACTTAGCCTGACGGTTCTAGAAGCCATGTAAGCTTAAGTTTAGAAAAAGCAGGAAAGTGCCTGTAGTTGTCTTTAGCTAAATTGGATTCAAGCTACTTTTTCCTGTGAAGATTACAAATTGAATTCTCAAACAAATTTCCTGTGCACTAGAATGTTTTTTGTCTCTCAGTATTGCACTGTACTGTTTCTTTTTTTGTGTAAGCAACACAGCTTTTACTGAATATATTTGCTTCTGTTTTCATCAGCCTTAGACATTCGCTCTGCCATTCATTTACATTTCTAGAATGTGATGGAGAGACTAAGCACTGATAATGACTGTCTGGTTTGAGTATTCTATTCTAACATGCAATGTATCTTTAAGACAGACATCTGGTCTAGTGCAGTTGGCCGTTTTCCAGTCAAGTATCTCATGTGAGAACTGAAACTAATCAGCCTGTTCTGTGTGCTGCTAGAGAATCTGAAACTGCTGCTATCAGAATGCTTCTCAAAATGAGATCTTTGAGTCCTATCTGCATTTTCCTCCCTGTTGTGGCTGGATTTTGTTCCTGTCTAACTTTACTGATGTATATACGTTTGTGTATGCCGAACTGTAAACAAGAATGCAAACCATTTCTCCAATTTACCATTTTTTAAAAACGATTTAAAAGAGAAGTTAACCATTCATAACATGTTACTTGTTGCACCCCTATTTGGGGTCTAACGAAGGCTATGAATGTACCGACCCCCGTACCTCCCCGCTGTGCCAGCTAGCGGGGGTTCTTCTCCATCCGCTAGCTGTCAAAATGAAAAAAAAAAGTGGCTGTGCAGGGCTCTGCCCACCCGGCCACGTCACTCATTCACGTCACTCATTCACGTCGCTCTGTGAATGGGAAAACGACTAAGTCCAGCAGCCTTTGTGGCTGTCGGCTTGTAGTTTTCAACGAACTACCACAGCGCTGTAGTAGTTCATTCTTCCTGTCGGCGTGTATCGGCTTCCTCATACGGGGTATGAGAGAGCCTATACGCTGACGGGTCTGCAGGAGCATCAGAGATCTGCAATGCTTAACAGGCTCCTGCAACAAAAAATAATAAATGCACATTTTTTTACCTGCAAAAAATGTGCATTTATTTTTTCTGAAAAGATGAAATGATCCTTTTAACACTTAAATGATTCTTGTATGTATCTCTCTCTGCAGAGATGCTTCCTTGGTACTTCTTCCTCCCTACACCTCCAGCTATCAGTGCATGAAAACAAGGATGTCTGTAAAGCTGGACCTTGTAATGCCACAACCACCCCCTTTGATTCTGTTCTGTAGGGGATTATGGGAAAATAATGTGAAGATAGATTTACGGCAGTTATACTTGGTTATTTTCAAACACATGTACTGACGATTTATATGACTGGATTAAGACCCCATTCACACAGGGGCAACACGACTTCCAGCGCGACTTTGGGAGACAACTTGGACACGACTTGAGTTTGAATCACAGCGCGACTTGGGGCGACTTCAGTGTGACTTGGGGCGACTTAAAACACGACTGAAGTCGTCTCCAGGACAGGGGACTTTGCCAGTGGCCAATCAAAGAGTAATCGGCTCTGTGTGAGGGAGGGGTTTGCTGAGAAAACTATTTTTATTTCTTGTAAAGTTGCTTCAGTTAAGACAGGGGATCTGACTTGGAGGCGACTTCCATTGAAATCAATGGGTACAAGTTGCCTAGAAGTCGGATTGAAGTAGTACAGGAACCTTTTTTGAAGTCGGAGCAACTGCAGTAGTGTGCATTAAGACGGCTCCATTCACTTACATTTATTTTCTCATGCAGCGCGACTAGGGGTGACTTCAAGTCGGATCCAAAGTCGCCCCTGTGTGAATGGGCTCTTAAGGGTGTGTTTTTATACTTACCTTTAAAATTGAGTTTCACATTAAGGTCCCATTCACACCTCAGCATTTTGCAGCTTGCAGCTCCAAAACGCTGGAGGAGAAAAAAAAAATCAATTATTCTCTATGGCGATGGTTCACTTCTCCACTACAAATTACGGTACCTGAAGCCAGACGCCTTAAGCTCAAAGCTCTGGAGCTTTTTTTTGCAGCTTGAATCGGGCAGGTTGCGTGTTTTTGTTCCATAGAAATGCATAAAAATTATTGATATGACTGTTTTTGAGCTTTTTAGTGCAATTTTGCTCAAATGCAATAATTTAAATACAAATGAAAAATACATAAGTTTTTTTTTTTTTTTTTTTATGTATTTTGTTAACTCCAACCCTAAACCTTTTTAATAACTCTAATCCTAACCCAACAAAGTAAATATATAATAAATAAATAATTAATACATTTAAAAAAAAAAAAAAGTTAAACGAATAACGTACGAAAAAGTTGAAAAACATAGCAACAAATGATGAAACTGATTATATTTTTCTCTATTGGCTAATTAAAAATGTCAAGGCTTAAAAACACTTTAATAACGTTGTACTTAAACGCGCATACAAACGATCGAAAAAAATACGACGCTCAGTTGTGAATGCAGCCTAAAGAAGTCAGATTTCAGTTTTTTGGTTCTTGCTGCTGCTGCTTCTTACGCTTGTTTGTGTGTATGAATCCTGTAAAGTAGAAGAGCATCTTTCCTGTGTACGTCATACTGTATTGATGGGTGTGATGGCTAGCAGTCAGCATGATGCACAAGAATGCATTGGTGATGTGTACTGACATTACTGTCCACGTTTAATGGTAGTAATTTAGATGTTCATGAACATTACTAGGTGCCACATCAGCAGAACCTGTTTTGTCTGTTAACTCTGAAGTTCATGTATCATAAATCTAACAACTTTTCTCAGACATTTGTGGTTGAAACTGCCATCCTATACAAGTTGCGTACTAGTTTGAGCCGAGTGGCATGAAATGCATTAAAGCAGAGTAGGATTGATTTAAAACCCCTGTAATGTGTATGCCATTAGTGAATTGGGGAATGGTTCCTGAGATGGGGGTCTTGCCTTCAATGGACTAATAGCACCTTTATGGTCTGAAGTAGCTCTGTGCCTCTTTTAAAACATATCTTTGACTAGATCTTCTGTAATTTTACAGAAACATTAGATATGCAGCACCATCATTTTTATGAGACGCTTAGTGGTATGGTTGCAGATTAAGTTTTAGGTAGAAATGGGATAACTTACTGAATTTTTATTATTGCTGTCTTTATCCCCAGTGAGATTTTCATTTACTTCCTCCTCTCGTGACAGATGTAACTAGTACATGAAGTGAAGCAAATTTTCTGCTGGAGACATTAAAATCTATTCTAGACCAAATTAAAAAACTAGAAAATTAATTTTGGCATAAAAATGTGGTTTGTTGAACTGTCCATGTCATTGAGCAGATACCCTGTGACAGAGGGGTCACTTTGGACACAGGGTGAGCCAGGAAACCATGGACATTAAGAATATGGCTTGGATTGCTTGGAATTGAAATAGTAATATTAGTCCACAATATGTACTGGATGTTTTAACCTGAACTCAACAGGTTAATTGGGAGATGTGTTACCTGCCTGTGTGATGTAAATGAATCTAGGATGGCGCCTAAGGATGTTTCATTGTGTTAATTAAGTCTGTACTTGTGTGTATTGTAAAGTATCAGACAGTCTGGTGAATATAAAGGTCATGCATAGTCATTTAAACATAAAGGGGATTAGAACCTGTTGTCTCCTAGCAGACGTCAAAATAATGTGTATTGGGGCTTGTTGTGTTGTGGGTGGAGCTGGACCATTGTTCATTCAGGTTAATGCAGTATTGGATGTGTATAAGAGTTTCAATGTTTTTGGCAATAAAGTCAGTCTATCTTTGGACAGATAGAGTGCGTCTCGTTCTTTCAGAAGGATTAATTCCTATGGGAAGGGGTCGGCTGGCTGTGGAGTATCGGCAGTGAATTTGTGTCCAGGAGAGGGAAGAGATCTAAACGGCTTTTACCCCCTTTCGTATTTGGGGTGCCGTTACATACCCTATTAAAGTTATTCCTACCTTGAAAAATTCCATAAGTTATGCAGTACACATATATACAGTGATACCTCGGTTCAGGTACGCTTCTGTTTACGAACAACTCGGTTTGTGAACAGAAGAGTTCACAAAAATTTGCGTTGGTTCACGAAAACGAGCCATGGCCATCTTCCTTGCTCTGACACGTTCATGTTGGGAAGAGCAGTGCAAGATGAGACACTAAAGCCTGGTACACACGATCGGATTTTCCACGGACAAAGTGTAGGGCTTTTGTCTGAAGGGCGTTGGCCAGGAGTTTGTCCTGCATACAAAGGGCATAAATTGTTGGTCAACAAACACAAAACTAAGTGGTTTTTAAGCTCTTTAGCGCCACCCTTTGGGCAACTTCTGCTAATGTTGTGCTATGGTTAGCATTGCTTCTGAGCATGCGTGTTTGTACTTTGGAGTTTTGTCCGGAGGACTTCTGTACACACGATCGGATAATCCTGACAACACACATTTGTTGTCAGAATATTTTAAAGTGCTATCCAACATTTGTTGGCAGAAAATCCGACAACAATTGTCCGATGGAGCATACAAACGGTCGGATTTTCCGACCACAGCCTGCCATCACACAATTCCTATTGGAAAATCCGATTGTGTGTATGAGGCGTAAGGAGAACCTGTCCACTCAGATAGGGGTTTCTGCCCCCTGACTACCGTGAGGATGAGCTGACTTGATTGGGAATCATGGAAAAACAGTTCATATGAATTCTACAACTTTATCATGCCCTCGGATGATCTTTTCCTGGATGTACAGTGCTGTTTCTGGCCCCTAGATCATCCAACATTTTGGGTTTGGGATGGTTTCAAACAAGTATTAAAGAGGAGCTATAGTTTTTTTTTTTTTTTTTTTTTTTCTTTTTATAGATGTACACATGATTAACCTGATTTTACATTGAACCCTATGTGAAAATTTGCCTCGGTTCGCAACCAATTCGGTATGCAACCAGATTCGTTTCACTAATTAAGTTTGTGAACCGAGGTGCCACTGTATGTATGTGTGTGTGTGTGTGTGTGTGTGTGTGTGTGTGTGTGTGTGTGTGTGTAAATATATATATATATATATATATATATATATATATATATATATATATATTTATATAATGTAATAATTATTATTATTTTTTTCTCATGGATTCATATTTATATTGTCTCTTTTTTTCCTGTAGGGCTTCCTATCATTTATGTGTGCTCCTCTCATTGGTGCTTTATCTGATGTTTATGGCAGAAAGTCTTTCCTCCTTGTAACAGTTTTCTTTACGTGTGCCCCTATCCCATTAATGAGGATAAGCCCATGGTAAGTAGCCAGCTTTACTTTATGAGAATAAATGTGTTTTCAGCCCACGATCACACTGAGGACAGGTTTGAAATCATGAGAGTTCTGCTGAACTCGCACAATTTCAAACTGACATTTCAGTCCGACATCTGTGCGGGTTCAAACGCAGATGTCTATTGAAAATTGCCTCCGAAGTCGCCAAAAATTAGTGTGTAAACTACTTTTGGGAATCGGTACGGCGCGCAAAGTCGGCATGGCACCGATTCAGACGGTGCCATTGCCGGCAATAGGCTTTGTTTTGGCAAGCGATTTGACATGTCAAATCGCATGCCAAATTGGCCCAATGTGAATGTGGGCTTAAAGTCTGCTGAAGTCTGTTAACGCTTGTTTAAAGCTAGCTACTACTAAGGATCTTATTTTAAACTTCAGTATCTGCTTTCATCAGGACTCAACACGCGTTTTACTTCATACTGTGTCTTCATTTTTGAAGTCCTCCATAAATTAGAGGCTGCAATGTGGAGCCTACAATGACCTTCATGTTTAGGAGGGGAGCTTGGACATTAAATGAATGGAACTTTGCTTACTATAGAGTCCCAAAGCTAACAAAGCAGATGGCACATTTTTTTTAAGCATCTTTATAAATGTACTTAAAGTGGTAAAAAAATCCCAAAGCAAACATTAATTATGTTGCAGCTTAGATGTGGTGACTATACTAGTCTTCTTTTTTAGATTTCTTTCCATTATTTTCACCTGGTGATCTAGCTAGAAAGTCTGTTTTTAACAAAACATGCTCTCCTGCAGATGTAACAGTTAAGTTTGAGACAAACTCTTTACCACTGACAAGGGTGCTTACAACGGTCAGCTTGTTTTCATTTATGCAAAACACTTATCCCAAAAAGAAAAACTATTTTCTGTTCATGTTCTACCCATTTTTAGGGTGGGCTGCAACTCCCCCCCCCCTCAAATCCCCTTTCCGCTGTCACTTTTTAAAAAATGGCTTGCTTTACATGGCAGACATATTTGTAGTTTGAATCAACTGCTGGGTTGCCAGTCAGGATGCCTGTAATTCATTCACACTGCCTACAGCTCTGCAGTAACAGTTAGTACACGGGTACTGGCAACAGAGCTGTAGGCGGTGTGTGCAGGAGCCTGAAATTGCACCACGATCTGCTGATCACAGGTGCTATGCTTTCCAAGCTCCTGTTTTAAAATGTAATGCAATTTATTTATTTTTTACCTGCAAAAAGATGTCTTATTTATGTAAAGGTGAGCTTAGCCTTTAACAACTTCAGCCCCGGAAGATTTTAATCCCTTCCGGACCAGAGCACTTTTTACAATTTGGCACTGCGTTGTTTTAACTGACAATTGCGCGGTCATGCAATGCTGTACCCAAACGTGGGTTATTTTTTTCCGACAAATAGAGCTTTCTTTTGGGTGTATTTGATAACTGCTGCGGTTTTTATAAACTAAAAGAGTGACAATTTAAAAAAAAAAAAAAATTTTTTGCTATAATAAATATCCTCAAAAAATGTTTTTTAAAAAACAAATTTCTTAATTTTAGGCCAATATAGGCCTCTACATGTTCTTGGTAAAATAAATCGCAATAAACGTATATTGGTTGGTTTGCGCAAAAGTGATAGCATCTAAAAATTATGGGAAAGATTTATGGCATTTTTATTATTTTAATAGTAATGGCTACAAACTATGGGAGTGAATGGGAGGAGGCATTACGGCGGACACATCGGACACTTTTGACACATTTTTGGGACCATTGACATTTATACAGCAATCTAGTTAACATTAGCGGGCGATCAAGAGGGTTAAATGTGTGTTCCCTAGTTAGTGTTTCTAACTGTATGAGGATAGGACTGACTGGGAGAGGAGACAAATCGCTGTTCTTACATACTAGGAACCAAAAATATGTCTCCTCTCCCCTGACAGAACAGAGATTTGTGTGTTTACACACACAAATCCCTGTTCTGGCTCTCGTGCCCACGATCGCGGGTGGCTGACCGTGATTGGGTACCGGTACTACCAATACGTTGTTTTGCGGGAACGTGCTACTTTGCCAACGTATATCGGCGCGAGCTGGTCGGCAAGTGGTTAAAAAGTGTTATCTGGAGTATGGCTTCAATCTGTTCATCTAAACTTGCTAGTACATTTAACACTGCCTTTCCCTCCCCGAAGACTAACATTTCTGTTGCCCAAAGGTGCCCCTGTGCTCCTTCATCCAGAGTGGAGGCACCATAGGACAGGAACTGTTACTAGCTAGATCACCAGGTGAAAACAGAGGAAAAATTCTAAAATAAAAGAATGCAGCCACAGCTTCTGATTGGTAAGCTGCCATACAAGTAGAATATTTTGGTTCTTGGTTTATTTGTTGGTTGGTTTGTTTTGTGTTCAGTACTCCACCCTGACGGGTGTTTTTATGAAATTTGGAAAAAAAATGCTAAATGCTTTCTCAGTGCTTTGTACATGCGCATGAAACCGTGTGCTCAGAGCAGCAGCATTTACGATTTAAAATTTAAAAAAAATCAAAAATCTGCTTGGCCTATTCATTTGGATCTGGAGTACCGGTAATTTTAGTTATAAGTAATTGGCCAGTGGAAATGTTGTCAAGTTCTGAATGTAGTTGTGCTAGTAGTTGCTCATAATATGGCATTTATCTAATTTAATCTCTGTATCTTGGGCCAAGCAATAGCAGTGTAATGGAGCTGATTATCCAGATAAGCATACCAGCAAAGTGTTACTCTTTCGTTCATGGACGGACACAGCTTCCTATTGACAAGTGGGTATTGGCCTTCATTTAGGAGTGACTAGGCAGAAAACTTGTAGAAAGTGTTAACACACCACACCCTCTACAGCACCGCCCAGGGGGCGGACCCTCTGGGTATAATCCCTCTCTGCACCTTGCAGATCAGTTTTTTTCTGCCTAGTAAGGAGAAGGACATGGCTCCCTTTGGGCCCACTGGTCAGGGGGATTTTTTTGTATGTTGGTTTTTGTTTCCTGCGATCTTCGATCAACTGCCGACTGGGTGACAGGCTGGATCCCAGATCCTTGTAGTCTCCCCAGTTTCGGCCATCGAGCGTGTGCCGACCCTAGCTACGCGCTGGGTTTTCCACGACATGCCCGTCGCTCCACAAGTGGCCAGTGAGCTTCGCGCTCCAGGGCATGCATATGATCATTCCCTAGGGCTCTATCACAGCATGCCGGGCAGACAGTCCCCTCCGTGCGTGAAAGATGATCTGTCCGGAATGTCTTCCAGCATAATCCATGCAGGAAAGGTAAGTAGCTCCCCTGCTTCGGCATGGTGATTTGGCTGGACATTCCTGGAGATATCAAGTAAGTGGTTGTGGCCCTTTCTTTTCTCTCTCCCTGCCTTCCTTCCTCCCTGGTCTCTGGCTAAGGCTGGGTGCTGGGGGTCACCTGGGGGGCTCCATCTGGAGCGGGGCTGCGCTGTAGCTGTCATTAAAAATGTCATTTTTTTTTGCTTGCCTGTGTGTGCGCCTTCTCCCTCCATGCAGTCGGCGGCCATTTTCTGGTGGTCCACGCCTGTTTGGCCTCTGGTGACTGGCGGACATTTTCTTGCGGTTCGCGCCTATATGTATATACCGCCGCTCGGCGGCCATCTTTTTGTGGTCCACGGCCGCTTTTGCCTCTATTGACGGCTCGGCGGCCATTTTCTTATGGCTCACATTGGTTTTAATACGGCCATTAATAATACTTGGTGGCCATTTTTGCGGAAGCCTTTGGCCTCTAGGGTGCTTTTCACTGGGGCAAAATCATACAGAGAAACGCTGATAAGGATCAGACTGACACATGCAGGGGTGGGAGAGCATCTCAGGCGGGAGCAGACGGCAGCAATAGCGGTACAGTTTCTAAGGGTGGTGAGTCCTCTGGGAGACCCTGCATCTCTGTAGCAGCTAGGAGGGTGGCCTATTGATACCTTACCTTGCCTGGTGTCCCTGTGGGTGTCAGGCGCGTGGGTCAGCATGACCTCAGAAGCGGACATCTTTTTTCCCTGAAACACCTGAGTTGGCAGTTGGTGCCCCTGATGTATCTGGGGGTACTATGTCCGCAATCCTGAAGGCTTTGTTGCCCAGGTGGAAGCGGCGCATGGGAATACGGGGGGGTAGTAAACGCCCCCTTCCCCCGCCATCTTCTGGGGATAATTCTGATGCAGAACCAAGCCCGGCTGTGGCTCATGGCCCTGATTCTGATGCATCAGAGACTGCGGACCGTGACCGGTCGGACAGTGAGACTGGATCCAGGTCAACACGCGAAAAGGCGTTGGTATCTGACCTTATCACTGCAGTGCGGGATACGCTGAAATTGGTAATGCAGCAGAGACGGCGGTCCCCTTTGGGTTCCGTAAGCCGGCCCGCACTGCTAAGGTGTTTCCTTGTGTGTCTTATCTTGATAAGCTTTCATACAAGGAGTGGGAAAAACCCACTGAAGGGTTTTTGCAGCCCCGGTACCCCTTTGAGGAGAGTTCCTGAAAAAATGGACCTCTTCCCCGATAGTGGACCGTCCAGTGTCCAGACTTAACAAGGGGGCTCCTGCCTTCAAGGACCCTGTGGTCAAGAAGGCTGAGGTACTCGCTCGCTACCTATACACTGGTGATCTCAGTGGTGCGTCCAGCATTGGCTGGAGCCTTTGTGTCTCAGACACTTACTGAGTGGGCAAAGATGCTACTCCAGGGAGGCTCCTCCATGAGGTAGCTTTGGCCAACCAGTTGGTACAGGGCCTTAAGTTTGTCTGCGAATCGGACATGGATACTATCCCCTTGCTGTCTATAGCCTCGGGTTATGCGGTGGTGTTATGCCACCTGGTTTAGTTAAGTGCTGGTCTACGGACCAAAAAACTTCCAAGAAGGCCTTAATGGACCTGCCCTTTAGCGGTGACAGTCTTTTTGGAGCCTCTCTGGATGACATCGTTAAGGATGCCACAGGAGGTAAGAGCTTGCTGCTCCCGCAATCCAAAAAGAGGTAAGGAGCCACGCCATAGGCTAGGGCTCTCTTTCACCGCGCACAAGTGCTCTTTACTTGCCGCACTAGGCGGACGAAACGACCCCAGGCTGATAAAGCACCTGCTAAGGGACAGAAGCATCCCTGGGTTCGCAAGCCCAACCTTGCTTGCCTACCAAACAGAATTTTTCCCTCTAAACCGCCAGCTTCAGCCGACTCGTCGGGAAGTCCTATATGGTGCGGTTCAAGACCTGCTGATACACAGGGTGGGCATTCCTGGCTCAATACAGGAAAGGATTCAGGGATTCTACTCAAATCTGTTCGTAGGGCTGAAGACGCCATGTTGTCGATGCCCTCCATCCGGGGGATTTTCTGGCATCCTTGGTCATCAAGGGCGCATGCTTGCATGTTCCCATATGCGCCAGGCATCGGAGATGTCTGCGTTTAGCGGCCAGGGAAGACCACTTCCACTGGTGGCTCTCCCCTTTGGCCTGGCATCGGCACCAAGGGTTTTCACCCAGGTGCTTTCCCCGATTCTGGCCATACTACTAAAACAGCGTGGCATCGCTATCATGGGCAACCTGGACGTTCTTTTGAGGGCCACCTCAAACTCAAAATTAGAGGTGAGCGTGTCTATAACCTGTCAGACCCTCCGTTTCTTGGTTGAGTTCAGAACACTCAGAAGTCAGTATCGGTACCGTCTCAACTCCTAGGGTTATCTAGGTGGATCTAGGGTTGATTCTGGCAAAGGTTTATTCCTCCCTATGGGAAAGTTGCAGACCCTTCGGTCTGCGGTGCGGCAGTTGACATCCCAAGATGGTTGTCACGCCATTTTTTTTAGGCGAGTCCTGGGCCTCAGGGTAGTCTCTTTCGAGACGGTACCATATGCACTATTTTACACGCAAGTGTTACAGAAGGTTATTCTGTCCAGAGGGTCAAGTGCCCTTAATCCGTGGATTGTCAAAATCCGGGTAAGCCACCTAGTCAGGACCTCCCTAGTTGGTGGCCGACATCGCCAGCATTTCTGTCTGGGAAGTCGTTCCTTCCTTTTTACTGGATGGGGGCCACAGCGGACGCCTGTCTTCCCGGTTGGACAGGAGTCTGGGGAGTCAACCTGGGTCGCTGGACTCCGGAGGAATCCCACTTACAGATCATTGGCCTGAAATCCGGGCCATCTGGCTTTGCCTCTCCACATGGTCTCGGAGGCTACAGGTGCGTCGGAGTCAGAATCCAGTCGGACAAACGCCACAGTGGTGGCGTATGTCAATCATCAAGGAGGAACAAGCAGCTCTGCTGCAGCATCAGAGGTTGCTCACCTCCTAAGGGGGCAGAAAGGAGCATATCAGGACTGTCGGCCGTATATTTTCCGGGTGTGGGAAACTGGCAGGCGAACTACCTGAGTTCCCAGATGCTGGACCAAGGAGAATGGTCTTTTACACCCGAAGGCGTTTCAGCTCCTTTACCAGAGGGGAAGCACGCCAGTCATATCTTCTGGCTTCTCGACCCAATCGGAAGGTATTGAGGTTTGTGGCCAGGTCAAGAGACCCATGGGCAAACACGACAGATGCATTGATGGCACTGTGGAGTCAGTACCGGCTAATCTGTGCCTTTCCTCCTCGGAAGCTCCTTCCTCATCTGCTTCGCAGACTGGAGGCAGAGAGGATTACAATGGTCCCAATTGCTCTGAATCTCTGAATTGGCCTTAGCATCCTTGGTACGCCGATCTAGTGCGTCTGGTAGATGCCTTTTGACATCTACCCCTAAGGACCTGCTGTCGCAAGGTCCCATACGCCATCCTGTTTTTTTACAGCCACTGGCTTAACGGCATGGCTTGAGAGCCAGGTGCGAAGAGACCGGGGCTTGTCAGACTCGGTGATCTCTACCATAAGGAGTGCTCGGATATCATCCACTTGGAAGACCTGCATATCCATTTGTGAGGAAATGAGGTGGCATCCGCATACTTATTTGATTCCAGAGTCCTGCTGTTCTCAGCAGGGAACAGGCCAAAAATTTTACTTTAAGTACAGTTAGGGGGCAGATGTCTGCCCTGGCTGTCTTTTTCAACGACCGCTGGTGGCTCACTCTCTAGTAAGAACGTTTGTACAGTGGGTTTGGCAGGCGGCCCCTCCGGTCCACCCTCCACTACCTCCGTGGGGCTTGTGTAGCAGACGTCCTTTTGGCGTCTACCACTACGAGAGGACCTGCTATCGCAGGGTCCCATATGCCATCCTGCTTGCAGTCAATGGCTTTAACGGCATGGCCTCTAAGTGCCTCAGAAACCACCATTTGAGAACATTAGGGAGATTCCCTTGTTGACACTTTCTCAGAAAGTGGTCCCTTCGGTGGCTGTTATGCCAGTAAGACAGGTTTCTGAGCGGGTAGCCTTGTCATGCAAGCCTCCCTATCTGATCTTCCACGAGGATAAGGTGGTGCTGCGTCCGCAGCCTTCTTTTCTTCCTAAGGTCATGTTTCGACCTTCCATCTCAAGGAAGACATTGTACTGCCATCCTTGTGTCCTCATCCGTCAAATCCTAAGGAGACGACAGTGCATTCCTTGGACGTTGTCCAAACTCTGAGAGAATGCTTGTCTGGTACTGCTACGTTAGAGTCCAGACTCACTGTTTGTTTCGGTGGCTGGTCCCAAGTAGGGCCCAGCGGTCTCGTTGGCCACCACCTCTAGGTGGATCCAACAGATCGTGATCAGGCTTACGCCGTGAAGGGTCAGGCGCCTCCCTTTCCCGGCGCATTCGACCAGGGCAAGAGGTGCCTCTTGATTTACGTCAGTTAAGACGGTTTTCTGAGCCGGCAGCCTTGTCTTGCAAGGCTCCTTATCTGATCTTCCAGAAGGATAGGTGGTGCTGCATCTGCAGCCTTCTTTTCTTCCTAGGGTCGTTCACCTCCCATCTCAAGGAAGACATTGTACTGCCATCCTTGTGTCCTCATCCGTCTAATCCTAGGAGATGACTTATTTTTGGACGCTGTCCGAGCTCTGAGAGCATCAAGCGTCTGTTTCACCAGGTGTGTAAGGCGGCGACCTGCTCGTCCGTTCACACTTTCACTAAACTTTACAAGTTGATGTGTGTGCATCGTCGGATGCTTCTTTCGGCCGCAAGGTATTGCAGGCGGCTGTTTAGAGTTGCAACTCCTCCGTTGAGGAGCTCTGTTTTGTTTTGGGGTGAAGTTGGTTTAATGCTGTTCCCACCCCACGTTTTTGACACTGTTTTGGGACGTCCCACTTGTCAATAGGAAGCTGTGTCCGTCCATGAACGAAAGAGTAAATAGTATTTTTTACTCACCGTAAAATCCTTTTCTCTGAGTTCATGGACGGACACAGCGCCCACCCCTTGTTTTAAGTTTGAACTGCTTTTTGACGAACTGATCTGCGAGGTGCAGAGAGAGGGATTATACCCAGAGGGTCCGCCCCCTGGTTGGTGCTGTAGAGGGTGTGGTGTGTTAACACTTTCTCCAAGTTTTCTGCCTAGTCACTCCTAAATGAAGGATAATACCCACTCGTCAATAGGAAGCTGTGTCCGTCCATGAGCTCAGAGAAAAGGATTTTACGGTGAGTAAAAAATACTATTTTTTTATTTTTATTTTAATGGAAGTACTTGCAATGGAACTCCAGAAAGTGAAATACATGGTTAAAGGGGTTGTAAAGGTTTGTTTTTTATTTTCTAAATGGGTTCCTTTTAAGCTAGTGCATTGTTGGTTCACTTACCTTTTCCTTCGATTTCCCTTCTAAATGTTTTTTTTTCTTTGTCTGAATTTCTCACTTCCTGTTCCTCCTCAGTAAGCTGTTCAGTAAGCTGTTCTGGCTGACTAACCCCCGCTCGGATGATGGGGGCAAGCTTACTGAGGAGAAACAGGAAGTGAGAAATTCAGACCCAGAAAAAAAACATTTAGAAGGGAAATCGAAGGAAAAGGTACAATGCACTAGCTTAAAGGAACCTATTTAGAAAATAAATAACGAACCTTTACAACCCCTTTAAATGCATGTACACTGTGTAATCTGGTTTGTGATTTTTGTTCACACAGCTCTACCTAACTGCTTAGCCAGAAGAGTCACTCTACTTTTTCCTTTTTTCTGATTGGCAGGTTCCTGGGTCACCGGCCTTGCTCATTCGATGGGTGGAGGGGGTAAGGCTCTGTTGTCCAGGAAACAGAGGCTGGATACAGGGAGGTGGCATAAGAAGCTGCAATACTTAGCTGGAAATCATCATGGTCATCTAGCTGACTATGCTGTGAGGCTTCTTGAACAAAATGATTACTCTTTTTTTTATTATTTCTATTCAGGATTTATATAGCGCCAACAGTTTTGGCAAATCATACCGTTTTCATTTATTTCTACTGTGTATATACCTGCCAGCCTGGAAAAACACTTCACCCACTTGAGCCCAGGAAGGTTTTACCCACTTAAAGGAGAAGTCCAACCTTAGCTCTTTTGGCTGGGATTGTCCTATGGATCACAGGAGTGCAATTCGTTTTGCACTCCTGTGACCCGTTTTCAGCAGAGAGTGGTCTGAAGTCTGCTCTCTGCTGATGTCACCAATATCAGTCCAGGCACCGCGTCATCCCGACTCTGGGAGTCTGGATCCACCAGGTGCCTGGACTGATGGCCGTCTCAGCCTCTCAGCGAGCCGCTGAGACGGCCGCTTCCCGCCCCTCCACAGCTCATCGCTCCAGTGAGTGTGGAGGAGCAGAGCTGCTGATTGACAGGCAGCAGCTCTCTGCTCAGGGAGCCGGGAGAACCGAGCCATCCGCGATATTTGTGTGATGGCTCGGTTCTCAGTGCAGAGACGCTGGGGGACCAATGCAGCAACATCTTATTCCATTTTCAAGGGAATAAGATGTTAAAAAAAATCCATACACTGTACATGCCTGAAGTTAGTGATTTTGTTAAGGCTTGTTCTTTTTTTTCTATAAAAATAACAAAAATTTTATACTTACCTGCTCTGTTGCAGTGGATATGCACAGAGCAGCCCTCCTCTTCTCAGGTGCCTCTTCACTGTTTCTGGCGCCTCCCTCCTTTTTCAGTGCCCCCACAGCAAGCGGCTTACTATGGGGGCACCCGAGCAAAGTCACAGCTCCGTGTGTCCATTCAGACACGGAGCCCCGCCTCCTCTCTCCCCTGATTGGCTAGCTGACTTTTATTGGCAGCAGCGGGAGCTAATGGGGCTGCTGCTGTGTCTCAGCCAACCGGGAAAGAGAATCTCGGATGGCTGAGACATTTGTGTACAGAGATGGGGCTCAGGTAAGTATTAGAGGGGTGCTGGGGCAGCTGCTGCATACAGAAGACTTTTTATCTTCATGCATTAAGATAAAAAACCTTCTGCCTTTACAACCCCCTTTAAAACAAAATAATTTACGTCAAAATTTAAAGTTGCATAATATGTTCAGGTACATGCCATCCAAGATATAAATTGGAACTGTGATATTAGTGAAGCTAAGCCTAAATGTAAAAAAAAAAAAATAGGATTGCAGAACCAATATCAGTACAATAGTGAAAGATAGAATTTGTCAGTGATGTAAGCGGTATATTCTTTCTTGGTTGCAGGTGGTACTTTGCTATGATATCAGTTTCTGGAGCTTTCTCTGTGACATTTTCTGTTATTTTTGCCTATGTTGCGGATATAACACAGGAACATGAGCGAAGTACAGCATATGGTCTGGTAAGTTTAATAAAAACTATATTTCAGACAAATCTTCTACTGTGCATGTGCTAATAAAAGATTAGAAGCGCTAAATTAACCACTTGCCACCAGCCCACAGTAGTTGTACTGCGAACGGGCGGCAGCTCCTGACCGGGCAATGTACCTGTACGTTGCAGTCTTTCTTCTGAATGGACACAGCACGAGTTTGGCAGCTGATTTCAGCCAATTATTTTGACTGAAGCCAGCTGATAGTCTGTGGCCAATCACACACAGAGTTCTGTGTTTACAAAAACACAGAACTCTGTACAGGGAACATGGATCTGTCTGTTTGTTCTCTCTGCAAAGCAGGGTGAAAAACAGATGGTAAAGTAAAAACTGCACACATTGTTAGGTACACAGTTAACCCCTTCCCAGCTAGTGTCATCAGTACAGTGACCATGTACAGTATTATCACTGATCACTCTATTAGTGTCACTATTGATGTCAGTGTCGGTACACCTCCCAGCCAGCGCCAGCTAGCCCGCCACACTATCATAGTCCCACTATAAGTTGCTTATTACCACCATTGCCAGTATAGTGTCATAGCTGCGTAAATGCCAGTATATATACATCATAGTTTGCAGACGCTATAACTTTCGCACAAACCAATTAATATACACTTATTGGGATTTTTTTTATCTTAACCGAAGACATATAGCGAAAAAACTTTTTTTTTTTTTTTTTTTTTGCTTAAAATTATAAAGAAATGCCATTTTCTCTTATCGTCCATGGACTGACACAGCTCTCATACTGTTTACTTGTGGGTATATGTCCCTGCTGGCAGGAGAAGATCTAGGCAGAATGTTAGATGTTAGAAACATACATTCTAGAACAAAACCAGGGCTCAACAGCCCCGCCCAGGGGGGCGGTCCCTTCGGACATAACCCTCCTACCTGCAGCAGCAGCCTCAGTTTTTTTCTGCCTAGCAGAAGAAGACGTGGCTCTCTCAGGAGCCAGTCTCCTGGAAGATTTTACTTTTAACTTTTATTCCTTTGGGAATTTTATTTTTGAGACCTTCAATCAATTGTCGGCTGGGCAACAGGTTGGGTACACTGGTATCCTCGTAGTCTTCCCTGTCCGACCATCAAGCGTGCTGATCCTCGCCTTGTGTGCGTTAGACTCAGTTCACGACATGCCCCATGACTCCAGGGGTGGCCGGGTTGCCTTTATGCTCCTGCGTCTATCTTTCGTGGTGGACTGGGCCGACAGCTACTCAGTACTACTCAGTACTACTCTGTGATAGGTCTGTCTGAAACAAGCCAGTGGGTCCCTCTGGGACGGGTAAGTAGTCTCCTGCTGCAGGTGAGTACATGCTGGCTGTGTTTCTTTATATGGGGGGTTTCTCCCTGTCTCCCCCCTGTTATGCTGTTCTCTGTACGGGTGCTGTGCGGGGGTCACTGACCTGGCTGGGGGCGCTCATGTCTGTTTTAGTGGACTCTGGGAGAGGAGCAGTGTTCTGGTGTGTGGGTGTTTAACTTTACTGTGTGCGCCATTAGCGCTGTGGTGATTTTGAAAAACACGCTCGGCGGTCATCTTGCCGTGTATCAATGGCGCAGTAATGCATGTGGCCGGCCGCCATTTTCTTGAAGCCGCGACGCTTTCACTTTCGGTTTCAGCCTTTACCGGCCCTGCTGCGGCACAAGTCTCACAATCTCCTCACACTCTCCTCAGGCTTCACTCGCGCTGCAGCGCGGTTTCATACAGCGGAACTGAGCGGTCCTTACAAGGGTTGGCGAGTCCGCTGGGTATCCCCTCCTCAGCCTCAGCGCAGCCAGTGGGTGGACTGTATTATTTACTATAATAGTGTCTAAAGGTCTCAGAGGGTGGCGGTATGGAGTCTAGTTCACCTGCTTCTCCACACTTGTCTGAGGCAACTGGTAGTGCTCCTGCACCTGCGGTCCCTAGCAACTAGTTGTCGGCAGTCCTGGAATCATCCTTGTCAGGATGGAAGCGGTGTGAGAGCGCCAGGGAGCTGTAATGCTCCCCCTCCCCACACATTCTCCTGTAGGGGAGTGCTCTGTCTCAGATATGGGCCTAGCTACTGCTGCTCAGGACTCTAGCTCTGAGGATTTTCATGTTTTTGAACAGGATATACCTTGTGAGGAAGACCCCAGTTCTGAATAACTGACAGGGTGCTTGTAAGTGAACTCATTGATGCTGTGAGGGACACTTTCAAACTGAATGTTGAGGCTGAGAAACCTCAGGTGGACGCTGTCTCCTTTGGTTCCTTTAAAGCCGTTTCTTCAAAAAAGGTTTTTCCATATGTCCCTTTTTTTGATACATTCATTGACTAAGTCTGGGATAAGCCGCAGAAGACTTTGAGGGTCCCGCGGCGCCTGGCCATGAGGTACCCCTTTGAGGAGGACCTGGTTAAGAAGTGGGCTCTCCCCCAGTGGTCGACCCCCCGGTCGCCCGTTTGAATAAGGCTACCACGCTCCCAATGGACGGGACTCCTGCATTTAAGGATCCCACTGACAGGAGGTCAGAAGTGGTGAGTAGAACTGTGTTTACCTTATTGGGGTCTGCCTTACGCCCTATAGTGGCGGCGACACTCACAGGATGGGCAAAGATTTTGCACCAGACAGTACAGGAGCATAATCTCCCTCCTGAGACCCCATTGCCTTGGCTCACCAACTTGCGCAGGGTTTAGTCTCTGTGTGCGATGCCACTTTAAATCAGGCCCTTTAATATCTGGGGCCTTTATCTCTGATGTGGTGCTGCGTCGCCTTATCTGGCTAAAATGCTGGTCGGCCGACCTAGCTTCCAAATAGCTCCTGGCTGACTTGCCCTTTAAGGGCGGTAGACTGTTTGGGGCCACCCTGGATGACATTATTAGGGATGTCACAGGGGGTAAGAGCACCTTCCTTCCTCAGTCTGTTAAGGAAAAAGAGCCCCACTGTAGGCCGGGCCCTTCATTTCCGGCAAAGAAGGAGGAGTTTTTTCGTCAGTCAGAATCCACGGGTAAGCCCTCCCAGACTGAAAAAAGTGCGGCTGGGGGACATAAGCGTCCCTGGGTGCGTAAGCCTACCAAGCAAGCCACCGCCGCATGAAGTCTTGCCCCTGCCCGACTCCGGAATTGGGGGATGTCTTTGCAGGTTCACGATTCGGTGGACCTCCCGTATCTCCAACCGGTGGGTGTGCGAGGTGGTCACCTCGGGATACAGAATAAAGTTCCGTTTCTGGCCCCCAGACAGATTCTTTCCCTCAATTCTCCCTCTCCTTCCTGCCCATCGGGCGGCTCTCTTAGAGGGCCGTACAGGATTGATCAGGTCCGGAGTGATTGTGCCGGTTCCATCACAGGAGAGGTTTCAGGGTTTCTACTCGAATCTGTTTGTAGTCCCAAAAAAGGGACGGGGTTCGGCCAATCCTGGGCCTCAAGGCCTGAATGCCTTGGTGATGGTGCAAAAGTTCTGCATGGAATCCATTCACACGGTGTTCGCTACACTCCATCAAGGGGATTTTCTGGCGTCCTTGGACATCAAGGACGCCTACTTGCATGTTCTGATCTGCGCAAGTCACCAGTAGTTTCTGCGCTTGCGATCGGCGAAGTCCACTATCAATTTCTGGCTCTTCCCTTCGGCCTAGCCTCGGCACCAAAGGTGTTTACCAAGGTGCTTGCTCCGGTTCTAGCTTTGCTGAGACAGCAAGGCATTGCTATCGTGGACGATCTTCTAAGAGCAGACAATGGCTCAGAATTAGAAGAAAGTGTGACTATCGTCAGTCGGACCCTTAGGGACTTCAGGTGGCTCCTGAACATTCAGAAGTCGGTCCTGGTCACAGGTCAGCATTCGGAGTATCTCGGTCTGATCCTGGACTCCTTCGAGGCGTAGGTATTCCTACCCCTGGGGAAGTTACTGAAATTTCAGTCTGCATTGCAGGTCCTGACGTCCCGAAAATGGTCGTCAACCCATTTTTGGCATGAGAGTCCTGGGACTCATGGGGGCCTCGTTCTAGGCCGTTCCGTATCGTTCTAGGCCGTTCCGTATGCCCAATCACACACACGGGCATTACAGTAAGAGATCCTGTCCACTTGGGACAAATCCCCGTTGTCCTTGGATCTTCAGATCCAGATGAGTCACCCAATCAGTATGTCCCTGGCGTGGTGGTTGGGGTCCCCGGCTCTTCGGTCCGGAAAGTCGTTCCTCCCCATCCAGTGGACGGTGATCACGATGGACGCCAGCCTGACGGGCTGGGGTGAAGTCTGGGGAGTCCTGTCAGCCCAAGGGCTTTGGACTCCGGACGAAGCCCGTTTACCGATCAATGTTCTGGAAATACAGGCAATCAGACTGGGCCTCTCCTCGTGGTCTCTGTCGGCCGTCTACATTCGAGCGTAGACAATTGGCAGGCGGACTATCGGAGTCGCCAGACGCTGTACCAGGGAGAGTGGTCCTTACACCCGGTGGTTTTTCAAATTC
This sequence comes from Rana muscosa, assembly GCA_029206835.1. Taxonomy (NCBI): domain Eukaryota; kingdom Metazoa; phylum Chordata; class Amphibia; order Anura; family Ranidae; genus Rana; species Rana muscosa. The sequence continues at coordinate 790,921,612 of CM055116.1, read as the reverse complement.
TGTGCCGGCAGTAGCATGCCGGATGTGGACCTGATGGCCCCTCGACTCAATCGTAAAGTGTTGAGGTTTGTGACCAGGTCCAGGGATCCTTGGGCGGATGCCTCAGATCCGTTGGTGGCCCCATGGGGTCATTATCACCTGATATATGTTATCCTCCGCTGCAGCTGCTTCCTCGCCTGCTGCGCAGGGTTGCGGCCGAGGGGATTCCGGTGATCCTCTTTGCGCCGGATGGGCCTCGGCGTCATTGGTACGCCGATCTGGTACGTCTCATTGCGGATGTTCCTTGGCGGTTGCCAATGAGGGATGACCTTCTGTCTCAAGGTCCTATATTTCATCCTGTTTTACAATCTCTGGCTTTAATGGCATAGCTATTAAAAGTAAGACAAAAATCTCCTGCGCTCTCGGTGTATCGTCAAAAACAGGTGGTGAGGTTCTCTCTAGAGGCAAAGTTTAGAATCTTGCAGCCCTCCTCAGAACAATGGGTGTTCATATGGCTAGAAAAAGAAAGAAAAAAGGAGGGCGCACCGACCTAGTGCATTACCACTTAAAGGTTTATTAAAATGTGATTAAAAAGCAATAGTCCTACTCGCAGACAGAGCTTTAGTACAAGCTTATCGGACAAAAGGGCTGGAATTCTTGGCATCCACCGACTGGACTCAACAACAGAGAGGGTCGGACGATACCCCAAAATTCCGGCGATCCTTTTTGCGCCGGATGGGCCTCGGTGTCATTGGTACGCCGATCTGGTACGTCTCATCGCGGATGTTCCTTGGTGGTTGCCAATGAGGGAGGACCTTCTGTCTCAAGGTCCTATATTTCATCCTGTTTTACAATCTCTGGCTTTAACGGTATAGCTATTAAAAGCCAGGTGCTGAGACCGAGGTCTCTCGGATTCGGTAATTTTGACCATGTTAAGGGCACGGAAGTCTTCCGCCAGAAAGATATATCACCGTACCTGGGAAGCTTACATCGCTATGTGCGAAGAGCTGGACTAGCGTCCACGGACGTATTCCGCCCCCAGTATCCTTGCAGCGTGGCGTGACCCAAATGCTTGCTTTGAGTACCATTAGGGGTCAGATTTCAACCTTGGCCTTCTTTCAGCAACCGCTAGCGGGTCATTCCTTGGTTAGCACCTTTGTGCAGGGGGTTTGCCATGTGCTCCCTCCTGGTAAACCTCCTCTCCCTCCTCGGGATCTGAATTTGGTGCTCTGGGTTCTCCAGGAACCTCCCTTTGAAAATATCAGAGATATTCCCCTCTTGACCTTGTCTTCGAAGGTGGCCGCCTTTGTGGCCATTACTTCTGTCAGACGGGTTTCTGAGTTGGCGGCCTTGTCCTGCAAGTTGTCCTATTTGGTCATCCATAAGGATAAGGCGGTGTTGCGTCCGCGACCTTCCTTTTGCCAAAGCTGGTCTCGACCTTTCACCTAAATGAGGACATTGTCCTCCCGTCCTTGTGTCCTCACCCATCGCATCCCAGGGGTTTGCGCTTCACACATTGGATGTGGTACATGCTCTGCGGGTGTTCCTGTCTGATACTGCTTCTATTCGGAAGTATGACTCACTAGTTGTGTCTGTCTCTGGTCCAAAACCGGGCCAAGCGGTGTTGTTTGCCACCATTTCTAGGTGGATCAGACAGACTGTTATACAGGCCTATGCCATAGAGGGGCGGGCGCCTCCCTTTCCGGTTACGGCGCATTCCACCAGGGCAATTGGTGCTTCCTGGGCTTTCCGACATCAAGCATCGGTGTCGGTTCATACCTTTTCAAAATTCTATAAGGTTGATGTGGCTGCATCTTCGGATGCTTCCTCCGGCCGCAAAGTGTTGCAGGCCGCTGTTTAATGTTGCAACTCCTCCGTTGAGGAGATCTGCTGGTTTGGAGTGAAGTTTTGGTTGTTCCTTTACTATCTGCTCCCACCCTTTTCTTATACTGCTTTGGGACGTCCCACACGTAAACAGTATGAGCGCTGTGTCAGTCCATGGACGATAAGAGTAAATAGGATTTTTGTACTCACCGTAAAATCAGTTTCTCTGACGTCCATGGACTGACACAGCACCCACCCTTCTTTTAAGGTTTGTACTGCTTGTTACGAACTGAGGCTGCTGCTGCAGGTAGGAGGGTTATGTCCGGAGGGACCGCCCCCCCTGGGCGGGGCTGTTCAGCTCTGGTTTTGTTCTAGAATGTATGTTTCTAATATCTAACATTCTGCCTAGATCTTCTCCTGCGAGCAGGGACATATACCCACACGTAAAACAGTATGAGAGCTGTGTCAGTCCATGGACGTCAGAGAAACGGATTTTACGGTGAGTACAAAAATCCTATTTCTTTTTTTCTTTTTTTTTAATGGATATGTTTTATAACAGATTAAAATATTTGTTTGAGGATTTATATCGCAAAAAATAAAACCCAGTGCTCATCAAATACCACCAAAATAAAGCTCTATTCGTGTGAAAAAAATATTAATCTTGCATGACCACACAATTGCCCAGATAAAGAAGCACAGTGCTGAATAGCAAAAAATAGCCTGGTCATGAACGGGGTAAAACCTTCCGAAGCTCAAGTGGTTAAGAAGGTACTAATCAGTTTATTAAAACCTTTTTTTAAATAATTGTGTTTCTGTTATTGGGAAATAAAAGATTTGTTTTGCATTTACGACAGGGGTCCCCAAACTTTTTAAACAAAAATCCAGTACGCTGTCTGTCACACTGTAGGAGTAAAAAAACGCCTTGAAAAGGTCAGTGGGAGTAAAAAATGACCCAATGTTTAAAGTGGTTGTAAACTCTGTTACACCACTTATCACTAAAGGTAAGCCTATAATAAAACCTACCTGTAGGTACTGTGAATATCTCCTTAACTTGCACAGTTTAGGAGATATTCACTGTATCTGCATGTGCCAACGTCATCGGCACATGCGCACTGGAGAAACGGTTCGCTAGTGCCGTTTCTTCAGTAGCTGTGCCGTGACTGGCGCCTCCTGCACGCATGCGCTGGAGTGATGTCATCGCGGCTCCGGCCAATCCAGCGCCGGTGTCCGTGAACCTGAAAATAACTCCGGGAGACATGTCGCCTTTTATTTTTCCCTTTTTCTCATGTTCCATGCGGTGTTGGTTCTTTTTTGAAAAACCCTGCAGGTACCAAACAGTCATTTTTGGAGTACCCTTTAAAACTAATTTTTAAGGTATATTTTCAATATGTGCTTCACTTGCCTTGCATGATCCACTGTTGTACATGTGTTTTTGTTTAAATTAACACCAGTTACATTAATGTATGTTATCCTATCAAAGGTGTCCGCTACATTTGCAGCAAGTCTGGTCACCAGCCCAGCAATTGGAGCATACATATCTACGTTCTATGGTGATAATTTAGTAGTTCTCCTTGCCACTGTGGTGGCACTGCTAGATATCTGCTTTATCTTGTTGGTCGTACCAGAATCGCTACGTGAAAAAATGAGACCTAACTTCTGGGGAGCACCAATTTCCTGGGAACAAGCTGACCCCTTTTCTGTAAGTTCATGCTCTTTTTGGTAACCTTTGTGAGAAGTCATGTAATATAGGTTATGGTTGTAAGAAGTGGACTGCGATTCTTTAATAAATAGTTTATTTTAAAAAGGAAATATATTGGGAGACTGTTTGTTCTCCCCAACATCCTAAATGTACAGTACCTTGTGCTTTCCAAAGGGAAAACGTTATCTTTAGCAGCACAGGGGGCCCAGTGCATATATGCTGCAGAATGATTTAGCGTGATTATTATGGATTTATATCTTACACAGCACTTTACAATAGAAAAGGGAGAGAGTACAGTTACAATACATTTTAAGATTTGAGGGTGAAGAGGACCCTGCTTGTGAGATCTTATGATATAACAGCGATGGGGCTAGTGGTGCAAAAAGGTAATAATTGGGGATGAGTTGATGTAGAAAGTACAGTTGTTAGGCAGAGGTACTGTACCTATCCCTGAAGAGATGAGTTTTCAGGGATTACCTAAAGGTGGATAAAGTAGGAGATTGCATTTAGCTACAGTGATAAACTATTTAGTGTATAGTGTATGTATAGTTTACATACCCCTATAAGAAGACCTTAAAGCGGAGCTCCAGCCCCCCTACAAAAAAAAATGTGCCCATTGGCAGGGGAAGGAGGAGGGGGGCTAAACTTCCCGGGGAACCTCGCCGCGATTCAAAACGGGTACCGGCTCCCCTCTTCCCCGAAAGGTGCCAAATGTGGCAGCGGAGAGGGAGAGGAAGCAAACAAGCAGAGTTTTCCCTTTTAAAGTACATGTTAAGCCCCACCTTGTAATACAACACATTTAGTTTAAAATGGAAATTAAAGGCAAAATATGTGTGCACATATATAAAAAAAACATCATAAATACCTTTTTGTATACCTGTTCTCAGCTTCATAAGAAGCTCTGAGAGCTAGGGCACTGATCTTCCCAGTAAATGCGGGGCGCGGGGCGTGGGGAGTTGTCATGACAAGTCTGATCACTGGAGGAGAGCACACTGGGTTCCCAGCATAGCTAGAGAACGGATCATGGTGTGTTCTCCTGCTTAGTGTGGTCAGCTTTTAATAGGAAAGCAGAGGGACTGGCAGGAACACCAGTGGCTCTTGCTGCTGTCTCAACTAATGAGGAGGAAGAGACCCGGCAGAGCCTCTGCTCTCATGCAGATTGCTGGATCGACATTGGGCTCAGGTAAGTGGTGGGGGGGGGGGCTGGGCTGGTACACACAGGTTTTTTTAAAAGCATTGAGCATTTAGAAACACTTTAAAATGGCACTTGTCAGCCTGGTGAGAACTGGAAGTTTCAATGAGGTATCTATTGAGTCGGTATTTGTGGTGTTTGAAGCCGTGATGAAATAGCATTTTGTGAGAAAATAAAATATGTTGATGCTGGCAAAAGGGTTTTTACTAGAGAGAGTATATTTGTTTTATTACAAATGGAATACATGTAAGAAAATAAAAACTAAACCATATTTACAAATTTTTCAGGGAGTAAATACAAAATGTAGATCAGAAATAAGCTCTCCAAAGTGTTGAATACAGCTTGTTGGGAACGGGTGATTTAAAAATCTTGCATTTGTGAGTAAGGATGAGTTCTGGCGTGTTTGCAAAGCCCGCTGCGCTAATCGCAGGCAGTGAGACATTTCCCCGATGCTCGGCTGCAGAGATCGGAAATGTCTCACTGCCTGTGATTAGCGCAGCGCCGACTTCCTGGCGGGCTCTGCACGTGGGCTTTGCAAAAACGCCGGAGCTCATCCTTATTTGTGAGTGATCACATGGAAAATTATTTGTTTTTAGTTCAGGATTAATATCATATTTTTATGGGTTTTTTTTTCTTTTATGTGATCTTGATCGGAAACCGAGCTTTGACATAACATTAATAATTTGCATATATTGAAAAGTAAAGTATGTGTGTATTAATAATAAGTTGTTCTTTCAGTCACTGAAGAAGATTGGGAAGGACACCACCGTGCTTCTCATTTGTATCACAGTATTCTTCTCCTACCTTCCAGAAGCTGGACAGTATTCCAGCTTTTTCCTCTATCTCAAGCAGGTGAGTGCGCAAACCAATCAATATGTGCTTATTGGGATTTTTTTATATATATAATTTTATTTTTTCAAAGTTGTCATTATTTTTTTGTTTATAGTGCAAAAAATAAAAATCGCAGAGGTGATCAAATACCACCAAAGAAAGCTCTATTTATGGGGAAAAAAGGACATCAGTTTTATTTGGGTACAGCGTCGCACAATTGCGCAATTGTCAGTTAAAGTAACACAGTGCCCTATTGTAAACAATTGCCTGTTCAGGAAGGGGGTAAAACCTTTCGGAGCAGAAGTAGTTAAAGGACTTGTAACTTCTTACCAAATTGTCAGTATACATAACGCATAGTATGCTTCATATTTGGAGATTTCTGCAGCCGCTGCATTGCCGCCCATTTCTTCCGTCACCGCCGTTGCATTATTGCTCACTTTCTGACTCTGTCATTGCCCTAGCTGCACTAATTTCTGCAGTTCCCACCACAGCAACTACACACTTCTTCACTGAATGCCATTGCTCTGACTCACACTTGGCACCACCACTTCTGCACTCATGAGTGCTCTATACTCGCCAACGTCTGCATTTGCCACTAGTTCACCGACATGCACTTCTGTACGGCACCACTCTTAACTTCTTGTTGGGTTTTCATAGATTTCAGATGTTAATACCTAAATAAGAAAGAACAGATGCATACTTGAATTCTGACTAGGTTTATAAAAAGGATGAAAGTAATGCACATGTTGCCCTGTGTAAAAGGAATGCACGAGGTTTCCATTTGAATGATCATGTTCTGAATTTTATTCCTCATGTAGTATGCACATACTGCTTGAAAATCCTCCGAGCTCGACTGAAATGTTTTAGGTCTGGTTTCTTTTAAAACAGCAGTTCATAAACCGCTCATAGTTTTCATAATACTTGAGTATATCACCATTTGCAAAACATTGTTTTCTCCGGTTATGCATTTGGTGACAATGCTCGGATATGTTGCAGCATGCTGGAGTATTCATTATTTTTTTTTTTTAAACAAATTACAGGCCAACTGCAGCTTTACCATCAGTCCCCAGTGTGTTTTACTTTGCAATTACTTTCCTTTACTTGAAATCACATTGTGAATGTGTTAAAGAATGCAGTTCAGTCCTCCCAATATTCTTTTTGAACAAACAGTAATATTGTAACATTTTAATGCAAACCTGTAACATTTTATTCATGCTCTTTTTTTGTGTGTGTAGTGGAAATAACACCCTTTTAAATTTCATTGCAGATTATAGGATTTAATCAGAGTAGTATTGCTGCTTTCATAGCAGTGGTGGGAATTTTGTCCATTGTGGCTCAGGTATGTTCCTAGCATTTAATTATGTAATATATTACATGTTGATTCATGATGGGCTCTGTTTATAATGTATTCAGTATATTCATTACCATGTGTTGTGGTGTTTTTTTTTTTTTTTTTTGAGCAAATAAAACTGGACTTTTTTGAATTCTTTAAGTCAAAAGTAGGCAGACACTGAGTTTACTGCACACTTGTTCAGATTGTCTTTTTTAGTCTATGCCAACAAAGTCAATTTACAAACACTGGCCCTTGGGTTGTTATAAGCAGCTACTCCTTTATAGCAGTTGTAAAGACTTAATTTTTTTCAATTAAATAATAAACATGGCATATTTACCTGCTCGTGGTTCGGAACCTCCTCTTCTGGGGTCCCACGCTGGTGCTCTCTGTCCCTCCTTTTCTGTGTCGCCTCCAGAGCCCTGCTGTGTGTGTTCATAGACTGGATGACATGGTACCGCAGTACCATGCATTCTGGTTTCAGTGCGTTTTAAAAAGTAGTGCGTGCGATTCCAGCCTTTTCAAATGAATGGACTAAAAATCGCAGAGTGTGTTCCTGTGCGATTTTGGTGTAAATACTGCGGGCTTCAAGCTGGCAATAACTAGATTGTGCAGTTGCAACAGTTAAAGTAGACCTTCGCTTTCCCCTCCAGCTTAAAGCGGAGTTTCACCCAAAAATTGAACTTCAGCTCATCGGATTCCCCCCCTCTGGTGCCACAATTGGCACCTGTCCGGGGGGGAGGGGGGAGCAGATACCTGTCTAATACAGGTATTTGCTCCCACTTCCAGGCATAGGTGGGCGCATTATCTGCGGGTATCTACGCCACGCTGGCGCCTCTTCTGTCCCCCCGCTGTCTTCTGGGAGAGACAGGTCCCAGAAGAAAGCAGGGACCATTCGGATCGCGCAGCACGACTTGCGCATGCACAGTAGGCAACCAGGACCTGATTCCCCTACCGGAGATGGCAGCGGCGGCAGCATTTGAGAGCCGAGGGAGAGATCGGCTTCGGGTGCCGACATCGCGGGCGCCCTGGACAGGTAAGTGTCCTTATTTAAAAAGTCAGCAGTCCGCTTTTTGACTCTCACCCCGCCTTTCCGATAATTGGACATTTTTTTTTTTTTTTCACCTAATACCATTTCTTAGACGTATACCCCTGGACTTCCGGGATTCTTGCTGAGGCGAGAATGGCATCCCTCTTGCCAGCAGCTTGTGTAAATTGAACACCGTTGAGATAAAATTATCACAAGATAAATAATCAATGTTAAAATAAAGAATTAATTGTAGTCAGTAGTTAAGAGAGGTTTATATTGCCTTTTTAGTAACCTAACTGATATGCAGTGTTATCAGAATTCCTTGAAGTCACCTTAATCATTACATTGCTGAATTCAGTGTTGAGTGATTATATAGTATATATACTTTTAAAACGGCCTTTCTCAATTTTTGAACCCCAGAGGGGGAACCTTTAAAATGTTTTTCTCTTTTTGTCCATGGACGGACACAGCTCCTTAATTCTTGACAGTTGGGTTATGTTCCTGTTCTATAGGAGAGGACTAGGCAGAACCTGTTAGATATTAAATACATGTTACTTTAACAGAGTTGAACAGCCCCGCCCAGGGGGTGGTCCCTCCAGACATAACCCTCCGCCCTGCAGTCAGCAGCTCAGTTTTTTTCTGCCTAGTAGAGGAGAAGGGCCTGGCTCACTTTGGGCCCAGGGTCCGTAAGAAGTTTTTACTTTTTCTTGTTTATTTTTATTTTTTGATCCCAAGATCAACTATCAACTGCTGGCTTGGCGACAGGCTGGATAATATAGATCCTTGTAGGTCTCCCCAGTTCCGGCCATCGAGCGTGAGCAGGCCTTAGCTACGTGCGGGGTCGGCCACGACATACCCCATGGCTCCAGGGGTGGCTGGTGAGCTATTGCTCCGGGGTCCACATATGACCGGGCTGCTTGCTGTCTGTCACATTGGACCGTGGCCGACAGCCACTCCGTACTGCTCAGCTGTGGGTCTGTCTGGAACGCACCAGCAAGTCCTCGCATGGACGGGTAAGTACAGTTCCTCCTGTTTCGACAGGATGGAACAGCTCGGCATTCCCGGGGGATCGGTTAGGGGGTCTCCTGTCCTCCTTTTCTCTCCCTCTGTCCCCCCCTTTTTTCCTCCTCGCCTTGCGGGGTCTGCTACGTCGGCCGGGGCATACCTGAGGGGGATTCCGTATCCCGGTTTGGGGGCTGTGGGGGCGTCCGGGTCCGCTCTCTGTGGGGGATGGTCTGCCTCTGGGAAGTCTCCATTCGGCATCTCTACGGCCTTCTCGTCCACCTCGGGTGCTTAGGCGCCATTTTTTGAAGCACCGACGCCATTTTCTTGGGGCCTGTAGTTTGCATTGAGATCTCCATTGGCGGCAATTTTGTCGTGGCCGCACTATGATGCAGGTCTTCATTGCGGGCGGCCATTTTCTTGTAGTCTGCACCCTATTTCTCTGAGGCATTCGGCTGCCATTTTGAGGATGTGTGTTTTTTTTTTTTTTTTATTGATGTGGCCTCTAGTGCTGGGAAGGCTTCCTAAACGGCGCGAATAGCGCTGTTCACATCACAGAACACCTCAGACACACGCTGTGTGCGGAGTGAGAGCAGACGGCGACGCTGGGCAGCCTCTTGGGTGGTGAGTTCCCTGGGTAAAACCCCGGTCAGAGCAGCAAGGAGGGTGGATATTTTTCGGTGCCATTACCTTGACTTAAATCCTTATAGGCTGTCAGTGGGTGGGCATGGAGTCGGAAGCTGGATGCTTCTTCCCCAGACATTCCAGGGCAGCAACCAGTGTCCCTACATCTGCGGTGCCTATGGACAGTCCTGGAGTCATTTGTTGCCAAGGGCAGGCGTAAGGGGGGGGGGTAAAAAAGCGCCCCCTCCCCCGCCATCTCCTGGGGAATGCTCTGCCTCAGACTCGGGCCTGGCTGCAGCACAGGACCCCTGTTCTAAAGTGTCAGAGGATGCAAAGACTGTCCGGGCAGTGAGTAAGACTCCTTGTCCGGGTCAGCACAAGATATAGAGCACTTGTGATAGCATATCACAGCAGTGAGGGTCACTCTTCAGCTGGAGGATACAGCACCAAGGTGCTCGTCCGATTTTAGCTTTGCTGAGACAGCGTGGCATTGCAATCGTGGGCTACTTGGACGATCTTCTTCTGAGAGCTGCTTCAAGCTCAGAATTAGAGGGGGACGTGTCTATAGACAGTCAGACCCTCCGGGAGTTTGGTTGGGTACTGAACCTCCAGAAGTCGGTGTTAGTACGACCCAGCGCCTAGAGTACCTGGAGTTGATCTGGACTCCTCGGAGGCCAGAGTCTTTCTTCCTTTGGTAAAGTTGCAGACACTCCAGACTGCGGTGAGGTTGTTGACATCCCGCAAATGGTCCTCTCTCCGTTTTTGCATGCGAGTCCTGGACCTCATGGTAGCCTCTTTCGAGGCAGTGCCGTTTGCCCAATTCCACACTTGGGTCTTGCAAAGGGAGATTCTCTCCAAATAGAACAAATCTCCATTGTCTCTGGATCGTCAGATTCAGATAAGTCATCTAGTCAGGGCCTCTCTGAATTGGTGGCTGAAATCCCCGGCTCTTCGGTTCGGGAAGTCGTTCCTCCCCTTTCATTGGGCTGTGATCACGACGGACGCCAGCCTGACCGGTTGGGGGGGATTCTTGGGGGTTCAGGCGGCCCAGGGCCGCTGGACTCCGGACGAATCCCAACTGCCGATCAACGTCCTGGAACTCCGGGCGATCAGGCTGTGCCTTTCCAAGTGGTCACAGAGGCTAAGAGGGCGTCCAGTCAGGATCCAGTCAGACAACGCCACGGCAGTGGCATACGTCAACCAAGGAGGAACAAGAAGCTCGGCTGCAGCGTCGGAGGTCGCTCCCATCCTGCGGTTGGCGGAAAGGAGCGTGCCGGCTCTATCGGCAGTTTACATTCCGGGCGTGGAAAACTGGCAGGCGGACTATCTGAGTCGCCAGATGCTGGACCAAGGGGAATGGTCGTTACATCCGGAGATATTTCAACTCCTTTGCCGGTGATGAGGCACGCCAGATGTGGATCTCCTGGCTTCTCGACTCAATCGCAAGGTGTCGAGGTTCGTGGCCAGGTCCAGAGATCCCTGGGCAGACGCGTCAGACGCGTTGGTGGTACCGTGGGGTCAGTATCGGCTAATTTATGCCTTTTCCCCCACTGAAGTTGCTTCCTCGTCTGCTCCGCCGAGTAGAGACCGAGGGGATTCTGGTGATTCTCATGGCCCCAGATTGGCCCAGGCGTCCCTGGTACGCCGACCTTGTGCGCCTGGTGGCAGATGCACCTTGGCGACTGCCAATGCGGGAGGACCTTCTCTCGCAAGGTCCCATTCTTCATCCTGCTTTACAGTCGCTGGCTTTAACAGCATGGCTATTGAAAGCCAGGTACTAAGGGTCTGAGACCTGTCGGATTCGGTCATTTCAACCATGTTGAGGGCACGGAAATCTTCTTCTAGGAAGATCTACCATCGCACGTGGAGAGCCTACATCTCTGTGTGAGGAGATGGAATGGCGTCCACGGGCATATTCGGTTTCCAGGATCCTGCTGTTTTTACAGCATGGAGTGGATCAGAAACTTGCCTTAAGCACCATTAAGGGGCAGATTTCAGCCTTGGCTGTTTTCTATCAGTGACCCCTGGCGGCTCATTCATTGGTGAGTACGTTTGTGCAGGGGGTCCGACATGTGGCTCCTCCGGTTCGCCCACCACTACCTCCGTGGGATTTTAATCTGGTGCTCTCGGTACTTCAGAAACCTCCCTTTGAGGACATCGAGGAAATTCCTCTTGACGCTCTCTCAGAAGGTTGCCTTCTTAGTAGCCATTACATCCGTCAGGAGGGTTTCTGAATTGGCGGCCTTGTCTTGCAAGTCCCCATATTTGGTCCTCCATAAGGACAAAGCGGTGCTGCGCCCACAGCCTTCCTTTCTTCCGTAGGTGGTTTCGGCCTTTTACCTGAATGAGGACATTGTACTTCCATCCTTGTGTCCTCGTCCATCGCATTCCAAGGAGGTTGCGCTGCATTCTTTAGATGTGGTATGTGCCTTGCGGGTGTACCTGTCGGCTACGGCTCCGTTCCGGAGGTCTGACTCACTGTTTGTGCCGGTGTCTGGTCCGCAGAAGGGCCTGGCGGTCTCGTCCGGCCACCATTTTTCGGTGGATCAGGCAGACCCTCATCCAGGCCTATGCCCTTAAGGGGCGGGCGCCTCCTTTTCCTGTCACGGCTTTATTCGACCAGGACTTTTGGTGCCCCTTGGGCTTTCCGACATCAAGCGTCTGTCTCACAGGTGTGTAAGGCGGCAACCTGGTCGTCTGTTCACACTTTTCCCAGTTTTACAAGGTTTTGCAGGCGGCTCTTTGAGGTTGCAACTCCTCTGTTGATGAGCTCTGCTTGTTTGGGGTGAAATTGTTTTTTTGATTGCTGTTCCCACCCCTCGTTTTTTGACACTGCTTTGGGACGTCCCAACTGTCGAGACTTAAGAGGCTGTGTCCGTCCATGGACGAAAAGAGAAAATAGGATTTTTTGTGCTCACCGTAAAATCCTTTTCTCTGTCATCCATGGACGGACACAGCACCAACCCCTCTTTTTGGTTTGAGCTGCTGACTGCAGGGCGGAGGGTTATGTCTGGAGGGACCGCCCCCTGGGCGGGGCTGTAAAACTCTGTTAAAGTAACATGTATTTAATATCTAACATGTTCTGCCTAGTCCTCTCCTATAGAACAGGAACATAACCCAACTGTCGAATTAAGGAGCTGTGTCCGTCCATGGACGACAGAGAAAAGGATTTTACGGTCAGTACAAAAAAAATCCTATTTTTTAGGTCTCTGGGAACTCCTGCTAAATTCACTTAAGGTCATTGGGAAAATGCCCCTTACATTGGTGGTCTGTGGGAAGCATGATCCCCTAAAGTTGGCTAAAAACATCATTGGGTTCATCTCCCGCCAAGTGGCATTAGGCCCACAACTATGCAGGCACTGTTGGATGAGAGGTTAGTAATCTACAGCTCAAGGAACCCCTAATGCCGTGTACACACGATCGATTTTTTCGACGGTGAAAACACCGTCGAGAAAATCGACGTGAAAAACGAGGAACAGCTTGTTCCCCCACACACGGCCGTTTTAAATGACATTTTTTTTCTTGGTCGAAAAAAACGACAGTGTGTAGGCTCCCCGGCAGTGTTTCCCTATGGGAAAACTGCAGTGGGAAAAAAATGACGGGAATCACGACAAGAAAAATTAGAGCATGTTCTAATTTTTCTCGTCGTGATTAATGCCGTTTTTCCCATCGGGGAAAAATGACAAAATGCCCACACACGGTCGTTTTTCTCGTCCAAAAGAAAAAATTTAATTTTTCCCGACGGGAAAAATGATCGTGTGTATGCTGCATCACAGCCTCTGGAGGAACCCTAGCTATGAATGATTGTTATAAAAAATGTTTACACGTAAAAAATCATATGTTTTTTGAAAATCAAGTTTCAAACATCTGCATCACATGTACAGTATATTTCTTTATAACATTAAATGTCTGTTACATATTTTCTTTTTCTAGACTGTATTTCTCAGTATACTGATGAGATCGATTGGAAACAAAAATACTGTTCTACTTGGCCTAGGCTTTCAAATGTTCCAGCTGGCTTGGTATGGCTTTGGCTCACAGCCGTGGTAAGTAATGACAACTTGTGCCTTTTAGAGATAATACAGTTTACTACTAATTGCCTTAATTTGAGTGCAGCTGTATGTTTTTTTTTTTGTTTTTTTTTTAGGGTTCGTGCACACAGGTAAAAATCTGTAAACTTACAATGTGTACATATCTATAAAAAATATATACATACACACACACACCAATTTATTAGGTACACCTGTTCAATTGTTTGGCAACACAAATTGCTAATAAGCCAATCACATGGCAGCAACTCAATGCATTTAGGCACCTAGACATGGTGAGGACGAATTGCTGTAGTTCAAACCGAGCATCAGAATGGGGAATAAGGAAGATTTAAGTGACTTTGAACGTGGCATGGTTGTTGCTGCCAGGTGGGCTGGTCTGAGTATTTCAAAAACTGCTGATCTACTGGGATTTTCATGCACAACCATCTCTAGGGTTTACAGAGAATGGTCTGAAAAAGAGAGAATATCCAGTGAGTTGCAGCTGTGTGGACAAAAATGCCTTGTTGATATCGGAGAAGAATTGGCAGACTGGTTCGATATGCTAGAAAGGCAACAGTAACTCAAATAACCACTCGTTACAACGTATGCAGAATACCATCTCTGAAAACATTGAACTTTGAAGCAGATGGGCTACAGCAGCAGAAGACCATACCAACAGGAAACTGAGGCTATTATACGCACAGGCTCACAAAAATTGAACAACAAAAGATTGGAAAAACGTTGCCTGGTCTGATGAGTCTTGATTTCAAATGGTAGGGTTAGAATTTGGTGTAAACAACATGAAAGCATGGATCCATCCTGCCTTCTATCAACGGTTCAGGCTGGTGGTGTTGATGTAATGTTGTGGGGGATATTTTCTTGGCACACTTTGGGCCCCTTGGTACCAATTGAGCATTGTTTAAACACCATGGCCTACCTGAGTATTGTTGCTGACCATGTCCATCCCTTTATGACTACAATGTACCCATCTTCTGATAACTACCAATGCACCATGTCACAAAGCTCAAATCATCTCAAACTGGTTTCCTGAACACTGTGCTCCAATGGCCTCCACAGTCATCAGATATGAATCCCATAGAGCACCTTTGGGATGTGGAGGAACAAGAGATTGGCATCATGGATGTGCAGCCGACATCTGTAGCAACTGGGTGATGCCATCATGTTGATATGGACCAAAATCTCTGAGGAATGTTTCCAACATCTTGTTGAATCTATGCCATGAAGAATTAAGGCAGTTCTAAAGGTAAAAGGGGGTCCAACCCGGTACTGGCAAAGTGTACCTAATAAAGTGGCCAGTGAGTGTATATGAATTTAGATTCAGTATTTTACAAGTATACGCACATAAACTATTGTGATATTGTTCACATGTGTACAGTACAAATGCACTTTATTGGCGTATCCTAGCAACAGTAGAAAGCTAGGTGGCTTCCTTGAGATACCACCCACATCCTAGCAATGGAGGGGACACTAGATGGCTTTATTGAGAAGCCCCTTGCAAACCTAGCAATAGACGATTGCTAGGCGACCTCCTTGAGAAGCCCTTGTGTCCTAGCAATCAAAGGATACTAGGCAGCTTTTTTTAGAAGCTGGCCACATACTAGCAATAAAAGGACACTAGGCAGCTTTGATGTGAAATCACATCTGTCCGAGCAACAAAAGGACGCTAGTTGATTTTATTGAGAAGCCTGCTGGGTCATTGCAAAAAAAGGATCTGAACACCTCCTGTATGTAGTTTTCCAAAGGCCCATACACACAACTGCTAAAGATCAATAAACCTATGCCACATACATATCTATAAAAAAAGAAGAAATGGAAAAATCTGCATCCATGATCAGAAATGTATGCATAAACACATGTAACTGATTTGTGAAAACGTTTAGGGCCCATTCAAATAAGCGTTGAGCCTCTGGGTCTCTGCACCCTTCCCTGCATGCCTGTCAAACTCTGC
This sequence comes from Rana muscosa, assembly GCA_029206835.1. Lineage (NCBI taxonomy): Eukaryota > Metazoa > Chordata > Amphibia > Anura > Ranidae > Rana > Rana muscosa. The sequence goes on along the minus strand of CM055116.1, from coordinate 790,906,101 downwards.
TGTGCAGATGAGTTTGTACAGCTGATGCGTGTCTATTCACTTATAAAGGCTGCCTGCACTCAGCTCAGCGCTAGGATAGAAAAGTACTGTATTTATCGGCGTATAACACGCACAGGTGTACAACACGCACCCTAATTTTAAGAGGGAAGTTTCAGGGAAAAAACTTTCCACAGCCCCCTTCGAATAACACGCAGGCACAGTTTACCCTCTATTTTCAGGGTAAAAAAGTGAGTGTTATACGCCAATAAACACAGTAAATGAATGGCTATTTATGCTTCCTGGAGCCATGTGACACAGCACAAATGTACTCTTGGAGCCATCTTTATCCTGGGATCAAAAGAAAGCTAGACGACCTCATTGAGAAGTCGCCTGTGCCCTAGCAATGGGAGAATGTAGGCAGCGTCTTTTAGAAGCTACCTGCATCCCAGCAAAAGAATGCTAGGCATCTTCCTATGTTCTAGAAATCAAATGGAAACCATGTGTCGCTAAGGTAGAGGAGGAAACTAGGCGACTTAACTGAGAAACTGCCTGCGTTCTAGCAACGCTAGACAGCTTCATTGAGAAGCCTCTTTTTATCCCAGCAATAAAAGAATGCTAGGCAGTTTCATCCGAAAGCTGTCTGCATGCTATCAACTGAAGGATGCCTGGTGGATTCATTAGGAAGTAGTTTGCCTCGTAGCAAAAGGGCCAAGCTCGCTGTAATGTTGTGCGCATGTAAATGTTGCTTAAACGCGTGTGCACTTTTTTACGCCGGATGTCGCTGCCAGCTGTTTCTAGTAAGATCTTGCATACTAGTTGCTGTATTTTCTTATGGCTGTGCGCATGAGCCCCATGTATAATAACAGGTGTAGGGATGAGCCGAACACCCCCCGGGTTCGGTTCGCACCAGAACCTGCGAACAGACAAAGTTTGCGCGACATTTAGAACCCTAAAATACAATGGACTCGAACGTTCAAAATCAAAAGTGCTAATTATAAAGGCTAATATGCAACTTATTGTCATAAAAAGTGTTTGGGGACCCGGGTCCTGCCCCAGGGGACATGTATCAATGCAAAAAAAAGTTTTAAAAACGGCGTTTTTTTGGGAGCAGTGATTTTAATAATGCTTAACCACTTCCTTACTGGGCTCTTAAACCCCCCTCCTGCCCAGACCAATTTTCAGCTTTCAGCGCTGATGCACTTTGAATGACAATTGCGCAGTCATACAACACTGCACCCAAATTACATTTTTATAATTTTTTCCCTACAAATAGAGCTTTCTTTTGGTGGTATCTGATCACCTCTGCGAATTTTATTTTTTGCGCTATAAACAAAAAAAGAGCGACAATTTTGAAAAAAAAAACACTATTACTCTTTCGTCCATGGACCGACACAGCTTCTCTATTGACAAAGTGGGTATTATCCGTTAATTAGGAGTGACTAGGCAGAAAAACTTGTAAAAAGTGTTGCATCACACCTTCTACAGTACCGCCCAGGGGGCGGACCCTCTGGGTATACCCTCTCAGTCTGCATCTTCGCAGATCAGTTTTTTTCTGTCTAGCAAGGAGTAGGACATGGCTCCCTTCGGGCCCATTGGTCCGGGGAAAAAAGATACATATATATATATTTTTTTTTTTTGCTACATTTGTTGTTTCCTGCGATCTTCGATCAACTGCCAACTGGGTGACAGGCTGGATCCTCGATCCTTGTAGTCTCCCCAGTTTCGGCCATCGAGCGTGTGCCGACCCTAGCTACGCGCTGGGTTTTCCACGACATGCCCGTCGCTCCACGGGTGGCCGGTGAGCTTACGCTCCAGGGCCTGCATCGGACCGCTCAGCTTCGGCTGACCTTACGGCCGAGTCGCAGCAGCCTGGCCGGTGAGCTTACGCTCCAAGGCTTGCATCGGACCGCTCAGCTTCGGCTGACCTTACGGCCGAGTCGCAGCAGCCTGTCCGGTGAGCGTCATGCTCCAGGGCATACATATGATCGTCCCTTCTGGGTCCAATCACAGCATGCCTGGCCAACAGTCACCTTCCGTGCGCGGACGATGATCTGTTTGGAATGTCTTCCAGCAGAATACATGCAGGATAGGTAAGTAAAACTCCCCTGCCTCGGCTGGGTGATTTAGCTGGACATTCCTGGAGAGATCAAGTAAGTGGTTGTGGCCCCTTTCTTCCCTCTCTCCCTGCCTTTCCCTCCTCCCTGGGCTTCTAGCTAAAGGTTGCTGGGTGCTGGGGGTCACCTAGGGGGTCCCACTGGAGCGGGGCTGGCTGTAACTAACATTTAAAAGAAATGTCATTTTTTTCTTACCTGTGTTTGTGTCCTTCCTCCATGCTGTCGGCGGCCATTTTGAGGTGGTCCATGCCAAGTTTGGCCTCTTGTGACTGCCCGGCGGCCATCTTCCTGTGGTTCGGCCACACCCACTGGCCCCTATCAGCTGATCGGCGGCCATGTTTGTCCACCCTGTATGCAGATATTGCCGTTCGGCGGCCATCTTTTTGTGGGCTATGGCTGCTTGACCTCTATCTTCTGTCGGCGGCCATTTTCTTAGAGCCCACATTATCTTCCATACAGACGTTTTTGGCAACCATTTTTCGAGAGCCTCCGGCCTCTAGGGTGCATTACACTGGCGCGAAAATTCACACAGGAAGTGCTGATAAAAGCAAGCAGACTGACACAGCAGCAGAGGGACAGCATCACAGGCGCAGCATAGCAGTACCTATCCAGGGTGGTGAGTCCTCTGGGTGACCCGGCCTCTCTGCAGCACAGGAGGGTGGCCTATTGATATCTTGCCTGGAGCCCTGTGAGTGTCAGCGTGTGGTCAGCATGGCATCTGAGCCAGATGTCTTCTCCCCTGAAACACCAGATTTAGCAGCTGGTGCCCCTGAGGTGTCTATGAACGCTATGACTGCAATCCTAGAGGCGTTTGCTGCCAGGGTGGAAGCAGCACACGGGAATACAGGGGGTAGTAAACGCCCCATCCCCTGCAAGCTTCTGGGGATAATTCTGGTGCAGAACCAGGTCCAGCTACGGCTCGGGGCCCAGATTCTGACGCATCAGAGACTGCAGACCGTGACCGGAGAGTGAGAATGACTCAAAGTCCAGGTCAGTACGCGAGACGGCTTTGGTATCTGACCTTATTACTGCAGTGCGGGATATGCTAAAATTGGAAAATACTGCAGAAGCAGCAGAGACTCCGGTCCACTTGGGTTTCATAGACCTGCCCGCACTGCTAAGGTGTTCCCTTGTGTGTCTTTTGATAAACTCTTATACAAGGAATGGGAGAACCCACTGAGGGTCTTTACAGCCCCAAAGAGGTTTGCGGTACGGTACCCCTTTTGAGGAGAGTTTTCTGAAGAAATGGACCTCTCCCCCCTATAGTGGACCCTCCGGTGTCCAGACTTAATAGAGCCACCACAATTCCTGTAGAAGGGGCTCCTGTTTTCAAGGACCCTGTGGATAAGAAGGCTGAAGCACTCGCTTGCTACCTATACTCAGTGGTAGGCTCGGCAGTACGCCCGGCATTGGCGGGGGCCCTAGTGTCTCACACACTTACTGAATGGGCAAGATTGCTACTCCAGGGGTTAAGGAGCGAGATGCTCCTCCTGATGAGATAACATTGGCCGACCTGTTGGTCCAGGGCCTTAGGTTTGTCTGCGAGTCAGACATGAATACTATTCCCCTGCTGTCTAAAACTTTGGTTTATGCAGTAGCAATACACCGCCTGATCTGGCTAAAAGGCTGGTCTGCGGACCAGACTTCCAAGAAAGCCCTGTTGGATCTGCCTTTTAAGGGCGACAGACTTTTTGGGGCTTCTCTGGATGACATCATCAAGGATGCCACAGGAAGTAAAAGCACTTTGCTTCCCCAAATTAGCAAGGGTAAGGGGCCACGCCAAGGGCAAGGGCCCTCCTTTACTGCACACAAGTGGTTTTTTCGTCCCCCTAGGGCGACAGGGAAAAGACCCCAGGCCGATAAAGCGCCTGCCCAAGGACAAAAGCGTCCCTGGTCCCGCATACCCAATAAGCCTGCGGACAAATTTGCGTCCGCATGAAGGTCCACCCCGCTCTCGGGTGGGGAGACGTCTTTGCAAATTCGCGACTCAGTGGACAGCACTGATCTCCGACAGGTGGGTTTGCGAAGTAATCTCCTCAGGCTACAAGATAGAGTTTCTCTCTTGTCCACCGGACAGATTTAACACCTCCAATCTCCAGCTACTACCGACCCGTCGGGAGGCCCTGTATGGGGCGGTCCAGGGTCTACTGGAACGCGGGGTAGTTATTCCAGAACTGGAACGGGGTTTTTACTCAAATCTGTTCATTGTGCCAAAGAAGGAGGGGGTTCGTCCAAGCTTGGATCTCAGAGCCCTCAATTGCTTTGTGAAGGTACAAAGTTTTCGGATGGAGTCGGTTCGATCTGTAGTCACGGCTCTCCATCCGGGGGACTTTCTGGCCTCCTTGGACATCAAGGACGCATACCTGCATGTCCCCATATACTCCAGACACCAGAGGTTTCTGCGATTTGCTATCGGGAAGGACCACTACCAGTTTGTGGCCCTCCCGTTGGGCCTTGCCTCAGCACCCAGGACGTTCACCAAGGTGCTCGCTCCGATTCTGGCACTTCTAAGACAGCGGGGTATCGCTATCACAGGCTACTTATACGACCTTCTGCTGAAGGCCCCTTCAAGCTCAGAATTAGAGGTAAGCGTGTCCATTACCTGTCAGACTCTTCGAGACTGTGGTTGGATACTAAACACGCAAAAGTCAGTATTGGTGCCCACTCAACGCCTAGGGTACCTGGGGTTGATTCTGGATTCTTCAGAGGCAAAGGTATTCCTCCCTGTGGAGAAGTTGCAGACCCTCCGGGCTGCAGTACGGCAGCTGACTTCCAGGAATTGGTCGTCACTCCGTTTTTTGCATGCGAGTGTTGGGCCTCAGGGTAGCCTCCTTCGAGGCGGTTCCATATGCTCAATACCACACTCGAGTGTTACAGAAGGAAGTTCTGTCCAGATGGAACAGATGTCCATCATCTCTGGATTATCAAATCCGAGTGAGCCACATAGTCAGGAGATCCCTGGTATGGTGGCTGACAGCACCGGCTCTAATGGCCGGGAAGTCATTTCTTCCGGTTTACTGGATAGTGATCACGACGGACGCCAGCCTTACAGGTTGGGGGGGAGTCTGGGGTATTCAGTCGGCGCAAGGTCGCTGGACCCCAGAGGAAGCCCTCCTGCCGATCAATGTCCTGGTAATCCGGGCGATCAGGCTGTGCCTCTTCAAATGGTCTGAGGCTGCAAGGGCGTCTAGTCAGGATCCAGTCAGACAACGCCACAGCAGTGGCATATGTCAATCATCAAGGAGGAACAAGAAGCTCAGCTGCAACATCGGAGATCGCTCGCATCCTGAAGTGGGCAGAGAGGAGCGTACCGGCACTGTCGGCCGTGTACATTCCGGGTGTGGAAAACTGGCAGGCGGACTACCTGAGCCGCCAGATGCTGGACCAGGGAGAAGGGTCCTTACACCCGGAGGTGTTCCAACTCCTCTGCCAAAGATGGGGCACACCAGACGTAGATCTTCTGGCTTCCCGACTCAATCGGAAGGTATTGAGATTTGTGGCCCGGTCAAGAGACCCATGGGCAGACGCAACGGACGCGTTGGTAGCATCGTGGGGTCAGTATCGGCTAATCTATGCCTTCCCTCCCTTAAGGCTTCTTCCTCTTCTGCTCCGCAGAGTGGAGGCAGAGGGAATTCCAATGATCCTAATCGCTCCAGATTGGCCTCAGCGTCCTTGGTACGACGATCTAGTACGTCTGGTAGCAGACGTCCCCTGGCGCCTACCACTACGGAAGGATCTGCTATCGCAAGGTCCCATATTCCATCCTGCTTTACAGTCATTGGCTTTAACGGCATGGCTGTTGAGAACCAGGTACTGAGAGACCGGGGCCTGTCAGACTCAGTAATCTCTACTATGAGAAGTGCTCGAAAACCGTCCTCTAGGAAGGTCTATCACCGCACTTGGAGGGCCTACATCTCCATGTGTGAGGAAATGAAATGGCATCCGCGTACCTATTTGGTTTCCAGAATTCTGCTGTTTTTACAGCATGGGGTGGACCAAGGGCTTGCCCTAAGTACGATTTAAGGGACGGATATCTGCCCTGGCTGTCTTTTTTTTCAGCGACCCCTGGCGACTCACTCTCTCGTGAGTACATTTGTGCAGGGGGTCCGACATGTGGCCCCTCCGGTCCGTCCCCCGTTACCTCCGTGGGACTTGAACCTGGTCCTCTCGGTGCTTCAGAAGGCACCGTTTGAGAATATTAGAGATATTCCCCTGTTGACACTTTCTCAGAAAGTGGTCTTTTTGGTGGCTGTTACGTCAGTTAGACGAGTCTCTGAGCTGGCAGCCTTGTCCTGCAAGGCTCCCTATTTGATTTTCCACAAGGATAAGGTGGTGCTGCGACCGCTGCCTTCCTTTCTTCCGAAAGTCGTTTCGGCTTTTCATCTCAACGAAGACATTGTACTTCCATCCTTGTGTCCTCAGCCGTCGAATCCTAAGGAGTCGGCGTTGCATTCCTTGGACGTTGTCCGAGCTTTGAGAGTATACCTATCTGCTACTTCCCTGTTCCGGAAGTCAGACTCACTGTTTGTTTCGGTGGCTGGTCCCAAGAAGGGCCAAGCAGTCTCATCGGCCACCATCTCTAGGTGGATCCGACAGATAGTAATCCAGGCTTACGCCTTAAAGGGTCAGGCGCCCCCCTTTCCTGTCACGGCGCATTCGACCAGGGCAATAGGTGCCTCCTTGGGCTTTCCGACATCAAGCGTCTGTTTCCCAATTATGTAAAGCGGCGACTTGGTCGTCCGCTCACACTTTCACAAAATTCTACAAAATTGATGTAGGTGCATCTTCGGATGCCTCTTTTGGCCGCAAGGTTTTGCAAGCGGCTGTTTAGAGTTGCAACTCCTCCGTTGGAGGAGTGCTGTTTTGTGTTTGGGGTGAAGTTTATTTTTATGCTGTTACCACCCCTCGTTTTTTCTCTGACACTGCTTTGGGACGTCCCACTTTGTCAATAGAGAAGCTGTGTCGGTCCATGGACGAAAGAGTAAATAGGATTTTTTACTCACCGTAAAATCCTTTTCTCTGAGTCCATGGACCGACACAGCACCCACCCCTCCTTTTAAGTTTGTACTGCTTTTTGACGAACTGATCTGCGAAGATGCAGACTGAGAGGGTATACCCAGAGGGTCCGCCCCCGTGGCGGTACTGTAGAAGGTGTGATGCAACACTTTTTACAAGTTTTTCTGCCTAGTCACTCCTAATTAACGGATAATACCCACTTTGTCAATAGAGAAGCTGTGTCGGTCCATGGACTCAGAGAAAAGGATTTTACGGTGAGTAAAAAATCCTATTTTTTTACTTTTTGCTATAATAAATATCCCATTTTTTTTTTTTACATTTTTTTTTCTTTTAGTTTAGTCCGATACGTATTCTTCTACATATTTTTGGTAAAAAAAATATCGCAATAAGCGTTTATTGATTGGTTTGCGCAAAAGTTATAGCGCCTACAAAATAGGGGATAGATTTATGATTTTTTTTTTTCCACTAGTAATATTGGTGATCTGCGATTTTTGTCAGGACTGCGATATTGCGGCGGACACATCGGACACTTTTGACACTATTTTGGGACCATTCACATTTATACAGCGAACAGTGCTATAAAAATGCACTGATTACTGTATAAATGTGACTGGCAGTGAAGGGGTTAACCACTAGGGGGCGGGAAGGGGTTAAATATGTTCCCTCATGAGTGATTCTTACTGTGGGGGAAGGGGACTGACTGGGGGAGGTGACCGATGGTTGTCCCTATGTACAAGGGACACACCATCAGTCTCCTCTCCCTAGCAGGATGTGGATCTTTGTGTTTACACACAGAGATCCACGTCCCTGGCTCTGTGACAGCCGATCGCGGGTACAGCTCTTCCGCGATGCGCGCCGCCGCGGGCGCGCATTGCGGAAGTAAACAAGAGGACGTCCACCTGGCAGTTCAGGTCCGCGCTGCAGCCGTCTTTGGCTATAGCTCCAAAGACATGCTGGTAGGTTAATTGGATCTTGTCCAAATTCGCCCAGTATATATGTATATATGCGTGTACGACAAGCGTGTCGAGATCCTACGGGGTAAAATGACCGCACCAGCCAAGCAGACACTGGCTGCAAAAAGCGCCTAGAGGCGATTCAGTTCGCATGTGAGCGCTATACAAGTCACTCACTCATTCATTCATATAGCGCGGATCTGAAGTGGTTAAAGTGAAACAATAAAAGTGAAATATTCCTTTAAATTTCGTACCTGGGGGGTGTGTATAGTATGCCTGTAAAGCAGCGCTGGTTTCCCGTGCTTAGAACTGTCCTTGCACAATGTCATTTCTGAAGGAAAAAAAAGTAATTTAATACTCACTCGCGGCTATAATGAATTGTCGGCTCCCGGCAATACATAGAAAAGTCATTGATAAAAAAAAAATGCGTGGGGGTTCCCCCAAATTCAATTACCAGGCCCTTCGGGTCTGGTATGGATATTAAGGGGAACCCTGCCGCAAATTTAAAAAAAAAATGCGTGTGGTTCCCCCAAATATCCATACCAGGCCCTTCAGGTCTGGTATGGATATTAAGGGAAACCCTGCCGCAAATAAAAAAAAAAATGCGTGCGGTTCCCCCTAAATATCCATACCAGGCCCTTCAGGTCTTATCCGAGCACGCAACCTGGCAGGCCGCAGGAAAAGAGGGGGGGACGAGAGAGCGCCCCCCCCTCATGAACCGTACCAGGCCACATGCCCTCAACATTGGGAGGATGCTTTGGAGGTCTGTGACCCCTCAAAGCACCATTGACACCATGACAATAACTTGCATATAACCCTTTAAAATTAGCACTTTACATTTCTCCCATAGACTTTTCGAATTTGCCGCGAACACCCCAAATTGTTCGCTGTTCGGCGAACAGGCAATGTTCGAGTCGAAGCTCATCCCTAAACAGGTGGTAATTTATTTATAAATGGATTTTTCTTTAATAACGTAACCCTGTAGCAGCTCCTCCAGAAGCTTGTGTGACCAGGATACATTTGCAACAAGTTTATCCTTGTATTTTCAACAGTTCTTTAGGCCCCTTAAGCACTTGTCCGACTCGTACTCCATGATTTCCAATGAGTACCATTCATATCTGTGTGACTTCAAGTCGCACCGACTTCAAAGTAGTCCCTGTACTACTTTGGACCGACATTGATGCTAGTTGAGGTCCATAGACCTCAAGTTTACACAGGCATTCCCTGATATCACTGCAAAATCACGTTGAAATTTTTTTGGGCAAGTAATTGCATGGTGCTTCTGTTTCCTCTGATTCCCCTGTAATTTGGTTTACAGTTAACCACTTAAAGCGGAGGTCCACCCTAAAATTAACTTTTCATGAACAGCTGTCTTTTAATTGAAAAAAAATATATTTTTTTTGGACACTTCTATGTCTGTTGCTAGGCAGAATATGTTTTCTGCCTAGTTCCTAGTCCGCGGTGAGAGAACTTCCTGTCCTAAGACGCATTGCATCATGGGAAATGATTACACAAATTTCCTCTGGAATATCTATATATTGCAATGATCACTTTATGGTTCTAACTAGCTTATCTAAGCGCTGCACAGCGTGAGGAGAGAAAAAGACAGATCACCGGCTTGTTTACAAGGGACATTGGTCACGAAGCGGAAGAAGCAATTCTGCCTCGTTTGTGCCCACAAATACCGCCTGCCAGTGCCCACAGTGCCACTTATCAATGCCCACGAGTGCCAACTATCAATACCACGGACCACCTAGGCTCTGAAAAAAGGGGTGCGCCCCAGAAACGCATCAGACGTGTGAGGTATCATCCGATCCTCCTTGTCATCAGGTGCCAAGAGATCCAGCTAAACTGTCAGAAAAGCATTCACCTAAGCTCATTTTGTGAGTAGGACCATTGCTTTTATTCTATTTTTAATAAAACTTTTTTATGTGGTAATGCACTAGGTCGGCGTGCCCTCCTTTTTTCTTTCTTTCTCTAGCCATATGAACACCCATTGTTCTGAGGAGGGCTGCAAGACTCTAAACCTTGCCTTAAGACTGAACTACATTACCCGTGTCTAGCGAAACACCAGAGCGCAGGAGAATTTTGTTTTACCTCATCGGTGCCACCTAGCAATGCTGCCTATCATTGCCACCTATCAGGGCCCATCAATGCCCTTCAGTGCCACCTCTCAGTGCCCACCAGTGCTGCCTTATCGTGCCAATCAGTGCAGCCTCATCAGCGTACATCAACGAAGGAGAAAAATTACCTGTTTGCAAAATTTTATAACAAAATCTAAAAAAATATTCTATATATATTTATTTTTAAATCGGTCTTTTTAAAAAAAATTAACAAAAAATAAAAACCGCACAGGTGATCAAATGCCACCAAAAGAAAGCTCTATTTGTGGGGAAAAAAAATGATAAAAATTTCATTTGGGTACAGTGTTGTATGACCGCGCAATTGTCATTTAAAGCGCATCAGCGCTGAAAGCTGAAAATTGGTCTGGGCAGGAGGGGGATTTAAGTGCCCAGTAAGCAAGTGGTTAAAATCCTAGAGAAAAAAATGGGGATTGTTACAGTACTTTGTCGCACCATATTTGTGCAGCGGTTTTATAAACGCAATTTAAAAAAAAAAATACACTTTTTTAAAATAAACTAAGAAAACCGTAAAGTTAGCCCAATTTTTTTTTTTTTATATTGTGGAAGATAATGTTTCGACGAGTAAATTGATACCCAACATGTCATGCTTCAAATTTGCGCCAGCTTGTGGAATGGGGCTAAACTTTGACCCCTAAAATTTTTAGGTTTAACATTTTCTACAGGTTACCAGTTTAGAGTTGCAGAGGAGGTCTAGTGCTAAAATTATTGCTCTTGCTCTAACGATCGTGGCTATACTTCACGTGTGTTTTGAACACTGTTTACATATGCGGGTGCGGCTTGCGTATGCGTTCGTGTCTGTGCACGAGCACGGTGGGACGGGACGCTTTAAAAAAACATAATTTTTATTTATTTTTTACTTTATTTATTTTTATTTTTACACAATTAAAAAAAAAATTGGGTCACTTTTTTTCCCTATTACAAGGAATGTAAACATCCCTTGTAATAGAAATAAAGCATGACAGGACCTCTTTAATGAGAGATCTATGGTCAAAAAGACCTCAGATCTCACATTTACACTTAAGTGCAATAACATTTTTTAAATAAAATATATATATATAAAAAAAAAAAATCCCCTTTAAGACCATTGGGTGGAAGTGATGTTTGTCATCGCTTCTGTCATCCAATGGTATGGAGCTGAGTGGGGGCCATATTTTTTTCACTCGACTCCATGCCTCACAGGAGAAAGAACCTGATAGTCTCCGCCGCTACTGACAGCTCCGGTAAGTGGCGGAGACGATCGGAACACAGCAGGAAGGGAGCATTTTAATGAGTGAAATATGTTTCTTTCTCGTACATCACGGGACACAGAGCGACATAGTCATTACTAATGGGTTATATAGATACCTTCAGGTGCTGGCACTGGCAACTTCCAAAACCGGAAGTACCCTCCCCTATATAAGCCCCTCCCATCCGGGAGCACCTCAGTTTTTTGCCAGTGTCTAAGGTGTTGGCCAAGAAGTAACATGTGTTTTTCACTGAGCTTGCGTACAGGTTCTTTTGGGCCTCAGTAAGCTATTCCGGATCCGACCAAAAAAGCTTCATAGCTAAACGGTCGGTACCCGGGCCTTGCAGAGAAGAGCAAGGTTTTGCCTGTAATGCTTCTCTTAGGAGAGCTGGACCCTGGGATCCAGAGCTCTGGTCATACCCACGACCAAGATGTTTTCTGTGCAGGGTGCTATACAGGTCCAGGGGAGTGGAATCCTTGGGAACCCGGTCCCTGAAGGTTTGATTACAATGCCTGCCGTGATAGGTGAAGTTTGGGCTTTTGTGGACCAAACAAAGTCCTGCGGCGGGGAACAGGTAAGTGGGGGCCCCCAGGAACTTGGGTTTATTGGGGGACCCCCAAGCCTAATTTGTCTTTCTGTCTGTTACCTAACGGTATTCCCGCTAATATCTGTGCATGCCTGTAACTACTAAAAAAAAATGTAGTATTTTTAATAGTGGTCAAGAAAAAAAAAAAATATATATATATATTTAATATATTAGACTGCGGTACCTGTGTTTATCCACTAGAGGCCGCTGTGGAACGTTTCTTGTCATGTGGACTAGTTTCTTTTCATCAGAGCAAGTCCAGGCAGATGGTGAGTTCTCTTGTGGGAAACTGCTTCCTCTGCCATGTTGCAATGCTCGTCCATCCCCCGGCCTGCGGCAAAAAGGGGCCCTGGCTCTTGTCCCTAGTTTCCCTTTTCGAAATTAGCGCCGAAGGCGCACGTGGCCGCGCGCGTGCACGCGCCTCTATATATAGAGGTGAGCCGGGAAAGGGGGCGGAGCCTGGGGGATGACGCTCTGTGCGCGCCGCAGCGCTTCTGCGCATGTGCGGGCATCCCAGCATGTTAAAAAACACAATTATGTGTTGTGAGCTGGCTATGGAGTGCAGAGACAGAGCTGGCAACATTTAAAAAAAGGCATACAGCAAGCGGTTGATGCAGGCATCCCCATAGAAAGGCACATTAGTAGACACCAACTGTGATATAGCAGCAATTGTGCTAGACTATTCTCAGTAAAAGTGGTGTATTACGGCTGGAATACCTCAGCTTTAGGCTTAGGAAATATGCCGTCCAGAAGCTCCGGAACTGAATCTTCCAGGAAGCGAAGGGGGTCTCATCGGGCTCTGAGGATCTTGGGCATGCTTCTGCTGCACCAGTCTCCCCTGAAGTTCAGAGGTAAGTGACCGTAGAGACCCCGCAGGGGTACTTGGTACTGTGGCTGTCCTCAGTTCACCTGCTCCTGTGTATGTAACAGAGGAGGTTTTTTCCTCAGCTCTGGGAGGATTAGAGAGAGATTGTCAACATTGATCGCTGCCTCCCTGTCAGGGAAAGCACGCCCGATCTCCGTCTCCTCCTTCAGAGTGCCTGTTAGCAGAGCAACAGTCCCATACAGGGATCGACCTGCCTGAAGGGGATCAGGATGAGGTTGATTCTGTTATAGAGGAATCAACAGTGGGGGAACCTTTTCTCAGCATCTCAAGCTGAAAGATTATGGGTTCAGTCTCTGACTAACATGGTCCGATCAGCATTTAAAAATGCACCTTGCGGAACCATCAACCACTACTGTATCCTCGTTGGGGTCGCTAGAAGCCCCCAGACTGTCTGTTCTTTTCCACTTCACCCTTTACTGAAAGGGCTTATTTACCAGGATTGGGAACATCCTGATAAAATATTTACTCCTCCCAAGAGATTTCAGGTGGTCTATCCCATGGAGGATAAGTTCATCAAAAAAAAAAAAAAAAATGGAAGGTCCCTACAGTGGACGCAGCCATCTCTTGTATGTATAAATCACTGACATGTCCAGTGGATAATGTCCAAATGTTCAAGAACCCAATAGATAAAAGATTGGAGTCCTTATGAAAGTCTGCTTCTTTTTACAGCAAGCTTGGTGACACAACCAGCAGTAGCAGCTATTGGGGTCTGCTAAGCAGGGAAGGATCAGTTGAAACAGGTCTTGAGGGACTTGACAGATCAGCAGGCCCTTGCCCTAGCTGATCTACCTAGAGCCTTAGGCTTTGCGGTTGACGCCATAAAGGATTCAGTCCATCAGGCCTCCCGCCTTACGCTGTCTATAGTACATATGCGTAGGCTTCTATGGCTCAAAAACTGGTCTGCTGAAGCTCCCTGTAAAGAATGGCTGGTTAGCGTCCCATTTCATGGTGAACGCTTATTCAGGGAAAACCAGGACAACAATATCCAGAAAATTTCCAGCGGTAAAAATACGCTCTTGCCGGTTAAAAACAGAGTTAGAGGTCCCTCTTTAAGAGGCCTGCTTCTCCAGTCCCTGGGGCATCGGCTGTGTAACAGTTCCGACGGCCTCCTCGGTCAATTCCCGGGGATAAAAAACAGGGACAATAGCAGGGTAATGAGAAACCCTGGGTCAGGGGAGGTACAAAACCTCCCCCAAAGTTAAATTCATTGAAGGGTCCTCCACTCAGTCGGGTGGGGGGAGGACTCCAGTTGTTCGCAAGAGACCGGGCGGGACACGATCAAGACAGATAGGTGCTCTCCGCAGTATGTTGGGGATACAGTTTGGAGTTAAAAGACTCTCCTCCTTCCCATTTTTGAGGTCAAATGTGCCAAGGGATCCCCGGAAGAGAGAGTCCCTCCTGTTGGCACTAGAACAACTATTGCTCCAAGGAGTAATTATGGAGGTTCCCCTGGAAGAATGAGGGTTTGGGTTTTACTCAAACCTCTTTACAGTCCCGAAGCAAACGCGGACGGGAGGCCCATATTAATTCTAAAAGGGCTATACAAATTCCTGTATATCAGGACTTTCCGATGGAGTCGATCCGCGGTGGCCACTGCCCTACAAGGGGAGGATTGGTTAGCCGCGATCGACATCAAAGATGCTTATTTGCACATTCCCATCTTTCCAGTCCACCAAAAATTTCTACGCTTTGCAGTAGAAGGGCGCCATTTTCAGCAGAGCCTTACCCTTCGGTTTGGCCACAGCACCACGAGTGTTTACAAAAATTCTGGCCCTTTATTGGCCAATCTAAAAACACAAGGTGTAATGATAATGGCATATCTAGATGAATTGTTGCTGATAGACCACTCAGTGAAAAAACTAGACGTGGTCGTTCACAAGACAATCAAGTATCTGGAATCTCACGGTTGGATTATCAACCGAGACAAGTCAGCCCTAAAAAACAGTCAAAAGTCTGGAATACTTGGGGCTAAGGTTGGATTCAGGCCAGAGAAAAATATTCTTGCCTCGAGGAAAGGTGTTGTCTTTGAAAGATTTGATCCACTTAGTGGGTACAAAAAAGACAGCCGTCCATACACCTGTGCATGAGGCTGCTGGGAAAAATGGTGGCATCATTCGAAGCAGTACCCTACGGTCAATTCCATTCAAGGAATTTGCAAGGGGCCATACTGTCAGCCTGGAACAAAACAGTTCAGGCCCTAGACTTACAATGTCCTTGTCCCCTTCCGTTCGCAAGAGCCTCCGTTGGTGGTTGGTTCCCCAGAATCTGGAAAAAGGGAAATCCTTCAGTCCGATTCCTTGGAAGGTGGTCACTACAGATGCCAGCCTTATAGGCTGGGGGGGCAGTACTGGAGTAATGGTCTCTCCAGGGCAGATGGTCGGATGCAGAAAAGGCCCTGCCCATCAATCTCTTAGAGATACGAGCAGCCCGGTATGCCCTAGTAGCATGGACATCCAAACTCCAAGGGTCCCCTGTCAGAATTCAATCAGACAATGCCACAGCAGTGGCATATATCAATCATCAGGGGGGCACCAGGAGTCGTGCAGCCCAGAGGGAAGTAAATTACATCCTGAAATGGGCAGAAAGATATGTCCCAGCCATATCTGCGGTATTCATTGCAGGAGTGGAGAATTGGAAGGCGGACTTTCTAAGTCGCCAGCAATTATGCCCAGAGGAAGGGTCCCTTCACCCCGAGGTTTTGTGGACAATATGTCAGCGGTGGGGAACATCGGATGTAGACCTTCTAGCATCCAGATTCAATGCAAAGGTGGACAGGTTTGTCTCTCAGACAAGGGATCCCCTAGCTTGCGGCTCGGATGCCCTAGTGTTCCCTTGGGATCAGTTCAAGCTGATATATGCATTCACACCGCCACAATGGTTACCTCGATTAATCCGCAGAATCAGGGTAGAAAAGAAACCAGTGATTCTGGTGGCTCCAGCGTGGCCCCGAAGAGCGTGGTACGCAGAGATTGTAAAATGTCAGTGGGGAGTCCTTGGACTCTCCCACGTCGTCCGGACCTGCTTTCGCAAGGACCGATATACCACCCTTCCTTACCAGCCCTAGGTTTGACGGCCTGGCTATGAAAGCCCACATTCTAAAAAAGAGAGGGCTCTCTAATCCTGTGGTATCTACCATGATCAATGCCAGGAAGCCGGTATCCAGGCAGATCTATTATAGAATCTGGAAGGCGTACATCGCCTGGTGTGAGGCCAAGAAATGGCATCCACATAAATACGTAATAGGTAGGAGTCTGGACTTCCTACAGTGGGCTGTAGATAGGAAGCTTGCCTTGAGTATTATCAAAGGTCAGTTTTCGGCCTTGTCAATATTTTTTCAAAGGCCCTTGGCTTCGCATTCACTAGTCAAAGCCTTTATACAAGGAGTGATGCGTATTAGTCCTCCGGTTAATATTCCCATATGTCCATGGGATCTAAACTTGGTTCTGTCGGTTCTACAGAAACAACCATTTGAACCATTACAGCATATTTCTTTGGTTCTTCTCACCAGGAAATTGATTTTTCTAGTAGCTATTTGTTCGGCTAAAAGAGTGTCGGAATTAGCCGCTATGTCCTGTAAGGAGCCATATCTGGTTATCCATAAGGATAGAGTAGTCTTACGCCCTCATCCAGCCTTTCTTCCTAAGGTGGTATCGAGGTTTCATTTGAACCAAGATGTGGTTCTTCCTTCTTTTTTCCCCAAACCTACTTCGGTAGAGGAAAAGTTATTGCATTCTTTGGATGTAGTAAGAGCAGTTAAAGCTTATCTAAAAGCCACTGCTCAGATTCGCAGAACGGATACTTTGTTTATTCTGCCGGAAGGCCCCAGAAGGGGTCAGGCAGCGTCAAAATCGACTTTAGCCAAGTGGATTCGACAGGTCATAATGCAAGCCTATGGCTTGAGAAGGAGACCGCCTCCGTTCAAAGTTAGAGCGCACTCCACGAGAGCAGTTGGAACTTCATGGGCAGTGCATCACCAGGCCTCCCTGGCTCAAATCTGTAAGACCGCAACATGGTCTTCAGTACATACGTTTACTAGGTTCTACCAGGTGGACGTTAGAAGTCAGGAGGTTGTCGCCTTTGGGCGCAGTGTGTTGCAGGCCGCAAAAGATCCTCATGTCTGATAGCGCTCAGCTTATGTATGGTGTATCCCCCCCCCTCATTGGGCATTGCTTTAGGACATCCCATTAGTAATGACTATGTCGCTCTGTGTCCCGTGATGTACGAGAAAGAAAATAGGATTTTTATAACAGCTTACCTGTAAAATCCTTTTCTTGGAGTACATCACGGGACACAGAGCTCCCGCCCCTCTTTAGGGACACTTATTGCTTTGCTACAAAACTGAGGTGCTCCCGGATGGGAGGGGCTTATATAGGGGAGGGTACTTCCGGTTTTGGAAGTTGCCAGTGCCAGCACCTGAAGGTATCTATATAACCCATTAGTAATGACTATGTCGCTCTGTGTCCCGTGATGTACTCCAAGAAAAGGATTTTACAGGTAAGCTGTTATAAAAATCCTATTATTTGATCCCCTATCAATTGACAAGATTTCTGTCTCCCAGGTGTTTTCTATACAAGTAACGAGCTTGAGATTATTTCAGCTTGTTACCTGTATAAAAGACACCTGTCCACAGAAGCAAGCAATCAAATTCCAATCTCTCCACCATGGCCAAGACCAAAGAACACCATCACCATTGTCAAACATGGAGATGGAAACCTTTTGCTTTGAGGGGTGTTTTTCTGCTAAGGAGACGGGACAACTTCACCGCAAAAAAGGGACGATGGATGGGGCTATGTACCGTCAAATCTTGGGTAAGCACCTCCTTCCCTCAGCCAGGGCATTAAAAATGGGTCATGAATGGGTATTTCAGCATGACAATGACCCAAAAGACACAGCCATGGCAACAAAGGAGTGGCTCAAGAAGAAGCACATTAAGGTCCTGGCATGGCCTAGCCAGTCTCCAGACCTTAATCCCATAGAAAACAGAGGGAGCTGAAGGTTCGAGTTACCAAATGTCAGCCTCGAAACCTTAAGGACTTTGGAGAGGATCTGCAAGGAGTGGGACAAAATCCCTCTGAGATGTGTGCAAACCTGGTGGCCTCTGATTGCTTTTGACCTCTGTGATTGCCAACAAGAGTTTTGCCACAAAGTACTAAGGCCCCTTTCACACTTATACAATTTCAAAGTCGTGCGATTTTGCCGTGATTCGCGGACGCGATTTTGACAAGACAGTCATACGACTTTGCCCCACGACTTGAAGTACGACTTCAATGAGCAGGGACGCGACTTTGATCCCCCAATATTTAGGGGGAACTCCACGCCAATATTTAAAAAAAAAAAAACGGCATGGGTTCCCCCTTCATTGGCATTCCGGGCCTATCGTTCTGGTAAGGGTTTTAAGGGGAACCCCCGCCAAAAAAACGGCGTGGGGTCCCCCCAAAATCCATACCAGACCCTTATCCGAGCACCAGCCTGGCTGTTCAGGAAAGGGGGTGGGGACGAGCGAGAGCCCCCCCCCACCCTGAGCCTTCAACATGGGTGGTGGGTGCTTTGGGGCAGGGGGGGCCCTGCGCCCCCCCCCACCCCAAAGCACCTTGCCCCCATGTTGATGAGGACAAGGGCCCCTTCCCGACAACCCTGACCGTTGGTTGTTGGGGTCTGCGGGCGGGGGGCTTATCGGAATCTGGGAGCCCCCTTTAATAAGGGGGCCCCCAGATCCCGGCCCCCCACCCAATGTGAAAGAGTATGGGGTACATCGTTCCCCTACCCATTCACCTGGAATAAAAAGTGTAAAAAAAAGAAACCCACTAGACAGTTTTTTAAAGTAATTTATTGGGAAGCTTCGGGGGTCTCTTCCGACTCTCCGGCCTATTCTCTGCGCTCTCCGGTACCTTCTCCGCGCTCTCCGGTGCTTTCTGCCTTCTGCCGGGCTCCTCCGCTATCTTTTATCAGCTCTTTTGCTAGCGTTGGCCCGGTCTTCTGCGTCGTCTTCTTCCCTCTTCTCTTTCTCTGATGATGACTCAATGCTCTGTCCCGCTGTAATGCTGTGTGCGCAACGACTTATATAGGCATGGGGCGGGGTCACTGGGTGATGTCACCTGGTGACACCGCCCCATAGGACGTCACAGTCCCATCATTCCACATTGACCTCACCCGGTGACCACACCCCATGCCTATATAAGTCGTTGCGCACCGCGCACACGGCATTACAGCGGGAGAGATTGTCGTGTCAACATCGGGACAAGAGAAGAGGGAAGAAGATGATGCAGAAGACCGGGCCGCTGCTAGTAAAAGAGCTGGAAGAAGATAGCGGAGGAGCCTGGCAGAAGACAGAAAGCACCGGAGAGCGGGAGAAGAGACCCCCGAAGTCGGAAGAAGACCCCCGAAGTCGCCTAATAAAATACTTTAAAAACCTGTCTAGTGTGTTTTTTTTTGTTTTGTTTTTTTTTACACTTTTTATTCCAGGTGAATGGGTAGGGGTACGATGTACCCCATACTCATTCACATAGGGTGGGGGGCCGGGATCCCCCCTGCCCCAAAGCACCCACCCCCCCCCCCATGTTGAGGGCATGCCGCCTGGTACGGCTCAAAAGGGGGGGGCGCTCGCTCGTCCCCACCCTCTTTCCTGACTGGCCGGGCTGGTGCTATGGTTATGAAGGGGGAACCCATGCAGGGTTTTTTTTTCAAAAAAATTGGCGTGGAGTTCCCGACTTCATGCACAAGTTGTGTACAAATCGCGTGCCAAAGTCAGATCTGTTAATACGCAATCCGATTTTGATCCGACTTCAGAAAAAAAGTAGTGCAGGAACTACTTTGAAGTCGGCACGACTTAGTCGTGCCAATATAAATGGTAGTCATTCAAAATCATGGAGAATGACTTGTACCACGATTTTGGACGGCAAAATCGTATGACAAGTCGTATAAGTGTGAAAGGGGACTTGATCATGTTTTGCGAAGGGGGTCAAACAATTATTTCACTCATTAAAATGCAAATCAATTTAACTTTTTTGAAATGCGTTTTTCTGCATATTTTTTTTTAGTTAGTCTGTCTCTCACTTTTAAAATAAACCTACCATTAAAATTATAGACTGATCATTTCTTTGTTAGTGGGCAAAATGTACAAAATCAGGGGAGCAAATACCTTTTTCAATTTCAATTGCTGATATTTCTGTATTTTTGTATAGCTACCTCTTCCAATGCAAGGACCTTATATTGGAGCAAATATCCATTGAATGTGATGGGTTATTGTATTATGAACGTTAGAAATTTAATAACTGATTAATGCTTAGAGCTGGTATACTCGTCAATACAAGGTCATCTATTCATTTGCCGGTTTTGTTTGCTTATTTTCAGGATGATGTGGGCAGCTGGCGCTGTAGCTGCAATGTCTAGTATCACATTCCCTGCAGTAAGTGCTCTAATTTCCCGCAACGCTGAAGCAGATCAGCAAGGTAGGTTTTATGGTCAGGCCGCAATGTCTGTTACATAAATTGTGAGGATAATGAAATTGCATTTTTAGTTAAAAGACCGTGTCATGTTTGCTAAAGAAGAGTGCATTTTCCTAGCACATACATGTAAATAGTATACTGATGATTAATATTTATGATGATCTGAGTCCCCAAATTTTCTTCTTACTAATATAGATATAATGTGGCATTACAGCATCTTTTTTTTTTTTTTTGGGTCAGTGTAACACAACTATATTCTTCAGACGTTATTTAACCACTTCAACACTGGGCTTTTTATACCACCTCAATACCGGGCCTATTCTGGCACTTCTCTCCTACATGTACATATCATCATTCTTTTGCTAGAAAATTACTCAGAACCCCCAAACATTATATATGTTTTTTTAGCAGACACCCTAGGGAATAAAATGACGGTCATTGTAACTTTTTTTTCCTGCACGGTATTTGCGCATTCATTTTTCATACCACTTATTTTTGGGAAAAAAATTGTTTCATGAATTAAAAATTAGCAAAACAGTAAAGTTAGCCCATTTTTTTTGTAAAATATGAAAGATGATGTTACGCCGAGTAAATAGATACCTAACATGTCACGCTTTAAAATTGCGCACACTCATGCAATGGCGCCAAACTTCGGTACTTAAAAATCTCCATAGGCGACGCTTTGAAATTTTTTACAGGTTACCAGTTTAGAGTTATAGAGGAGCTCTAGTGCTAGAATTGTTGCCTGCGCTCTAACGCACGCGGCGATACCTCACATGTGGTTTGAACAGCGTTTACATATGTGGGCGGGACTTGAGTGTGCGTTCGCTTCTGATCGCGAGCTACCGGGGACAAGGGCGTTTTAGAAAAAAAAATGTATTTTTTTTTATTTTACTTAAAAAAAAAAATATTTTTACACTTTTTTTTTTTTTTTTTTTTTTTTTTTTTACTTTTTTGATCACTTTTATTCCTATTACAAGGAATGTAAACATCCCTTGTAAAAGGAATGTGTGTGACAGGTCCTCTTTATTGAGAGATGTGGGGTCAATAAGACCCCACATCTCTCCTCCAGGCTGGAAAGCATGAGATTTTGAAAAAAATGTCTCCGATCTCATGCTTATTAGCCGCAATGGCGTCTTTGTTTAATTTTGAGAACCCGGGCGTGACGTCATCACATCGCGCCCGGGCCTCCGACGGTCATAGAGATGACTGGTGACCATCTGGTCACCAGTCATCTCTGTGCTTCCTATCCGGCGCTGGACGGTTCATTCTCCGGGCCCCTGATGGCACGGGAGAGCCCGGAGAAGCACCAGATGGCGGCAGGAGGGGGGGCGGGGTGTCCCCTCCCGCCGCCTATAAGAACGATCAAGCGGCGGAACCGCCGCTATGATCATTCTTATTGTGCGCAGAATCGCCGGCAGAATAGAAGGATATCTGAATGATGCCTCTAGCTGCAGGCATCATTCAGATATCCCCCCACAAAGCCCAGGACGTCATATGACGTCCACCCAGGATGGGAGATCCCATCTGTGGACGTCATTTGACTATGGGCGGGTAGGGAAGTGGTTAAATACAATAACTATGGTAATTGGTAGCAGCAACTGTTAAAATAGTAGTGTTTTCCAAGCCTCAGGCAGGTAATAGCCAACTTCTGCTTTCTTTTAACATTTGCAGTAGAAATTCATCAACAACTCCTTTTGAACTCTAGTCTGCAAAAGCTGAATCAGAACTTTCGAGTAACAGCTAAATGCATATATTAGAAATATGTTGGCTGCCATAAGATTTGTAGTTGTGTTCATTTCGTTTTTCAGGCATCCTTACCAGACCATACAGTGAGTTTGCTGTCATTACTTTACTTTACTGCCTTTAAGCAAATTTACTTGGGAACTAGACTGCCCTCAGCATGCTGAATGAATTAAGAAAAGAAAAAAGTATATGAACAATGATGGGATCATTGCTCTGCTCACTCCCTTTCCTTTTCCAGTCAGCAAAGATCCCAGTGTAAGATTGACAGCATTATACTAAGCTATAGAGTTGTAGCCCATGGCAATGCTTCCCTCCCAGCCTGAGGCCTGCTGATCAGGAGACTACAGAAAGCTAACGTATAAACCGATTTCAGTACTTGACTAGGTGTATTAGATTACTTTTTGATGAATTTATAATTAGTGGTGTTTTTACCTAAATTTATCAGTTACTAAAGAATTGGTATTGTGCTGCTTCTCTCTGTTTGTATTTCTCTGTGGTCACATTTATTATGCCATGTAGAACATTTGCATAAACTTTAAAGCTTTTAGGTTCACATCACTCTAATTTCATGATCTAGCATGTTTTCTTTCTCATTCATTGGGGTACACCGGAAGTCTTTCACCTTCAGTTTATACTGCCGCCTATAGGAGGATTGGACCCAGGCAAACAAAAAACTGTGGGCCATCCCAGGATAACCCCCTCTTTCTACCAGCATGCCTCAGTGGCCTAGGAGAATGAACATCTTTTCTTCAGCTCTGCTGTGTGGAAAACAAACTTTTTTTTTTTTTTTTTTTTTGCTAGCACTTTTTTTTTTCTTAAAGCCAGTACACACGATCGAATATTCCAACAACATTTGTGTGATGGAAGGGTTTTGTCAGATAATCAGACTGTCTGTATGCTCCATCGGACAATTGGAATTTCCGACAACAAATGTTGGATAGCCATGCTCTCAAATTGTCTGACAACAAATGCGTTCTGTCGGATTTATCTGATCGTGTGTACACAAGTCCGTCGGACTAAAATCCAAAGTACAAACACGCATGCTCCGAACCAATGCTAACCATCAGACAACATTAGCAGAAGTCGCCCAAAGGGTGGCGCTAAAGAGCTTAAAAACCACGTTATTTTGTGTATGTTGGCTGAAAAAGTTCTGCCGTCTGTATGCAGAACAAGTTCACGGCCAACGCCCTTCAGACAAAAATCCATGGATTTGTCTGATGGAAATCCGATCATGTGTACGAGGCTTTACTCTTAAGGATTATTCAATCAAGCCTGCTTGCCTATTTAATTGCAGTTATCCAGGGGCAACTGTCCTTAGCTTGACTTTTGGAATGTCACGTCCAGACCCTTCTAGACTTGATATTGTGAGGATATCCTGGAAGTGACCTTCGTGCCCTGGGTTCTGTGTAGGGTGATTTATAGACTTTGTTCCAGTAAAAATTAGCAGCAGAGCACCTTACATGATCAGAGCAGCAGTTGGTGCCTCAGCACTTGCCCTGTCTCTGAAGACTTATTTTGTGAGTAAGTCAGTCAGACTGAAAACTAGGAGCCACTTCCAATTACATAGGTCATTGGACACCTTTTAAAATTGATTTCTAGTTGCCCACAGGGACTTTGATCACCTCTGACTATTCAACCCACACCTGCTACCAGCTGTCTGAGTTTCTGGAGTACCTGAAGCCTTACTTATTACCCTGAGCCTTACATTGCCTTACCCCTACGTGATCGCAACTTGCCTAATTCTAAAAAGGGTGGGGGGGGGGTCCTGCTCTAATGGGTACCCCTAGCTCTACTAACTGCTCTGATGGTGACTGCCAACATCTGAAGCCTGGTATCCTTTTCCCCCCTGCTCCTAGAGTCCTCATTAACTCCATCAGGTGGGGCCAGTTAGTCATGCAAGACTTTATAGCCCAAACCATATAATTATTTGCAGACTCTGACCACCGAGGCCAGAAAAATGCTCGTATGCCTTCTCCCACAGATTTTGTACTTTTGCAGTCTTGGTGACTTCTGGGCCATTGGCCATTAAAGGATAAGTTCACCTTAAAAAAAAAAAACTGCACATCGTTTTGCAGGTAAAAAAATGTGCAGTTATTTTTTTTATTAGCCTGTAAAGCGTGACGTCACCGGCTGCTACAAATGTGAATATCTCCTAAACCGTGCACATCAATCCAGAGAAATTCCAGGCTCTCTAGTCCAGGAGTCATCCAACTCTCCGCTTTTGCATAGGAATATTGAGCCTGATTGAAGCCGCTGCCAGGCAGAGGCTTTTACTCATTTTTTTTATTCCAGTCCTCTGCAACGCAACATTCTCTCATTGTAGAACAAGTCATTCTAGACCTTGGACAGACTGATTTGTTTGTCACCCATGACCAGGTTGTTCTGCCTTGGTGACTCAGGAATCCAGCTTTGGAATTGGGTTTTTTATTCCCATCTGGAGAAGTCTTGGGTCCCCTGCTGGTGCAGAGGAAGTAGTTACCTTTTCTCCTGATTAACATCCTTCAATTTTGGGCAATTTGGCTATCTCTGCAGCACGGGACCATCCTGTTGGAAGTCTATTCTACCTGGATTTAGTCAGGCAATGCCACATCAATTATTAGGAAGAAACCGAAAGTCTTTCCACAAGGGAAGTAGATCGGATCCTGTCCTTGGCCTGTTCTTGCTTTGTCTGCTGTGTACATTCCGAGCATACACATTTGGAAGGCAGACTTCCTCAGCTGACATTATTCAGACCCACGGAAGTGGTCCCTACATCCAGTGGTGTTCAGGACCCGTGTTGCAGGTGGTGGAATGCTGGATGTGGACCTTCACGTTTCCAGCTTCAACATCAAACTGGACAGATTTGTCTCTAGGTCGTCTTCTTCTTACAGGGATCCTCTAGCGGAAACAGTGCTGGTTGTATGGGATCAGTACATCCTGCCTTTAAAATGTCTTCCTCATCTGTTTTTCAGGATTGAGGTGGAAGATATGCCACTGATCTGCATTGCTCTGGACTAGTCCAGGTGGTTGGGGTTTGCCTTCATGATGAGACTCCCCTTAGACATCCTTTGGGCTATACCAGATTGTCAGGTTACTTTGTCTTAAGGACTGATTTATCATCCTGCTACAGGGTTGCTGACTTTAACAACATGAATGTTGAAGCCTTTGAGACACTGAGCATCTCTGAATCCCTGATTCCTACATTGCTAAAAGGTAGGAAGGCTACTTCACATGCAAGGTATTTCTGTATGTGGAGATGGTTATTCTGGATAGTTCTCCTGTAAGGCCGCGCACACACGATCGATTTTCTCGACGGTGAAAACAGTCGAGAAAATTGACGGGTAAAACGAGGGAACGGCTTGGTTCCCTACACACGTCCGTTTTTCCTGACATTTTTTTTTTGGTCGAGAGAAACGACCGTGTGTGGGCTCCGCGGCAGTGTTTCCCTATGGGAAACACTGCCGCGGAAAAAAACGTCGGGAATCACGACGAGAAAAATTAGAGCATGTTCTAATTTTTCTCGTTGTGATTAATGACGTTTTTCCCGTCGAGAAAAACGACAATAAGCCCACAGACGACCGTTTTTCTCGGCTAAAGGAAAAAATTTCATTTTTCTCGACGGGAAAAACGGTCGTGTGTACGCAGCATTAGAGGCAGTATAATTTGAAAATTAAAGACTTTGTGTCTCTCAGTGGACTCCCAAGAAAATAATTTTATAGGGAATACAAAAATTCTGTTTTTCTTCCACTGCAGGTGTTGCACAAGGTATGGTGACTGGTATTCGAGGTTTATGCAATGGCCTGGGACCAGCACTGTATGGCTTTGTTTTCTTTCTCTTCCACGTTGAGCTTGGAGGATTAGTGCCAGTACCTAGCTCTGAAGACAAGACCACCAGTAAGGATCCCATTGAGGAAGTAAGTAAATAAATCTCCCAACATGCAATAATTCTATGAGGTATCACAAACCAGCTTGTTATGGTGCACATACATCTAGATACATGCAGTGTGTTTGTGGACCTAGAAGATAACTGTACTCTGAGTGTCTTGAATACACATGGTTAGGCCACATTAGAGTTGCCCACGCTTAAACACAGCT
Source organism: Rana muscosa (assembly GCA_029206835.1). NCBI lineage: Eukaryota > Metazoa > Chordata > Amphibia > Anura > Ranidae > Rana > Rana muscosa. The sequence goes on along the minus strand of CM055116.1, from coordinate 790,879,932 downwards.
TTATTATTGTTCTAAAGAGATGGTGAATGTTTTCCATCTCTGTACACAGTTATTATACCACTCTGTTTTGATCTTTGTAGGTAAGGGATGCTGTGTAAAATCTACATTAACCACTTCTCCACCGGGCCTATTCTGGCACTTCTCTCCATGTAAAAATCATATTTTTTTTGCTAGAAAATTAATCAGAACCCCCCAAACATATATTTTTTTTTAGCAGACACCCTAGGGAATAAAATGGCGGTCATTGCAACTTTTTATCTTGCATGGTATTTGCGCAATAATTTCTTTCTCGTACATCACGGGACACAGAGCGACATAGTCATTACTAATGGGTTATATAGATACCGTCAGGTGCTGGCACTGGCAACTTCCAAAACCGGAAGTACCCTCCCCTATATAAGCCCCTCCCATCCGGGAGCACCTCAGTTTTTTGCCAGTGTCTAAGGTGTTGGCCAAGAAGAAACATGTGTTTTTCACTGAGCTTGCGTACAGGTTCTTTTGGGCCTCAGTAAGCTATTCCGGATCCGACCAAAAAAGCTTCATAGCTAAACGGTCGGTACCCGGGCCTTGCAGAGAAGAGCAAGGTTTTGCCTGTAATGCTTCTCTTAGGAGAGCTGGACCCTGGGATCCAGAGCTCTGGTCATACCCACGACCAAGATGTTTTCTGTGCAGGGTGCTATACAGGTCCAGGGGAGTGGAATCCTTGGGAACCCGGTCCCTGAAGGTTTGATTACAATGCCTGCCGTGATAGGTGAAGTTTGGGCTTTTGTGGACCAAACAAAGTCCTGCGGCGGGGAACAGGTAAGTGGGGGCCCCCAGGAACTTGGTTCTATTGGGGGACCCCCAAGCCTAATTTGTCTTTCTGTCTGTTACCTAATGGTATTCCCGCAAAATTCTGTGCATGCCTGTAACTACTAAAAAAATGTAATTATTTTTTTTTCTTGACCACCATTAAAAATTTATATATATTTTTTTATATATATTTAAGATATTAGACTGCGGTACCTGTGTTTGTCCACTAGAGGCCGCTGTGGAATGTTTTCTTGTCATGTGGACTAGTTTCTTCTCAGCAGAGCAAGTCCAGGCAGATGGTGAGTTCTCTTATGGGAAACTGCTTCCTCTGCCATGTTGCAATGCTCGTCCATCCCCCGGCCTGCGGCAAAGAGGGGCCCTGGCTCTTGTCCCTAGTCTCCATTTTTCAAAATTAGCGCCGAAGGCGCACGTGGCCGCGCGCGTGCACGCGCCTCTATATATAGAGGTGAGCCAGGAAAGGGGGCGGAGCCTGGGGGATGACGCTCTGTGTGCGCCGCAGCGCTTCTGCGCATGTGCGGGCGTCCCAGCATGTAAAAACCACAGTTTTGTGTGGTGAGCTGGCTATGAAGTACAGAGACAGAGCTGGCAACATTTAAAAAAAGGGCATACAGCAAGCGGTTGATACAGGCATCCCCTAGAAAGGCACATTAGTAGACACCAACTGTGATATAGCAGCAATTGTGCTAGACTATTCTCAGTAAAAGTGGTGTATTACGGCTGGAATACCTCAGCTTTAGGCTTAGGAATATGCCGTCCAGAAGCTCCGGAACTGAATCTTCCAGGAAGCAAAGGGGGTCTCATCGGGCTCGGAGGATCTTGGGCATACTTCTGCTGCACCAGTCTCCCCTGAAGTTCAGAGGTAAGTGACCGTAGAGACCCCGCAGGGGTACTTGGTACTGTGGCTGTCCTCAGTTCACCTGCTCCTGTGTATGTAACAGAGGAGGTTTTTTCCTCAGCTCTGGGAGGATTAGAGAGAGATTGTCAACATTTATCGCTGCCTCCCTGTCAGGGAAAGCACGCCCGATCTCCGTCTCCTCCTTCAGAGTGCCTGTTAGCAGAGCAACAGTCCCATACAACGATCGACCTGCCTGAAGGGGATCAGGATGAGGTTGATTCTGTTATAGAAGAATCAACAGTGGGGGAACCTTTTCTCAGCATCTCAAGCTGAAAGATTATGGGTTCAGTCTCTGACTAACATGGTCCGATCAGCATTTAAAAATGCACCTTGCGGAACCATCAACCACTACTGTATCCTCGTTGGGGTCGCTAGAAGCCCCCAGACTGTTTGTTCTTTTCCACTTCACCCTTTACTGAAAGGGCTCATTTACCAGGATTGGGAACGTCCTGAGAAAATATTTATTCCCCCAAGAGATTTCCGGTGGTCTATCCCATGGAGGATAAGTTCATCAAAAAAAAAATGGAAGGTCCCTACAGTGGACGCAGCCATCTCTTGTATGTATAAATCACTGACATGTCCAGTGGATAATGTCCAAATGTTCAAGAACCCAATAGATAAAAGATTGGAGTCCTTATGAAAATCTGCTTGGTGATACAACCAGCAGTAGCATCTATTGGGGTCTGCTAAGCAGTGAAGGATCAGTTGAAACAGGTCTTGAGGGACTTGACAGATCAGCAGGCTTTGCCCTAGCTGATCTACCTAGAGCCTTAGGCTTTGCGGTTGACGCCATAGAGGATTCAGTCCATCAGGCCTCCCGCCTTACGCTGTCTATAGTACATATGCGTAGGCTCCTATGGCTCAAAAACTGGTCTGCTGAAGCTCCCTGTAAAGAATGGCTGGTTAGCGTCCCATTTCATGGTGAACGCTTATTCAGGGAAAACCTGGACAAATATATCCAGAAAATTCCCAGCGGTAAAAATACGCTCTTGCCGGTTAAAAACAGAGTTAGAGGTCCCTCTTTAAGAGGCCTGCTTCTCCAGTCCCTGGGGCATTGGCTGTGTAACAGTTCCGACGGCCTCCTCGGTCAAATCCCGGGGGTAAAAAACAGGGACAGTAGCAGGGTAATGAGAAACCCTGGGTCAGGGGAGGTACAAAACCTCCCCCAAAGTTAAATTCATTGAAGCCCCCACTCAGTCGGGTGGGGGGAGGACTCCAGTTGTTCGCAAGAGACCTGGCGGGACACGATCAAGACAGATAGGTGCTCTCCGCAGTAGGTTTGGGATACAGTTTGGAGTTAAAAGACTCTCCTCCTTCCCATTTTTGAGGTCAAACGTGCCAAGGGATCCCCGGAAGAGAGAGTCCCTCCTGTTGGCACTAGAACAACTATTGCTCCAAGGAGTAATTATGGAGGTTCCCCTGGAAGAATGAGGGTTCGGGTTTTACTCAAACCTCTTTACAGTCCCGAAGCAAACGCGGACGGGAGGCCCATATTAATTCTAAAAGGGCTATACAAATTCCTGTATATCAGGACTTTCCGATGGTCGATCCGATCGGTGGCCACTGCCCTACAAGGGGAGGATTGGTTAGCCGCGATCGACATCAAAGATGCTTATTTGCACATTCCCATCTTTCCAGTCCACCAAAAATTTCTACGCTTTGCAGTAGAAGGGCGCCATTTTCAGTTCAGAGCCTTACCCTTCGGTTTGGCCACAGCACCACGAGTGTTTACAAAAATTCTGGCCCTTTATTGGCCAATCTAAGAACACAAGGTGTAATGATAATGGCATATCTGGATGACTTGTTGCTGATAGACCACTCAGTGAAAAAACTAGACGTGGTCGTTCACAAGACAATCAAGTATCTGGAATCTCACGGTTGGATTATCAACCGAGACAAGTCAGCCCTAAAAACCAGTCAAAAGTCTGGAATACTTGGGGCTAAGGTTGGATTCAGGCCAGAGAAAAATATTCTTGCCTCGAGGAAAGGTGTTGTCTTTGAAAGATTTGATCCACTTAGTGGGTACAAAAAAGACAGCCGTCCATACGCCTGTATATGAGGCTGCTGGGAAAAATGGTGGCATCATTCGAAGCAGTACCCTACGGTCAATTCCATTCAAGGAATTTGCAAGGGGCCATACTGTCAGCCTGGAACAAAAAAGTTCAGGCCCTAGACTTACAATGTCCTTGTCCCCTTCCGTTCGCAAGAGCCTCCGTTGGTGGTTGGTTCCCCAGAATCTGGAAAAAAGGAAATCCTTCAGTCCGATTTCTTGGAAGGTGGTCACTACAGATGCCAGCCTTATAGGCTGGGGAGCAGTACTGGAGCAATAGTCTCTCCAGGGCAGATGGTCGGATGCAGAAAAGGCCCTGCCCATCAATCTCTTAGAGATACGAGCAGCCCGGTATGCCCTAGTAGCATGGACATCCAAACTCCAAGGGTCCCCTGTCAGAATTCAATCAGACAATGCCACAGCAGTGGCATATATCAATCATCAGGGGGGCACCAGGAGTCGTGCAGCCCAGAGGGAAGTAAATTACATCCTGAAATGGGCAGAAAAATATGTCCCAGCCATATCTGCGGTATTCATTCCAGGAGTGGAGAATTGGAAGGCAGACTTTCTAAGTCGCCAGCAATTAGGCCCAGAGGAAGGGTCCCTTCACCCCGAGGTTTTCTGGACAATATGTCAGCGGTGGGGAACATCGGATGTAGATCTTCTAGCATCCAGATTCAACGCAAAGGGGGACAGGTTTGTCTCTCGGACAAGGGATCCCCTAGCTTGCGGCTCGGATGCCCTAGTGTTCCCTTGGGATCAGTTCAAGCTGATATATGCATTCACACCGCCACAATGGTTACCTCGATTACTCCGCAGAATCAGGGTAGAAAAGAAACCAGTGATTCCGGTGGCTCCAGCGTGGCCCCGAAGAGCGTGGTACGCGGAGATTGTAAAATTTCAGTGGGGAGTCCTTGGACTCTCCCACGTCGTCCGGACCTGCTTTCGCAAGGACCGATATACCACCCTTCCTTACCAGCCCTAGGTTTGACGGCCTGGCTGTTGAAGCCCACATTCTAAAAAAGAGAGGGCTCTCTAATGCTGTGGTATCTACCATGATCAATGCCAGGAAGCCGGTATCCAGGCAGATCTACTATAGAATCTGGAAGGCGTACATCGCGTGGTGTGAGGCCAAGAAATGGCATCCACATAAGTACGTAATAGGTAGGATTCTGGACTTCCTACAGTGGGCTGTAGATAGGAAGCTTGCCTTGAGTACTATCAAGGGTCAGATTTCGGCCTTGTCAATATTTTTTCAAAGGCCCTTGGCTTTGCATTCACTAGTCAAAGCCTTTATACAAGGAGTGATGCGTATTAGTCCTCCGGTTAATATTCCCATATGTCCATGGGATCTAAACTTGGTTCTGTCGGTTCTACAGAAACAACCATTTGAACCATTACAGCATATTTCCTTGGTGCTTCTCACCAGGAAATTGATTTTTCTAGTAGCCATTTGTTCGGCTAAAAGAGTATCGGAATTAGCAGCTATGTCCTGTAAGGAGCCATATCTGGTTATCCATAAGGACAGAGTAGTGTTACGTCCTCATCCAGCCTTTCTTCCTAAGGTGGTATCGAGGTTTCATTTGAACCAAGATGTGGTTCTTCCTTCTTTTTTCCCCAAACCTACTTCGGTAGAGGAAAAGTTATTGCATTCTTTGGATGTAGTAAGAGCAGTTAAAGCTTATCTAAAAGCCACTGCTCAGATTTGCAGAACGGATACTTTGTTTATTCTGCCGGAAGGCCCCAGAAAGGGTCAGGCAGCGTCAAAATCTACTTTAGCCAAGTGGATTCGACAGGTCATTATGCAAGCTTATGGCTTGAGAAGGAGACCGCCTCCGTTCAAAGTTAGAGCGCACTCCACGAGAGCAGTTGGAACTTCATGGGCAGTGCATCACCAGGCCTCCCTGGCTCAAATCTGTAAGGCCGCAACATGGTCTTCAGTTCACACGTTTACTAGGTTCTACCAGGTGGACGTTAGAAGTCAGGAGGATGTCGCCTTTGGGCGCAGTGTGTTGCAGGCCGCAAAAGATCCTCATGTCTGATAGCGCTCAGCTTATATATGGTGTATCCCCCCCCTCATTTGGCATTGCTTTAGGACATCCCATTAGTAATGACTATGTCGCTCTGTGTCCCGTGATGTACGAGAAAGAAAATAGGATTTTTATAACCGCTTACCTGTAAAATCCTTTTCTTGGAGTACATCACGGGACACAGAGCTCCCGCCCCTCTTTGGGGACACTTATTGCTTTGCTACAAAACTGAGGTGCTCCCGGATGGGAGGGGCTTATATAGGGGAGGGTACTTCCGGTTTTGGAAGTTGCCAGTGCCAGCACCTGACGGTATCTATATAACCCATTAGTAATGACTATGTCGCTCTGTGTCCCGTGATGTACTCCAAGAAAAGGATTTTACAGGTAAGCTGTTATAAAAATCCTATTTTTTCAAATGCCTTTTTTTGGGGGGAAAAAAAACGGTTTCACGAATTAAAAAATAACAAAACAGTAAAGTTAGCCCAATTTTTTTGTATAATGTGAAAGATGCTGTTACGCCGAGTAAATGGATACCTAACATGTCACGCTTTAAAATTGCGAGCACTCATGGAATGGCGCCAAAATTCGGTACTTAAAAATCTCCATAGGCGACACTTACATTTTTTTTACAGGTTACTATTTTCGAGTTACAGAGGAGGTCTAGTGCGAGAATTGTTTCTCGCACTCTACCGCACACGGCGATACCTCACATGTGGGCTTTGAACAGCGTTTACATATGTGGGCGGGACTTACATGCGTGTTTGCTTCTGAGCACGAGCTACCCGGGACAGGGGCGTTTTTACTTTTTTTTTTTTTTTTCCATTTATTTTTTTTATTTTTCAGATTTTTTTTTTATTTTGACACTTCTTTTTTTTTTTGATCACTTTTATTCCTATTACAAGGAATGTAGACATCCCTTGTAATAGGAATCATTGTGACAGGTCCTCTTTATGGAGAGATGCGGGGTCAATAAGACCCCACATCTCTCTTCCAGGCTGGAAAGCATGAGATTGGTGAAAAAAAATTCACAGATCTCATGCTTACTAGCCGCAATGGCGGCTTTGTTTACTTTTGAGAACCCGGGCGTGACGTCATCACATCGCGCCCAGGCCTCCGACGGTCATAGAGATGAAATCTCTATCGTCGTGAACCGGCCGGTTCGTTCTCCGGGCCCCCGATGGCATGGGAGAGCCCGGAGAAGCACCGGATGGCGGCGGGAGGGGAGGGGGGGATGTCCCCTCCCGCCGCCTATAAGAACGATCAAGCGGTGGAACTGCCACTATGATCATTCTTATGGTGCGCAGAATCGCTGGCAGAAAAGAATGATATCTGAATGATGCCTGTAGCTGCAGGCATCATTCAGATATCCCCCCTCAAAGTCAGCGCCGTCATATGACATCCTTGGTGGACAAGTGGTTAAAAACTGAATGCAATGATTTGCAAATCTCATAAACCCATATTTTATTCACAATAGAAAATATAAAACACATCAAATGCTTAAAGGAGAAGTACAGCCAAAGCTCCTTTTGGCTGTACTTCTGTGGATCACAGGAGTGCAGTTCATTCTGCACTCCTGTGACACGCTTTCAGCAGGCAGTGGGCTGAAGTCCGCTGTTGTCTGATGTCACAGAGCCGGTTCAAGCTGGGTTAAAGATCGTGACCATTTTGCTTTTGCTAGAATTATTGCTCTCACTCTGACAATTGCGATGATACCTCACGTGTGATTTGAACACGCTTACATTTTTTTTTTTTTACCTTGTACCTGTAAAAAATAAATTAAAAAATCATCACTTTTATTGCTGTCACAAGGAATGTAAACAGTTTTGCACTTAAAAGTAATCAGATCGTCAAAATTGGTGATTCTGAATACTGTATTTTTTTTTTAAATTGGTGCCGGAAGTGACGTTGTGACCGGGATTTTACCTCGGAGACCCGATCACAGCTGAAGCCGGCTTTGTTCAGGTCTCAGCCTAGCCGGCCGATGTGGTGGCTCGGGAGGCCCGGGAAGAGCGGAGGGAGGGGGTGTCCCCTCCTGCTCCTTTAGGATAACAGCCAAGCGGCTTTTAGCCGTATTGTTTGCTATTACTAAAGAGCCAACTGCCCAGTCTAGAAAAAAAAAAGCTACCGGGGTGATGCCTGCAGCTGCCGGCATCCGGTATAAGCCATAAATGCAAATTTGCGTATGGTTGGCAAAAGGGTTTAAAATTGCCTTATTTTTTTTTGTAATGGTACATTTTCTCAGTTTAAACATTTTATGTTTTCTATTGTGAACAACGTATGGGTTGATGAGAATTGCATATCATTGCCTTATGTTTTTATGTCGATTTTACACAGCGTTACAACTTTTTGGGAGTCGGGGTTGTATATTTTATTTGAAAACTAAATTTTAATACGCAATAATCATTGAGGCGATTGGTTTGTGCATTTTCTCTTACTACCCCCTTTCAGGCACATACAGTATTTTTTTCAACATTATTCACTGGAAAATGTCTGCCAATCTTTGGGTATAATCACATGCATGCTGAGGCAACATTAAAAATGAGTAACTCGACAGCCAGCTTGGTTAGATATATAATATGACCTCTACAAAAGATAACCTATTTAGTTCTTATTCCTATCCACATTTACTTATACTTGTGTGGATAAGCAGAGATTATCCAGTCCTTTTGAGAGCTCAGACTGTAGAAGCTGTAGAATCCAACAAGCAATATCTGGGACATCTAATGTACAAAATTATGTAATAGAGTACTAACAGGGTGATAAAATGTGTTTCAAGGCAGAGTCCTACATTAGATGTACTGCAGCAAAACTTCATGTATCCCCCACTGTTTCTGCATCTTCAAATTATTTTTGAGTCGGCGAAAAAACACTACTGAAATTGTCACACAGCTGTTGCTAACTTTATTATTGGCTGCAGTTGTACACTTTCAAATGTGAGTGAAGATTCAGCCACTTGGGCTGAGCATTTGTGCTTGAAGTACATACAGTATGTGCTTCAGTTCACTTGCTTTCCCCTTGACTGGACTGACCACCTCCAAAATTCTGCATGCATTTGTTCTAACACAAATTTTTTTTAGATCTTGATTATTTTGTTTTCATTCACAGGGAGCAATCATTCCAGGACCACCATTTTTATTTGGAGCAGTTGCTGTTCTCCTTGCTTTCATGGTGGCCTTGTTCATACCTGAACACGGCAGTCACTCCGCCAAAAATAACGCTGGTGGAAAACACACCATTAGTAGCAACCCACAGACAAATAACCCAGACCGCAGCAGTGACGAGGATATAGAACCACTGTTACAAGACACCAGCGTGTGACTGTTTTCTGAGTTCTCCCTTGACGACACCTCAAGGAGGAAGCTAAGCGAATGTACCAAACTCTGCTGAAAATAAAGAACAGAAAAATGAACATTTCTACATTGGACCTCCATGCAGACACTAGGAAGTCTGTCACAGTTTTATTTTGTTATTTCTTGTCTAAAATATTGGTCAATGTTACCTATTCACTGCATGGGAGGTTGCATGTGTAGCAGAAATCTCCAGCAGTAAGAAGCTAAAGGTTTGAGATTGTGATTTTTTTTTTTTTTTTTGTTTATGCTACCTCAAACCTTGTCATTGCATTTTATATTGACTGTTGGAAAAAAAATAGATATTGCGGTGACGAAGCATTGACCTCTGAAAGGTACCATATGCAATGAGAGCTGGTGTTGATACACCTTACAGTGCCTGCTAGTACATTTCCATTCTTTTCTTTGTTGGAGAAATGCGGGAGAAGACTTGGTTTTGCCTTTCTTGCTGCATATTCTGAGTAGCCTTGTCTTCTGGACTGCAGTTATCAATAATCTGTTTACAGAGACACTAGTCTTATGATGAATACATTGCTGCAGGAATTTCCAAACCACCATTCTCTCTTAACCAGCAAACATATCTCGATTAATTCTTGGTAGGTCAGAACAATCAAACTGCAGCTATATTTGCCCAGTAGCTAAACCTGTGCGTTAAAGCCTACTTCAGCTGAACTTGATATTGTAAGGCGGAGAAAGTAACTTCATCAGCTTTGTAAATAGTATTTATTACTTTTTGTTACATTATGTTTGTATACATTTTTCCATTTGAGTCCTTGGGGACTATTCCAAAATGGCTTGTTGGTGTGATGGGAAGTGTAGGTACAGCTGCTTTTACAGAATGTTTGTCATAGCGAATATTAATATAGGATGTTTCACCACCATACATCAAGCACATTTTCAACAATTCCCTTTGGGCTAAAAAGATAGATCAAGACATTCTGTAAGATCAGATGGGTCTATTTAATTTACAAGGTTTATTATTCAATGCACTGCCTTTAAATATCAAATTTGTCAGCGTAAGAAGTTAAGCTTTAACTATATTTTCTTTATTCTTTAGTATGTTGTCCTTTTCATCTGTGTTTAGTATGTTGCCATGTTCTCAGTCTTATCAAGTGTTTATTTACACACAAAACGATTACATATATCTAAAAATGTCACAAAAAATCTAGCAGCAGTATAAAACAAAACCTGGTAATGTAATATCTAATGAAATGATGATAAAAATGTATTTGCTATAAGGTGCTTTCTTGAATTTTCTAGCTGCTTAACAAAACAAAAAAAGTGATTTAGCTGGTATGGGCAGTTTTTATACATCCTTCCCCACTGTGCTGTCGCATACATTACACACAAAATAGAGCCGACAACTGGATCATTGACTTATTTATATACAGTACATGCAATTGCCCATTCAGCTAATTATGACATTGTTTCACTCAGCTAAGATATTATGAAGAAAAATAAATCTCCAGCATCTGCCCAAAATTGTCTTAAATAAGACAATAAATCTCTTTAATAAATATCTTGATAAAACATATTAAACTCAAATTAAATATTTGCAGAGGTACATTTCATCAAGAAGCTGAAAACTACTCTCTTGTCCGGCAACCAGCCTTTTACAAGTTACCTATATATTGGTTTACTAGGAACAGATAGGCCGTTTATTGGTATATAAGAATTAGTAATCTATTGATTTACAGTAAAAAACTAAATGGAGGTTTTCTCATATTTTCTACAAACTAGTTAATACCCTAAAAAATGTAAACAGTTTTAACAGTACCAATATTTCAATGGTGTGGGAGGAAGTAAGAGAAAACTATATATTTTTTTATATTTGCTTGCGAAGGCTGTCTATTCAGGGGGTTTGCCATTTTTTTTTAGAGAATCCAGTGTAAAGAGTTTATAGAGAATCACTGTAAAGAGTTTGTAACCGAAACATCCAAATATCATTGTTTACATAGAATAACAGGCAGAAAAGGCCTGATAAATATTTTTTTGCACTGCAATCTAAAGGGGTGGGATGTCTGTACAGGGTTTTTTCCTAAAGCAAAAAGTGCACAGGACCAGCTAAGGCAGGCCATATATCATGCAATTTTATTTTTGTCAACACTGGTAAAGGAAAGAAAATTGCTTGATTCCCCCAGCAGGGAGCGCAAGGAGTCTTCCCCACCTGCAGAATACAAAGATCACTGCTGGCTGCTATAGCCACAGGCAGTGATCTGTTGGAAAAAAAAAAAAAAAACGGACAGGTTGGTTGTACTGAAGTCGTTCAATGGATAAACTTCAGTGCAACCAGCCTGTCCACAGATGGATCGAAATTTAGCTGGTTCGTGCCCAGTCTATGCCCAGTTTTGGTCCTGTGTGCTGTCATCAGGTTTCAAAATAAAATTCTCAGAAGTGCTCTGTTTTGGCCCACAAGCCACTATTATCGGTTGCATTTTTTGGTTTCTGTGGTGTATTTTTAGTTTTTAGTGCGCAATTTGCGTTGTATCACCATCATTAATTTTGTTGCACCATATTTTCAGTATGGTATTTCTTTAGCAAATTTGCAATTCTCCCTTTAAGAAAGTCTGTGTCCCAGCTGAACTCCCGTTGTATTAAAATTAATGAGGAGACACATGAAGAATGTATTGTTTTCAGTCAATTACAGCAGAATTGCAGTCAAGAATAAGAGAAACAGTAAAGCACAATTGCTGTCCAGCAGTATACAGTCCCGGCTAAAGCATTGCTACCCTCCATCTTTTCCCAATGATTTTCTCACAATCAGCACAGTTTGCTGTAAAAAAGAACAAAAGTATAGGACACCTGCCATGCTTTATTACATAAGGTAGTGGTTATCAACCTCAGTCCTCAAGTACCCCCAACAAGCCATGTTTTGGGAATTTCACTTATAAAATAGCTGTCCAAAATAAGCTATTGACTGATTTAAATCACCTGTGCAAGATGGAGAAAAACCTGCAAACATGGCCTGTTGGGGATATTTGAGGACTGAGGTTGAGAACCACTGACATAAGGCATAGAGCAGACGCTTTTGCTCTTTGAATATTGTTGTAAATAATAAATAAATTTGCATGGGCAGAATGTTTTGGTTCCCCACCCTAATATTTTGTATTATAGAAAATCTAAGGCCCCTTTCACACGTGCGGATCAGTTTTTAGACATCCGTTTGCTCAGCTGGGATCGCTCTGTAGATCCCCGCTGAGCCGGCGGATGACTAGCCCGTCTCTGCACACTGCAGAAATTGACCTTTTCAGATCTCCACTCTCCTCTAGGGGTGGGGGCGGATGAAAACGGACCGTCTGTCCGTTTTTATCCGATCCGCCAGACAGATGGAAAATAGGATTTGCATCCGTCTGGATTTAGCAGATCGGATGTCAGGGAACATGTCACCACTGACATAGAGATGTATGAAGCGTCCGTTCAGGTCTGCCAGAAAAAACGGTCAGGTGGATCTGAACGGTCCGCACGTGTGAAAGGCGCCTAAGGCAATAATTACCGTATTTATCGGCGTATAACGTGCACAGGCTTATAATACGCACCCTAACTTTGAGAGGGAAGTTTCGGGAAAAAAACTTTCCACAGCCCCCTGCGTATAACACACAGGCACAGTTTACCCTCTATTTTCAGGGTAAGAAAGTGAGTGTTATACGCCAATAAATACAGTAGATCTTTTTTTTTTTTTTTTTTTTGCTCTAGCAATTTGTCCCATTTGCCTTGGGTGTTATTTTTAGCTTCTTCTAACTGAGTTTCAACTCTGCAAAAATTTTGCTTTTGGATTACGTTCAGGATTCAAAGGGCCACTTTAGAATAGTATGTTTTGGTCATTATCCTGGAGGACTATGACAGAGCCATGTTTATAATACTGGAAACTATACTCTAGTATGTCTTGATAACCTTTTGATTACATGGTACCCTGCACAGATTCAAAGGAATCTGGTGTCGGAGGAAACAAAAACTTCCAATTTCTTTTCTGTCCAAAACATTCTTCCTGTAAACTTTATATAGCGGCGGTATCTTAATGTTGCCAAGTCCTGTGGAGTGCATATATACACATTTACTGGAGTAATTTGGGGTTAAAGGATATGCCTCTATTTTAGCACTTTAAAATCACCTTCGTAATCACGAATCATTCAAATGCTTGCTCCATTTCCATTTGGATGTATGTTAGGCTTTGGACATATGAAAATACAGCCCTCACCAGCTTTGATATTTCAGTAAGTCCTGATTGCACTTTAACCTCAAAGTGCTGCATTTGGATGAAGACAATTGGGGCAGATTTACTAAAACTGGAGCATTCAGAATCTGGTGCAGTTGTGCATGGTAGCCAATCAGCTTCTAACTTTAGCTTCAATTAAGCTTTGGCAGTAAAACATGGAAGCGGATTGGTTTGCATGCAGAGTTGCACCAGATTTTGCACTCTCCAGCTTTAGTAATGTGTCGGCAAACATTTGTTTGTGCTACTTAGCTTTTAAGTTCACAAAAGTTGATTTCTAAAGGCTTGGGGCCCTCTTTTGACCTCTTGCCTCGGTGGTAAGTATAGCTTTCAGTTTGAAGAAAGTTGCTGTAGGCAAGCTCATCTCCAAATTCAAAATGTGTGGCTGTAGTTTGAAGCCCAGTGCAATAGCCATGTAGATAAGGGCACAAGCTGTTCTGTCAGGAGGTAACGATGTTGATTTACCAGAATCCAGATAGATTTTTATTTTGAATGTTTGGTGGAATTACATTTTTGCTGACAGAATTTTCACTAAGCATGTAAGCAAAAGAGTTGCTTGTGGCAGAGTAAGGACTTATGTACATGAGCAAAGGCAGCATGAATTCAAGTGTATTCAAGATGATTGAAAGGATTCTGAGTTCCTTCTAAGCGGTTTCTAGCTGATTTTTTGTTTCTATTAACTAATATGGGAAGGCGCAGTTCTGACACACAAATCACTCATGTACACAAGCCCTTGGCTTTAAAAACAAGGCAGCAGCTCAATACTAGACATTCTTATGAGATTTAAACCTACATCTTCGAACTTGCATCTAAAAAATAAAAGGATCCTTCATATTGGGGCCAGTAAATATACATTTTAAGTTGGATATATATATATATATATATAATATAATTTATAGAGCTTTCATTAAGATTTGTGGATAAATATGTATAGGTTTCAGTAGCTTTATCAGAACTGAAGACACTTAAATTGGAATGGCAGACATTTTTCTTCATTTTTAGGTAGAGTTGGGGAGGACTGGAATATCTGTTGTGGTTTTATTGCTGTGGGTCTCTTTTGGATAGTTTTCCCCCACCTATCCTGTTGTATAAGCCTAGGTTCACACTAATGCGGTGCGGGAAATGCTTCGATCCGTGCGCATTTTCTGCATTTCCCTACTTGCAATCCGCTGCGTGTGTCAGAATGTTAACAACACCCCAAACGCAGGTTGCAAATGCAGCACGTTTGCCTGCACCGAATTGCATGGTACAAAACTACCATGCCATCTGGTTGTGGTGCAGCTCCAAAAAAAAAGGTGCATGCAAGTCTTTGGTGCAATTTGAGCCCATTGAAAATGAGTAGGCTCAAATCGTATCACAATGAATTGCACAGGATTGCTGTGCAGTTCCTGTGCAAATCACATGTGGTTCATAGTGTGAACCAAGGCAAAGAAATAGATCCTTCCACCAGTAACGGACAGCAATACATTTTTTTTTTTTTTTGCTTGAAATTCTTTTTTGTTTACCAAATATTGAACAGCAAAAAAGTAAACATGCAATATATAAAAAAAAGTGTGCTATATATAGTTTTTTGTGCAGGTTTGGGTTACTTCTACATTTATGTTTAAATGTCATCACTATAACTTGTATTTATGGTTTAAAGCATACAATACTATGACCGCTCCATGCTTTATTTTTAATTTTAATTGCACTTTACCTGTTTGTGTGATTAATATAGAACCCTACCACTATGACAACATTCCTTATTTAAGGAGGCTTCCAAATACAATACAGGTAAATGCTAATTGCAGCTTGCCTAGTTTCTAGTTCTCTGTCCAAATATTAAGGTCACCTCATTTATTACACCCCAGCCTTAACTGCTATGTATTGTGTGTCAGGCACAAATCATAGCTGTCATTACTGAATCTCTTCCTACACTGCTTTGCTGAAAGGAATATGCAGATTACTATTTTTCTTTTTCTTTTTTTTATAAATCTATCTTAGGGCACTTTGTCACATCTGTTTAAATTAATAAAAGTCTACATGTATTTTTCTGAAACGGACATAAACCATGAAAATAAAAGAACATCATTAAACGGAGCACTGCTTTTAATGTTTTATATGTAGATATTTGTAAGAAACATTTTCCCTACTGAGAGGCTGTGTATATCTTGTATTTATAACTGTAACAAGATTCTTGACAGAAAAAAATATACTGCTTTTTATATAAAGGATTATCTATGAATGAAATTGGTTTGTATGTTTATTTTTATTTTTTCTTTCTTTCTTTTTTATATATATATATATATATATATATATACATATATATTTTGAGATGTTCTTCAAAAGCGGTAACATTCAGTACATTTTTTTGTAATATGCGTTTGGTTTTTATGTTAACAAAGATCATGATGCATAATAAATGGGTGTATTTATGGATTTTACTTGCATTTGAAGTGTGGAGACTTTTTAAGTGCTGTATTTATGTAACATTGTGTTGGTGGGTTACACATATGTTCATGCTTTCTTTCCTTTTTTTTTTTTTTTTTTTATAACCTAGTAACACAGAGTGACGTGAATGCAGCAGTCTGTAATCCATTTTGTCTTGTAACTGTATACTAACAAAGGTGAATTCTAACTGATGTACTCTAGTGTAGCCTTTCTCAACCAGCGTGCCATGCCTTTTGGATTCCTTAGTGGTGCCTTTACAAAATGCCTAAAAATTGACAACAAGCTGCTGAGTGGATCAAGCCTGCCCTTTTTTTTTTTTTTTTTACACAAAGCCACAGGTTTTCATTCTGTAGCATTACAACCATGGGCACCGTGTGGGCCAGCTGCTGACTTGAAAATGTCCTTGTTTGACCCCTTCCCTGCCCCTCTCTTTTTGGCACTGGGGCTGCATTTGTTGAGTGTGGGAGAGGAACTGAGGGAGAACAGAAATGTTAGAATACTAGTCAGTACCAATGTGCAAAGGTATATTGCTTTGTAAAAATTAATCGCCTCCAATGTTGGGTGGCCCATGTGTGTGGATGGTGCTGCGTTATATAAAACTATTAGTTTCGTTTTTTTACAATTTAGTATTTTGTGCCTCAACTGGAAAAAGATTTAGAAACACTTCTCTAGTGTACTTCACACAGCCTTATTGCTAAGCCTAAAAGCTGACTTGCATTCAGGTATTAACCAAAGCCAAACCCCACAAACTGGAGCTGGAAGACCCCTCTTATGAAAAAGCAGATTTGATATGCACTACATGATGTGTTGGTAACCTACAGTGCTGCTTGTTGGTTTCCCCTCTGCAGTATTACGCAAAAAAAAATTAAATATATCTAATCACTAGGCCACTTTATTAGGTACACCTGTTCATTTGCTTGGTAACACACATTTCTAATCGGCCAATCACATAGTGGCAACTCAATGCATTTAGGCATCTAGATGTGGTGAAGACAACTTGCTGAAGTTCAAACTGAGCATCCAGAATGAGAAAAAAAAAGTGTTTTTAAGTGACTTTAAGGCTGGGTTCATACTGGTGTGCCGTTAGACATCGCATGTGATTCGCACTGCTGTGCAGAACACATGTAATGTCTGTGTGATGCAAATTCAGCCATACATATTGTATGGCTGAATTCGCATTCGCACTAAAATGGGGCAGGATCCTTTTTTTTCCTGATCTGCACTGGAATTGGATTGCATGCGATCCTATTCCTGCATCATTTGACAGTTGGCACTGCGATATGCGAGCCGAAATGGGGGGGGGGGGTCATTAAATTTCTATTGACACCTGCAGCGGTTTACATAGGGCAGTGTGAACTGCCTGCGAGTTCTATGCAATGCGGAAACTGGCACTGGAATCGTGCTGGTTCCCGCATTACGCTAGTGTGAACTAAGCCTAAACGTTGCATTTCTCTTATCGTCCATGGACCGACGCAGCTCTCATACTGATTACATGTGGGTATATGTCCCTGCTCGCAGGAGAAGACCTAGGCAGAATGTTAGAGGTTAAAACATTCTAGAACAAGCCAGAGCTGAGCAGCCCCGCCCAGGGGGTGGTCCCTCCGGACATTACCCTTCCACCTGCAGCTAACAGCCTCAGTTTTTTTCTGCCTAGCAGAAGGAGAAGACATGGCTCTCTCAGGAGCCAGTCTCCTGGAAGATTTTACTTTTAAATTTTATTCCTTTGGGAATTTTATTATTTTATTTTTGAGACCTTCAATCAACTGTCGGCTGGGCAACAGGTTGGGTACACTGGTATCCTCGTAGTCTTCCCTGTCCGACCATCGAGCGTGCTGATCCTCGCCTTGTGTGCGTGAGACTCAGTTCACGACATACCCCATGGCTCCAGGGGTGGCCGGGTTGCTTTCATGCTCCCGCGGTCCTCTCAAGATCGAACAGTACCTACTGTATCTTTTGCGGTGGACCGGGCCGACAGCTACGCAGTACGACTGTGATAGGTCTGTCTGAAACAAGCCAGTGGGTCCCTCTATTGGCACCGGGGGTATTCTCCAAGGTGCTTGCGGGACGGGTAAGTAGTCTCTCCTGCTGCAAGGTGAGTACATGCTGGCTGTGTTTCTGTGTGTGAGGGGTTCTCCCTGTCTCCCCCCTGTTATGCTGCTCTCTGCACCCTGTTGTGCTGTGTGGGGATGCTTGGGGGGTCACTCTGCCCTGGGGGGGGCGCTCCATGACTGTTATTTTGCTTGGGAAGTGTTCTGGGGGACTGGCTGTGTTTTTTTTCTGTGCGCCATTGGCGCAGTGTTTTATTTTAAAAAAGTGCACCATTGGTGGCCATTTTGCCGGGGCTTAATACACAGTTATACTGGTGCTCGGCGGCCATTTTCTTGTAGCCGCGGCACTTTTAGTTTCGTTTTCGGCCTCTAGCAGCGCTGCTGAACGGCGCGAAATGCACACATCCTCACAGATTCTTCACCTCAGGCTGCACCCGCACTACAGCGCGACTCATACAGCGCTACAGCGCGACTCATACAGCGGTACCGAGCGGTCCCTAGGGGTGGTGAGTACTCCGGGTATCCCCTCCTCAGCCCCAGCACGGCCTGTGGGTGGGCTGTATTATTCACTGTAATGGTGAATAAGGTCTCAGAGGGTGGCAATATTGGAGTCTGGTTCACCTGTTTCTTCACACTGTTAGAGACAACTGGCAGTGCTCCTGCACCTGCGGTCCTTAGGGATCAGTTGTCGGCAGTCCTGGAATCATTAATCTGACCAGGAGGAAGCAGTGTGTGAGCGCAAGGGAGCGAAAAAGCCCCGCTCCCAACTTTTTTTCCACCAAAAAAAAAAAAGGGGGGTGTGCGCTGATTCAGATATGAGCCTAGCCACTACCGCTCAGGACCCTAGCTCTGAATATATTTGATGGTTTTGAACAGGACATTCCTGGCAAGGAAGACTCCAGTTCTGTGTCAGTAAATGACAGGGCGCTTGTTTCTTTTTCGTACATCACGGGACACAGAGCGACTTAGTCATTACTAATGGGTTATATAGATACCTTCAGGTGCTGGCACTGGCAACTTCCAAAACCGGAAGTACCCTCCCCTATATAAGCCCCTCCCATCCGGGAGCACCTCAGTTTTTTGCCAGTGTCTAAGGTGTTGGCCAAAGAGTAACATGTGTTTTCACTGGGCTTGCGTACAGGTTCTTTTACGGGCCTTAGTAAGCTGTTCCGGATCCCACCAAAAAAGCTTCATAGCTAAACGGTCGGTACCCGGGCCTTGCAGCAGAAGAGCAAGGTTTTGCCTGTAATGCCTCTTTTAGGAGGGCTGGACCCTGGGATCCAGAGCTCTGGTCATACCCACGACCAAGATGTTTTCTGTGCAGGGTGCTATACAGGTCCAGGGGAGTGGAATCCTTGGGAACCCGGTCCCTGAAGGTTTAATTACAATGCCTGCCGTGATAGGTGAAGTTTGGGCTTCTGTGGACCAAACAGAGTCCTGCGGCGGGGAACAGGTAAGTGGGGGCCCCCAGGAACTTGGTTCTATTGGGGGACCCCCAAGCCTAATTTGTCTTTCTGTCTGTTACCTAACGGTATTCCCGCTAATATCTGTGTATGCCTGTAACTACTGGAAAATGTAAAATTTTAATAGTAGTCAAGAAAAAAAAAAAAAAAAGAGGACCGCTGTACCTGTGTTAAACCACTAGAGGCCGCTGTGGTCCATTTTTTCTTGTCATGTGGATCTTTGGTTTTCTCAAGTCAAAAGATCCAGGCAGTTGGTAAGTTCTCTGTGGGAATCCACTTCCTCTGCCCTGTTGCTGCGCTCATCCACCGCACAGGCCCTCCGGCAAAAAGGGCCCTGGCTCCTAGTCCCTGCTTGGTTTCGAAAAGGGCGCCAATGGTGCACGGGCGCGTGCACGCGCCTCCTATGAAAAAAAAGGGGGCGGGTGGATGACGCTCGATGCGCGCCACGGCGCTTCTGCGCATGTGCAGGCGTCCCAGCATGTGTAAAAGACACAGTACAGGTGTCAGCTGGATGCAAGCAGAGCTAGCAACAAAACGGTGGCACACAGAGGCGGTTGATGCAGGCATCCCCATAGAAAGACACTTTAGTGGACACCAGCTGGTATATAGCAGCAACTGTGTTAGACTATTACCAGCAAAATTGGTGTATGACGACGGGAATACCTCAGCTTTGTGCTTATAGGATATGTCGTCCAGACGCTCTGGAAATAAGTCTTCCAAGAAGCGAAAGGGGTCTCCATCGGGCTCTGAGGATTTTGGGCATGCTGTACTGCACCAATCTCCCCTGAAATTTCAGAGGTCAGTAGCCGTAGGAACCCCACAGGAGTACCTGGTACTGCGGCTGTCCCCAGTCCACCTGCTCCTGTATATATAACAGAGGAGGTTTTATCCTCAACTCTGGGAGGATTGAAAGAGAGATTAACAGCATTGATCGCTGCTTCCCTGTCACAGGGAAAGCGCGTCCGATCTCCGTCTCCTCCTGCAGAGTGCCTGTTAGTGGAGGAACAGTCCCAGAGATCAACCTACCTGAAGGGGATCAGGTGAGGTTGATTCAGTTATAGAGGAATCAACAGTGGAAGAACCTTTCTCAGCATCTCAGGCTGAAAGATTATGGGTTCAGTCTCTGACTAACATGGTCCGAGCAGCATTTTAAATGCCTCTGGCGGAACCATCAACCACTACTGTTTCCTCGCCTGGGGTCGCTGAAAGCTCCCCAGACTGTCTGTTCCTTCCCAATCCACCCTTTATTGGAAGGGCTTATTTACCAGGATTGGGAGCATCCTGTTAAAATATTTACTCCCCCCAAGAGATTTCCAGTGATCTATCCCATGGAGGATAAGCTCATAAAAAAATGGAGGGTCCCTACAGTGGACACAGCCATCTCTTGTGTAAATAAATCACTGACATGTCCAGTAGATAATGTTCCAATGTTCAAAGACCCAATAGATAAAAAATTGGAGTCTTTACTAAAATCTGCTTTCTCTACAGCAAGCATGGTGACACAACCTGCAGTAGCAGCGATTGGAGTCTGCCAAGCAATGAAAGATCAGTTGAAACAAGTCTTAAGGGACTTACCAGATCAGCAGGCTCTTGCCCTAGCTGACCTACCTAGAGCCTTGTGTTGCGGTGGACGCCATAAAGGATACAATCCAACAGGCCTCCCGCTTTACGCTGTCTGTAGACATATGCGTAGGCTTCTATGGCTCAAAAACTGGTCTGCTGAAGCTCCCTGTAAGAAATTGCTGATTAGCTTCCCATTTCATGGAAAACGCTTATCTGGAGAAGATCTGGACAAATATATCCAGAAAACTTCTGCCGGTAAAAGTACACTCTTGCCGGTTAAGAACAAGGGTAGAAGTCCTTCTTTTAAGAGGCCTACTTCTCCAGTCCCTGGCACATCGGCTGTGAAACAGTTCCGACGGCCTCCGCGGTCAAAATCCAGGGGGCAGAAATCAGGGACAATCACAGGGTAACAAGAAACCCTGGGTCAAGAGAGGTACAAAACCTCCCCCCAAGTCATGAAGGGTTGCCCCCACTCAATCGGGTGAGGGGAAGACTTCAGTTGTTCACAGAGACCATGGCGGGACACCATCAGAGACAGATGGGTGATCTCCGCAGTAAGTCTGGGATACAGGTTGGAGTTAAAAGACATTCCTCCTGCCCATTTTATGAGGTCAAACGTGCCAAGCGATCCCCAGAAGAGAGGATCCCTCCTTCTGGCACTAGAACAACTATTGCTCCAAGGCTAATCATGAGGTTCCCTTGGAAGAAAGCGGGTTCGGGTTTTACTCGAACCTTGTCACAGTCCCCAAACCAAATGGGGACGTGAGGCCCATATTAAATATAAAAGGGCTAAACAAGTTCCTACATATCAGGACTTTTTCGGATGGAGTCGATCCGATCGGTGGCCACCGCCCTACAAGGGCAGGAATGGTTAGCCTCGATCGACATAAGGGATGCTTATTTGCATATTCCCATCTGTCCGGCCCACCAGAAATTTCTACGCTTTGCAGTAGAAGGGCGCCATTTTCAGTTCAGAGCCTTACCTTTCGGTCTGGCCACAGCACCACGAGTGTTCACAAAAATTCTGGCCCTACGATTGGCCAAACTAGGAACACAAGGTGTAACGATAATGGCATATCTAGACGACTTGTTGCTGATAGACCACTCAGTGGAAAAAAGAAGTGGTCGTTCACAAGACAATCAAGTATCTGGAATCTCACGGTTGCATTATCAACCGAGACAAGTCAAGCCCCAAAAACCAGTCAAAAGTCTGGAATACTTGGGGGCTAAGACTGGATTCAAATCAGAGAAAGATTTTCTTACCTCCAGAGAAGGTGTCGTCTTTGAAAAATTTGACCCACTTAGTGGGTACAAAAAAGAAAACCATCCATACGCCTGTGCATGAGGCTGCTGGGAAAAATGGTGGCTTCATTCGAAGCAGTACCCTACGGTCAATTCCATTCAAGGAACTTGCAGAGGGCCATACTGTCAGTCTGGAACAAAAAAGTTCAGGCTTTAGACTTACCAATGTCCCTGTCCCCTTCCGTTCGCAAGAGCCTCCATTGGTGGTTGGTGCCCCAGAATCTGGAAAAAGGGAAACCCTTCAGTCCGGTTTCTTGGAAGGTGGTCACTACAGATGCCAGCCTCAGGCTGGGGGGCAGTACTGGAGCAGTGGTCTCTCCAGGGCAAGTGGTCAGAAGCAGAGAAGGCCCTGCCCATCAATCTCTTAGAGATACGAGCAGCCCGGTATGCCCTAGTAGCATGGACATCCAAACTCCAAGGGTCCCCTGTCAGAATTCAATCAGACAATGCCACAGCAGTGGCATATATCAATCACCAGGGTGGCACCAGTAATCGTGCAGCCCAGAGGGAAGCGAATTGCATCCTGGAATGGGCAGAAAGATATGTCCCAGCCATATCCGCGGTTTTCATCCCAGGAGTGGAAAATTGGAGAGCGGACTTTTTAAGTCGCCAGCAATTATGCCCGGGGGAATGGTCTCTTCACCCCGAGGTTTTCCAGGCAATATGCCAGCGGTGGGGAACACCGGATGTAGATCTGCTAGCATCCAGATTCAACGCAAAGGTGGACAGATTTGTGTCTCGCACAAGGGATCCCCTAGCTTGCGGTTCGGATGCCCGAGTGTTCCCTTGGGATCAGTTCAAGCTGATATATGCATTCCCACCGCGATTAATCCGCAGAATGAGGGTAGAAAAGAAACCAGTGATTCTGGTGGCTCCAGCGTGGCCCCGAAGGGTATGGTACGCGGAGATTGTAAAAATGTCAGTGGGAAGTCCTGGGACCCTCCCACATCGTCCGGACCTGCTTTCGCAAGGACCGATATACTACCCTTCCTTACCAGCCCTAGGTTTGACGGCCTGGCTATTGAAGCCCACATTCTAAAAAAGAGAGGGCTCTCTAATCCTGTGGTATCTACCATGATCAATGCCAGGAAGCCGGTATCCAGGCAGATCTATTATAGGATCTAGAAGGCGTACATCACGTAGTGTGAGGCCAAGAAATGGCATCCATGTAAGTACGTAATAGGTAGGATTCTGGACTTCCTACAGTGGGCTGTACATAGGAAGCTTGCCTTGAGTACTATCAAGGGTCAGACGGCCTTGTCAATATTTTTTCAAAGGCCCTTGGCTTTGCATTCATTAGTCAAAGCTTTCATATAAGGAGTGATGCGTATTAGCCCTCCGGTTAGTATTCCCATATGTCCATGGGACTTAAACCTGGTTCTGTCGGTTCTACAGAAACAACCATCAAGTGTCAGTTGCACAAGTGTGCAAGGCGGCGACCTGGTCGTCCGTTCATACCGTTTCAAAGTGCTACAAGGTTGATGTGGCTGCATCTTCGGATGCTTCCTTTGGCCGCAAAGTGTTGCAGGCCGCTGTCTAATGTTGCAACTCCTCCGTTGAGGGGCTCTGCTGGTTTGGAGTGAAGTTTTGGTTGTTCTTTGCTCCCACCCCTTTCTTATACTGCTTTGGGACGTCCCACATGTTATCAGTATGAGAGCTGCGTCGGTCCATGGACGATAAGAGAAAATAGGATTTTTGTACTCACTGTAAAATCCGTTTCTCTGACATCCATGGACCGACGCAGCACCCACCCTTCCTTTTAAGTTTGTACTGCTTTGTTACGAATTGAGGCTGTTAGCTGCAGGTGGAAGGGTAATGTCCGGAGGGACCGCCCCCCTGGGCGGGGCTGCTCAGCTCTGGCTTGTTCTAGAATGTTTTAACCTCTAACATTCTGCCTAGGTCTTCTCCTGCGAGCAGGGACATATACCCACATGTAATCAGTATGAGAGCTGCGTCGGTCCATGGACATCAGAGAAACGGATTTTACGCTGAGTACAAAAATCCTATTTTTTCACAAACAACCATTTTTAGGGTTTACAGAGAATGGGCAGACTGGTTCAAGATGATAGAAAGGCAACATTAACTCAAATAACCACTCGTTACAACCAAGGTATGCAGAATACTATTGCTGAACGCACAACACATACCTTAAAGCAGATGAATTACAGCAGCAGAAGACCACACCGGCTGCCACTTCTGTCAGCTAAGAGCAGGAATCTGAGGCTACAATTTGCACAGGCTCACCAAAATTGGACAATAGAAGATTGAAAAACATTGCCTGTTCTGATGAGTCTCGATTTCAGCGGCAACATTTTACATATTTTTTTTGCAGACCACCCATTTATGACTACAATGTACTCATCTTCCAGCAGGATAATGCACCATATCACAAAGCTCAAATCATTTCAAACTGGTTTCTTGAACATGACAATGAGTTCTCTGTACTCCAATGGTCTCCAGTCACCAGATCTCAATCCAATAGCGCACCTTTGGGATGTGGTGGAACGAGAGATTGGCCTCATAGATGTGCAGCCGACAAATCTGCAGCAACTGCATGATGCTAGCATGTCATCATGGACCAAAATTTCTAAAGGAATGTTTCCAACACCTTGTTAAATCTATGCCATGAAGAATTAAGGTGGTTCTGAAGGCAAAAGTGGGTCAAACCCGGAATTAGCGAGGTGTACCTAATAAAGCGAGTGTGTGTGTGTGTGTGTATATATATATATATATATATATATACACACATATACACATAAACACTACTCATAGATGCATGGATCATATACTGTATAAAAATAATTTAATAGAAATGCAACACAACGGGGGGGGGGGGGGGGCGTGGTTTGCCTTAAGAGGAAATGGTCGCTTAAACCCTGAGCTCCTCAGACCAGTTCCTATACTTTGCTAAAACCGGGGATTACAGCTGATATTTTGACTCCCACTATGGGGACTTCATCCCGCTCTAACTCAACGTCAAGATCCCGCTCACCGAGGGACAAAAGTGGCCGAGTGAGCCAGAATATCCCAGAGATATTCTGGACTCAACGCACTCAGAGGGCCAACATGGCAGCCTCTCTTGCCGCCTCAACACCGACTCACGGTCCCAGTGAGATAACACTGACACCCACGGACCAG
This sequence comes from Rana muscosa, assembly GCA_029206835.1. NCBI lineage: Eukaryota > Metazoa > Chordata > Amphibia > Anura > Ranidae > Rana > Rana muscosa. The sequence continues at coordinate 790,854,643 of CM055116.1, read as the reverse complement.
CTTCACAACCTGGCAGGAAACACCCGATCTGAATTCCAGCAACTAAGTCTGAATGACCTCAGAGCGGTAGCTGCGGGTATTAAGGACACGCTCTCCGCAGCCATATCTGACCTCCGCAATGAAATTCAGGCCATATCGGGGCGAGTCCAGAAAGTGGAGCTCACGGCCGCTCAACAGCAGACCGCGATCCAGAGGATTCATGGCAGAATAGATACCCACACCTTACAGCTCCAGCTTCATGTCGAGGATTTAGACAACAGGGGACGGAGACATAACCTCCGGGTAAGAGGCCTCCCTGAATCTGTCGATCAGGACCAGATTCTCCCTGCTGTTACCTCCATCTTCAACCGCCTCCTTGATCGTATGCCCCAAATGCCTATTGAGATGGAGCGCGTACACAGGGCTCTGCGACCTAGAGGCAGGGACAGGTACCCTCCGAGAGACATTATCTGTTTCCTCAATGACTACTCTCTCAAAGAAAACATCCTTAAGAAAGCCTGTGACAAGGAGTGCATAGAGTTTGATGGCCGCACAATTCACATTTACCAGGACCTGTCAGCAATCACGTTGAAACATCGTAAGGACCTGCGACCCCTGCTTGAAGTCCTGCGTAATAGGGGCATTTGTCATCGCTGGAAGTTCCCGTTTGGCCTCCTAGCCACCCACCAAGGCCGCTCCGCCTTACTGAGGGTCCCTGAGGAAATGGAGGCTTTTTGCCAGGCTTTAGACATACCATATGTGGATGTGCCGAATTGGTATGCGGACTTTGACATCACCAACCCTCACCTCCACTCATCCAGTGAAGAACCGATGGAAGCACAGGAATCAAGGTACCGGAGACACCGTTCCTCGCCCGCCACCAGACCCAACTCAGCACCACACGGTCGTCATCAGCCTGCGAGCCCCAGAACCGCCCCCCTGCCTTGTAGGGTGCGCCGGGACCGATAACCTGTTATCCGCGGATGGCACCTACCACATCCAGATAAGTACACCTGCTATGGTCTTTGCGATCCCACCTTTCTCTTCCCCTTCGGTTTATGCCTGACTGGTTCAGTATCATTCATCTCCATGGTTGCATGCAGTAACCACAAAGTGACTTGTGTGAAATCAGCACCCTTCTATGGTGCCCTGGGATGCAACAGAGCTTTCTCGCCCCACATAAAGAGAGTACTGACTTGCCTTCTGCCCGCTACACGTTCTCTGAATCAACCACACATCCGCTACGATCTTAGAGCCCAAGGCCGTCTCTATGCCTACCGAGGGGAATTTCTGCAGTTGTGGGGATACTTCCACCTGCAGTAAGCTGCTCATCGACTCCCCCGCTGTTGCGGCTACCATCGGATGATAGCCCGCGGGGACAATTATCTGGACTGACACAACGCACTGCTTCCCTGTCACTGGAACCTCTCTTCCCCGATGGCCAGCATACGGACCTTTCCCAGTCCCTAGGACGTTGCAAGACTCTGACACTTCACCCTCTTTCCCAGCTCAGTGGATCCGCTCATGTACCCCCCCTCGGACTGATTTCGGAGGTACTTCAAGGGACTACCTCTTAGCTCCCTCCTGGTTTCCCCGTACCATGAACAACTCTACCATGAACCTTTGCGTGCAAGGCCTGAAGCCTGGGCCTCGCGCTTTGTTCCAGAGAGCTTTCCGCTCCAGCGAGGAGCCTGCGGAGCATCCGATCCACCTGAAGTGCCACCATCTTCTGGAGGACCGAAGACACGGCGCATCGTGGGCACTGTGAAGCAACTCACAGTAGCGGAGGTACCGGACAGGAGTCGGTCCGGTCTGGGTGAGAGAGCGCCAGCTCAGAACCACATCTAAGTAACTTTGTTGCCTATTAACTTTGCCTAGGCCCATCATTGACTACAGTTATACTTTGGAGATACTGTCTGCTGAACTGAGTTTAGCAGTCTCTCCAGTTTTACCAAGTTAGCGATCATTTGCTACCCCCTTTGGATTACAGTTTGTTTCTTTATGTGCACCACCGAGAGTTGCTAGCGGAGATTCTTCTACAAACTATACCCCAAGTTATAGTCAGGCCTGACTGGGTAGTATAGGACATTGCTGGGCGCCATTTTGCTCACGAGGGAGGATAGCTGCAGCGGGGTTATTTTATGGTCATTGCATTACTGAATGTTATACCCTTTTAATGTGTACACCTATATTGCAGGGATGTGCATGAGATATTGTATACAAATTAACTATAACTTTTTACTATTGGTAAAAGTATAAAAGGTAAGTAATTTGGTTGTCAGTGTCAATTACTGTGCTGGGATACAAAGGGGTTGTACCATATAACAGTATAGATATATTACAGTTATACCATCCTACCCTCTTTCCTAACTGTGCCACGAGAGGTTAGAGCCGATTGCCAGGGGTTGATAGCGGTGCATTACAAGGCCCAAAACAAACAAGCAGCCCTCTTAAACTGAGGGTATCGCTATATTTGATTTTTACTCCAGGAGTTTGGAAATTCTAGAGAAATGTTTAAATAATGCATTACAATTGAACTAAACCCATTTGATTTTAGTCGACTAAATTACGATTAAAACAATTCAGTTGACTAAAATACGACTAAAACTACAATGGCATTTTAGTCAAAAGACTATAACTAAAACGAAATTTGAAATTCAGAACTAACACAGATTATTCTGCCTGAACAATTAAACTTTTGAAAAACAGTTAATTCCAAGGGGTTCACATACTTTTTTCTGACACAGTGGATGCATACTCCCTTACCCTGTTTAGTTCACACTCACAAATTGGGCATTCTTTGCACCCATCTTAAAGCTGAGCTCCAGGAATTATTTGTATTGCATACTTAGGTTGGTCACCAGCTGGTTGGTAAGTTTTAACTTGGAAATCTTTTTGTATTTGTTTGACATACGTCACCCTTCCAATGTTCCTTGATGCATAGACCAGATATAGGTGGGGGCAGTGGCCATTTGTTTGTATTTTGATGGTATTGTTCAGGCAACGCACTGACATCTTTGCTGCCATAGTGCTACAGTGCCCTGAAAAAGTATTTGTACCCCTTGAAATTTTCCACATTTTGTCACTTTACAATCAAAAATGTAAATGTATCTTATTGGGATTTTATGTGATACACCAACACAAAGTGGTACATATCTGTAAAGTGGAAGGAAATTGATAAATGGTTTTCAACATTTTTTACAAATAAATATCTGAAAAATGTGGTGTGCATTCATTTTCAGCCAGCTTTACTCTGATACCCCTAACTAAAATCTAGTGGAACCAATTGCCTTCAGAAGTCACCTAATTAGTAAATAGAGTCCACCTGTGTGTAATTTAATCCCGGTATAAATACAGCTGTTCTCTGAAGCCCTCAGAGGTTTGTTAAAAAACCTTAGTGAACAAACAACATCATAAAGGCCAAGGAACACACCAGACAGGTCAGAGATAACGTTTTGGAGAAGTTTAAAGCAGGGTTAGGTTATAAAAAAAATACCCCAAGCTTAGAACATCTCATGGAGCACTGTTCAATCCATCACCTGAAAATGGAAAGAGTATGGCACAACTGCAAACCTACCAAGATATAGCCGTCCACCTAAACTGACAGGCTGGGCAAGAAGAGAATTTATTTTGAGAAGCGGCCAAGAGGCTCATGGTAGCACTGGAGGAGCTGCAGAGATCCACAGCTCAGATGGGAGAATCTGTCCACAGGACAACTAATAGTCGTGCACTCCACAAATCTGGCCTTTATGGAAGAGCGGCAAGAAGAAAAACATTGTTAAAGGAAAGCCATAAGAAGTCTCATTTGCAATTTGTGACAAGCCATGTGGGGGACACTGCATACATGTTAAAGAAGGTGTTCTGGTTAGAGGAAACCAATATTGAACTTTTTGGCCAAAAAGCAAAACGCTATGTGTGGCGGAAAACTAACACTGCAAATCACTCTGAACACACCATGCCCACCGTGAAACATGGTGGTGGCAGCATCATGTTGTGGGGATGCTTCTCTTCAGCAGGGACAGGGAAGCTGGTCAGAGTTGATGGGAAGATGGATGGATCCAAATACAAGACAAACTTATAAGAAAACTTATTAGAGTCTGCAAAAGACTTGAGACTGGGATGAAAGTTCACGCTCCAGCAGGACAACGACCCTAAACATACAGCCAGAGCTACAATGGAATGGTTTAGATTAAAGTATGTTCATGTGGTAGAATGGCCCAGACCTAAATCCAATTGAGAATCAGTGGCAAGACTTGAAAATTGCTGTTCATAAACCATCTCCATCCAATCTGACAGAGTTTGAGCTATTTTGCAAAGAAGAATGGGCAAAAAAATGTCACTCCCTAAATGTGCAAAGCTGGTAGAGACATCACCAAAAAGACTTGCAGCTGTAATTGCAGCGAAAGGTGGTTCTACAAAGTATTGACTCGGGGGCTGAATACAAATGCAAATTTGAAAACCATTTACCATTTTCCTTCCACTTCACAATTATGTGACAGTATGGGGGTGATTTACTAATAACAGTGCGCTGCGCTGGTTCTAACCTTAATTGGTGCGCCGGATAACTCCTTCACTGGGCGCAGGAACCAGTGGCGCACAGCGGCGCACTGTTATAGTAAATACAAATGTCAGCGGCGCTCTATTGAAAATGAATGGTTCCCTATGGGAGCCCATTGATTTGAATAGAGGTCGCCCGGGAAGTCGGATGCAGCGGATCCGACTCGCGGGGCGACTCGTGTGTCGGCTGACACAGGGACAGCGCGACTTTGCGAGGCAACTTGGACACGACCTGAGCGTGAAGCAGCTGCTCAAGTCGTGTCCTAGAGGCGACTAGCTGGCCGAGAATGTCTCCAGCGTGATGGCATCGCGCTGGTTCTCGGCAGCCTCGCTGTCCCGTGTTTGGTATGAATCATGAAGGGGGACTCCACGCAGAATTTTAATGAAAAAACGGCATAGGTTCCCCTTCAGGAGCATACCAGGCCCTTAGGTCTGGTATGGATTTTAAGGGGAACCCCCTAAGCCAAAAAAAACGGCGTGGGGGTTCCCCCAAGATCCATACCAGGCCCTTAGGTCTGGTATGGATTTAAAGGGAAACCCCCTAAGCCGAAAAAACGGCGTGGGGTTCCCCCCCAAAATCCATACCAGACCCTTATCTGAGCACGCAACCTGGCAGGCCGCAGGGGAAGAGGGGGGACGAGAGCGGCCCCCCCTCCCTCCTGAACCGTACCAGGCCGCATGCCCTCAACATGGGGGGTGGGTGCTTTGGGGCAGGTGGGCGACCTGCGGCCCCCCCACCCCAAAGCACCCTGCCCCCATGTTGATGGGGACAAGGGCCTCTTCCCGACAACCCTGGCTGTTGGTTGTCGGGGTCTGCGGGCGGGGGGCTTATCGGAACCAGGGAGCCCCCTTTAATAAGGGGGAGCCCAGATACCGGCCCCCCACCCTATGTGAATGAGTATGGGGTACATCGTACCCCTACCCATTCACCTAGTGGCAAAAAAAGTTAATAAAAACACAACACAGGTTTTTAAAGTAATTTATTAGGCAGCTCCGGTGGTTTTCCTGCCAGGCGCCCCACTATCTTCTTCCAGCTATTTTTTGCTAGCGGGGTCCCGGGCTTCCTCGTCGTCTTCGGGGGTCTTCCTGCCGGGCGCCCCGCTATCTTTTTCCAGCTCTTTTGCTAGCGGGGTCCTGGGCTTCCTCGTAGTCTTCGGGGGTCTTCCTGCCGGGTGCCCCGCTATCTTCTTCCAGCTCTTTTGCTAGCGGGGTCCTGGGCTTCCTCGTCGTCTTCGGGGGTCTTCCTGCTGGGCGCCCCGCTATCTTCTTCCAGCTCTTTTGCTAGCGGGGTCCCGGGCTTCATCGTCGCCTTCTTCCCTTTTCTCTTCGCCCGATGTTGCCTCGTCGCTGTCCGCCGTTACAATGCTCTGCCCGCAGAGCGGCACCCACTTATATTGGCATGGGGCGTGGTCACCGGGTGATGTGGCAAGTGGACAATCCACAACTTGGGGCAAGTGATGTGGCAAGTGACACGCTAAATACAACTACACTGCTGCTCTCTCAGCTGCTGATACTCACTCTGGTCTCACAAAATAGCTGAAATCGTTAATAAAACTGTTTTTGGAGCTTAAGGCGGCTCCTTATCATGTTTCCTAACTAAACGCATATAGACGCAAATCTGGTAAAACGCGGCATGCAAACGCTATAAAGCGCGCCTTTCTAAACACAGTTTTCAACCTTAGTTCTGAACACTTTGCACCAGCGTCCCGTGTACATGGGGCCTAAAAACACCTATGCCATTTACAGCTCAAAAACGCCATGGTGGCCATGAGGCCATAAGCTAACATGGAGAGATGTTTTTAAGCTCAAACAAGCGGCTGGAAAAACAACCGTGTGCATGTAGCCTTATATTAACCACTTGCCATTAAGGCCACTTAAACCCCCTTCCTGCCCAGACCAATTTTCACATTTCAGCGCTGATGCACTTTCAATGACAATTGCGCGCTCATACAACACTGTAACCCAATGAAAATGTATTATTTTTTGGCACACAAATAGAGCTTTCTTTTGGTGCTATTTGATCACCTCTGCATTTTTTTTTCTATAAATACAAAAGACCGAGTTAAAAAATAAAAAAAATTATATTTTAACCACTTCAGCACTGGACCTATTCTGGCACTTCTCTCCTTCATGTAAAAATCATACATTTATGGCTATAAAATTACTTCAAAACCCCAAACATTATATATGTTTTTTTAGCAGACACCCTAGGGAATAAGATGGCGGTGATTGCAAATGTTTATCTCGCTCGGTATTTGCGCAATAAATTTTCAAACGCCTTTTTTTGGGGGAAATAAATGGTTTCATGAATGTTAAAAAATTACAAAACAGTAAAGTTAGCCCAATTTTTTGGGATAATGTGAAAGATGTTGTTATGCTGAGTAAATAGATACCTAACATGTCACGCTTTAAAATTGCGCACACTCATGGAATAACACCAAACTTCAGTACTTAAAAATCTCCCTAGGCGATGCTTTAAATTTTTTTACACGTTACCATTTTGGCATTACAGAGGAGGTCTAGTGCTAGAATTGTTGCACTCGTTCTAACGCACGCAGCAATACCTCACATGTGTGGTTTGAACGGCGTTTACATATGTGGGCGGGACTTACGTGTGTGTTCGCTTATGAGCGCGAGCTACTGGGGACATGGGTGTTTTTTCTTTTATTTTTGTTTTTTCCTTTTTTGTATTTCTTACTCTTTTTTTTTTTTTTACCTTTTTTGTTTTTTGGATCACTTTTTTTCCTGTTACAAGGAATGTAAACATCCCTTGTAATAGGAATCTATTGTGACAGGTCCTCTTTATGGAGAGATGCAGGGTCAATAAGACCCCACATCTCTCCTCCAGGCTGGAAAGCATGAGATCGGTCCAAAAAATTCACCAATCTCATGCTGACAGCCGAGATCACGGCTTGGTTTACATACGGGAACCCGGCGTGATGTCATAACGTCGCGCCCTGGCCTCCGACGGTCATAGAGATGACTGGTGACCATCTGGTCCCCATTTATCGCTATGCTTCCCATCGGGCGCCGGCCAAATCGTTCTCCGAGCCCAAGATGGCACGGGAGAGCCCGGAGAAGCACCGGATGGCGGCTGGAGGGAAGGGGGGGGGACGTCCCCTCCTGCCGCCTATAAGAACGATCAAGCGGCGGAACTTCCGCTATGATCGTTTTTATCGTGCACAGAATCGCCGGCTGAAAAGAATGATATCTGAATGATGCCTGCAGTTGCAGGCATCATTCAGATGTCACCGCACAAAGCCAAGGATGTCATTTGACGGTGGGCGGTAGGAAAGTGGTTAATATTTCGAAAATTTAGACAAAAGGTAATTTTACTCCTTCATTGATGTACACTGATGAGACTGCACTGATGGGCTGCACTGATGGGCACCGATAAGTTGGCAAGGGTGGGCACTGAGAGGTGGCATTGCTAGTTGGCACTGGTGGGCATTGAGAAGTGGCACTGCTAGGTGGCAATGATAGTTGGCAGTGATGGGCACTGATAGGCAGCACTGCTAGGTGGCACTGATTGGCAGCAGTGGTGGGCATTGATAGGTGGCACTGACAGGGGCTACTGATTGTCACAGATGACGCAGAATTGCCTCTTCCTCTTCGGGCCCGATGTCCATTGCACATAAGCCGGTGATTGTCTTTTTTTATGCTCACGCTGTCAGCACAAGGAGAAAACAAAAACCATTACCCAGCTTTTGTTTACATCACGTGATCAGCTGTCATTGGCTGACAGCTGATCACATGGTTAAGGGCAGGGATCGGCCCCTTACTTGGATCTGTCATCACCCGAGTCTCAGTGACTCGATGACCACAGCGCGCGCGCGCGCGAAGGGGACGACGTTTTTTGACGGACACCCGGCAATTGAGGACCATGCTGTGGCTGGCGATCAGTTATAGCGCTGATCTCAAGTGATTAACCACTTCCATACTAGGCACTTATACACCTTCCTGCCCAGACCAATTTTCAGCTTTCTGCGCTGTTGCACTTTGAATGACAATTGCGCGGTCATACAACACTGTACCCAAACAAAATTTTTATCATTTTTTTCCCCCACAAATAGAGCTTTCTTTTGGTGGTATTTGATCACCTCTGGGATTTTTATTTTCTGCTAAAAAAAATAAAAAAAGACCGAAAATTTTGAAAAAAAAAGTATTTTTTTTGTTTCAGTTACAAAACTTTTTAAATAAGTAAGTTTTCTCCTTCACTGATGGGGCTGCACTGACGGGCACCAATGAGGTGGCACTGATGGGCACTGATGATGGGCACTAATATGCGGCACTAATAGGTGGCACGGATAGGCGGCGCGGATGGGCACGGATAGGCGGCACAGATGGCCACGGATAGGCGGCACAGATGGGCACTGATAGGCAGCACGAATGGGCATGGATGGGCACTGATAGGTGGCACAGGTGGGCACTGATTGGCATCCATTACAGTACATCAGTGCTGCCTATCAGTGCCAAACAACAATGCCTGCCAATCAGTGATGCCCATTGTGGGCACTGATTGGCATCGATTAGGGGGCACTAACCGGCATCCGTGGTGGTCTAGGGTGGCATACCTGGTGGCATCCCTGGTGGACCAGTGGCATCCCTGGTGGTCCAGTGTGGGCATCCTCGGGGGGGCTGTGCTGATAATCGATCAGCACAAACCCCCCTGTCAGAGGAGCAGCCGATCGTCTCTCCTCTACTCGCGTCTGACAGACGTGAGTGAGGAAAAGCCGATGACCGGCTTTTCCTGTTTACACTGTGATCAGCCGTGATTGGACACGGCTGATCACGTGGTAAAGAGTCTCCGTCGGAGACTCTTTACCAAGATCGGTGTTGCGGGGTGTCAGACTGACACCCTGCAGCAACGATCGCCGCAATGACGTCCAGTCAGGATTTTGAAACCACTTTGCCGCCGTCAATCCGCTATAGGGCGGGCGGCAAGTGGTTAAAGAGGGTCTAAATGGGCCATTCACATGCATCACAATTCGACCTAGGAATGTGTCTTTGCAAAGTTAAACTAAATGAAATCCTTTCTTATTTTTGCTTGGGGATAGAGTGCAGAGGGATTACAAGTCTAGACAGTTTTTGGGGATGTCTGCACCCCTGATAAGGTGCAGACAACTCCCAAATTTGGCCACTTTATCCTTCCAAATAATTCACTTTCTGTCACATAGCCACACAGGAAGTGAGGGTAAATCCCTACCACTGTCTTTCCTTGGGGACACACAGGTCAATCTAAATACTTTGCCCATTATGTACATTGCACTCCAGCATTTTGCGGGTTACACCCCAAATTATTAGTTTTTTTGGACTTTGGGGTTTATTTAATAAAGGCAAATCTACTTTGCACTACAAGTGCACTTGCTGGATATCCGAAAGGGAAATGCAAGCAAACAAAAAAAACACCATCTTTGCTTTTACATGATTGGATGTTACAATCACCAGTGATCCCTCAGATTTTCAGCAGCTACACTTTTACTGCAGAGTGGATTTGTCTTTACTAAACCCCAAACTACCCAATGATTTGGGGTGTACACAACAAAGTCCTAGAGTGCAATTTGCTTAATGGGGACACTAGTTAGATTGATCTGTGTGTCCCCAAGAAAAGACATTGGTAGGGTTTACCTTCACTTCCTGTTTAGCTGTGTGACAGGAAGTGAAGCCAATTTTACTACAAGGGGACACAAAGCCCAACCTTTAAAAAAAAAACACAAGCAGGGGTTCTAACACTTACTTTGTTTCCCTCAAAATGCCCACAATTAGAATTGTATTGCCTTGAGCTATTTCTAAGTGCAATGCTCTAAATCAGTGCTTCTCAAGTACCCCCAACAGGCCATGTTTGCAGGTTTTCCTTCATCTTGCACATGTGCTTTAAATCACAGTCAATGGTTTGGTATTTTGGACAGCAATTCTCCATGAGATAAATTCACAAAACATGTCCTGTTGGGGGTACTTGAGGACTGAGGCTGAGAACCACTGCAGTAAAAAGGAAAATTGAATACTTACCGCTCTGTATTTTTCATTTCCTGGTGACTCTTCATGGCAGCACACAATTCATGCATATGCTAGCATGAAGGCACCAGGTTAGACAAATCACACCTATTGTTTTGACATGCCAATCAGCTGTCACATTTGTTGCAAAGAAAACGCAAAACAAACCTCAAAACTGCATCAAATTTTATTGGTCAACAAAACAAAGAATAATAAAAAAATTAAAAATTAAAAAACAGGGTCAATTTGAAACAGTTACAGACTCACAACATCTTGATAAAGATTTGGCTAAACAGTGCAGCACAGACAATTAAATCAAAGTGAACAAACGACAAACATTAACAACATCAAAATTAGTTCAGGGGAATATTTCCCCCACACCAAAAAATACAATCCACAAAATAAACCAAACACCTGTTTTGCAAAGACATAACAAATAAAATGTATGTGTTACTAACTCGATAAGGACACCAAAATGTACATTTTGCCTGACACACACTTGCCTCTTTTCAGGGCAAGGGAGGGAATGCTAACTGTGAGCTTTATATAACCTATGTTTGTGAGCTAATGAGGCAATTGAAAACACATGCCCAGTCCATGAAACACCCAAAATGCAAGTTCACCCAATGTAGAGACTGAACTTCAAAGTGGCTACACCTGTTAAGGATGTCCTTCAATTACTAACCCATAAAACTCTCTCTGAACATGCCCCGAAATACCCAGGTGCTGTTCACACACAAAAAGCACCAAAAAATATCTAAGTCCCTAGGCATGCGCATAACAACACAAATGCAGCTATCAGAAAATAACCCCCCCCCCCCCCCCTCTGTACAAAATTAAGCACATCATCCAGCATGCTACAAAATTAGGGATGGGACAATCACCCCCCCCCCACCAACAAATACCATTGCAGTCTATGGGAACAGACTTGTTAATTTTGCTAGTCCCCACTTGGCTGGCTTTTCTTCTAGTTATTGGCCTTAAAATGGGGGCCCAGGTCCCACCCTAAGGGACATATATCAATGTCACCAATTTGGACAACACCAAAAACAAAACAAAGAGAAGTGCCTTTAAATATGCCAAATTGCTTAAGGGCCATTTCACACCACATGCAGTCCATTGCGTTTTTATGCATCAAAAATGCATGGAAAGTTGGTTATATGGTTCTTAATGGCAGTGTTTGTTCCAGTGCGTTCCAGTTCCCCAAAAAAAGTAGAACATGCTGCATTTTACCTGCACTGGACTGTACTGGAACGCATCAAAACGCATCATAAACGCACTGGAACGCACCGGAACACACCTAAATGCACCAAAAACGCACTGGAACACACTTGTCCTTCTCTTTGGTTAATAAAAAAGAGGGGTGAAAAAAAAGCACTGGACTGCATCAAAAACGTAACAAAAATGCACTGGAACGCATCAAAAACGTGCATGCAAAAAAGCACCTGGAACGCATCCGGATTGCGTTTCTATGGTGTGAACTGGCCAGTGTTTTTTTCCCCCTATTTTCACTTAGGACAAGTGTGTTGCAGTGCGTCTTTGGTGCATTTAGGTGCGTTCCGGTGCATTCCAGTGCGTTTTTGGTACGTTCTGTTGCGTTTTTGATGTGTTTTACTGCGGTCCAGTACAGTTCTGTACCTAAAAAATGCAGCATGACCAATTTTTTTTTCCTTTATGAAACGCACTGGAACGGACTGCAGTGGTGTGAACTATGCCATTGGCATTAATGTGATCAACTTTCTTTGCGTTTTTCATGCATCAAAAAAACGCACTGCACTGCATCCGGTGTGAACTGGCCCTAAATATCATACCTGGGGGTGTCTATAGTATGCCTGGAAAGTAGCGCATGTTTTCCATGTTTATAACAGTTCGAGAGCAAAATGACATTTCTAAAGTAAAATAATAGTCATTTAAAAGTCCTCGCGGCTATAATGAATTGCTGGTTCCCGTCAATACGGATAAAAGTAATTGAAAGTCATTGATAACACAAAAAAAAAGGGTGGGGGTCCCCCAAATTCAATTACCAGGCCCTTCAGGTCTGGAATGGATATTAAGGGGAACTCTGCCGCAAATTAAAAAAAAAATGCGTGCGGTTCCCCCAAATATCCATACCAGGCCCTTCAGATCTGGTATGGATTTTAAGGGGAACTCCACCCCAAATAAAAAAAAATGGCGTGGAGTACCCCCAAAAATCCACACCAGACCCTTATCTGAGCACGCAACCTGGCAGGCCGCAGGAAAAGAGGGGGGGGGGGGCGAGAGAGCGGCCCCCCTCCCTCCTGAACCATACCAGACCACATGCCCTCAACATGGGGAGGATGTCCCCATGTTGATGGGGACAAGGGCCTCATCCCCACAACCCTTGCCGGTGGTTGTGGGGGTCTGCGGGCAGGGGGCTTATCGGAATCTGGAAGACCCCTTTAACAAAGGGGACCCCCAGATCCCGCCCCCCCTGTGTGAAATGGTAATGGGGTACAAATGTACCCCTACCATTTCACAAAGAAAGTGACAAAAATTTAAAAAATGACAAGAGCCGGTTTTTGACAATTCCTTTATTAATGTCTTTTCCTTTCTTCCATCTTCTTCTTCCATCTTCTTCTTCTTCCTTCTTCTTCTTCTTCCATCTTCTTCTTTTCTCCATTCGGGTTTCTTCCTCCATCTTGTTCTTCATCTTCATCTTTATCTTCATCTTCCTTCTTCCTTCGGTCTTCTCGTCCCCATCTTGCTCCGGCTTCTTCCCTTCTTCTTTCTTCGGCCACTCCATTTGAATTGGAGGTTCCCGCTGTGCGACGCTTCAGTTCTTCAGTTCTCCCCTGGATCCGCTGCCACCCGGTGACCCCGCCCCCTCTGACGCACATGGATTTCACGGGGACTTTCCCCGTGGTGTCAGAGGGGGGCGGAGCCACCGGGTGGCAGCGGACCAAGAGGAGAACTGAAGAACTGAAGCGTTGCGCAGCGGGAACCTCCAATTCAAACGGAGCGGCCGAAGAAGAAAGAAGAAGCCGGAGCAAGATGCCGGACGAGAAGACCAAAGGAAGATGAAGATGAAGATAAAGATGAAGAGGAAGATGGAGGAAGATGGAGGAAGAAACCCGAATGGAGAAAAGAAGAAGATGGAAGAAGATGGAAGAAGAAGATGGAAGAAGATGGAAGAAAAGAGAAGACATTAATAAAGGAATTGTCTAAAACCGTCTCTTGTCATTTTTTACATTTTTTACACTTTCTTCGTGAAATGGTAGGGGTACAATGTACCCCTTACCATTTCACACAGGCGGGGGGCCGGGATCTGGGGGTCCCCTTTGTTAAAGGGGTCTTCCAGATTCCGATAAGCCCCCCGCCCGCAGACCCCCACAACCACCGGGCAAGGGTTGTGGGGATGAGGCCCTTGTCCCCATCAACATGGGGACATCCTCCCCATGTTGAGGGCATGTGGCCTGGTACGGTTCAGGAGGGGGGGTGCTCTCTCGTCCCCCCTCCTTTCCTGCGGCCTGCCAGGTTGCGTGCTCGGATAAGGGTCTGGTGTGGATTTTTGGGGGGACTCCACGCCATTTTTTTAAAAATTTGGGGGGGAGTTCCCCTTAAAATCCATGCCAGATCTGAAGGGCCTGGTATGGATATTTGGGGGACCTGCACGCATTTTTTTTAAATTTGCGGCGGGGTTCCCCTTAATATCTATACCAGACCTGAAGGGCCTGGTAATGGAATTTGGGGGGACCCCCACGCTTTTTTTTTTTGGTTATCAAAGACTTTCTATGACTTTTTTCTATATTGCCGGGAGCCGACAATTCATTATAGCCGCGGGTGCTTTTAAATGCCTTTTTTTTTTCCTTTAGAAATGTCATTTTGCTGGCGCACTGGGAAGTTCAGAACTGCGCCTTTTCAACTTATGCAAATTGATTTACGTGACTTGACATTTACTAAGATTTTGCCGGCGCAGTGTCTTGGCGCAAGAAAACAAGGAAAATTCCCGCGCTGAGCTCCAAAAAAACTCCTGCAGCTCGAATCGTACTTGCCGGTGCAGCGGGCTGGTTTTGAAAAAGTTACTTTCTCACTCTATTTTGGGCATATTAGTTATTTGGGCAGGTGTCACTACACATCCTCACATCACCCCACATCACCCCCATTATATTCTCACTTCCAGCTTCTTTATATTTAGAGTTTAACATGCCATACGCCAGGTCCATAGTGGCGCACTGAACGCCTCCTCCCGTCCGCCGACAACACTATAGTAAATGGCAAATAGGGCTGCGCTACCGGCGCTAATGTTTTGTAAATACCAAAACAGCCATTGCGCGCGCAGATACTCATGGCGCAAACGTTTTGTAAATCAGCCCCTTTGTGTTGGTCTATAAACTCTATAACATTTACATTTTTGGTTGTAACATGACAAAATGTGGCAAATTTCAAGGGGTAGAAATACTTTTTCAAGGCACTGTATGTGCTGGGTGTTCAGTGTGCCCCTGTGCCTTTAACCACTTAACGACCGCTCACTGTATATATACGTCGGCAGAATGGCACCGACAGGCACAATCACGTAGAGTGTACGTGATTGCCTTTGTACAGTTGGGGGGTCCAATCGGACCCCCCTTCTATACAGTGAGCGGTGGCTAAGTGTCCGGGAGCGTTCCGGGATGAGGGGGCAGCCATTCGTTTCTGGCCACCCCCTCGCGATCGCTCCCGGCGAATAGAAATGCCCCCTCTGTCTGTGTCAGACAGAGGGAGCAGGAGGAAGTGATGTCATCTCTGGTGCGGCGCTCACATATACCGAGCGCCGTACAAGAGAAGATATCAGGTCAGTGCACACAACACTACACTGACACCAGGACACATAGGGACATAAATCGCCCCCCAGGCCCCCCCAGACACCCCAGATCACCCCCCAGATCACCCCCCCCAGCCACAGTGTCACTGATTGCAGTGACCATTTATTTAGTGATCACTGCAATCAGTGACATTTGTGACTGTAAAAGTGTCACCAAAGTTTAGTCTTAGGTCCAGTGTAGCCCCCTAACCCCCCCTAATAAAGGTTTAACCCCCTGATCACCCCCCAGATAACCCTTTCACCCCCTATCACCACTGTCGCTTAGCGATAATTTTTCTGATCGCTGTCTTAGCGTCAGTGATGCCGATCGGCAGCCAGTAATTTTTTTTAGGTTCGCCGCAGGTTTTTATAGCGTCAGGTACCCCAATATATTATCTAATAAAGGTTTAACCCCCTTGATCGCCCCTCAGGTAACCCTTTCACCCCCTATCACCACTATCACTAAGCGATCATTTTTCTAAACGCTGTCTTAGTGTCTGTGATGCAGATCGGTAGCCGGTAATTTTTTTTAGGTTCGCCGCAGGTTTTTATAGCGTCAGGTACCCCAATATATTATCTAATAAAGGTTTAACCCCCTTGATTGCCCCCCCAGGTAACCCTTTCACCCCCATCACCACTGTCGCTAAGCAATCGTTTTTCTAAACGCTGTCTTAGTGTCGGTGATGCAGATCGGTAGCTGGTAATTTTTTTTAGGTTCGCCGCAGGTTTTTATAGCGTCAGGTACCCCCATATATTATCTAATAAAGGTGATTGCCCCTAGTTAACCCTTTCACCAGTGATCACCATATAAGTGTTACGGGTGACGCTGGTTAGTTAGTTTGCTTTTTATAGTGTCAGGGCACCCGCCGTGTATATAACCCAATAAAGGTTTAACCCCCTGATCGCCCGGCGGGTGATATCAATTAGGTTTTAGCGTCAGAGAGGGTCTGAGTCACACCCCAGGCAGCGTCAGGTTAGTGCCAGTAACGCTAACACCCACGCGTGAAGCATACACCCCCCTTAGTGGTATAGTATCTGAACAGATCAATATCTGATCTGATCAGATCTATACTAGCGTCCCCAGCAGTTTAGGGTTCCCAAAAACGCAGTGTTAGCGGGATCAGCCCAGATACCTGCTGGCACCTGCGTTTTGCCCCTCCGTCCAGCCCAGGCCACCCAAGTGCAGTATCGATCGATCACTGTCACTTACAAAACAAAAACACACATAACTGCAGCGTTCGCAGAGACAGGCCTGATCCCTGCGACTCCAGTTCTGTAGGAGGTGATTTCACCACCACAGTTAAAAAAAAAAAGCAAATATGCCGAAGCATTGGGGCAGCAGGGGCGGAGGAGCGATTTTGCTCCTAATGCCGCGTACATACGGTCGAAATTCCGACGGAGGCTTGCCCGTGAAAAAGTCCGACCATGTGTGTGCGGCATAACTTTTTTGCGGGAGGATGCCCCCATGCTTCGGCATATATAAATAGTGCGTGTATGCCCATCATTGGAAGTGGGTGGATGAAGGGCGGTATTCTAATGGTGGGCATACCCACCGATCAATCTCTTTTTTCGTTCAGCCAACTGGCTGCATGAAATAAAAAGATTACAATACATGTCCAACAAGGACCAGCAACGTACTGGTATGTTGCTGGACTTTGAATGTTTATACCAGAATGATGCCTGCGGGTTTAGGTATCATCTTGGTATCATTCTTTTCAGCCTGCGGCCGGCTTTCATGTAAAAGCAATCCTAGCGGCTAATTAGCCTCTGGACTGCTTTTACAAGCAGTGGGAGGGAATGCCCCCCCCCGGATATAAAAAGCGCCATTGGGAAATTGGGAAAGCATTTTATCACACCGATCTTGGTGTGGTCAGATGCTTTGAGGGCAGAGGAAAAATCTAGGGTCTAGAAGACCCCAGTTTTTTCAAAAAAAGAGTACCTGTCACTACCTATTGCTATCATAGGGGATATTTACATTCCCTGAGATAACAATAAAAATGATAAAAAAAAAATACTTGGAAGGAACAATTTAAAAATAAAATAAAAAAGCAAAATTAATAATAATAAAAAAAAAAAGCACCCCTGTCCTGCCCTGCTCTTGCCCAATGGCGAACGCAAGCGTCGGTCTGGCGTCATATGTAAACAGCAATTGCACCATGCATGTGAGGTATCACCGCGAAGGTAAGATCGAGGGCAATTATTTTAGCAGTAGACCTCCTCTGTAAATCTACTGGGGTAACCTGTAAAGGCTTTTAAAGGCTTTTAAAAATGTATGTAGTTTGTCGCCAATGCGCGTTTGTGCGAAATTTTAAAGCATGTCGTGTTTGGTATCTATGTACTCGGCCTAAGATCATCTTTTTTATTTCATCAAACATTTGGGCAATATAGTGTGTTTTAGTGCATTAAATTTAAAAAAAGTGTATTTTTTAACCCAAAAAATGCGTTTGAAAAATCGCTGCGCAAATACTGTGTAGAAAAAAAAAATGCAACACCCACTATTTTAATCTGTAGGGCCTTTGCTTTAAAAATATATATATATAATGTTTGGGGGTTCAACATAATTTTCTTGCAAAAAAAAAAAATGTTTTCATGTAAACAAAAAGTGTCAAAAAGGGCTTTGTCTTCAAGTGGTTAGAAGAGTGGATGTAAGCTTCCTAATGTTGTGTATAAAATGCCAGAACAGTTCAAAACCCCCCCAAATGACCCCATTTTGGAAAGTAGACACCCCAAGCTATATACTGAGAGGCATGTCGAGTCCATGGAATATTTTATATGTTGACACAAGTTGCGGAAAAACGACAATTTTTTTTTTTTTTTTTTTGCACAAAGTTGTCACTAAATGATATATTGCTCAAACATGCCATGGGCATATGTGGAATTACACCCCAAAATACATTCTGTTGCTTCTCCTGAGTACGGGGATACCACATGTGTGAGACTTTTTGGGAGCCTAGCCATGTACGGGACCCCAAAAACCAAGCACCGCCTTCAGGCTTTCTAAGGGTGTAAATTTTTGATTTCACTTCTCACTGCCTATCACAGTTTCAGAGACCATGGATTGCCCAGATAGCACAAAACCCCCCCAAATGACCCCATTTTGGAAAGTAGACACCCCAAGCTATTTGCTGAGAGGTATTGTGAGTATTTTGCAGATCTCGCTTTTTGTCACAAAGTTTTGAAAATTGAAAAAAAAAAAAAAATATATATATATATTTTCTTTCTTCATTTTCAAAAACAAATGAGAGCTGTAAAATACTCGCCATTCCTCTCAGCAAATAGCTTGGGGTGTCTATATTCCAAAATGGGGTCATTTGGGGGGGTTTTGTGCGATTTTGGCATTTTATGGCCTTCGAAATTGTGATAGGTAGTGAGGAGTGAAATCAAAAATTTGTGCCTAGAAATCCTGAAGGCGGTGCTTGGTTTTCGGGGTCCCGTACGCGGCTAGGCTCCTAAAAAGTCCCACACATGTGGTATCCCCGTACTCAGGTGAAGCAGCAAAATGTATTTTGGGGTGAAATTCCACATATAACCATGGCATGTGTGAGCAATATATCATTTAGTGACAACTTTTTGTAATTTTTTTTTATTTTTTTTTGTCATTATTCAATCACTTGGGACAAAAAAAATTATATTCAATGGGCTCAACAGGCCTCTCAGCAATTTCCTTGCGGTGTCTACTTTCTAAAATTGGGTCATTTGGGGGGGTTTTGTGCTATTTTGGCATTTTATGGCCTTCGAAACTGTGATAGGTAGTGAGGAGTGAAATCAAAAATTTGCGCCCTTAGAAATCCTGAAGGCGGTGCTTGGTTTCCGGGGTCCCGTACGCGGCTAGGCTCCCAAAAAGTCCCACACATGTGGTATCCCCGTACTCAGGAGAAGCAGCAAAATGTATTTTGGGGTGAAATTCCACATATAACCATGGCATGTGTGAGCAATATATCATTTAGTGACAACTTTTTGTAATTTTTTTTTTTTTTAGTCATTATTCAATCACTTGGGACAAAAAAATAAAAAATTCAATGGGCTCAACATGCCTCTCAGCAATTTCCTTGGGGTGTCTACTTTCCAAAATGGGGTCATTTGGGGGGGTTTTGTACTGCCCTGCCATTTTAGCACCTCAAGAAATGAGATAGGCAGTCATAAATTTAAAGCTGTGTAAATTCCAGAAAATGTACCCTAGTTTGTAAACGCTATAACTTTTGCGCAAACCAATAAATATACGCTTATTGACATTTTTTTTACTAAAGACATGTGGCTGAATACATTTTGGCCTAAATGTATGACTAAAATTGAGTTTATTCGATTTTTCTTAAAACAAAAAGTAGAAAATATCATTTTTTTTCAAAATTTTCGGTCTTTTTCCGTTTATATCGCAAAAAATAAAAATCGCAGAGGCAATCAAATACCATTAAAAGAAAGCTCTATTTGTGGGAAGAAAAGGACGCAAATTTCGTTTGGGTACAACATTGCATGTCCGCACAATTTACAGTTAAAGCAGCGCAGTGCAAAATTCTGAATTCACCTCTGGTCCTCTAGCTACCAAATGGTCCGGGGCTTAAGTGGTTAAGGAGGGGTGGGCTTCTTCCAGGTCCACAGAGGGTACTCTGCCTATCCATTAGAATTCATGTGCATTATAAGTTAGAGTTGAGACTACAGAAAACAGGGTGCCTTGTTGGGGGATTGTAGCTTACGCATGTATTTGCAATTGTGTGCAGATTAAACCCCTGTTCTTAACGCATATTGTTAGACAGGTCAATTCGGTTAGTCGCTGGCTGATTGGTAAGTTTGAGCTTGGAAATCTTTTTGTATTTGTTTGGAGTATTGCATACTTAGGCCTGGTTCACACCTCTGCAGGTTGCAGTTGATGCATATTCCAGGTCCATTTTGATCCATTGAAGTCTGTGAGACCAAAACACAACCTGCTGGTCCCTGGCCCTTTCCATAACATGCAGAGATGTGAACATGACCCATAGAAAACCATGTTAAATGGACTGTAGTGTGTTTCTGCAAAACCGAAAACGCACTAAGAAATGCAGAGGTGTGAACCAGGCCTTAATCCAGCTTGGAACAATGTAAATAAGAAAAGCTGGAAATCATTGTAGTAGTTTGCACTACTACAGGCTTCAGGGTCCTGCTGGGGTTTAGTGCAAGCAGCTTCCCATTTGCACACTGACCACAAGGGGCGCACACTTGCTCATTTCATAGAACACCTTGTATTATTTAAAAAAATTAAATGAAAACAAGTTGTTCTCTGTTTGGATGAGGTGGACAGGAGGGGCGTGATGTCAGGATCTCCACCTCGACCAATCAGAGAATGCCTTGTATTAACTTAAAAAACAATGTGTTCTACAAATGCCAGTGGTCCCAAGCGAGTGACCCCCTGTGCCTAGCGTGCATTAACCACTTAAGCCCCACACCATTTTGTAGCTAAAGGACCAGAGGTGTTTTCAGAATTTTGCACTGCGCTGCTTTAACTGTAAATTGTGCGGACATGCAATGTTGTACCCAAACGAAATTTGCGTCCTTTTCTTCCCACAAATAGAGCTTTCTTTTAATGGTATTTGTTTGCCTCTGCGATTTTTATTTTTTGCGATATAAACGGAAAAAGACCGAAAATTTTGAAAAAAAATGATATTTTCTACTTTTTGTTTTAAGAAAAATCGAATAAACTCAATTTTAGTCATACATTTAGGCCAAAATGTATTCAGCCACATGTCTTTAGTAAAAAAAATGTCAATAAGCGTATATTTATTGGTTTGCGCAAAAGTTATAGCGTTTACAAACTAGGGTACATTTTCTGGAATTTACACAGCTTTAAATTTATGACTGCCTATCTCATTTCTTGAGGTGCTAAAATGGCAGGGCAGTACAAAACCCCCCCAAATGACCCCATTTTGGAAAGTAGACACCCCAAGGAAATTGCTGAGAGGCATGTTGAGCCCATTGAATATTTTTTTTTTGTCCCAAGTGATTGAATAATGACAAAAAAAAAAAAAAAATTACAAAAAGTTGTCACTAAGTAATATATTGCTCACACATGCCATGGTTATATGTGGAATTGCACCCCAAAATACATTCTGCTGCTTCTCCTGAGTACGGGGATACCACATGTGTGGGACTTTTTAGGAGCCTAGCCACGTACAGGACCCCGGAAACCAAGCACCGCCTTCAGGATTTCTAAGGGCGCAAATTTTTGATTTCACTCCTCACTACCTATCACAGTTTCGAAGGCCATAAAATGCCAAAATAGCACAAAACCCCCCCAAATGACCCCATTTTGGAAAGTAGACACCCCAATCTATTTACTGAAAGGCATGTTGAGTCCATGGAATATTTTATATTTTGCCACAAGTTGCGGGAATATGATAAACCTTTTTTTTTTTGCACAAAGTTGTCACTAAATGATATATTGCTCACACATGCCATGGGCATATGTGAAATTACACCCCAAAATACATTCTGCTGCTTCTCCTGAGTACGGGGATACCACATGTGTGGGACTTTTTAGGAGCCTAGCCGCGTACGGGACCCCAAAAACCAAGCACCGCCTTCAAGATTTCTAAGTGCATAAATTTTCACTCCTCACTAGCTATCACAGTTTTGAAGGCCATAAAATGCCAAGATGGCACAAAACCCCCCCAAATGACCCCATTTTGGAAAGTAGACACCCCAAGCTATTTGCTGAGAGGCATGTTGAGCCCATTGAATATTTATTTATTTTCGTCCCAAATGATTGAATAATGACAAAAAAAAAAATGTACAAAAAGTTGTCACTAAATGATATATTGCTCACACATGCCATGGTTATATGTGGAATTGCACCCCAAAATACATTCTGCTGCTTCTCCTGAGTACGGGGATACCACATGTGTGGGACTTTTTGAGAGCCTAGCCGCGTACGGGGCCCCGAAAACCAAGCACCGCCTTCAGGATTTCTAAGGGCACAAATTTTTGATTTCACTCCTCACTACCTATCACAGTTTTGAAGGCCATAAAATGCCAAGATAGCACAAAACCCCCCCAAATGACCCCATTTTGGAAAGTAGACACCCCAAGCTATTTGCTGAGAGGCATAGTGAGTATTTTACAGCTCTCATTTGTTTTTGAAAATGAAGAAAGACATTTTTTTTTCCTTTTTTCAATTTTCAAAACTTTGTGACAAAAAGCAAGATCTGCAAAATACTCAACATACCTCTCAGCAAATAGCTTGGGTTGTCTACTTTCCAAAACTGGGTCATTTGGGGGGGTTTTGTGCCATCTGGGCATTCCATGGCCTCCGAAACTGTGATAGGCAGTGAGGAGTGAAATCAAAAATTTACACCCATAGAAATCCTGAAGGCGTTGCTTGGTTTTCGGGGTTCTGTACGCGGCTAGGCTCCCAAAATGTCTCACACATGTGGTATCCCCGTACTCAGGAGAAGCAACAGAATGTATTTTGGGGTGCAATTCCACATATAACCATGGCATGTTTGAGCAATATATAATTTAGTGACAACTTTTTGTACATTTTTCTTTTTTTTTTCTTTTTGTCATTATTCAATCACTTGGGACAAAAAAAAAATATTCAATGGGCTCAACATGCCTCTTAGCAAATAGTTTGAGGTGTCTACTTTACAAAATGGGGTCATTTGGGGGGGTTTTGAACTGTCCTGGCATTTTATGCACAACATTAGGAAGCTTATGTCACACATCATCCACTCTTCTAACCACTTGAAGACAAAGCCCTTTCTGACACTTTTTGTTTACATGAAAACATTTTTTTTTTTGCAAGAAAATTATGTTGAACCCCCAAACATTATATATTTTTTTAAAGCAAAGGCTCTACAGATTAAAATAGTGGGTGTTGCAATTTTTTTCCCACACAGTATTTGCGCAGCGATTTTTCAAACGCATTTTTTGGGGAAAAAACACACTTTTTTTATTTTTAATGCACTAAAACACACTATAGTGCCCAAATGTTTGATGAAATAAAAAAGATGATCTTAGGCCGAGTACATGGATACCAAACACGATATGCTTTAAAATTGCGCACAAACGCGCAGCGGCGACAAACTACATTCATTTTTAAAAGCCTTTAAAAGCCTTTACAGGTTACCACGTTAGATTTACAGAGGAGGTCTACTGCTAAAATTACTGCCCTCGATCTGACCTTTGCGGTGATACCTCACATGCATGGTGCAATTGCCGTTTACATATGACGCTAGACCGACGCTTGCGTTCGCCTTTGCGCAAGAGCATGGGGGTGACAGCAGTGCTTTTTTTTTTTTTTATTATTTATTTTGCTTTTTTATTTTATTTTTAAACTGTTCCTTCCATATTTTTTATTTATTTTTTACCATTTTTATTGTTATCTCAGGGAATGTAAATATCCCCATATGATAGCAATAGGTAGTGACAGGTACTCTTTTTTTTGAAAAAAATTGGGGGGTTAGACCCTAGATCTTTCCTCTGCCCTCAAAGCATCAGACCACACCAAGATCGGTGTGATAAAATGCTTTCCCAATTTCCCAATGGCGCTGTTTATATCCGGGGGGGGGGGGGGACATTCCCTCCCACTGCTTGTAAAAGCAGTCTAGAGGCTAATTATCTGCTAATTATCTGCAGGCATCATTCTGGTATAAACATTCAAAGTCCAGCAACATACCAGTACTGGTCCTTGTTGGACATGTATTGTAATCTTTTTTTTCATGCAGCCTGTTGGCTGAACGAAAAAAAGAGATTGATCGGTGGGTATGCCCACCATTAGAATACCTCCCTTCATCCACCCACTTCTAATGATGGGCATACATGCACCATTTATATATGCCGAAGCATGGGGGCATCCTCCCGCAAAAAAGTTATGCCGCGTACACACGGTCGGACTTTTCCACGGGCAAGCCTCCGTCGGAATTTCGACCGTATGTACGCGGCATTAGGAGCAAAATCGCTCCTCCGCCCCTGCTGCCCCCATGCTTCGGCATATATGCTCTTTTTTTTAACTGTGGTGGTAAAATCACCTCCTACAGCGTTGGAGTCAAGGCTTTATGTATCGTGGGAGCAAACGCTGTTGCTGTCAAGATAAATAGATCCGCGCTGCAACTGAATGGCGTACCTGCTAAGCAAATGATGGTTAACATTAAAACAAAGTAACATTACAGTACAACTGTAAGACCTTACCATACCATACCTGCAAAGCAAATACCAAAACAAAACCTAGTAAAAAATAAAACATTTTTTTAACGCAACCTGTGCCTAAAATATATATATGCCGAAGCATTGGGGCATCCTCCCGCAAAAAAGTTATGCCGCGTACACACGGTCGGACTTTTCCACGGGCAAGCCTCTGTCGGAATTTCGACCGTATGTAAGCGGCATTAGGAGCAAAATCGCTCCTCCGCCCCTGCTGCCCCCATGCTTCAGCATATATGCTCTTTTTTTTTAACTGTGGTGGTGAAATCACCTCCTACAGCACTGGAGTCACGGCTTTATGTATCGTGGGAGCAAACACTGTTGCTGTCAAGATAAATATTTCCGCGCTGCAGCTGAATGGCGCACCTGAAAACAAAAAATTACATACCTGAAAAGCAAGCATGATAAAACATTGCAGAATAGAATACAGTAAAAAAAGAGCAGAACAATAGAGAGAAAATAGAGAGAGAGAGAGAGAACAATAAAACGACAACTATTTTTGTTTTTTTTATTTTATATTTTTTTGTGTTTTTTGTTTTTACGTTTTTATTTTATTTTTTACACTTTTTTTTTGTAACTTTAACAACTGTAATGGTTTGAGTCTCTCAAAATGCGATGGCATCTTGGGAGACCCTGTGTAAGTGTGTCCTAGTCTGTGAAATGCTGTACCCTACGCTAAAACTTCACTTTTGAGTGGAAGCGTTCAAAACATTCACCAAGGCAAAGACCAGGCTTGTCAGGACAGCGTGGACAATAATAACGGGTGTCACGCCTAAATCCGCGCTTGCTACAGACACGACATCTTTTTTGGGGGGCTCGTTGGGTAGGGGTACTCTCGAGGACATACGTATAATGCCTCTCATGCAGCCGGCTTACTGCATTTGGTAGGGGATGGTGAGGTGCAGAACTGCCTGGATACAGGAGTTCTGTGACTATCTCATTCTGGAATTTTAGAAGAGATAACGTCCCGCCTGAAGCTCTGTATAGCACATGAGCGTTCAGCAAAGCCAATTGGAATAAGGATAGAGACACTTTTTTGTACCAGCGTCTCGCCTTACGGTCAATTAGATACGGCGCCAACAACTGGTCGTTGAGGTCCACCCCTCCCATATTTTTGTTATATTCGTGGACACAGAGGGGTTGCTCCACAACACCAGTTGCCGTAGGAATTTGGACTGTCGTGTCTGCATGAAGGGAGGTAAGAAGGAAAACATTCTTATTGTCCCTCCACTTCATAGCGAGCAAGTTATTACACTTCAAGCAGGCTCTCTCCCCCAGCCTAAGACGGGCATCTACAAGCCGCTGGGGAAAGCCCCGGCGATTAGGTCGCACGGTGCCACATGCTCCAATCTGATGATCAAACAAGTGACTAAACAGTGGCACGCTCGTGTAATAATTGTCCACATACAAGTGGTACCCCTTTCCGAATAAGGGTGACACCAAGTTCCACACTATCTTGCCAGCGCTCCCTATGTAATCCGGGCAGTTGACCGGCTCAACCTGACTATCTTTTCCCTCATAAACCGTAAAGCTCCATACATAGCCTGTTGCCCTGTCACAGAACTGATAGAGCTTGACCCCATATCTGGCACGCTTGCTGGGAAGGTACTGCTTGAAAGACAAGCAGCCAGAAAATTTAATCAGGGACTCATCAAAGAAGACAACTTGATCGGGAATAAACAAGGCTGCAAAACGTTTGTTGAAGTGGTTTATGAGGGGCTGAATTTTGTAGAGCCGGTCGTATTCAGGGTCTCCATGTGGACGACAAAGTTCATTGTCGTTGAAATGCATGAACCGCAAAATCTGCTCGTATCGTTTCCTGGGCATGGAGGCAGAGAACACGGGCATGTGGTCAATTGGGTGTGTGGACCAATAAGCACGCAATGACGGAAATTTATGTGTGCCCATGTTGAGGGAAAGGCCCAGAAAGGTCTTAAATTCGGAAACCGTAATTGGTTTCCAATCTTTGACAATGGAAGGCAACTGGGGATTAGCGGCGATGAATTGACCATTATACAAATTACTCTGTTCCACAATAGATCTATAGAGATCTTCCGTGAAAAACAGCGAATAAAAATCAATTGGCATAAAATCAGCTGTTTCCACCTGAATACCGGGTTGGGCAGTGAATGGGGGAAGTACGGGTTCTGCAGAAGTGGTGGGGACCCAATCAGGATAGGCGAATTCTGCAGGAAGGGCACTATGGGCACGACGGGCCTGCCTTTGTCTTCTTCTTGGTGGCAGCGGGACACTACTTGTGCTTGCCACCTCGCCAGCTTGAACTGCACTTATGGGACTCGCCACGTCACCACGTGATACTGCAGTGCTGGATGTACGCCCAGGCTGTACTAGGCCGCTGGTGCTTGCCAATTCACCAGAAGGAATAGCGGCACTAGTACTACTCTGCTCCATGATACGAGAGACCTGCGGTTCTTGCTCCTCAACATTTCCAGCTTTCTCTAGGAGCCCTTCAGGTACATGCAAACTTACATTGTGCCAAGCTGGACCAATGTAAGTATGCAATAAAGTTGATTTGAACTGACTGGCTGGAGTTTAGCTTTAGGACCTCTGTCATATACCCTAACGTGTTACTAAACCCAAGACCCTGCATTCACTATGTCTGGTCTCCCACAGTAGACAGAACACAGAAATGCAATTATTTTAGTTAATATAAACTGTTAAATACCTTTTCTCATCAGCAGTATAGAGCAGTCTCTACTGCTTGTCCTATGAGGCTGCATGACCCCTGACCCTCTGTCTGGACAGTGCTGATTGGCTCTGTGCTAGCCACATGCATACCTCCCAACTTTTGAAATGTCCACTGCGTGCCTTGTCCACTGCGTGCCTTGTGCTGCGGGTCGGACTTCAGTGAAATTTGTTAAGGGGGGGGCATAGGGGCGCGGTGTGCGGTTTCAGGCATCAGTGACACTGCAGTTGTTGAGAGGGGGGGGGGGCGGCCGCAGGCGCAGGACGAAAGTTACATCTGGGGAGAAGTGTGGACTTACCGCTGCCTGCCCGTCCCTCCTTCCATTGCGGGAAATTAGATCCTCTCGCGGGTGTGCGGGAAATCAGTGTTGGTGCGGGAAGTTCCCGCACAATCCGTGCGTGTTGGGAGGTATGGCCACATGCACCCTCCGAAGAAAAAAAAAAAACTCTCTAGCAATACACACCGAGATGAGCATGTGCAGAGTGCCGCAAGGTTTTGTACTATAAGGAGATGGATTGGGGACAGTGGAAGATAGGGAGGATCAGAGAAGTCAGGATCAAACAGCCTTTTTACACAATGCACAGGATTAACCTCATCCACAGTGAGTGTAACAAGGATGCTTTACTGCATATACAGACTGATTTTACTGTTGTGGGTTTAGTAACACTTTCATCTCTAGAACTCAGTACTGGGTTCAGTCAGTGAGAAAGCATCCTTGGATATATCTAAATCCAGAATGAATAATTAACTGGTAGTGCGGCATTTGATTGCAGATGATTTTCTTTTAGAATTTTAAGAGAAACTTCAAAAAATGAACAGTCATGTTACAGTGTTTTTAAATAAATCTAAAGTCTTATTAACCAATAACAATGCAGGAGTCTCCCAGTATCCCATTCTTCAATTTTTGTAACCGTAATGATGTAGGGAACTTTTGACCCTCCCATGCAATTATGGATTTGTTTTACTGTTCAAAGCTGAACTTCAGGATAAGTAAATACTATTTTAAATACAAGAGTCATCTGTATTTATACTTGAATCTTGGTGTTTTTTGTGTATTTCCTCCAGATCTGTGCAGTAATCTAGTGTGAGACTTTGGGGCTGATTTACAAAACGTTTGCGCCATGAGTATTGGCGCATCTGCGTGCGCAATGGCTGTTTTGGTATTTACAAAACATTAGCGCCTGTAGCGCAGCCCTATTTCCCATTTACTATAGTGTTGTCGGCGCCCGGGAGGAGGCGCTCAGTGCGCTACTATGGACCTGACGCAGGGCATGTTAAAATCTAAATATAAAGAAGCTGGAAGTGAGAAAATATTGGGGGTGATGTGGGGTGATGTGAGGAAGTGTAGTGACACCTGCCCAAATAACTAATATGCCCAAAATTGAGTGATAAAGTAACTTTATCAAAACCAGCCCGCTGCGCCGGCAAGTACGATTCGAGCTGCGGGAGGTTTTTTTGAGCTCAGCGCGGGAATTTCAATGGTTCAAATGCGCCGGGACACTCCGCCGGCAAAATCTTAGTAAATGTCAAGTCACGTAAATCAATTTGCATAAGTTGAACAGGCGCAGCTCTGAACTTCCCATTGCGCCAGCAAAATGACATTTCTAAAGGAAAAAAAAAGGCATTTAAAAGCAGCCGCGGCTGTAATGAATTGTCGGCTCCCGGCAATATAGAGAAAATTCATTGAAAGTGTTTGCTAACCAAAAAAAAAAAAGCGTGGGGGTTCCCCCAAATTCCATAACCAGGCCCTTCAGGTCTGGAATGGATATTAAGGGGAACCCCGCCGCAAATTTAAAAAAAAAAAATGACGTGGGGTTCCCCCAAATATCCATACCAGGCCCTTCAGATATGGCATGGATTTTAAGGGGAACTCCACCCCAAATAAAAAAAAATGGCGTGGAGTCCCCCCAAAAATCCACACCAGACCCTTATCCGAGCACGCAACCTGGCCGGCCGCAGGGGAAAAGGGGGGGACGAGAGCGGCACCCCCTCCCTCCTGAACCGTACCAGGCCACATGCCCTCAACATGGGGAGGATGTCCCCATGTTGATGGGGACGAGGGCCTCATCCCCACAACCCTTGCCCGGTGGTTGTGGGAGTCTGCGGGCGGAAACCCAGTGAAATCCATGTGCGTCAGAGGGGGGCGGGGTCACCGGGTGTAAGCGGACCCTATGGGGAACTGAAGAACTGAAGCGTCGCACAGCGGGAACCTCCAATTCAAACGGAGCGGTTGGAGAAGAAAGAAGAAGGGAAGACGCCGGAGCAAGATGCGGACGAGAACACCGAAGGAAGAAGGAAGATGAAGATGAGGATGAAGATAAAGATGAAGAGGAAGATGAAGATGGAGGAAGAAACCCGAATGGAGAAAAGAAGAAGATGGAAGAAGAAGATGGAAGAAGAAGATGGAAGAAAGGAGAAGACATTAATAAAGGAATTGTCAAAAACCGGCTCTTGTCATTTTTTACATTTTTGACACTTTCTTCGTGAAATGGTAGGGGTACATTTGTACCACATTACCATTTCACATAGGGGGGAACCGGGATCTGGGGGTCCCCTTTGTTAAAGGGGTCTTCCAGATTCCGATAAGCCTCCCGCCCGCAGACCCCCACAACCACCGGGCAAGGGTTGTGGGGATGAGGCCCTTGTCCCCATCAACATGGGGACATCCTCCCAATGTTGAGGGCATGTGGCCTGGTACGGTTCAGGAGGGAGGGGGGGCCGCTCTCGTTCCCCCCTTTTCCCCTGTGGCCGGCCAGGTTGCGTGCTCGGATAAGGGTCTGGTGTGGATTTTTGGGGGGACTCCACGCCATTTTTTTTTAAATTTGGGGTGGAGTTCCCCTTAAAATCCATGCCATATCTGAAGGGCCTGGTATGGATATTTGGGGGGAACCCCACGTCATTTTTTTTTAATTTGCAGCGGGGTTCCCCTTAATATCCATTCCAGACTTGAAGGGCCTGGTTATGGAATGTTGGGGAACCCCCACGCTTTTTTTTTTGTGTAATCAAAGACTTTCAATTACTTTTATCTGTATTGACGGGAACCAGCAATTCATTACAGCCGCAAGGACTTTTAAATTACTATTATTTTACTTTAGAAATGTCATTTTGCTCTCCAACTGTTATAAACATGGAAAACATGTGCTACTTTACAGGCATACTATAGACACCCCCCGGGGATGATATTTAGGGCCAGTTCACACCGGATGCAGTGCAGTGCGTTTTTTTGATGCCTGAAAAACGCAAAGAAAGTTGATCACATTAATGCCAATGGCATAGTTCACACCACTGCAGTCCGTTCCAGTGCATTTCAGAAAGCAAAAAAAAAATTGGTCATGCTGCATTTTTTAGGTACAGAACTGTACTGGACCGCAGTAAAACACATCAAAAACGCAACGGAACGTACCAAAAATGCACTGGAATGCACCGGAACGCACCTAAATGCACCCAAGACGCACTGCAACACACTTGTCCTAAGTGAAAAGAGGGGGAAAAAAACACTGGACTGCATCAAAAACGCATCAAAAATGCACTGGAATGTGTCAAAAACGCGCATTCAGAAAAGCACCTGGAACGCACCCAGACTGTCTTTCTTTGGTGTGAACTAGGGCCAGTTCACACCATAGAAACACAATCCGGATGCGTTCCAGGTGCTTTTCTGCATGCACGTTTTTCATGCGTTCCAGTGCATTTTTGGTACGTTTTTGATGCAGTCCAGTGCTTTTTTTTCACCCCTCTTTTTTATTAACCATAGATAAGGACAAGTGTGTTCCAGTGCGTTTTTGGTGCATTTAGGTGTGTTCCTGTGCGTTCCAGTGCGTTTATGATGCGTTTTGATGCGTTCCAGTACAGTCCAGTGCAGGTAAAATGCAGCATGTTCTACTTTTTTGGTGGAACTGGAACGCACTGGAACAAACACTGCCATTTAGAACCATATAACCAACTTTCCATGCATTTTGGATGCATAAAAAACGCAATGCACTGCATGTGGTGTGAAATGGCCCTTAAGCAATTTGGCATATTTAAAGGCACTTCTCCTTGTTTTGTTTTTGGTGTTTTCCAAATTGGTGACATTGATATATGTCCCTTAGGGTGGGACCTGGGCCCCCATTTTAAGGCCAATAACTAGAAGATAAGCCAGCCAAGTGGGGACTAGCAAAATTAACAAGTCAGTTCCCATAGACTGCAATGGTATTTGTTGGTGGGGGGGGGGGGGGGGATGTTTGTCCCATCTCTAATTTTGTAGCATGGTGGATGATGTGCTTAATTTTGGACGGGGGGAGGGGGGGGGGGTTATTTTTTGCTAGCTGCATTGGTGTTGTTCTGCACATGCCCAGCCAGTTAGTTTTTTTTTGGGTGCTTTTTGTGTGTGAACAGCACCTGGGTATTTCTGGGCATGCTCAGAGAGTGTTTTTATGGGTTAGTAATTGAAGGACATCCTTAACAGGTGTACCCACTTCGAATTTCAGTCTCTACATTGAGTGAACTTGCATTTTGGGTGTTTCATGGACTGTGCATGTGTTTTCAATTGCCTCATTAGCACACAAACATATGTTATATAAAGCTCACAGAGCATTCGGTCGCTTGCCCTGAGAAGAGGCAAGTGTGTGTGTGTGTGTGGGTGGGTGGGGCAAAAGGTACATGTTGGTGTCCTAATCGAGTTTGTAACACATGTATTTTAGTTGTTATGTCTTTGCAAAACAGGTGATTGGTTAACTTTTGTGGACTGTATTCTTTGTGTCAGGGAAATGTTCCCCTGAAATAATTCTGATGTTGTTAAAGGAGTAGTAAAGGTACATGTTTTTTCACCTTAATGCATCCTATGCATTAAGGTGAAAAAACATCCGACAATACCGCCCCCCCCCCCGAGCCCCCGTTTTACTTACCTGGCCCCTCAAAAGTCCCGCGCTCGTCCCCGTCATCCTCTTCGGTTCTCAGCCTGGCCGCCGATTGGCTACACTGGATAGATTGAAAGCAGCACAGCCATTGGCTGGCTCTGCTGTCAATCACATCCAATGACGCGGCGCGCCGGGGGCGGGGCCGAGTGATACAGTCGGCGGCTATGGCCGCTGCTGTATCACGGGAGCGTGCCAGCAATAACTCCACACCATGCGAGCTTGCTCGCATTATGGTGTGGAGTCCTTGCGGGGAGGAGCCAAGACAGCCGCCGAGGGACCCCAGAAGACCAGGATCGGGGCCACTCTGTGCAAAACGAGCTTCACAGTGGAGGTAAGTATAAACTGTTTGTTATTTTTTTGCAAAAAAAAGGGAAGCTTTAGTTTCCCTTTAATGTGTGTTGTTTGTTCACTTTGATTTAATTGTCTGTGCTGCATTTTTTTGGCCAAAAATTGCTCAAGATGTTGAGTCTGTAACTGTTTCAAATTGACCATGTTTTTTATTTTTGCTTCCCTTTGTTTTGTTGAACAATAAAATTTGATGCAAAGTTTTGATGTTTGTTTTGTGTTTTCTTTGCAACAAATGTGACAGCTGATTGGCATGTCAAAACAAAACAGGTGTGATTTGTCTACCCTGGTGCCTTCATGCTAGCATATGCATGTATTGTATTGTGTGCTGCCATGGAGCGTCACCAGGAAATGAAAAATACAGAGCGGTAAGTATTCAATTTTCCTTTTTTACTGCAGTGGTTCTCAGCCTCAGTCCTCAAGTACCCCCAACAGGACATGTTTTGTGAATTTATGTTATCGAGAATTGCTGTCCAAAAATCAAAACCATTGACTGTGATTTAAAGCACATGTGCAAGATGAAGGAAAACCTGCAAACATGGCCTGTTGGGGGTACTTGAGAAGCACTGATTTAGAGCACTGCACTTAAAAATAGCTCAAGGCCATACAATTCTAATTGTGGGCATTTTGAGGGAAACGCAGTAAGTGTTAGAACCCCTGCGTTTGTTTTTTTTTTTTAGATTTATTTTTTATTTTTTGTAGTTTGGCTTTTGTGTGTCCTTTTCTTAACATTGGCTTCACTTCCTGTCACACAGCTAAACAGGGAGTGAAGGTAAAACCCTACCAATGTCTTTTCTTGGGGACACACAGATCAATCTAACTGGTGTCCCCATTAAGCAAATTGCACTCTAGCACTTTGTTGTGTACACCCCAAATCATTGGGTAGTTTGGGGTTTAGTAAAGACAAATCCACTCTGCAGTAAAAGTGTAGCTGCTGAAAATCTGAGTGAAAGTACTGGTGATTGGATGTTACAATCATGTAAAAGCAAAGATGTTTTTTTTTTTGGCTTGCATGTCCCCCTCAGATATACAGCAAGTGCACTTGTAGTGCAAAGTAGATTTGCCTTTAGTAAATAAACCCCACAGTCCAAACTACCTAATAAATTGTGGTGTACCCCGCAATATGCTGGAGTGCAATGTGCATAATGGGGAAAGTATTTAGACTGATCTGTGTGTCCCCAAGGAAAGACATTGTTAGGGATTTTCCCTCACTTCCTGTGTGGCTATGTGACAGGAAGTGAATTATTTGGAAGGATAAAGTGGCCAAATTATTTAGTTTAACTTTTCAAAGACTCATTCCTAAGTTGAATTGTGATGCATGTCAATGGCCCATTTAGACCCTCTTTAATCACTTGAGATCAGCGCTATAACTGATCGACGGCCACAGCATGGTCCTCAATTGCCGGGAGTCTGTCAATAAACGTCCTCCCCTTTGCGCGCGCTGTGGTCACAGAGTCACTGTGACTCGGGTGATGACAGATCCGAGTAAGGGGCCCGATCCCTGCCCTTTACCATGTGATCAGCTGTCAGCCAATGACAGCTGATCACGTGATGTAAACAAAAGCTGGGTAATGGTTTTTGTTTTCTCCTTGTGCCGACAGCGTGAGCATAAAAAAGGCAATCACCGGCTTATGTGCAAGGGACATCGGGCCCGAAGAGGAAGAGGAAATTCTGCGTCATCTGTGACAATCAGTAGCCCCTGCCAGTGCCACCTATCAATGTCCACCACTGGTTCCAATCAGTGGCACCTAGCAGTGCTGCCTATCAGTGCCCATCACTGCCAACTATCATTGCCACCTAGCAGTGCCACTTCTCACTGCCCACCAGTGCCAAATAGCAATGCCACCTCTCAGTGCCCACCCTTGCCACCTTATCGGTGCCCATCAGTGCAGTCTCATCAGTGTACATCAATGAAGAAGAAAAATTACCTTTTTAAAAATATTAACCAGTTTCCTACCGCCCACCGTCAAATGACATCCTTGGCTTTGGGCGGTGACATCTGAATGATGCCTGCAGTTGCAGGCATCATTCAGATATCATTCTTTTCAGCCGGCGATTCTGTGCACAATAAAAATGATCATAGTGGCAGTTCCGCCGCTTGATCGTTCTTATAGGCGGGGGAGGGGACGTTCCCCCCCCCCCTCTTGCCGCCATCCGGTGCTTCTCCGGGCTCTCCCGTGCCATCTGGGGCTCGGAGAATGATTTGGTGATGACTGGTGACCAGATGGTCATCAGTCATCTCTATGACCGTCGGAGGCGCGGGCACGACGTTATGGCATCACGACGTGTTCCCGTATGTTAACCAAGCCGTGATCTCGGCTGTCAGCAAGAGATTGGTGTTTTTTTTGGACCAATATGCTTTCCAGCCTGGAGGAGAGATGCGGGGTATTATTGACCCCGCATCTCTCCATAAAGAGGACCTGTCACACACATTCCTATTACAAGGGATGTTTACATTCCTTGTAATAGGAATAAAAGTGATCCAAAAAAATAAAAAAAAATAAAAAAAAAAGAGTAAGAAATACAAAAAAGTAAAAAAACAAAATAAAAAAATAAGCAAAAATAAGAAAAAACGCCCATGTCCCCGGTAGCTCGCGCTCAGAAGCGAACACACACGTAAGTCCCGCCCACATATGTAAACGCCGTTCAAACCACACATGTGAGTTATTGCTGCGTGCGTTAGAACGAGTGCAACAATTCTAGCTTTAGACCTCCTCTGTAATGCCAAAATGGTAACCTGTAAAAAAATGTAAAGCATCGCCTAGGGAGATTTTTAATTACTGAAGTTTGGTGTCATGCCATGTGTGTGCGCAATTTTAAAGCGTGACGTGTTAGGTATCTATTTACTCAGCATAACAACATCTTTCACATTATACCAAAAAATTGGCCGTAACTTTACTGTTTTGTAATATTTTTAGCAAACAAAAGGCGTTTGAAAATTTATTGCGCAAATACCGAGCGAGATAAAAATTTGCAATGATCGCCATCTTATTCCCTAGGGTGTCTGCTCCAAAAACATATATAATGTTTGGTGTTTTGAAGTAATTTTATAGCCATAAATTTATAATTTTTACATGAAGGAGAGAAGTGCCAGAATAGGCCCAGTGCTGAAGTGGGTAAAATATCCATTTTTTTTTTTTAAACTCGGTCTTTTGTATTTATCGAAAAAAATAAAAAATAAAACACAAAGGTGATCAAATAGCACCAAAAGCAAGCTCTATTTGTGTGCCAACAAATAAAACATTTTCATTGGGTTACAGTGTTGTATGAGCGCGCAATTGTCATTAAAAGTGCATCAGCGCTGAAATGTGAAACTTGGTCTGGGCAGTGCGCAAGTGGTTAATATAAGGCTACATGCACACGGACGTTTTTCAAGCCGCTTGTTTGAGCGTTTTTTGCAGCTTAAAAACATCTCTCCATGTTAGCTTATGGCCTCATGGCCACCATGGCGTTTTTGAGCTGTAAATGGCATAGGCGTTTTTAGGCCCCATGTAGACGGGACGCTGGTGCAAAGTGTTCAGAAGTAAGGTTGAAAGTGGCGTTTAGAAAGGCACGCTTTGTGGCGTTTGCATGCCGTGTTTTACCACATTTGCGTGTATATGATAAGGAGCCGCCCTAAGCTCCAAAAACAGTATTATTTACGATTTTAGCTATTTAGTGAGACCAGAGTGATATCAGCAGCTGAGAGCAGCAGTGTAGTTGTATTTAGCGTGTCACTTGCCACATCACTTGCCACAAGTTGTGGATTGTCCACTTGCCACGTCAGCTTCCCCAAGTTGTGGATTGTCCACAATGCAATGGAAGCAATTTCTTATATATCTATCTATCTATCTATCTATCTATCTATATATATATCTCTATCTATCTATCTATCTATCTATCTATCTATCTATCTATCTATCTATATATATATTATGGTTTTTCCTCATTTGCCATAAATTTGGAGTTTATCAATGTAAAAAAATAGGTCACCTTTAAAAACGCTTCTAAACTAAAATGCAGCTAAACGCCAGTACCGCGTCTGAAACGTGGAAATCTTTGGCATCTGAATGCATTTTGAGGGTTTGTGAAAAACGATTTTAAACGCAACTGCAGATTTTTTTTGCCAGGCCAAAAACAGTGTTTTGGATGTAATAGAATTCAATGGACCCGCATCCAAAACGCAAGTACCGCAATTTTGCGGCGTTTTTTTGTTTTACCTGTTTATAGCTGGTTGTTAAAGGAAATGTAAAAAAAAACAAAAAACAAAAAACAGCGTGGGGTCCCCCCCCCCAGGTCCATACCAGGCCCTTGGGTCTAGTATGGATTCAAAGGGGACCCCCCCAAAAAATGAAAAAAAAAACTGGCGTGGGGGTCCCCCCAGAATCCATACCAGGCCCTTCAGGTCTGGCATGTATTTTAAGGGGAACCCCGCGCCAAAAACAAATTTTTTTTGCGTGGGGTCCCCTAAAAATACACACCAGACCCTTTATCCGAGCACTCAACCTGGCAGGCCGCAGGGGAAAAGGGGGGGACGAGAGAGCGGCCCCCCTCCCTCCTGAACCGTACCAGGCCACATGCCCTCAACATGGGGGGTTTGGTGCTTCGGGGCAGGGGGGCGACCTGCGGCCCCCCACCCCAAAGCCCCCTGCCCCCATGTTGATGGGGACAAGGGCCTCTTCCCGACAACCCTGGCCGTTGGTTGTCGGGGTCTGCGGGCGGGGGGCTTATCGGAATCCGGGAGCCCCCTTTAATAAGGGGGACCCCAGATACCTGCCCCCCACCCTATGTGAATGAGTATGGGGTACATCGTACCCCTACCCATTCACCTGGTGGCAAAATAAGTCAATAAAAAAAAGACAGCACAGGTTTGAAAAGTAATTTATTGGGCAGCTCCGGGGGTCTTTCTGCCGGGCCCCCGCTATCTTCTGCTAGCTCTTTTGCCAGCGGGGGTCCCGGGCTTCCTCGCCATCTTCTGGGGTCTTTCTGCCGGGCCCCCGCTATCTTCTGCTAGCTCTTTTGCTAGCGGGGGTCCCGGGCTTCCTCGCCGTCTTCTTCCGACTTCGGGGGTCTTTCTACCGGGCCCCCGCTATCTTCTGCTAGCTCTTTTGCTAGCGGGGGTCCCGGGCTTCCTCGCCGTCTTCTTCCGACTTCGGGGGTCTTTCTGCCAGGCCCCCGCTATCTTCTGCTAGCTCTTTTGCTAGCGGGGGTCCTGGGCTTCCTCGCCGTCTTCTTCCGACTTCGGGGGCCTCTTGTTCTGTTCTCCGGTTCTTCTCCCGCTCTCCGACGCCTTCTCCACGATCTCCGGTTCTTTCTGCCTTCTGCCGGGCCCCCGCTATCTTCTGCCAGCTCTTTTGCTAGCGGGGGCCGGTCTTCTTCGTCGCCTTCTTCCCTCTTCTCTTCGCCCGATGTTGCCTCGTCGCTGTCAACCGCCGCAATGCTCTGTTCGAGCAGCGGTGCCACTTTTATTGGCATGGGGCGTGGTCACCGGATGATGCCACCGCTGACCCCGCCCCCGTTTCACGTCACAGTCCCATCATTCCCTGGGACTGTGACATCATACGGGGGGCGCGGTCAGCGGTGGCATCATCCGAACATGCTCGAACAGAGCATTGCGGCGGTGGACAGCGACGAGGCAACATCGGGCGAAGAGAAGAGGGAAGAAGGCGTCGAAGAAGACCGGCCCCCGCTAGCAAAAGAGCTGGCAGAAGATAGCGGGGGCCCGGCAGAAGGCAGAAAGAACCGGAGATCGTGGAGAAGGCGTCGGAGAGCGGGAGAAGAACCGGAGAACAGAACAAGAGGCCCCCGAAGTCGGAAGAAGACGGCGAGGAAGCCCGGGACCCCCGCTAGCAAAAGAGCTAGCAGAAGATAGCGGGGGCCCGGCAGAAAGACCCCCGGAGCTGCCCAATAAAATTACTATTCAAACCTGTGTTGTCTTTTTTTATTGACATTTTGCCACCAGGTGAATGGGTTGGGGTACGATGTACCCCATACTCATTCACATAGGGTGGGGGGTCGGCATCTGGGGGCCCTCTTTTTAAAGGGGGCGCCCTGATTCCGAAAAGCCCCCCGCCCGCAGACCCCGACAACCAACGGCCAGGGTTTTAGGGAAGAGGCCCTTGTCCCCATCAACATGGGGGCAGGGTGCATTGGGGTGGGTGGGCCGCAGGTCGCCCCCCTGCCCCGAAGCACCAAACCCCCCATGTTGAGGGCATGCGGCCTGGTACAGTTCAGGAGGGAGGGGGGGCCGCTCTCTCGTCCCCCCCTTTTCCCCTGCGGCCTGCCAGGTTGCGTGCTCGGATAAGGGTCTGGTTTTGGATTTTGGGGGGACCCCCACACCATTTTTCGGCTTAAGGGGGTTCACCTTAAAATCCAGACCAGACCTAAGGGTCTGGTTTGGATTTTGGGGGGACCCCCACGCCGTTTTTTGGCTTAGGGGGTTCACCTTAAAATCCAAACCAGACCCAAGGGCCTGGTATGCTCCTGGAGGGGAACCCATGCCGGTTTTTTCATTAAAATTTGGCCTGAAGTTCCCCTTCATGATTCATACCAAACATGGGACAGCGAGGCTGCCGAGGACCAGCGCGATGACATCGCGCTGGACACATTCTCGGCCGGCTAGTCGCCTCTAGGAAACGACTTGAGCGGCTGCTGCACGCTCAGGTCGTGTCCAGGTCGCCTCGCAGAGTCGCGCTGTCCCTGTGTCAGCCGTCACACGAGTCGCCCGCAAGTTGGATCCGACTTCCCGGGCGACCTCTATTCAAATCAATGGGCTCCCATAGGGAACCATTCATTTTCAATAGAGCGCCGCTGACATTTCTATTTACTATAACAGTGCGCCGCTGCTTCCTGCGCCCAGTGAAGGAGTTATCCGGCGCACCAATTAAGGTTAGAACCAGCGCAGCGCACTGTTATTAGTAAATCAGCCCCTTTGTCTCTCTGCAGGCACTTCCTGTTATAAAGACCGCCCACTGCTGCCCTCCCTCCTTGTGCAAGATGAGTGGTCTTGTCTCCGTCCCTCCTCTAGTCTTCCAGAGGCAGTCTTTTTGAGGGACTATTCCCCAGAGCCTAGTGAATGTGAAAATACAAAAAAAAAATAAAAAAAAAGATTGCACATGATTAGCTTTACTCCTAGTGCTGAAAACAAATAAATCACATTCCTCTTGCTGCATTAATCTCGCTGCAACAAGTGGTGACTCTGGAAAAGTAAGTTGCTGATTCACATGTCTAAAATCTGAAATAGTAGTATTAATATTGAAAGATTGAGAACTGGAAGGTATGGCTTGAATAACATTTGTTTCCTCTAATAAAGCAGGTTCCTATTATCTTTCCTGTTTGCAGCCAGAAATCAAGGTATGCAGAGTATTACTATAGAAAGTGCGAAAACAAGACTAAAATAAAATTAGATCAATGAAAGTAAAGGATAGGGGTTTACTTGGTTATCATTTTAAAAATATTCTTGGTTCATGTCTGCCATCTAGTGTCCTCTAATAATAATGTTTATTATCCATAGCATAGAATACTGGTTGCAAAATCAAGCAGTTAAAACACAGTACAAATACCAATAACACTGAATGAAAAGCAGCACGTTGAAGCTGCAAATCTCTTGGGCTTATTTCATCGCCACATATACATGGCCTGATTTCATTCTCACCCCTTCTTGTACTGCACGCTTGCTTAACCACTTCAGCTCCAGAAGGTTTACCCCCCCCCCCTTCATGACCAGGCCATTTTTGGGACACAGCACTGCGTTATTTTAACTGACAATTGTGCGGTTGTGCGACGCTGTACCTAAACAAAATGTATGTCCTTTTTTCCCCCACAAATAGAGCTTTATTTTGGTGGTATTTGATCACCTCTGCAGTTCTTTTTTTTGTGCTATAAACAAAAAAAAAATGGTGAAAAAAAAACATATTTTTTTTACTTTGATATAAAACATATCCAATAAAATGTAAAAAGTCTAATTTATTCATAAATTTAGCCCAATATGTATTCCGCTACATATTTTTGGTAAAAAATAATCCTAATAAGGGTATACTGATTGGTTTGCACAAAAGTTATAGCGCCTACAAACTATGGGATATTTTAATTTATTTTTTTACTAGTAATGGCGGTGATCAGCGACTTGTAGTGGGACTGTGATATTGCTGCAGACAGTCGGGACACTAACTGACACTTTTGACACTTTTTGGGGACCAGTGACACTAATACAGTGATCACCTTTACCCTCAGCTTCTTTAGCAAGGCAGTGGTCGTCTTGGAGGTGTGTTTGGGATCGTTATCATGCTAAAAATATGCCCTCACTGTACTAATGACACTGGCAAGGAAGGGGTTTACATCAAGGACAATCAAAGGGTTAAATGTGTGCCTGACCAGTGCTTTACTACTGTGGGGGGAGGTGCTCGTACTAGGAGAAGGCATGGATCGGTGCCTCCGCTTAGCAGAGACACAGGATCCATGTCTTCTGTAGTGACAGAATGGCGATCTGCCTTGTTTACATAGGCAGACCAGTGTTCTGTCAGTGTACTGAAGCATCGGCGGGTGCCATCGGACATAGAGTCTGCCGTACCCGCCAATCAGCTACCGGTGTGTCTAATCGCATCGGGAGCGGACAGGCGGCAACACGCGTGCGCGCACCCAAAGCCTGGAAGTGCTGAATCAAGTACTTTTCTCTATTTTTATTTTTTAGGGATTTTAGGGATTTTACATTGAACTATTAATGCTGCAACCAGGAGGCAAGTCTGGCTTGTGGTGAACAAATTACAGTCATAAAAATGTAATGGTTAAAACATGCTTTTGTGTAGCAGTCCATTGCAATAATGTATGCTAACGTAACAATGCAATACACCTTGCATTGGAAAAAATGCTGTAAGTTAATTTTTTGGTCCCTTCCTGTGTGCAAAATGAATGGGCTGTCCTAATGCAGTGCACCTTAACCAATTCTGGAATTTCTCTCCTACGTCTAAAAATCATAATTTTTTTGCTAGAAAATTACTCAGAACCCCCAAACATATACAGTATCTCATCAGAGCTTCACAGGTTGCCACTGGAGTCCTCTTCCACTCCTCCATGACGACATCATGGAGCTGGTGGATGTTGGAGATCTTGCGCTCCTCCACCTTCCATTTGAGGATGCCCTACAGATGCTCAATAGGGTTTATGTCTGGAGACATGCTTGGCCAGTCCATCACCTTTACCCTCAGCTTCTTTAGCAAGGCAGTGGTTGTCTTGGAAGTGTGTTTGGGGTCATTATCATGTTGGAATACTGCCCTGTGGCCCAGTCTCCAAAGGAAGTGGATCATGCTCTGCTTCAGTATGTCACAGTACATGTTGGCATTCATGGTTCCCTCAATGAACTGTAGCTTCCCAGTGCTGGCAGCACTCATGCAGCCCCAGACCATGACACCACCATGCTTGACTGTAGGCAAGACACACTTGTCTTTGTACTCCTCACCTGGTTGCCGCCACACACACACTTGACACCATCTGAACCATATAAGTTTATCTTGGTCTCATCAAACCACAGGACATGGTTCCAGTAATCCATGTCCTTAGTCTGCTTGTCTTCAGCAAACTGCGGGCTTTCTTGTGCATCATCTTTAGAAGAGGCTTGCTTCTAGGTTGACAGCCAAGCAGACCAATTTTATGCAGTGTGCAGCGTATGGTATGAGCACTGACAGGCTGACCCCCCCCACCCCTTCGATCTCTGCAGCAATGCTGGCAGCACTCATACGTCTATTTCCCAAAGACAACCTCTGGATATGACGCTGAGTACGTGCACTCAACTTCTTTGGTCAACCATGGCGAGACCTGTTCTGAGTGGAACCTGGACTGTTAAACCGTTGTATGGTCTTGGCCACTGTGCTGCAGCTCAGTTTCAGGGTCTTGGCAATCTTCTTATAGCCTAGGCCAGTGATGACGAACCTTGACACCCCAGATGTTTTGGAACTACATTTCCCATGATGCTCATGCACTCTGCAGTGTAGTGGAGCATCACGGGAAATGTAGTTCCAAAACATCTGGGGTGCCAAGGTTTGCCATAACTGGCCTAGGCCATCTTTATGTAGAGCAACAATAATTTTTTTTCAGATCCTCAGAGAGTTCTTTGCCATGAGGGGCCATGTTAAGCTTCCAGTGACCAGTATGAGAGAGTGAGAGTGATAACACCAAATTTAACACGCCTGCTCCCCATTTACACCTGAGACCTTGTAACACTAACGAGTCACATGACACCGGGGAGGGAAAATGTCTAATTGGGCCCAATTTGGAAATTTTTTCACTTAGGGGTGTACTCACTTTTGTTGCCAGCAGTTTAGACATTATTGACGGTGTGTTGAGTTATTTTGAGGGAACAGCAAATTTACACT
The DNA here is from genome assembly GCA_029206835.1 of Rana muscosa. NCBI lineage: Eukaryota > Metazoa > Chordata > Amphibia > Anura > Ranidae > Rana > Rana muscosa. The sequence continues at coordinate 790,811,851 of CM055116.1, read as the reverse complement.
GTTATACAAGCTGTACACTCACTACTTTACATTGTAGCAAAGTGTCATTTCTTCAGTGTTGTCACGTGTGTGTGTGTGTGTATATATATATATATATATATATATAGCAGACCCTGGGGAATAAAATGGCGGTCGTTGCAATTTTTTATGTTGCACAATGTCTGTTCAGCAATTTTTTTGCGCGAAGTAAATAGATACCAAACATGTCACGCTTTAAAATTGCGCACATTTATGGAATGGCGCCAAACTACAGTACATAAAAATCTCCATAGGCAACGCTTGGAATTTTTTTTACAGGTTACTAGCGCGAGCACGAGGAGATGGGGTGCTTTTTTTTTATTGTTTATTTATTTATTTTTTGATCACTTTTATTCCTATTACAAGAAATGTAAACATCCCTTGTAATATGAATAGGGCATGACAGGTTCTCTTTACAGATAGATCTGGGGTCTATAAGCCCCCACATCTCTCCTCTATAGTGGAAAGCCAGAGATAAAAAAAAAAGATCGATCTCAGACTTTCCAGCAAAAAAAAAAAATGTCAGTGTTTACATCTGCCAAAGCCGGAAGTGACGTCATGATGTCGCTTTCGGCCTCTGAGGGTCAAAGAGATGGCCAGGGACCATCTGGTGGGGACCATTGTCAGTGTGAGAGCGCTGAAAGCTGAAAATTGGCCTGGGCAGAAAGGGGGGTTATACGTGCCCTGTAGGCAAGTGGTTAAAGACCAGAGCCATTCACCAGACCGTTTGCACACTAGTCTCAACTAGCATCACATTTGAAGAAGCACAAGCAACAAGTCTGTAAAAGAGAAGTCACATCTCCAGTGGTGTAGTATACAATGTTTCATCGTATTTTATTATATTTTCGCATTGATAAAATTTATTAAAGCATATCATAACACTTGATCTTTTTTGCTGCAGCCTGAGTGGTTTCATGTCATTAAAATATACTACCCCTCATAAAATCCATCCCCCCATAATCATAACATCTTTATTTCTGATGATATTATATACATAAATCTCAAACATTTAAAGCGGGCATGCATGGCTGCAGAAAGTGTACATCATCATGACAGATTAACAATTATAAATAAAATGAACACAAAATGCGATCCACTATATCAACTGCAGAACATGCTACATAATGACATCAGTAAATTACCACCTCAAGATTGGTCGTTCATATTGATCTCAAAGATGCCCCTAAAACCTGTTGTAAATTGGTCCAAATACAATATTGACTACTTCAATCAAGTGGATTATAGATATTATTAAAATATGCAAAATTTTAAATCAACCCGAACAATTTAAGCCTAACTTTAGTTAGTATTTAAAAAAAAAAACAGTACAAGAGACAACACTTTCATTCGTGAGAAGTGTCCCTTGTTCGGCAGATTGCGGTTTTATTTTAAACCTTTCCTTCTCTCTCTCTCTCTCTCTCCATACCCAATAGCCACAATTTTCTGATGCTTCAGGGGTTAATACAGCCACTAAACCTGTGTATACCCACCCTTTCAGACCACCCCCCTCCTTCATAGAAGCTGTACTACAGCTTCCAGCAATAAAAAGTGATCTAAGAATGAAGGACGGGCGGATGAATAAAAAGTCCACCTCCTCCGCTTGACGAGTGCTTATGACAGATTCAGCCGCTAATTAACCCCCAGAGCACCTGAAGATTACCACTGGGGGGGCAGTCAGAGGAACAGAAGATTTAAATAAAGGCAACAACCAAGCAAGGGGCGCTCCTCACTGAGTGTAAATACTGTCCCTTGTGCTGATTTTAATAAAATGTTAACTAAATGTAGGATTTAACAAATTGAATTTTGTTAATACTGTAGCGGGTATGTACTTTCGCGTGTGTAAATTTGAACTTGGCAGAGACATCAGTGATGTGTAATTCCCTGCAGCCCAGTGGGTGGCGCTGTCGCCCTGGGCTGGGGTTGAATCATTGCTGTGTGCTGTGCCTCCTTTTTGTCCTCCCTCGGCAGCGGTATGGTGGGGCGGGGAACCCGCCGTGCTTGCTGGGAGAGGGTATAAAGGGGCCGGCCATCTTTGTCACGGGGTCGGAGTCCCAAGCACCTTCAGCTTGTGGACGGTGGTTCGTGTCGGTCCTCTGGGTGGCCTAGGCCTAGAGGACAGCCGGAGGTCGTGTTCCATCCCAGGCACCTTTGGCCTGGGGTGAGGTACTCGGGAGGAGGTCCGGAGCTCAGTGCCCAACACTGAGCTCCGCGAGGGAAGGAGATCCTAGGGAACCCCGGGAGTGGGTACCCGAATCCGGAAGGCGCAATGGACCGGGGGGAGCTCCTCACTTGAAGACCCGGTGCAGCATATTGCCGGTGACAGGTGAGCCTCTCGTCGGAGACCGCCTGGAAGGAGATTCTCCCTCGTGCGGAGACTGTAACCCACTTTCAGGAAGGAAAGTGGAGAACTACATTGTGTCTGGGCCTATTTGCATCCACACCTCCTTTTCTGTTCTGTTTCTACCAAGGGAGTTCAACTGATTGTGTTCATTCGAGAAGAATAAAGGAGTGTTGAACTTTTATGGTGTGGGGCTCATTTCCTAACAGACATTGTTCAAGGTGACTCTTGGAGGGAGGATCCAGTTGCACAGCACTGACCCGAAGGTAATACAAGAACGTTGCTTATACCGCACTGACACATGTGGTGGAAGCCAGGCATGGTGTCCCCGCTCCCTCCCCTCTAAGATACCCCTAGACAAGAGAAAGACGAGACGAGAGAAAGAGGGGAGTGGGGAGGGCGCTACAATACTAACCCTAGACAATTCACTCTAAGCTTCGTTAGAAGGAAGAGGCTTAAATGGACTATGTGGGCACCATATGTGAGACCGATGTACAGTCAAGGGTATAAATATCCTCCAGGACGGACCCACTTGACTGATCCGCATCTCGGCCACTATGTGGCCCAGTTCCCATGGTGAGACTTTGGGGCCTTGTCTGGCTTTATGGTTCATGTGATGGATACATGTTTTTATTGTAAAATATAATTTTATATATCCACATTTTCCTATTTTACATTAATCATGTTGTTTCTTTGTTTATAGCCACGTGACAAAACTCATATTTATCTACAGAAAAATAATGCTTGTTATCTAGCTCCTGAAGAAGTGGATTCTACGGAATCATAAAACGCGAAACATGTTGAGTCTTGTATACTATGCTACTGTATATGTATGACATTCCATTGGCAACAATGGTATGCCTATATGAGTGGTTTTATGTTTGTCACAAAACGATTTTTTAATCTATAAACATGTACATGGTAAACTTGTTTTATATTTGTTTAATAAAAACCTTTTATATTTATACCCTTGACTGTACATCGGTCTCACATATGGTGCCCACATAGTCCATTTAAGCCTCTTCCTTCTATACAATATTTGATGGGACGAAGGCACCAATTTATATATTTTGATACCATCAGCACTTCCACACACTCACTCTAAGCTTCAAAATAATCCATGAAAAAAAATTAAACAACCATTTCTACCTTTTGCTTATTTACCGTATTGGCTACTGGCACTTACCCAAAATATAGCTATAAATCTGGTCATCACTGTGGGTAAACAAATACACGATATTATCAAAAATATTGGGACACCTGCCTTTACACGCACATGAACTTTAATGGCATCCCAGTCTTAGTCCATAGGGTTCAATATTGAGTTGGCCCACCCTTTGCAGCTCCAACAGTTTCAACTGTTCTGGGAAGTACACACCAATTTCTCAAAGCGCTAAAAGCTGTCAGTTCCATATGTAGGTATAGGACCCTGAAAATCGGGACCATACCCAGTGCAGCTGGCTAACTACTGGAAAATGGAAGACTAGGAACAAAAAAACAATAAAGTAATAAACCCATGGAGCGCTGCTTTATTGTTTTTTGTTCCAACTCTTCTGGGAAGGCTGTCCACAAGGTTTAGGAGTGTGTCTATGGGAATGTTTGACCATTCTTCCAGAAGCGCCCTCTGTGCAGGCCAGTCAAGTTTCTCCAACCCAGACTCGCTCATCCATGTCTTTATGGACCTTTTTTAGTCCAAATCATTTGGTGGAGGGGGGATTATGGTGTGGGGCTGTTTTTCAGCGGTTGGGGTTGGCCCCTTAGTTCCAGTGAAGGGGACCCCTAAGGCATAATTTTGGACAATTTCCTGCTCCTATCTTTGTTTGGGGAGGGCCCCTTCCTGTTCCAACATGACTGCGCACCAGTGCACAAACAAGGTCCATAAAGAAATGGATTAGCGAGTTTGGGGGGGAGGAACATGACTGGCCTGCACAGAGTCCTGACCTCAACCTGATAGAACACCTTTAGGATGAATTCAAGAAGAGACTGCAAGCCAGGCCTTCTTGTCCACATCAGTGCCTGACCTCACAAACACGCTTCAGGAAGAATGGTCAAACATTCCCATAGACACACTCCTAAACCTTGTGGACAGCCTTCCCAGAAGAGTTGAAGCTGTTATAGCTGCAGAGGGTGGGCCAACTCAATATAGAACCCTACGGACTAAGACTGGGATGCAATTAAATATCATGTGCGTGTAATGGCAGGTGTCACAATACTTTCGGTAATAAAGTGTACGTGTCAGATCCACAGATGTATGTGCAGAAATATACATAGTTACATAGTGGAAAAGTACAGATCAATTTCTGTGTTGCCATACAAAGTATTAAATACAGTAAGTAAATTATAGGAGCAAATCTAAAAACAAAGCAAAAAGAAAACGAAACATTAAAAATGGTGCTCAAGCCTCAGCTCACTTTCAAATATACAATAAAAAAAATACATAAATACTGCACTACACATCTTATACCTGTAGCGGGGTCTTCAAAGTTAGTGGGATACACCTGGGGGTAGAGAGACCCAGGTGTGTAATTATGTCAGGGATTAGACCCCTTTTTGTTATTCGTGGAGGATTGGGTGGTGTAATATTCTCTTCGACCAGTGGGTGTCAGTGTACCTACAGGCTCGAGGTAGAATCACTACCACAGTGCTACCCTTTTTCTCCCTTCCTGGAGATGGTACGGCTGGGGCGAGGGAACCCGCCGTGGTGTCGATGGGAGGAGATAAAAAGGGGGAGACGCCCTCGCCACGAGGTCTTTTGGGGGGGGGATCATCTCTTCACGCACCCAGGCACCTTAGGCCTGGGTGCGGGCGGTTCAAGGTTCCGGCCTAGGCGCCCTAGGCCTGGCCGGAATGAAGATGGAGTCCATCCCGGGCACCTTCAGCCTGGGGTGAGGTACTTTTAAAGGAGGCCTGGGACCCGGTGACTCCGACTGGATCCCGCGAGGGTGAAGTTGCTCCAGGGCGCCCCTTGCGAGGGGACCCGCATCTGAGGTGAGGAGGCTGGGGGGGGGGGGGTCACCCGTCCGAAGACCCGGTGCAGTGTCAACCCGGTGACGGATGGGCCTTCGGTAACTCCCTTGGAGGACATCTTCCCCTGATAGGGGCTACAGCGCAGCGGAGGAGCTTTCATCAAGACTCCTGCAACCCCTGGTCATAGCACAGGGAGTGTAGGGACTAGGAACCTGTACAGTGCCTCGACCTGCTTCCCCCATCGTATCATGCCGTTGCATTGACTGTATGTGGAGATACGCAATAAACCTGAGTTTGGACTTTGATGGGTGTATGGACTCTGTTGATGGGAACAAAGGGAGATTCTGGCACGGAAGGACTGACCCTCGTAACCAGCACACATTTGGCCCGAGGAAAAGATTCGTACTGGCCTTCACCTCACCCACATCCATGGGGAGGACATGGGCCGTAGCGCACCTCACTCTGTCGCTCGACATACCCCTAGCTAAAGAGTTTGGGGTGGGGCCGCTACACGTGGGGGCTCGTGAGTCCGGGATGAAATGTGTGTTGACCCTGAGGTTTGGAACGGCTGTGTTTGAACTTTGCTGCCCGGAGGAGGTCCGAGCAGGTCGGCCATGTGATTGGCCAAAGTGCGTCCCTGTGCTCGAAGTCGTGGAAACTTCCCTGAAAAACCGGGAGAGGCCCATGCAGAAAGAGCGGGAAGAGGGAGGAGTCCAGCCGTGTGACGAACTACATGTGGGGACTTTTGCTGCACTGCGCCACGAGGCACCCCATGACTGCGCAATTCGTGGGAGGAGACTGAAGGAAGCCCGCGAAAACGTGCAAGTCGTGGGAGGAGTCTGGCCACGTGTGGAGATACACGTGGAGACTCCGGCGCGAGGTCAGCGCGTGATGGAGCAGCAAGTGGTCGGAGTGAACTCAGGCTCCCCGTGGATGCCGGTACCTTATCCTTTCAAGATGACTGCATTTGCTGCGCCCATTACAGACACGGGGATAAGGCTCAGGCCCCGAGGACAGTTGGCTCTGTATTCATGCAGAGACACGGAGGCCCTCGGTGTGATCTGTCCCGGATGCTCGGGACTGGTGGTCCAACTAAAGCCATTCGGGCGATGTGAGGCGGCATGCAAGGAGTTCCTTTTTGAGGTTGAACCACACACGGAAAGGCCCCGGGCCCTACGCCTCAACTGCATCACAGGAACCGCCACTCCGGAGGGAGAGATCAAAGCCTTTGCGGAGTTTCCCGTGCGCGCTGACCAGGGCGAAGTGACTGCCCAACCAGAGACTGAGAGAGAAAAATCCGAGGACACTGCTTCGGTCACTACAGACTCCCTGCTCCCACCTCCGAAGAGGAAAGTCGGCCTGGTACAGGCATCCTATGGTCGTGGTCGAGTTTCACCCCGCCGCTTGCCTGGCCTAGATGGGGCCGGTAGAGAAGAGAGTCCCGGACATCCCAGTTCTTCAGAAGGTCCAGGTGAGCCAGGGGCTGGAACTGTGGTGTTGGTTGGAGGTGTCGGGGGTCCACAGTCGGTGGAGCCCGCAAGGGAGGGTAGCCTTCCGTCTACTAGAGACTACCTTCCCGCCAAGATGTATGACACCTCCGACTTAGAGTCATTGTCAGACTGTGGGGATGACGGAGAGATAGACGAACTGTTTCACCGGAAGGGCTGGGACAGACGCCCACTACCTGTGCTGAGTAAACCGCAGGATTCCCCCATGTCCATAGAAGACAGTACGCTCCGAATGAAGGCCCCGGAGTTCCCGAGGAAATCTAGTCCTCCGAACAACTTTCCGCATTCAACTACATCACCCGCTCTGATGGTGGGGATGCAGCGTGCTTCGTTGCGGGCACCAAAGACAAAGAAACCTGAGATGGTGAAGGTACCTCGGCACCCGGAGGCCATCGTGCAGCCAGGAGAAGGTGAGCGAGATGTGATGCCGCCTCTAGCCAGGTTGCAGAGACTTTTCTCCCAGAGAGTCGCCCGTGAATATGGGTGGGAGTACCCCTACTTACCTCGGGACTTATTGTATGAAGTCGAGGTCCTGCGACCAAGGTGGTATGACGAGTTTGTATGGGAAAAACTTAAAGTACCCCATGCCAGGCGATACCTGTCATGTTCGCCGCCTGTGTCTAAAAAGTTCAAGGACTGCAGAGCTGATTGGAGACTTGGGCGTCATATTCATGCCGATAAGGTGCTCATCTGCAGGAAAGAAGGAGAGGATGTCGAGTATTCGGTGGAAGTGTTTGACGGGCACCTGAAGCCTCTGTTTCTGCCGGATCCAAGGTTCTATTTATAGGAGAAGTGAGCTCCTATCTTGTTGCTGTTGAAACTTTCTGGAAGAGACATTCCCAGACGCCTAGAACTGTGCCCTACTTTTGTTTTGATTTGGGCTTTTCTTTTACTCACTGGAGACTTGGGAGCTGTTGTTTTTTTTCTCCCTTTTCTTCATGTGCCAAAGGCAGAGACTTTTGGGGTAGAGTTAGAGTAGGAAAGCTGGAAGAATGAAGATCTCACCAAGTGTCATTACCGCAGCGCTGTCACCAGGTGGCAGTGTTGTGCAACGGTTGTTTGAAATGTTACACATGCATTACTTACTTATTGGAGTGAGTTGGTCTCTCGGCTGACTGACCCACTCATGCCAAGTTAACACAGAGTGTTAGGATGTGGTTTTTTTTGTTTCCCTTCTGCAGGAGATTCGTCGGTCAAGACTACTGAGTATGGGGTGGTTCTTAGACAGTGACGGGAGGGATTGTATATGTGTACATGACAGATGTTTTATACAAAAGTTTTAATGTTTTATAGTTCCCTTCCCCTGGAGCAGGTCTTGGCACACACAGTATCCAAAATTTGAGGGATAGCCTCTGGGGCCCACTTCATGTCACCACTTCTTGGGAGACATGGGTGTGCACCTGACGCTGGGGACCAGCGTCAAATCACAAGGGAGAGTGTGTAGCAGGGTCTTCAAAGTTAGTGGGATACACCTGGGGGTAGAGAGACCCAGGTGTGTAATTATGTCAGGGATTAGACCCCTTTTTGTTATTCGTGGAGGATTGGGTGGTGTAATATTCTCTTCGACCAGTGGGTGTCAGTGTACCTACAGGCTCGAGGTAGAATCACTACCACAGTGCTACCCTTTTTCTCCCTTCCTGGAGATGGTACGGCTGGGGCGAGGGAACCCGCCGTGGTGTCGATGGGAGGAGATAAAAAGGGGGAGACGCCATCGCCACGAGGTCTTTTGGGGGGGGATCATCTCTTCACGCACCCAGGCACCTTAGGCCTGGGTGCGGGCGGTTCAAGGTTCCGGCCTAGGCGCCCTAGGCCTGGCCGGAATGAAGATGGAGTCCATCCCGGGCACCTTCAGCCTGGGGTGAGGTACTTTTAAGGAGGCCTGGGACCCGGTGACTCCGACTGGGTCCCGCAAGGGTGAAGTTGCTCCAGGGCGCCCCTTGCGAGGGGACCCGCATCTGAGGTGAGGAGGCTGGGGGGGGGTCACCCGTCAGAAGACCCGGTGCAGTGTCAACCCGGTGACGGATGGGCCTTCGGTAACTCCCTCGGAGGACATCTTCCCCTGATAGGGGCTACAGCGCAGCGGAGGAGCTTTCATCAAGACTCCTGCAACCCCTGGTCATAGCACAGGGAGTGTAGGGACTAGGAACCTGTACAGTGCCTCGACCTGCTTCCCCCATCGTATCATGCCGTTGCATTGACTGTATGTGGAGATACGCAATAAACCTGAGTTTGGACTTTGATGGGTGTATGGACTCTGTTGATGGGAACAAAGGGAGATTCTGGCACGGAAGGACTGACCCTCGTAACCAGCACACATTTGGCCCGAGGAAAAGATTCGTACTGGCCTTCACCTCACCCACATCCATGGGGAGGACATGGGCCGTAGCGCACCTCACTCTGTCGCTCGACATACCCCTAGCTAAAGAGTTCGGGGTGGGGCCGCTACATACCTTTAAAATGTAATTCCGACTCTGAGGACCGCTGAGTCCCTGGAAGCGCTGGGAGGCACCAGTGCGGCCGGATCCGAGGCAGCTCCTACAGCTACAGACGCACAGCACCTCTCCTGGGGCAGAGCGGCTGATCCTTACAACACTACTTGCTGGTTTTTATCTTCCTCTTGTAAGTGTAATTCCTATGTTTTATTGATTAAAATGTCTTATTGCTACACTTAGATGGCGCTGCTATTTGTCTCCTTTTAAAATGTAATTGCCTGGTATATAGACCTACAAAGTGATAATAGGAAAACATCACTCTTCCCAGCCAACAATTTACAACCAAAGGTCTAAATTACCAGTTCCCTTGACACCAGTGTCTATTAAAAACAACTTAATGTGTAAACTGATACTTAAACCACATAACCAAGGAAATCTCTCTGCTCAAACAGGAGCAGCATCTCCCCACAGTCACATGATCCACTAATTCCCTCTTCCATATAGTCTCTTGATTGGGTTCATGGACAACTGCGAAGTAGTAGGAGCACAATAGTGCAGATACGCCAAACAATTTAAATAAATAATTATTTATTGCACTCACAAATGGTATATATTATGATAATAGCGCAGTCACTTCACTCCTAGGTCTTGGCAATGCATGATAACATTTCCACATAAATACTGTATCTTAAAGTGTTTTAAAGTAATATGACCTTACAAAGTGTTACCATTTATTACACAAATATAGTTAAAAATATACATTCAGATGTGCAGTATACTGGGCATAATGAGAACCACATAAATATACCCTTCTTAAATTACTTCCTATAAGTAGAGAAAATGTAATGGATGGGGATAGATACAGTGTCTTTAAAAAGTATTCATACCCCTTGAAATTTTCCACATTTTTCTACAAATAAATTTGTGAAAAGTGTGGTGTGCAATTGTATTCAGCCCCCTGAGTCAATACTGTGTAGAACCACCTTTCTCTGCAATTACAGCTGCAAGTCCTTTAGGGTATGTCTCTACCAGCTTTGCACATATAGAGAGTGACATTTTTGCCCTTTCTTCTTTGCAAAATAGCTCAAGCTCTGTCAGATTGGATGGAGAGCGTCTGTGAACAGAAATTTACATGTCTTGCCACAGATTCTCAATTGGATTTAGGTCTGGACTTTGACTGGGCCATTTTAACACATGAATATGCTTTGATCGAAATCATTCCATTGTAGCTCTGGCTGTATGTTTAGGGTCGTTGTCCTGCTGGAAGGTGAACCTCTGCCCCAGTCTCAAGTCTTTTGCAGACTAACAGGTTTTCTTCTAAGTTTGCTCTGTATTTGGCTCCATCAATCTTCCCATCAACTCTGACCAGCTCCGGTATTTGATATTGAACATATTCTTGACAGCTTAAAAAGCTTGCATGAGAAAGAAAAAACTTGTATGTTTTTCAAAACTGCTGGTGTAAATGTCAAGTGGATTTCCCTGACATATTGAGTACCATTTTTGCAGTGTGTTATTTGCTATGACAATACTAGATGTAGCGTTAAAAATGAGTCAAATTATATCAGGCACATGATGTATGCTGGCTGACTACAATGAAGAGCCTCAAAATGAACAGCAAGAAATGATGCATAAATTACAGAAATTGGTCAACAAATGTCTTTTTTAAACTGAGAAGAATGAATATTCTTTTGACGCCTGTTGGACAAACAAAACACCTTGGTGTTTTAATGGTTTGAAATGAAATGAGTACTTTTCCTCCAGATGCAGGGCATGCAGTAATGGGAGAAGCAAGATTGAGACATGATTGTTCTGGTGTAGATTAATGTTACTTGTGTCTAACTATTATGGTGAAAAAAAAATATTCAACGCAAATTAGACCTTGGAAATGTGTGCATCTCCAAGGTTACAGTTTGTACAAAACTGCGGTAACAAACATATCCTAACTCTTTACATAGAGAATTCATTAAATCAGGTCTGTTTCAAGAATAAAAGCAGGCAGGGAGCTGATCATTAGACCTTTGTAACAAATATTTGTATCTCAAAGTAGATCATTAAAATTTCATATACCGTATATACTCGATTATAAGCTGACCCGAATATAAGCCGAGGCACCTAATTTTACCACAAAAAAATGGGAAAACGTATTGACTTGAGTATAAGCCTAGGGTGTCCATCTGCATGCCTCACTTTGCGTCACTGTGTCCATGTGCATGCCTCACTGTTTCCATGCTTCACTGTACCCATGTGCATGCCTCACTGTGTCCATGCCTCACTGTGCCTTACTGTGGCCATGCCTCACTGTGCCCATGCCTCACTGTGTCCATATGCATGCCTCACTGTTTCCATGCCTCACTGTGCCTCACTGTGCCCATGACTAGACTGACGTTTAACATGGGAGTCTATGGAAGGGGTGCCCGGTTTGAAAAATCGGTGCTCCCTGGTCGCAGGTTCCCCAAGATAACAAACTTTGCACACTTGTAGAAGAGAAATGGGGCTACATGTGTGCCAAGTTTAGGGTCCAGGAGACCTACAACAGGCCGGTACCGGGTCCCCAAAGTCACCGGAGAAATGACTGTTTAACATTGGAGTCTATGGAAGGGGTGCCCGGCTTTGAAAAATCGGTGCTCCCCGGCCGTAGGTGCCCCGGACAACAAACTTTGCACACTTGTAGAGGAAGAGTGGGGCTACATGTGTGCCAAGTTTGGTACCGGGTCCATAAAGTCCGGGAGATCAGGCGCAAAAAGGTGACTCGAGTATAAGCCGAGGGGGGCATTTTCAGCACAAAAAAAGTGCTGAAAAACTTGGCTTATACTCGAGTATATACGGTAAGTTATAAAATGTTAATGTAGTCTCAATAGTTAGAAGTCTTTTTAAATCTTCAGCTTCCATTTAAAGGGTAAGGAAACCTTCCCAAAAAAGTTTCATTAACCTTTCCCCCCACCCCCCTAAGACTGTTTAGCCATCTTTTCCCAAATCACTACACACTGAGGCCCACAACATAACTTGAACCAAATTTCACCCAAAAGGGTAAGTTCCGCTCTGCATCCTCCTCCCCTCTCCTTCACATGTGGCACTTTATTTTTTTTGGGGAAGCGGGTACCTGGTTTTGACAGGTACTTGCTCCCCCACTTCTGGAAATTCGGTCCCCCTCCTTCCCCCGTAGCTTTCTGGGATATAATGTGATAAATAATCAACTGCACTAGTCAAATTACAAAAATCAAACCAACTTATCTTTGTAGCGCTACCCCCAGTTAAGAGAGCCGCTGGATTTTGTTTTGGGCCCTGTGTACAGCACCGCCAACCCCCGGCAATCTTACTCGACCCACTCTGGCACAGCTAGTCTAGGGATTATACTTGTATCACAATCAAACAGTATTGCAAGGGTTACCTCTTTGCAATAAGACAACACACTGATCAGAGATCAAGTATAACGGTTTTACTTTAGTTTTAAAAGGGCATAGGCAAAACATAACACATACAACTCGCTTACAGAGCCCTGCAGCAATAGGTATAGCACGCAATAATGGCGCAGCGCGGTAATCCACCACGTGCAGCTATTATTGTATACGCGCCCTATGGCGCACTAAAACAATAGTCTATCTCCCTTCCCTGGTCAGGCCTGACACAGAATAAATCTCAGTCTTTTCATTAAGGATTTCTTCGCATGCAAACTTTCGGTGGTGCACTTGATGAAACAGTATTTTTGTAATCCACAAAGTAGGCAGTCACAAAGAACACTATACTGGAGACCCTTTTAAACTCTGTCCTGCTACTGGTCTCCAGTGAAGTAACAAACAAACGATCGGTGGGCCAAGGCAGTCTATAGGCCTAAACATGGTACAGTCTATTGGATTGAGCAAGTGCTCGCTCACCACTCTGGATGCGATCCCAGTCCGGGACTTCCACCTGCTGTGTCTCCGCACACAGCGTCTGCCATGATCGGTTCCCCGATCCAACTGATGTCCTCACTCGACAAGTCATATGCCACTCAGGCTTCGCAGTGGGGTGGAAGGCTCTTCGGAAGTTGCGCAAGGCCCCAGGCTTCAGGCCTTGCACTGCAGCAGATCCGCACAGGAAGACTGTTGCTTGCAGTGCGGTGTCCAAAGAGGCTGAGCTCCGCCTCGCCTCCTTCTTAAATTGCCCCTCCCATGAGTCTCTGCGGTAGCCAATTGCACTCTGGGTGCCGAATGGGGTTTCTTGGTAACGTAGTCCCGGGGCCTTAAAAGGAGACCCCGCTACATCTTAATTACAAAAAGAGTGCCTAACCACTTCAGCCCTGCAATGACCAGGCCATTTTTTGCGATACGGCACTGCTTCGTTTTAACTGACAATTGTGCGGTCGTGCAACGTTGTACAAAAACAAAATTGACGTCCTTTTTTTCCTACAAATAGAGCTTTCTTTTGGTGATATTTGATCTGCGATTTAAATTTTTTGCGCTATAACCAAAAAAAAGTGACAATTTTGAAAAAAAACAAAAAACTTTTTTTTACTTTTTGCTATAATAAACATCCCCCAAATTAACAAAAAAAATGTCTTCCTCAGTTCATACCGATATGTATTCTTCCACATATTTTTGAAAAAAAAAAAATCACAATAGGTGTATATCGATTGGCTTGCGCAAAAGTTAGAGCGTCTATAAATTAGGGGATAGATTAATGGCCATTTTTTATTATTTATTTTTTTACTTACAGCGATCAGAACTAAAAATTGCCACTGATTACTGTATAAATGTTACTGGCAGGGAAGAGGTTAACACTAGAGGGGGATCAAGGGGTTAACTGTGTTCCTTAGATGTGTTCTAACTGTGGGGGGAATGTGGCTGACTAGAGGAGGAGACAGATCGTTGTTCCTACTTAGTAGGGACACACGATCTGTCTCCTCTCCCCTGACAGAACCGAGATTTGTGTGTTTATAAGCACAGATCCCGGTTCTCGCTCTGTCACGAGCGATCGTGGGTGCCGGCGGTCATCACGCCCGCCGGGCACACGCATCGGCTCTGGGGAAATAGAGAGTCTTAAAGAGCCATCCTGCCGCAGTATAACTGCCAGGGCTGGTCAGGAAGCGGTTAATGTCTTTCCAATGACACCATAATACAGTGTTATGAATTATTATCACACTCTAGATTTTAACAAATAAAATTCTCAATTATGCAATGTGAAAAGTCCCAATAAATAAACATCCAACTGTGCAAGTGCAGGTGCTTTTAACACAAAGATCTTAGGTGCTTGATCCACTTTGTGCAAAAGGTGCCCACCATTACACTCACCAGAATTTTTTCACAAACTATCTCTAGTGTGGTCAAACTCGCTTGTGGGGCATGTCCCCTTTAAATTTGTTTCCTGTTAGTGCTCGGTTCGTCTGGTATTAGGGATCCACTTGTATCACTTAGAAGGAAATAATAGAGGGAAGCCCATAGTGTAACACCATTTTGACAAATTTATAAAAAAAAAAAATTAGGTAATACACTCACTTGCTTTGGTGCCGGTTAGAACCTGGTACCCGCTTTCTGCAGCATTCGTTTGTTAGCGCGGCCCGCCTTAGTACTCCTGTGCTGTAATAAACGGCTCGGGTCCCCGTTCAAAGATGGCACCTGGCGGAAGTTAGGTCACGATGGCGCAGGCAAGCTCCTATGCGTTTTCACCTGATTGGTCATCTTTAGGAAGCTCTCGATATGTCACAGATCCCATAAAACTGCGGGACCATTCAGATAATGCAGCGCAGCTCGTGCATGTGCAGTGAGCATTCGCCTGTGAAGCTGCAAGCAGTCATAGCCAGCTGCCCACAGTTAGTATGTCGGCACCGGGGACCGAAAAAACAACCAGGTGAGGACATCGCTGCATCAGGGGTCACCAGCTACATTTTCAAAAGATGACTAAACAACTGCTTTAATGATCTCTGTGTGTCTGCAGTTCAGCTGCATACACTTCCAACATTGGATCATTAGCAGAAGAATAGTATTAACAATGCCAGGGGCTCAGAGAGAGATCAAGGGAAGGATAGTGATTTGGGGAGTGGGGGGTAAAAGAATAAAGAAACTTTGTTAGAAAGTTTCTTTACTCATTAAAGAATACATGATGACCTCATTATGAACTCATGAACTTATAAATAATATAATTGTAAAGTCCCAATTTTCTAAACTGACTTTGACTGCTTTAACCAGGGTAGGGTTTATGCATGGTCAACATAGGTTGTGATTTAAGCCAGCAGGACTGCTAGGGGTGGCACGCAGCCATTCCCACATCATATGGGTGACCAGATTTTCTTTTATGTTAAAAAAATCCAGAGTGAGAACCTGCCTGCTAGAAATGTTGATGATCCCGGGCAGTTTGCATGTATTGCTAGGGGAGATGTAGTGTATCATTTTATCTTCTCTTCTCTGGGTCTCTTCACCTAGAATCAAGCTACTAGCAGAATGGGGGTGCAGTTTGCCTTGTTCTTTTTTATTAATGAGCTCTAAGTGTACTGATGAAGGGTGGGAAAACTGTGCTGTTCTGCTCTTTTGTCCCCAACCACCATGAGCTTTGTGTGGCTATGACATCTCCTCTCATTAATGAGTTACTAAAGGTACATGGTTGACTGGGCTAACAGGGGCCTTGACAAGACAGTTGACTTAGGGTTAAAGAACAAAAATCTATCCCCAGACCTAACATTGTATTCTGTCTTTAAATTAAAAATTCATACCCTCTTTTGGACCCAGGGATTAGGGTGCTATTAGTACTCATAACTTAAAGAGGGATGGCTATGCATGCAGATGTACTGCAAGTTTGAGGCCCATAAAAATGCCTAAATGCGTTTGTGGTACTGAAATGAGTACAGGGTCCATATAGTAGGGGCCCTTAAACTTTTTATTAACCCCTTCAGATCCGTGCTATAGCCGAAGGACTGCTAAAGCGTGGACCTATTTTGCCGGGAGGCCGTCAATAGACATTCTCCCCTTTGCACACTCCCCACCCACCCCCTGAAGGGCGCACGCAACGCGCGCTTTGATCACAGAGTCAATGAGATCCCGGCCCCTTACCACATGATCAGCTGTCAGCCAATGACAGCTGATCAAGTGAAGTAAACAGAAGATCGGTAATCTTTTTTTTTCTCCTCTCGGAAAAAAAGCCAATCACCTGCTTCTTTGCAAGGGAAATCTGTCCCGAAAAAGGAAGATGCACAGCCATCTCATCTGTGCCCACCATGCCGCCTGCCAGTTCCACCTGCCAGTGCCCACAGTGCCACGAATCAGTGCCCACCAGTGCCACCTATCAATGCACACCAGTGGTGCCAATCAGTGCCTCATCAGTGCCACCTAGCAGTGCTGCCTACCAGTGTCACCTACCAGTGCCCATCACTGCCACCCATCAGTGCCCATCAGTGCCACCTATCAGTGCCACATATTAGTGCCACTTCTCAGTGCCGCCCATCAGTGCCCATCAGTGCCGCCTTATCAGTGCCCATTAATGCAGACTATCGGTGCCCATCAGTGCAGCCTATCAGTGCAGCCTCATCAGCGTACATCAATGAAGGAGAAAAATTACCTGGTTGCAAAATTTTATAACATAATATAAATGGTTTTGCATTCTTTTTATAAAAATTCGGTCTTTTTTAATTTTTTTAACAAAAAATAAAAACCGCAGAGGTAATCCGATACCACCAAAAGAACGCTTGTGAGAAAAAACTGATGAAAATTTAATTTGGGTACAGTGTTGTATGACCGCGCAATTGTCGTTCAAATAGTGACAGTGCTGAAAGCTGAAAATTGGTCTGGGCAGGAGGGGGTTTAAGTGCCCAGTAAGAAAGTGGTTAATAAGGACCCTTGTTACATTGCTGTGTTGCCATGACTAGTTGTAGTGACTTGATGGCCATAATATGGAGTTAGATATGTTTGAGACCATATGTTTTCTAGGAAGCCAGGCTTCCCCCCTCTCCACTGATATGTAAACAAACCAGTTGGATAGGTTTTGGAGCTGAGCAGAGGACAGGAAGTTGGTGTATACAGGAAGTTGGTAGGAGGAGCTTGGAGTCTTTTGGAAACAAGCATGTGGAGACAAAGGTGTATTTTGGAAGGAGAAAGAACAAGACATGGCTGCCAGAAGCTGGAGAGCTTTGAAGACATTTTGACTGTTGGAGAAGAGAACTATGAAGGACATTACATCTTGAACCCTAAGTTGAGTAACTGTTTAGTTTACTTACATTAATCAGCTTTTAGACCGGAGGTCTTTTTACAATTTGGCACTGCGCTGCTTTAACTGGTAATTGCGCGGTCATGCAATGTTGTACCCAAACAAAATTTGCGTCCTTTTTTTCACACAAATAACGCTTTCTTTTGATGGTATTTGATTGCCTCTGCGATTTTTTTTTGTGATATAAACGGAAAAAGACTGAACGTTTTGAAAAAAAAAAATATTTTCACATTTTTTTTTTATAAGAAAAATTTAATAAACTCAATTTTAGTCATACATTTAGGCCAAAATGTATTCAGCCACATGTCTTTGGTAAAAAAATAATTCAATAAGAGTATATTTATTGGTTTGCGCAAACGTTATAGCATCTACAAACTAGGGTACATTTTCTGGAATTTACACAGCTTTTAGTTTATGACTGCCTATCTCATTTCTTGAGGTGCTAAAATGGCAGGGCAGTACAAACTCCCCCCAAATGACCCCATTTTGGAAAGTAGACACCCCAAGGAAATTGCTGAGAGGCATGTTGAGCCCATTGAATATTTTTTTTTTGTCCCAAGTGACTGAATAATGAAAAAAAAAAAAAAAAAAAAAATTACAAAAAGTTGTCACTAAATGATACACAAGCTATTTGCTGAGAGGCATGTTGAGTCCATGGAATATTTTAATATTTTGCCACAAGTTGCGGGAAAATTACAAACTTTTTTTTTTGCACAAAGTTGTCACTAAATGATATATTGCTCACACATGCCATGGGCATATGTGGAATTACACCCCAAAATACATTCTGCTGCTTCTCCTGAGTACGGGGATACCACATGTGAGACTTTTTGGGAGCCTAGCCGCGTACGGGACCCCGAAATCCAAGCACCGCATTCAGGCTTTCTAAGGGTGTACATTTTTGATTTCACTCCTCACTGCCTATCACAGTTTTGGAGGGCATGGAACGCCCAGATGGCACAACCCCCCCCCCCCAAATTACCCCATTTTGGAAAGTAGACACCCCAAGCTACTTGCTGAGAGGCATGGTGAGTATTTTACAGCTCTTTTTTTTCTTTTTTCAATTTTTAAAACTTTGTGACAAAAAGCGAGATCTGCAAAATACTCACCATACCTCTCAGCAAATAGCATGAGGTGTCTACTTTCCAAAATTGGGTCATTTGGGGGGGGGGGGGGGGTTGTGCTATCTGGGCATTCCATGGCCTCCGAAACTGTGAGAGGCAGTGAGGAGTGAAATCAAAAATTTACACCCATAGAAAGCCTGAAGGCGGTGCTTGGTTCTTGGGGTCCCGTACGCGGCTAGGCTCCCAAAAAGTCTCACACATGTGGTGTCCCCATACTCAGGAGAAGTAACAGAATGTATTTTGGGGTGTAATTTCACATATGCCCATGGCATGTTTGAGCAATATATCATTTAGTGACAACTGTGCAAAAAAAACAACAATTTGTCTATTTCCCGCAACTTGTGTCAAAATATAAAATATTCCATGGACTCGACATGCCTCTCAGAAAATAGCTTGGGGTGTCTACTTTCCAAAATGGGGTCATTTGGGGGGGATTTGAACTGTCCTGGCATTTTATGGACAACATTTAGAAGCTTATGTCACACATCATCCACTCTTCAAACCACTTGAAGACAAAGCCCTTTCTGACACTTTTTGTTTACTTGAAAAAATATATATATTTTTTGCAAGAAAATTACTTTGAACCCCCAAACATTATTTTTTTAAAGCAAAGGACCTACAGATTAAAATGGTGGGTGTTGCATTTTTTTTTCCACACAGTATTTACGCAGCGATTTTTCAAACGCATTTTTTGGGGAAAAAATACACTTTTTTAATTTTAATGCACTAAAACACACTATATTGCCCAAATATTTGATGAAATAAAAAAGATGATCTTAAGCCGAGTACATGGATACCAAACACGACATGCTTTAAAATTGCGCACAAACAGGCAGTGGCGACAAACTACATACATTTTTAAAAGCCTTTAAAAGCCTTTACATGTTACCACGTTAGATTTACAGAGGAGGTCTACTGCTAAAATTACTGCCCTTGATCTGACCTTCGTGGTGATACCTCACATGCATGGTGCAATTGCTGTTTACATATGATGCCAGACCGATGCTTGCGTTCGCCTTTGTGCGAGAGCAGGGGGGGACAGGGGTGCTTTTTTATTTTTTTATTTTGCTTTTTTATTTTATTTTTAAACAGTTTCTTCTATTTTTATTTTTTTTATAATTTTTATTGTTATCTCAGGGAATGTAAATATCCCCTATGATAGCAATAGGTAGTGACAGGTACTCTTTTTTGAAATAATTGGGGTCTATTAGATACTAGATCTCTCCTCTGCCCTCAAATCATCTAACCATACCAAGATCGGTGTGATAAAATGCTTTCCCAATGGCGCTGTTTATATCCGGCGAAATCCAAGTCATGAAATGCTCGTAGCTTCCGGTTTCTTAGGCCATAGAGATGATTGGAGCCGTTCAGGTCTCTTATCAGCTCTATGGTCAGCTGGCGGAATCACCGGCTGCATTCTCAGTTTCCCTGTTGGGACAGGAGAGCCAGAGAAAACCATGGAAGACAGTGGGAGGGGGGGGCATTCCCTCCCACTGCTTGTAAAAGCAGTCTGGAGGCTAATTAGCCGCTAGGATTGCTTTTACATGAAAGCCGACCGTTGGCTGAACGAAAAAAAAAGAGATTGATCGGTGGATATGCCCACCCTTAGAATACCTCCCTTCATCCACCCACTTCTAATGATGGGCATACATGCACTATTTATATATGCCGAAGCATGGGGGCATCCTCCCACAAAAGTTATGCGGCGTACACACGGTCTGACTTTTCCATGGGCAAGCCTCCGTCGGAATTTCGAGCGTATACGCCGCATTAGGAGCAGATCGCTCCTCCGCCCCTGCCTCCCCCATGCTTCGGCATTTATGCTCTTTTTTTAACTGTGGTGGTGAAATCACCTCCTATAGCGTTGGAGTCACGGCTTTATGTATCGTGGGAGCAAACACTGTTGCTGTCAAGATAAATAAATCTGCGCTGCAACTGAATGGCCTACCTGCTAAGCAAATTATGGTTAACATTAAAACAAAGTAACATTACAGTATAACAGTAAGACCTTACCATACCATACCTGCAAAGCAAATACCAAAAAAAAACATAGTAAAAAATAAAATTTTTTTTAACGCAACCTGTGCCTAAAATATATATATATATATGCCGAAGCATGGGGGCATCCTCCTGCAAAAGTTATGCCGCGTATACACGGTCGGACTTTTCCACGGGCAAGCCTCCGTCGGATTTTAGACCGTATGTACGCCACATTAGGAGCAAATCGCTCCTCCTCCCCTGCTGCCCCCATGCTTCGGCATATATGCTCTTTTTTTTAACTGTGGTGGTGAAATCACCTCCTACAGCAATGGAGTCACGGCTTTATGTATCGTGGGAGCAAACGCTGTTGCTGTCAAGATAAATAAATCCGCGCTGCAGCTGAATGGCGTACCTGAAAACAAAAAAATGGTTAACAATAAAACACAGTAAACAGTAAAGTATAAAAAAATTACATACCTGAAAAGCAAGCATGATAAAACATAATAACAAGAAAACATTGCAGAATAGAATACAGTAAAAAAGAGCAGAACAATAGAGAGAGAATAGAGAGGCAGAGAACAATAAAACGACAACTATTTATTTTTATTTTTTTTATATATATTTTTTTTAACACTTTTTTTTGTAACTGTAACTGTAACTGTTCAACTGTTCGGTTCCAGGTTTGGGTCTCTCAAAATGCGATGGCATCTTGGGAGACCCTGTGTAAGTGTGTCCTAGTCTGTGAAATGCTGTACCCTACGCTAATACTGCAGTAGTGTGTGGTAGCGTTCAAAACCAAATGCAAAGACCAGGATTGTCAGGACAGCGTGGACAAGAATAACAGGTGTCACTCCTAAATCCGCGCTTTCTACAGACACAACAATTTCTTTGGGGGGCTCGTTGGGTAGGGGTACTCTGGAGGACATATGGAAAATGCCTCTCATGCAGCCGGCTTACTGCATTTGGTTGGGGATGGTGAGGTGCAGCACCGCCTGGATACAGGAGGGCTCGGACAATATCTCTCTGGAATTTACGGAAAGATCCAGTCCGCCCTGAATCTTTGTATAGCACAAAAGCATTCAGCAAAGCCAATTGAAATAAGTAAACAGACACTTTTTTGTACCAGCGTCTGGCCTTACGGGCAACTAGATACGGCGCCAACAACTGGTCGTTGAAGGTCCACCCCTCCCATATTTTGGTTATATTCGTGGACACAGAGGGGTTTCTCCACAACACCAGTCGCTGTACGAATTTGGACCGTCGTGTCTGCGTGAAGGGAGGTAAGAACGAAAACATTCTTATTATTCCTCCACTTCACAGCGAGCAATTTATTACACTTCAAGCAGGCTCTCTCCCCCAGCCTAAGACGGGAATATACAAGCCCCTGGGGTAAGCCCTGGCGATTAGACCGCACGGTGCCACATGAGCCAATTTGCTGATCAAACAAGTGACTAAAAAGTGGCACGCTCGTGTAATAATTGTCCACATACAAATGGTACCCCTTTCCGACTAAGGGTGACACCAAGTTCCACACTATCTTGCCAGCACTCCCTATGTAACCTGGGCAGTTCTCCGGCTCCACGTGACTATCTTTTCCCTCATAAACCATAAAACTACATGTATAGCCTGTGGCCCTGTCACAGAGCTTATACATCTTGACCCCGTATCTGGCACGCTTGCTGGGAAGATACTGTTTGAAAGACGAGCGGCCAGAAAATGTAATCAGGGACTCTTCAACGCAGACAACTTGATGGGGAGTATACAAGGCTGCAAAACGTTCATTGAAGTGGTTTAGGAGGGGCCGAATTTTGTAGAGCCGATCAAATTCACGGTCTCCACGAGGACGACAAAGTTCATTGTCGTTGAAATGCATGAACCAGAACCGCAAGATCTGCTCGTATCATCCCCTGGACATGGTGGCAGAGAACACGGGCACATGGTAAACTGGGTCAATGGACCAATATAACCGCAGCTCACTCAATTTAACTATGCCCATGTCGAGGGAAAGGCCCAGAAAGGTCTTAAATTCGGAAACCGTAACTGGTTTCCATTCTCTGGCAAGGGAGGACTGGGGATTAGCGGCGATGTATTGACCAGCATACAAATTAGTTTGGTCCACATTAGATCTATAGAGATCTTCCGTGAAAAACAGCGAATAAAAATCAAGTGCCGTAAAGTCAACTGTTTCCACCTGAATTCCGGGTTGGCCAGTGAATGGGGGAAGTACAGGTTCTGCAGAAGTGGTGGGGACCCAATCAGGATTGGCGAATTCTGCAGGAAGGACACTATGGGCACGACAGGCTTGTCTTCTTCTTGGTGGCAGTGGGACACTATTTGTGCTTGCCACCTCGCCAGCTTGAACTGCACTTATGAGACTCGCCACGTCACCAAGTGTTACTGCAGTGCTGGATGTACGTCCAGGGGGTACTAGGCCGCTGGTGCTGGCCAGTTCACCAGAAGGATGAGCGGCACTAGTACTTCTCTTCTCCACACGAGAGCCCTGCGGTTCTTGCATCTCAACAACAGCATAAAAATGGGGTCGGGTACGCCTGACCTTGGCAGGGACCACAACTTCGTCGTCAGTGCTATATGTCATGGAGCCGCTGTCGTCTACAGGATCATATTCTAACTACCTAGCGTCACCAGCGACACTAATACAGCGATCAGAAAAAAGATTGCTTAGTGACACTGGCGAAAGGGGATGAAAGGGTTACCTGGGGGGCGATCAAGGGGTTAAACCTTTATTAGGGGGCTAGGGGGGTTCCCTGGACCTAAAGGGGCCTAAACCTAACTGCCCTGACACTTTTTACAGTCACAAATGACACTACATGCAGTGATCAGTAAAAAAATGACCACTGCAAACGGTGACACTGTGACTGGGGGTGATCTGGGGGTGACTGGGGGGTGGAAAGTGTGCCTATGTGTCCTGGTGTTAGTGGTCTGTTGGTGCACTTACTTGATGTCTTCTCTCCTCGGCGCTCCGGACGAAAAGACCGCCGCGAGGAGAGATGACATCACTTCCTCCTGCCTGTGTTTACAATTACAGGCAGGGGAAGCTTCTCATTCGCCAGTAGCGATCGCGAGGAGGTGGCCAGAAATCAATGGCCGTCCCCTCCACGGATCGCTCCTGGAGGGATTCCGACCGCCGCAGGCATCGGGGGGGGGCAGGGTCATACCTGTACGCCAATCTGCCTGCCCGTGCCATTCTGCCGACGTACATCGTCATGCGGCGGTCGGCAACTGGTTAATGTGTACAATATTGTACATGATTATATTTTGCTAGAAAGGATAATTGGCTTGTGCATGTTGTAGGCATATTTTTGTGAGTTCTGTTGTATTGTGTACCCTACAGTTGCATGTGCAATTTTTTTGTTTAGCAAAGCATTGATACACTACAGAAGTCTAAGCTTCCTTGGTTTTACCGCAAGAAACTTTAATAGATATACGCAAAGCAAAAAACATTCGCCCAGTAGTAATATTGCCTCAGGGCAGGTTCACACTGGTACGACAAACGCTCCGACATTGGGAGCTCATGTCACATAACATGTGGAAATCAATGTTTCTCTATGGGAGCCATCTTAACTGGTCTGACACAAGTCGGTCCGACTTTGAAAATGCTCCCTGTACTACTTTGGTCCGACTTTGATCCTACTTCAGCCCATTGAATTTCAAGTCGACTTGTGCTCTGATGATCTTGAGGGGGAACTCCATGCCAAATTAAAAAAAACCCGTCATGGGTTCCCCCTCCAAGAGCATACCAGGCCCTTCTGTTTGGTATGGATTTTAGGAAGAACCCCCTATGCTGAAAAAACGGCGTGGGGTACCCCTTAAAATCCATACCAGAGCCTTATCCGAGCATGCAGCCTGAAGGGTCAGGAAAGGGGGTGGGGACGAGCAAACATCCCCCTGAACCGTACCATACCACATGCCCTCAACATGGGGGGGTGAGTGCTTTGTCCCCATGTTGATGAGGACAAGGGCCTCTTCCCGACAACCCTGGCCGTTGGTTGTTGGGGTCTGCGGGCAGGGGGCTTATCAGAATATTGAAGCCCCCTTTTATAAGGGGGCCCACAGATCCCGGCCCCTCACCCTATGTGAATGAGTATGGGGTACATTGTACCCCTACCCATTCACCTAAGAAAAAAAGTGTCGAAAATAAAACAGTACACAGGTTTTTAAAGTAATTTATTATACAAACTACTGAGGACCATTTTGAGTTGTTGCAATGAAATTTCAGCAAAATGGACTAGCTTGCTGCATAATTTTTTCACTTTGATTTTCGGGTGTCTTTGAATTGAGCCCTCTGTAGGTGGATAATTTTCATTTCCATCAAAGGATGTGCCATCCTTTCATTCCTAACACATTACCCAGTATAGATATCCAGCATGAGATTTTTCCCTGTTGAGATCTGATGTGTTTTCAAAGTGTTCCTTTAATTTTTTTGAGCAGTATGCTCATCAGCTCCATCTCGTGGTCATAATGCAGTAATTTACTAATGCTTATAGCAAAAAACATTAGTTCAGACGTGAAAATGGCCTAAAGAACATAAGGTTTTCCTTAATTGGCAGAGAGAGAATGTACATGCAGATTAGCTGGATAAATGGCTATGCATTTTTTTATTTTTTTTATGTTAATTGTTGCTATGTGTTGCTGCATGTTTTAAACCCTACATTTTCTCCTTGCACTGAATACGCCTGCTGTTTATAAAAGCATTTATGGTAAATAGAGCCTGATAATTATTAACTTCAATTATGTATGTCCTCTTTTCATGCATTCATTACATTTAAACCAAACGTTTTATATAAAAGGTTCATTTTAAAGACTTGTAAAAAGGAATACTGTAATTACACCCCAGACAAGTAATTTAACAAATAAGAAACTACAGACAGTATAATCTACTGATGGTCAATAATGCCTAAGGAAAATACATTTGGCTGTACGGTACTATCATTCCAGGTCATGCTGCAGACTCAGCTTTATTTGTAATATAGATAATCGGTGCTGAAGTTAGAGTTGCTTAATACAGATGTGCAGCCAAAGCTTCAATGTCTAAACCCCTCACCTCTGCTAAGCCCTAGTGCAAAAGTAAAATAAACATAGTACCACCTGCCTAGCCACAAATAGTCCCAAACACCAATAAAAGGGCACATTTATGCTTATAGCAAGCTACAAGTTGGTATTTCAGTTCTCAGCTGAATAGGGGCCAAATAGATAAGGGTGGTGTATGACTGTGTGTACTGTGATATTGGGGTGTTTTAGCTCAAGTGGATAGATGCGTTTTTATGCAGTGAGTCCATATCAGACAGGCATTCTAGTTAAGGGCCTGGTAGCCCACGTTTATTTAAACAGAAAAACAAAAAGCAAACTGTCCCTTCAGGATTCCCACGCAGGGGTTTAACTTCATTTAGCAGTCCAAAAATAAGAAAAACATACCAAGCCTCCTGGCTCTCTTGTTAGCAGTTCCCCTGCTTGCTTTAGGTACTGATACCTTTAAACCACCAGATCTTCCAGTCTCACAGTCTTGGATGCACACAGCTTTGGGCTTCCTAAACGCCCACAGCTTGAAGTCCCTTAATGCACACAGCTTCTGGCTCCTTGGACGCACACAGCGTTTGTCCTCACACAGAGACACTCACTAGCAGCTACTGCAGTAAGCAAGCTGCTCACCATCCTTCACTCTCACCAGCCCCTCATTATATTGGTTGTGTGCACCTGAGCACACACCATGCTGGCTGTCCACAAGACCCGGACACAGGGTTGGAGATAGACTTGTGCACAACGGAAAAATTCGTTCCGTTTCGGTTCGTTTCTTTCCGGTCCTGTTGATTCGTAATCATTCGTAATTTTGCTAGACGGGATTTTTCGTGTTCGGACTCATTCGTATTTTTGCAAGCGACATTTTTCGTTGAATTTTTTGTTGCTTTATAATTCGTACTTTCGGTAGAGTACGTTGTTTTTCGTTGATTCTGGACACAACTCCTACTTTCGTAACTTTTTTTGGGTTCGTTGATTCGTAATTTTCCGTGTCTCTCTCACAACGACGCTGCCTATTATGCCTAATGTGCTTCGAATGGATTTGTACTTTTCTAAATACATAGCGGTTATTTGTAACGATTCGAAATCTCGTATTTTACTTTCGTTTTTTACATGCGGCTATAGCCTCCGCCCCCTGTACACCATTTTGAGAGGGTTCAGCACGGTGAGGGAGAAGCAGAGAGCAGAACAGAGTGTTATTGTGCTTCGAATGGATTCGAAATCTCGTATTTTACTTTCGTTTTTTACATGCGGCTATAACCTCCGCCCCTGTACACCATTTTGAGAGGGAGTTCAGCCCGGTGTGGGAGAAGCAGAGAGCAGAGCAGAGTGAGTGTTATTGTGCTTCGTATGGATTCGTACATTCGTAACTTTTTCATAACGAATTATGCCGAAGACATTCGGGCATTCGCTATTTGCGGTATAATTTATTTCGGATTCGGTCTTATTCGTAATTGCTTTGTTCGGAAATTCGAATGCTTCCGAATGTCCGAAAGTTGCTAAATTCGGACGAATTTGAATTCGTTACGAAACGAATTGCACAAGCCTATTGGAGATCCCATCCCACCCAAGACTCTGAAGGATCTCCAAGCCATAGAAGCCCCATGTAGAAATAGCAAAATCTGAGAAAACTGCCAGAGCAGTTTTCTCTGTTTTTTTAAATTTACGCTCTGTAGCTCTGCACTCAGCCGATATGCAGACTCTGTGTCCACTTTAACCCTTTTTTCACTGGGACAGAGCCTCACTCTGCCACATACCCCCCCTCTTGTTTTGATCCAGAGGGAGAAACACCTGCACCCATCATAGTAGTTGGGACACCTCTGTGCTGGCCATCAGCCACGTAGGCCCAACCCTTTTTTCGGGTGTGCTTCCAGGTACGTCCCGGCTTGGATCTTAACAGGGTCCTATAATTCCGTATACTCTGCCTTCCCTCTCTTCTCTTTGGGTCCCTGAGCATACTCTCCTCTCTTGGGGGAACTCTGCCTTCCCTGATCCTACCTTTCAGCTTACGTAAATAAGTTTTATCTTCCACCACAGGTCTTTCAGGTTCAAAAACCTCTCTCTTGTTACCCAGGGCAACCACATTGCTTTTAACAGCGCCAATCATTAAATCATATATTTTAATGTCACACTTTCCAACGCAATCAGTGCTGTCCATCTCAGTGCTTGTTAGTACCAGACCTGAGGAGGGACCACACATAGGCGAAAGATTAAATCCCACAGGACTAAAGACAAGTTCTACCTCACCTGTTGTCCAACACTCCATGGGTAACTGATCTAACAGATGACACTGATCTAGGCACAAACTACTTCTTTCTGATGTACACATTACATTGTTGCAGCATTCACCTATAGCACTTTTTCTCACAGTGTCTCCGGGTACTTTAAGTTGTACCTCTTTCTGAGTGATAGAAAGCATCTCTGCTAGTGCTGCATCTATTCTGGGCCCTTCCTTCTCATGAGATTTAGCTGCCGAGACAGTAACTGCGCCCTCTACTGACCACTGCTCAGCTGCACCTTGGAGCACACCAGCAGAGATGTTTCCAGTCACTACACCAGCCGGAGAGACCATTGATGACTCCAACAGTTCTGAGCGCCTTCCAAACAACTCAGTAACTGGGAGCACCCCCTTAGAGAACCTCAGAACTATTTGCCACACTGTTAACAAGCTTCCCAGCCCAGCCTGTACCACCTGGCTCCACCTATTGGTACCACGCAGCACCACCTGGTCCGACTGCGGTGGAGACACCCAAGTGTACAGTGAGGGCACTTTTACCAACTCCAGCATTTCTAATAAAGTTTTTGTCAACTCTATGCAACCAATGTCTAAATGCGTGACCTTTTTGGGAACCTTTCCCCTGTCCGAGACATGGAGGGGCTCATCCATTGCAGCTTGTGAGGTTGAGACATTTGAAGAGACCACCATCTCCTTGAAGGTACCCCTCATCCCAGCCTGTTACTCCCCTGGAGCGCTGTCAGACACATGTCTCCTCTTCACCTCTAACGCTACACCAATGAGCCTCTGCGAGTCAACATTAGTCACATTGTCAACTTGACACTTGCCATTATTTAGTTGCTGGGCCGTGGACAACCCATCTGCCATGCCTGCGCCCAGAACCGTTCCTTCAGACTGGAGGGTATCAGCCTTTGCAGGGGCTGGCGTGCCCTTGAGCACTGGCCATTCTGCGATCCCTCCACTGGGCACAGCAGGTGTTCTGTCCACAACTCTGTCACACATCGTTGCTTCGTAACTCCTTGTCACTTGGCCTAGTGCCGCAACTGCTTCCTTGCACCAATCATACCAGTCTCCTGTGGTTCCATCACTGGTGCTCCACAGCACTGCATCACCTGCTCTAGAAGGCCCAACAGGAACCTGGGATTCACTAGCCAAAACAACACACTTGTCACTTCTATCTACCTCACATTGTGACAATATTTTTTTTTTTCCACATCACACTGGGAGATTGCATCCTCAACCAAGGCAAGGTGCAATACCTTATTTTGAACACCTTGCTTTGGTGGCGCTACAGACACATACAGCTCTTCACTTTCAGTTTTTGCAGGCTGATCTAACCCCTTGACAACTGGGTTACACTTAGGGTTGTGGGGCTGCGCCCACACACACTCACTATGTAATACAGTCTTCCCTTGTTTCACCAGAGTAGCACCACAGCAATCCTGGAAAACCTCTGGCTCCAACACATGGAGGCCCCATGAGAGTTCCATGGACAATCCTGCGCTTCTGGTTGTCATGGGAGATATCCTACTCCCATCATTGGTAGTAAACACATTTCCAACATTTTTAGACATCACACTAAAGGAAACACATTTTTCAATGTCATGATCACCAATACCATCACATTTGCCAACAGTAACACTTTTGTCAGCATAACCATCAGAATTTTCACTACGTGTAGAGATAACTGCTACTTTTGTGGATTGTCTATTACCCACCAAAGCCTCTGAGTGACTCCTCACAGCACCCTCCATTTTTAAAGGGGCACCCTTTCCTACATGGGCAGCTCCAAAGTTGACCTGGGAAACGCTCGGCTCCGTCACTGCGGGCTTCTTGGAAGTCTCCCTGGGCAACCCTGCAGTACTTGTCACTAGGGAACATGGCACAAGCACTGTTTTGGTCACCCCTAACTCTATTTTCCCAGCCACCTGCTGGACTATAGCAGGCACATGCAGAGTCCCCATGTCCTTTCCAGTCTTTAGCCCTGCGGCTAGTTGGGCTTTATTCTGTGCCTCCCCACTGCTCTGGGTAGCACACTGCCGCAAGTCTATGTCCATTGGCACTGCGGATCTCCCCACTGGATCTACTCCCACTTCACTGGGTTCAGTACCATAAACTGAAACAGTATTACCATTTTCAGTGGCTGGCATCATAGCCTTCACTTGAGTGCACTGTCTCTCAGCTGCATCCATACCAGCTACTGTCTCTTTGGGGCCATATGGCAACACTGCAGCCTTTCCAGACTCTTCAGCGGTGTTCCAGAACCTAGGGCAAGTAAAGATCCCATGCCCCACTTGACCACATTCCAAGCACGGTACTGGACGCTGAAATTTAATTTCTTGGCATCTCCTCAATGCCTGGCTCTCTGTTGCCATGGGATACCACTCTTGAGGACTCCACTGGTCATGACCATCAGCAGACAGACTCCTTGGATCCCCAACATCCCTGCTGGCCTGGACGTTGCTTCCACGGACGACCATTCTCCTCTTTTCCACACGCTGTTGTCCACCCGGCTTCCTGTTGCCAGGGACAACCTCTTTCACTTCACTTTTAACTGGGGGTGACATGAGTAACTTACCCCAGATCACAGAGATTTCACACTCAGTCAAATTCTCTGGTTTGGCTGGGGCATGTGGTGAAATACCCTCTAGCCACAGTAGCCTTTCTCTTGCTTCAGCAAGGATCACCTCCTTTTTCTGCTTTGACCGCCCCATCCTTGTGGTGTTGCACACAGCAACCAGTAACACAGTTCACAGCAGAGGGAAGAAAATGTGATTCTCCTTTCACAGGTACACAACCTGCATGCAACACAGTCCATCAAACTTCTGTGCAATGATGTTCGCCTGGCTGCCACACACAGCTAGCAGCAGTTCATCGCAGAGAAAAAAAAAAAATGACTTTTCGTTCACAGGTACACCACCTGCAACACACAATGCTTTTTGCCTGGCTGCACTTCCATAGACAGCCAACAGTTCCTGACCTGAACTCACTACGGAGCAAGGACCCGGATTCCACCGTAGTGTTGCCCGCTGAATCCACCACTGTGATATTGGGGTGTTTTAGCTCAAGTGGATAGATGCGTTTTTATGCAGTGAGTCCATATCAGACAGGCATTCTAGTTAAGGGCCTGGTAGCCCACGTTTATTTAAACAGAAAAACAAAAGCAAACTGTCCCTTCAGGATTCCCACGCAGGGGTTTAACTTCATTTAGCAGTCCAAAAATAAGAAAAACATACCAAGCCTCCTGGCTCTCTTGTTAGCAGTTCCCCTGCTCGCTTTAGGTACTGATACCTTTAAACCACCAGATCTTCCAGTCTCACAGTCTTGGATGCACACAGCTTTGGGCTTCCTAAACGCCCACAGCTTGAAGTCCCTTAATGCACACAGCTTCTGGCTCCTTGGACGCACACAGCTTAAAGCCCTTCAACGCACACAGCGTTTGTCCTCACACAGAGACACTCACTTGCAGCTACTGCAGTAAGCAAGCTGGTCACCATCCTTTACTCTCCTTCACTCTCACCAGCCCCTCATTATATTGGTTGTGTGCACCTGAGCACACACCATGCTGGCTGTCCACAAGACCCGGACACAGGGTTGGAGATCCCATCCCACCCAAGACTCTGAAGGATCTCCAAGCCATAGAAGCCCCATGTAGAAATAGCAAAATCTGAGAAAACTGCCAGAGCAGTTTTCTCTGTTTTTTTTAAATTTACACTCTGTAGCTCTGCACTCAGCCGATATGCAGACTCTGTGTCCACTTCAACCCTTTTTTCACTGGGACAGAGCCTCACTCTGCCACAGTAGCAAAATAATTGAAGCTGGATTCCAAGTATAGATATCTTTGTATAGGTACATTGCTCCATCTTGGAGCAATAGTATTCATGTGTCATACCTGGCCAATACTCATGGAAGCTCCCTGCACATTATGGAGTTGCCTCATAGATTGCAGGGTACAGAGCAGCAGCAGTCTGTTTTAGGGGGTACCTGACTAGAAGCAAAGCTGCAAAATAAGCTCTAATTTAAGTCAAAATTCCTTGATTCATGGTCTATATAATAGTTCTAGGCAGGGCTTTTTTCTCTCAAAGAATAGGTACAGGTACCCTCACCACCGTAACCTACTTGTGAGCAATGTCCCTTGTCTCCGCCCCTATCCACCACATAGTACCGCTCCTTTTAGAGAATACAGAGCCAATTATCATTTTGTGGTGTTTAGTAATTTGCATGGCATCAGTTAATGACAATAAACCCCCTTCAGCAACAATAGACCCTTACCAGCAACAAAAGACTCTCCCCCCGGAATAAAATACACCCCCAGCAACAATAGATCCCCCAGCAGCAACAATAGAGCTGCTCCGGCAACAAAAGAACACTGCTGACAACAATAGATCAAGCACACTCCAGCCCCCTGTGCCAGTACATACATTCTGTGCTGGGGGTGCCGGAACTGTGCTCCCCTGCATTCCCACTGAAAAAAGCCCTGGCCCTAGGTAACTTAACTCAATGTAAGGTTCACTAGTGTGTGTGTGGCACATGACTTGGGGAATGTCAGCTTCTATCAAAGCCTTCTCACAGTTCTTTTTTCTCTACTACAATGCACATCCTGGCGTTCACATACAGTATATGCATTCCGAATGAGATGTAAAATATACAAATAAAATAATATAATTTGAAAAAGGGTTAATGACTATAAAACCCTGGTAAACAGAGTATAAAAATGTATAGGTCTAGGTTTTAGCAAGCATTTCTAAAAACAATGATTGTTATAGTCATCATTATAACTTAATTAATTGAGTCTTTGGGTGAATGTAAATTTCAACAAGCATTGACCAGCATAAATGCACTTTGGGGCATGCCATTTATTAGTCCAACTTTATTTTATATTATCACTTCCTTTTTTAAATCATTTCAGTTTCTGTATCTTCCGTATGGTGGAACATTTTTATTTATATTCCCTCTTTTAACATTTTTATTTATCAGTAATCTAAAAAATAAGCATTACTTCCTCAACCTTCATCTATCTATAGATACCATGAAAAGCCCAAATAAGCGGTTTGCAGCTTAGCAGACACTAGATGGCAGTCTTGTGCTGCAAGTCTGTAACTACTTGTAGCTTGGCAAAAACTTCATGAGCTTGGTTCCTCCAGGCTAAGCAAACTCAATCCTTAAGAAGCATTTCTAAAAAGTTTAAAGATTTTATCCTGGGAAACTAAAAAAGGAAATACAAATTTATATTTTAGAGATGCCAATACTTTACAGAGTACATTCTGATATTACTTAAATATTAATGAATTTAATGTTCCTTTATGGTTGCATGCACAAAGAAGAAACTTTCAGCAAATTCGACATATTTGTAACCAACAAAAATGAGGCAAAGCGGTTACAAATATATTTTAGACAGTGCTTAAGAAGTGATACATTTTTAATAAATGGTTGTAAAAGAGAAATACATTTTTTTATTATATATTTTCAAATACAAACAGTATCGCTATGAAAGCATTAGATACTATACATCAAATGGGCAGCCTCAAATGATAATTTAAAGTTATTGAAACAGCATTTTCACTAAACATTATGCATTTGTACTTCTCACCGCAGCCTATGAAAAATGCCAGAATGGTGGGTTATCGTTCCTGGCCTGATGTTTGATTCCATCTTTACTGTACAGAAGCTGTTATTGGACATCAATCGAAGGTGCTGTTTAAAGACAGACCTGCAATGCATTCAGCTGAATAAGTGACCTTTCTCTCAGGAGCAGACTTTTTAGAGCGTGTCAGGACGTACTCAAAACTAGGAGGAAACATAAAGGAAGCCCATCATATTACAAATTCTCTAGAGGCTGCTGGGACTCAAGCCTCGTACATAAGGTCGGGAATCCCGTCAGGAAAAAAACTTCGGTTTTCCTGACGAGATTCCTGGCAAGCTTTCCTTGCTCGCCGAGTGTACACACGGCCATTCAAAAGAACCGCCGTTCTTTTGAATGGCAAGAATGCGGTGACGTCATGGACTACGACGAGCATGCGCTCGTTACATTCGATGCCATCGCCGCCATCTTGCTACACCCTACACTACCCTTGTAAGCTACCGCGCATGCGTCGAAGTCTCATCGAGCATGCGCGGGCTTACCTGGGACATGGTTTTCTCATCGGGAAACAGGCCGACGAGAATCCTGACGAGAAAATAGAGAGCAGGTTCTCTATTTTTCTCGTCGAGATTCCCGGCAGTTTTCCCGACGAGAAACCATACACACGACCGGTTTTCTCGGCAAAAAGCTCTCCCAGCAGTTTGCTTGCCGAGAAAACCGGTCGTGTGTACAGGGCTACATACTATATATATGTAACATTTTTATACAGAATGTTTAGCTATACTTTAAAGTCCAACCTGGGGCTCTGGCTCCCTGGAGGCTCCCCTATGCTGTATCCTATGCTTTTGTTGTCGAGTATACATATGTTGTTCAGAAATCTTCTGACCAGTCATGTGATTTGCAGGCTCAATGATGTTGTATTCTTACACACTGGGAAAATAAGATACGTGGATTTGCTGGGGAGGTATATACACATTTTTCAGCTGCTAATATACTGACAGCTGGGTCAATGAGAACCAAAAAAAGTATGACTTTTGTTCTGGGCTTAGCTCTATTATTTATATCTGACAGCTTTATAGTACTACCAGAAAACAGCTATTTCTGAAGTTCCAGGAGCTTCATGCTGATCCTTCTGAACTATGCATCCTGAGCTATGCATCAGCTGCTATGCCGCCCCTCTAAGGCTTCTGTGAATGGGCAACAGAGGGGAGGCAGGGCATAACTGTGTTCTTCTCTCCTCTCAGATCCCAGAGCATTTCTTCGGAAGCGCAATAAACCTATTAAATGTAAACAATAGAGATAAGCCCAGGAGATGAAATGCAGCTCCTTGGACTTAGCTCATAGTGTGCTTTCAATTTTTACAAAGTGGCTGAATTCATGTGTAGCACCCTCCTAGTCAGGTGCTAGGACAGGTAAATTTAGTTTGGGTCTGTTGTAGTCAATGGGGTTAATCTGTTCTGTTAGGGAAATAGTTAGTTGTCCCCGCCCTCTCTTTAGGGCGAGAGCTGCCGCCCAGGACTGTTTTTCTGTGCTGCAGACGTTCTTGATGACGTCATTGGACCACGCCAGGCCGCATATGCGCACTGGCCAGTGGGAATACCGACCGCCATTTTGCGTTTGGGGAAAGGCTGCCCTCTTGTCAATAATGAGGGATAGAGTCCCGGGGTAGATCTCCAGGGACAATTTGAGGGACTCAGACAGCCTCCTTTACCTGGCTCTGGATTGTCCTTCCCTCTGGTTTCTGGGACAGGCAAGCTTACCTTCAATGCCCCCTGCTATTTGTTTTCAGGTATGACACAAAAAAAAAGCCTGTTTATGTGTGTGTATGTGTATATATGTGTGTGTGTGTGTGTATGTGTATATATATATATATATATATACATACATACATACATACATGTGTATGCATATATTTGTATGTGTATGTATGTGCAATCATTTATTTATTCCCCTTAGACTTTTTGTTTAATAAAAAAAAAAGGATCACTTTTTCATTTTATTTTTTTGTTACCAATATATATTTTTCCTTTCTCTTTCATGGCTAAGCCTTTCTCTCTCTGGCGCTATTTTCCTTTTTAGCTATCCTTCTTTTTTTAGCTGGCAGTCCTATTTGTCCTCAAGCCACGAGTCAGTCACCATTTATGCAAAAGCCCCTCAAATTCAGAGGTGGGAGACCATCTTGTGGTAAGTTTTCAGGAAAAGATTGCCTCCTTATGCGGATTGCTTTGATTTTTTCAGCCCCACATGCGCATGCTCTGAAAGTTCAAGAGCCACAGGAGGCAGATGCTCTTTGGAAGAGTGTAGCCCTGGATGCTTCTCCCATTCAAGGGGGAAGTTAAAAGGAAAACATCTTATCGCCTCTTCCTAGAGCAACGCTACCATCCCAGCAAAAGTCCTGCAGGGACTGTGGCGCAGTGCCTATGCCCAACAGGCTGGTGAGTGAAGACTGCCTGGAGGAGTTTGCAGTTGACAGGTAACACTGAAATGTCATTGTTATTGAAGAGGGTGGCATGAGATTATAAGCTGTACTTATTTCAATTATCTCGGCCAGGCAGACCCCTCTTAGTTGCCGGTCACTAGAAGAGCATCCTGGCACCTCGACAGGTGGCATTTATTCACTTAGTTCCGCTACTCTGGCGAGTGAACAGCCTGCAGACAATAGTAGCTCCTCTTCATCCGAGGAAGGCCTGGAACTGCTTGGTTTCAGTTTTCACTCCATCTATGTATCCAGGCAGTCAAGCAGGCCAATTATATAGGTAAAAGTCATATTCACACTTTCTTCAAAATGGCAAAGACCAGAGAGAGATTCTCCTTTAATTGAGATTGGATATAGCATCGCTTTAATCCCTGCCTACAGTAGATGCGATGTTTAAAACCTTGGGCTGCGTTTGTTTCCTCAAGCAAAGTTAGTGTAAGATACCTTATAACAGGAAATCTGTTTTGGTAGGAAACTTAACACACCAGGAGTGACAGGAAGTCCTTCCTGCTCCCGCAAGATGGGAAGCAAAAGGGATAAAGAATGTTCCTCCTCCCAGCAGGTTCCATTCCTCTAGAGGTAGAGGCAACCTTTCCCGAGACCCATAATCAGAAAAAAACACTAAGCCCTTTGGACGAGCACAGGCCAAACTCTTATGGTAAGAGCTAGATTGGCGCACTTTACGGGTATCTGGACAGCAAGTGGGGCAGATTCTTGGGTGAAGGTATCAGGCATTCATGGTCATTTTGGGAGATTCCTCACTGCTTCTTCTCCAGACCATTGCTCTCCCACAAAAACAGCCAGATTTACCACAGAAGCAAATGGGCTGCTATAATACATACATACACTTCAAACCCAGGGGGGTTTTCATTCCGGTCCCTTTCACAAAAAGAGTATACAGGTTTCAATTCAACCCTGTATGTAGTTCGCAAGGGATGGTGGCTAGTGTCCAGTCGTAGATCTGAAGAGGTTGAACTTTTTTATACTCTTAGAGATCTTCAAGATGGAGTCCATTAAAGTGGAGGTCCGACAAATTGAATTTTTTTCAAAAAGTCAGCAGCTACAAATGCTGCAGCTGCTGACTTTCAAAATATGGACACTTACCTGTCCAGGGCGCCCGGGATGTCAGCACCCGAAGCTGATCTCTCCCTCGGCTCTCGGATGCTGCCGCCTCCGTTTTCTTCAGTAAGGGAATCAAGAAGTGAAGCCTTGCGGCTTCATTTCCTAGTTCCCTACTGCGCATGCGCGAGTCACGCTGCGCGATCCGAATGGTCCCTGCTGTCTTCTGGGACGTGTGTCTCCCAGAAGACAGCGGGGGGACAGAGGAGGCGCCAGACATGGCGTAGATTGCCGCAGACAATGCAGCTATCTATGCCCGGATGTGGGAGCAAATACCTGTTTTAGACAGGTATCTGCCCCCCCCCTGTAAGGTACCAAATGTGACACCAGAGGGGGGGAGGAATCCGGACAGAGGAAGTTCCATTTTTGTGTGGAACTCTGCTTTAAGCCAGCGCAGCCAGATGGCAAAATACTATTTTTGGATCTTTAGGATGACTATCTTCACGTCCCAAAATGTTTCTTTCTTTCCATAATTGGTAAGTTTTGCGACCGGCTAGACGCATCTCCCGTTTGCTTTTGGCCTATGCAAGTCTCTGAGACTGTTCACAAAGTTCTCAGTGCAGTGTTAGCTCCACTCAGAGAACAAATTCTCCGGGTGCGCCACTACCTGGACAACATTATTCTTCTATCCAGAGGTCTGAAACAATTGCTGATCCACCAAGAGATTCTCATAAACACTCTGCAGGGATATGGCTGGTTTATTAACTCTCTCCAATTTAAGAGTTAGTATGTCACGAGGTACTCTGCCAACTCCTCTGTTCGGTTTCCACCTGAGAAAATGGTGACAGTCAAAGAAGGAATGCTGAGGACAGTAATCTCCACTTGTTTGACCGTTTCTCAGTGCCTCAATCTTTGGAGCACAATATCATGCCAATAATCTCTTGGGCGCTCTGGCATCTTTGACAATTTAAGCTGGGATTCTTAGCTCAATAGAGGAAACGGAGTGTGGCACAACTATAGTTAACAACTATATCACTCAGTATGTATAGGAGTCTACAGTGGTGGCTGAAGAGGGAGAATCCGATTAAGTCACGCCCCGTTAGAACTGTTAAGACTGGATCACAATTACTATTCATCTTGGCAAAGATAGCCTGGAAGGCGCACTGCGAGAATCCGTTGGTTCAGGGCAAGTGGAGATTCCCAGTCCAGGGGGTGGTCTCAAATGCCCTAGAAATTCAAGCAGCTTTTTTTAGCACCTTTTGCCTTGCTACACAGAATCAAGGGAAGATCAGTCTCTCTGCAGTTGAACAACATGGCAGCAGTTGCCCATATTCAGTACCAGGGAGGAACTCGTGTGCCTTCTTCCGCAGTGGATGCATACTCTCCCAGAGCGGTTTCGGCCTCATGGGTAGCCCATTCGAAAGCATCTATGAAATCCATCTGCAGGGAAATATCATGGTCGCCCCGGCATACCTTTTTCAAGCTTTATGGAGTAGATCTTCTGTCCCATTCTATTTAAAAAAATTATTTGACAAGTAGAACCCCCCTGTCAGCTAGTTATTTATCACTGGTATGCTGCCATGTTGCCATCAGGAAAACAGAAAATTGTATCAAATACTTACTGTAATTTTACTTTTCTGACGCCAATCCATGCCAGCATATGGACCCACCCTTGTACGTTTCAGTATGTAGCTAATTACAAAGAATGTGGTGGGGCCTAACTAACGCTTTATTTATGCTATTCACTGGTCCTGAAGGAATGGAAGAGAGGCAGAGTTCTATCACTGGCATGCTGCCATGGATTGGCATCAGGAAAGAAAAATTACGGTAAGTATTTAATACAATTTTTCATTTATTTATTTTTCATTTTGGATAGAGCAAGTGATGGTTTTAACCCTTGTCCCATTGCGGAGATTTACTTAGCCAAACAGGAAGTGAGAGGAAATCCCTGCAAATTAAGGGAATTTCTTGGGGACCCCCAGAACTAGTGTTCCCATTGGAAGATTTCCCCTTTATCACTTTTCTGGGCACAACCCAAAATTTAGATTTTGTGCTGCTTTCACTTGCAATGATAATAATAAACAGGACAAATAGAGATGTTGAAACTCCAATGGAGGCACAGACAGCAATAAATACTGACAGGTGATCTAATCCTGCTCCACTCTATCCAAAACAAAAAAAATAAATGTTGCCTTTAATTATACTTTAAACCCTGCTTTCCCTGACCATTCTGTGACTACTGACTCTGGCTTTTTTCTCATTTTGGCTTTACACATGGTTCTTGATTCCTGGCACTAATGTTGGCCAGGAATCTGTCCCCTGGTACTATTAATGCCCAGCTAGGCCTGACCCCTGGTTATTAACCTCTTCAGCCCGGACCATTTGGCTGGCCAAAGACCAAGCCACTTTTTGCGATTCGGCACTGCGTCGCTTTAACTGACAATTGCGCGGTCGTGCGATGTGGCTCCCAAACAAAATAGATTTTTTTTCCCACAAATAGAGCTTTCTTTTGGTGGTATTTGATCACCTCTGCGGTTTTTATTTTTTGCGCTATAAACAAAAATACAGCGACAATTTTGAAAAAAAACAACAATATTTTTTACTTTTTGCTATAATAAATATCCCCAAAAAAATATGTAAAACATATTTTTTTTCTCTCAGTTTAGGCCGATATGTATTCTTGTACATATTGGTAAAAAAAATCACAATAAGCGTTTATTGATTGGTTTGCGCAAAAGTTATAGCGCCTACAAAATAGGGGATAGTTTTATGGCATTTTTCGGAATTTTTTTTTTTACTAGTAATGGCGGCGATCAGCGATTTATTAATTAATTTATTTTTAATTGTGACTGCGACATTATGGCGGACTCATCAAACACTTTTGACACCATTTTGGGACCATTGTCATTTTTACAGCGATCAGTGCTATAAAAAATGCACTGACTACTGTAAAAATTACACTGGCAATGAAGGGGTTAACCTGTAGGGGCGCTGGAGGGGTTAAGTGTGACCTAGGGAGTGCTTCTAACTGTTAGGGGGCGTGGCTTTCCTTGACACGTCACTGATCGCTGTTCCCGATGACAGGGAACAGACAATCAGTGACATGTCACTAGGAAGAACGGGGAGATGTTGTGTTTACCCTAACATCTCCCCGTTCTTTAGCTCTGTGACCCGATCGCGGGACACAGGCGGACATCGAGTCCGCGGGTCCCGTGGGCACGGTCGTGGAGCAAATGAAAGGGGACGTATATATACGCCCATTTGCGCAACCGTGCCATTCTGTCGACGTAAATACTCGTGCGGCGGTCGGCAAGCGGTTAATACAAACGTTTTGTTTGCTATCCTCTAGCTTACTTCAGTTCATCTTGGTTTGATTTCAGACTACCTGACCAGTGACCAACCTGTAGCTCATCTCCAACTTTGGTTAGGCTATACCAACCCAGCAAGAACTCTGTATTCTGCAGTTCTTGAGGGCACCTATATACCTTGGGCATAAAGCATACCTGCAAGATGACTGATTGAAGGAGTCCTGAGAAGGAGTCACATTATTAAGCGTATGTTGCTGTTCTATCATATAGACAGCAACGTCATTTGGTGAGTGTGCATTTCTACTATTGGTGGAGGCACGGCACTTTGGAGATCCTTTATGGTGAAGGACTGGATAAAGCTTGGCTTGGATTACTTTACTTTTGAATTATGTTTCCCACGGATAATTTGGACTTTGTTTTTTTAATGATTTGAGTAATATATATATATATATATATATATATATATATATATTGTGAGGGGGTTAGCTCGGCAGCGGGTGTGTGTGACCCCCTGGATGGGCTCCCCACACAAAAACAGGCCCAGCAGACGGAGGTTGTGGTTTTCAAGATCAAAAGGGTGCGGTTTATTTCTCTATTTACAGTGACAAAAACACAGCAAAGCAAAAAGAAACATAAACAAAATAAACCCTGGTCAGCTTGACCTCTGACTAAACATGCAGGTTTCCTAAACTAACAACTGGGATCAGCCTGGTGCTGTCCTAGTCCCTAAGTCCCTGGTTTAGTAAATGTCCAAACAAATAGCCACACAGGCTTTGTCTCACCGCACAGGGGTTCACTCTCCCTAGACAGTCCACACAGGTCTGGTTCCAGGCATGAGCAAACACCTAATGAAGCTGGGAGTTTTTATAGAGGCCTTAAACGAGCTGACAAGCTTCAGCTGGTCTCATCAACTCCCTGCCTGCACGACGCCCAGCACTCTCCCTAGAGGTATGAATCATCCATGAGCCCACTAGCCTCAGCTGGGCTTCATCAACTCCCTCCCTAGTTGTATAAGTCGGCATAAAGCCTGAATCTGGGAGAAATATATCTACCCCCCTGGATGCAACCAGGTGACTTTACCTTCCTGCTGTCACATACCCCCCCCCTCTTGTTTTAACCTTGGGGTTGGAACACCAGCAATCAGGCATTCATGTACTCGAGACAAAGCATCCACATTCCCCATTTGAACGCCAGGGCGATGCTTTACTGTGAAGTTGAATTCCTGTAGGGCCAGGAACCACCTATTCACTCTTCTATTTGTCTCCTTGTTTTGAGCCATCCACTTTAACGGAGCGTGATCCGTAACCATGTCAAAGTGCCTACCTAGCAGATAGTACCGAAGGGAATCTAGAGCCCACTTCACCGCTAAACACTCCTTTTCAACCGTGGCG
Organism: Rana muscosa; assembly: GCA_029206835.1. Lineage (NCBI taxonomy): Eukaryota > Metazoa > Chordata > Amphibia > Anura > Ranidae > Rana > Rana muscosa. The sequence goes on along the minus strand of CM055116.1, from coordinate 790,770,230 downwards.
TAATTTACCTCATGGGACTTCAACTTCCTGCTGAGGTAAATGACTGGGTGCTCTTCCCCGTTCCAGATCTGGGACAATACTGCTCCTAACCCCACATCTGACGCATCACTTTGTACGACAAAGTCTTTAGAGAAGTCGGGTGAGTACAACACTGGCTGGCTACATAAGGCTTGTTTCAAGAATTGGAATGCTGCCTCAGCCTCGGGGGTCCATTTAATCATGACCGACCCTTTCCCTTTCGTCAGGTTGGTTAGGGGCACAGCCTTAGAAGCAAAGTGGGGAATGAAGCGCCGATAATAACCCGCGATTCCCAGAAAGGCTCGTACCTGCTTCTTGCTGTTGGGACGTGGCCAACTCTGGATGGCCTCGACTTTGTTGAGTTGGGGTTTTATTACTCCCCTGCCAATGGTGTACCCAAGATATTTGGCCTCCTCCTGCCCAATGGTACACTTCTTGGGGTTAGCCGTAAACCCCGCTTCCCGGATAGAGTCTAGGACTGCTTGCACTTTTGGCAGATGTGAGGCCCAATCTGTGCTATGGACAATTACGTCATCCAGGTAAGCCGCAGCATACTTCCGATGGGGCCTCAGTATCTGGTCCATTTTCCGCTGGAATGTGGCCGGCGCATTCTGTAACCCGAACGGCATTCTCTTATATTGGAACGCCCCGTCTGGGGTTACAAATGCGGTTTTCTCTTTGGCCGACTTGGCCAGGGGAATTTGCCAATACCCTTTTGTGAGGTCAAGAGTCGTCATGTATCGGGCTGTTCCCAGCCGGTCGATCAACTCATCTATACGTGGCATGGGGTAGGTGTCAAATTTTGTAACTTTGTTCAACTGACGAAAATTGTTACAAAATCGCCAGCTCCCATCCGGTTTAGGCACCAACACAATGGGACTAGACCAATCACTTTGGGACTCCTCTATCACCCCTAAGTTCAGCATTTTCTGTACTTCCTCCCGTATTGCCTCCCGTCGGGCCTCTGGGATCCGATAGGGTTTTAACTTCACCCTTTCACCGGGCGGGGTAATAATATCATGCTCTACCCCAGATGTTTGTCCCGGCAGCTCAGAGAACACCTCCTTGTTGCGAAGCACAAACTCCTTAACCTCCTGTTGTTGGGGTTGTGACAAGGTGGCTGCTATTCCAACCTCCGGAATCACGCAACCAGTTTGAGCTGGTGACCAAGTTTCTGCGACTATGGACTCTCTATCCCTCCAGGCTTTCAACAGATTAACGTGATAGATCTGTTCGGGCTTTCGCCTTCCTGGTTGTCTGACCTTGTAATTCACTTCGCTCACTTTTTCCATTATCTCGTAGGGGCCTTGCCATTTGGCAAGGAATTTACTTTCAACCGTAGGGACAAGTACCAATATCCTATCCCCCGGGGAAAAGGTACGGGTCTTGGCTCCACGGTTGTACACTCTCTGCTGTGCCAACTGCGCTTGGGCCAAATGTTCCTTCACGATGGGCATTACCTGTGCAATTCGATCTTGCATCAGGGCGACATGCTCAATCACACTCCTGTGGGGAGAACTCTCACTTTCCCAAGTTTCCTTGGCAATATCCAACAGCCCTCTTGGGTGTCTCCCATACAGTAACTCAAAGGGGGAGAATCCCGTAGAGGATTGGGGCACCTCCCTAATAGCAAACATCAAATAAGGAAGTAGACAGTCCCAATCCTTTCCATCTCTATCCACCACTTTCTTCAACATTTGTTTTAGGGTTTTGTTGAATCTTTCAACCAGCCCATCGGTTTGGGGGTGATACACAGACGTACGCAATTGCGTCACTTTGAACAATTTACACAGCTCTTTCATAACCCGGGACATAAAGGGTGTACCTTGGTCCGTAAGCAGTTCTTTACAAATACCCACCCGGCTAAAAACAAGAGATAGCTCTTTGGCTATGGTTTTGGCCGAGGTATTTCGGAGAGGGATCGCTTCTGGATAACGGGTGGCATAGTCCATTATAACTAATATGTACTGGTGCCCCCTAGCGGACTTGATTATAGGACCTACCAAATCCATTGCGATCCTCTCAAACGGGACCTCAATGATGGGTAGAGGGACCAGCGGGCTACGGAAATGTGGCATCGGGGCCGACCTCTGACACACAGGGCAGGAGGAACAATAATTTTCTATGTCCTTCATCACCCCAGGCCAATAGAATCTCTGTAATACCCTCTCTCGGGTTTTCTCTGTCCCCAGATGACCTCCAAGAATGTGCCCATGGGCCAACTCCAACACCAACTTCCTGTAAGGTTTGGGCACCACAAGCTGCTCAACGGTTTCTTCTGCCCTTTTTGCCACCCGATACAGTAGGTCCTTCTCTACGCTGAAGTATGGGTAAGTGCAGGTATTATCTGGGTTCACTAACTCGCCATCTATTTCCACTACGTTTTCCCGTGCCTTTATTAGGGCGGGGTCTTTTAACTGTTCTGTGGCAAAATTTTCCCTGTGAACCTCAAGATCAGAAAACTCCACAGACGGTAGGTTTTCGTCTGAGGAGGTGGGCTCCTCTCCAGTTTCTTGAGTCTCGCCTGCCAATACTGACAAGGGAAATTCTGGAGAGTCCTCACCACTCTCAGAGGAGTTCTGGCTATCATCTTCCTGGTACATAGGGGCACCAGTGGGGGGCTCAGGATCATCCCACAGTTCCCAGAACTTCGGAAAATCCCTTCCCACAATGGCATCATGCGGTAATTGAGATACTAACCCCACTGGATGAGAGAGGGTACCTTTGGGGGTCTTGAAACACACTGTAGTCACTGGATACTCTCGGGTGTCCCCATGCACACAAATAACAGCTACCTTGCTATTCCCAGAGACCTCTGTTTTAACTAATTCAGCCTTTATCAGGGTCACAAGGCTACCTGAATCCAGTAATACCACAACATTTCTACCATTAATACACATTTTGCATAAATGTTTCTCAGTTCCCCGAATGGCAGTGCATGCGACTGTCGCACACAGCGACTGACGTCTGTCCGTCAGAAAGTCACATTGCATGGGTTCCTCCACAACCGGGCAATTTGCTGCAATATGTCCCGCTTGCCGGCAGCGGTAGCAAACAATCCTTTTGGCTGCCTCTTGAGCCCCCGACTTCCCAGGCTGTTCTCGCCAAACCCTGGGCAGAGCTCCCACCCTCTCACTCTCTCCACCCTCACCCCTTGGAATCATCTTATCCGCCCCTGGGGATGGTCTGGTCTTAGGGTGGAAAGTCCGAGAGTCTCTGGAAGAGGCCGTCAGGTTCTCTGCAGCCAAGTATCTCTCTACACGATCCACAAGTTTACCGGCCGTTTCTGGGTCTCCATGGCTTACCCACTTTTGAATGGCGGTAGGAAGAGCTCTCAAGAAACGATCCATCACAACACGTTCCACAATCTCCGGTGCGGACAAAGTCTCTGGCTGTAGCCACTTCCTGCTCAGGTGAATGAGATCATACATTTGAGACCTGGGGGGTTTTCCAAGCTGGAAAGTCCAGTTATGCACACGCTGAGCCCGGACAGCCAGGGTGACACCCAGCCTTGCCAATATTTCAGCTTTTAGCATCACATAGTCTTTTGCTTGGTCAGGCTCTAGGTCATAGTAAGCTTTCTGCGATTCACCAGTTAACAGAGGAGCCAGCAGTCCAGCCCACTGATCCTTAGGCCACTTTTCCCTTTCAGCATTCCTTTCAAATGTGGTCAAAAACACCTCTGGATCAGCTTCTCCAGTCATTTTTGTCAATAAACGACTCACCCCAAATGACGCGGTATTAGTGGGACGGCTTTCCTCACTGGTCTGCGGACGTTGCTGCATTACTGCTTCCATCTGTTGTTGTAGTCTCTGCTCTTGCTTCTGCAACAGGTCTATGAAGCGGGCCTCAGATTGCTGCTGGGCTTGTTGCTGGGCTGCAAGGCTCCTTTGCAAACCTGCATTTGTCTGCTGTTGATTGGCATTTGCTAGAGCCAGCTGTTTCAGTATCTCCTCCATGCTGGCTTAAAAAAAACTGCCACTGGTTCTCCACCAACTGTGAGGGGGTTAGCTCGGCAGCGGGTGTGTGTGACCCCCTGGATGGGCTCCCCACACAAAAACAGGCCCAGCAGACGGAGGTTGTGGTTTTCAAGATCAAAAGGGTGCGGTTTATTTCTCTATTTACAGTGACAAAAACACAGCAAAGCAAAAAGAAACATAAACAAAATAAACCCTGGTCAGCTTGACCTCTGACTAAACATGCAGGTTTCCTAAACTAACAACTGGGATCAGCCTGGTGCTGTCCTAGTCCCTAAGTCCCTGGTTTAGTAAATGTCCAAACAAATAGCCACACAGGCTTTGTCTCACCGCACAGGGGTTCACTCTCCCTAGACAGTCCACACAGGTCTGGTTCCAGGCATGAGCAAACACCTAATGAAGCTGGGAGTTTTTATAGAGGCCTTAAACGAGCTGACAAGCTTCAGCTGGTCTCATCAACTCCCTGCCTGCACGACGCCCAGCACTCTCCCTAGAGGTATGAATCATCCATGAGCCCACTAGCCTCAGCTGGGCTTCATCAACTCCCTCCCTAGTTGTATAAGTCGGCATAAAGCCTGAATCTGGGAGAAATATATCTACCCCCCTGGATGCAACCAGGTGACTTTACCTTCCTGCTGTCACAATATATATGTGTATATATATATATATATATATATATATATATATATATATATATATATTATATGGACACATATTAATTTACATGGGTGTTACACTTGCATGTTTAATTTTAAGCACTGCATTTTTACATTTTATGTTGAACAAAATGGCATGGTTTCTTTATGTCTTTATTCAACATTACCAACTTTGAAACGAGAAATTTGAAAAATTACATTTAAGCACCTTTCCATTCTTGTTTTAAAACAAACAGGCTCATCTGATTGATACATATGAGGATAAGAAAATACCGGGGTATCTAAAATGTTGATGTGATAAGGCATGAAAGGTCAACAGAAAACCACTTTATGAATGTGAAGCTAAAATATTTTTTTTTTTTTTGCTTCAGTTGTTTTCCTGACAAATTCACATTTCTTATAAATCATGTAAGAAACTGACATAATATTGGTAAAATTGCAAAAATATTCAGCTACTTTCCAGTTCCTCTCCATCAACTTTCTGGCAGAATCTACAATTTATAAATCATAATCTCCAGGCGCATTTAATTTTTTTTCACTTTTTATTCTACAGCAAATAGTAATGGTTTACGGAATGGTACATGTTTAATTAAAATACATCTAAAGTGAAAATAGAAATGGTTATCAGTAGGCTTGTGCAATTCGTTTCGTAACGAATCGAAATTCGTCCGAATTTAGCAACTTTCGGACATTCGGAAGCATTCGAATTTCCGAACAAAGCAATTACGAATAAAACCAAATCCGAAATAAATTATACCGCAAAATAGCGAATGCCCGAATGTCTTCGGCATAATTCGTTATGAAAAAACTTACGAATGTACAAATCCATTGGAAACACAATAACACTCACTCTGCTCTGCTCTCTGCTTCTCCTTCACCGTGCTGAACTCCCTCTCAAAATGGTGTACAGGGGCGGAGGCTATAGCCGCATGTAAAAAACGAAAGTAAAATACGAGATTTCTAATCCATACGAAGCACAATAACACTCTGCTCTGCTCTCTGCTTCTCCCTCACCGTGCTGAACCCTCTCAAAATGGTGTACAGGGGCGGAGGCTATAGCCGCATGTAAAAAACGAAAGTAAAATACGAGATTTCGAATCGTTACAAATAACCGCTATGTATTTCGAAAAGTACAAATCCATTCGAAGCACATTAGGCATAATAGTCAGCGTCGTCGTGAGAGAGACACAGAAAATTACGAATCAACGAACCCAAAAAAAGTTACGAAAGTAGGAGTTGTGTCCAGAATCAACGAAAAACAACGTACTCTACCGAAAGTACGAATTATAAAGCAACAAAAAATTCAACGAAAAATGTCGCTTGCAAAAATACGAATGAGTCCGAACACGAAAAATCCCGTCTAGCAAAATTACGAATGATTACGAATCAACAGGACCGGAAAGAAACGAACCGAAACGGAACGAATTTTTCCGTTGTGCACAAGCCTAGTTATCAGCAACATACAAGTGGATAGTTGGATCCACCAATGCTTATAGCTCAAAATGAAATTCACAGACATAAATATTAGTACTGCCGCTGAAATTGTCAGAAATAATAAACCACTAAACCAGTGGTTTTCAACTCCTGTCCTCAGGATCCACTAACAGGCCACATTTTAAGTATTACCTTGGGGAGATGCAAACTAGAATACTGCAATCACTAAGCAGAAAATTATATCACCTGTGATGTATTTAATTTATCTTGCAAACCTGGCCTGTTAGTGGGTCCTGAGGACAGGAGTTGAGAACCACTGCACTAAACAGAAAGTCATGTACTGTAAATTGTGAAACAAGAAAACAGTCCAAAAATTATTCTTTTTTAATTGGCAACCTGTGACAATTTCAGATAATAATCATCCAAAAATGGCATTTTAAATGCTCGAAAACGTATTTTATTTATATGATGCTATTCCAGTATATGAATCGTGTGATTTAACTACCGATTCTGAAAACGGCAAACATCTTGTTACAATATGGTAATAAACTCTATCAGAAAGTTTGCAAAACTTAGACAAGATGGTAATGGGTAAAAAGGCCTATTTCTGAGGAGATTGTTTCATAAGGCTTTAATTGTCCATAGGCCTTGCATTTTACACTTTGATAAATTATAACTTGAATATCATATAGTTGGGGTAAAAAATGAAATTGTTTAAAGGCATGTTAGCACAAAAAATTCATATAGTGATTGGCATCTACGTAAATGGGCCTTATCTATCAGATTTAAGGCTAGTGTCAATAGGCTTTTGTTTGTTTTATAAACTCCTTCTCTCCCCCAATGCAAGTCTAAATGAATACAAAAGCAGCTGAAACCAGTCAAGTGCAGGTCAACTGCATCTGCAATGAATTCAGAATTTTAGACGCGTCTCACACCATGCTAAAACCATGCTAAATTTGCCCATTGAAGCCAACACAAGCCCTTTATTTTCACAATGGTTGGTCAAATCTGGTGCTAGCCAATTACTGCACAGCTTCACAATTTCTCCTTTCCTTCCCCGTCTTAATGGTGGGGTTACTCCCATGATGTGCTCCTCTATGCCAGAGAATTCATCAGTATAGGAAGTTAGATTTTCAGGACAGTTTGTTTTAGGGAAGGTGGGTGTGAGGGTCAGTCATGTGCACCAACAGACAATGCAGATGTAGCGACCTCACCTCTGCCTCCCTCTTCTCTTCTCGGTCAATGGCTCTCGTCTAGGGGACCAGGGAGGAGAGTGTGTCGCACCACCAGCTTGTATCCTCTTGTGTGCAGAGGTGTAAGCTATAACCTTTTACCTTCGGGCCTGTGTCCGTGTCCAGAGCCAAAACTTCCCTTGAGGATGATTCCCACCCTCCACGCAGGTGGAGGTAGGACCCTTTAACTCCCAGAAAGTCAAGTTCCACACCACTGAAAGTCCAACACTTATTTATTTTTCAGAGCAATAAATAGTCATTTGAAAGCGACTGGTTAGACATAGAACAGTTCAGAACACAGTTGGGAGGAGGTCCAGGCACAAACTTGAACTTGGGTTTTCTCCTGTTCCGTTATAGCGCGAACAGGCTTGGCGCACAGTCGCTGCCACCGACCGCGAGGGGGTCTCTGCCACAGACCAGATGAATAAGGCCTCTGCCAAAGACCTGGTTGTTGGGTCTCTGCCACCGACCTGATTCACGATGGGTCCCTGCCACAGACCATGAGAACGTGGACTACCTTCTATGAGCAATGGCCCCTGTCAGAGAGAGGACATCCATTCGGACAGTTACCAGAGGCCCCGCCGTCACCAGCAACTGCTGCACTGGGTCTTCAGAAGGGTCACCTCCCTGGCCTCCTCATCCCAGATTCGGGTGTCCACACCAGAGGACACCCTAGGAGCCCGAAGGTACTGGCCCCAGGCCTCCAGAGAGTACCTCACCCCAGACCAAAGGTGTCTGGGGTGGAACCGCAACTCCGTCCCCGGGCCCAGGGCACCCAGAGACCACCATCACGCACCCCCAGGCTGAAGGTGCCTGGAAGTGGACCTTGTGCGGAAGATTTCTGCCCCTTTATACCCTCTCCCAGCATGCACAGTGGGTTCCCCGCCCCGCTGTACTACTGCCGCGAGAGGACACAAAGGGCACAGCCCTCCAATGGTGGTTCAACCCCAGCCTATGGCAACAGCGCCACCTATAGGCCGCAGGGAACCGAACACCATTGATATCCTCCACTGGCATAAATTGGTCCAGGAATCCTAACAATTGGTGCACCTGAGCCTGGTATCACTCAGATGCATCCCCTAAATATGACAACCCGCTACAAAGATAAGTTGGTTTTGGCATTTGTGTGGATTATCATGTTCAGATTTTCAAAGTAAAAACTTTAGCAGAGTATCTCAGAGGGAGATTGGAAAAGTCCTGTTTGGGGTTTACACATCTCCCAGGCTCTTTTCATACACATTTAGAGATCTCTGATCCACTCCTCTCCCCTGGGTCAATTTACACTCACTTGGAACCTGCAGTCGGTGCTCTCAAACCAGAATAACAGACAAGTCGCATCTGGGCAAGCTAAAAGGTTGGTGTAAGCTGCAAAACTGCATCATTGGACACTAACAAGCACTAGTCAGCCTGACAATTCAGGATTCATGTTCGCATAGTTAGTGTCGGGACACGGCTAAGACTTTGTTTTTTTACGTTTTTGCCCTGTTACTTTGTGGAACACTGTACAGCACCTGTAAATAGACCTGTAGATAGCATGAATAAACGCATCCCTGTTTGTCACTACCTCACTGGACTGGTATATGTTCCTGAAAGTGTTCTCATCCCAGGAAGCTTTGTACCTGCTAAAAAAAAGGTAAATGTCTTCTAGTATTTTTATTTTCTATAGCTAGTTGTACAGGAAAACAAGGGCCCTAATACTGTAATAGAATTTATGTCTCTATAAAGTTCAGATCCTTTTATAGATTTTAAAGGGGTTGTAAAGCTTCCCGTTTTTTCACCTTTATGCATTAAGGTGAAAAAACATTCAATGCTTACAAGCCCCCCAGCCCCCCCCGTTTACTTACCTGAGCCCTCCAAAGTCCCGCGTTGTGAACCCAATGGCTTCTCGGCCCGGTCTTCTCGGCTGTTCTCGGCTCTTCATTGGATAGATTGATAGCAGCGCAGCCATTGGCTCGCGCTGCTGTCAATCAACTCCAATGACGCGAGGGTCGGGGGACGGGGCCGAGTCCGGTAGTTGGCGGCTATGGACGCCGAATACAGGACTCGGGAGCGCGCCCGCAAGTTAACCCCCTTGGGAGAGCGCTTCCCAGGGGGGTTACCAGAAGCGGGGAGGAGCCGAGACAGCCGCCGAGGGACCCCAGAAGACGAGGATCGGGACCACTCTCCACAGTGGAGGTAAGTATGACATGTTTGTTATATATAAAAAAAAAACAAAAAAAAATACCTTTAAGAACACGCATCAATCAATCATTAGCATTCTTTAATATGAAAAAATCTAAATCTTGTTTAGATTATGATATACTGTACATATGAAGCTGATCTTGTAGTCAAATACTTATCTCAAATTTCTCAGCTTCTGTGAACACTAAGGAATTTATTTATAATACAAGCATTGTACTAGTTGTCTAGCTGTTCCTAACAATGGACACTTTTTGGGCAGGATCTTTACTGTGCAAGAACAGACAGTGAAAAAAAAAAAAAAAACTTTATGCACATCTGCATATTATTAATTTATAGACTGAGCAAACAGGAAAGGAGAAAATGTAACTTATAACCCTTTTTTTCCTTAATCAGGTTCTGGTATGGTGGTATATAAGCAGTTTTGTTTATGAAGTTCCTGCTCCAAATGTAACACTTTGAAAATAATAGAGATTGCACACATAATTAGAACTGTATCTTCTATGAGACTGGCCATTAGTGATGAGTGAAACAATCTACAAACCTCGGACATGGTGTCTGAACCCCATTAAAGTCAAAAGCAGTTGAATCTTTAGTTTAGTTTTTTTCTGTCCTTTCCCAGGCCAATTTGCGAGCATTTTGGGGAACGAGGTGCATGGGTAGCTGGGCACTACCATGGGGGGGGGGGGGGGGGGGCATGTAAAATGGAGAAAAAAGTTAAAAGATACTATTTGGCGGTGGGCTGGATTTTAATAAGGGAACATGCTTGGGGATGCCTTAAAATTGTATGTGTAATGGCGCACCTGTAGAAGTACCCCCAACAAAAGTGACATTTGAAAAAAAATCATATATTAACCACTTTTCGATAGGCTTGCGCTGATATACGTTGGCAGAATGGCTCTTCTGCGCAAACTGACATACCTGTCCGTCAGTCCATAAAAAGCAGGATAGTGGGCGCGTGCGCACGTGCGTGGCGAGGAGAGGCAGAACAGTGAACTGCCTATGTAAACAAGGCATTTCCCCTTTCTGCCTAGTGACATAACAGGGATCTACTGCTCCCAGTGATCTGGAGCAGTGATCTCTGTCATGTTTCAGTAAGCCCATCCCCCCTACAGTTAGAACATGCTGAGGGAACACACTTAACCCCTTGATCCCCCTAGTATTAACCCCTTCCCTGCCAGTGTCATTTTTACATTGATCAGTGCATTTTTCTAGCACTGATCAATTAAATATTGTCATTGGTCCCCAAAAAAAATTTAATTTGTGGTCAGATTTGTCCGCTGCAATGTCGCAGTCCCACTAAAAGTGGCAGATCGCTGCCATTACCAGTAAAAACAATAAAAAAAGTCCCTAAATCGATCCCGTAGTTTGTAGACGCAATAACGTTTGCGCAAACCAATCAATATGCACCTATTTTTTGTAAATTTGTGTAATTTTTTGGGGATATGTATTATAGCAGAAAGTAAAAAAAAATTTTTTTTAAATTGTCGCTCTTTTTTTGTTTATAGCGCAAACAAATAAAAAACGCAGGAGATGAACTTTAAGATCCTATCGCAATGGTACCGTACCCCAGCCGTATTAAGCAGATGTTACTTAGATATATCAGATAAGTGCTGGCGGTGCGGGGGAAATGGAGGGACGTTAATACACATCTTCTGGTCTTGTCCCAGAATACAGAGTTTCTGGAAGGAGGTTCGAGAAATTGCGCAAAAGTTTAGAGAGGAGGAGCTGCCGGAGGATCTGACTTTCTTCCTGTTACAGGACTCGGACACTGTGGTGAAACAGTATAGAAGATCGACCCTCTGTCACCTCCTGAATGCGGCAAGAGCCTGTATTCCAGCAATGTGGAAGCAGACCCAGCCACCCTCAGTAGGGATGTGGCTTAAGCGAGTAGAAGACTTGAATATGATGGAGGACCTGGTCTGGACCTCCCGGCAGAAACGGGGAGTTTATCTTGAAACATGGTCAGAATGGAATCTTTTTAAATACTCAGGAGGGGAAAACCCTAATAGACCATAACTGAATGGCTGTCGGGGGACTGGGGGGACGCAGAGGAGAGAGAGTGGGAGCTTTAACCCCCCTTACGGGTTTTTTTTTCTTTCTTCGTTATTTATTTATTTTTTCTTCTTTGGGGGGGGGGACACAAATGACTTAAAGGTTTATGAGTAATATGAGTAAGGCCCGGGCGAGAGGTGAGGACTAGGGATGAGCTTCGTGTTCGAGTCGAACATACGTTCGACTCGAACATCGGCTGTTCGATCGTTCGACGAAGATCGAACGATTTGGGCCGTTCGCGCCAAATTCGAGTGACGCGAACGGCCCACAATGCACTACGCCATCGCAGTGTCATCCAGGCGCTGTGATTGGCCAAGCATGCACTGTGACCCCGCATGCTTGGCCAATCACAGCGCCGGCAGCGAGGAGAGCAATGATTGGCCACAGGCAGGATGCCTGTGGCCAATTATTGCTGAGGGGGTTTAGTACACGCCCCACACTATAAAAGGCCGCCAGCACGGCGGCCTAGTGTAGTGTGTTCCGGAGCAGGGATAGAGCAGCATAGGCAGGGACAGTGACTTTTATTTCTTTCTTGCTTAACCTGGATTCCTTTAGTTTAGGGAAAGAGAAGGATAGGTAGGGAGAGTGTCAGTGTGTTTTGTGCTTGTGCTATATTGTGCTTAAAAAAAACATTTTTTCTAGGGACAGAAAACTGTAGGTAGGGAGAGTGTGTCAGTTTCTTTCACTGTCAAAGTCCTTGTTTCCAGGGACCTGGAAGGACAGTGAGTGAATTCTCCTTGTGCTATATTGTGCTTAAAAAAAACATTTTTTCTAGGGACAGAAAACTGTAGGTAGGGAGAGTGTGTCAGTTTCTTTCACTGTCAAAGTCCTTGTTTCCAGGGACCTGGAAGGACAGTGAGGTAATTCTCCTTGTGCTAAATTGTGCTTAAAAAAAACATTTTTTCTAGGGACAGAAAACTGTAGGTAGGGAGAGTGTGTCAGTTTCTTTCACTGTCAAAGTCCTTGTTTCCAGGGACCTGGAAGGACAGTGAGGTAATTCTCCTTGTGCTAAATTGTGCTTAAAAAAAAACATTTTTTCTAGGGACAGAAAACTGTAGGTAGGGAGAGTGTGTCAGTTTCTTTCACTGTCAAAGTCCTTGTTTCCAGGGACCTGGAAGGACAGTGAGGTAAGTCTCCTTGTGCTAAATTGTGCTTAAAAAAAAACATTTTTTCTAGGGACAGAAAACTGTAGGTAGGGAGAGTGTGTCAGTTTCTTTCACTGTCAAAGTCCTTGTTTCCAGGGACCTGGAAGGACAGTGAGGTAATTCTCCTTGTGCTAAATTGTGCTTAAAAAAAACATTTTTTCTAGGGACAGAAAACTGTAGGTAGGGAGAGTGTGTCAGTTTCTTTCACTGTCAAAGTCCTTGTTTCCAGGGACCTGGAAGGACAGTGAGGTAATTCTCCTTGTGCTAAATTGTGCTTAAAAAAAAACATTTTTTCTAGGGACAGAAAACTGTAGGTAGGGAGAGTGTGTCAGTTTCTTTCACTGTCAAAGTCCTTGTTTCCAGGGACCTGGAAGGACAGTGAGGTAATTCTCCTTGTGCTAAATTGTGCTTAAAAAAAACATTTTTTCTAGGGACAGAAAACTGTAGGTAGGGAGAGTGTGTCAGTTTCTTTCACTGTCAAAGTCCTTGTTTCCAGGGACCTGGAAGGACAGTGAGGTAATTCTCCTTGTGCTAAATTGTGCTTAAAAAAAAACATTTTTTCTAGGGACAGAAAACTGTAGGTAGGGAGAGTGTGTCAGTTTCTTTCACTGTCAAAGTCCTTGTTTCCAGGGACCTGGAAGGACAGTGAGGTAATTCTCCTTGTGCTAAATTGTGCTTAAAAAAAACATTTTTTCTAGGGACAGAAAACTGTAGGTAGGGAGAGTGTGTCAGTTTCTTTCACTGCCAAAGTCCTTGTTTCCAGGGACCTGGAAGGACAGTGAGGTAATTCTCCTTGTGCTAAATTGTGCTTAAAAAAAACATTTTTTCTAGGGACAGAAAACTGTAGGTAGGGAGAGTGTGTCAGTTTCTTTCACTGTCAAAGTCCTTGTTTCCAGGGACCTGGAAGGACAGTGAGGTAATTCTCCTTGTGCTAAATTGTGCTTAAAAAAAACATTTTTTCTAGGGACAGAAAACTGTAGGTAGGGAGAGTGTGTCAGTTTCTTTCACTGTCAAAGTCCTTGTTTCCAGGGACCTGGAAGGACAGTGAGGTAATTCTCCTTGTGCTAAATTGTGCTTAAAAAAAAACATTTTTTCTAGGGACAGAAAACTGTAGGTAGGGAGAGTGTGTCAGTTTCTTTCACTGTCAAAGTCCTTGTTTCCAGGGACCTGGAAGGACAGTGAGGTAATTCTCCTTGTGCTAAATTGTGCTTAAAAAAAACATTTTTTCTAGGGACAGAAAACTGTAGGTAGGGAGAGTGTGTCAGTTTCTTTCACTGTCAAAGTCCTTGTTTCCAGGGACCTGGAAGGACAGTGAGGTAATTCTCCTTGTGCTAAATTGTGCTTAAAAAAAAACATTTTTTCTAGGGACAGAAAACTGTAGGTAGGGAGAGTGTGTCAGTTTCTTTCACTGTCAAAGTCCTTGTTTCCAGGGACCTGGAAGGACAGTGAGGTAATTCTCCTTGTGCTAAATTGTGCTTAAAAAAAAACATTTTTTCTAGGGACAGAAAACTGTAGGTAGGGAGAGTGTGTCAGTTTCTTTCACTGTCAAAGTCCTTGTTTCCAGGGACCTGGAAGGACAGTGAGGTAATTCTCCTTGTGCTAAATTGTGCTTAAAAAAACATTTTTTCTAGGGACAGAAAACTGTAGGTAGGGAGAGTGTGTCAGTTTCTTTCACTGTCAAAGCCCTTGTTTCCAGGGACCTGGAAGGACAGTGAGGTAATTCTCCTTGTGCTAAATTGTGCTTAAAAAAAACATTTTTTCTAGGGACAGAAAACTGTAGGTAGGGAGAGTGTGTCAGTTTATTTCACTGTCAAAGTCCTTGTTTCCAGGGACCTGGAAGGACAGTGAGGTAATTCTCCTTGTGCTAAATTGTGCTTAAAAAAAAACATTTTTTCTAGGGACAGAAAACTGTAGGTAGGGAGAGTGTGTCAGTTTCTTTCACTGTCAAAGTCCTTGTTTCCAGGGACCTGGAAGGACAGTGAGGTAATTCTCCTTGTGCTAAATTGTGCTTAAAAAAAACATTTTTTCTAGGGACAGAAAACTGTAGGTAGGGAGAGTGTGTCAGTTTCTTTCACTGTCAAAGTCCTTGTTTCCAGGGACCTGGAAGGACAGTGAGGTAATTCTCCTTGTGCTAAATTGTGCTTAAAAAAAACATTTTTTCTAGGGACAGAAAACTGTAGGTAGGGAGAGTGTGTCAGTTTCTTTCACTGTCAAAGCCCTTGTTTCCAGGGACCTGGAAGGACAGTGAGGTAATTCTCCTTGTGCTAAATTGTGCTTAAAAAAAACATTTTTTCTAGGGACAGAAAACTGTAGGTAGGGAGAGTGTGTCAGTTTCTTTCACTGTCAAAGTCCTTGTTTCCAGGGACCTGGAAGGACAGTGAGGTAATTCTCCTTGTGCTAAATTGTGCTTAAAAAAAACATTTTTTCTAGGGACAGAAAACTGTAGGTAGGGAGAGTGTGTCAGTTTCTTTCACTGTCAAAGTCCTTGTTTCAAGGGACAGAGAAGGACACCTGAAGGTAGCCCTTATTGCTTTTTTCCCATCTCCCTGCAGGCCATCTATTAGAATGTCTGGAAGGCAAACAAGGAGAGGCAGACAGTCAGGAGGCAATAAAAGAGGGCAAGCAGGCTCTGTGTCTGGGGGCAACAGTGCTGGTCGTGGACGCGGTGCATTGTCATCAGCACATGGCCATGGGACACGCTTGTCCTTCTTTTCGGCAGCTGGACATGTTGAGCCACATCATGCCGAAGACTTGGTAGAGTGGATGACCAAGCCCTCCTCCTCCTCCTCATCCTCTCTCACCCAGGCTCAGGGTACTGGAAAAGCAGCTGCCAAAGCGTCCTCTTCCCTGGTATCAATGTCAGACTCATCATCAGTCACTCCTTCCCTAGACCCACCATGTCCTCCTCCTGAGGAGTCCCCCGAACTGTTTCAGCACAGTGTTGGGTACATGCTCCAGGAGGATGCCCAGCGTTTCGAAGGGTCTGATGATGAAACCCAGCTAGAGGAAGGCAGTAGCGTGAGAGCAGACAGAGGGGATGCTCAAGAAGGACACCAATCTGGCAGTCATGTTCCAGCAGCTGCAGCATACTGCCAGATTGCCTCCAGTGATGAGGAGGGAGGTGATGATGAGGTCACTGACTCCACGTGGGTGCCTAATAGGAGAGAGGAGGAGGAGGAGGATGAGGAGGAGGCACATCTCCAACGAGGCAGGATGCCCTTTGGTGGCCAGCGTAAGGGCAGTACACCGACGGAATCACACCGCAGAGCTCCGCCTGTGCAGGGCGCTGCCTCTGCCCGTCATTCAAAAAGTTCTTTGGTGTGGGCCTTTTTTGAGGCTAGTGCATCAGATCGCACAGCTGCTGTTTGCAACATATGTCTCAAGCGTATATCGCGTGGCCAAAACATCAGCCGCTTGGGTACCACATGCCTGACCAGACATATGTTGACCTGCCATGCAGCTCGTTGGCAAGCCTACCTCAAAGACCCACACCAAAGAACAAAGCGGACCTCTCCTTGCACCGCATCAGCTGGGATCTCCAACCCCACTATAACTTCAGTCCTCTCTGAAACATGCACTGAGAGGAATGAAGGTGTAGAATTAGGTGTGTCACAGCCAAGTACTTGCGGCCACTCTGCTAGCAGTACACCAACGTCCGATTCTAGCAGGCAAATTTCCCTGCCCCAGCTGCTGGACCGTCGAAAGAAGTTCACTCCCAGCCATCCACATGCCCAGCGGTTGAATGCTAGCTTGGCTAAATTGCTAGCGCTTCAACTGCTGCCTTTTCAGTTGGTAGACTCGGCCCCCTTCCGTGAGTTTGTGCAATGTGCGGTTCCTCAGTGGCAGGTTCCCAAACGCCACTTTTTCTCACGGAAGGCTATTCCGGCTCTCTACCGGCATGTGGAAGGCAATGTCTTGGCCTCGCTGGACAGGGCGGTCAGCGGTAAGGTGCATATTACCGCTGACTCATGGTCCAGCAGGCATGGACAGGGACGTTACCTTTCTTTCACGGCCCATTGGGTCACTCTTTTGGCAGCTGGGAAGGATGCAGGACAAGGTGCAGTAGTGTTGGAGGTTGTTCCACCGCCACGCCTCCAAAATGCTACTACTGGTTGTGACACACCTCTCTCCTCCACCCCCTCCTCTTCTTCTTCCTCCATGGCCTCTTCCTGTGGTTTGTCCTATGAACCAGCGGTGCTCCGTAGCCGTTCACGGGGCTACGCAAGTACGCAGGCAAAAAGATGCCATGCCGTGCTTGCGCTGGTGTGTTTGGGGGACAGAAGCCACACTGGGGCAGAGGTCCTGTCTGCTCTGCAGGGCCAGGCCGAGAGGTGGTTGACGCCACGCCAGCTTAAGCCAGGAATGGTGGTTTGCGACAATGGCACCAACCTCCTCTCCGCCCTCCGACAGGGACAACTGACCCATGTGCCCTGTGTGGCTCACGTCCTTAACCTGGTGGTGCAGCGGTTCTTGGGCAGGTACCCGGGCTTACAGGATGTCCTGAGGCAGGCCAGGAAAGTCTGTGTGCATTTCCGCAGATCTTATAATGCCAGTGCTCGCCTGGCTGAGCTGCAAAAGGAGTTGAACCTGCCCAAGAACCGCCTTATATGTGACATGCCCACCAGGTGGAACTCAACGTTGGCCATGCTGCAGCGGCTGCACACGCAGCAGAGGGCCATCAATGAGTACCTGTGCGACTACGGCACCAGGACAGGGTCAGGGGAGCTTGGTTTTTTTTCTCCACGCCAGTGGGGCATGATCAGGGATGCATGCACTGTCCTGGCACCATTTGAGGAGGCCACGAGGATGGTGAGCAGTGACAGTGCATGCATCAGTGACACTGTACCTCTTGTCCACCTGTTGGAGCACACGCTGCGTGGAATAATGGACAGGGCACTTGAGGCAGAACAGAGGCAGGAAGAGGAGGACTTCCTTGCCTCTCAAGGCCCCCTTTACCCAGACAGTGTTCCTTCTGTCCCACCCATCGCACAGGAAGAGGAGGAGGAGGAGGAGGAGGAGGAGGAGGAGGATTGTGTCAGCATGGAGGTGGAGGCTGGCACTCAGCATCATCAGCAGCAGTCTTTTAGGGATGATTTACAGTCCCAAGAAACCAGTGGACTTGTACGTGGCTGGGAGGAGGTGGCTGCGGATCATGTCGTCCTTAGTGACCCAGAGGACTCCGGAGCGAATGCCTCAGCAAACCTACGCTGCATGGCCTCCCTGATCCTGCAAAGTCTGCGGAAGGATCCTCGTATTCTTCGGATCAAGGAGAGGGACCATTACTGGCTGGCCACTCTCCTTGATCCACGGTACAAGGGTAAGGTTGCGGACCTTATGTTACCGTCGCAGAGGGAGCAGAGGATGAGACAACTTCGGGAGGCCTTGCAGAAAGGTCTGTGCAACGCGTTCCCAGAGACTGGGAGGTTACAAACTCCTGGTCCTGGACAACGAGTTGCTGAGGCTTCGGCCAGTCAAAGAAGGAGCGGTGGGGAAGGTGGCCGTCTGACCGATGCGTTCAGACAATTCTTTAGTCCGCAGCCCCAAAGTATGATCGGTTCCAGCAACCATCGCCAGCGTCTGATAAACATGGTGCAGGAATATCTAGGGGCAAGGTCAGACTTGGACACCTTCCCCACCGAAAATCCTCTGGCTTACTGGGTCTTGAGGATGGATCACTGGCCAGAGCTTGCACAGTATGCAATTGAGCTACTGGCCTGTCCTGCATCCAGCGTTCTTTCGGAACGCACATTCAGTGCTGCTGGAGGATTTGTCACGGATCACAGGGTGCGCCTGTCCACCGACTCGGTTGATCGACTGACTTTCATCAAGATGAACCAGTCTTGGATCACCACCAGCTACCACACACCTGATGCTGATATAACAGACTAATTGATTTTAACATGTCACATCCCTTCAAGACTGATGCTGATGCTGAGTGCCTGTGCTGTTATGTTGACTGGCTATCCTCCTCCTCCGAGTCCTCAATGATACGATTGATGATGATAGCTTGGAAGATCATTTTTGTTTATGGGTGCCGCCACCAGTGGCTAAGGCCCAATTTTTCAGCCCCTGTTTTACAGGGGCGTGTAATTACAATTTTTTTAGCAATAATTTGCCATAGGGCTCATTGCTGTGCTCCAAGTACAGTATCTGTGAGGGGTTGGAGTGTTGTGGCACCAGTGCCTAAGGCCCAATTTTTCAGCCCCTGTTTAACAGGGGCGTGTCATTACAATTTTTGAAGCAATACTTTGCAACAGGGCTCATTGCTGTGCTCCAAGTACAGTATCTGTGAGGGGTTGTAGTGTTGTGCCACCAGTGCCTAAGGCCCAATTTTTCAGCCCCTGTTCAACAGGGGCATGCAATTACAATTCTTGATCTAATAATTCACAGCAGGGTCCATTGCTGCACCCACCAAGAGTAACTCTGAGGGCTTACAGTCTTGTGGCAACGCCACCACCACCACCACCACGAAAGGCCCAATTTTTCAGCCCCTGTTCAAAAGGGGCATGTAATTACAATTCTTGATCTAATAATTCACAGCAGGGCCCATTGCTGCACCCACCAAGAGTAACTGTGAGGGCTTACAGTGTTGTGGCACCAGCACCACCATCAAAGCCCCAATTTTTACTACCACTGTTCAACAATTATATGTAATTAAAATTCCTGATATAATAGTTGACAGCAGGGCGTTCCAGCACCAACCAAGAGTAACTGAGTGCTTACAGTGTTGTGCCAACACCAACAACTAAGGGGCCTATTTCTGCAGAGTATATACGGCAGGTCCCTACTTTCAAACATCCAACTTACAAACGACTCCTACTTGCAAACGAAAGAAGATAACAGGAAGTGAGAGGAAATCTACCCCTAGAAAGGAAAATTCTCTCCTGTAAGAATAAATATGGGAGAAAGGGGTCTCATCTGTACTGATGCTTTATCAGCAATCCTTGTTTCAAGAAAAACACCACATTTCAAAAACAGTTGTCATTGGGACGGAAAGTGAGGTGAAATGTTCGGAACAGGGGCACAGACAGCAAAACAAATGTTACAGGGGTGATAACCCTTACCTATGTTTCCCAAAAAGTTTAAAAATAGATTTTTGGGCTGGAGCTACACTTCAACAATGTACCTGTTCAAAATTACAAACAGATTCTACATAAGAACAAACCTACAGTCCCTGTCTTGTATGCACCGCCTGTATACGGCTGTTCAGAGTATATAGGGCCTTTTTTATTTTATGTGCGGGGTTCCCCTTAATATCCATACAAGACCCAAAGGGGCTGGTAATGGGCTGGGGTAGGGGGGGGGGTCATGGGGTAGCTATGCCATTTTTCTTAAAGAATTTCATCCATATTACCGGGACCAGACATTACATTAAAGCCGCAAGCAGTTTTAAATGGCTTTTTTTTCCTTTAGAAGTGTCATTTTGTGCAGGGACAGTTCTAAACACGGGAAACACGTGGCACTTCACAGGCATACTTTAGACACCCCCCAGGTACGATATTTAACCACTTAACGACCGCCCACCGCCGATTTACGTCGGCAGAATGGCACGGACAGGCAGAATCACGTAGATCTACGTGACTGCCTTTGTACAGTTGGGGGGTCCATCCGGACCCCCCTTCTGTGCCGTGAGCGGTCGTTACTTCACCGGGAGCGATCCCAGATGAGGGGGCGGCCTTTCGATTCCGGCCCCCCCCTCGCGATCGCTCCCGGCGAATGGAAATGCCTCCTCTGTCTGTTTCAGACAGAGGAGGCAGGAGGAAGTGATGTCATCTCCTGTGCGGCGCTCACATATACCGAGCGCCGTACAAGAGAAGACATCAGGTCAGTGAGCACAACACTACACTGACACCAGGACACATAGGAACACTAATCGCCCCCCCCAGGACCCCCAGACCCCCCCAGATCACCCCCCAGATCACCCCCCAGCCCCCAGTCACAGTGTCACTGATTGCAGTGACCATTTATTTAGTGATCACTGCAATCAGTGACATTTGTGACTGTGAAAGTGTCACTAAAGTTTAGTTTTAGGTCCAGTGTAGCCCCCAAACCCCCCCTAATAAAGGTTTAACCCCCTGATCACCCCCCAGATAACCCTTTCACCCCCTATCACCGCTGTCGCTATGCGATCATTTTTCTGATGGCTGTCTTAGCATCAGTGATGGCGATCGGTAGCCAGTAATTTTTTTTAGGTTCGCCGCAGGTTTTTATAGCGTCGGGTACCCCAATATATTATCTAATAAAGGTTCAACCCCCTTGATCGCCCCCCAGGTAACCCTTTCACCCCCTATCACCGCTGTCGCTAATCGATCGTTTTTCTGATGCTGTCTTAGCATCAGTGATGGCGATCGGTAGCCAGTAATTTTTTTTAGGTTCGCCGCAGGTTTTTATAGCGTCAGGTACCCCAATATATTATCTAATAAAGGTTAAACCCCCTTGATCGCCCCCCAGGTAACCCTTTCACCCCCTATCACCGCTGTCGCTATGCGATCATTTTTCTGATGGCTGTCTTAGCATCAGTGATGGCGATCGGTAGCCAGTAATTTTTTTTAGGTTCGCCGCAGGTTTTTATAGCGTCGGGTACCCCAATATATTATCTAATAAAGGTTTAACCCCCTTGATCGCCCCCCCAGGTAACCCTTTCACCCCCTATCACCACTGTCACTAAGCGATCGTTTTTCTGATCGCTGTCTTCGTGTCGGTGATGCCAATCGGTAGCCAGTCATTTTTTTTAGGTTCGCCGCAGGTTTTTATAGCGTCAGGTACCCCCAAATATGATCTAATAAAGGTTTTAACCCCCTAATTGCCCCTAGTTAACCCTTTCACCAGTGATCACCATATAAGTGTTACGGGTGACGCTGGTTAGTTAGTTTGCTTTTTATAGTGTCAGGGCACCCGCCGTATATAACCCAATAAAGGTTTAACCCCCTGATCGCCCGGTGGGTGATATCAATTAGGTTTTAGCGTCAGAGAGGGTCTGCGTCACACCCCAGGCAGCGTCAGGTTAGTGCCAGTAACGCTAACACCCACGCGTGAAGCATACACCCCCCTTAGTGGTATAGTATCTGAACAGATCAATATCTGATCTGATCAGATCTATACTAGCGTCCCCAGCAGTTTAGGGTTCCCAAAAACGCAGTGTTAGCGGGATCAGCCCAGATACCTGCTAGCACCTGCGTTTTGCCCCTCCGTCCAGCCCAGGCCACCCAAGTGCAGTATCGATCGATCACTGTCACTTACAAAACACAACACACATAACTGCAGCGTTCGCAGAGACAGGCCTGATCCCTGCGACTCCAGTGCTGTAGGAGGTGATTTCACCACCACAGTTAAAAAAAAAAAAGCATATATGCCGAAGCATGGGGGCAGCAGGGGCAGCAGGGCGGAGGAGCAATTTTGCTCCTAATGCCGCATACATACGGTCGAAATTCCGACGGAGGCTTGCCCGTGGAAACGTTTGACCATGTGTGTGCGGCATAACTTTTTTGCGGGAGGATGCCCCCATGCTTCGGCATATATAAATGGTGCATGTATGCCCATCATTGGAAGTGGGTGGATGAAGGGCGGTATTCTAATGGTGGGCATACCCACCAATCAATCTCTTTTTTCGTTCAGCCAACAGGCTGCATGAAAAAAAAAGATTACAATACATGTCCAACAAGGACCAGCAACGTACTGGTATGTTGCTGGACTTTGAATGGTTATACCAGATTGATGCCTGCGGGTTTAGGCATCATCTTGGTATCATTCTTTTCAGCCAGCGGCCGGCTTTCATGTAAAAGCAATCACAGCGGCTAATTAGCCTCTGGACTGCTTTTACAAGCAGTGGGAGGGAATGTCCCCCCCCGGATATAAAAAGCGCCATTGGGAAATTGGGAAAGCATTTTATCACACCGATCTTGGTGTGGTCAGATGCTTTGAGGGCAGAGGAAAGATCTAGGGTCTAGAAGACCCCAGTTTTTTCAAAAAAAGAGTACCTGTCACTACCTATTGCTATCATAGGGGATATTTACATTCCCTGAGATAACAATAAAAATTATAAAAAAAAAAATATATGTAAGGAACAATTTAAAAATAAAATAAAAAAGCAAAATTAATAATAAAAAAAAAAAAAAAAAAAAAAAAAAGCACCCCTGTCCTGCCCTGCTCTTGCCCAATGGCGATCGCAAGCGTCGGTCTGGCGTCATATGTAAACAGCAATTGCACCATGCATGTGAGGTATCACCGCGAAGGTCAGATCGAGGGCAGTCATTTTAGCAGTAGACCTCCTCTGTAAATCTAACGGGGTAATCTGTAAAGGCTTTTAAAGGCTTTTAAAAATGTATGTAGTTTGTCGCCAATGCGCGTTTGTGCGAAATTTTAAAGCATGTCGTGTTTGGTATCTATGTACTCGGCCTAAGATCATCTTTATTATTTCATCAAACATTTGGGCAATATAGTGTGTTTTAGTGCATTAAAATTAAAAAAAGTGTATTTTTTCCCCAAAAAATGCGTTTGAAAAATCGCTGCGCAAATACTGTGTAGAAAAAAAAAATGCAACACCCACCATTTTAATCTGTAGGGCCTTTGCTTTAAAAATATATATAATGTTTGGGGGTTCAACATAATTGCAAAAAAAAAATATGTTTTCATGTAAACAAAAAGTGTCAAAAAGGGCTTTGTCTGCAAGTGGTTAGAAGAGTGGATGTAAGCTT
This sequence comes from Rana muscosa, assembly GCA_029206835.1. NCBI lineage: Eukaryota > Metazoa > Chordata > Amphibia > Anura > Ranidae > Rana > Rana muscosa. The sequence continues at coordinate 790,746,841 of CM055116.1, read as the reverse complement.
CCTAATGTTGTGTATAAAATGCCAGAACAGTTCAAAACCCCCCCAAATGACCCCATTTTGGAAAGTAGACACCCCAAGCTATATACTGAGAGGCATGTCGAGTCCATGGAATATTTTATATGTTGACACAAGTTGCGGAAAAAAGACAATTTTTTTTTTTAATTTTTTTTTTGCACAAAGTTGTCACTAAATGATATATTGCTCAAACATGCCATGGGCATATGTGGAATTACACCCCAAAATAAATTCTGTTGCTTCTCCTGAGTACAGGGATACCACATGTGTGAGACTTTTTGGGAGCCTAGCCGCGTACGGGACCCCAAAAACAAAGCACCGCCTTCAGGCTTTCTAAGGGTGTAAATTTTTGATTTTACTTCTCACTGCCTATCACAGTTTCGGAGGCCATGGAATGCCCAGATGGCACAAAACCCCCCCAAATGACCCCATTTTGGAAAGTAGACACCCCAAGCTATTTGCTGAGAGGTATTGTGAGTATTTTGCAGATCTCGCTTTTTGTCACAAAGTTTTGAAAATTGAAAAAAAAAAAAAAAAAAAAAAAATTTTCTTTCTTCATTTTCAAAAACAAATGAGAGCTGTAAAATACTCACCATGCCTCCTCAGCAAATAGCTTGGGGTGTCTACTTTCCAAAATGGGGTCATTTGGGGGGGTTTTGTGCTATTTTGGCATTTTATGGCCTTAGAAACTGTGATAGGTAGTGAGGAGTGAAATCAAAAATTTGTGCCTAGAAATCCTGAAGGCGGTGCTTGGTTTTCGGGGTCCCGTACGCGGCTAGGCTCCTAAAAAGTCCCACACATGTGGTATCCCTGTACTCAGGAGAAGCAGCAAAATGTATTTTGGGGTGCAATTCCACATATAACCATGGCATGTGTGAGCAATATATCATTTAGTGACAACTTTTTGTAATTTATTTTTTATTTTTATTTTTTGTCATTATTCAATCACTTGGGACAAAAAAAAAAAATATTCAACGGGCTCAACAGGCCTCTCAGCAATTTCCTTGGGGTGTCTACTTTCTAAAATGGGGTCATTTGGGGGGGTTTTGTGCTATTTTGGCATTTTATGGCCTTCGAAACTGTGATAGGTAGTGAGGAATGAAATCAAAAATTTGCGCCCTTAGAAATCCTGAAGGCGGTGCTTGGTTTCCGGGGTCCCGTACGTGGCCAGGCTCCTAAAAAGTCCCACACATGTGGTATCCCCGTACTCAGGAGAAGCAGCAAAATGTATTTTGGGGTGCAATTCCACATATAACCATGGCATGTGTGAGCAATATATCATTTAGTGACAACTTATTGTAATTTTTTTTTTTTTTGTCATTATTCAATCACTTGGGACAAAAAAAAAAAATATTCAATGGGCTCAACATGCCTCTCAGCAATTTCCTTGGGGTGTCTACTTTCCAAAATGGGGTCATTTGGGGGGGTTTTGTACTGCCCTGCCATTTTAGCACCTCAAGAAATGAGATAGGCAGTCATAAATTTAAAGCTGTGTAAATTTCAGAAAATGTACCCTAGTTTGTAAACGCTATAACTTTTGCGCAAACCAATAAATATACGTTTATTGACATTTTTTTTACTAAAGACATGTGGCTGAATACATTTTGGCCTAAATGTCTGACTAAAATTGAGTTTATTCGATTTTTCTTATAACAAAAAGTAGAAAATATCATTTTTTTTCAAAATTTTCGGTCTTTTTCCGTTTATATCGCAAAAAATAAAAATCGCAGAGGCAATCAAATACCATTAAAAGAAAGCTCTATTTGTGGGAAGAAAAGGACGCAAATTTCATTTGGGTACAACATTGCATGTCCGCACAATTTACAGTTAAAGCAGCGCAGTGCCGAATCCCAAAAACAGGCCTGGTCCTAATGGCCCGAAATGGTCCGGGGCTTAAGTGGTTAAAGGAATATTTGACTTTTTTTTTTTCACTTTATGCATCATTAAAATGACTGCTCCCGAAAAACGACCGTTTTTAAAACTTCTTTTTGCATTGATACATGTCCCCTGGTGCACAACCCGGGTTCCCAAACCCTATTTATGACAATAACATGCATAATAGTTGTTATAATTAGCACTTTAGAATTCGAACGTTCGCATCCATTGTATTTAATAGGGTTCTAATGTTCGTTCGAACTTTCGGTCCGTTCGCGGGTTCTGGTGCGAACCGAACCCGGGGGTGTTCGGCTCATCACTAGTGAGGACTTAACAAACATAGAATGGTGGATATTGTATATTAGGATGTATGATATATATAGTAGAAGACAAATGTCCGTCGGTGATACAAGAAGTATATAGAATGTACCTTATGATATCTGTTGTTGCTCTCTGTTTATCTCAAAACAAAACAATAAAAAAAAAAGTCAATTTTGTTTGGGTACAGAGTCGCACGACCGTGCAATTGTCAGTTAAAGCGACGCAGTGCCGTATCGCAAAAAATGCTTTGGTCATTAAGAGGGTAAAACCATCCGGGGCTGAAGTGGTTAAATTTGTTTTCTAATACCTGGCTTGCTTATGTTGGTAAATAAAAGACCTGAGAGGATCCCAGGTGATTTAATTGACGAAATATGGTCATGACCATATTTCGTCAATGATGTCAGCCAGGTTCCCTAGGGCTGCTCTTCAGATTCTAACAGTGTGCGGGTACTGTCAATGCAACATGATTCCATTAGAAAAGGATCATTGTGGCATGAGTAGTGGTCATGGTGAGTTGTCAAGATATAGATTATCGTGATTTTTGATGGATCTACATTACTGGATGACATAATTGAAATTGGATTTACATTGTGTGATTCTTTGTGTTTTTTATAGTACCTTTTACAAGGTGTCTTATTTTAAATGGGAATTCTAGATTTCTAGTTCCCCTGCTGACCCCACATTCTCTGGGCCAGGGATGTGGACATATGGCCCTTGTCCCCATCAACATGATGACAAGATTCCTTGTGGAACACAACATTGAGTTTGAGGTGTTGACTTGGCCTTAAATTTCACCAGATCTCAATCCAACCGAGTCCTGCAAAAGCCAGTTTAACCCATGGAGACCCCACCTTGCAACTTACAAGATCTGCTACTGACGGCTTGGTGCCAGCCACTAGGCTTGTGCAATTCGTTTCGTAACGAATCGAAATTCGTCCGAATTTAGCAACTTTCGGACATTCGGAAGCATTCGAATTTCCGAACAAAGCAATTACGAATAAAACCGAATCCGAAATAAATTATACCGCAAAATAGCGAATGCCCGAATGTCTTCGGCATAATTCGTTATGAAAAAAGTTACGAATGTACGAATCCATTCGAAGCACAATAACACTCACTCTGCTCTCTGCTTCTCCCTCACCATGCTGAACTCCCTCTCAAAATGGTGTACAGGGGCGGAGGCTATAGCCGCATGAAAAAACCAAAGTAAAATACGAGATTTCGAATCCATTCGAAGCAGAATAACACTCTGCTCTGCTCTCTGCTTCTCCCTCACCGTGCTGAACCCTCTCAAAATGGTGTACAGGGGCGGAGCCTATAGCCGCATGTAAAAAACGAAAGTAAAATACGAGATTTCGAATCGTTACAAATAACCGCTATGTATTTAGAAAAGTACAAATCCATTCGAAGCACATTAGGCATAATAGGCAGCGTCGTTGTGAGAGAGACACGGAAAATTATGAATCAACGAACCCAAAAAAAGTTACGAAAGTAGGAGTTGTGTCCAGAATCAACGAAAAACAACGTACTCTACCGAAAGTACGAATTATAAAGCAACAAAAAATTCAACGAAAAATGTCGCTTGCGAAAATACGAATTGGTCCGAACACGAAAAATCCCGTCTAGCAAAATTACGAATGATTACGAATCAACAGGACCGGAAAGAAACGAACCGAAACGGAACAAATTTTTCCGTTGTGCACAAGAAGCGAACCGAAACGGAACAAATTTTTCCGTTGTGCACAAGTCTACCAGCCACTGCAGCATACCTTCTTAGCATATGAAGAAGGCACCAAAACTACAGCAGATTTCCTGTGTATATCAAGGCTGGTTGACAGAGTGATCATATAGCTGAGGATACTTGGCTGATTCTGTGCTGTTCTCAATCCATAGAGCGGAGAACCTCACTTCATAGCTGTTGTATGGCCTGCAGGATGCTAGCATGCATTTTTGCCTGTATATACAGTGGAAAAATTATCGTGGGTGGCTGAATTATTTTGCTGACATTCAACCACCACTTAATGTGTAAGGCCAGCTTTAATTCATGAGCACACAAGATTGATAAGTGTGCTAGCTTCTCAGGGGCTACATTTGATAAATCTCTTTCCCATGCTTGCTTTGGGTCATGATGTGTATTAATGACATAGAGCAGCTGTCAACACACGCTGGTACAGTTGCATTAGCTGAAAGTGCATGTAAGTCTATGGTACAATCAGGAAATGCAGTCCTTACAAGTGTACTGATAGATGTGATTAGGGATGTCCCGATACCGATACTAGTATCGGTATCGGCACCGATACCGGGCATTTGCCTGAGTACTTGTACTCGGGCAAATGCTCCCGATGCTTCACCCGATACTTGTGATTAGCAGTGATCAGTGCGGTGGGGGAAGTTACCAGCACTGATCACCGCTGTATATATTTAAAAGTAGTTTCTCCGAGTCCACTTCTCTCTCTCTCCCCCCCCTCGCGCGGGTATCAGCTGCTTTAAAATCAGCGGTGATCGGTGCTTGTAGCTCCCCCACACACGATCACCGCTGATTGTCCCCGTATCCTCCTCCAGCCCCCTCCGTTTTGCTGCTGTCCCAATCCGTGTGTCCCTCCGTGCTGCCGTCCCAATCCGTGTCCTCCTCCGTGCCGCCGTCCCAATCCGTGTCCCCCTCCGTGCTGCCGTCCCAATCCGTGTCCCCCTCCGTGCTGCCATCCCCCTCTGTTCTCCTCCTCCACCCCCTCCATCTGTCAGGATGGAGAGCGGAGGTAGGAGCCGGTAAATCTGGCTCCTTACTGTTCGGAATGTACAGAGTCAGTGATCACTGACTCTGTCCATTCACATAACTGAAACATCGTAAACTGTGTTTACAATGTTTTAGTTTATGAATGAAGAGAAGCCGCGGTCTTCTCTCCATTCATTTTCAGCGCAGCAGAGGCTGCTGAGAAAGGGACTGGGGAATCTGTCCCTAGTCCCTTTCTCTGTCTCAAAGGGGAGATGTCAGAGGTCTGTTAAGACCCCTGATATCTCACCAAAGCCCCCCAACAGGGCTGATAAAAAAATAAAAAATTTAATAAAAAAATAAATAATAAAGAAATGAATTGTAAAAAATAAATAAAATAAAATAGAAGAAAAAACACACTGACACTGTCCACCCCCCACCCCTTAAAAAAAGAAAACATTATAAAAAATCAATCAATAAATAAATAAAAAAAATTGTAAAAAAAAATAAAAAAATTGTAAAAAAAAAAAAAAATGTTTTTTTTTAAAAGAGATAAAAAAAAAAGTATCGGTATTCGGTATCGGCGAGTACTTGGAAAAAAGTATCGGTACTTGTACTCGGTCTTAAAAAAGTGGTATCGGGACAACCCTAGATGTGATCAAGGTAAACACATGTTTCTGAATTAAAGCATGCTTGTGATTGCATTGTGCTGAGATATGTCTACTGTGCATCAAGCCTAAGGCCCCTTTCACACTGGGGTGGGCAGGTGCGGTGGCGGTATAGCTGCGCGATTTTCAGCGCCGCTATACCGTCGTTATCACCGCGGTATGCGGCCGCTAGCGGGGTGAATTTAACCCCCGCTAGCGGCCGAAAAAGGGTTAATACCGCCTGCAAACCGCGGCTATTGCCGCGGTTTGCGGGCGGTATTACCGTGGTGTCCCATTGATTTCAATGGGCAGCCGCGGTAAAGGAGCGGTGAACACACCGCTCCTTCACCGCTGTAAAGATGCGGCTAGCAGGACTTTTGGAGCGGTCCTGCTTTCACATTGAAGAATACAGGGCACGATTTTTCAGGCGGTATAACAGAGCTAATATTAGCGCTAAACCGCCTGAAAAACGTGCCAGTGTGAAAGGGGCCTAAGATAAGCACAGTGTTTTAGATTAGAGGTCAATAAAAAATCTTACAAACCCAATCCAATGAAGTTGGATCAGGTTACATATTAATTCCAAAATCATTTTATGTCCTTTTCATCGAACTAGCATGGATATTTGAATTTACATACTTATATGTGTATAATGGCACTTTTTTTTAAAGGGGCAATGCTTTGAGCCTCTCAGGATTGAATGCCTATCAATGAACAATTAAAGTATGCTTACAGGAGGAGAGATTAATGACCTTGTTGCTTCTACTCCTTTACTGTCTAATCATAGGTGGGAGGTAGCTTAATGACCAAACTTTACTGCAATAGAGAAAATTAGGTCACATGCTGTCTGGCATCACTGACTGGATCACACAATTAGCTAAACCAAATCACAAATCCTTTAACAGGTTAATAGTTCATGTAAACATATTTCACATGCGTATTGGACATTTGCTGTCGGAATTTCCGACAACAAAAATTTTTAGAGCTGGAGCTCAAATTTTCCGACAACAAAATCCGTTCTCGTAAATTCTGAGTGTGTGTGTGTAGACAATTCTGACGCACAAAATTCCACGCATGCTCTGAATCAAGTACGAGACGGAGGTGCCCGGTCTGGTAAAACTAGAGTTCGTAATGGAGATAGCACATTCGTCACGCTGCAAATTTTTTAATATTTTAATGCAAGGCTAAAAAAAAGGCGAATCGTCTCTCTCCAAACTTCTACTAACACGAGATTAGCAGAAGGAGCCCAAAGGGTGGCTCACTTGGTATTGAACTTCCCTTTTTTATAGTGCCGTTGTACGTGACCGCGTTCTTGGCGATCAGACTTTCCGACAACATTTGTGCGACCGTATGTACGCCTTGAACAATTTTGAGCCAACATCCGTCGGAAAAAAATCCACGGTTTTGTTGTCGGAATGTCCGATCGTGTGTACGAGGCATACTAATGAAAACTACCCAGCTGAAAGATGTTGCACATACATTCATAAAAAGCAGACTTTCCGACAACATTTGTGCGACCGTATGTACGCCTTGAACAATTTTGAGCCAACATCCGTCGGAAAAAAATCCACGGTTTTGTTGTCGGAATGTCCGATCGTGTGTACGAGGCATACTAATGAAAACTACCCAGCTGAAAGATGTTGCACATACATTCATAAAAAGCATAGTAACTTCTTACCTCTCCCTGCCAGTGCACAGTACCTAAAGGCTTGTCCCACATACAGCAGTCATTTGCCATAGAATTGTAGTATGGGGAAAACAGGGCATAATAATGCTTATACTGTATATTACTATTGCACCCAAATATCAAGGACTGACTTAAGAAGGCAAAAGTCTGGTAAGCCCTTACATGTTCACTTGAACTTACACGTTGTATTATGCACTTCCACATGCTACTATCAGTCAACAATGCCAGCAACATAATATTATTTTGTTCGTGCCTCTCTATCAGTTAACATAATAGGTAATTAACAAGGATGAAGAGTAGTTAATTGTGAATTGTTTTAACTTGGGGATTTTATTAAAAATACAGTATATTTTCATTTTATGAATAAACCAAAAAATTTAATTACCCATGTAGTGCAATAAATATATTGTTCAAATGATTATATGTAATAACAAAGTGCAATAGTGCACTCAAAGCAGTGGCGGCTGGTGCTCAATATTTTTTTGGGGGGGAGGCAAACAAACCTGCCCCTCCCCGTGGCGGTGATCAGTGCCCCCCCCGCTGGAGATGGACGTCAGTAATCAGTGCCCCCCCGCTGGAGACGGACGTCAGTGATCAGTGCCCCCCCGCTGGAGACGGACGTCAGTGATCAGTGCCCCCCCCGCTGGAGACGGACGTCAGTGATCAGTGCCCCCCCGCAGGAGACGGACGGCGGTGATCAGTACCCCCCCAGGAGAAAGATGGTGGCAATCAGTGGCCTTACCTTAGGAGGCCGATGCTGCTCCTCGCTCCAGCCTGGGCCTTTGCTTCTCTTCCCAGCTGAACAGGCGTTACTTCTCCTCCTGGCCGAACAGGAAAGGGGTCCTGAGACCCAATTGGCCGGGAGTCTAGGAGGAGAAGCAGGAAGATATTAGCAAATATTAATTGCTAATGTCACACAACTGGGTGGGCTCAGGGTGCAGTTCTCTGAGCCCCGAGCCCACTCTTTTTTGAAGCCATCTAGAGCCTCAGGCTCTAAAAGCAGGAAATTATGTTTTTGGGGGGCGTTCTGTACAAATTATGTGTACAGAACACCTCCAGGTAGCCATATTGCATTGCATTTTCAGAAAATTACAGAGCTGCAGATTACAATATGACTTGTGTCACGATTGTATACGCTATATTATTTTTTCTTTATTTGCTATTTTTCCCCACGAAAGAGGAGTTACCCTCTTGGGATAAGTCAGCTCCTTGCTTTGTTATATGTATTGTGATTTTGTTCTTGTCATCTTGAGAGTTTGGGGTATTTTCTCTCAAATTCGCTTGTTCCAGCACCTCATTTTGCATTCTCCATAATAGCATATAAAACCATAAACAGGGAGAGTGGAATCCCCACAATGAGCAAAGCAGGTGTGCAGATCCTGGAACTAAATCACAAATATCTAACCAACAAGTCCAAGATTTAGAAGAAAGTAGAAGAAAACGGGTAGTTTACCTGTCCAGCATTTACCATAAACTGAAATATTCGTTTTGAGTGGGTTAACTAACCCTTTCTTTAGATGGACTGTCACATGCTCTATTCTAATGAGTGCATAGGACTTGTCAAGCTACTATCAGAATACACTTCCATAATCCTTTTCTTTCTGACAGAAAGAAACGGCCAACAAGAGAAGCAGGTAAGTCCCAGGAGGATGGCTATGTGCACATGTGAGTCAAATTACATAAAGCAATCTATGCCCAGGTTCACACTGGGCTGCGGGAGTGAAGCTGTGCGAGTTCAGCTGAACTCGCACGATTTCACTCCTGCCTGTCAGTCCCGATTTTGGCCGCAATTACAGAGACATCTGTGCAGGTTTCTGCACAGATGTCAATGTAAATCGTGGCCCGAAATCGTAAAAAGTAGTACAGAAACTACTTTTTGAAATCGGTGCCGCGCCGCAGATGCAGCGTCGCACCGATTAGGACGGTTCCATTGCCTGCAATTTGCGGCAAATACCAGCGTTTTGACATGCGATTTGGCATGCCAAATCGCATGTCAAAACGCACCAGTGTGAACCAGGGCAAAATGCTGTACTATGAGAATTGGAAAGCTTTCCGATTTGCAGGTTGCAAAATCATCCTATATTTATATTTACAAGCATGCATTAGGCAAATATGTTTTTTTCTTGTATGATACTTTAATAAAAAATGTGTTTATTATCAGATATTTGAACCTCTAATTGTGTGGATATATTTTTAAGTGGCAAAACTGAGTTGTCAGTGTTTAGGCCTCATGCCCACGGACATTTTTAAAAGCGAGCTGTAAATCTGGGTTGGACGCCAGGAAAACCGGCGTTAAAAAACGCGAAATTTACCGCGTTTTTCATTAGCGTTAGTGCGCGTTAGTGCGCGTTTTTTAGCGTCAGCGTTAGTTAGCGTTTTTTAAAGAAAAAGACATCTCCAGGCTATATACACTCCCATATTTCCCACAATGCCACAGAAAACAAAGAAAACATGTTAGAGAGCATGTGTCGGTGCCATTTTGGTAGGAGAGAGAGAGGAGAGAGCATTACACAGCCTATTATAGCATTTTAGCATTCGGGAGTAATATGGATCCTGTAATGTTGAAAATTGATGAGGCGATCCTTCTGATCATTTTGCGGAGGATGCAGAGAAGGAGACAGGAAGAGGACAGAAGGAGGAGAACTCGTCAGTATTGGATGCATCCAATGGTATCCCATCGGGTGTCAACGGGGTACTTTGCTAATATGTATTTGCAACTGCGGGTATACCCTTCTAAATTCCATAATTTCACAAGGATGTCAGTGCCACGCTTTGATGATCTGCTGGAGAAGCTCAGGCCAAGGATGACCAGGATGGACACAGTGATGCGGATCTCTGTGTCACCGGAGGAACGGCTCCTAGTGACACTCAGGTAAGTGCAATACACATATGGGTTAGGGGATAGGGTTAGGGGTTAGGGGTTAGGGTTTAGGGTTAGGGTTTAGGGGTTAGGGTTAGGGATTAGGGTTAGGGTTAGGGGTAGGTTTAGGGTTAGGGGTTAGGGTTAGGGGTTAGGGTTAGTGTTAGGGTTTAGGGGTTAGGGTTAGTGTTAGGGGTTAGGGTTAGGGTTTAGGGGTTAGGGGGTTAGGGTTAGGGGTTAGGGTTAGGGTTTAGGGGTTAGGGTTAGTATTTAGGGTTAGGGGTTAGGGTTAGGGGTTAGGCTTAGGGTTTAGGGTTAGGGTTAGTGTTAGGGTTTAGGGTTAGGGTTAGGGTTTAGGGGTTAGAGGTTAGGGTTAGTGTTTAGGGTTAGGGTTAGGGGTTAGGGTTAGTGTTAGGGTTAGGGGTTAGGGTTAGTGTTAGGGTTTAGAGTTAGTGTTTAGGGTTAGGGTTTAGGGTTAGGGGTTAGGGTTTAGGGGTTAGGGTTAGGGTTAGGGGTTAGGGTTAGGGGTTAGGCTTAGGGGTTAGGGTTAGTGTTTAGGGTTAGGGGTTAGGCTTAGTGTTAGGGTTAGTGTTAGGGTTTAGGGGTTAGGGGTTAGGGTTAGGGTTAGTATTTAGGGTTAGGGGTTAGGGTTTAGGCTTAGGGTTTAGGGTTAGGGTTAGTGTTAGGGTTTAGGGTTAGGGTTAGGGTTTAGGGGTTAGAGGTTAGGGTTAGTGTTTAGGGTTAGGGTTAGTGTTAGTGTTAGGGTTTAGAGTTAGTGTTTAGGGTTAGGGGTTAGGGTTTAGGGGTTAGGCTTAGGGGTTAGGGTTAGTGTTTAGGGTTAGGGGTTAGGCTTAGTGTTAGGGTTAGTGTTAGGGTTTAGGGGTTAGGGGTTAGGGTTAGTGTTTAGGGTTAGGGTTAGGGGTTAGGGGTTAGGGGTTAGGGTTAGTGTTAGGGTTAGGGGTTAGGGTTAGTGTTTAGGGTTAGGGGTTAGGGTTAGTGTTTAGGGTTAGGGGTTAGGCTTAGGGGTTAGGGTTAGGGGTTAGGGTTAGGGGTTAGGGTTAGGGGTTAGGGGTTAGGGTTAGGGGTTAGGGTTAGTGGTAGGTTTAGGGTTAGGGTTAGGGGAAGGGAAAGTTTTTATTTTTTTTCAATAGTTTTTTAATATGTGAAATTTTTATCTTATCTTAGGTTCCTTGCCACAGGACAAAGTTACGTGTCCCTCCATCATTATTTTCTACTTGGCCTCACAACAGTGTCCAGGGTGATAAGGGAAACATGTGTGGCAATATGGGAGGAGTTACATGAGGTGGTAATGCCAGAGCCCACAGAAGAGATCTGGGAATCGGTGGTTGACACCTTTTGGGAGAAAACTCAGTTCCCAAATTGTATCGGTGCCCTTGATGGGAAACACATCAGGGTGAAGAAGCCTCCCCACTCTGGATCATCGTATTTTAACTATAAAAAATATTTTTCAGTGGTCCTCCTGGCATTGTCCGATGCACATCTCAAATTTCTTTTTGTGGATGTGGGAGCGTATGGAAGCCAAGGTGACGCCCGTATATTCCGGGAGTCGGCCTTCGGACGTCGTGTCCATCAGGGACGACTCAATATCCCTGAAAGCAGGCCTCTACCCTGCACTGAGGAACCCAGCTTACCCTTAGTGATGGTGGCAGACGAGGCCTTTGGACTGTCAGAAAATCTTATGAGGCCATACAGTGGCTATGGTCTCAGCCATCGTCAGAAAATCTACAATTACAGACTCAGCCGTGCACGCCGTGTTGTTGAATGTGCATTTGGGGTGTGCACAGCCAAATGGCGGGTTTTGCTCACAAGTATGCAACTGGATGTGGAGAACGCAATTAAAGTAGTCCTGGCATGCTGCGTTTTACATAACTTTCTAAGGGACAGTGACAGCAGCAATGTTGAACCGGAGCCCAGTAACCCAAGTCAGAGGGTCTAATTTATGGACTTGCGTTCAACGGCACGTGTCATGAGCATTCAAAACCAATTTGCTGCATTCTTTGAATCCCCTGATGGAGAGGTGTCATGGCAGAATGATCATGTATAATTTTAACAAAACAGAAAACAGATGTATTCAGATTCAGAAAAATTTGATACAGATATAGATCCTTCCTGATAAATTTTCTGTACAGATGTATACAGCTTAACTTTCTTGTGTTTTCTTGGAAATAAATCATTTAAAAAAGATTTGTCTATTTTTCAATGATTGTTCAACAAGTCCATTTGACTGTGCCTTCTGTCAAGTATATGCTAAGCCCCTTTTGAGTCCTTTGCCCTCTGTCTTTGGTCAAGCGTATGCTAAGCCCGTAATGGGCTAGCATAGGCTCGTCTGAAGGCAGAGGGCAAAGGAGTCCTTTGCCCTCTGTCTTTGGTCAAGCGTATGCTAAGCCCGTAATGGAGTGCTGTTGTGCATCATATAAAACACCAATTGAACAATTTTTTATTCAAACAAAAAAGATATTTATTTAACAATTGGTACATCAAAGCTGGTGATAGGTGGGGTTGGAAATTGGATCACTACGGGGATGTGGGGATTGGGGATGGGGCTGGTGTTCATTCCAGAATTCTTGCTGGTAGAGGGGTAATGGATTTGAGGGGTGAAAATGGGAGGTGGAAGGAGGAAGTTGACTTTGTGAACATGGCATAAAAAACGATGCCTGAGACGGGGTAGGTGGTGGCTGGCATTGCTGAGTGGGCTGATGATGAGAGGGGGGTGCTAGCACTGCTGAGGTCCTGGGGGCCATTGGGGGATCATGAGAAGGATTATATATATTACTCGGCGCTCTCACACCTCTCAATTTATCTTGCCGGCATTGCATTGCCATAGTTTGTACTTTATACATAAAATCCTTCTCTTCTTCTCCCCCAATGTCCTCCAGGAGGTGATAAAGGCTACGCCAGAAGGAGACGCGTGGGTTGCTGTGATCTAAAAAAGGATCCACACTCGCCTCTCCTGCCGCACTTCCTGCAGCAGTGCTAGCACCCTGTCATCTCCCTCAACAGTGCAGCCACCCCTCGCCTGACGTCCACGTCCACGACCACGAACACCGCCACGACCGCGTCGCTCCCCACAGTCCTGACTGGCAGTTGAGGATAGTTCCAATGCCCTGGATTCCTGCAAAAGAACAAATCATTTTACATTCACATGTACATGGACAGACAGACAATGAGATAGACAGGCAGACATAAGCACTTACCTCATCAGGGCACTGAACACTGCCCTCATCCACAATGTTTGGCGATGGATTGCCACTACATGCAATCGGACTGCTCGGTCTGTCCACACTGTCCTCCTCTGCAGACAGCTCCCTGGCTGCAGAAATGTTTGATGTTGTCCTGCAGACAATGAAATAAAAGAATAAACTTAAAGTGGTTGTAAACCCACTAATACAACTTGCACCTACAGGTAATCCTAGATTAAGGCTTACCTGTAGGTGCATGAAATATCTCTTTAACCTACACGGTTAAGGAGATATTTACTTTTAAACCCGGCGTCGCTGACGTCACGCGCATACGCATGCGTCTGTCGTCATTGCCGCTCCGGGGCCAATCACAGCGCCGGAGCGGCGATAAACAGAAGAGACGTCAAAGCAAGGTGGCAGCGGTGGAGGTGTCCCAGCATCGCTGCGGGGGCTTCAATCTCAGGTAAGTCATTCATAATGAGCTAGTATGCTATGCATACTAGCTCATTATGGTTTTGTCTTTCAGGTTGGTTAAAAAAAATATATATATTATATATATATATATATATATATATATATACACGTTTACAACCAATAGTCGTAGAAAATACCGCCAGAAAAGCTATGTACATAGGCAACTATATTGTGGAAAAAAAAAACTTACGGTCTGCTGCTGTTCCTCATATTTTCTCTTAGGAACTTGAGCTCATTGTGGAAAACATGAGGCTTCTTGGTCGGGACTGGCATTCCACTTCTTGATGTTTTGTCCTCATCGGTTAAATCCCTCCTGACGCGGTCTCTAAGGGATTTCCAGCGTTTCTGCAAAATCTTGGCTAAAAAAAACATGGAAAAAAAGGTTTTATATGCATTTCCAAAGTGATCTAAATTTTTTTTTTTTGTTCCCCTGTGCCTATGTGCTCGCACACAGAAGCGAACGCATACGCAACTCCCGCCCACATATGACATTGTTGTTCAGACCACACATGTGAGGTGTCGCCCCGAACGTTAGAGCGAAATAAATAATTCTAGCCCTTGACCTCCTCTGTAACTCTAAACATGCAACCAGTATGATTTCTAAGTTCGAAAGTTTGGCGCCATTCTACGAGCATGTGCAATTTTGAAGGGTGACATGTAAGTTATCTATTTACTAGGCTTAACATAAAGTTTCAAATTAGGTAAAAAAAAAATTGTAAAAGCATTAAACGGGGTTTCTATGTAATTTACTATGACAAAAAATAAGTTTTTCATGTAGGAAAGAAATGTCAGAATTGACCAGGATGTGAAGTGGTTAAAAAAAGATCATGCATTCAAGGAAAAGACTTACTTATTTCCTTTCTCTCTCCATGTAAACTGTCTTCCCAGCCAGGGGTGATGGCAGCACTGATATCCTCCCATATAGAAACTCTCTTTAGGTGGTCTCCATGCTGCAGATGAGACACATCCCACAGTTCGGGATGGGCCTGAACAGCCGTTATCAGCTCCCGTTGTCCCACAGCTTGTGCCATCTTACAAGCCATGTTCTCTTCTCTTCTTCACAAGCACACGGCTGTGCAAAGGACTCCTGGGAAATAATATTATCCAGACAGGAAGTTCCTGTCTTTACATTGTCCAATCATCTTTTTACATATTTTTACATAGGAAAACATCGGAGGTAAAAAACGCGATCTTCGGCGTTAGTGCGTGTTTGTGCGCGTTTGTACACGTTTTTTGACGCTTCGCGTTTTTTCCTGCCTAACGTCGCCGCCGCGGAACGCACTGGTCCTGGGTTTTTTTTACAGCTTAAAAACGCCTATGCTCTTTACAGCTCAAAAACGCCTAGGTGGGCATGAAGCTATAGACTAACATGGACAGGCGTTTTTAAGCTGTAAAAAACGCTCAAAAACACGGCTGAAAAAATGCCTTTAGGCCTCATGCCCACTGGCGTTTTTACAGCTGCGTTTTTTGCAGCTTAAAAACGCCTGTCCATGTTATTGTAAATATATTTAAAAAAATAAAAAAAAAACGTCGGAGCTAAAAACGCGACCGTGCGTTAGTGCGCGTTTTTTGCGCGTTAGTGCGCGTTTTTGCGCGTTTTTTGACGCTCGCGTTTTTTTCTGCCTAATTCTGACGCTGAGGAACGCACTGGTCCTGGGTTTTTTTTACAGCTTACAAACGCCTATGCTCTTTACAGCTCAAAAACGCCTAGGTGGACATGAAGCTATAGACTAACATGGACAGGCGTTTTTAAGCTGTAAAAAATGCTCAAAAACGCGGCTGAAAAAACGCCCGTGGGCATGAGGCCTAAATGTAAAATATATCACAATAAATTTTGAGTATGATTTTATTGTAAATTTAATTGTTTATCTTCTAAGCAGGATAACGTAAGTTAAAGGGGTTGTAAAGGTTTGTTTTTTATTTTCTAAATAGGTTCCTTTAACCCCTTCCTTACTGGGCACATATACCCCCTTCCTGCCCAGGCGAAATTTCAGCTTTCAGCACTGTCACGCTTTGAATGACAATTGCGCGGTCGTGCGACGTGGCTCCCAAACAAAATTGACGTCCTTTTTTTCGCACAAATAGAGCTTTCTTTTGGTGGTATTTGATCACCTCGGCGGTTTTTATTTTTTGCGCTTTAAACAAAAATAGAGCGACAATTTTGAAAAAAAAATAGGATTTTTTACTCACCGTAAAATCCTTTTCTCTGAGTCCATGGACCGACACAGCTTCTCTATTGACAAAGTGGGTATTATCCGTTAATTAGGAGTGACTAGGCAGAAAAACTTGTAAAAAGTGTTGCATCACACCTTCTACAGTACCGCCCAGGGTACTCTGGGTATACCCTCTCAGTCTGCACATCGCAGATCAGTTCGTCAAAAAGCAGTACAAACTTAAAAAGGAGGGGTGGGTGCTGTGTCGGTCCATGGACTCAGAGAAAAGGATTTTACGGTGAGTAAAAAATCCTATTTACTCTTTCGTCCATGGACCGACACAGCTTCTCTATTGACAAAGTGGGACGTCCCAAAGCAGTGTCAGAGAAAAAACGAGGGGTGGTAACAGCATAAAAACTTCACCCCAAAACACAAAACAGCACTCCTCCAACGGAGGAGTTGCAACTCTAAACAGCCGCCTGCAAAACCTTGCGGCCGAAAGAGGCATCTGAAGATGCACCTACATCAACTTTGTAGAATTTTGTGAAAGTGTGAGCGGACGACCAAGTCGCCGCTTTACATAGTTGGGAAACAGACGCTTGATGTCGGAAAGCCCAAGAGGCACCTATTGCCCTGGTCGAATGCGCCGTGACAGGAAAGGGGGGCGCCTGACCCTTTAAGGTGTAAGCCTGGATTACTATCTGTCGGATCCACCTAGAGATGGTGGCCGATGAGACTGCTTGGCCCTTCTTGGGACCAGCCACCGAAACAAACAGTGAGTCTGACTTCCGGAACAGGGAAGTAGCAGATATGTATACTCTCAAAGCTCGGACAACGTCCAAGGAATGCAACGCCGACTCCTTAGGATTCGACGGCTGAGGACACAAGGATGGAAGTACAATGTCTTCGTTGAGATGAAAAGCCGAAACGACTTTCGGAAGAAAGGAAGGCTGCGGCCGCAGCACCACCTTATCCTTGTGGAAAATCAAATAGGGAGCCTTGCAGGACAAGGCTGCCAGCTCAGAGACTCGTCTAACTGACGTAACAGCCACCAAAAAGACCACCTTCTGAGAAAGTGTCAACAGGGGAATATCTCTAATATTCTCAAACGGTGCCTTCTGAAGCACCGAGAGGACCAGGTTCAAGTCCCACGGAGGTAACGGGGGGCGGACCGGAGGGGCCACATGTCGAACCCCCTGCACAAATGTACTCACGAGAGAGTGAGTCGCCAGGGGTCGCTGAAAAAAGACAGCCAGGGCAGATATCTGTCCCTTAATCGTACTTAGGGCAAGCCTTTGGTCTACCCCATGCTGTAAAAACAGCAGGATTCTGGAAACCAAATAGGTACGCGGATGCCATTTAATTTCCTCACACATGGAGATGTAGGCCCTCCAAGTGCGGTGATAGACCTTCCTAGAGGACGGTTTTCGAGCACTTCTCATAGTAGAGATTACTGAGTCTGACAGGCCCCGGTCTCTCAGTACCTGGTTCTCAACAGCCATGCCGTTAAAGCCAATGACTGTAAAGCAGGATGGAATATGGGACCTTGCGATAGCAGGTCCTTCCGTAGTGGTAGGCGCCAGGGGACGTCTGCTACCAGACGTACTAGATCGGCGTACCAAGGACGCTGAGGCCAATCTGGAGCGATTAGGATCATTGGAATTCCCTCTGCCTCCACTCTGCGGAGCAGAAGAGGAAGAAGCCTTAAGGGAGGGAAGGCATAGATTAGCCGATACTGACCCCACGATGCTACCAACGCGTCCGTTGCGTCTGCCCATGGGTCTGTTGACCGGGCCACAAACCTCAATACCTTCCGATTGAGTCGGGAAGCCAGAAGATCTACGTCTGGTGTGCCCCATCTTTGGCAGAGGAGTTGGAACACCTCCGGGTGTAAGGACCATTCTCCCTGGTCCAGCATCTGGCGGCTCAGGTAGTCCGTCTGCCAGTTTTCCACACCCGGAATGTACACGGCCGACAGTGCCAGTACGCTCCTCTCTGCCCACTTCAGGATGCGAGCGATCTCCGATGCTGCAGCTGAGCTTCTTGTTCCTCCTTGATGATTGACATATGCCACTGCTGTGGCGTTGTCTGACTGGATCCTGACTGGACGCCCTTGCAGTCTCTGAGACCATTTGAAGAGGCACAGCTTGATCGCCCGGATCTCCAGGACATTGATCGGCAGGAGGGCTTCCTCTGGGGTCCAGCGACCTTGCGCCGACTGGACACCCCAGACTCCCCCCCAACCTGTAAGGCTGGCGTCCGTCGTGATCACTATCCAGTAAACTGGAAGAAATGACTTCCCGGCCATTAGAGCCGGTGCTGTCAGCCACCATACCAGGGATCTCCTGACTAGGTGGCTCACTCGGATTTGATAATCCAGAGATGAAGGGCATCTGTTCCATCTGGACAGAACTTCCTTCTGTAACACTCGAGTGTGGTATTGAGCATATGGGACCGCCTCGAAGGAGGCTACCATGAGGCCCAACACTCGCATGCAAAAACGGAGTGACGACCAATTCCTGGAAGTCAGCTGCCGTACTGCAGCCCGGAGGGTCTGCAACTTCTCCACAGGGAGGAATACCTTTGCCTCTGAGGAATCCAGAATCAACCCCAGGTACACTAGGCGTTGAGTGGGCACCAATACTGACTTTTGCGTGTTTAGTATCCAACCACAGTCTCGAAGAGTCTGACAGGTAATGGACACGCTTACCTCTAATTCTGAGCTTGAAGGGGCCTTCAGCAGAAGGTCGTCCAAGTAACCTGTGATAGCGATACCCCGCTGTCTTAGAAGTGCCAGAATCGGAGCGAGCACCTTGGTGAACGTCCTTGGGTGCTGAGGCAAGGCCAAACGGGAGGGCCACAAACTGGTAGTGGTTCTTCCCGATAGCAAATCGCAGAAACCTCTGGTGTCTGGAGTATATGGGGACATGCAGGTATGCGTCCTTGATGTCCAAGGAGGCCAGAAAGTCCCCCGGATGGAGAGCCGTGACTACGGATCGAACCGACTCCATCCGAAATCTTTGTACCTTCACAAAGCAATTGAGGGCTCTGAGATCCAAGATTGGACGAACCCCCTCCTTCTTTGGCACAATGAACAGATTTGAGTAAAAACCCTGACCCCGTTCCTGTTCTGGAACTGGAATAACTACCCCGCGTTCCAGTAGACCCTGGACCGCCCCATACAGGGCCTCCCGACGGGTCGGTAGTAGCTGGAGATTGGAGGTGATGAATCTGTCTGGTGGACAAGAGAGAAATTCTATCTTGTAGCCTGAGGAGATTACTTTGCAAACCCACCTGTCGGAGACTAGAGCAGTCCACTGAGTCGCGAATTTGCGAAGACGTCCCCCCACCCGAGAGCTGGGTGGGGGCGGACCTTCATGTGGACGCAGATTTGTCCGCAGGCTTGTTGGGTGTGCGGGACCAAGGACGCTTTTGTCCTTGGGCAGGCGCTTTATCGGCCTGGGGTCTTTTCCCTGTCGCCTTAAGGGGGCGAAAAAACCGCTTACGTGCAGTAAAGGAGGGTCCTTGCCCTTGGCGTGGTCCCTTACCCTTGCTAGTTTGGGGACGCAAAGTGCTTTTACCTCCTGTGGCATCCTTGATGATGTCATCCAGAGAAGCCCCAAAAAGTCTGTCGCCCTTAAGAGGCAGATCCAATAGGGCTTTCTTGGAAGTCTGGTCCGCAGACCAGCCCTTTAGCCAGATCAGGCGGCGTATTGCTACTGCATAAACCGAAGCTTTTGACAGCAGGGGAATAGTATCCATGTCTGACTCGCAGACAAACTTAAGGCCCTGGACCAACTGGTCGGCCAAAGTTATCTCATTAGGAGGAGCATCTCGCTCCTTTAACCCCTGGAGTAGCAATTTTGCCCATTCAGTAAGTGTCTGAGACACTAGGGCCCCCGCCAATGCCGGGCGTACTGCCGAGCCTACCACTGAGTATAGGTAGCGAGCGAGTGCTTCAGCCTTCTTATCCACAGGGTCCTTGAAAACAGGAGCCACTTCTACTGGAATAGTGGTGGCTCTATTAAGTCTGGACACCGAATGGTCCACTATAGGGGGAGAGGTCCATATCTTCAGAAAACTCTCCTCAAAGGGGTACCGTACTGCAAACCTCTTTGGGGCTGTAAAGACCCTCAGTGGGTTCTCCCATTCCTTGTATAAGAGTTTGTCAAAATAAGACACACAAGGGAACACCTTAGCAGTGCGGGCAGGTTTACGAAACCCAAAGGGGACTGGAGTATCTGCTACTTCTTCAGTCCTTTCCAACTTTAGCGTATCCCGCACTGCAGTAATAAGGTCAGATACCAAAGCCGTCTCGCGTACTGACCTGGACTTGGAGTCCTCCTCACTGTCCGATCGGTCACGGTCTGCAGTCTCTGATGCATCAGAATCTGGGCCATGAGCCGTAGCTGGACCTGGTTCTGCATCAGAAATATCCCCAGAAGATTGCAGGGGACGGGGGCGTTTATTACCCCCTGTATTCCCGTGTGCTGCTTCCACCCTGGCAGCAAACGCCTCTAGGATTGCCGACATAGCGTCCATAGACACCTCAGGGACACCAGCTGCTAAATCTGGGGTTTCAGGGGAGAAGACATCTGGCTCAGATGCCATGCTGACCACACGCTGACACTCACAGGGCTCCAGGCAAGATATCAATAGGCCACCCTCCTGCGCTGCAGAGATGCTGGGTTACCCAGAGGACTCACCACCCTGGATAGGTACTGCTATGCTGCGCCTGTGATGCTGTCCCCTTGCTGCTGTGTCAGTCTGCTTCTTTTATCAGCACTTCCTGTGTGAATTTTCGCGCCAGTGTAATGCACCCTAGAGGCCGGAGGCTCTCACAAAATGGTTGCCAAAAACGTCTGTATGGAAGATAATGTGGGCTCTAAGAAAATGGCCGCCGACAGAAGATAGAGATCAGGCAGCCATAGCCCACAAAAAGATGGCCGCCGAACGGCAATATCTGCATACAGGGTGGACAAACATGGCCGCCGATCACCTGATAGGGGCCAGTGGGTGTGGCCGAACCACAGGAAGATGGCCGCCAGGCAGTTACAAGAGGCCAAACTTGGCATGGACCACCTCAAAATGGCCGCCGACAGCATGGAGACACAGAAACACAGGTAAGCAAAAATGACATTTCTTTTAAATGTTAGTTACAGCCAGCCCCGCTCCAGTGGGACCCCCTAGGTGACCCCCAGCACCCAGCAACCTTTAGCTAGAAGCCCAGGGAGGAGGGAAAGGCAGGGAGAGAGGGAAGAAAGGGGCCACAACCACTTACTTGATCTCTCCAGGAATGTCCAGCTAAATCACCCAGTCGAGGCAGGGGAGTTTTACTTACCTATCCTGCATGTATTCTGCTGGAAGACATTCCAAACAGATCATCGTCCGCGCACGGAAGGTGACTGTTGGCCAGGCATGCTGTGATTGGACCCAGAAGGGACGATCATATGTATGCCCTGGAGCATGACGCTCACCGGACAGGCTGCTGCGACTCGGCCGTAAGGTCAGCCGAAGCTGAGCGGTCCGATGCAAGCCTTGGAGCGTAAGCTCACCGGCCAGGCTGCTGCGACTCGGCCGTAAGGTCAGCCGAAGCTGAGCGGTCCGATGCAGGCCCTGGAGCGTAGGCTCACCGGCCACCCGTGGAGCGACGGGCATGTCGTGGAAAACCCAGCGCGTAGCTAGGGTCGGCACACGCTCGATGGCCAAAACTGGGGAGACTACAAGGATCGAGGATCCAGCCTGTCACCCAGTCGGCACTTGATCGAAGATCGCAGGAAACAACAAATGTAGCAAAAAAAATTTAAAAAATATATATATATCTTTTTTCCCCGGACCAATGGGCCCGAAGGGAGCCATGTCCTACTCCTTGCTAGACAGAAAAAAACTGATCTGCGATGTGCAGACTGAGAGGGTATACCCAGAGTACCCTGGGCGGTACTGTAGAAGGTGTGATGCAACACTTTTTACAAGTTTTTCTGCCTAGTCACTCCTAATTAACGGATAATACCCACTTTGTCAATAGAGAAGCTGTGTCGGTCCATGGACGAAAGAGTAAGCAATATTTTTTGATTTTTGCTATAATAAATATCCCAATTTTTTTTTTTATATATTTTTTTCCTCAGTTTAGGCCGATGCGTATTCTTCTACATATTTTTGGTAAAAAAAAATCGCAATCAGCGTTTATTGATTGGTTTGCGCAAAAGTTATAGCGTTTACAAAATAGGGGGTAGTTTTATGGCATTTTTATATATATTTTTTTTTTTTTAGTAATGGCGGCGATCAGTGATTTTTTTCGTGACTGCGACATTATGGCGGACACATCGGACACTTTTGACACTAATTTGGGACCATTCACATTTATACAGCGAACAGTGCTATAAATATGCACCGATTACTGTATAAATGTGACTGGCAGGGAAGGGGTTAACACTAGGGGGCGAGGAAGGGGTTAAATGTGTTCCCTATGTGTGATTGTTACTGTGGGGGGAGGGGACTGACTGGGGGAGGTGACCGATCTGTGTCCCTATGTACAAGGGACACAGCATCGGTCCCCTCTCCCTGACAGGACATGGATCTGTGTGTTTACACACACAGATCCATGTCCTTGTCTCTGTAACCGCCGATCGCGGGTGCCTGGCGGACATCGCGGCCGCCAGGCACGCGCATCGGCATCTAAGTGATGCGCCGGGCGCGCGCCCCCCAGTGGCCAAATAGCGGAGGCCGTATATTAACGGCCTCCCGGCATTTGACAACCACCTTGCGGCCGTATATTCTCGTACGGCGGGCGCAAGGTGGTTAAGCTAGTGCATTGTTGGTTCACTTACCTTTTCCTTAGATTTTCCTTCTAAATGATTTTTTTCTTTGTTTTCTTTGTCTGAATTTCTCACTTCATGTTCCTCCTCAGTAAGCTGTTCAGTAAGCTGTTCTGGCTGACTAAACACCACTTGGATGATGGTGTGAAGTTTACTGAGGAGAAACAGGAAGTGAGAAATTCAGACAAAGAAAAAAAACATTTAGAAAGTAAATCAAAGGAAAAGGTAAGTGAACCAACAATGCACTAGCTTAAAGGAACCTATTTAGAAAATAAAAAACGAACCTTTACAACCCCTTTAATTAAATGTGAAATGCTGATATTTATTTCCTCATTAACACATTTTAATGGCAAATTTCTAGGCATAAATAATTTAGAATAATTGGGAAAAATGATCTTACATTAAAACTGCATTATACATTGTCAGAATAAAATTCCTTCAGTTCTAAAATCCCTGTTCACCTGCTCCTATTACGCACAGCGATGTATGTTCAAAAATATGCCGCTACAACCATAAGAATGTAAGTAAGATAAATCGCCAATAAGGGACTTTAACTGTGTCAGTGGTTTTCATCACCAAAACACATCAAAACATACATTTTATTAATTCCCATAAAACTATGGTATTTAAAATGCTTACTCCAATTGGAAGTGTGCAACCTAGCATATCTAGATTGTATCAAAGTTCGCACCTATGTGGACTACCAAATCAAACAACAAATAGTTTATGGCCTAATCTTCCAGATGGTGGACGTGGTCACAGGTTGAATGGTGGTAGCTGTTTTAGGAGTTTCTCAGACACTAATGTCTACTTCATCAGAAACATATGGGAACATGTCAGAAACAAAATATAACAATAATTTTTTAATCTATGTGTGTGTGTGTGTGTATAGTGTGTGTGTGTGTGTGTGTGTGTGTGTGTGTATATATGTATATATATATGTAGCGGCCTCCTCTCTCTCCTCTTTTTTATCAGCTCGTCTGTCTCTTGTCTAGGGGTACCTTAGAGAAGAGAGTGCGGGGTCACCACGCCAAGCCTTCACCGCAGATGTTTGTGTGGTGTAAGCAAAGTTCTTATTTTACCTTCGGGTCAGTGTTCTGCACCTGGAACCTCCAAAGAGAGTTACCTTGAACAATGTCTGCCAGAAAACGAGCCCCACACCATTAAAGTCCAACACTCCTTTATTCTTCTCAATGCAAAAGTGAACACAATCAGTTGGACTCCCTTAGAGAACAGAACAGACAAGGAGGTGTGGATGCGAGTAGGCCCAGACACAATGAACTCTCCACTTTCCTTCCTGAAAGTGGGTTGCGGTCTCCGAGCGAGGGGGGATTTCCTTCCAGGCGGTCTCCGATGAGAGGCCCACCCGTCACTGGCAATATGCTGCACCAGGTCTCCAAGCAAGCATCTCCCACCGGTCCGCTACGCCCTCCGGACTCGGGCACCCACTCCCGGGGTTCCCCAGGACCTCCTTCCCTCGCGGAACTCAGTGGTGGGCACTGAGCTCTAGACCTCGATCCGAGTACCTCACCCCGGGCTAAAGGTGCCTGGGATGGAACACGACCTCCGAACGTCCTCTAGGCCTAGGCCGCCTAGGGGACCGACACGAACCACTGCCCTCAGGCTGAAGGTGCCCGGGACTCGACTCCTGCCACCAAAAATGGCCGCCCCTTTATACCCCCTCCCAGCAAGTACGGCGGGTTCCCCGCCCCACCATACAACCGCTGAGAGAGGCCAAAAAGAGGTACGCCACCGCAACGATGGTTTTAACCCCGGGTCCGAAGTGACAGCGCCACCTGGTGGGCCCCAGGGAACCATACATCACAGTTTCCCCACCAGATTCAAAAATAGGGAAGCATATACGCGCTATATATATATATATATATATATATATATATATATAGTGGGTATGGAAAGTATTCAGACCCCCTTAAATTTTTCACTCTTTGTTATATTGCAGCCATTTGTTAAAATCATTTAAGTTAATTTTTTCCTCATTAATGTACACACAGCACCCCATATTGACAGAAAAACACAGAATTGTTGACATTTTTGCAGATTTATTAAAAAAGAAAAACTGAAATATCACATGGTCCTAAGTATTCAGACCCTTTGCCACGACACTCATATATTTAACTCAGGTGCTGTCCATTTCTTCTGATCATCCTTGAGATGGTTCTACACCTTCATTTGAGTCCAGCTGTGTTTGATTATACTGATTGGACTTGATTAGGAAAGCCACACACCTGTCTATATAAGACCTTACAGCTCACAGTGCATGTCAGAGCAAATGAGAATCATGAGGTCAAAGCAACTGCCTGAAGAGCTCAGAGACAGAATTGTGGCAAGGCATAGATCTGGCCATGGTTACAAAAAAAATTCTGCTGCACTTAAGGTTCCTAAGACCACAGTGGCCTCCTTAATCCTTAAATGGAAGACGTTTGGGACGACCAGAACCCTTCCTAGAGCTGGCTGGCCGTCCGGCCAAACTGAGCTATCGGGGGAGAAGAGCCTTTGTGAGAGAGGTAAAGAAGAACCCAAAGATCACTGTGGCTGAGCTCCAGAGATGCAGTCGGGAGATGGGAGAAAGTTGTAGAAAGTCAACCATCACTGCAGCCCTCCACCAGTCGGGGCTTTATGGCAGAGTGGCCCGACGGAAGCCTCTCCTCAGTGCAAGACACATGAAAGCCCGCATGGAGTTTGCTAAAAACACCTGAAGGACTCCAAGATGGTGAGAAATAAGATTCTCTGGTCTGATGAGACCAAGATAGAACTTTTTGGCCTTAATTCTAAGCGGTATGTGTGGAAAAAACCAGACACTGCTCATCACCTGTCCAATACAGTCCCAACAGTGAAGCATGGTGGTGGCAGAGATTTACCTGCTCTGTGTAGTGGTTTTGCACAGAGCAGCTTGGATCCTCCTTTTCTTGGGTCCCTCGCCGACACTCCCGGCCCCTCTTTCTGGGTGCCCCCACAGCAAGCAGCTTGCTATGGGGGTACCTAAGCAGGCACGCTCCTGAGCTGCGACTCTTTGTGTCCATTCACACACGTAGCAATGGCTTGTCTCCGCTCCCTCTTCTGATTTGCTCACTGGCTGTGATTGACAGCAGTGTAAGCCAATGGCTCCCGCTGCTGCCAAAAGCCAATCAGGAGTTCGAGTACCCAGACAGCCAAGGCACTTGTGGACATTGCTGGATCGAGAGGGGGCTCAGGTAAGAATTAGGTGGGGCTGGGGGGGCTGCTGCACACAGAAGGTTTTTTACCTTCATGCATAGAATCCACGAAGATTAAAAATCTTGTGCCTTTACAACCACTTTAACAAAGAATGTACTAAACTTAGAATGCAGTAGTCATGAGTAAGAAATGTAAAACACATTGAGGAGAATTTATCAAAACTGGTGCAGTTAGAATCTGAAACAGCTGCGCATGGCAACCCATCAGCTTCTTTCTTCAACTTGTTCAGCTTTAAAAATTAAAGCTTTGAGCTGATTGGTTGCCATGCACAGCTGTTCCAAATTCTGTCTGCTCTAGTTTTGATTCCCCTAAGGGCTCATTCAGACAGATGCTGAGACAGGTCCTGTATGCTGTACCACTTTTTGCTGCATCTGCATCTACCAGAGAGCTTCACTTATAGAAGTGGGTGCACAGATCCGAATGCAGACACTGTGCATTTGTATACATGCATTCCTTCCTGTATGCATGTCAAATTTTGACATTCGACTATATCCATGCAGCTTCTGTGTGCCAATTGACTTTGACTGGACTGCCTGTACAGGGATGCAGAAGACACCAAGTATCCCCACGTGGTAGACGGCTATCACACTGGGCATGTGCTCCATGTGAATGAGGCCTACTTGTCATCATGTAGATCGAATAGCACGAAAGAGGAGATGTTGGGTAATTAAAAGAGAAGTATGGGGATTTTATTTATGAAGCATACTTACCTAGGTAGATGCTGCATCTGTCCGCCGCCGGCTCTAAGGCTGAGAACCAAGTAATCAAACAGCCAATCACTCAGTTCTCAGAGCTCCCTGAGCAGAGAGCTGGTGGCTGTCAGTCTCTGGCTCTCTGCTTTGCCCCCCCCCCGGTGCTCACTGAAACACTGAGCTGTGGAGGGGTTGGGAGTGGCCAGCTCAGGCGCCCAGCGGCTTGCTGAGAGGCTAAGCTGGATACCGGTCCAGGCATGTGAGTGGATCCCAACCATATGGTTGCGATCTTTCTGCAGCTTGGACCGACTCTGTGACATCACCTGACAGCAGGCTTAAGCCCGTAGTCAGCTGAAAATGGGTCACAGGAGTCCAAAACAATCTGCACTGCTTTGATCAACAGGAGAAGTACAACCAAACAGGCTTTGGCTGTACTTCTCATTTAATATATCTATCACACAGCCTGTCTCTCTGATCCTGTTTGGCATTACTGGCGACAATTGATAAATGTCCCTGTTGTTGTGAACTCACCTCCAGGGCCAAGGCAGGCTCTCCCTCAGCCCAGGATTTAGATCCAGGCTCTTTCTTTCTGAAGCTGGAAGGTCCTTCAGGCACCCTCTTTCCTAGTCCAGAGGGCCTCGATGATCCCCCTCTCCTAATCTGGGACCTCCAGGCAACACCTCACCTAGTCCAGTATCTCCCTTGTACCCCCCTATCCAGGGGTCTTTGCCACACCAGCCACTATTTCCTAGTCAATGGCCTCCTCTGCACAAACCCCCCTAGTCCAAGGTCTCCTCTGCACTCCTCTCCTAGTCCAAGGCCTCCTTTACAGCCCGCCCAAAGTTAAGAGCCTCCTCTGCACGCTGCTCTCCGTATCAAGGTCCTTTATCAACCCCACTTTTTAAGTCCAGGGCCTCCTCTGCATCCCCCAGTCCAGGGATTCCTGTGTATCCCTCTCCTAGTCCAGGGCCTCCTGTGCACCCCCCACTCCAGCACCTCCTCTGCACCCCCCAGTCCAGGGCCTCCTCTGCATCCCCCAAGTCCAGGGCCTCCTCTAACCCCCCCTTGCCCAGGGCCTTCACTACACCCCCAGTCAAGGGCCTTCTCTGCACCCCCCACCCCAGTCCAGGGCCTACTCCGCACCCCCCACCCAGACCAGGGCCACCTCTGCACCCCACCATCCAGTCCAGGGCCTTCTTTGAAGCCTCCACTTCTCTGGGATGCTTTACGCAGAAAAGACATAGGCTGTTTGGGCACTGGGCAGGACTAGGAGGGATACCTACCTGTCCATTACACTTAATCAGGCAGCAGTGACACCCTGAGAGCAGCAGTTCTCAGTGCAGGTGGGGGCGGAACCCCTGGTGGTGCCCCCTTAGATGCATCACCCAGCGCTTGCCCCCCCGCCCCCTCAAGTTTCAGCCCTGAGTATATGACAAGTGGACTCCCTAGTGTGTTATGGGGATGCTTTACTCTCTATTTGAATGTCCACCACTGTGTCAAACAAACAGCCAAAACTTTCAGTGGATGATGTCATTGTACACACAGTATGAATGAATGCACACTTGATGACACGAGAGCAATGTGCACGATCTTCATCGCACATGTACATAAAGTGCAACTCAGCCAGCCTCTACATTGCCAGCACCCCCCTTCACTTTGTTGAAAATGCAAAGAGTTGGTGGGACCATGTGTACTAGCTTGAAACAGCTCACAGAGGAGGTGGAAGGAGGCAAAAGGGTAGTAGGTGTGTCTGCAGTGTACATAAATTATTACCTTGTGTGGAGTACATCCACTAATGATTGTGCAGACAGTCTCCAACAATATATAACAAACAAACCCAGATCAGCACATGGCAAAATATAATCACATATACACTCTAGAAAATAATAATAAAGCCAAAGCAATCTGTAGATGTAAAAATAAGGTTTACATACTGTACATCCAATATCAACTTATAAAATTAGAGAAGGTTAATATTCATATAATCCATATCATAGAAATGTTTGCTATGAAAGAGCATAGTTTAAGCCTGTGAATTGTGTAGCTATAGGCCCCGTTCACACCTATGCGTATTGGTTACGGCTTACACTGCATCCAATTCGCATAACATTTAAAAATACATTGATTTCAATGAGGCTGGTTCACATATGTGCGATGCATTCACACTGCGCATTGCCAAAAAAAGTGTGCGTTTTCTGGGCATTGCGGTGCGGCTCAGGTGCGAATTCAGGGCCATTAACTTCTATGGTCACGCATCTGATCCGCAGATGTGTTCAGTTTTCATCAGAATTTCTCTCCTTCACCTCACTACACTTCCCCCCTCCCCCTCCTCTCTCCCAGGTCACCAAATTCACAAGTTAAAACGGAAATGATCTGCTGAACAGTTCTTTTATCTTTTTGTAGAGATAAGAGAGCTGGAATTCGCACCGCACAAGTGTGAACCCAGCCTTAAAGTGGTTCTAACAAATCTTCCACTGCCTTTTCCCCATAAAGTCACTATAGAAATTGCCATAGCAACACACTACCTGACTCCTGTATCGATCCAGCACTGTGCCAGGCTGCAGATATTTTCTCCCTCTCTTCCTGGTCTCACAAGCTTTGCTGATAGCAGTGGTCCCCGTTGGCTCCTGTTACTGTCAATCACATCCAGTGAGGAAGGAAAGAGAGCAGGGCTGAGTGGCGCTAGACATGTCTATGGACACACACAGCCTGGCTTGGGAGTGAGTCCACCCGTGGCTTACTATCGGGGCAGACACAGAAGAGGTGGTGCTTAGAGCACCAGTGAGGAGGTTTGGGGCCGCTCTGTGCAACCATTGCCAGAGCAGGTAATTGTAATTGTTTGTTGATGTAACTTAAAGACTTTACAACCACTTAACCACTTAACGACCGCTCACTGTATATATACGTCGGCACAATGGCACCGACAGGCACAATCACGTAGAGCATACGTGATTGCCTTTGTACAGTTGGGGGGTCCGATCGGACCCCCCTTCTGTACAGTGAGCGGTCGGAATTCGTCTGGGAGCGTTCCGAGATGGGGGGGCGGCCGTTCGATTCCGACCACCCCCCGCGATCACTCCCGGCGAATAGAAATGCCCCCTCTGTCTGTGTAATGTTTACACAGACCGAGAAAGCAGGAGGAAGTGATGTCATCTCCTGTGCGGCGCTCACATATACCGAGCGTCGTACAAGAGAAGACACACAGGTCAGTGCACTAACACTACACTAACACCAGCACACATAGGCACATAAATCGCCCCCCCCAGGCCCCCCCAGATCACCCCCAGCCCCCCCCAGATCACCCCCCAGCCCCCAGTCACAGTGTCATTGCAGTGACCATTTATTTACTGATCACTGCAATCAGTGACATTTGTGACTGTAAAAGTGTCACTACATTTAGTTTTAGGTCCAGTGTAGCCCCCTAACCCCCCCTAATAAAGGTTTAACCCCTTGATCACCCCCCAGATAACCCTTTCACCCCCTAGCACCGCCGTCGCTTGGCGATCATTTTTCTGATCGCTGTCTTGGCGTCGGTGATGCAGATCGGTACCCAGTAATTTTTTTTAGGTTCGCCGCAGGTTTTTATAGCGTCGGGTACCCCCATAAATTATCTAATAAAGGTTTAACCCCCTTGATCGCCCCCCAGGTAACCCTTTCACCCCCTATCACCACTGTCACTAAGCGATCGTTTTTCTGATCGATGTCTTAGCGTCGGTGATGCAGATCGGTAGCCAGTATTTTTTTTTTTGGTTCGCCGCACGTTTTTATAGCGTCGGGTACCCCCATAAATTATCTAATAAAGGTTTAACCCCCTTGATCGCCCCCCAGGTAACCCTTTCACCCCTATCACCACTGTCACTAAGCGATCATTTTTCTGATCGCTGTCTTGGCGTCGGTGATGCAGATCAGTACCCAGTAATTTTTTTAGGTTCGCCGCAGGTTTTTATAGCGTCGGGTACCCCCATAAATTATCTAATAAAGGTTTAACCCCCTTGATCGCCCCCCAGGTAACCCTTTCACCCCCTATCACCACTGTCACTAAGCGATCATTTTTCTGATCGCTGTCTTGGCGTCGGTGATGCAGATCGGTACCCAGTAATTTTTTTGGTTCGCCGCAGGTTTTTATAGCGTTGGGTACCCCCATAAATTATCTAATAAAGGTTTTAACCCCCTAATTGCCCCTAGTTAACCCTTTCACCAGTAATCATCATATAAGTGTTACGGGTGACGCTGGTTAGTTAGTTTGCTTTTTATAGTGTCAGGGCACCCGCCGTATATAACCCAATAAAGGTTTAACCCCCTGATCGCCCGGCGGGTGATATCAATTAGGTTTTAGCGTCAGAGAGGGTCTGCGTCACACCCCAGGCAGCGTCAGGTTAGTGCCAGTAACGCTAACACCCACGCGTGAAGCATACACCTCCCTTAGTGGTATAGTATCTGAACAGATCAATATCTGATCTGATCAGATCTATACTAGCGTCCCCAGCAGTTTAGGGTTCCCAAAAACGCAGTGTTAGCGGGATCAGCCCAGATACCTGCTAGCACCTGCGTTTTGCCCCTCCGTCCAGCCCAGGCCACCCAAGTGCAGTATCGATCGATCACTTTCACTTACAAAACACAACACACATAACTGCAGCGTTCGCAGAGACAGGCCTGATCCCTGCGACTCCAGTGCTGTAGGAGGTGATTTCACCACCACAGTTAAAAAAAAAAAGCAAATATGCCGAAGAATTGGGGCAGCAGGGGCGGAGGAGCGATTTTGCTCCTAATGCCGCGTACATATGGTCGAAATTCCGACGGAGGCTTGCCCGTGGAAAAGTCCGACCATGTGTGTGCGGCATAACTTTTTTGCGGGAGGATGCCCCCATGCTTCGGCATATATAAATGGTGCATGTATGCCCATCATTAGAAGTGGGTGGATGAAGGGCGGTATTCTAATGGTGGGCATACCCACCGATCAATCTCTTTTTTCGTTCAGCCACCTGGCTGCATGAAAAAAAAAGATTACAATACATGTCCAACAAGGACCAGCAACGTACTGGTATGTTGCTGGACTTTGAATGGTTATACCAGATTGATGCCTGCGGGTTTAGGTATCATCTTGGTATCATTCTTTTCAGCCAGCGGCCGGCTTTAATGTAAAAGCAACCCTAGTGGCTAATTAGCCTCTGGACTGCTTTTACAAGCAGTGGGAGGAAATGTCCCCCCCCCCGGATATAAAAAGCGCCATTGGGAAATTGGGAAAGCATTTTATCACACCGATCTTGGTGTGGTCAGATGCTTTGAGGGCAGAGGAAAGATCTAGGGTCTAGACCCCAGTTTTTTCAAAAAAAGAGTACCTGTCACTACCTATTACTATCATAGGGGATATTTACATTCCCTGAGATAACAATAAAAATGATAAAAAAAAAAATATGGAAGGAACAATTTAAAAATAAAATAAAAAAGCAAAATTAATAATAAAAAAAAAAAAAGCACCCCTGTCCTGCCCTGCTCTTGCCCAATGGCGATTGCAAGCGTCAGTCTGGCGTCATATGTAAACAGCAATTGCACCATGCATGTGAGGTATCACCGCGAAGGTCAGATCGAGGGCAGTAATGTTAGCAGTAGACCTCCTCTGTAAATCTAACGGGGTAACCTGTAAAGGCTTTTAAAGGCTTTTAAAAATGTATGTAGTTTGTCGCCAATGCGCGTTTGTGCGAAATTTTAAAGCATGTCGTGTTTGGTATCTATGTACTCGGCCTAAGATCATCTTTTTTATTTCATCAAACATTTGGGCAATATAGTGTGTTTTAGTGCATTAAAATAAAAAAAAGTGTATTTTTTCCCCAAAAAATGCGTTTGAAAAATCGCTGCGCAAATACTGTGTAGAAAAAAAAATGCAACACCCACCATTTTATTCTGTAGGGCCTTTGCTTTAAAAATATATATAATGTTTGGGGGTTCAACATAATTTTCCTGCAAAAAAAATATGTTTTCATGTAAACAAAAAGTGTCAGAAAGGGCTTTGTCTTCAAGTAGTTAGAAGAGTGGATGTAAGCTTCCTAATGTTGTGTATAAAATGCCAGAACAGTTCAAAACCCCCCCAAATGACCCCATTTTGGAAAGTAGACACCCCAAGCTATATACTGAGAGGCATGTCGAGTCCATGGAATATTTTATATGTTGACACAAGTTGCGGAAAAAAAGACAATTTTTTTTTTTTTTTTTGCACAAAGTTGTCACTAAATGATATATTGCTCAAACATGCCATGGGCATATGTGGAATTACACCCCAAAATACATTCTGTTGCTTCTCCTGAGTACGGGGATACCACATGTGTGAGACTTTTTGGGAGCCTAGCCGCGTACGGGACCCCAAAAACCAATCACCGCCTTCAGGCTTTCTAAGGGTGTACATTTTTGATTTCACTCCTCACTGCCTATCACAGTTTCGGAGGCCATGGAATGCCCAGATGGCACAAAACCCCCCCAAATGACCCCATTTTGGAAAGTAGACACCCCAAGCTATTTGCTGAGAGGTAATGTGAGTATTTTGCAGATCTCGCTTTTTGTCACAAAGTTTTGAAAATTGAAAAAAAAAAAGGAAAAAAAAAATTCTTTCTTCATTTTCAAAAACAAATGAGAGCTGTAAAATACTCACCATGCCTCTCAGCAAACAGCTTGGGGTGTCTACTTTCCAAAATGGGGTCATTTGGGGGGGTTTTGTGCTATTTTGGCATTTTATGGCCTTCGAAACTGTGATAGGTAGTGAGGAGTGAAATCAAAAATTTGTGCCTAGAAATCCTGAAGGCGGTGATTGGTTTTCGGGGTCCCGTACGCGGCTAGGCTCCTAAAAAGTCCCACACATGTGGTATCCCCGTACTCAGGAGAAGCAGCAAAATGTATTTTGGGGTGCAATTCCACATATAACCATGGCATGTGTGAGCAATATATCATTTAGTGACAACTTTTTGTAATTTTTTTTTGTCATTATTCAATCACTTGGGACAAAAAAAAAAATATTCAATGGGCTCAACAGGCCTCTCAGCAATTTCCTTGGGGTGTCTACTTTCTAAAATGGGGTCATTTGGGGGGGTTTTGTACTGCCCTGCCATTTTAGCACCTCAAGAAATGAGATAGGCAGTCATAAATTTAAAGCTGTGTAAATTCCAGAAAATGTACCCTAGTTTGTAAACGCTGTAACTTTTGCGCAAACCGATAAATATACACTTATTGACGTTTTTTTTACTAAAGACATGTGGCTGAATACATTTTGGCCTAAATGTATGACTAAAATTGAGTTTATTCGATTTTTCTTATAACAAAAAGTAGAAAATATCATTTTTTTTCAAAATTTTCGGTCTTTTTCCGTTTATATCGCAAAAACAAAAAATCGCAGAGGCAATCAAATACCATTAAAAGAAAGCTCTATTTGTGGGAAGAAAAGGACGCAAATTTTGTTTGGGTACAACATTGCATGTCCGCACAATTTACAGTTAAACAGCGCAGTGCAAAATTCTGAATTCACCTCTGGTCCTTTAGCTACCAAATGGTCCGGGGCTTAAGTGGTTAAAGAGTATAAATCTGAGGGACTTCACATAGTAATATCGAATTTTCGAAATCACCACCCCGGGGTTGATGTAAATATGGTCCAGTTGAAAAAAAAAAAAAACAATGGTCAAAGGTATGTTACAGATCCACATGTTTGCAAATCAGAGTAGTTATATGCCCACTATTGATAGCACATAGGTGATTGTAAACTGGCAATTAAATTTGAAGACAATTTGAAATGTAGAAAGCCCCACCACCAGGATGTAAATTGGTGTGGTATGAAGGCAGATCTATCTAGTAGGACAAATGAGCTGCTTTACTTTAGCCAAGGGCATTGTGTGTAAGAATGTGAGTATGGCTGTGGTGAGCTCACATGCTTATCTCGTTTGCTTTCAGAATGAGCTTCCATTTTCTCTTACTGGTTTATTAAAATTCAGGTATGTCATACAATGGGCTGCCTGCCTTTTTTTTTTCTTGCAAAAACTTATCTAGGGGTACATTTTTGGGAAAAACTCCCTGATGCCTATAATATGAAGCTTCCTGCTTCACACTGCTTCCAATAGAGGACCAATTCATTATTTGGGCTGTGAGGTCAATGGAAATTCCCACGGCCCAGTTCCCATAGCTTCAGATTTAACTTCTGATTAACATTATATATTTTGTAAATGTGACCTTGGAATCAGTGAAAGCACAGATGTTCCCATTAAATAAACTAACCAACTAATTATCACATTATAAGAATTAGGCAATGGGAACCTCTCATGAACTCACAGCCCTGTTATTAGAAAACCTAAAACTAGTCATTTTAAATCTGGACAGAAAAAAACTGAAGAAGAATATGCCAGCCATTTCCAACCTGGTGTCTTGATAGCATAGCCCCGGTTGGTGTTTTGAGGTGGAGGGGCTCACTCTTTTAGGGGCCCACCTTTAACCACTTCAGCCCTGGAAGATTTTACCCCCTTCCTGACCAGAGCACCTTTTACAATTTGGCACTGCAATGCTTTAACTGACAATTGCGCGGTCATGCAATGCTGTTCCCCAACAAAATGTGCATCCTTTTTTTTCCTCACAAATAGAGCTTTCTTTTGGTGGTATTTGATCACCTCTGCGGTTTTTATTTTTTGCGCTATAAACAAAAAAAGAAGGATAAAACAAATTTCTTCATCATTTTAGGCCATGATCGCAAATCGCAATAAGCGTATATTGATTGGTTTGTGCAAGGTTCGTCTACAATCTATGGGAAAGATTTATGGCATTTCTATGGATTTTTTTTTACTCGTTATAGCAGAGATCTGCCCTTTTAGCAGTACTGTGACATTGCGATTGACAGATCGGATACTTTTGACGCATTTTTGGGACCATTGACATTTACACAGCAATCAGTGTTATAAATATGCACTGATTACTGTGTAAATGTCAATGGTAAGGAAGAGGGTTACCACTAGGGGGCAATCAATGTGTGAAATTTGTGTTCCCTAGGTGTGTTCTAACTGTGAGGGGATTGGACTGACTGGGGGAGGAGACATATCGTTGTTCCTACTTAGTAGGAACACACAATATGTCTCCTCTTCCCTGACAGAACAGGGATTTGTGTGTTTACACACACAAATCCCTGTGCTGGCTCTCATGCACACGACTGCGTGTGGCCGGCGGCGATCGTGCCCACCGGGCACACACATGGGGTCCCCCGCTGTGCAGTGGGCGTGCACGCGCGCCCTCTGGCGGCTCTTAAAGTGGACCCAGGGTTTCGCTCAGCGCTGCCATTGGGCATCAGTAAGTATGCGTGAGCCGGTCGGGAACCAGTTAACCACTTGCCGACCGCCGCACGCAGATATACGGCGACAGAATGGCACGGACAGGCAAAAGGGCGTATATATACGACCCCTTTAATTTTCCGCCGCGTGGTCACGCGCGCGCCGCTGGTGGCGCGCTCGCGACCGCGCCCGTGGGAC
Organism: Rana muscosa; assembly: GCA_029206835.1. Taxonomy (NCBI): domain Eukaryota; kingdom Metazoa; phylum Chordata; class Amphibia; order Anura; family Ranidae; genus Rana; species Rana muscosa. The sequence continues at coordinate 790,710,676 of CM055116.1, read as the reverse complement.
ACGCAGACCCGATCGCCGCCGGTGTCCTGCGATCAGGTCACAGAGCTGAAGAACGGGAGAGGTAAGTGTAAACAAACCTTTCCCCGTTCTTCCTACAGTAGTGAGAGTGTCACTGATCGTCTGTTCCCTGTCATAGGGAACGATGATCAGTGACGTCACGTGCCAAGCCACACCCCCACACAGTAAGAATCACTCATTAGGTCACACTTAACCCCTTCAGCACCCCCTGCAGGTTAACCCCTTCACTGCCAGTGTCATTTTCACAGTAATCAGTGCATTTTTATAGCACTGATCGCTGTAAAATGACAATGGTCCCAAAATGGTGTCAAAAGTGTCCGATGTGTCCGCCATAATGTCGCAGTCACGATACAAATCGCTGATCGCCGCCATAACTAGTAAAAAAAAAATATTAATAAAAATGCCATAAAACGGTCCCCTATTTTGTAGAAGCTATAACTTTTGTGCAAACCAATCAATAAACGCTTATTGCATTTTTTTTTACCAAAAATATGTAGAAGAATACTGTACGTATTGGCCTAAACTGAGGAAAAAAAATGTTTTTTAATATATTTTTGGGGGATATTTATTATAGCAAAAAGTAAAAAATATTGCATTTGTTTCAAAATTGTCTCTCTATTTTTGTTTATAGCGCAAAAAATAAAAACCGCAGAGGTGATCAAATACCACAAAAAGAAAGCTCTATTTGTGGGAAAAAAGGACATCAATTTTGTTTGGGAGCCATATAGCACGACCGCATAATTGTCAGTTAAAGCGACGCAGTGCCGAATCGCAAAAAGTGGCCTGGTCTTTAACCAGCCAAAATGGTCCGGGGCTGAAGTGGTTAAACACCTGCCTATTTTGGAAAAACATATTGACTGTGTAATATTTATTATTATGTTTCTGTGCTTGGTATCTTAACCACTTCGCGCCCGTCATACGACTAATGACGGCCGCAAAGTGGTTCTATAATGCCGGGAGGCCGTCATTACACGGCCTCCGGTCCTCCGGCCACTGGGGGGCGCGCGAGCACCGCCGGCGGCGTGTGCGTGCCCGGCGCATCACTGAGATGCCGATGCGCGTGCCTGGCGGCCGCGATGTCCGCCAGGCACCCACGATCGGCCGGTACACAGACAAGGACATGGATCTGTGTGTGTAAACAGACCGATGCGGTGTCCCTTGTACATAGGGACACAGATCGGTCTCCTCCCCCAGTCAGTCCCCTCCCCCCACAGTAGCAATCACACATTAGGGAACATATTAACCCCTTCCTCGCCCCCTAGTGTTAACCCCTTCCCTGCCAGTCACATTTATACAGTAATCAGTGCAGTTTTATAGCACTAATCGCTGTATAAATGTGAATGGTCCCAAAAATGTGTCAAAAGTCTCCGATGTGTCCGCCGAAAAATCGCAGATTGCCGCCATTACTAGTAAAAAAAAAAAAAATGTCAGAATTCTATCCCCTATTTTGTAGACGCTATAACTTTTGCGCAAACCAATCAATAAACGCTTATTGGGATTTTTTTAACCAAAAATATGTAGAAGAATACATATCGGCCTAAACTGAGGAATTTTTTTTTTATTTTTTTTTAAAATTGGGATATTTATTATAGCAAAAATCCAAAAATATTGTTTTTTTTTTTAAATTGTTGCTCTTTTTTGGTTTATAGCGCAAAAAATAAAAACCGCAGAGGTGATCAAATACCACCAAAAGAAATCTCTATTTGTGGGGAAAAAAGGACGTCAATTTTGTTTGCGAGCCACATCGCATGACCGTGCAATTGTCATTCAAAGCGACGCAGTGCCGAAAGCTGAAATTTCGCCTGGGCAGGAAGGGGGTATATGTGCCCAGTAAGCAAGGGGTTAAGTCAGGACGCAGAAGACATGCTGTTGAAATCAGCATCTTACATTGTACCATACAGCGTAAACCCCACTTTGGATTAACAATTAACAAAAATAACATATCTTGACATATTGCAATGCTGCCTATTGCTCATCGTATGCAAAATGGTGGTGGCGTGTGTGTGTGGGGTATTTGTGTCTGTTTGCTTGGGGAACCACCCAGTTATAGTTTACTCGCCCAGTATGCTAAGGTGGAGTTTCAGGAAAATCATGCTTTTTTTAATTTGTTATATTTTAAGAAGAAAAGCAACATAAGTCAACAGAGGCTCTTGCCTTTCCTTACTTATGCAAATAAAAAAAAAAACCTGGATGCCATGCTGCTTTAAAAAACAAATCTAGGCAGTAATAAAGTCATTAAATATGCCTCTTTTAGAGGATGAGATAAAACAAAGTAATAATATTCTTAGAATCCCAAAAAATTATGGTCTAGGAACTCGACAATGTATATAAACCTACTCAAATAATGGATGTGTGTAGTCAAAATTGCTATAATATAAATATAAAAAAAAAAAAAAAGACATATACACACCCAAATTAGTTACCTCGTATAATTTAGTGCACATTTATTATGCAAAAATAGAAAATATAATCAACACACATCCACTTGGTCCTCCCCTGCACCATCCCTCCCTACCTACAAAAACCTCCCTTAAAAACCCTCCCAAACCTCTCCCCAAATCTAATCCTATAAAAATAAAAGATGCAGTCCTCCAGTGAGAGCTGAGACCACCCACCCCACAATAGCCCCCTAACCCCCCTGTAAAGCCACCTATATGTGCATACCAAGATTTGCCCCGCAAAGGCAGTGATAAGCCCGGCACCCCACCTTACAAACCACAATGGGTGAATGGAGTGTTGTGACAAAACAGAGCCAATGCTGGCAAAACAACTCCTATAACTCTGTAAACCACTATTTGTAACTAAGCCAAATCAGTAAGCGTGTGCCCAGAATCATAGAGTCAAAGTCAGCCATATCACAGATGGAATCTATCGTTCCAATATGAATAGAGAAATGCTGTAGAAGGAAATATTAGGCAAAGTCTAGGATCAACAGGATGCTGTAAAGAGCCATTGCTCTGTGCTGTAAGATAGCCAGTGTAACAGTCTATGGTAGTTAATAGTTGCTGGGAGTGAGTAATAGCCCAAACAGAGCATACTACAATAGCCAAGTGGAGCTAATGAGTAGCACATAAGCCATTATCATGGCAATCAGTCCTGAGATCCGGGCTGCATGCAGTGTATCTGGGACTCCCAAGAGGTGATTCAGGTCCAGCCTGCTATAGAAGGGGGGGGGGGTCCCATACTGGATGGGTAACCAACCCCCTACATATTCATGCAGCCAATATGACCTATGCACACTAAGCAATGGGGTCTCTTGTATTCACTGCCCTGGATACATCAGTCCTGCTTCCTCATTAAACAATGTCTGTGTGCATGCTGTTCCTCTGGTGATATGGATTGCTCACAGCGGACGGGAGATCCACAATCCAAGGCTGCGGTGGCTCTGGCTCGCATCCCAGTCGGCTGCAGCTCGGGCAAATCAGGTGTTGGAAATTAGGTGTTACTCCTGGTAGGACATGCTGTGGCATAGGGAGACGGGGGCTCATCCCTACGTTGACATGTTTCGTTCCACCCACCAGAACTTCATCAGGACACACTAGACACTGGGCTGACACTGAATTAAGAACAAGATCCAGTCCCACCCTCTTTCAAATTAAAAGTAATAGGTAACTAAAATCTAACCAACCCACCTAAAGTCCATCAGTGAGTGCCGCTGGTATAGCTACCCCAGGTATATAATTTAATATAACCTTATTCACTCCCCCTAAATCTTGGAAGGAAGCATAGGGCAGATAAAGAAAAAAAGAAAAAAAGAGGAAGGTGCAACAAAAGCAAATAAAACAAATTAAAGGGTATAACTCCTCATATTTATTGGCCCATACACTCTACTGGGGGTCTCACCCCCCAGTACTTAATGTCTCCTACAAAGTATATACCTAACCATGACTGGGGCGGGATAAAATCACATACCTATTCTTAAAACGCATTGCAGCGATAGATCGCTGTTCAATCCCTTGGGTGATTGGGAATCCAATAAAAAGATCAATTTTACCACCTTCTATAGTAATATCCTGTCCCAGTCACCCCTCCTATTAGACAATTCATGCTTATAAATGACCATACATTTAAACCCTCTAGTTGAGGCTCCATGTACATCCCTAAAGTGTATCGCCGCTGGTGATTTATCGTCCTTTGTAGATATACTTGTCAAGTGCTCCCCTATCCTTTTTTGGAATTCTCCCCTAGTTTTTCCAACATATATCTTGCCACAAGGGAAAATTATCTTATACAGTGGGTACGGAAAGTATTCAGACCCCTTTACATTTTTCACTCTTTGTTATATTGCAGCCATTTTCTAAAATCTTTTAAGTTCATTTTTTTCCTCATTAATGTACACACAGCACCCCATATTGACAGAAAAACACAGAATTGTTGACATTTTTTGCAGATTTATTAAAAAATAAAAACTGAAAAAACACATGGTCCTAAGTATTCAGACCCTTTGCTGTGACACTCATATATTTAACTCAGGTGCTGTCCATTTCTTCTCATCATCCTTGAGATGGTTCTACACCTTCTTTTGAGTCCAGCTGTGTTTGATTATACTGATTGGACTTGATTTTGAAAGCCACACACCTGTCTATATAAGACCTTACAGCTCACAGTGCATGTAAGAGCAAATGAGAATCATGAGGTCAAAAGAAACTGCATGAAGACAGAATTGTGGGAAGGCATAGATCTGGCCATGGTTACAAAAAAAATTCTGCTGCACTTAAGGTTCCTAAGAGCACAGTGGCCTCCATAATCCTTAAATGGAAGACGTTTGGGACGACCAGAACCCTTCCTAGAGCTGGCCGTCCGGCCAAACTGAGCTATCGGGGGAGAAGAGCCTTGGTGAGAGAGGTAAAGAAGAACCCAAAGATCACTGTGGCTGAGCTCCAGAGATGCAGTCGGGAGATGGGAGAAAGTTGTAGAAAGTCGACCATCACTGCAGCCCTCCACCAGTCGGGGCTTTATGGCAGAGTGGCCCGACGGAAGCCTCTCCTCAGTGCAAGACACATGAAAGCCTGCATGGAGTTTGCTAAAAAACATCTGAAGGACTCCAAGATGGTGAGAAATAAGATTCTCTGGTCTGATGACCAAGGTAGAACTTTTTGGCCTTAATTCTAAGCAGTATGTGTGGAGAAAACCAGGCACTGCTCATCACCTGTCCAATACAGTTCCAACAGTGAAGCATGGTGGTGGCAGCATCATGCTGTGGGGGTGTTTTTCAACTGCAGGGACAGGACGACTGGTTGCAATTGAAGGAAAGATGAATGCGACCAAGTACAGGAATATCCTGGACGGAAACCTTCTCCAGAGTGCTCAGGACCTCAGACTGGGCCAAAGGTTTACTTTCCAACAAGACAATGACCCTAAGCACACAGCTAAATTAATGAAGGAGTGGCTTCACAACAACTCCGTGACTGTTCTTGACTGGCCCAGCCAGAGCCCTGACTTAAACCCAATTGAGTATCTCTGGAGAGACCTAAAAATGGCTGTCCACCAACGTTTACCATCCAACCTGACAGAACTGGAGAGGATCTGCAAGGAGGAATGGCAGAGGATCCCCAAATCCAGGTGTGAAAAACTTGTTGCATCTTTCCCAAAAAGACTCATAGCTGTATTAGATCAAAAGGGTGCAAATACTAAATACTGAGCAAAGGGTCTGAATACTTAGGACCATGTGATATTTCAGTTTTTCTTTTTTAATAAAGCTGCAAAAATGTCAACAATTCTGTGTTTTTCTGTCAATATGGGGTGCTGTGTGTACATTAATGAGGAAAAAAATGAACTTAAATTATTTTTAGCAAATGGCTGCAATATAACAGAGTGAAAAATGTAAGGGGTTCTGAATACTTTCCATACCCACTGTATACTACAAAGGTGAAGAAGCAGTTGACAAATAATCGTATTTTGTACATCCGTTTACCTTCAGAATCCTTAAAGATTTTAGTCTTCATCACATAACTGCAGACACTACAGTGTTCGCAGTGATGAATACCCACTAAGGGTGAGGAAAATTAGAAAATATGGTTAAATTCTCTAGTTTGAGTGTACTCACTGTGAACAAATGCATCTTCAATTGTTGGCGTTCGTCTAGCAATCAAATTGGGCTTGATATGTGTTCAGTTAGATTAATAACAGTTAAGTCTCCTTTCTGTGATTCCTTGTGGTTACCCTGTTTTCCCGGGAAGTAGAGGTCCCCATCTTGGATTGTCTCTGTTCCTGCATTTGGGTTCCCCTTCCTTTTCCTGTTTCTCCTATGTTTCCTCCCTCTTCTATTTGCCCCCTGAAGCTTCCCTCTTTATTCAATCTGGGGTTGTCTCTAAAAAAAGTCACTGATCTATTTCCATCCTGGCTTTGACTTCTTTTTTCTCTACTTTGTTTCCTGAGTCTACTACGGGATCTACTTATACCTCGCTTTCCTTCTAGGTCAAAGATTTTCACACTCTTAAAATCCATCATATCCCTCTGGAATTTCTTCTGTTTACCAATCCTTTGTTCTTTCTTAAAATCATCTACCTAATTTTTTAATCTTTTATTGAATTTCTCAAATTCCTCAAGGTCCTGATATTCATCTAATGTTTTAATACTTTCTTGTAGCTGTTCTTCCAATTCATGTAGTTGCACCTTTTCTTCCTCTACTATTAATTTTAAAATATGCAACCCATGTTTGATCAACTCCTCTATCCAAATTTTTAGGAATTGATCATTATGGAGTAGACATGGGAGCCGTCGAAAAATTTGTTTCGTTCCGTTCCGTTTCGTATTAAAAAAAAATCGTAATTCGTGTACGGAATTCAATTCGGATTTGTACGAAATACGAATTTCGTACGACGCGTATAACGAACGATTCGACCGGAACGAACGAATGATTCGACCGGAAATGTACTTCCCCCACCCAATTCCAGCAGCAATCTTCTCTCTATAATGTTGAATATTTTCTCTCTATAATGTTGAATCTTTTCTCTCTATAATGTCGAATCTTTTCTCTCTATAATGTCGAATCTTTTCTCTCTATAATGTCGAATCTTTTCTCTCTATGTCAAATCTTTTCTCTCTATAATGTCGAATCTTTTCAATTTGGAGCCGAAATTCGTAAACGAAACTTGGTAAACGAAACTTCGTATTTCGTACAGAATTCGTATCCGTAAAAATTTGTAATTCGGATTCGTACAAGTGTACGAATTTCAAAAAATTTGTACGAATTTTCGATTCGTACGAAACTAATCGCACATGTCTATTATGGAGGTGCTCTGCTGGAACAACACGCTCCTGTAGCCCTTGTGGTATCATTTTGGCCTCTATATAAGCCTCTAAGGAGATAATATTAAATTTTCTCCTAATAGTATCCTTACTCCACTATTCTTTTCAGTTTCCAACAGGTCTTGTCCCCACTAATATCTCTGACATCATTATGTACAATATAAGATCAATGGCCACCACAGATTCTGTATTGAACATCTGCATGCGAATGCTGGACGGAGGAGGACCAGACTATAGGTTAAGGGAAGTTATATTCTGTCATGTCTCATCTGTCTCATCCCAAAACAAGTGTAGCCTTCTTTGGGGGGGGGGTATGAATAATGTCTCTCTCCAAACAGAATAATGTGTTAATCCTTTAGGTAAATAATGCCCTGTACACGCAAAATGGATTTCCTATGGGCTAAAATCTAAAGGAATTTTCTGTCAGAATTCCGTTTAAGCTGTCTTCCATCAGTCTTGCATACACACTGTCAGACTAAATTCCGACCGTCCAAAACGCGGTGATGTAAAACACTACGATGAGCCGAGAATAATGAAGTTCAATGCTTCCGAGCATGCGTCGACTTGATTTTGAGCATGCATGGTTTTTTCTCCGTCGGAGTTCCACACAGACGATCGGAATTTCCCATAGGATTTTTTTCCATCAGAAAAAAATAAAACATGTTCTATTTCATAACTCCGATGGAAAAAAAAAATCCTATGGGGCCCACACACGATAGGAATTTCTGATGAAAAAATTCCATCAGACTTTTTTCATCAGAAATTCCTATCGTGTGTACAAGGCATTAGAGGACTAGAGCCTTTGCTAAGTGGAAGAAGGGTAATCTAAAGAAAGTAATTGGGAGCAGAACTACTGCCACCAGCATGTAACATTAACCATAAGCATATAGATGCACACCTGTTTAAGACAAGATCATCGGTCACAGGGGGATCCTCCAACTGTTGTCTGAACAGCCTAGTCTCTTCTGGTTGGAAGCATGGAGAAGACATGTGGCTAAGACTTTCTCTCTCTCTTTTATCTGTGCCTGTAAGCACCATTGTATGTGTATTTACATTAATGGACTTTGTTGAGTACTGATTAACATGCAATGGTACTTGATATTTACAGCAGCAATACATACTGTAGGTACTTAGAATATATCTAAATCCTCAAAAAAAAGAATAATAAATTAATGGCATATCATGCATTAGATGTTGTCTTCTTTTTTACAGCATTTTCCTTTATTTTAAACTGGTGACACTTAATGCTTCACCTGGGTAATAACGCTTACTAATTGTACTGCATCAGGCCAACAGAAACATGCCAAAACTACAGAAACCTTTCCCTGACCTCTTCCCCATAACAGAGAGGGTGGTGTTTTGTAGTCCTCAGAGATAACTGGAAACACATGCAGAGATGACAGGAAGTTGTCACCTGACAAAATTTCTGCCAAATAGGAGAAGCTCATTGCTATGGTTTACATACATATCATTAAAATCCAAGAAATACGATGACCATCAGCTGAAGTTAGGCTATTGGTCATGATGTGGTTAATTGTACAGCCTTTGATTTTAGACCCTTCAGTTTATTGCAAAAGTAGATCAACTAGAAATATTTTTCACAAGATTTTATATCTGTTGCCGTGTACACACGACCGTTTTTCTCGTCGAGAAAAATTAAATTTTTTCCTTTTGACGAGAAAAACGATCGTCTGTGGGCATTTTGTCATTTTTCCCGACGGGAAAAACGGAATTAAAAACGACGAGAAAAATTAGAACATGCTCTAATTTTTCTCGTCGTTTTTCTCGGCATTTTTTTCCGCTGCAGTTTTCCCATAGGGAAACACTGCCGCGGAGCCCACAGACGGTCGTTTTTCTCGACAAGAGAAAAAATGACGTGAAAAACGACCGTGTGTGGGGAACAAGCCGTTCCCTCGTTTTTAATGTCATTATTCACGCCGGTTTTTTAACCGCCGTGAATAATGATTGTGTGTACGCGGCATATGTGTATGAATTGCCTTTTCTTAAGGGTCAGTAAGTAAAGAAGAAGCAGACACTTGTTCTTTCCATCTGTCAGATTTTTTCAGCAATGATTCTCTACAAAACTCAGATTTTTCACTTCAGTTGTTCTAACATAAAAAAATAAATTAATTAATTTGCAGAGTGTGCTTTGATAAAGTAGGTGTCACACATAATACTTAGCAAGTATTCAGACTTTCACTGATATTGTACCACTAGGCAATTAATACATAAAAAATGTGCACCACTCAGAAAACATTTACCAGAGGAATACAGTTTCTTTGTAAGTAACTCTCAAAGCTTTCTATTAAGTGTCAGTCAACAGAACTCCTAATCTGCATAACTACTCATTTCAAAATTTAAGGTAAATAATTAAAATTATTCCTATGTTTAAAACAGAATTACTCATCCAATCTAGCTCAGTAAAATGACACTGGTTATCCAAAGTCAAGCCAAACTTTCCAATTTACTAAATAGGAACTAGCAGGAATTGTAACATCAGCTAATTATCCTATTGAAAGCTTTCTTGTTTAAAAAAAAAAAAAAAAAAGTATTTTTTATCCCACTTGGGCACCTCATTAGAGAAAATAGCTAATAGTGCACCAAATATTCTAAGGGGATTGTCTTTATTATGATCAATATTAAAAAATTAAAAGTGTTAATGAATTATTTCCTATTAATTATGTATATATTGTGACAGCAGGAAGGTAAAGTCACCTGGTTGCATCCAGGGGGGTAGATATATTTCGCCCAGATTCAGGCTTTACGCCGATTTGTACAACTAGGTGGAGAGTTGTATAAGGCTAGTGTGCTCATGGATGACTCATACCTCTAGGGAGAGGGCTGGGCGTCGTGCAGACAGGGAGTTGATGAGACCAGCTGAACCTTGTCAGCTCATTTAGGCCTCTATAAGAAACTCCCAGATTCATTAGATATTAGCTCATGCCTGGAACCAGACCTGTGTGGACTGTCTAGGGAGAGTGAACCCCTGTGCGGTGAGGCAAAGCCTGTGTGGCTATTTGTTTGGACTTTTACTAAACCAGGGACTTAGGGACTAGGACAGCACTAGGCTGATCCCAGTTGTTAGTTTAGGAAACCTGCATGTTTAGTCAGAGGTCAAACTGACCAGGATTTATTTTGTTTGTTTCTTTTTGGCTTTGCTGTGTTTTTGTCACTGTACATAGAGAAATAAACCGCACCTTTTGATTTTGAAAACCACAACCTCCGTCTGCTGGCCCTGTTTTTGTGTGGGGAGCCCAACCAGGGGGTCACACACACCCGCTACCGAGTTAACCCCCTCACAGTTGGTGGAGAACCAGTGGCAGTTTTTTTAAGCCAGCATGGAGGAGATACTGAAACAGCTGGCTCTAGCAAATGCCAATCAACAGCAGACAAATGCAGGTTTGCAAAGGAGCCTTGCAGCCCAGCAGCAAGCTCATCAACAAGCCCAGCAGCAATCTGAGGCCCGCTTCATAGACCTGTTACAGAAGCAAGAGCAGAGACTACAACAAATGGAAGCAGTAATGCAGCAACGTCCGCAGACCAGTGAGGAAAGCCGTCCCACTAATACCGCGTCCTTTGGGGTGAGTCGTTTATTGACAAAAATGACTGGAGAGGATGATCCAGAGGTATTTTTGACCACATTTGAAAGGACTGCTGAAAGAGAAAAGTGGCCTGAGGAGCAGTGGGCTGGACTGGTGGCTCCTCTGTTAACTGGTGAATCGCAGAAGGCTTACTATGACCTAGAGCCTGACCAAGCAAAAGACTATGTGATGCTAAAAGCTGAAATATTGGCAAGGCTGGGTGTCACCCTGGCTGTCCGGGCTCAGCGTGTGCATAACTGGACTTTCCAGCTTGGAAAACCCCCCAGGTCTCAAATGTATGATCTCATTCACCTGAGCAGGAAGTGGCTACAGCCAGAGACTTTGTCCGCACCGGAGATTGTGGAACGTGTTGTGATGGATCGTTTCTTGAGAGCTCTTCCTACCGCCATTCAAAAGTGGGTAAGCCACGGAGACCCAGAAACGGCCGGTAAACTTGTGGATCGTGTAGAGAGATACTTGGCTACAGAGAACCTGACGGCCTCTTCCAGAGACTCTCGGACTTTCCACCCTAAGACCAGACCATCCCCAGGGGCGGATAAGAGGATTCCAAGGGGTGAGGGTGGAGAGAGTGAGAGGGTGGGAGCTCTACCCCAAGTTTGGCGAGAACAGCCTGGGAAATCAGCGGCTCAAGAGGCCGCAAGAAGGATCGTTTGCTACCGCTGCCGGCAAGCGGGACATATTGCAGCCAATTGCCCGGTTGTGGAGGAACCCATGCAGTGTGACTTTCTGACGGGCAGACGTCAGTCGCTGTGTGCGACAGTCGCATGCACTGCCATTCGGGGAACTGAGAAACATTTATGCAAAATGTGTATTAATGGTAGAAATGTTGTGGTATTGCTGGATTCAGGTAGCCTTGTGACCCTGATAAAGGCTGAGTTAGTTAAAACAGAGGTCTCTGGGAATAGCAAGGTAGCTGTTATTTGTGTGCATGGGGACACCCGAGAGTATCCAGTGACTACAGTGTGTTTCGAGACCCCCAAAGGTACCCTCTCTCATCCAGTGGGCTTAGTATCTCAGTTACCGCATGACGCCATTGTGGGAAGGGATTTTCCGAAGTTCTGGGAACTGTGGGATGATCCTGAGCCCCCCACTGGTGCCCCTATGTACCAGGAATGTGATAGCCAGAACTCCTCTGAGAGTGGTGAGGACTCTCCAGAATTTCCCTTGTCAGTATTGGCAGGGGAGACTCAAGAAACTGGAGAGGAGCCCACCTCCTCAGACGAAAACCTACCGTCTGTGGAGTTTTCTGATCTGGAGGTTCACAGGGAAAATTTTGCCACAGAACAGTTAAAAGACCCCGCCCTAATAAAGGCACGGGAAAACGTAGTGGAAATAGATGGCGAGTTAGTGAACCCAGATAATACCTGCACTTACCCATACTTCAGCGTAGAGAAGGACCTACTGTATCGGGTGGCAAAAAGGGCAGAAGAAACCGTTGAGCAGCTGGTGGTGCCCAAACCTTACAGGAAGTTGGTGTTGGAGTTGGCCCATGGGCACATTCTTGGAGGTCATCTGGGGACAGAGAAAACCCGAGAGAGGGTATTACAGAGATTCTATTGGCCTGGGGTGATGAAGGACATAGAAAATTATTGTTCCTCCTGCCCTGTGTGTCAGAGGTCGGCCCCGATGCCACATTTCCGTAGCCCGCTGGTCCCTCTACCCATCATTGAGGTCCCGTTTGAGAGAATCGCAATGGATTTGGTAGGTCCTATAATCAAGTCCGCTAGGGGGCACCAGTACATATTGGTTATAATGGACTATGCCACCCGTTATCCAGAAGCGATCCCTCTCAGAAATACCTCGGCCAAAACCATAGCCAAAGAGCTATCTCTTGTTTTTAGCCGGGTGGGTATTTGTAAAGAACTGCTTACGGACCAAGGTACACCCTTTATGTCCCGGGTTATGAAAGAGCTGTGTAAATTGTTCAAAGTGACGCAATTGCGTACATCTGTGTATCACCCCCAAACCGATGGGCTGGTTGAAAGATTCAACAAAACCCTAAAACAAATGTTGAAGAAAGTGGTGGATAGAGATGGAAAGGATTGGGACTGTCTACTTCCTTATTTGATGTTTGCTATTAGGGAGGTGCCCCAATCCTCTACGGGATTCTCCCCCTTTGAGTTACTGTATGGGAGACACCCAAGAGGGCTGTTGGATATTGCCAAGGAAACTTGGGAAAGTGAGAGTTCTCCCCACAGGAGTGTGATTGAGCATGTCGCCCTGATGCAAGATCGAATTGCACAGGTAATGCCCATCGTGAAGGAACATTTGGCCCAAGCGCAGTTGGCACAGCAGAGAGTGTACAACCGTGGAGCAAAGACCCGTACCTTTTCCCCGGGGGATAGGATATTGGTACTTGTCCCTACGGTTGAAAGTAAATTCCTTGCCAAATGGCAAGGCCCCTACGAGATAATGGAAAAAGTGAGCGAAGTGAATTACAAGGTCAGACAACCAGGAAGGCGAAAGCCCGAACAGATATATCACGTTAATCTGTTGAAAGCCTGGAGGGATAGAGAGTCCCTAGTCGCAGAAACTTGGTCACCAGCTCAAACTGGTTGCGTGATTCCGGAGGTTGGAATAGCAGCCACCTTGTCACAACCCCAACAACAGGAGGTTAAGGAGTTTGTGCTTCGCAACAAGGAGGTGTTCTCTGAGCTGCCGGGACAAACATCTGGGGTAGAGCATGATATTATTACCCCGCCCGGTGAAAGGGTGAAGTTAAAACCCTATCGGATCCCAGAGGCCCGACGGGAGGCAATACGGGAGGAAGTACAGAAAATGCTGAACTTAGGGGTGATAGAGGAGTCCCAAAGTGATTGGTCTAGTCCCATTGTGTTGGTGCCTAAACCGGATGGGAGCTGGCGATTTTGTAACGATTTTCGTCAGTTGAACAAAGTTACAAAATTTGACACCTACCCCATGCCACGTATAGATGAGTTGATCGACCGGCTGGGAACAGCCCGATACATGACGACTCTTGACCTCACAAAAGGGTATTGGCAAATTCCCCTGGCCAAGTCGGCCAAAGAGAAAACCGCATTTGTAACCCCAGACGGGGCGTTCCAATATAAGAGAATGCCGTTCGGGTTACAGAATGCGCCGGCCACATTCCAGCGGAAAATGGACCAGATGCTGAGGCCCCATCGGAAGTATGCTGCGGCTTACCTGGATGACGTAATTGTCCATAGCACAGATTGGGCCTCACATCTGCCAAAAGTGCAAGCAGTCCTGGACTCTGTTCGGGAAGCGGGGTTTACGGCTAACCCCAAGAAGTGTACCATTGGGCAGGAGGAGGCCAAATATCTTGGGTACACCATTGGCAGGGGAGTAATAAAACCCCAACTCAACAAAGTCGAGGCCATCCAGAGTTGGCCACGTCCCAACAGCAAGAAGCAGGTACGAGCCTTTCTGGGAATCGCGGGTTATTATCGGCGCTTCATTCCCCACTTTGCTTCTAAGGCTGTGCCCCTAACCAACCTGACGAAAGGGAAAGGGTCGGTCATGATTAAATGGACCCCCGAGGCTGAGGCAGCATTCCAATTCTTGAAACAAGCCTTATGTAGCCAGCCAGTGTTGTACTCACCCGACTTCTCTAAAGACTTTGTCGTACAAAGTGATGCGTCAGATGTGGGGTTAGGAGCAGTATTGTCCCAGGTCTGGAACGGGGAAGAGCACCCAGTCATTTACCTCAGCAGGAAGTTGAAGTCCCATGAGGTAAATTACGCCACGGTTGAAAAGGAGTGTTTAGCGGTGAAGTGGGCTCTAGATTCCCTTCGGTACTATCTGCTAGGTAGGCACTTTGACATGGTTACGGATCACGCTCCGTTAAAGTGGATGGCTCAAAACAAGGAAACAAATAGAAGAGTGAATAGGTGGTTCCTGGCCCTCCAGGAATTCAACTTCACAGTAAAGCATCGCCCTGGCGTTCAAATGGGGAATGTGGATGCTTTGTCTCGAGTACATGAATGCCTGATTGCTGGTGTTCCAACCCCGAGGTTAAAACAAGAGGGGGGGGTATGTGACAGCAGGAAGGTAAAGTCACCTGGTTGCATCCAGGGGGGTAGATATATTTCGCCCAGATTCAGGCTTTACGCCGATTTGTACAACTAGGTGGAGAGTTGTATAAGGCTAGTGTGCTCATGGATGACTCATACCTCTAGGGAGAGGGCTGGGCGTCGTGCAGACAGGGAGTTGATGAGACCAGCTGAACCTTGTCAGCTCATTTAGGCCTCTATAAGAAACTCCCAGATTCATTAGATATTAGCTCATGCCTGGAACCAGACCTGTGTGGACTGTCTAGGGAGAGTGAACCCCTGTGCGGTGAGGCAAAGCCTGTGTGGCTATTTGTTTGGACTTTTACTAAACCAGGGACTTAGGGACTAGGACAGCACTAGGCTGATCCCAGTTGTTAGTTTAGGAAACCTGCATGTTTAGTCAGAGGTCAAACTGACCAGGATTTATTTTGTTTGTTTCTTTTTGGCTTTGCTGTGTTTTTGTCACTGTACATAGAGAAATAAACCGCACCTTTTGATTTTGAAAACCACAACCTCCGTCTGCTGGCCCTGTTTTTGTGTGGGGAGCCCAACCAGGGGGTCACACACACCCGCTACCGAGTTAACCCCCTCACAATATGAATAATCATGCTACATATTCTAAATTTACTACTTGTTACCAGCAAGTGAAGTTCTAACAAGTTTTAGATGAGACAAAGAGGGACACATCCCCTCCTCCTCTGATACATAAGATGACTGCCTCTTAAAGCGGAAGTAAACCCATCGATTTAACAGTTTCAAAAAGCAGTTACATTCCCGGCATGCCAACTGTCACATTGGTTGTGCTCTCAACCAAACTGTCAAACCATCCAATGGCTGGTCTCATAACTGATCACATGTGCAGCATCATGGCAGTTGAAGATTAAACAGAGGCCAAGATGGCACCTTCCTTGCCTGAAAATGATAGGAGGGTTTACTTCCACTTTAAAGGAAACCAATGCTTAGAAATGTATGGAGGTGGTTATTGCTAAGCTAATTGCCTGGCTGTTATTCTGATCTTACAGCTTTAGTACTTTCTGGGTCACTGATCCTGAACAAGGATAACAATAACTCCTGAATAGGGATGAGCTTCATGTTCGAGTTGAACCCATGTTCGACTCGAACATCGGCTGTTCGGCTGTTCGCCGAATTGCGAACATTATGGGCCGTTCGCGCCAAATTCGAGTGGCGTGTTACGGCCCATAATTCACTGCGGCATCGCAGTGCATTGCTGGCTGATGATTGGCCAAGCATGCACTATGACCCGCATGCTTTGGCCAATCACAGCACGCAAAAAAATGGAGAGCCATAATTGGCCAAAGTGACTTTGGCCAATTATGTTTCAGGGGGTTTAGTACACGCCCCACCCTATATAAGACCGCCTCTGTGGCAGCCTTGTGTAGTGTGTTGCGGTGGTTAAAGAGGGAGCTTACAGAGAGAGAAACAGTGTCATTTATATTGAGTTAGATAGAGCAGGCAGGCGAGTCAGTTAGCTGCAGTTACAGTGTGTAGAGGATATATATGCATCCTAGGTGTTGTATATATATTTATACACTGTATTCAGTTTAGCTAGATCCGTTCCTGTTATTCTCTATATTGTGACAGGCAGGCAGGTGATTGTGCTAGCTGCACTTAGTGTACTGTGTGCTTTGCATAGCGTTCACCTAAAGCTTACCTGAATACAATTAGTGGTGTTCTCATAATAAAACCACAGGCAGGGAGCTGCATTAATTTAATTTAGTGTACTGCAGTACTTCTGTCCATTAAGCGTTCACTTAAATCCATGAATACAATTTGTGGTGTTCTGTTCTCATAATAAAACCACAGGCAGAGAGCTGCAAGTATTTTCAGTTAGTGTACTGTGTCCTCTGCACAGTGTTAACCTAAAACTAACTGAAGACTGCTGCTTTTCTCATACTAATACTACAGCAGGCAGTTGATTCTGATAGCTGCATTATAACATTATAATCAGTACAGATATATATATATATATATATATATATATATATATATATATATATATATATATATATATATATATATATATATATATATATATGTGTATTGTGACAGAGCATCCCAGAGAGAGCCTGGGAAAGTCCTATTCGGGGTTTATACATCTCCCAGGCTCCTCTCATATACATTCAGGGATCTCTGAGCCAGGGTCCAGTTCAGGTGTTGGTTCTCTCCCACAGGTTAATTAAAAGCTCACCTGAGCAGACAGCCTTTGCTCAGCCTGGGAAACACAGACAACATTGGTTTGTGAGAGCAAGAAGGTTGGTAAAACTTGTTACCCTGTGAATGTGGAAGCTGACAAGCGTTAGGCTTGTCCAGCCTGGTAGTGAGGGCCTGTACATACTGTGTAGTTAGAGCCGAGACACGGCTAGGCTTTTGTTTAGCTATTTTTTCTTCTGTTTGTTTTCAGCACACTGTACAGCACCTGTCATTAGACTTTGTATATAGCACCAATAAACAACACTGTTTTCACTGATCCAATGGACTTGGTATCTGTGCCTGCTCATCCCAGGGAGTTTTTGTACCTACTACCTGTCCCCCAGGTTACATATGGTGGAGGCTGCGACCAGCTGTAGTAAGTTACTACTTAAAAGGCCAGTACCTAAAGTGACAACATGGAGGACCTCCTCAAACAAATGGTGTTGGCAAATGCCGCGTTGCAGCAAGCAAATGCTGCACAACAGCAAACTAACGCTGCATGGCAGCAAGCAAACGCTACACAACAGCAAACTAACGCTGAATTGCGGCAAGCAAACGCTGCACAACAGCAAGCCAACGCTATCGCACAGGAGCAAACCAAGGTGCTGTTCCAACAGATTGGTGCTGTACAGGAGCAATCGCAGAGGCTGTTTGAACAGCTTGCCACTGCTGCAAAAGCGGATAGGAAAACCCTTACTGAGGTTTTGGAGACGCTAGCACAGGGGTCACCTGCGATAATGAAGGATATTGGAGACAAGCCCTCAACCATCCATGTGGGTCGCTTTCTTTCAAAGATGACGGCAGATGATGATCCAGAGGCTTTCCTACTAACATTTGAACGGACCGCTGAGAGGGAAGGTTGGCCCCAAACCCAGTGGGCAGGACTGATCGCCCCCTTACTTTCTGGAGAAGCGCAGAAGGCCTACTATGATCTGGAGTCAGCAGAAGCGGGAGATTATGAGAAGGTCAAGCGGGAAATCCTGGCACGACTTGGCGTTACCTTGGCTGTTCGAGCTCAGCGGGTCCACAGCTGGTTCTTCCAAGAAAAGAGGCCCCCAAGATCGCAGATGTTTGATCTGATCCACCTGGTGCGGAAATGGCTACAGCCGGAGTCCCTGTCTGCGCCACAAATAGTGGAGCGTGTGGTCATGGACCAATTCCTGAGGTCACTGCCAATTCCCCTGCAGAAGTGGGTGAGTCAAGGAGACCCCAAGTCAGCAGACAACCTGGTGGAGCTCGTTGAGAGGTACTTTGCTGCAGAGAACCTGGTCACCACCCCTACAGCCGCACGGACTTTCCATCCAAAACCACGGTCTCCCCAGGCAACCGGTAAGACTGTTCCAGGGGAAGTGGGTGGTAAGCATGGCAAGGAAATAGGGGGGAGGAATTTTGGTGCCAGGACTGAAGTTTGGCGGCCCAAGCAAGGGAAGCCACTGCCTGTCAGCAAACCAGATTGGGGAAACATCAGGTGTTTTCGTTGCCAAGAACTGGGACATGTTGCAGCAAACTGTCCATTAACAGATGAACCAATGCAGTGTGATCTATCTTTTAGAAGGCAGTCTATGTTTGCTGCCGTTTCATGCGCTTCAGTGCCAAATGTGGGAAAACACATGTGTCAAGTGACTATTAATAATAAGCCTATTACGGCCTTGCTGGACTCAGGAAGTCTAGTTACTTTGGTTACAGCTGAGATGGTTGAAACTGTGAATTTTCATGCAAAAAAAAGTTGCTGTGATCTGTGTACATGGGGATACCCGCGAGTATCCAATAGCCACTGTTCAGTTTAAAACTGGCTTAGGTACGGTGACCCATTCGGTCGGACTGGTGCCCCACTTGGTGCATGAGGCTATCATTGGTAGGGACTTCCCTAAGTTTTGGGAACTGTGGGATTGTCCCGACCCAGTCGCAGTACCTAACTCAGTCGCAGAGCCAGAACTCATGGCCATTACTGACCTTGTGAGTTCAGGGGACTCCTCTCAGGGCTCTCCGGGTGATCCTTTCTCAGTTATGGCAGGAGAGCTGGGGGAGCCTGAAGAAGTCCCCACAACCAGTAGAGCTGGACAGTCGTCTGCTGAATCTGAGCCTACGTTAGAGTTTACCGATCTAAATGTGCACAAGGAAAATTTTGCTACGGAACAGAGAAAAGACCCTACCCTTGCCAGGGCCTGGGAAAATGTGGTGGTGGTTGATGGGGTACCTGTCGAACCGGGGGACGGGCCCTGTTTTCCATATTTCTGCAGCAATGAGGATTTACTGTATCGTGTATGTAAAACTAATGATGAAGTGGTTGAACAGTTGGTAGTCCCTAAGCTATACAGACGGGTGGTGTTGGAACTTGCCCATGGGCATTTGCTAGGAGGCCATTTAGGGGTTGAGAAAACCACTGAAAGGGTGTTGCGCAGGTTTTACTGGCCTGGGATATGGAAAAATATCGAGAATTATTGTCAATCCTGTCCTATATGTCAGATGTCAGCCCCCCAACCCCACTTTCGAAGTCCGTTAGTGCCCTTGCCCATTATTGAAGTGCCCTTTGAAAGGATTGCCATGGACCTGGTGGGTCCACTCCCCAAATCTGCCCGCGGTCATCAACATATCCTCGTGATCATGGATTACGCTACCCGTTACCCCGAGGCCGTTCCCTTACGCACTGCATCTGCTAAAAACATTGCCAAAGAGCTGTTTATGGTGTTCAGTCGGGTTGGCATCCTGAAAGAAGTCCTTACAGACCAAGGTACCCCATTCATGTCACGAATAACTAGGGAGCTCTGCAAGTTATTTAAGGTGACGCAGTTGCGTACCTCAGTGTACCATCCTCAAACGGATGGCTTGGTGGAACGCTTCAATAAGACATTAAAGAGTATGTTAAAAAAGGTTGATAAGGATGGGAAAAACTGGGACTTCCTGATACCTTACTTGATGTTCGCCATCAGGGAAGTTCCCCAGTCCTCTACGGGGTACTCTCCATTTGAGCTGCTTTATGGGAGACACCCTCGGGGACTCTTAGACATAGCCAAGGAAACTTGGGAGGGGGAGCAGACACCTCACAAAAGTGTTATTGAGCATATCGCTCAAATGCAGGATAGGATTGCAGCAATCATGCCGGTAGTAAAAGAACATTTACTGCAGGCCCAAGCCGCCCAACAGAGGATATACAACAGGGGGGCCCAACTCCGTGTTTTCTCACCTGGTGACCGGGTCCTCGTGTTAGTTCCCACTGTTGAGAGCAAATTCCTGGCTAAGTGGCAGGGACCCTTTGAAGTAATTGAAAGAGTTGGGGAGGTCAATTACAAGGTGTATCAACCAGGTAAAAGGAAGCCCTAACAGATTTACCACATAAACCTGTTAAAGCCCTGGAAGGATAGACTGGCATTAACTGCCAGGTCTCTCCCGGTAACCCTTAAGGGTACTGAATCCCCTCTGATCCCTGAGGTCACGATTCCAGACACCCTGTCATGTTCCCAGAAACAGGAAGCTAGAGAGTTCCTGATAAGGAATAAAGAGAAATTTTCAGAGTTGCCGGGCACGACTTCAGCAGTTCAGCATGATATTGTTACTGAACCTGGGGTCCGTGTCAAGCTCAAACCATACCGAATTCCCGAAGCTAGAAGAAAGGACATCAGTGAGGAAGTTAAAAGGATGTTGGAGCTAGATGTTATTGAGGAATCCAATAGTGACTGGTCTAGCCCCATTGTATTAGTCCCAAAACCGGATGGCACTTGGAGGTTTTGTAACGACTTCAGGAAGCTTAATGCGGTAACAAAGTTTGACACATACCCAATGCCCAGGGTAGACGAGCTTATAGACCGACTTGGCAAGGCCCGTTATCTGACCACTTTGGACTTGACCAAAGGATATTGGCAAATACCCCTGACTGGTAGGGCCAAAGAAAAGACTGCATTTGTGACCCCGGAGGGGTCGTTTCAGTATAAGAAAATGCCTTTTGGGTTGCAAAATGCCCCTGCAACATTTCAGAGGGCTATGGACAGGACCCTAAGACCTCACCGACAGTATGCTGCAGCCTATCTGGATGACATAGTGGTGCATAGCACTGACTGGGAGTCTCACTTGCCCCGTGTCCAGGCTGTCCTGGATTCCCTTTTCAAAGAAGGGTTTACGGCAAATCCCAAAAAATGTGCCATTGGGCTAGAGGAAGCCAGGTATTTGGGCTACACTATTGGCCGGGGTGTCATAAAGCCCCAGGTGAATAAAATAGAAGCCATCCAGGAGTGGCCACGTCCTGCAAATAAGAAGCAGGTCAGGGCCTTTCTTGGCATTGCGGGGTACTATAGAAGATTCATCCCAAATTTCGCAACTATAGCTGCCCCACTGACAGACCTTACAAAAGGGAAAGCCTCCGTAATGGTGAAATGGTCTCCAGTAGCAGAAGAGTCTTTTCAAGTACTGAAGAAGGCTCTTTGTGCACAGCCAATCCTATACTCCCCCGATTTCTCCAAAAACTTTTTGGTCCAGACGGATGCATCTGATGTGGGTATCGGGGCAGTACTTTCACAGGTACACAATGGGGAAGAACACCCTGTGGTGTACTTAAGCAGAAAGCTCAATGACCATGAAAAGAAGTACGCAGTCATTGAAAAGGAGTGTCTGGCCATAAAGTGGGCCGTGGACGCGCTCAGGTACTACTTGTTGGGGCGCCAGTTTGAGTTGATAACTGACCATGCTCCCCTGAAATGGATGGCCCAAAAGAAGGAGACTAATAGGCGGGTGAACCGGTGGTTTTTGGCCCTACAAGACTACGCTTTTACGGTAAAACACAGGCCAGGTGTTGAGATGGGGAATGTAGATGCCCTCTCCCGTGTTCACTCCTGTTGGGCTACAGGTGTTCCAACCCTGGGGTTGAAACAAGGGGGGAGGATGTGTGACAGAGCATCCCAGAGAGAGCCTGGGAAAGTCCTATTCGGGGTTTATACATCTCCCAGGCTCCTCTCATATACATTCAGGGATCTCTGAGCCAGGGTCCAGTTCAGGTGTTGGTTCTCTCCCACAGGTTAATTAAAAGCTCACCTGAGCAGACAGCCTTTGCTCAGCCTGGGAAACACAGACAACGTTGGTTTGTGAGAGCAAGAAGGTTGGTAAAACTTGTTACCCTGTGAATGTGGAAGCTGACAAGCGTTAGGCTTGTCCAGCCTGGTAGTGAGGGCCTGTACATACTGTGTAGTTAGAGCCGAGACACGGCTAGGCTTTTGTTTAGCTATTTTTTCTTCTGTTTGTTTTCAGCACACTGTACAGCACCTGTCATTAGACTTTGTATATAGCACCAATAAACAACACTGTTTTCACTGATCCAATGGACTTGGTATCTGTGCCTGCTCATCCCAGGGAGTTTTTGTACCTACTACCTGTCCCCCAGGTTACAGTATATATGTATGTATCCCACCTTTGTGCAGCTACATCATACTGCAGGCCATTAGTATGTCTGGAAGGCAAACAAGGAAAGGCAGACAGTCACGAGGCAATAAAAGAGGGCAAGCACGCTCTGTGTCTAGAGGCCACAGTGCTGGTCGTGGACACGGTGCATCCTCATCAGCACGTGGCCGTGGGACACGCTTGTCCTTTTCGTCAGCTGGCCATGTTGAGCCGCAACATGCCCAAGACTTGGTAGAGTGGATGACCAAGCCATCCTCATCCTCCTCATCCTCTCTCACCCAGGCTCAGGGTACTTTGTCTGGCAAAGCAGCTGCCAAAGTGGCCTCTTCCCTCGGCTCAATGGCATCAGTCACTCCTTCCCTAGCCCCACCATGTCCTCCAAACTGTTTGACCACAGTGTTGGGTACATGCTCCAGGAGGATGCCCAGTGTTTTGAAGGCTCCGATGATGGAACCCAGCTAGAGGAAGGCAGTAATGTGAGCCCAGAGAGAGGGGGTAGTAACGTGAGCCCAGAAAGAGGGGGTGCCCAACAAGGACAGCTATCTGGCAGTCATGTTCCCCCAGCTGCAGCATACTGCCAGATTTGCTCCAGTGATAAGGGAGGGGATGATGAGGTCACTGACTCCACGTGGGTGCCAGATAGGAGGAGGAGGAGGAGGCACATCTCCAATGAGGCAGGATGCCCTCCAGGGCCCAGCTTAAGGGCAGCGCACCGCCTGCATCACACCGCAGAGCTCCGCATGTGCAGGGCGCTGCTGTCTCTGCATGTTATTCCAAAAGTTCTTTGGTGTGGGCCTTTTTTCAGACGTGTGCAGCAGATCGCACCGTTGCCATTTGCAACATATTTCTGAAGTGTATCTCGCGTGGCCAAAACATCAGCCGCTTGGGCACCACGTGCTTGACCAGACATATGTCGACCTGCCATGCAGTTCGTTGGCAAGAGTACCTAAAAGACCCACACCAAAGAACAAAATGGACCTCTCCTTGCTCCTCATCAGCTGGGATCTCCAACCCCACTATACCTTCAGTCCTCTCTGAAACCTGCACTGAGAGGAATGAAGGTGTAGAATTAGGTGTGTCACAGCCAAGTACTTGCGGGCAATCTGCTAACGGTACACGGCGTCCAATTGTACCAGGCAAATTTCCCTGCCCCAGCTGCTGTACCGCAGAAAGAAGTTCTCTTTCAGCCATCCACATGCCCAGCAGTTGAATGCTAGCTTGGCTAAATTGCTAGCACTTCAACTGCTACCTTTTCAGTTGGTAGACTCTGCCCCCTTCCGTGAGTTTGTGGAATGTGGGGTTCCTCAGTGGCAGGTTCCCAAACGCCACTTTTTCTCACAGAAGGCGATTCCGGCTCTCTACCGGCATGTGGAAGGCAATGTCTTGGCCTCGCTGGACAGGGCGGTCAGCGGTAAGGTGCATATTACCGCTGACTCATGGTCCAGCAGGCATGGACAGGGACATTACCTATCTTTCACGGCGCATTGGGTGACTCTGCTGGCAGCTGGGAAGGATGCATGGAAAGGTGCAGTAGTGTTGGAGGTTGTTCCGCCACCACGCCTCCAAAATGCTACTACTGGTGATTCTGACACACCTCTCTCCTCCACCCCCTCCTCTTCTTCTTCCTCCATAGCCTCTACCTGTGCTTTGTCCTCGGAACCAGCAGTGCTCCATAGGCGTTCAAGGGGCTACGCAAGTACGCAGGCAAAAAGATGCCATGCGGTGCTTGAGCTGGTGTGCTTGGGGGACAGGAGCCACACTGGGGCAGAGATTCTGTCAGCTCTGCAGGGGCAGGCTCAGAGGCGGTTGATGCCATGCCAGCTTAAACCAGGAAAGGAGGTTTGCGACAATAGCACCAACCTCCTCTCCGCCCTCCGTCAGGAACAACTGACCCATGTGCCCTGTTTGGCTCACGTCCTTAACCTGGTGTTGCAGCGGTTCTTGGGCAGGTACCCGGGCTTACAGGAGGTCCTGAAGCAGGCCAGGAAACTCTGTGGGCATTTCCGCCGGTCATATAATGCCAGTGCTCGGCTGGCTGACCTGCAAAAGGAATCCAACCGGCCCAGGAACCGCCTAATCTGTGACATGCCCACCAGGTGGAACTCTACGTTGGCCATGCTGCAGCGGCTGCACATGCAGTAGAGGGCCATCAATGAGTATCTGTTGCAATATTGCACCAGGACAGGGTCAGGGGAGCTTATATTTTTTTCCCCACGCCAGTGGGCCATGATCAGGGATGCATGCACTGTCCTGGCACCATTTGAGGAGGCCATGAGGATGGTGAGCAGTGACAGTGCATGCATCAGTGACCCTGTCCCTCTTGTCCACCTGTTGGAGCACACGCTGTGTGGAATAATGGACAGGGCACTTGAGGCAGAACAGAGGCAGGAAGAGGAGGACTTCCTTACCTCTCAAGACCCCCTTTATCCAGACAGTGTTCCTGCTGGCCCGGCTATCACATGGGAAGAGGAGGAGGAGGATTGTGTCAGCATGGAGGTGGAGCCTAGCACTCAGCATCAGCAGCAGTCTTCAAGGGATCAATTACAGTCCCAAGACACCCATGGACTTGTACGTGGCTGGGAGGAGGTGGCTGTGGATCATGTCGTCTTGAGTGACCCAGAGGACTCCGGACCAAATGCCTCAGCAAACCTACGCTGCATGGCCTCCCTGATCCTGCAAAGCCTGCGGAGGGATCCTCGTATTCGTGCGATCAAGGAGAGGGATCATTACTGGCTGGCAACCCTCCTTGATTCACGTTACAAGGGTAAGGTTGCGGACCTTATCTTGCCGTCGCAGAAGGAGCAGAGGATGAAGCATCTTCGGGAGGCTTTGTAGAAAGGTCTGTGCAACGCGTTCCCAGATACTGGGAGGTTACAAATTCCTGGTCCTGGACAACGTGTTGCTGGGACTTCAGTCAGTCAAAGAAGGAGCGGTGGAGAAGGTGGCCGTCTGACCGATGCGTTCAGACAATTTTTTAGTCCGCAGCCCCAAGGTATGATCGGTTCCAGCAACCATCGACCAGCGTCTGGTTTACATGGTGCAGGAATACCTAAGGGCAAGATCAGACTTGGACACCTTTCCCACCGAAAATCCTCTGGGTTACTGGGTCTTGAGGATGGATCACTGACCAGAGCTTGTACAGTATGCAATTGAGCTACTGGCCTGTCCTGCATCTAGTGTTTTTTCGGAACGCACATTTAGTGCTGCTGGAGGCTTTGTAACCGATCACAGGGTGTGCCTGTCCACCGACTCGGTCGATCGACTGACCTTCATAAAAATTAATCAGTCTTGGATCACCACCAGCTACCAAGCACCTGATGCTGATGTAACCGAATAATTTTTTTGGAAATGTCGGATCCCTTCAAGACTGCCTATGCTGATGCTGAGTGACTATCATGTTATGCTGAGTGACTATCCTCTTCCTCCTCAATGATCATGCTGATAGCTTGTAAGAACATTTTTGGTTCTGGGCACCGCCACCAGTGGCTAAGGCCCAATTTTTCAGCCCCTGTTTAACAGGGGCATGTAATTACAATTTTTGATGCAATACTTTGCAGCAGGGCTCATTGCTGCGCTCCAAGTATAGTATCTGTGAGGGGTTGCAGTGTTGTGGCACCAGTGCCTAAGGCCCAATTTTTATGCCCCTGTCCAACAGGGGCATGTAATTACAATTCTTGATCTAATAATTCACAGCAGGGCCCATTCCTGCGCCCACCAAGAGTAACTGTGAGGACTTACAGTATTGTGGCCCCAGCACCACCACCAAAGGCCCAATTTTTCCTACCACTGTTCAACAATTCAACAATGGCATGTAATTACAATTCTTGATATAATAGTTCACAGCAGGGCGTTCCAGCGCCCACCAAGAGTAACTGTGAGGACTTACAGTGTTGTGGCAATGGCAACACCAACACATAAGGGCCAAATTTCTGCAGAGTATATACGGCAGGCCCCAATTTCAAACATCCAACTTACAAACGACTCCTACTTGCAAACGGAAGGAGACAACAGGAGGTGAGAGGAAATCTACCCCTAGTAAGGGAAATTCTCTCCTGTAAGAGTTAATATGGGAAAACAGTGTCTCCTCTCCACTGATGCTTTAACCCCAAATTTTCAAAAAACGTTTGTCATTGGGACGGAAAGTGAGGTGAAATGTTCTGAACAGGTGCACACTGCACAGACAGCAAAACAAATGTTAGAGGGGCGATAACCCTTCCCTATGTTTTCCAAAAAAGCTTAAAAATTGATTTTTGGGCTGGAGCTACACTTAAAAAATGTACCTGTTCCAAATTACAAACAGATTCTACTTAAGAACAAACCTACAGTCCCTGTCTTGTTTGTACCACCTGTATACTGCTGTTCAGAGTATATAGGGCCTTTTTTTAATTTGGGTTCCCCTTAATATCCATACAACACCCAAAGGGGGTGGTAGTGGGCTGGGGGTGTACCCATGCCATTTTTCTCAATGATTTTAATCCATATTGCCGGGACCAGACATTACATTAAAGCCGCAAGCAGTTTTAACCTGCCTAGCGGTAGCCCCGAGCCAGACTCGGGATTGCATCGCAGTGATCCAGGCAGAGTTACTTACCTTGTCCCCTGGATCCTGCGATGTCTCTCCGCTGTGTGATCGAGCTGTCTCCTCGCTCGATTCACACAGTGCCGAGTGCCGCCGAGCTCCGTTCCCTGCGACGTTACTACGCACGGGGGCGGAGATCGGCGCCAAATTCAAAAAAGTTAAAACACAGTACACATACAGTATACTGTAATCTTACAGATTACAGTACTATATAAAAAAATTACACACCCCCTTTGTCCCTAGTGGTCTGCCCAGTGCCCTGCATGCACTTTTATATAATAAAAACTGTTCTTTTTGCCTGGAATTTGGAGATTGTCCATAGCAACCAAAAAGTGTCCCTTTATGTCAAAAGTGGTTTTAGACCAGCTAGAAAACAGCGATAATAAATTGGAATCACTCGCAGAATTAAGCGATAGCGATTTGTGGGAAAATTCGTCATCAAACACTGAAAAACACTTTTATTATTATTATATTATTATTTGTTATAATTATTTTATAGTTACCGGTATTTATTATATTATAATTTATGATTTAGTTTTTTGAACTTTATCATACCCGGGATGTCTACTAGACTCTGGTTTGGACAGATTTAAGTGAGTTATTCTTAAGAATTTCAGGCCTGCAATATAAAATGCAAAATCTGCCAGAATCATACCGCCAGGGAGGTTAAATAAATTTTTTTCCTTTAGAAATGTCATTTTCTGCAGGGACAGTTCTAAACACGGGAATCACGTGCCACTTCACAGGCATACTTTAGACGCCCCCCAGATACGATATTTAAAGGAATATTTCACTATTTTTTTTTTCACTTTTAAGCATCATTAAAATCACCGCTCCCGAAAAAACTGTAGTTTTTAAAACTTTTTTTTGCATTGATACATGTGCCCTGGGGCAGGACCAGTGTCCCCAAACCCTTTTTAGGACAATAACTTGCATATTAGCCTTGATAATTAGCACTTTTGATTTTAAACGTTCGAGTCTATTGTATTTAATAGGGTTCTAAAGTTAGCACGAACTTTCGGTCCGTTCGTAGGTTCTGGTGCGAACCGAATCGGGGGTGTTCGGCTTATCCCTACTCCTGAATAGATAGCAATTTCAGAAGGAGGTCATCAGTGGCTCCCTTCATGTTTCTCTCAATATAGGCTTCTCTTAAAGTGCAGTTCCGCCTGCCCCTTTACACATACTGTAGCTCCTGACTTTTAGGACACTTACCTGTCCTGGTGTCCAGCGATGTCGGCACCGCAGCTGATGTTTCCATCGGCTGGTCGTGTGCTGCCGCCGCTGCCATAGCGAGTAAGGGAACCTAGCAGTGTAGCCTTTCGGCTTCACGACGGGCCCCTACTGCGCATGTGCGTAGCATGCTGCGCTCTCTTACTGGCCCAGCTGAAGCAGAGGGAGGAGGAGGGGACCGAGCTGATGACGCAATTCCCAGCGGCCCGGTCTCCCAGAAGTGGGGACAGGGTACCTGTAAAAAACAGGTGTCCGCTCTCCCCGAAAGGTGGCACATGTGTCACCAGAGGGAGGGGGGGGGGGATCAGATAAGCAGAAGTTCCACTTTTGGGTGGAACTCCGCTTTAAGTTTTGAACTCCAACAAAACAACTTTGGGGTTGATTTACTAAAGGCAAATATACTGTGCACTGCAAGTGCAGTTGCTCCAGATCTTAGTAAATGAGGTAAAACTTCACTTTGCAAAGAATACCCAAATCACATGCAAGGAAAATAAAAAACAGGCATTTTTGTTTGTACCTGGTTGAATGTTAGAAGAAACCTCATTTCAGAGCTTCCCTCCACTTGCAGTGCACAGTATATATGCCTTTAGTAAATCAACCTCCCCGTGTATGCCCAAACCAGACATTAAAACTCTGCAAGAAAAGAAAAAAAAAAGCCTCAAATTATGTAGTAAAACCGACATTCATTCTGCTTTACTTTGCT
This sequence comes from Rana muscosa, assembly GCA_029206835.1. Lineage (NCBI taxonomy): Eukaryota > Metazoa > Chordata > Amphibia > Anura > Ranidae > Rana > Rana muscosa. Next base: position 790,681,663 of record CM055116.1, on the reverse strand, counting down.
TTCTCATTCAAAATAACACAACTGAACAGACCAGCTACATCACACAGCAGGCAGGGGTCTACAGTGGTTTGGCATTAAGCTGGGTGTACAATGATATGGACAGGGATAGGGTTGTAGAAGAGTAAAGGTTTGAACAACCCTTCACTGTCATATTTTGTGGGACAGCTGTGGACAGAAAGCTTTTATTAACTCAGCAGGTTTGTGAGTGAGTGAATAACTTGTATAGCGCTGCAAATGCGAACTGAATCGCCTAAAGGCACTTATTTCCATCCAGTGTCATCCTGATCCTTCAGAAGAGGTGGGTCTTGGGTTTTTTCCTGAAGGCCCAATGGTTTTCCTCCATGCGGATGTTTGTGGGTAGAGCGTTCCATAGTCGTGGTCCTTGGACTTCAAATCTTCGGTCTCCCTTCGATTTGTAGCGGGACTTGGGGATGTGAAGGAGGTTTTGGTTGGTTGATCGGAGAACGCGATTGGGGGTGTATTGTTTTATTTTCTCACACAAGTATTGAGCGTTTCCTTGTGTGCACTTGTGGGTGAGACAGAGGGTCTTGAATGTGACCCGATCCTTTACGGTTAGCCAATGAAGGGTCCTCAGGGAAGGGGTGATGGATTCCCACGTTTTTTTCCCCGTTAACAGTCTGGCTGCCGTATTTTGGATGACTTGTAGGGGTGAAATCTGGTATTTTGGTAGTCCTATGTAGAGAGAGTTTGCGTAGTCGAGTCGGGAATTGATGATTGTTCCAACTACTGCTGCTATGTCCTCTTCTGGGATGAAGGGGATGAGTCTACGCAGCAGGCGGAGGAGATGGTGAGATCTGCTCACTACTAATCCTATTTGTGCGTCCATCGACATCTCTGAGTCAAAGATGACTCCGAGACTTTTGGCTTTGGTGCTCGGGGTAATGGTCTGTCCAAGGATGGTGGGTGGTGTCCATGAAGTCTCAGCTTTTGTCTTTCGGTTTGCGTAGAGAAGAAGAAGTTTTGTTTTGGATCCATTGAGTTTGAGGGAGCTCTCAGTCATCCACTCATCGATCAATGTGAGGCATTTTTCTAGACCGTGATATTGTTTTTTTTTTCCGGTGATGCGAAAGTAGAGTTGTGTGTCATCAGCGTAGGAGTGGTAGCACAGGTCCTGTTTGCTGATAATTTTGAGGAGTGGGCAGAGGTAGATGTTGAAGAGCACGGGTGACAGGGGTGATCCTTGAGGGACTCCGCAAAAAATTGTGCGAGTTTCAGAGGTGAAGGCTCCTAGTTTCACTGTCTGGGAACGATTTTCTAGGAAGGATGCAAACCAAGGTAGATCAGCGTCTGTGACTCCTGCTACTTCTTTTAGGCGAATGAGTAGAGTTTTGTGGTCTACAGTGACGAACGCTGCACTGAGATCCAGCAGCACCAGGAGACATGCTTCTCCGTCATCTGCTGCTTCAAGGGCATCATACATATTTTAAGAAGAGCTGTTTCTGTGCCATGGCCTGAGCGGAAACCAGATTGTAGTTGGTCCAAGAGTTTGTGGGTGTCCAAATGGAGTTGTAGCTGTTGTACTACTGCTTTCTCCATGATCTTGGAGAGGGTGTTAAGACTTGTTACCGGTCTACGGTAGTTCGGATCTTTAGGGTTGAGGTTGGGTTTCTTTAGGAGGGGCTTGATTACGCCTTGCTTGAGGGAGATGGGAACAATACCTTCTTTGAACGATTGGTTTACGGGATGTGTTATGGTGGGTGCCAGGATGTCTGTACATTCTTTCAGGAGTTTTGTAGAAATTATGTCATTTGGTGATGTGCTGTCTCGGAGGCTTCTGATGATGTTTTTGGTGGTGTCGATGTTGATAGGGACCAGTGAAAAATGTGTCGATTGTATAATGTTTGTGTTGATTTCCTTTTCTTGCTTTGGCTGAGTGAGGTTGGTTGTTTTTTTCTGTTGAATTATTTCACGAATGTTTTCGATTTTGTCGAAAAAAATCTGATAGCTCATTGCAGAATTCTTGAGTTTCGTTTGCTGGAGGCTCTAGGCAGGAAGGGTTCCTAGTCTGAGCGACTAGTTTGAAAAGTTCACGAGGACGGTTTATGGCTTTTGAGATGGTGTTTGAGAAATGTTCCTTTTTTGCTTTGAAAATTGCTTTGTGGTATTTATTAGTGAGTGCTTTGTAGTTTGTGTGGTTTTCCTTTGTTGTGGATGGGCTGAGACAAAGTCTCAGTCCTACCAGTCATTCCATTCACAGTCCAATAATTCACTAAATGCCCTCAAATTGGATGGTTATTAGTAAAAAATGTGTTTGAAAAAGCACTATAAACTGGTGACAAAATGCATTAAATAGTGAATTAACACAGACTGCAAGATATCATAAAGGTAGTTCTATGCTTTCTTAGTAGATAGCCTAGCAATAGTGTCATACACACAGCTTAGAAAAAGTGTTTAAAATGGTTGTAAAGTCAAATAAAGATTGCTGCCAGCCCCTCTGTCATACTAAGTTATACTACTCTGTTTGCATGTTTGTAAAAAATTGTGCCTGTAAATACCTTATTTCAGTGTGTTTCTGGTGGTCACGTGTCCTCCGGCCACTCTCCTCCACCACTCTAAGGGCTATAGTGGGAGGGGCGGAGATCCCCCTCTGATGTCAGCCGGAAGGTCACGTGACCTCTGTGCTGTCCGCTCAGCCCCTCTCGCCGTAGCCCTTAGATGGGTTACAATCTCTTTAACCACTTAAGGACCGCCCACCGCAGCAGGCAGGGCGGCCCGGCTGCGTGAAACTACGTGCACGAGACACTGCGGGCTGCACAGCGAGGGATCCATTGCACGGGTCCGGCGGCCTTGTAGTGCGCTGGCCACCCACGATCGCTCCTCAGAGAGGCAGAATGGGGATCTGCCTATGTAAACAAAGCAGATCCTTGTTCTAACAGGGGAGTACAGAGAGATTGTCTATCTGTTCCTAGTAATCAGGAACAGCGATCCCTCTGTACTACCAGTCAGTCCACTCCCCCCACAGTTAGAAACACCTCCCTAGGACACACTTAAAGTGGAAGTAAACCCTCCTATAATTTTCAGGCAAGGAAGCTGCCATCTTGGCCTCTGTTTAATCTTCAACTGCCATGATGCTGCACATGTGATCAGTTATGACACCAGCCATTGGATGGTTTGACAGTTTGGTTGAAAGCACAACCAATGTGACAGTTGGCATTCCCGGCATGCCGGTAATGTAACTGCATTTTGAAACTGTTAAATTGTGGGTTTACTTCCGCTTTAACCCCTTGATAGCCCCCTAGTGTTAACCCCTTCCCTGCCAGTGTCATTTATACAGTGATCAGTGGCTATTTTTAGTTCTTATCGCTGTAATAATGTCACTGGTCCCAAAAAAGTGTCAAACGTGTCCGATCTGTCTACTGCAATGTCGCAGTCCTGCTAAAAATCCCTGATCACCGCCATTGCTAGTAGACGCTTTTGCGCAAACCAATCAATATACGCTTATTGCGATTTTTTTTTGTTACCAAAAATATATAAAAGAATACATATTGGCCTAAACTGATGAATATATATATATATTTTTTACATTTATTTATTGGATATGTATTTTAGCAAAAAGTTAAAAATATTGTTTTTTTTTTCAAAATTGTTGGTCTTTTTTTGTTATAGCGCAAAAAATTAAAACCACAGAGGTGATCAAATACCACCAACAGAAAAGAGATTTGCCCTCGCTCTGTAGAGATTTCCTTTCACTTCCTGGTGTGTCTCAGAGAGAAAAGGCAAACAAGACCTCCCCATTGGGGCACAGATAGTAAAATCAGAGTCCAGACAAAAGATGCAGTCAAACCAATGCACAGGTCTTACAATTACATGCACCATATGGCCATTCAATATGCAGTTGTACTTGTTAAAAATAAACTGGCCACTTTAATTGTTTCACTCCATATAAGACAACTGTCTTAATTGTTCAGCCTGCTGAGATATAGTGCCATTATATGCAACTCTCTACAGGTAGAAAGAAATAAGAAATTACTTTGCTAGAAGAGGGAAATGGTTAAGGCCTTAGGAAACAATCTTAGCAAAAGCATAAGAAAAAAAAAAAAAAGACATTCTATGAAACTAAGCATTTAACCTTATTTTTAAATGTCATTATGAGACTATATGATTTTTTAAATCATAGGGTTTAGTCAATGTTTTGAAAGCACTGAAATGGTTGATTATTTCCAATATATTATATTAACTTCTTTTCCAGTATATTCAATGGCATGCTTTGCTTCAGGGCATTCTGTGCATTGGATGAGTGGTAGAGTTTCTAATGGGAATTAGATTGCTGACCTTTAAATCTGAAATTTAGTTAAATACCTGTTATTCACAATTCAGCATTAAAGCAAAGTCTATAGACCTATATTTTAAAGTTGCATTAAAACAGATATATATTGCTAAGTGGATATAGAGTAAAGCTTGACCATAGCCTAGTAGAATTTCATTCCAAAATGTTAATTTTAGGAACCTTTGTTGGATTTTCTAATTATTCTCTTCTTCCGTACATCACCCCCTTTCTCCTTGTTTCCCATTTTCCTTACCTATTCTTTTGTTGTTTTTACTTTTTTAAATGATGTATGTCAGCCCTCAAAAAATCCACTTGGCTGCTCGCATTTTGCGAGTGGATTTTGATGGCTGGTGAGCTATATGGCTGCCTGGGAGCAGGAGGGCGAGCACTGCCAGCAGCCTGTGTGGAATGGGAGTCTTTCTCCCAGTGATCACGGAGGGGAAGAGAGAGAGCTGCCCAGGTGATCAGAGCGCAGGGAACACAGCGATAACAGTTTTCATTTCACATTGCTGTGTTCCCCGCTGCTCGCTGTCAAATACAGCCCCCTCCTCCTGGTCCCGGGACTTTGATAGACAGATCCCCCGTCCAATCCCGGTGATGGCTGATCTGTCAATCAAAGTCCCGGGACCAGGAGGAGGGGCTGTATCTGACAGCGAGCAGCGGGGAACACAGCAATGTGAAATGAAAGCTGTGGGCGGGGCTGTATGTGACGTTGAGCGACGGGAACACAGGTATTGAAATGAAAGCTGTTATCGCTGTGTTCCCTGCACTGTGCTCTGATCACCTGGGCGGCTCTCCTGTTCCTCTCCTACCCTGCACAGGTAGGCTGCATTGGTGGGCACAAGGCTGCATTGGTGGGCACAAGGCTGCATTGGTGGGCACAAGGCTGCATTGGTGGACACACGGCTGCATTGGTGGGCACAAGGCTGCATGGTGGGCACTTGGCACAAGGCTGCATTGGTGAACACAAGGCTGCATTGGTGGACACAAGGCTGCATTGGTGGACACAAGGCTGCATTGGTGGACACAAGGCTGCATTGGTGGACACAAGGCTGCATTGGTGGACACAAGGCTGCATTGGTGGACACAAGGCTGCATTGGTGGACACAAGGCTGCATTGGTGAACACAAGGCTGCATTGGTGAACACAAGGCTGCATTGGTGGACACAAAGCTGCATTGGTGGGCTTAAAGCTGCATGGTGGACACAAGGCTGCATGGTGGGCACTGGGCACAAGGCTGCATTGGTGGGCACACGGCTGCATTGGTGGGCACAGGCAGCCTGCATTGGTGGGCACGGATACATTTGTTGTTAATATTTATTTTTATAACTTAATTCTGCATAAAACATTTAAGTGTCACTTAAAGTGGTTGTAAACCCACTTTGACAACTTGCACCTAGATTAAGGCTTACCTGTAGGTGCAAGAAATATCTCCTTAACCGTGTAGGTTAAGAAGATATTTGCAGAAAACACTGCACCGATGTCTACGGCGCATGCGCGCCGTAGACAACGGCGCAGGCGCACTGAGCGTCCCGGCATAATGAATGGGACATGCCAGGATTATGCCGGTCCCGCGCGCATACGTCATCGCCGCTCCGGCCAATCACAGCGCCGGAGCGGCGATATCAGGGAGGAGCTCCGAGGGGACATGGCGGCAGCGGAGGAGGGGAACGAGGAGGATTTCGGGGGCTTTGATTTCAGGTAAGTGTCACATAATGAGCTAGTATGCAATGCATACTAGCTCATTATGCCTTTCTCTTGCAGGGTCTTATTTTATCCCTTTTTTTTTGGGGGGGGGGTTTACTTCCTCTTTAATGAGATAATTTATGAGGGCGTGATTAGGGGCGGGGCGGGCTGGGTGGGGCAACTGGTGGCGAGTAACCCTTGAGGCCTGGCTAGTAGCTCAGGAATTTAAATTTTGAGCCCTGATGTATGTCATCAAGTTATACTTTTCTTTATTACTAAGAATATATATATATATATATATATATATATATATATATACACACACACACACACACAATATTGTCAAAAGTATTGGGACTTTACTGCCTTTAAACACACATGAACTTTGATGGCATCCCAGTCTTAGTCCGTAGGGTTCAATATTAAGTTGGCCCACCCTTTGCAGCTATAACAGCTTGAGTGTGTCTATGTGATTGTTTGACCATTGTTCCAGAAGCGCATTTGTGAGGTCAGGCACTGATGTTGGACGAGAAGGCCTGGCTCTCAGTCTCCCCTCTAATTCATTCCAAAGGTGTTCTGTGGGGTTGAGGTCAGGACTCTGTGCAGGCCAGTCAAGTTCCTCCACCCTAAACTTGCTCATCCATGTCTTTATGGATCTTGCTTTGTGCACTGGTCCAAATCAGAGGGGGGATTATGGTGTGGGGTTGTTTTTAAGGGGTTGGGCTTGGCCCCTTAGTTCCAGTGAAGGGAATTCTTAAGGCGTCAGCATACCAAGACATTTTGGACAATTTCATACTCCCAACTTTGTGGGAACAGTTTGGAAATGGCCCCTTCCTGTTCCAACATGACTGCGCACCAGTATCTCCTTGACATTAAACTTGAAATGCACATTTTTTGCATATGCATTAAAGGTTTAAAAAGGGCAAACATGGTTAAAGTGGAGTTCCAGGCTATTTTTAGTTTATTAAAAGTCAGCAGCTACAAAAAGTATAGCTGCTGACTTTTAATAAACAGCCACTCGCCTGTCCCACGGTCCAGCGATGCGGCCGCACGGAGGCCCGCTCCTCTTCTCGGCGCCTCCATTTGAACTGTGGGCACCCGGCCGTGACAGCTTGTGGCTTCACGGCCGGGCGTGCACTGCGCATGCACGAGTCGCGTTGTGCTCTCGGAGTGGATAGGCGATCTTCTGGGGCCTGTCACGTGTCCCAGGAGATCCCTTAGAGGGAGGGGCCGCCTAGGGGGAGAGGAGGAGTCGCCTAGGCGGCCCTCTAGGCGGAAGGAGGAAGTGGGACAGGAAGTCCCCTTCAAAACAAAGAACCCACCCCCCCCCGAAAAAAAAATACATGCCAAATGTGGCATGTAAGGGGGCGAGGAGTACTTAAAGCGGAAGTTCCACTTTTGGGTGGGACTCCGCTTTAATAATAGATGATGTCATGGTTGAATAAATCACTCATGTGTTTACATTAGCTGCTGTGACTTTACAAGACCTCTCATTTGAGGTTTTCAGACTTTTATGTATCTGGCAATGCACACCTAATCAATTTGGATATATCATGGAAAACAGTCATATATTTATCTTAAATGTTTAAATTTACATTTGGTTTGAAATGTGCACTGGCTGTTAAAATTTACTTTCCTGTGAAATTTCCACATTCCTTAATGCTTATTGTAATTATACTGGTGATGCATTTTCCTATGTTTTCACAGTCTTGTTCTTTTTAGTGTTATAGCAATCTGTTGCAGCAGATCAATTTGACACACGGTATGTTATATGCTGCTGAAAATGTCACATCAAATAGGAATAGGTGTGAGCTTTCTGTTTAGACCATTTTAGTTCTTGTTTGTTATGTATTGCTTATTTCATTGTCTGAAATTCTTTCAGATTTGATATTTATTGTGTTACATATAGACTTTTTTGTACAAGTACATAAGTTATTAGAATAAGTCTTTGCTTTGCCAAATTATAAACCACCAGCCTACTTTAAATATTCTGCAGGATATAAAGGAGTTAAGCCCCGTACACACGGTCGGACTTTTGGCCAACAAACTTCATTTTGAGCAAGTTGGACCAACAATCCGACCGTGTGTACGCTCCATCGGACAAACTTTTTTTTTTGTTTTCATCGGACAAAAGTTCGGTCTGCAAATGGACAAACTTTTGGCCAACAAAAGTCCGATAGAGAAAAGTCCGACCGTGTGTCCGATGGACAAAACAAATAATGTTAAAATCAACCAACAATAGCAGAAGTTGACCAAAGGGTGGCAGTAAAGAGCAGAAAAACCACGTGATGTTGGAAAAAGTTTTGGGAAAGTTTGCAGAAAAGTCATGTGGTGTGTATGCTATGGGTGTGCCCGGCCAACTCCGTTCGGACAAAAATCCACTAAAAAGTTTGTTTGAAGTCCGACCGCGTGTACGAGGCTTTACTGTGAAAACATTAAAGTATCTGAACTATAACTGATTTGATGCATGTAGAAGGATGACCAACTGCCACTAGACAGCATATGAAGCTAACAGGAGAACATACTTTTTCTGTTATTTGTAGCCCTTACACTCACCAGATTATTTGCAGAAGAGTGTGTGTTTGCTATTTAATGTTCACTATAAGGTTGTTTTACTAAAGGCGATAAGGCTGCTCACTTTGCAAAAAATGTTGCACATAAAAAAACAGCATTTTTGCTTGCACATGATCGGATGATGGAATTTAGCAGAGCTTTACCTCATTCTCTAAAGCTCTAGAAAAAAATCCCTTGCAAAGTCTATTTGCCTTTAGTAAATCAATCCCTATACATGTACAGTGGGTATAGAAAAGAATCACCCCCTTTAAAATAATCACATTTTGTTTGCTTTGCAGCCTGATATTAAAGGGGTTGGAAACCCTCATGTTTTGTCACCTTAATGCATCCTAGGCTTTACTGTAGGAATGGTGTTATTTGGATAGTGAGCTTTATTGTATTTCTGCCAGAGTTATCGTTGGACGTTAAGGCCATAAAATTCCATTTCAGTCTCATCTGACCATAACACCTTTTTCCATGCGGCCTCAGAAACTTTAAGTTGCATTTAAGGTGGTCAAATGAGACTTGGCCTCAACACTAGATGATATATCTGGCAAAAACCCCTCTACTTTTTCCACCAAAGATTCACGGTTTACCTTTAAAGAGGTTGAAACTGACACCAGTAAATGGTAGTCAACATTCTTTATACCAGTTATCTAAGTAAATGTAAACTGAATGGAGATTACTACTGATATATGCCTTATGCCGCGTACACATGATCGTTTTTTCCGATGAGAAAAAGACCGATGGACTTTTTTAATTGGAAAAAACGATTGTGTGTGGGCCCCATCGGTCTTTTTTCCATCGGTGTAAAGAAATAGAACATGTTTTAAATTTTACAGATGGGAAAAAAAAAAACGATGGCAAATTCCGATCGTCTGTGGGGAACTCCATCGGAGACAAAACCATGCATGCTCAGACAAAATTACAAGACGGGAGCGCTCATTCTGGTAAAACTAGCGTTCGTAATGGAGATGGCACATTCGTTATGCTGTAACGGACTGAAAAGCACGGAGACTGAAAAGCGTGAATCGGCTAACACCAAACTTTTACTAACACGCGGTAACACGAAATAAGCAAAAGCAGCCCAAAGGGTGGCGCCATTGGATTTGAACGTCCCCTTTATAGTGCCGTCGTACGTGTTGTACGTCACGGCATTTTGGACGATCAGAATAATGTCTGATGGTGTGTAGGCAAGACTCATGAAAGTCAGCTTCATCGGAATTCCGACGGAAAAATCCATCAGATTTTATTCCATCGGAAATCCGATCGTGTGCACAGGGCATAAGAGGTTTAAAAGACCTTATGGATTTTGTAGTGATCTTTAACCACTTAAGGACCGAGCCTCTTTCTGACACTTGTTGTTTACAAGTTAAAAACATTTTTTTTTGCTAGAAAATTACTTAGAACCCTCAAACATTTATACATTTTTTTTCTAACACCCTAGAGAATAAAATGGCGGTCGTTGCAATACTTTGTCACACCGTATGTGCACAGCGGTCTAACAAGCGCACTTTAAAAAAAAACAAAAAAAAAAAACACTCCACGGCCTGTAGGCACGCTCACCACAAAAGACTCCGTTGCTTAAGAAAAAGCAAGTTGAAGCTCATTTAAAGTTTGCTGCACAACATTTAGACAAGCCTGTAAAATACTGGGAGAATATTGTCTGGTCAGATGAGACCAAAATTTAACTCTTTGGATGCCATAATACACACGATGTTTGGAGGTCAAATGGCACTGCATATCACCCCAAAAACACCATACCAACAGTGAAGTTTGGAGGTGGGAACATCATGGTGTGGGGCTGTTTTTCAGCATACGGTACTGGCAAACTTCATATCATTGAAAGAAGAATGAATGGAAAAATGTACAAAGACATTCTTGATAAAATCTGCTGCCATCTACCAGGATGATGAAGATGAAACGAGGGTGGACATTTCAGCAAGACAATGATCCCAAACACAAAGCCAAGTAAACTCTTAATTGGTTTAGAAACCCAGCCAATCACCTGACCTGAATCCAATAGAAAATTCATGGAAAGAACTGAAGATCAGCGTTCATAGAAGAGGACCATGGAACCTTCAAGATTTGAAGACTGTTTTTGTGAAAGAATGGGCCAAGAACACACCAGAGAAATGCATGTGACTAGTTTCTCCATAGAGGAGGCATCTTGAAGCTGTCATTACTAACAAAGGATTTTGTATGAAGTATTAATTACGTTAAGTTAGTGTGTTCAATACTTTTTCCCTGTGTCATTCCATTTTATTACACATAACTTTGTATGTATGTGTAGCGGGGTCTCCTTTAAGGCTCCATGGACTACATTACCCAGAACCCCGTTTGGCTCCCAGAGTGCAGTTTGCCACCGCAGAGACTTATGGGTGGGTTTATAAAAGGAGGAGGCGAGGCTAAGCTCGGTCTCTTTTGGGACACGAGACTTCGATGAACAAGTCCTCCTGTGCGGATCTGCTGGTGTGCAAGGCCTAATGCCTGGGGCCTTGCACAGCTACCAAAGAGCCTTCCATCCTACTGCGAGCCTGGGTGGCATCTGACTTTGTTATCCTCAACCTTTGTTGGATTGGAGACCTGACCGCTGCAGACGCTGTGTGTGGAGACCCAGCAGGTGGAAGTCCCGGACTGGGATCGTGTCCGGAGGGGTGAGCGAGCACATGCTCAATCCATATACTTTTTACTGTTGTTAGGCCTACAGACTGCCATGGCCCACCAGCTTATATTTGAGACCCCACTGGAGATCTAAAGCAGAACTGAGTTAAGGGGTCTCCAGTGAGGTGTTCCGTGTTGTTACTTGACCTGTGGATTACAAATGTGTTCCTGAATGTGCACCACCATTTAAAGACTTGCATGCAAATAAATCATCTCCTAGAGACTGAGTTTTAGAGTCTGGGTCAGGCCTGACCAAGCGTTAGAGTTTAGTTGCTGCGTCACAGGGCGCTTAGTTAACGGCCGTTACACGTGGTATGCCATTACTGTATTTCACTAATGTGTAGTATGTTATTCGCTGCAGGGCTCTGCAAGAAGCACGTGTGATCTGTTATAACTGTTGATCTATTATACCAAGAGAGAGTAAACTCGTTATTCTTTAATTGCTTTGCATTGGTGTCTGAATTCTACTATAGAGTATAAGAGATATTACCCTAGACTAACTGTGCCAGAGTGGGTCGAGTGAATTGCCGGGGGTTGGCGGTGTTGTGTGCAGGGCCCGAGACCAAATTCAGCGGCTCTCTTAGTTGGGGGTGCGCTACACGTGGGGGTTCTCGTCCGGGATCCTGATACAGCAGGTGAACACGCCAAAAGTACCGGCATGGACCCGCTAGAGGTTAAAGCGTGGTGCGAAGCAGCCGAGTTAGAGCCAGACAAGTCGGTGGTCATCAGCCTCCCAGGAGAGGAATGGTCAATAGAGACAGTGGAGTGACTTGTAATGCCGCTATCCCCAGATCTTGTACAGTGGGTGATGGACATAAAATCAGACCCAGACACCTCATTTCAGTATGCGCTGATAAAATGGTGGGAGGAAATACCAGAGAACTTTAAAGACCAAAGTGTGCAGACGCCAGATAACAAAACGTATGGTTTGGCGCACGCAATGACCGCGCAGAAGAAGTCATCCCCACCATCTCCACCGGGGTCACCGCCAGGGACATCCCATGTACCACAAAACAGAAAGGGATGACACCTCCAGTGACACCCATTACTGTCATAGGACCAGAACTTTTAAATGCCTTAGGGGATCTGCTCGCGAAGTGTCAGAACACCACCACGGTACACATAGAGGCTAGTTACCGGAAGCTTGGAATATTTTCTGGGAGGCTGCCCATCCCTGTAGGGGAGGAAGACTTCGATGCCTGGATCAAGCAGGCCTTACAAGCATTGCAGGAATGGGGGGTGTCCCCGAAGCGCAGAAGAAACAGCGCGTGATAGAGAGTCTAAAAGGCGCGTCTGCGGAAGCGGTAAAAAGTCTCCGGTTTGGAAATGCTGCTTGTACGGCTTATGAGTGCTTGGCTGCAATGTTGCAAGAAGAGTTCGGTCCGTTGGAAAAGGTGACAGAATTAATATACCAATTCGAACACACTTTCCAGCAACCGGGAGAGAAATTGTCAGAGTATGTTAGAAGACTGAACAGGTTGCTGTGCAAAATTCTATTAAAGAAGGGAATGATGCCCGAAGATACAGATGCCGCAAGAATGAAGCAAGTCCTGAAGGGAACGTTGCGCTCGGATCCAGTCTGGCTTCACCTGAAAACCTCTGGAGGAGGTATGCCACTGACCTACCTTGAGCTGGTAAAAATCATCAGAGATGAGGAGGGCTCTACAGAAAGATCGGCAAGCGATCAAGACACACACCTCTTCTATACCTGTAATGGTCAGATCAGCCATGACCCCTGAAAGAGACTCGGAAGTGGATACCCTGAAGTCACAGATGGCTCAGGCATTGGAGATACTGACCTCTTTAATGACAAAGGATTCAAGGACCACAAAAGGAGGGGGGCCGAAGAAGGAGTTGTTCCCAGATACCTCAGTGCCAGCTTCCCTTCAAGATTGGCGGGATGTGATCTGTTCTAACTGCGGAGGGATTGGCCATACTGCAAAAATATGTGCCAGTCCCAAGAAAAAGAAAGTAAATAATCACAAGCCGGCGGGAGAAACCCCTCCGAAGAAGCACAATGTCCCTCAGCGGGAGCATACCCCTAAAAAAAGGAGGGAAATCAATGCATATCAGGCTCAAGAAAAACTAAAGTCCAAAGGGAGTTGGACGAAAGAGAGGCCGAAGGGCAAGGACCAGAAGAAGGGGACCTCTGCCAGGCCATATCCAGAGAAGCTGGTAGGCCCATCTCCTATAGTACCCATTCAAGTGGAGGGAGTCTACACAAGAGCCATCTTGGATACTGGGGCACAGGTGACCCTGCTATACAGGGATTTCTATGATAAACACTTAAGTCATCTACCCATCCAGAAGATAGAAGAGCTGGAAATATGGGGAATCGGCACCCAGAGTTTCCCTTACGATGGCTACCTGCCCATCAAGATGGCCTTTGACCCATCCGTGGCTGGGAAGGCTGAAGTGTTTGACACCCTGGCAGTTGTGTGCCCTCGGCCGCCTGGAGCCAACAAGAGTTCCCTTATAATAGAGACGAATACGGACCTGGTCCGGAGACTCCTGACCCCTCTAGTACAAGGGAAGGGCCCTGCAGTCACCAAAATCCATCCCATACTGAAGACGGCCTACCAACGACTGGTCTTGGAGCAGAGGACCCCTGAAGAGGGGATAGGGAAGGTGTGGAGACTTGGAAGAAAAGGGGTAGTGTTGCAGCCCAGCGAAGTAACCTGTCTAAGAGCCACTGTGAAGCTTACCTGGGAACAACCTGGACCCTTTGTCATGCTGGAGCTCGACCCAAGGGAAGAACACTCGGGTTTGGAAGTGATCCCAGAAGTGGTTCCGCTGAAGGCCCTGAAGAAGGCCCATTGTAGAGTTCCGGTGAGTGTCAGGAACACTACAGGTGGCCCCATGGAGATTCCCGCCAGAATGCTGCTGGGCCAGGTGAGCCCTGCTGCCCCGGTTGCCCTGTCTGAAGTCAAGGGGACGGGTGAAGGAGGAGATGTTTGGGAGAAACTCTATATGGAGAACCCGAATCTACCCAAGGCTTGGAAGGAGAGAGCCAAGGCCCAGTTGACCAGATGGGAGAAGATCTTCTCCAAAGATAAGTTCGATGTGGGGTGTGCAAGGAGTGCCACCCATCGAATCCGCCTCCAGGAAGACAAGCCCTTCAGAGAAAGGGTCAGGCGTGTCCCACTAGCAGATCTGGAGGATCTGAGGGAACAACTTGCAGAATTCAAGAGGACTGGTGTGATCCGGGAGTCTAGAAGCCCCTATGCCTCCCCGATAGTGGTAGTCAGGAAGAAGAATGGGTCATTGAGGCTATGTATAGACTAAAGGACTCTCAACAGGAGAACCATCCCTGACCAGTACACCACTCCCAGGATAGAGGATGCCCTACAGAGTTTGTCTGGAGCGAAGTGGTTCAGCGTTATGGATCTCAAAAGTGGGTACTACCAGATCCCTATGCATCCAGAAGACAAGGAGAAGACAGCTTTCATAACCCCAGTGGGGTTCTTTGAATTTGACCGAATGCCTCAGGGACTGACTGGAGCTCCCGCCACCTTCCAACATCTCATGGAGAAGACTGTAGGAGACATGAACCTTATCGAAGTCCTTGTGTACCTGGACGATGTCATTGTCTTTGGGAGAACCTTGGAGGAACACGAGGAGAGGCTGGAGAAGGTATTGAGAAGACTCAGTGAGGAGGGGCTCAAGCTTTCGCCCGAGAAGTGTCAGTTCTACCAGTCTTCCGTTAACTATCTGGGACAAAACAAAAGATCAAGTCTTCTGGACAGCAGCACTCCAATAAAAAGCCTTTATTATGTAAAATCTTCAAAAATCCAAATACAGCACAGCAAGTCACAAAATTCTGGTTAGAGCTGACTAGTTTCACACTTTCTTAGTGTATAATCATAGCTGGGACACATAGTGTCTGAAGAAGGGGTGGCCACAGACCCTGAGAAGTTGGAGGCAGTTACCTCCTGGCCACGGCCTACTACAGTAACAGAACTCAGATCCTTCTTGGGTTTCTGCTCCTATCATAGGAGGTTTGTAGAGGGATTTGCCCGAATCGCCAGACCGCTGAATGAACTACACAAGACAGAAGGGGAAGAGGACGACTCAGGGCCCAGGAAGCCGGGAGAGTCAGTCAAAGATCAATGGAACCAGAAGTGTGAAGAGGCCTTCCAGGCGTTGAAGAAGAGCCTAACCACTGCCCCAGTCTTGGCCTACGCAGACCCAACAAGACCCTATGAACTACACGTAGATGCCAGTCATGACGGTCTGGGAGGAGTGCTCTACCAAGAGCATGAAGGGAAACTGCGGCCCGTTGCCTACATGAGCAGGAGCCTGACCCCCTCTGAGAAGAACTACCCCACTCACAGGTTGAAGTTCCTGGCCCTTAAGTGGGTGGTAGTTGACAAGCTTAAAGACTACTTGTATGGGGCAGAGTTAACTGTGAAGACAGACAACAACCCCCTTACTTACCTCTTCACCACAGCAAATCTGGATGCCACAGGACATAGATGGCTGGCCGCCCTGTCTGGGTTCAATTTCAGCCTAAAGTACAGGCCAGGGGCTGGAAATCGAGATGCGGATGCCTTGTCTAGGAGATCTCATGCCCACACCAGTGAGACAGAAGACTGGACCCAAGTGGCACCTGACGGAGTGCGGGCCCTTTGTCAAGGGGCTGAATTACAAACCAGAGGAGGCTCAAGGGCAGAAGAGATAGGAGTTACCATGGTAGGAGTTCCCAAACAATACTGTGGAGTAACTCAACTGGAAGAAGACAATCTGCCAAAACTGTCAAAGAAGGAGCTGAGAGGTGATCAACTGGGAGACCCTATGGGAAGATTGGTCCTGGAGGCCCTGGAGAATCAGGATCCAAATAGACTCCTGCGTCACCCCTCAAGGGAAGCTCGCCTATTGAGGAAGGAGTGGGACAGGTTGCAGGTACATCAGGGAGTGGTCTACCGAAGGGTCCCCTCTGATGACCTAGAAGATAAATGGCAATTGTTTCTTCCCGAGAAACACCGTGAGACTGTCCTGGTCGCCCTACATGACAACCACGGCCACCTAGGGGCTGAAAGAACCTTTCAACTCGTCAGAGGTCGGTTCTATTGGCCCTGCATGAGGGCTGAAGTAGAGGAGTACTGCCATTCATGTGCACGCTGCATCCAGCGGAAGACTTTACCCCGTCAAGCTGCCCCAATGGGCCATCTACAAAGTCAAGGCCCGATGGATCTGGTATGCATTGATTTCCTCTGTCTCGAACCCGACCTGAGTGGACTAGGAAATGTTCTGGTGATAACCGATCATTTCACCCGGTATGCCCAAGCTTTCCCAACCAAAGACCAGAAGGCTTCCACGGTGGCCAAGGTACTTATGGAGAAGTATTTTGTCCACTATGGGCTACCGCAGCGTCTCCATTCAGGCCAAGGGAGGGACTTTGAGAGTCGGCTGATCCTTAAACTCATGGATTCTTTAGGGATCAAGAAAACCCGAACCACACCTTACCATCCACAAGGAGATGCTCAGCCTGAGAGGTTCAACCGAACCCTGCTCAACATGTTGGGGACTCTGAGTAGTGAGAAGAAACAACATTGGAGCAAACACATAGCAGCTATGGTACACGCTTACAACTGTACCACTAGTGATGCTACAGGCTACTCCCCTTATCGACTCATGTTTGGGAGAGAAGCAAGGTTACCCATAGACCTGGCCTTTGGCACTTCCTTAGACCATTCCTCAGCCACATCCCACAAAGGATATGTGGACAGGCTCAGACACAGTTTGAAGTTGGCCTATGAACAGGCCCAAGCGGCCTCAGATCAAAGGGGAGCCCGCAACAAAAGGAACTTTGACCTGAAGGTCCGGATCCAGGACCTGCAGCCTGGGGACCGAATACTGCTAAGGAACCTGGGGGTCCCTGGAAAACACAAGCTTGCAGACAGATGGAGACCTGAACCCTATGTCATTTGCAAGAAGCTGCCGGGCCTAACTGTTTACAAGTTGAAGGCAGAAGGGAAGGTGGAACCACTGAAGACCTGCCATCGGAAACCACCTACTCCCACTTGCGGAGGCAGTTCGGATACCCCCTGTGAGGGATTCCCCTGAACCAACCTCCATCCTGGATGCTCCCAGGCCAAACACTCGGTCCCAGACCTCTCGAGCTGAAGATGCAGAGGCCTCTGAACTCAGTGAAGATGAGAGGGAAGAACTTGATTGGCTATGGCCTTCTCAGGCTCCAGAAACTTCTGCTATAGATCTTCCACCTACTGAAGACACCATAGACAGTACACTGAATGCAGAAGCTACTGAGTTCATTCCATCTAGTCCTTTGTCGGATCACTGGGAAGATGCCTGTGACACATACTCAGAGGAGGATCCAAGAGATTCCATGCATCTCCCAGCTCCTGAATTAGATGTTCCAGAAGAGGCACCTACAGTGTCAGAACCAGAAGTCCCAAGAGAGCAAAGGACGAAAAGGACCATACGGCCTCCTAAGAAGTTGACTTACCAACAGATGGGGAAGAGCTCAGAAGATACTGTGGTCACTGCCAGGAGGAGTGCAGAGAATCCAGATCCCTCCACTGTTCATTTGGTGGAGGGCAACCCCAACTCACCCTCTGGCACAGGTAGGCAGGCCACTCATGACAGTGTGACCTGTGGGCAGGGGAATTCAACCCCTCAGTTTTGGTGTGAATTCCCTCTGCCGACATCATACGCAGCTTTGCTTAAATGTTATGCGTAGTGTAAGTTAATTATCTTTGGGGACCAAAGAGTTTAAGTCGGGGGAGTGTGTAGCGGGGTCTCCTTTAAGGCTCCATGGACTACATTACCCAGAACCCCGTTTGGCTCCCAGAGTGCAGTTTGCCACCGCAGAGACTTATGGGTGGGTTTATAAAAAGAGGAGGCGAGGCTAAGCTTGGTCTCTTTTGGGACACGAGACTTCGATGAACAAGTCCTCCTGTGCGGATCTGCTGGTGTGCAAGGCCTAAAGCCTGGGGCCTTGCGCAGCTACCAAAGAGCCTTCCATCCTACTGCGAGCCTGGGTGGCATCTGACTTTGTTATCCTCAACCTTTGTTGGATCGGAGACCTGACCGCTGCAGACGCTGTGTGTGGAGACACAGCAGGTGGAAGTCCCGGACTGGGATCGTGTCAGGAGGGGTGAGCGAGCACATGCTCAATCCATATACTTTTTACTGTTGTTAGGCCTACAGACTGCCGTGGCCCACCAGCTTATATTTGAGACCCCACTGGAGATCTATAGCAGAACTGAGTTAAGGGGTCTCCAGTGAGGTGTTCCGTGTTGTTACTTGACCTGTGGATTACAAATGTGTTCCTGAATGTGCACCACCATTTAAAGACTGGCATGCAAAGAAATCATCTCCTAGAGACTGAGTTTTAGAGTCTGGGTCAGGCCTGACCAAGCGTTAGAGTTTAGTTGCTGCGTCACAGGGCGCTTAGTTAACGGCCGTTACACGTGGTATGCCATTACTGTATTTCACTAATGTGTAGTATGTTATTCGCTGCAGGGCTCTGCAAGAAGCACGTGTGATCTGTTATAACTGTTGATCTATTATACCAAGAGAGAGTAAACTCGTTATTCTTTAATTGCTTTGCATTGGTGTCTGAATTCTACTATAGAGTATAAGAGATATTACCCTAGACTAACTGTGCCAGAGTGGGTCGAGTGAATTGCCGGGGGTTGGCGGTGTTGTGTGCGGAGCCCGAGACCAAATTCAGCGGCTCTCTTAGTTGGGGGTGCGCTACATATGGTTTGCATGGGTAGTAACCGACATGTGGTGAACATTTCATGTCAATAGCACCTTTAGAAATATATGTACCTGGAAAAATATATTAATATTTATTTTACCCGCTGTATTAAGGAAATTAAAAAAAAAAATTTTTTGCTAGCACATGGTTTCATGATTGAAGTGAATACAATTTTTCTTTTACTAAGCGCGATGAACATTATTTTTTTCAAGTGAACAGTCTCTCTTTTAGAATGTCAAACCCATTGCATACAATGCCATGGACATGGAGAATAAATAAGAAAAACTGAGAGCTGTCTGAAGAGGAAAGCAAGAAGGTAATAGACAAGCATGACAGAGGTAAAGGCTCAAGAAGTTCAAGGCGCATGAGACTGTTGCCAACTTACCTGGATGTGACTGCTAGTTAGGGTAGTCACCCTTTCTTGGTAAAAATACCAGCCTTATAAACTTCTTCCCAATAATAACATTGGAAAGAAGCCCTATTTTTACCAGTCAAACTAGTAAATTACTGGCCAGTTGACAATCCTACCACTCGAGGAAAGTGGACCCCAAATTAACAGAAGGTTAATCCAGATGATTAAGAAAGACAGTTTGTGTATGCATGCAAACTAAGTACAGGTATTCCAAAAAGCATGCAAGACAATATGTTGCCATTGGTATATACAGAAAGCTGTTAGCTTATGTAATTCCATGTATTGGCTAATCCTTATTGTACTCTTGGTTACAAACTTTCAGGAGGACCCTTTTGCCTTCCTCAAGCTTTATTTAAAGCCTGAGGAAGGGGTCAAAGGGGTCCTAAAAGCGTGCATCTTTAGAGCCGGTTCACACTGGGGCGACTCGTCAGGCGACTCAGCCGCCTGACAAGTCGCGCTCTGCTCTATTCAATGGAACCATTCTAATAGGAGCGACGCAAGTCGCTCCGACTTAGAAAAAGGTTCTTGTACGACTTTGGGGGCGACTCGGGGCGACTTGCATTGACTTCAATACAGAAGTCATTTTGCAAGTTGCCTCTCAAGTCGTCTTGAGATCGCCTTGCCGAGTCGCCCCCAAAGTCGTGCCGCTCCAGTGTGAACCGGCTCTTAATAACTTAGTTTATCCAATAAAAGTATCACTTAAACAAACAAACTTTTTGCATTGATCAATGGCTAACACAGTGCAGGAATTTATTATTGTCATCGGTATATAGAAGTACTGTTTATATTTTCCCTAATTACTATAATTAGTAGACTTTGTTTCTGAAAATCTGAGTATTAGCATCGGTTTAAAATGGTGTAACTTATTTTTCTGAAGATTTGATGCATGGGGTTTTAAATAACTATTTTTGCTTGTGATCTGACATTTACTTCTGACCTACAGGTCTCTGCATAGCTCTGTTATTTCTGGGAAGTAAATATTCCTGTCATCAAAGGTCTTGTTTGCATATATATTAGAACTTTGTATGTATGAGCTCCTCTTAACATTTATCATGGTTGCTTAGTAAATTACTGATATCCAAAGTTTTGTTTGTAAACAAAATTATGTATTTTAGCTGTAAATAAGTAATTTAGCATTTTTTTTGTTCTATACACTGCAAACATGTCTGTTGCAAAATGCCTATTAAAAGAAAAATTTCTGTGGCATTACAATTTTTTTTTTTTTTCACAATCAAGATTTATTGAAAGTATATAAAAGTATACACTATGACATCTTAGCTTTTATTGAATAAGGCACTTGAATAATTATGTCAGTTTACATAAATGGTGATAAACAAATTACAGTGAACAACATTAAAGTAATAGTTAGAGGGTAGCTTAATGTGTCTAGAATTACATTAGGGGTAGGTTGTAGTTAGGATAACATGTGGGGAAACTGAAATGTTAAAGGGGTTGTAAACCCTCATGATTTTTCACTTTAATGCATCCTATGCATTAAGGTGAAATAACTTCTGACAGTGACCGGCCCCCCCCAGCCCCCCCGTTTTACTCACCTGAGCCTGTTCGTTTACTCACCTGAGACACGCTCACATTCTCTGCCCGGGGTTCTCGGCTCTTGATTGTATAGATTGATAGCAGCGCAGCCATTGGCTCCAGCTGCTGTCAATCAAATCCGAGGGCGGGGCCGAGTCCGTCATTCTGTGTCTATGCACACAAATGCTGGACTCAGGAGCGCGCAGGCAAGGTAACCCCCTGGGAGAGAGCTTCTCCTATTGGGTTTAGCGATGTGAGTAGGAGCCAGGGCCACACTGTGCAAAACGAACTGCACAGTGAAGGTAAGTATGATTTGTTCGTTATTTTAAAAAAAAAAGAGGAAGGTTTACAATCACTTTAAGGATGAAATAATCATAACAATTTCTAAAGTAATATTTAAATTAAATAAGCAATAATAACAATAATAATAATAGAATGGTCTTTTAATGTATGTTGTTGAAGCTTAAAGCGGAAGTAAACCCATCCATAAATCAGTCTCATTTCCGGCACGTGCCGGAAATGAAACTCTACCATTGGTTGTGCTCTCAACCAAACTGTTAAACCATCCAATGGCTGGTGTCATAACTGATCACATGTGCAGCATCATGGCAGTTGTAGATTAAAAAGAGGCAAAGATGGCAGCTTCCTAGGCTGAAAAAGATAGGAGGGTTTACTTACACTTTAAGTTGTCAGGACTTAGAAATGAGACTGTCATATGAATAGATATTCTTAGGTTATGCATTTGCTTCATTGAAGTCATCAGATTGTGTGAATAACCACCAGTGTTGCCACATCTTGGCATTACAATATTATGTGTAGTGTATAGATTAAGGTGACCAGATTTTTTAAATGAAATCCGGGGACATTTTTTTTTACTAATAATGGCGGCGATCAGCGACTCATAGCGGAACCGCGATATTGCGGTGGACAAATCGGACACTAATGACACTTTGTGGGAACCAGCGACACTAATACAGTGATCAGTGCTAAAAATATGCACTGTCACTGTACTAATGACACTGGCTGGGAAGGGGACAATATGTAGGGCAATCAAAGGGTTAAATGTGTGCCTAACAAGTGTTTTTTCACTGTGGGGAGGTGCTTTTACTAAGGGACGGCAAAGATACCTGTACCTGCTTTGCAGGAACACAGGATCAATGTCTTCCATACTGACAGAACGGCAATCTGCCTTGTTTACATAGGCAGACCACAGTTCTGTCTTTGAACATAACAATCAGCGGGTACCGGTGGATATCGAGTCCGCCTGAGCCACTGATTGGCTCCCATACCCAGAAATACAGGATTACGTATATATGTGATTCTGCGCAGCGCGGCCGTCCTGTAGTAGTAAATCTGCTATCAGGCGATCAGCAACTGGTTAACATCATCAGCATTATGATAACTCACAGGCAGCCCGCACTCTATCATGGCTCTGTCACAGTGTGTCACTTAACCTGGCTGTTGGGTGCTGATACACATGACCAATAAGTTACCAAAATCAGCACCCAGCAGACATGTTATGTGACACACTGTGACAGAGCCAGCCAGAGCCATGATAAAGTGCCTGCTGCCTGTGAGTTATGATACCATCCGTGATGCCAGAGAGACAGACACAGTGCAATGTAGTCTATTCACAGACACCCCCAAAGCACACCTGTGTTGAAGCCTTGAAGGCACTGGCAGCCCCACGATCGGATCCTCTTCCCCTCTGTTCCTGCTGCTGGACACCGTCAGCTGAGCCCAGCTGCCTCTCTCTGCCCGTCACTGCCACCGCCCCCTGCCCACCTCATAGCCTCTCAAGTCTCACTCTCCGGGCCCGGCTACTAGTGGGTGGGGGGTGGAGGAAAATCACTCCACAGGCAAGGAGATAAAACAGGCAGGCGGCTGGCCGGGACTTGAGCCAAGGCAGAAGAACATGCAAGCGGAGCTGAGTGGGCATGCGCCCGAAACTGAAGAAATGGTCCCTCCGCTTCGACCAGCATATGATCATCAGAAAGGGGCACAGATAATGGAGAAGATACACCCCCCTAAGCTAGTAGGTGCAGTGGAGCAGGGGTGTGTAATTCTGAATATTTAAAAAAAAAAAAAAATTCTGCACTGTCTTTGAATTTTCCCCAGCCCCTGTTCAAATCCAATCCGGGGACGAAACCGGGGACAGACTTGATCCGGGGACAGTGTCCTCAATCCGGGGACTGTCCCCTGAAACTGGGGATGTCTGGTCACCCTAGTATAGATAACATCTACATAACCTGTTTTAAAATTCAGTGTTAATAGAAGTCACCTTTCCATTTTAATCTGTGCTTCCTTGTAATCATAGCATTCCATTTATGGAAAGGATTTCTCGGAAACTTGATTCTAGCTCACTGCCTCTCCTACAAGGCTGCGCAGAGCTTGAGGTCACGTTACAGGAAGATTGTTTCATGGAATGTATCCTCTCCCACAACACTGACATTTTCATCATTGGACATAAATATTGACCTTTAAAGGGATGATAACTGCAATGTTTATTATTAAAAAACTGCACTTAGTATGTGATAATAGTAAAAGCAAAATCTTTAGTTTAGGATGTATGCAGGGCCTGCGCCAGCATAAGGCAGCCTAGGTGGCCGCCAGGAGAGGGGGGCGCTAAAGCTGAGGCTTCTCTCAAGAAATGCTGATGCTGGTGCCACCCCCGCTCGCACGTTTTCCTCGCTCTGCACAGCAGCACTCAGTGACAGGGCATCACAGCCCCAGGCACTGTGACATCAGAGCTGCCTCCACACATTACCATTGCTCTCCCGGCCCCTCCTCCCCCAGTCAGTTGCAGGAGACAGTGGCCATTCCTTCCCCCCATCCAGCCCTCTCTATGAACAAACCCCTCCCACCACCAATCCAGCACAGGGACAATTGCCGCTGAACTGGAGGTGATTCAGATGAGAGGGAGCCCGGGATGCCAGGGAGAGGAGCCAAGTGTGAGCAGGGGGCGAGGGCAGCAGGCACAGGAACTGGAATGACACATGTGAAGATCCTCTGTGGATGGTAGGTAGGCATGGATTATGTGCCTTTTTATGTATGACTGTGTATGCTGCTTATTATACTGCCTGCTGCATGTACATGGGGACCCTCTGTAGGGTGAGCACATGGGGAAACAAGGACAGAGAAGGAGAGACAGAGCAAGGGGAAAAGAGAGAAGGGGACATGAGGGGGGGGCAGTTAGAGAAGCTGCACAGAGACAGAGCATAGGAGATGGGGACAGAACAGAAGATACACAGAGGGGGGGCTCTGCTTTGCTCAGTGGGGGATCTGTGAGTAGGGTGGGACGGAGCCCGCTCTGCTGTATGGGTGATCAGATGTCAGACTTTGCTGTCCATTTACACCCAACTGCAATCTGATCCAATCTGCCCAGATGGAGGGGAACAGATCCCCTTCCATTTGTTTATAGTAGACCGGATTGGATTGGAGATTACATCCGCTGTTCCGAGAGAATAGAGGGTCCAATTGGGTCCACCTGAAATACAGACAGGCGGATTCAATTGGACTTCTCATGTGAAGGTACCTAAAGTGCAATGAGATAGATAGAGACAATAATTAATATATGTACGTTCCAAAGTGCTAGTGCAGTAAATACCGTATTTTCCGGCGTATAAGATGACCTTTTGTACTTAAAAATATGCCTCAAAACTCGGGGGTCGTCTTATACGCCGGTACCTGTATGCAGAGTCTCAGTCAGACTGTGGCCGTCCATTGTTCAAAAGCCCCGCCTGCTCCTCGTGCTGTTCCGTGATAGGCGGAACACTCAGTTTCCCAGCAGAGCCTGTGTTCAGTGTTTCGCCTATCATGGATGTCTTCTCATCCTCGGCCTCGGACGAGAGGACATCAGTGATAGGAATATTAGTGGGGGGAAGGGAAGCACTCACAATGCCACATCCACAATGGTAATAAATGAAAAAATAGGGAAAACTCAAGGAGGAGAAATACCCAGAAAGGCCGGACTTTAACCACTTGCCGCCCGCCCTATATACTTTTCAGACGCGATTAGAGGAGAGCCGATCGGCTGTTCCTCTGACAGGGGGGGTTTGTGCTGATCGATTATCAGCACAGCCCCCCGAGGATGCCCACACTGGACCACCAGGGATGCCACCAGACCACCAGGGGTTCCCACTATAAGGTAAGCCACCCTAGACCACCAGGGATGCCAATCAGTGCCCACTAGAAATGCCTAATGGATGCCAATCAGTGCCCACAATGGATGCCAATCAGTGCCCACAATGGGCACCACTGATTGGCAGGCATTATTGTTTGGCACTGATTGGCATCCATTAGTACAACACATTACAGTACAGTGCCACCTATCAGTGCCCATCCATGCCACCTATCAGTGCCCAAGTGCCCATCCGTGCCACCTAGCAGTGCTCATTCGTTGCGCCTATCAGTGCCTATCCGTGCCACCTATCTGTGCCCATCTGTGCCGCCTATCTGTGCCCATCCGTGTCGCCTACCAGTGCCCATCCGTGCCACCTATCGATGCCTATCGGTGCCCATCAGTGCCGCCTTATCAGTGCCCATCAGTGAAGGAGAAAACTTACTTATTTACAAAGTTTTGTAACTGAAACAAAAACAACTTTTTTTTTTCAAAATTTTCGTTTTTTTTTTTTTTTTTCAGCAGAAAATGAAAATCGCAGAGGTGATCAAATACCACCAAAAGAAAGCTCTATTTGTGGGGAAAAAATGATAAAAATTTAGTTTGGGTACAGTGTAGCATGACCACGCAATTGTCATTTAAAGTGCAACAGCGCAGAAAGCTGAAAATTGGTCTGGACAGGAAGGTGTATAAGTGCCTGGTATGGAAGTGGTTAAAGGCAATGACACGGTAGATAGACAAAAAATAAAAATGCATTTATAATAGACAAAAAACACAGTAACTACATGATTGGAAAGAATAAAAAATGTCACAAGATGAAAAATGTGGTCCCTTTTGCATCAACGCATTTTGCCGCGAGGCTTCTTCAGGACGACTCAAGGATAGCAAGAGAAAACAGGACTTGCTATCTTGGGACTGGCGGGGTATTCATTAACCCTTGTTTAGAAAAAGTGCAGTCATGCACAAATCCAATATAAGAATGAGAATGAGAATCATTCACATCTCAATGGTGCCAGAATAAAGTTCAAGGTTCTACTTATAGTGAGGGGTGGCTATACAGAGGAGTCGTTTGACTCAACACGCCAGTAGAGCCCCCAATAAT
Organism: Rana muscosa; assembly: GCA_029206835.1. Classification (NCBI taxonomy): domain Eukaryota; kingdom Metazoa; phylum Chordata; class Amphibia; order Anura; family Ranidae; genus Rana; species Rana muscosa. The sequence continues at coordinate 790,655,576 of CM055116.1, read as the reverse complement.
GAATATACAAAGATGTATTGTGTGGGGACAATTGTAGATAGACCAGGGTTATCAGTACAGAATGCAGCCAGGCATAAGGACAGTGTATATCCCCAAAATCAATCAGATATACACCAGCATGTAGCTGTCTCCGGGGACATTTGTTTTTTTTAGACCAGTTGCGGCCATAACTGCATGGCTACTTTTCCTGCTTGTCTCGTGTACATCTGATCGATTGAAACTGAGTGTTCGGCCTATCACGGAACAGCACGAGGAGGAGGCGCGGCTTTTGAACAATAGATGCCCGTAATCTGACTGAGACACTGCATGTCAGGGATAAGGTATGGGATCGGCGAGGTGAGGCATGCAATGGCACAGTGAGGCATGCATTGGCACAGTGAGGCATGCATTGGCACAGTGAGGCATGCAATGGCACAGTGAGGCATGTAATGGCACATTCGAAAAAAGCTGAATAAAGCCTGTTCCTGTCAGCGGTTGTTCCGGCTACCCCTCAGCTTCCAGACAGACTAGTTGGAAGGGGGGTCATCTTATACGGCGAGTATATCCCAAAACCAACATTTTAGCTGGAAAATTAGGGGGGCGTCTTATACGCCCAGTCGCCTTATAGGCTGGCAAATACGGTACATTTCGTACAAAAAGTCCAATATAATTGTGTCATGATAAACTTGTGCAGATCCACTGTAAGCTGTTTGCACCAACTTCAGTGTAACGTCACCAAAACAAAGCACAAACCACCTGCTTACCAAAAAATGTGTCCTCTTAAAATTATGAGGTCATGTGGGCTTGTCATCTGCCTTATATTGGCAGCCACTTCACTCAAAAAGCAACAATGCAGGTATGATGGCTTTCTCCCAAAAGTGGCCTTTCACCACTCCATCCAGTCCAGTACCAACCACAGGAAACCCCATATATGCAGTCAATAAAGCATGCTATAGTGTGCATTACCAAGCCAAGTAAACAATTTGTCTCTTTATCCTAGTAAAGTTTGCTGTAAGTACATCACTTTAAAGCAGCACAGTATGTCCTGGTAATGCACTATAGCATGCTTTATTCTTTGCATATTCGGGGTTTCCTGTGGTTGGTACTGGACTAAATGGAGTGGTGAAAGGCTACTTTTGGGAGAAAGCCATCATACCTGCATTGTTGCTTTTTGAGTGAAGTGACTGCAAATATCCGGCAGACAACAAGCACACATGACCTCATTAGTTTATAAAGTGCAATTTTTTGGTAAGGAGATGCTCTTGTGTCTTGGTGATGTTACACTGAAGTCGGTGCAAACAGCTTGCAGTGGATCTGCACAAGTTGATCACAGCACAATTTTATTGGACTTTTTATATGAAATATGAAGTATGTTTCATGCATATTATTTATTGCACTAGCACTTTGGAATGTACATGTATTAATTATTCTTGATATTTATCACATTGTACTTCATTGTAGTCCATACTTAGACCCCATACACACTATTAGATTTTCTGCAGATTTTTGTCTTCAGATTTACCAAAACCATATGTTATGAGGTCAAACCTTAATGCCGCGTACACACGGTCGGACTTTCCAACGGGAAAACTTTCGTCGGAATTTCCGACGGAAAAATAGAGAACCTGCTCTCTATCTAAGTCCGTTGGAATTTCCGACAGAAAAAGTCAGATGGAGCATACACATGGTCGGAATTCCCAACCAAAAGCTCCCATCAGACTTTTTCTGTCTGAAATTCCGACCGCGTGTACGCAGCATAAGAGTTTCCATTTGTATGCAATCAGGCAGGCCTTGCACTACATGGTTTTAGTAAATCTGAAGACAAAAATCTGCAGAAAATCTAATAGTGTGCATGGGGCTTTATACTGTACGACAGATGTCCCATCCTCCCGGATGAGCTGCTGTCTGGGGTTGGGGTGGTGAGAGTTTGAGGGCTGCACCTATGTACACAAAAATCCTTGCATCGACCCTGGATGTATGTGAAAGAATTCAGTAGATTCAAACAAATTGCTTACTTCATTATCACAAAGTAAACCATGCCTTATGGATTACTACAGACTATACCCAAAATCAAATATCACCATCATCATCATCTAACAAAAGCTGGGACTAGTGTAGCGGGGTGTTCCCCTTTAATGCAGAGAGACAAGAAGTTCCAGGTGAGAGGTGAGACGGGAGGAAGTAAAGAGACATGGAAGTGAAAGCAGAGGAGAGAGAGACTACATCTCCCAGTACATCTTGCAGCACCCAGGGTACATTGCTCCAGAACAGAGACTGCTGGGGCAGACTTTATAAAGGGGAGGCGGAGTTTTGGTCGGCCTCTTTGGACACCCCTCTCCTAGCAAGAGGATCTCTGTGCTGAACTGCTGTGTGCACAAGGCCTGAAGCCTGGGCCTTGTGCTCCTTTCCAAAGAGCCCCTCTGCCAGCCTAGCAGAGCCTTAGAGACATCTAATCCTCCTTGCTGCAGTACACCAGAAGGATTGAAGACTTGGATGTCGGTGGATTCCTGTTCCTAGACGAATCGATGGAGGAAACGGACTTGGACTTGTCCAGGTGGTGAGAGCTGTTTAAAGACAGATACTTTATCTTTACTATTCGTTGGGATTACAAAGTTGTTCTTCAAGTGCACCACCGAGAGATTGCTAGCGAATATTGTTTCACTGAACTTCCATTTAGATCAGTCAGGCCTGACTGCATAGGTAGACATTGCTGGGTGTTAGTCTACCCATGAGGGGAAGTAGCTGTAAAAGGGCAGTGCTAGAGTTGCATAGCAATACTTAATTATTCTGATTACTCTGTTTATCTTTATTACTGTTTATTGCAGGGATCTGCAACTTGTTATACTGTTGTTTATTACTTGCCCATTAGCCTCAGTAAAATATCTGGGTAAAGTACATTTGGTGTCAGTTCTGCTTACTTTAATAGGAGTTTTAAAGTATATTCTGTGTATGTTTGTTATAGAACTGCGTCACCAACAGTTGCGGTCACGCGGTCCTATCCCTCTATCACCAGCTGTGCCACGGGAGGTTAGAGCCGATTGCCGGGGGTTGACAGCGGTGCACTACAGGGCCCAAATCAATATCAGCGGCTCTCTTAACTGGGGGTAGCGCTACACTAGTATTTTAAATTGTGTACTAATAAATTAAACAGACCTTTATAGGGCATGACTTCCAGCTTTTGTTATGTGATATGTGGCATTGTGTATGGTCTGTAGTAGTCCATAAGGCATTCTCAATACTGAGGACTCAGACTTTGAGGATTCAACAACAACCAGCAGAGAAATATACTTCATTATCTTTAATATCTTCAAATCAGAAGCAGGTAGTGTGTGAAACAGTTAGCTAAAGTCCATGGAATTAATGTAGTTGACTTAATTAACAAAAATAGAGTTTCACTTTAGGTATTTCGCAGGTGAATAATGGATTGGGTAAATCTCTAGCACGGCGTAGGAGCACACAGGTATTAATGGATATTAAATTTGAAGTGGTGATTTCCTGTTGACAAGATCCCTGTAAATGTTGAGAAGCCCAAACCCCATGAGAAGATGCAGTGCAGTGCAGCGTCATCTTCTCATGAGAGTTGGGGTACACAACATTCTCAGAGATCTGGCTAGAAGAAAGACAATGTCATCCTTGTCAAGGCTCTACGGGAGGAAGTCAGAGAAACAATTTTCCATCCCATGGGTATTTTTATGCAGTGCTTTGGGGAGGGGGAGGAGGACAACTTGAGTAAGCAAACCTTGCCAGTGAGGTGGAAGGTCTGCTTTAAGGTGCACCTGAATAACTGCGTAGGTGATTTTGAAATTCATATATTGTATGTGAACAAAACTGAATGTTGTAAATGGGGATAATATATTTTACAATAGGTCTACAATAGCATTATGTATTATAGATGTTAGGCAGTGTCTGTGCCCTTTGGAGTTTTCTTTTTATCCTCTACTTTACTGTACACAGCTGATTTTTTTTTTAAATAAATACTTTTTATTGTGTAAGGCTGTTTGTGCAGCTAAATAATATGAGTCTGATGGTTTAGGGAATATTTATGAATCTTCTTTAAATGTTAAAACAGCCTGATCCTTGTTTGATCTCAAATTCAATGGATCAATTCTCTTAACATTACCCGGTGGACATGAGAAGTATAGAAAGCTTGTCTAAAGAAAAAAAAAACAAGACAAATCAAAAGAATAAAATCAAACTGGGAATTTATCATGCCATGCCTATAGTTGTGAAAAATATTTTTTGTATAAATTGCGGGATGTAATGTCTGTATTTAACATAATTCATGATTGCACTTTAAATATATATATATATATGTAGCGCTACCCCCAGTTAAGAGAGCCGCTGATATTGATTTGGGCCCTGCAGTGCACCGCTGTCAACCCCCGGCAATCGGCTCTAACCTCCCGTGGCACAGCTGGTGATAGAAAGATAGGACCGCGTGATCGCAACTGTTGGTGACGCAGTCCTATAACAAACATACACAGAATATACTTTTAAACTCCTATTAAAGTAAGCGGAACTGACACCAAATGTACTTTACCCAGATATTTTACTGAGGCTAATGGGCAAGTAATAAACAACAGTATAACAAGTTGCAGATCCCTGCAATAAACAGTAATAAAGATAAACAGAGTAATCAGAATAATAAAGTATTGCTATGCAACTCTAGCGCTGCCCTTTTACAGCTACTTCCCCTCATGGGTAGACTAACACCCAGCAATGTCTACCTATGCAGTCAGGCCTGACTGATCTAAATGGAAGTTCAGTGAAACAATATTCGCTAGCAATCTCTCGGTGGTGCACTTGAAGAACAACTTTGTAATCCCAACGAATAGTAAAGATAAAGTATCTGTCTTTAAACAGCTCTCACCACCTGGACAAGTCCAAGTCCGTTTCCTCCATCGATTCGTCTAGGAACAGGAATCCACCGACATCCAAGTCTTCAATCCTTCTGGTGTACTGCAGCAAGGAGGATTAGATGTCTCTAAGGCTCTGCTAGGCTGGCAGAGGGCTCTTTGGAAAGGAGCACACAGCCCGGGCTTCAGGCCTTGTGCACACAGCAGTTCAGCACAGACATCCTCTTGCTAGGAGAGGGGGGGTCCAAAGAGAGCGACCAAAACTCCGCCTCCCCTTTATAAAGTCTGCCCCAGCAGTCTCTGTTCTGGAGCAATGCACCCTGGGTGCTGCAAGATGTACTGGGAGATGTAGTCTCTTTCTCTCCTCTGCTTTCACTTCCAGTAATGTCTCTTTACTTCCTCCTGACTCACCTCTCACCTGGAACTTCTTATCTCTCTGCATTAAAGGGGAACACCCCACTACATATATATATATATATTTTTTAACAAGAAAACATATATAAGTTTTAATACAATTTGCAACTTGTTCTATTATGCACAAACATCTGTTCAAATCTTTTGAAACTAAATTGCAGACTACAGATCTGAAGTGGATTCTAATTTACAGTTTTTAAAATGTTTTATTAACTTATTTGTAGAAGCAACCACATCTTTTTTGTATTTCTTCCAAACCAGTCAGCAGTGAGTGCCATGTTTTTCATTTACACAGTAATTCCTTTAGACAGCTTGTTGCTTTGAGCCCAGGTTCACACTGGGCTGCGGGAATGAAGCTGTGCGAGTTCAACTAAACTCGCACGATTTCACTCCCACTGGTCAGTCCCGATTTCGGCCACGATTACAGAGACATCGTGCAGGTTTCTGCACAGATGTCAATGTAAATCGCGGGCCGAAATCGCAAAAAGTAGTACAGAAACGACTTTTTGAAATCGGTGCAGCGCCGATGCGCCGTTGCACCGATTAGGACGGTGCCATTGCCGGCAATTTCCAGAAAATGCCGCAGATTTGACATATCAAATCGCATGTCAAATCGCACAAGTGTGAACCAGGGCTTACGCTTTCATTAATACAAAATCTGAAGGAGTATGTGCCATACGTATAGGACAATATTTTAAACATAATTCAATTAGATTTATGTCTTTCATTGTGTATGTTACATAATTTTTTATATATGCTGTGTAATCTCTAATTAATAATATCTTAGTATAACTATTCCAAAAAGCCTTTAAACTAGACGTTAATGTTACTAGATCAGCCTTTCTCAACCAGTGTGCCGCGGCACACTGGTGTGCCGTCAGAGGTTCTCAGGTGTGCTGCGGGGTCAGGGGAGAGAAGGGTTGTCAGATGAGCCCGATCTTCTGCCGAACTGTACATCCGCACTGTGAGAAGCTCCGTCATCTTCTAAAGTGAAAGTAAGGTACAGAGGAGTGTGCTGTGCTCTCTGCTTCCCCCTAGAGTGCAGTACCTGGCTGAATGAGGAATCTGGAAAGGTACTATGCTAGAAGCTAGATTCGTTTTAAAAGGGCTTTATACATGTGTCTGTCTTAGGGTGACCACATTTCCAAACTACCATTCAGGAACACCCGCCTTCCCAAAAATCAGCTTGTGCTGTAACGAATCACAGCACAGTGATTAGACACAAGAGGCGGGATTTATGATTTCTCCAATCACAAGCAGGGGGCGGGATTGTGCTCCTCCAGTCATTCCCGGCCAGGACAGGTACTGTCAGTGAGTAAAGCGGTGATGTGGCAGCCTTTTTTGGGGCCATCAGATCGGCCCGGGGGGGGGGGGTGGCTGTGTCAGTTTAATTCTGGGACACTGTATTGTCCTGAAATAAAGGTACCCGGGACAGACCTGCAAAATGCGGGACACGTGGTCGCCCTAGGCCTAGACCCGTTTTACCTTGTTCCAACGCTGGCTTTACACTGCCCTGCTGTGATTAGACACAAGAGGTGGGATTTATGATTTCTCCAATCACAAGCAGGAGGTGGGGATTGTGCCTCTCCAGACATTCCCGGCCAGGACAAGTGCTGTCAGTGAGTAAAGCGGCGATGTGGTGGCCTTTTTTGGGGGCAACAGATAATGGGGAGGGGGGGTGGCTGTGTCAGCTTCATTCCGGGACACTGTATTGTCCTGGAATGAAGGTGCCCGGGACCTGGGACAGACCTGCAAAATGCGGGACTGTCCCGGGCAAATCGGGACACGTGGTCACCCTAGTCTGTCTGTGTGTGCGCATGTGAGTGTCTGTCTGTATGTGTGTGTCTGTATGTGTGTGCGCGCATGTGAGTGTCTGTCTGTATGTGTCTGTATGTGTGTGTATGCATGTGTCTGTATGTGTGTACGTGCATGTGTCTGTAATGTGCATGTGTCTGTATGTGTGTGTCTGCGCATGTCTGTATGCATGTGTCTGTAATGTGCATGTGTCTGTAGGTGTGTGTCTGCGTGTGTCTGTATGTGTGTGTCTGCATGTGTATATGCATGTGTCTGTGTGTGTGTATGCGTGTGTAAGCATGTGTGTGTGTGTGTGTGTATATGTTACTTTTAATCCTGACCCCCCCCCCCCCATTTCTGTACGATCAGAACGGCTTTTGTAGGGCTTGTTTGATAGCAGCAAGGACTGCTGCTCCTCTGAAAAGCAATCCATGCACAGATCGCTTTTCAGAGGCATTTGACAGGTGGTAAAGAGGCATTATGTTGCCTCCTCACCACCTGTTTTAAGCCCGTAAATGCATCATCACTACACCGCAACCGTGCAATGCACACAGTTGCAGGGTAGTTGCAGTGCAGCCCCATTCACCCTCGGTATACCTCCAGTTGCAGCCACAGAATATGTACACCCCCAGCTGCTGTCTCTGCAGCTAAAGGTGGAAAAGTGGGGGTGGTAAAAACAGCTCAACCATGTGGTTTTACCGCCCCTCTGACATGTGAACAAGCCCTTGGTTCACATCTGTGTGGCTGCGTGCTGCGTGTAGGGCAGCCCATTCATTTCAATGGGCTTCCGTACCCACAAAAATGCAGGGAAACAAGTACCCAACCTTTTTTTTTTTATTGCACTGCAGCAAAAGCACCCCACGTTTTCCAATGTGTGGGGTACCGTTAAGAATTAATGGTACCCCTAAAAAGCAGAGCATTCGTCTGTGTGTCTGGAATGAGCGCAATTTTGCGCGTGTTCTGTGACACACCCTAATGTGAACCAAGCCTTGGACTGGGCTTGCTTCAAGACTGAAAATACTTTTAAAGGGCGCCCTGACTGGAAAAAGGTTGAGAAACACTGTACTAGATGTTAATGTTAACAAACTCTTTTAGTGGGTAAGAGGTGCAGTACATGGCATGGGCAACCTGGATGAGGATTATTCCATCAACCTGGTGTCACCTAAATAACCTGGTGTCACCTAAACACCTACACTTTCACAGCTATATATCCTACATTGTACCTACTTAACACCCTTTAGACAATCTAGATTTTGACCCATTCATAGCCCATTGCGCCCAAAATGCAATAGTGTCCCAGGTACCTTTCATTGTTTATTGCAGGCTTGTCCTATGATTCAGGGTTATTGGACACAGATAGTGAAGTTTCTGCACGACAAAATGGGGTCCCCAATATTCTTGGACCCTAAGCAGTGCTTATTAGGTCTATTTACTGATCTTGACATTGACAAACTCAGTACTGTATTTTTTACATTAAACATTATTTATGGCCAGGAAACTAATTGCACGTGTCTGGGCACAAGCCTTTTCTCCAACTGTTAATCTTCAGATATCATTAATAGATAACACTCTCCCACCAATGATGTGAATGTACAATGTATATGTAAAAGTGCTGCGTCAAATGATGGCGCTATATAAGTACCATAAAATAATGTGATTCTGCTTTTATCTATTTGCATACATTATGTGCCACTGTCAATAATGGCTATTATTCACCTCCTTGTGCTTCTTATGGACCACTGATTACTGGCAATTTGTAAGTCACAAGTTTATTGTAATTTTTTCCTGTTATTTGACCAACTAAAATACTTTTTGGTGTGAAGATATGAAGTATAGGGACGATGACGGTATGATAGCAGACAGAATGTAGGGGAGAGATGCAGAGAGTATGACAGTGGGCAGTATGTGCAGCAGAGACATGCAGAGAGCATAGGCATGTGCAGCAGGTGTGCCAGGTGTGCCTGGGCTCACCCTAATGCACACACTCCATGTGAATTAGCATTAGCACTCTGTGTGCTGGCAGGGAGATTGAAAAGATCTCCCACTGATCTCTGCCATAATAGTGTGTATCTGTGTGTGTGTGCATATATATACAGTACATACACAATATATATACATATTATTTACAAAGCTTGATTTGAGAGGGGCATACAATCTTGTGAGGATTAATGAGGGCGACGAGTGGAAAACTGTGTTTAATACCAGAACAGGCCATTATGAGTACCTCGTAATGCCTTTTGGACTTTATAATGCTCCGGCAGTTTTCCAGGAGTTATTAACGATGTCCTCCGAGATTTGTTGCAGTTATGTGTGGTGGTTTATCTCAACGATATTCTCATATTTTCCAAGTCCCTGGAGAGCCACCACACAGGTGTCTGTCGTGTGCTTCAGAAACTAAGAGAGAACCATCTCTATTGTAAATTGGAGAAGTGCGAATTCCATTGTGAACAGGTTAAATTCCTGGATTATGTAATTTCCACTGCTGGTTTTTCGATGGACGCAGAGAAACATTCAGCAGTCCTACAGTGGCCCCGACCCCGACCCGTGGGTTTATGTCCTCTGCAGCGTTTTCTTGGCTTTGCCAACTATCATCGGAAGTTTATTTGTAACTTCTCGTCTCTGGTCAAGCCCCTGACTGATATGATCAGAAAGGACGATAACCCACAGAGTTGGTCTCCGGAGTCCATTAGACATGTGCATTCGTTTTCGTCCGAATGCATTTTCGTCCGAATTTCAGGTATTTTCGTTATTTTTTTAACAAACGAAAGCACAGGATCCGAAAACCAAAAGATCCGACATAAACAAATGCTTTATTTTCGTTTTCGTTGCGACAACAGTTCAATATAGATAGTAGATTCGACATGACGCTGACAATAACAATCTGTGTCTATCGAACCTGTGGTCGAATGTGCCTAACCTTCACTCTATTAGTCCAAGATTATTCTACATAAAGAGAAAAGATTCGACATTATAGAGAGAAAAGATTCAACATTATAGAGAGAAAAGATTCGACACTGCTGGAATTGGGTGAGGGAAGTAAAATAAAAATAATGATGATGATGAATGTTATTGGCTAATTGTAACCAAAAGAGGAGGAGCAGTAAAATAGCTAGAACTAACTTGACAATTCAACATGAATGAACGAAGATTCGACAAAGCATCGAAAAACATACAAACGTCAAATCTGTCATTGAAGGCTTATGGTGTCTGTCGAAAGTTAGAAGATTCGATGGAGCAGCTAAACTGTACGACGCTGCAATTGTACATTTCCGGTCAAATGCATCCGCCCATAGGCTATAGAAGTATTCTAATGTTGGTTGACTAGTAATAGTAATTAATAAATATAATTATTACTAGTCATACAACATTAGAATTCTACTATAGCTTGTAGGCGGAACATTTGACCGGAAATGTATGATTGCGGCGTCGTACAGTTTCGCTGCTCCGTCTAATCTTCTTTGAACATTCGACAGACACCATAATCCTTCAATGACAGATTCGACCTTAATTCAGATTTTCGGACGAATGCAATTTCTAACGAAAAACTAAATAAATAAAAACGAATTTCGGGAGTAACTAAATAAATGCTGGCACATCCTGATCCTACGTTACCTTTTATCCTTGAGGTTGATGCTTCTGAGACTGGCGCCCTTCTGTCTCAACGTCCTACCTCTGAGAGCGCTATGCATCCTTGTGGCTACTTTTCAAAGAAATGTCACCTGCGGAGTGCAATTACGAGATTGGTGACAGAGAGCTGTTAGCGATCATTTTAGCCCTGAAAGAATGGAGACATCTCCTCGAAGGTACTACTGTGCCAGTTCTCATTCTTACTGACCATAAGAATCTCTCATTCTTGTCTAAGGCTAAACGCCTCTCTCCCAGAAGGGCACGGTGGGCTCTTTTCTTGTCAAGTTTCAATGACATTGTCTCATTCTTACCCGGTACTAAGAATGTAAGGGCTGACGCTTTGTCACAACAATTTTCCCCCACTTCCAAGATGGAGTCAGTTCCGGTTCCTGTGATTGCTCCTGATCGTATTCTGGCTACGGTTCACACCAGTCTTACTTCTTCTTTGGGTGACAAAATTCTTGCTGCTCAGGTCCATGCTCCTCCAGAGAAACCTTGTGACTGCTGCTTTGTCCAAGAGAGTCTCCGTACTGCCGTGCTCCAGACTTACCATTCTTTTAAGGCTGCTGGCCACCCTGTGAAGAATCAACTCTTTTGGGCCATTTCCCAACAATTCTGGTGGCCTAGTCTATGTGCTGATGTAACCGCCTTCGCAGCTGCCTGTTCCGTGTGTGCTCAGAGTAAGACTCCACGACACCTTCCAGTGGGCCTTCTACAACCCATACCCAATGAAGAGAGGCCCACCTGTCTATGGATTTCATTGTGGAGTTACCCAACTCCCAGGGCAACACACTTATCCTTATGGTGGTTGACGGGTTCTCGAAAATGTCTCATTGTATTCCACTTAAGAAGTTGCCCACTTCTAAGGAACTGGCTTCCATTTTTGTTCGGGAGATCTTTCGCTTGCATGGGCTACCCAAGGTGATTGTCTCGGACAGGGGTAGTCAGTTTGTGTCCCGGTTCTGGCGAGCCTTTTGTGCACAGTTGGGAATTCAGCTTTCTTTTTCCTCTGCGTATCACCTGCAGTATAATGGGGCTGCAGAACGAGCCAATCGGTCCTTGGAGCAATTCTTACATTGCTATATTTCTGACCATCATAACAACTGGTGAGACCTCTAACCGTGGGCGGAGTTTGCTCACAATAGTGCCTTAAATTCTGCTTCCCAATTGTCCCCGTTTCAGTGCAGCTTAAACCACGTCCACTTACGTGCGCTACATTTTTTTTTCATTCCTAGGGAGGGCCCACTTTTTTTTATTTTTATCAAATCATCTTTTTATTTTATTTTTTTACATACAAACAACAAAAACACCAAATACAACATACAACCCAAGCCCGCATTGAGAGGAAAAAAACAAAAACAAAAAACACAAAAAAAGAAATAAATAAATAATAAAAAACACAGATTGAATTACCCTTACCCCTAGCCCCCATGGTCTCCCCCCTCTCCCATCTCTACTCACCCATCCCTCCTCCCCTCATACCTCCAAGATATCACACCACCTTCTCCATATTTTTTTAAATTTCCCTGGGCAACCTCTGCGTAAGAAAGTATACTTTTCTTTAATTACAGTTTCCCTTACTTGTATTTTCCACTCTGCTACAGTGGGTGGGTATGGTGATAACCAATTTTGTGCAATAAGCTTACGAGCCTGGAATAGACTTCTATTTATTGAAACGGTATAATCCTCTTGATTCATCCAGTATACCCAGAAGTAGTGATGAGCCGAACACCCCCGGGTTCGGTTCGCACCAGAACCCGCGAACGGACCGAAAGTTCGAACGAACATTAGAACCCTATTAAATACAATGGATGCGAACGTTCGAATTCTAAAGTGCTAATTATAACAACTATTATGCATGTTATTGTCATAAATAGGGTTTGGGAACCCGGGTTCTGCACCAGGGGACATGTATCAATGCAAAAAGAAGTTTTAAAAACGGTCGTTTTTCGGGAGCAGTCATTTTAATGATGCATAAAGTGAAAAAAAAAAAGTCAAATATTCCTTTAAATATCGTACCTGGGGGGTGTCTAAAGTATGCCTGTGAAGTGCCACGTGTTTCCCGTGTTTAGAACTGTCCCTGCACAAAATGACACTTCTAAAGGAAAAAAAAGCCATTTAAAACTGCTTGCGGCTTTAATGTAATGTCTGGTCCCGGTAATATGGATGAAATTCTTTAAGAAAAATGGCATAGCTACCCCATGACCCCCCCCCCCCTACCCCAGCCCATTACCAGCCCCTTTGGGTCTTGTATGGATATTAAGGGGAACCCCGCACATAAAATAAAAAAGGCCCTATATACTCTGAACAGCCGTATACAGGCGGTGCATACAAGACAGGGACTGTAGGTTTGTTCTTATGTAGAATCTGTTTGTAATTTTGAACAGGTACATTGTTGAAGTGTAGCTCCAGCCCAAAAATCTATTTTTAAACTTTTTGGGAAACATAGGTAAGGGTTATCACCCCTGTAACATTTGTTTTGCTGTCTGTGCCCCTGTTCAGAACATTTCACCTCACTTTCCGTCCCAATGACAACTGTTTTTGAAATGTGGTGTTTTTCTTGAAACAAGGATTGCTGATAAAGCATCAGTACAGATGAGACCCCTTTCTCCCATATTTATTCTTACAGGAGAGAATTTTCCTTTCTAGGGGTAGATTTCCTCTCACTTCCTGTTGTCTTCTTTCGTTTGCAAGTAGGAGTCGTTTGTAAGTTGGATGTTTGAAAGTAGGGACCTGCCGTATATACTCTGCAGAAATAGGCCCCTTAGTTGTTGGTGTTGGCACAACACTGTAAGCACTCAGTTACTCTTGGTTGGTGCTGGAACGCCCTGCTGTCAACTATTATATCAGGAATTTTAATTACATATAATTGTTGAACAGTGGTAGTAAAAATTGGGGCTTTGATGGTGGTGCTGGTGCCACAACACTGTAAGCCCTGACAGTTACTCTTGGTGGGTGCAGCAATGGGCCCTGCTGTGAATTATTAGATCAAGAATTGTAATTACATGCCCCTTTTGAACAGGGGCTGAAAAATTGGGCCTTTCGTGGTGGTGGTGGTGGTGGCGTTGCCACAAGACTGTAAGCCCTCAGAGTTACTCTTGGTGGGTGCAGCAATGGACCCTGCTGTGAATTATTAGATCAAGAATTGTAATTGCATGCCCCTGTTGAACAGGGGCTGAAAAATTGGGCCTTAGGCACTGGTGGCACAACACTACAACCCCTCACAGATACTGTACTTGGAGCACAGCAATGAGCCCTGTTGCAAAGTATTGCTTCAAAAATTGTAATGACACGCCCCTGTTAAACAGGGGCTGAAAAATTGGGCCTTAGGCACTGGTGCCACAACACTCCAACCCCTCACAGATACTGTACTTGGAGCACAGCAATGAGCCCTATGGCAAATTATTGCTAAAAAAATTGTAATTACACGCCCCTGTAAAACAGGGGCTGAAAAATTGGGCCTTAGCCACTGGTGGCGGCACCCATAAACAAAAATGATCTTCCAAGCTATCATCATCAATCGTATCATTGAGGACTCGGAGGAGGAGGATAGCCAGTCAACATAACAGCACAGGCACTCAGCATCAGCATCAGTCTTGAAGGGATGTGACATGTTAAAATCAATTAGTCTGTTATATCAGCATCAGGTGTGTGGTAGCTGGTGGTGATCCAAGACTGGTTCATCTTGATGAAAGTCAGTCGATCAACCGAGTCGGTGGACAGGCGCACCCTGTGATCCGTGACAAATCCTCCAGCAGCACTGAATGTGCGTTCCGAAAGAACGCTGGATGCAGGACAGGCCAGTAGCTCAATTGCATACTGTGCAAGCTCTGGCCAGTGATCCATCCTCAAGACCCAGTAAGCCAGAGGATTTTCGGTGGGGAAGGTGTCCAAGTCTGACCTTGCCCCTAGATATTCCTGCACCATGTTTATCAGACGCTGGCGATGGTTGCTGGAACCGATCATACTTTGGGGCTGCGGACTAAAGAATTGTCTGAACGCATCGGTCAGACGGCCACCTTCCCCACCGCTCCTTCTTTGACTGGCCGAAGCCTCAGCAACTCGTTGTCCAGGACCAGGAGTTTGTAACCTCCCAGTCTCTGGGAACGCGTTGCACAGACCTTTCTGCAAGGCCTCCCGGAGTTGTCTCATCCTCTGCTCCCTCTGCGATGGTAACATAAGGTCCGCAACCTTACCCTTGTACCGTGGATCAAGGAGAGTGGCCAGCCAGTAATGGTCCCTCTCCTTGATCCGAAGAATACGAGGATCCTTCCGCAGACTTTGCAGGATCAGGGAGGCCATGCAGCGTAGGTTTGCTGAGGCATTCGCTCCGGAGTCCTCTGGGTCACTAAGGACGACATGATCCGCAGCCACCTCCTCCCAGCCACGTACAAGTCCACTGGTTTCTTGGGACTGTAAATCATCCCTAAAAGACTGCTGCTGATGATGCTGAGTGCCAGCCTCCACCTCCATGCTGACACAATCCTCCTCCTCCTCCTCCTCCTCCTCCTCCTCCTCCTCCTCCTCCTCCTCCTCCTCCTCTTCCTGTGCGATGGGTGGGACAGAAGGAACACTGTCTGGGTAAAGGGGGCCTTGAGAGGCAAGGAAGTCCTCCTCTTCCTGCCTCTGTTCTGCCTCAAGTGCCCTGTCCATTATTCCACGCAGCGTGTGCTCCAACAGGTGGACAAGAGGTACAGTGTCACTGATGCATGCACTGTCACTGCTCACCATCCTCGTGGCCTCCTCAAATGGTGCCAGGACAGTGCATGCATCCCTGATCATGCCCCACTGGCGTGGAGAAAAAAAACCAAGCTCCCCTGACCCTGTCCTGGTGCCGTAGTCGCACAGGTACTCATTGATGGCCCTCTGCTGCGTGTGCAGCCGCTGCAGCATGGCCAACGTTGAGTTCCACCTGGTGGGCATGTCACATATAAGGCGGTTCTTGGGCAGGTTCAACTCCTTTTGCAGCTCAGCCAGGCGAGCACTGGCATTATAAGATCTGCGGAAATGCACACAGACTTTCCTGGCCTGCCTCAGGACATCCTGTAAGCCCGGGTACCTGCCCAAGAACCGCTGCACCACCAGGTTAAGGACGTGAGCCACACAGGGCACATGGGTCAGTTGTCCCTGTCGGAGGGCGGAGAGGAGGTTGGTGCCATTGTCGCAAACCACCATTCCTGGCTTAAGCTGGCGTGGCGTCAACCACCTCTCGGCCTGGCCCTGCAGAGCAGACAGGACCTCTGCCCCAGTGTGGCTTCTGTCCCCCAAACACACCAGCGCAAGCACGGCATGGCATCTTTTTGCCTGCGTACTTGCGTAGCCCCGTGAACGGCTACGGAGCACCGCTGGTTCATAGGACAAACCACAGGAAGAGGCCATGGAGGAAGAAGAAGAGGAGGGGGTGGAGGAGAGAGGTGTGTCACAACCAGTAGTAGCATTTTGGAGGCGTGGCGGTGGGACAACCTCCAACACTACTGCACCTTGTCCTGCATCCTTCCCAGCTGCCAAAAGAGTGACCCAATGGGCCGTGAAAGAAAGGTAACGTCCCTGTCCATGCCTGCTGGACCATGAGTCAGCGGTAATATGCACCTTACCGCTGACCGCCCTGTCCAGCGAGGCCAAGACATTGCCTTCCACATGCCGGTAGAGAGCCGGAATAGCCTTCCGTGAGAAAAAGTGGCGTTTGGGAACCTGCCACTGAGGAACCGCACATTGCACAAACTCACGGAAGGGGGCCGAGTCTACCAACTGAAAAGGCAGCAGTTGAAGCGCTAGCAATTTAGCCAAGCTAGCATTCAACCGCTGGGCATGTGGATGGCTGGGAGTGAACTTCTTTCGACGGTCCAGCAGCTGGGGCAGGGAAATTTGCCTGCTAGAATCGGACGTCGGTGTACTGCTAGCAGAGTGGCCGCAAGTACTTGGCTGTGACACACCTAATTCTACACCTTCATTCCTCTCAGTGCATGTTTCAGAGAGGACTGAAGTTATAGTGGGGTTGGAGATCCCAGCTGATGCGGTGCAAGGAGAGGTCCGCTTTGTTCTTTGGTGTGGGTCTTTGAGGTAGGCTTGCCAACGAGCTGCATGGCAGGTCAACATATGTCTGGTCAGGCATGTGGTACCCAAGCGGCTGATGTTTTGGCCACGCGATATACGCTTGAGACATATGTTGCAAACAGCAGCTGTGCGATCTGATGCACTAGCCTCAAAAAAGGCCCACACCAAAGAACTTTTTGAATGACGGGCAGAGGCAGCGCCCTGCACAGGCGGAGCTCTGCGGTGTGATTCCGTCGGTGTACTGCCCTTACGCTGGCCACCAAAGGGCATCCTGCCTCGTTGGAGATGTGCCTCCTCCTCATCCTCCTCCTCCTCCTCTCTCCTATTAGGCACCCACGTGGAGTCAGTGACCTCATCATCACCTCCCTCCTCATCACTGGAGCCAATCTGGCAGTATGCTGCAGCTGCTGGAACATGACTGCCAGATTGGTGTCCTTCTTGAGCATCCCCTCTGTCTGCTCTCACGCTACTGCCTTCCTCTAGCTGGGTTTCATCATCAGACCCTTCGAAACGCTGGGCATCCTCCTGGAGCATGTAACCAACACTGTGCTGAAACAGTTCGGGGGACTCCTCAGGAGGAGGACATGGTGGGTCTAGGGAAGGAGTGACTGATGATGAGTCTGACATTGATACCAGGGAAGAGGACGCTTTGGCAGCTGCTTTTCCAGTACCCTGAGCCTGGGTGAGAGAGGATGAGGAGGAGGAGGAGGGCTTGGTCATCCACTCTACCAAGTCTTCGGCATGATGTGGCTCAACATGTCCAGCTGCCGAAAAGAAGGACAAGCGTGTCCCATGGCCATGTGCTGATGACAATGCACCGCGTCCACGACCAGCACTGTTGCCCCCAGACACAGAGCCTGCTTGCCCTCTTTTATTGCCTCCTGACTGTCTGCCTCTCCTTGTTTGCCTTCCAGACATTCTAATAGATGGCCTGCAGGGAGATGGGAAAAAAGCAATAAGGGCTACCTTCAGGTGTCCTTCTCTGTCCCTTGAAACAAGGACTTTGACAGTGAAAGAAACTGACACACTCTCCCTACCTACAGTTTTCTGTCCCTAGAAAAAATGTTTTTTTTAAGCACAAATTAGCACAAGGAGAATTCACTCACTGTCCTTCCAGGTCCCTGGAAACAAGGACTTTGACAGTGAAAGAAACTGACACACTCTCCCTACCTACAGTTTTCTGTCCCTAGAAAAAATGTTTTTTTTAAGCACAATTTAGCACAAGGAGAATTCACTCACTGTCCTTCCAGGTCCCTGGAAACAAGGACTTTGACAGTGAAAGAAACTGACACACTCTCCCTACCTACAGTTTTCTGTCCCTAGAAAAAATGTTTTTTTTAAGCACAATTTAGCACAAGGAGAATTCACTCACTGTCCTTCCAGGTCCCTGGAAACAAGGACTTTGACAGTGAAAGAAACTGACACACTCTCCCTACCTACAGTTTTCTGTCCCTAGAAAAAATGTTTTTTTTAAGCACAATTTAGCACAAGGAGAATTCACTCACTGTCCTTCCAGGTCCCTGGAAACAAGGACTTTGACAGTGAAAGAAACTGACACACTCTCCCTACCTACAGTTTTCTGTCCCTAGAAAAAATGTTTTTTTTTAAGCACAATTTAGCACAAGGAGAATTCACTCACTGTCCTTCCAGGTCCCTGGAAACAAGGACTTTGACAGTGAAAGAAACTGACACACTCTCCCTACCTACAGTTTTCTGTCCCTAGAAAAAATGTTTTTTTTTAAGCACAATTTAGCACAAGGAGAATTCACTCACTGTCCTTCCAGGTCCCTGGAAACAAGGACTTTGACAGTGAAAGAAACTGACACACTCTCCCTACCTACAGTTTTCTGTCCCTAGAAAAAATGTTTTTTTTAAGCACAATATAGCACAAGCACAAAACACACTGACACTCTCCCTACCTATCCTTCTCTTTCCCTAAACTAAAGGAATCCAGGTTAAGCAAGAAAGAAATAAAAGTCACTGTCCCTGCCTATGCTGCTCTATCCCTGCTCCGGAACACACTACACTAGGCCGCCGTGCTGGCGGCCTTTTATAGTGTGGGGCGTGTACTAAACACCCTCAGCAATAATTGGCCACAGGCATCCTGCCTGTGGCCAATCATTGCTCTCCTCGCTGCCGGCGCTGTGATTGGCCAAGCATGCGGGGTCACAGTGCATGCTTGGCCAATCACAGCGCCTGGATGACACTGCGATGGCGTAGTGCATTGTGGGCCGTTCGCGTCACTCGAATTTGGCGCGAACGGCCCAAATCGTTCGATCTTCGTCGAACGATCGAACAGCCGATGTTCGAGTCGAACGTATGTTCGACTCGAACACGAAGCTCATCCCTACCCAGAAGACAACCCCCAGGCTCCATGAGCACCCTACTCTCAAATACACTATTAATCATAGATACCACCCCAGACCAATAGCGATGAAGTTTAGGGCATCTCCATAACATGTGTAATGTGCCCTATGTAGGATAAATAGTTTTGTTACATTTTGTGTTGGAGATAGAGAGGCCTGAGGTATTACTGATAGTGCCTGTGCTCACTGTTCATCTGAAATTGGCCCAGTATCCGCTGACCAGGCTAATCTTGCTGGTATATCCACAGTTTTTTTTTAATTTATCAAATAATATATCATATAATTGTGATATCAGGCCCTTTTTTTTTGCCCTGTCTCATCCAACAAGGCTATCACCACTGATTTATTAAACTTCAATTCCTGTATGCGACCCTGTGTTTTTAACGCATGCCTAAGCTGAAGGAATTGAAAAAATCTTTGATTTGGAATATTATATTCTTTGCTTAATTCACTAAAGGTTTTCATCACATCTTCCTCAAATAGCTGTGGCATATATCTTAGTCCATTCTGCCTTCAAAACTCAAACCCCTCCAATTTCCCCAGTTCCACATATCTACTATTATTCCAAATTGGCGTGTATGAAGTAAATCCCTTTACTTCAGTAATTTTCCGCATTTCCTGCCATACCATGTCAAATAATTTACCCGTATGGAATCCTTTATTGCACAATTGATTTCTTGATTCTAATAAAGAAATTAGTGGATAAACTTCATAAACTGATAATAGCAGATTCTGTATAGGATCAGAATGTAATAATTTTGTCCATCCACTGAAATGTTGTGATTGTGAAGCTAAAAAGTAGTTTTTGGGATGGGGGATTGCGAGACCTCCCTCTTCCTTGTTTAACATTAATGTTGTTAACTTTATACGTGGTCGTTTATTTCTCCAAATCAACTCTCTGAAGAGAGATTCTATTTTTCTAAACCAAAAAGCTGTAATCCATACGGGTGAATTATTAAACACATAAAGTAATTGCGGAGCCCAAATCATTTTGATAAGCTTTGCTCTTCCGATCACCATCAGAGGTAACTTACACAAAATTCAAATTCAAATTCAAATTAATATATTCTTTTACATCCCGAGAAATCTCTATCCCCAAATATTTCACTGTGTCCTTAATTTGGATTTTAGAGGCTTGGTTTAATAATGGGGTTTTTAACTCATCTAATGGTAATAGTATGGATTTATCCCAGTTAATCTGGAAGCCAGAAAATAACCCAAATATGGAGATAAGGCTCATAAGTTCCGATAATGAGTTTGAGGTATCCCCCAGGAAAATAAGAGCGTCATCTGCATAAAGGGCCACTTTATCCTCTCTTCCTGCCCGACAAAACCCAACTATTTTGGTTGATTGTCTAATGGCAAGGGGCTCTACTGCTATAGTGAACAGTAATGGCGATAGGGGGCAACCCTGCCTTGTCCCTCTAGATAAGGTAAATGGGCTGGATAGTGTATTATTAATTCTTATCCTTGCTTTAGGGTCCCTGTATAATAATTTCACTCATTTTAAAAAACCCGTACCTATTCCAAAAGCCTCCAATACAGTCCATAAATATTCCCACTCCACCATATCAAAGGCTTTTTGGGCATCTAAGCATAATATTGCTCTAGATCCCCTATTTTCCATAGGCAATTGCAAATTCAAAAATAATCTGTGAATGTTTGTTGTGGCTGCTCTCTTTGGAATAAAACCAGTTTGATCTTCATGTATCAAACTACTAATGTATTTTGATAACCTATTTGCAAGAACCCTGGCCAAAATCTTAACATCTGAGGTAAGGAGGGATATAGGACGATATGATTCAGGCAACATTGGGTCCTTACCCTGTTTTGGAATCACAATTACTATTGTTTCCTGCATTGATTCTGAAAGTATTTGTTTTTCATACACCTCATTTAGTACCTCTAGGAGTTCTGGTAATAAAATGTTATCAAATTTTTTATATATCTCTGTCGGTAGTCCGTCCAACCCTGGTGCTTTATTATTATTATTATGAGTTTGTGAAACGGCTAGACTTAATTCTTCCAGGGATATGGGACTATAGAGTGCTTCTCTATCCTCTAAATTAAGTTTTGGAAGAACCAATTTATCCAAAAATTGTTTAGCTTGGCTAGTAGGGTTCGACACCTTAGACTCATAGAGTGAGGTGTAGAAATCAACAAATATCTTCTGAATACTACTTGTATCATACTTCACCTCACCTTCAAGATTTTTAACTGCTGTAACAGTAATCGGGCCTTCTTGTGCCTGAGCTATAACTGCCAGCATACGTCCCACCTGTTCCCCCATCTCATAATGTTTTTGTTTTTGAAAAAATCTACTATTTTCTGCTTTAGTTAAAGCCAAACTTTTATGAACTGCCTGGGCCTCCTGCCATGCCAAACGCTTTTCTTCTATGGGATCCCTAATATAATCCTGTTTTGTTTGAGTCACCCTTTTCATTACTTTCTCCTCTCACCTCCTAGATGAACTCTTAATTTTATAGATTTCTTTAATCATTATTCCACGCATATATGCCTTCATAGTGTCCCAAACTACTAATAAAGATGTTGAGTTTTTATTTTCCTTAAAAAATTCAATTAACTGTAGCCCTATCTTATCTTCCTCCATCAGTAATAATAGCTATTGTGGATTAATTTTCCAAAAAGGAGTAGATGTCTGTCCCTCAGGTTGTATATTCAATATAAGTGGGGAATGGTCTGAGAGGCCCCTAGGGCCATATTGGATTGACTCTACCAGAGGCAGAAAATTGTCATTCCCCAGGGCCAGATCAATTCTTGACAAAGATTTATATGTGCTCGAGCAACATGAGTATTCTCTTCTTGATGGGTATCTATTTCTCCACATGTCTATTAGCCCCATTTCTTGTAGTTGTTTAGAAAATCTAGTTCTCTTCATCATTTGTTTTCCCTTTGTGTTACTATGTCTATCTTCCCCCTCATTCATTATATTATTAAAGTCTACCATTACTAAGGTTGGCAAGTGCGGCCACTGTACCATTTTCCCAAAAACATTTTTCAGCACTTCATTACTATAAGGAGGAGGAATATAGACATTGACCAACAAAAGGTTTTTATCATCTATTAAACACTGTAACACAATATAATGACCTTCTGGGTCTATAAAACTCTCTTTACATGAGAACCGTATCGAGCGAGAAATCAAGACACTGACACCTCGTGAGTAAGTGGTATATATAGCATGGAATTGATACGGAAATCTTACACCTTCAAAAAGCAACGTGTCTGCTCGCTCGAGATGGGTCTCCTGCAAAAATATTATCATAGGTTTATAAATTTCAATAGCCTCGTAAACTGCTTGTCTCTTCTGCCTGTCTCCCATCCCCCTCACATTCCATGACAACACCGTTATTTTACTACTCATCATTTCATTTCATCAGAGAATATTGAACAAAGCTTCAACAGACCAGACGCACTATCCGATATACCCTGTATATATAAGAAAAGCATTTCTCCCACTGAAAGAAAATAGAGAGATATATATATATAGAGAGAGAAACCGAGAGAGAGCCCAGGGTAAATAAAAAATAAATAAAAATAACCCCCCCCAAACCCCATGCTCCCTCTCTTGCAAACCCAATCATTCCTAGGGATTCCCACCAACCACCCAGGTTGGTAGAAACCTCTACCCCACACCACAGTCCACATGGGACTCATACAAGGGACTGTCTAATGGCCATAAACAGTTACAAGTGAAATGCATGTGCCAAAAAAAAAAAAAAATACAAAAAATAACTAACTATAAGAGGATTGGCTTTGGAGACTACCAAAAAAAAAAAGAAAAAAAAAAAAGAAATCAAAAATCGAAAATATGGTCCACCGTTTCAATATTCAGATATAGTTCTCCGAATGTGAAAAGGAGAGGAAAAATGTATCGAACTTTCAGGAAGTCTTTTTATTCTTCTTTGTATATCTTTCATCTAACCAGACATTGACTGCTTCCGGATTTTCTAAAAAAATAAAATTTTCTCCGTCCATAATTCTCAATTTAGCAGGGAATAACATTGAATATGTTATTTGTTTTAGACGCAAACTACGCTTAATCTATTTACATTTTTCTTGTTTCTTCTGTACTTCCATCGAAAAATCTGGATAGAAGGAGATTTTATTACCCTTATATATTCGATATTTCCTTTTTGGCGTGCTTTAGAAAGGATTAAGTCTCTATCTCTGTAATTTAACATCTTGATTATCACTGTTTTAGGACTACCGTATATACTCGAGTATAAGCCGACTCGAACATAAGCCGAGGCACCTAATTTTACCACAAAAAAATGGGAAAACTTATTGACTCGAGTATAAGCCTAGGGTGTCCATCTGCATGCCTCTCTGTGCCTCACTGTGTCCATGTGCATGCCTCACTGTGTCCATGCCTCACTGTGCCCATGCCTCACTGTCACTGTGTCCATGCCTCACTGTGCCCATGCCTCACTGTGCCCATGCCTCACTGTCACTGTGTCCAATGCCTCACTGTGACTAGACTGACGTTTAACATGGGAGTCTATGGAAGGGGTGCCCGGGTTTGAAAAATAGGTGCTCCCCGGCCCTAGGTCCCCCAGACACTAACTTTGTACACTTGTAGAGGAATAGTTGGTCTACATGTGTGCCAAGTTTGGGGTCCAGGGGACCTAGGGCCGGCCGGTACCGGGTCCCAAAAAATCACTGGAGAAATGACCGTTTAACATTGGAGTTTATGAAAAATCGCTGCTCCCCGTCCATAGGTCCTCCGGACACCAAACTTTGCACACTTGTAGAGGAATAGTTGGGCTACATGTGTGCCAAGTTTGGAGTCCAGGGGACCTACGGATGGCCAGAATCAGGCGCACAAAGTTGAAGTCGGAAACAGACTCGAGTATAAGCCGAGTGGGGCATTTTCAGCACAAAAAAAATGTGCTGAAAACTCGGCTTATACTCGAGTATATACGGTACTTGAAGAGGAGATCTGGCGACTGGGAATACGATGAGCCCTTTCAATTGTATAAAGTTTCGAGAATCCCTCCATGTCCAATGTATCCATTATCCATTTTTCAAAAAAAACGATCATTGATTGACCTCCTTCCTGTTCAGGAACGCCTAGAATACGAACATTATTACGTCTTTGCCTATTTTCCAAATTATCCAGTCTCTGCGCTTATTTGTTTTTTGGAGAAAAAGAAAACCAACATTTGCAGAATTGTAATTGTTTAACAGTCACCACATACCTAATTGAATAGACAAAACAAAAAACCCCCTTGGAGGTGGGACTTTAAAAGTGACTGAAAAACACACAGAAGTATATCAAAAAATATATAAATTTAATAAATGAGTACAAAAATGCAAAAACAATCTGAATATAAAAACCACATGGATTATGTACAGATTATTTGTTTTTTGGTTTGTTGGAGTTCCCTTTTTAAGGAAGGCAAGGCATCCTCTGTTGTACTGACCCTGTTTTCCAAATCAGTTGTGCGTTCACAGATTTTTTGATTTTCTTGTCTTATAACTGTTATATCCTTTTTTAAATCTAGCATTTGATTAGTTAAAGAATTTACATGCCTGTATGGCGGCGAAGACATCCCTCAGTGTTGGTTCCTTTATTGTAGTTTCAGCTGCTTTACTGACAGATTGATTTAAACTACCAATAGCCTTATTCCCACCTATACCCTGTGGGTCAAGTTTCACCGTATTCTCTCGTTGTGCTTGAATATGATCGCCATTCTGTATAGTATCCAATAGAATATCCGATATACATCTTCCATCAAGACCCCAGGAGACCTGGGGGACCCTCGGAGGCTGCGTTTTATTTAGATCCTCCTGTTTATTATCTTTTGGGACCTGTTCTTTCTCGTCCCTAGATGCCATCCTGGACATACTGCGAGTTTCAGGCGTCAACTTTGTCATGTCTTCCCCAACCCCTTTTTTAAAAATATCCTGTGTTTGTGTTTTGTTTATACTCTCAATGCTTTCCTGTAGTGGGTCCTCCCCCACAAGTGTTTTCTTTTCATCTTTTCTTTTTTCCTCCTCCTTTTTCCCTCTTTTATTTTACATCTTTCCACTTCGTACTTTCTCCTTCTTTAACTTTTTTTCTCTTTTCTTTTTTACTCCTTCTCTTTCCTTCTTTTCACCTTTATTCTCCTTTCACCTCCCCTCCCCTCCCCCTCCTCCTTTTTTTTTTCTTTACCTTTTTCCTTTAGATATTCAGTACTCAACACCGTTCAATGAAAAAATAACCCTTGTACAGTGTTTTATATCCAACACACTATTTAGTGTATATACCAGTTCAATATAAATGTTCAGCGTAATATTCAGAGTGTTCAGTACATACGCTAAGATAGCCCAGAAGTTCCAGCAGGTTATATAGTCTGTGAGTTCAACAGATGTTATCTCTTGACCTGTGACCTTTTTTTCTTTTTTTTTTTCTTGGTTAGCCGGTATGAATATGAATACGCACAGTGAATATTACAAAAATGATCCTTAGTCAATCCTTGAAAGATTTCCTAGAGTATTTTAACCTGTATTGACTCTAATTATGCAAATCTTGAGGCGGCTGAGTTATAGCATACTTATTTAATATATTCTGATCCCTGTATGCAAATCCAAATATACAACTTCCCTGCTTCTTAGCCCCAGCCCGGGCTCCGCAGTCTACCACCCAGCCTCACAGTCCAGCATATCAGCAAATAATTCTCATAGCAAAGTATCTGAAAATAGATTTCATAAAGTTCATATAACTTCTTAATTTATAGATAATGCTTTTATATAATGCCACGGGCTGTACTTCACAAAAAAACAAAAAAAGCCTTGATAATGTTGAGTTATTATATAGTGACTTTCTGGATAGGACTAGATAGAGCTAAATAGCTAAAATAGCTCTAGACAGCTGTACAATTAAGATACTCTGATACAGTTCATCTAGTACATCAAATAATCTTCTGTAGTATATTTTGTAAAGCACTGAATTTCCCTCCTGGAATCTGATCCTCCAGACTCTCTTTTTTTTTTTTTCAAACACAGTGACAGGCACTCATGCAAATTCCCTGTCAACAGATCCAGCTGATCAGGCAGGCTAAAAAGGTAGCTTCTCTTCTCACTCCCCCCCTCCTCCAATTTCAAATTCCACAGGAAATTCACAGGAAATTCCACAGCAAATTCCACAACTTTTAATCTAACTAAAGTCTGAAGTTTGAAGATTATATGGAGGTATTGAAAACACTGGGATATAGGTAAGGAGCCCGCAATGCAGAGCACCAGACTCTGAGCTCTCCTTTAATTCTGACAGACAGACAGTCTGCAACATATACTCTTCACCACACTGCTCTGGATATGTTTGTATCCCAGATCCCTGTTCCAATGCCTTACCGGTCCACTGTGTTACTTTTCTGCTTACTTATCTGCTCCAGCCTCCAGCCTCCTGTCAGATGTCTCAGGGATATCTTAGGGATGTTCCGCAGCAGTAATCAGTAAGGCCCCTTTCACACTGGGGCGGTTTGCAGGCGCTATTTAGCTAAAAATAGCGCCTGCAAACCGAGCCTAAACAGCGGCTCCTTTCTCTCCAATGTGAAAGCCCTGAGGGCTTTCACACTGGAGCGGTGCGCTAGCAGGACGGTAAAAAAAGTCCTGCTAGCCGCATCTTTGGAGCGGTGAGAGGAGCGGTGTGTTTACCGCTCCTCCACCGCTCCTTCCCATTGAAATGCATGGGATACCGCGGTAATACCGCCCGCAAACCGCGGCTGTAGCCGCGGTTTGCGGGTAGTATTAACCCTTTATTGGCCGCTAGCGGGGGTTAAAACCGCACCGCTAGCGGCCGAATAGCTCAACAATACCGACATTATAGCGCCGCTAAAAATAGCGGCGCTATACCGCCACCGCCCCCACCGTCCCAGTGTGAAACCAGCCTAAGCCGTATTCAGCCGTGACATTCCACAGTTACACAGCGCTGCGCTGTTATCCATGCAGATCAATCAGTCTTATCAGTCTTATCTAAAATATAAAGGTGAAAAAACTGCCCTAAACCAACAATGATAAGCTGCTGACACTCAAACAAACAAAGTGAAAGAACATAGATAAACAAATAGTGCAGCGCTATAAATTGTGAAAATTAGTGCTGAAAGCAACTAAAACAAACATATATGACTAATATTTAAGGTGTGATAAATCCTGGTGAATTAATAAATATGAAAAGTTCATAAGAACGTCCACTCCAGTGGGCAGCTTTGCATATGAACTGTCCTGCGTAGGAGTCACAGGAGTGCAACACACACAGGTTACACAAAACTAGAGTGAAAACACAATATGGAAAGTCCAAACAATAAGTGTGCAATTTGAATGGATGTCTTCCATGGACTAAACCACTGCAGCGCAGACTAACGGGGGGACCACAATGTTGGTGGTGGGATCACAATACAAGACACTGAAGATGCAGTTGGGTACTCTTACCACAGATGGTGGACCCACCTGTCGTACGACAGTGGGTCAATCGGGCTTAGTGGTCACCGTGACCAAAGGAAGATGGAACTGGATGTCCTGGGTGCCTCAGACCGTCTCAAACAGGGTGGTTGGAAGAACAACTCACGCAATGGAAATTCTTCCGATCAAACGGGCTCCAAACCAGTCCAAAGTAGACACAAGGGTGGGAGAAAAGAAAAAAACTCCAAATGGTGCAGGTCAATAAAACCAATGGGGAGGTTTGTTGGATAAAATTTGTCTTACAGACATTAGACAAATATAAAATTGATCACAAATAGAAAAAATATATAAAAACAATATGGGGTGCAACATCGGCAGGCCCTTATCTCTTATCAGTCTTATCAGCAGAGTTTTCAGGAATCTGGAGGCACGTTTGACCCCCCTGCACTGGCGTCTTGCAGTCCGTGCAGACGGCTAATCGACACAGGAAATTCAGGAAATTCAGAGAGATTTAGAGAGATTGCGGGGAGGTTCGAAGCAAGGTATCATAGGTCAGGCTAGGTTAGCGAGGTGAGTGTGAGGGGGCTCCATTGGTATCCATCCTCTCATGCTGGGAATAGCGGCACAGCACGGACTGTTGAACACGCCCTCTCACATCACTTCCGTCTTAGGCCACTTCCCCTCTGAGGCCACTTCCCCTCTCAGGCCCACTTTTGATCTTGCACATGGGCCCACTGGTTTTAGGATGCACCCCTGTCTACCCCGGATATCATTCTATATAATTTATTTAATACATTTACTGTATATACCCGAGTATAAGCCGACCCGAATATAAGCCGAGGCACCTAATTATACCACAAAAAATTGGAAAAAGTATTGACTCGAGTATAAGCCTAGGGTGTCCATCTGCATGCCTCACTGTGCCTCACTTTGCCTCACTGTGTCCATGCCTCACTGTGCCCATGCCTCACTGTGCCCATGACTAGACTTACGTTTAACATGGGAGTATATGGGAGCTTTTAAAAATTGTTGCTCCCCGGCCGTAGGTCCTCCAGACAGCAAACTTTGCACACTTGTAGAGGAGAACTGGGGTTATATGTGTGCCAACTTTGGGGTCCAGGTGACCTACGGCCAGCCGGTACCGGGTCCCCAAAGTCCGGGAGATCAGGCGCAAAAAGGTGACTCGAGTATAAGCCGAGGGGGGCATTTTCAGCACAAAAAATGTGCTGAAAAACTCGGCTTATACTCGAGTATATACGGTATATGAAACTTTATTATGTCTGGAGGGACTTTGTATGTTGTTAATGAGAGGAGGCGTATATGATGTGTCCATTAGTATGACATAACTTGTGAGCATTTCTCTGCAGTAGGGATGAGCTTCGTGTTCGAGTCGAACATACGTTCGACTCGAACATCGGCTGTTCGATCGTTCGACGAAGATCGAACGATTTGGGCCGTTCGCGCCAAATTCGAGTGACGCGAACGGCCCACAATGCACTACGCCATCGCAGTGTCATCCAGGCGCTGTGATTGGCCAAGCATGCACTGTGACCCCGCATGCTTGGCCAATCACAGCGCCGGCAGCGAGGAGAGCAATGATTGGCCACAGGCAGGATGCCTGTGGCCAATTATTGCTGAGGGGGTTTAGTACACGCCCCACACTATAAAAGGCCGCCAGCGCGGCGGCCTTGTGTAGTGTGTTCCGGAGCAGGGAAAGAGAAGCATAGGCAGGGACAGTGTCATTTTTTTCCTTTACTAATCCTGGATTCCTTGTGTTTAGGGACAAATAAGGATAGGTAGGGAGAGTGTCAGTGTGTTATTCTGTGCTAAACCTTGTTTGTAGGGACAGAGAGGTACAGTGAGGGAAAGTGTCAGTGTGCTATTCTGTTCTAAACCAATCTTGCTGAACCATATTTGAAATCCTTGAGTTTAGGGACAGAGAGGTACAGTGAGGGAAAGTGTCAGTGAGCTATTCTGTTCTAAACCAATCTTGCTGAACCATATTTGAAATCCTTGAGTTTAGGGACAGAGAAGGACACTCGTGGAAACTATCAGTGTGCTATTCTGTGCTAAATCTTGTTTGTAGGGACAGAGAAGGACAGTGAGTGAAACTGACAGTGTGCTATTCTGTTCTAAACCAATCTTGCTGAACCATATTTGAAATCCTTGAGTTTAGGGACAGAGAGGTACAGTGAGGGAAAGTGTCAGTGAGCTATTCTGTTCTAAACCAATCTTGCTGAACCATATTTGAAATCCTTGAGTTTAGGGACAGAGAAGGACACTCGTGGAAACTATCAGTGTGCTATTCTGTGCTAAATCTTGTTTGTAGGGACAGAGAAGGACAGTGAGTGAAACTGACAGTGTGCTATTCTGTTCTAAACCAATCTTGCTGAACCATATTTGAAATCCTTGAGTTTAGGGACAGAGAAGGACACTCGGGGAAACTATCAGTGTGCTATTCTGTGCTAAATCTTGTTTGTAGGGACAGAGAAGGACAGTGAGGGAAAGTGTCAGTGTGCTATTCTGTTCTAAACCAATCTTGCTGAACCATATTTGAAATCCTTGAGTTTAGGGACAGAGAAGGACACTCGGGGAAACTATCAGTGTGCTATTCTGTGCTAAATCTTGTTTGTAGGGACAGAGAAGGACAGTGAGGGAAAGTGTCAGTGTGCTATTCTGTTCTAAACCAATCTTGCTGAAGCATATTGCAAATCCTTGTGTTTAGGGACAGAGAAGGATAGGCAGGGGACAGTGTCAGTGTCATTGTTGCTAAGCCTCCTGCACAGTATACACCTGAAGCTAGCCCTTATTGCTGGTTTTCCCATCTCTCTGCAGGCCATTAGAATGTCTGGAAGGCAAACAAGGAGAGGCAGACAGTCAGGAGGCAAAAAAAGTGGGCAAGCAGGCTCTGTGTCTGAGGGCAACAGTGCTGGTCGTGGACGCGGTGCATTGTCATCAGCACATGGCCATGGGACACGCTTGTCCTTCTTTTCGGCAGCTGGACATGTTGAGCCACATCATGCCGAAGACTTGGTAGAGTGGATGACCAAGCCCACCTCATCCTCCTCATCCTCTCTCACCCAGGCTCAGGGTACTGGCAAAGCAGCTGCCAAAGCGTCCTCTTCTCTGGTATCATTATCTTCATTAGTCAATCCTTCCCTAGACCCACCATGTCCTCCTCCTGAGGAGTCCCCCGAACTGTTTGAGCACAGTGTTGGGTACATGCTCCAGGAGGATGCCCAGCGTTTCGAAGGATCTGATGATGATACCCAGATAGAGGAAGGCAGTAGCGTGAGAGCAGAGAGAGGGGATGCTCAAGAAGGACACCAATCTGGCAGTCATGCTCCAGCAGCTGCAGCATACTGCCAGATTGGCTCCAGTGATGAGGAGGGAGGGGATGATGAGGTCACTGACTCCACGTGGGTGCCTAATAGGAGAGAGGAGGAGGAGGAGGAGGATGAGGAGGAGGCACATCTCCAACGAGGCAGGATGCCCTTGGGTGGCCAGCGTATGGGCAGCACACCGACGGAATCATAACGCAGAGCTCCGCCTGTGCAGGGCGCTGCCTCTGCCCGTCATTCAAAAAGTTCTTTGGTGTGGGCCTTTTTTGAGGCGAGTGCATCAGATCGCACAGCTGCTGTTTGCAACATATGTCTCAAGCGTATATCGCGTGGCCAAAACATCAGCCGCTTGGGCACCACATGCTTGATCAGACATATGTTGACCTGCCATGCAGCTCGTTGGCAAGCCTACCTTAAAGACCCACACCAAAGAACAAAGCGGACCTCTCCTTGCACCGCATCAGCTGGGATCTCCAACCCCACTATACCTTCAGTCCTCTCTGAAACCTGCACTGAGAGGAATGAAGGTGTAGAATTAGGTGTGTCACAGCCCAGTACTTGCGGCCACTCTGCTAGCAGTACACCGACGTCCGATTCTAGCAGGCAAATTTCCCTGCCCCAGCTGCTGGACCGTCGAAAGAAGTTCACTCCCAGCCATCCACATGCCCAGCGGTTGAATGCTAGCTTGGCTAAATTGCTAGCGCTTCAACTGCTGCCTTTTCAGTTGGTAGACTCGGCCCCTTCCGTGAGTTTGTGCAATGTGCGGTTCCTCAGTGGCAGGTTCCCAAACGCCACTTTTTCTCACGGAAGGCGATTCCGGCTCTCTACAGGCATGTGGAAGGCAATGTCTTGGCCTCGCTGGACAGGGCGGTCAGCGGTAAGGTGCATATTACCGCTGACTCATGGTCCAGCAGGCATGGACAGGGACGTTAACTTTCTTTCACGGCCCATTGGGTCACTCTTTTGGCAGCTGGGAAGGATGCAGGACAAGGTGCAGTAGTGTTGGAGGTT
This sequence comes from Rana muscosa, assembly GCA_029206835.1. Lineage (NCBI taxonomy): Eukaryota > Metazoa > Chordata > Amphibia > Anura > Ranidae > Rana > Rana muscosa. Next base: position 790,623,728 of record CM055116.1, on the reverse strand, counting down.
GTTCCGCCGCCACGCCTCCAAAATGCTACTACTGGTTGTGACACACCTCTCTCCTCCACCCCCTCCTCTTCTTCTTCCTCCATGGCCTCTTCCTGTGGTTTGTCCTCGGAACCAGCGGTGCTCCGTAGGCGTTCAAGGGGCTACGCAAGTACGCAGGCAAAAAGATGCCATGCCGTGCTTGCGCTGGTGTGTTTGGGGGACAGGAGCCACACTGGGGCAGAGGTCCTGTCTGCTCTGCAGGGGCAGGCCGAGAGGTGGTTGACGCCACGCCAGCTTAAGCCAGGAATGGTGGTTTGCGACAATGGCACCAACCTCCTCTCCGCCCTCCGACAGGGACAACTGACCCATGTGCCCTGTATGGCTCACGTCCTTAACCTGGTGGTGCAGCGGTTCTTGGGCAGGTACCCAGGCTTACAGGATGTCCTGAGGCAGGCCAGGAAAGTCTGTGTGCATTTCCGCAGATCTTATAATGCCAGTGCTCGCCTGGCTGAGCTGCAAAAGGAGTTGAACCTGCCCAAGAACCACCTTATATGTGACATGCCCACCAGGTGGAACTCAACGTTGGCCATGCTGCAGCGGCTGCACACGCAGCAGAAGGCCATCAATGAGTACCTGTGCGACTACGGCACCAGGACAGGGTCAGGGGAGCTCGGGTTTTTTTCACCACGCCAGTGGGGCATGATCAGGGATGCATGCACTGTCCTGGCACCATTTGAGGAGGCCACGAGGATGGTGAGCAGTGACAGTGCATGCATCAGTGACACTGTACCTCTTGTCCACCTGTTGGAGCACACGCTGCGTGGAATAATGGACAGGGCACTTGAGGCAGAACAGAGGCAGGAAGAGGAGGACTTCCTTGCCTCTCAAGGCCCCCTTTACCCAGACAGTGTTCCTTCTGTCCCACCCATCGCACAGGAAGAGGAAGAGGAGGAGGAGGAGGAGGAGGAGGAGGAGGAGGAGGAGGAGGATTGTGTCAGCATGGAGGTGGAGGCTGGCACTCAGCATCATCAGCAGCAGTCTTTTAGGGATGATTTACAGTCCCAAGAAACCAGTGGACTTGTACGTGGCTGGGAGGAGGTGGCTGCGGATCATGTCGTCCTTAGTGACCCAGAGGACTCCGGACTGAATGCCTCAGCTAACCTACGCTGCATGGCCTCCCTGATCCTGCAAAGTCTGCGGAAGGATCCTCATATTCTTCGGATCAAGGAGAGGGACCATTACTGGCTGGCCACTCTCCTTGATCCACGGTACAAGGGTAAGGTTGCGGACCTTATGTTACCGTCGCAGAGGGAGCAGAGGATGAGACAACTCCGGGAGGCCTTGCAGAAAGGTCTGTGCAACGCGTTCCAAGAGACTGGGAGGTTACAAACTCCTGGTCCTGGACAACGAGTTGCTGAGGCTTCGGGCAGTCAAAGAAGGAGCGGTGGGGAAGGTGGCCGTCTGACCGATGCGTTCAGACAATTCTTTAGTCCGCAGCCCCAAAGTATGATCGGTTCCAGCAACCATCGCCAGCGTCTGATATACATGGTGCAGGAATACCTAGGGGCAAGGTCAGACTTGGACACCTTCCCCACCGAAAATCCTCTGGCTTACTGGGTCTTGAGGATGGATCACTGGCCAGAGCTTGCACAGTATGCAATTGAGATACTGGCCTGTCCTGCATCCAGCGTTCTTTCAGAACGCACATTCAGTGCTGCTGGAGGATTTGTCACGGATCACAGGGTGCGCCTGTCCACCGACTCGGTTGATCGACTGACTTTCATCAAGATGAACCAGTCTTGGATCACCACCACCTACCACACACCTGATGCTGATATAACAGACTAATTGATTTTAAAATGTCACATCCCTTCAAGACTGATGCTGATGCTGAGTGCCTGTGCTGTTATGTTGACTGGCTATCCTCCTCCTCCTCCTCCTCAATGATACGATTAACGATGATAGCTTGGAAGATCATTTTGGTTTATGGGTGACGCCACCAGTGGCTAAGGCCCAATTTTTCAGCCCCTGTTTAACAGGGGCGTGTAATTACAATTTTTGAAGCAATACTTTGCAACAGGCCTCATTGCTGTGCTCCAAGTACAGTATCTGTGAGGGGTTGCAGTGTTGTGCCACCAGTGCCTAAGGCCCAATTTTTCAGCCCCTGTTCAACAGGGGCATGCAATTATAATTATTGATCTAATAATTCACAGCAGGGCCCATTGCTGCGCCCACCAAGAGTAACTGTCAGGCCTTACAGTGTTGTGGCACCAGCACCACCATCACCACCACCACCACCACCACCAAAGGCCCAATTTGTCAGCCCCTGTTCAACAGGGGCATGCAATTATAATTATTGATCTAATAATTCACAGCAGGGCCCATTGCTGCGCCCACCAAGAGTAACTGTCAGGCCTTACAGTGTTGTGGCACCAGCACCACCATCAAAGGCCCAATTTTTACTACCACTGATCAACAATTATATGTTATTACAATTCCTGATATAATAGTTGACAGCAGGGCGTTCCAGCACCCACCAAGAGTAACTGTGAGTGCTTACAGTGTTGTGCCAACACCAACACCTAAGGGGCCAATTTCTGCAGAGTATATACGGCAGGTCCCTACTTTCAAACATCCAACTTACAAACGACTACTACTTGCAAACGGAAGAAGACAACAGGAAGTGAGAGGAAATCTACCCCTTGGAAGGAAAATTCTCTCCTGTAAGAATTAATATGGGAGAAAGGTGTCTCCTCTCTACTGATGCTTTATCACCAATCCTTGTTTCAATAAAAACACCACATTTCAAAAACAGTTGTCATTGGGACGCAAAGTGAGGTGAAATGTTCTGAACAGGGGCACAGACAGCAAAACAAATGTTACAGGGGTGATAACCCTTCCCTATGTTTTCCAAAAAGCTTAAAAATAGGTATTTGGGCTGGAGCTACACTTAAACAATGTAGCTGTTCAAAATTACAAACAGATTCTACATAAGAACAAACCTACAGTCCCTGTCTTGTATGCACCGCCTGTATACGGCTGTTCAGAGTATATAGGGCCTTTTTTATTTTGTGTGCGGGGTTCCCCTTAATATCCATGCAAGACCCAAAGGGGCTGGTAATGGGCTGGGGTAGGGGGGGGGGGGTTGATGGGGTAGCTATGCCATTTTTCTTAAAGATTTTCATCCATATTACCGGGACCAGACATTACATTAAAGCCGCAAGCAGTTTTAAATGGCTTTTTTTCCCTTTAGAAATGTTATTTTGTGCAGGAACAGTTCTAAACACGGGAAACACGTGGCACTTCACAGGCATACTTTAGACACCCCCCAGGTACAATATTTAAAGGAATATTTGACTTTTTTTTTTTCACTTTATGCATCATTAAAATGACTGCTCCCGGAAAACGTCCGTTTTTAAATCTTCTTTTTGCATTGATACATGTCCCCTGGTGCAGAACCCGGGTTCCCAACTTCTGTTTAGGACAATAACATGGATAATAGTCGTTATAATTAGCACTTTAGAATCCGAACGTTCGCATCCATTGTATTTAATAGGGTTCTAATGTTCGTGCGAACTTTCGGTCCGTTCGCGGGTTCTGGTGCGAACCGAACCCGGGGGTGTTCGGCTCATCACTACTCTGCAGCAATAGGACTGAGGTTTTCTGATGAACCCACTTCCCAATGTGCGGGACAGTTCCGGCCTGAGGGCATAATGTGATCAATATTGTCCCTCTGCGCTGTACTATACAATGTGATATCACATATGGGCAGAGGCGTAACTAGAAACTTCAGGGCCCCGGTGCAAGAAATCATGAAGGGCCCCCCCCCCCCGAAAAGCATGATTTTGATACTTTATCTTTGTCTATACTTTACTGCGGGTAGACACCCTCTTAGTGCAGACCCCCGCAGTATAGACACCCTCTTAGTGCAGACCCCCGCAGTATAGACACCCTCTTAGTGCAGACCCCCACAGTATAGACACCCTCTTAGTGCAGACCCCCACAGTATAGACACCCTCGTAGTGCAGAGCCCCACAGTATAGACACCCTCTTTGTGAAGACCCCCGCAGTATAGACACCCTCTTAGTGCAGACCCCCACAGTATAGACACCCTCTTAGTGAAGACCCCCGCAGTATAGACACCCTCTTAGTGCAGACCCCCACAGCATAGACACCCTCTTAGTGAAGACCCCCGCAGTATAGACACCCTCTTAGTGCAGACCCCCGCAGTATAGACACCCTCTTAGTGCAGACCCCCGCAGTATAGACACCCTCTTAGTGCAGACCCCCGCAGTATAGACACCCTCTTAGTGCAGACCCCCGCAGTATAGACACCCCCTTAGTGCAGACCCCCGCAGTATAGACACCCTCTTAGTGCAGACCCCGCAGTATAGACACCCTCTTAGTGCAGACCCCCGCAGTATAGACACCCTCTTAGTGCAGACCCCCGCAGTATAGACACCCCCTTAGTGCAGACCCCCGCAGTATTGACACCCCCTTAGTGCAGACCCCCGCAGTATAGACACCCTCTTAGTGCAGACCCCCACAGTATAGACACCCTCTTAGTGCAGACCCCCGCAGTATAGACACCCTCTTAGTGCAGACCCCCACAGTATAGACACCCTCTTAGTGCAGACCCCCGCAGTATAGACACCCCACTTGGTGCAGACCCCCGCAGTATATACACACCCCCTTAGTGCAGACCCACGGTGTATTACACAGCCCCCCTTAGTACAGACCCCTATACATACAGTATATACACACACTATACATACAGTATATACACACACTATACATACACACACAGTATATACACACACACACTATACATACACACTATACATACAGTATATACACACACTATACATACAGTATATACATACAGTATATATACACACACACACACACACACACTATACATACACACACACACACACACACACGATACATACAGTATATACACACACTATACATACAGTATATACACACACTATACATACACACACAGTATATACACATAGACACAGTCACACACCAGCATTTTTTACCCAAAAATCTGCCTGATTGAACACACTGCTGCCCCCATCTCCTGGCATGCTGGGACTTGTAGTGCCCCAGCAGCTCACAGACACATTAGTTGGTAATACAGGAGAGGAGGGGACTGTCCCTGTATTGGTGGGCAGCTAATGAGTAGGGAGATGTAGTTAGTAGAGATTGGGGAGACATTCATGTTCTTCCTCCAGCAGCAGTGCACTTCTCACACACAAAATCGATCTAATAGCCTCAGAGACAGGAGGAGCAATGCTGGAGGTAACACATCCTCTCCCTCACTGCTCACCAGGCTAATCCATTGACAAGAATCCATTAAGTAAAGCTCAACCAGCTTACCTTATCAGGCAGCAGTCTGTCCCACACTGCAGGCTGTGCCCCGCCTCCCTCTCCTCTCCTCATCTCCTGCTCTTGGGTCAAAAAAGCCGTGCTGTGGAAGGGGGCGTGTACATCATGTTCCTATTGGCTGAGGGGGCAGTGAAGAGGCGGGGCAGCTATAATCTGACCGAATGGTCAGTCCTCCCCTGCCAGCAACGCCGTGACGGGCGGGTGGCGGGCCCCCGGGACTTGGCAGAACTACAGGGCCCAGTCGCAACTGCGACTGCTGCGACCATGAAAATTCCGCCACTGTATATGGGCCTGAATACAGCCAGTAATGAATGGCTTGTGTGCCAATGGTCCCCTCCATTTCCATGTTCACCTTCTCAGAACACATCTGTTGAGGATACTTTGTAGATTTAGAGCGAACATCATCATTAAGTAATGATTGGCCTTGTGCCCTACGAAGATAGATTGTTTTATATATACACTCAGGTCCATAAATATTGGGACATCGACACAATTCTAATCTTTTTGGCTCTATACACCAACACAATGGATTTGAAACAAACAACATGTGCTTTAACTGCAGACTTTCAGCTTTAATTTGAGGGTATTTACATCGAAATCAGGTGAACGGTGTAGGAATTACAACAGTTTGTATATGTGCCTCCCACTTTTTAAGGGACCAAAAAGTAATGGGACAGATTAACAATCATAAATCAAACTTTCACTTTTTAATACTTGGTTGCAAATCCTTTGCAGTCAATTACAGCCTGAAGTCTGGAACGCATAGACATGACCAGACGCTGGGTTTCATCCCTGGTGATGCTCTGCCATGCCTCTACTGCAACTGTCTTCAGTTCCTGCTTGTTCTTGGGGCATTTTCCCTTCAGTTTTGTCTTCAGCAAGTGAAATGCATGCTTAATCGGATTCAGGTCAAGTGATTGACTTGGCCATTGCATAACATTCCACTTCTTTCCCTTGAAAAACTCTTTGGTTGCTTTCGCAGTATGCTTCGGGCCATTGTCTATCTGCACTGTGAAGCCCTGTACACACGATAGGTTTGACCGATGAAAACAGTCCGATGGACTTTTTTCATCGAACAAACCGATCGTGTATGGGCCCCATCGGTCTTTTTTCCATCGGTGTTTAAAAATAGAACATGTTTTAAATTTACCCAATGGTTAAAAAAAACGATAGCAAAATTATTATCGTCTGTGGGGAACTCCATCGGATAAAAAACCCACGCATGCTCAGAATCAAGTCAACGCATGTTCAGAAGCATTGAACTTCATTTTTCTCGGCTCATCGGAGTGTTTTACGTCACCGCGTTTGGAACGGTCGGTTTTTTGACTGATGGTGTGTAGGCAAGACTGATGAAATTCAGCTTCATCGGTTTTCCGATGGAAAAATCTATTGGTTAAAAAACCATAGGAAATCTGATCGTGTGTACAGGGCTTGAAGCTCCGTCCAATGAGTTCTGAAGCATTTGGCCGAATATGAACAGATAATATTGCCCGAAACACTTCAGAATTCATCCTGATGCTTTTGTCAGCAGTCACATCATCAATACATACAAGAGAACCAGTTCCATTGGCAGCCATACATGCCCACGCTATGACACTACCACCACCATGCTTCACTGATGAGGTGGTATGCTTTGGATCATGAGCATTTCCTTTCCTTCTCCATACTCTTCTCTTCCCATCACTCTGGTACAAGTTGATCTTGGTGTCATCTGTCCATAGAATGTTGTTCCAGAACTGTGAAGGCTTTTTTAGATGTTGTTTGGCAAACTCTAATCTGGCCTTCCTGTTTTTGAGGCTCACCAATGGTTTACATCTTGTGGTGAACCCTCTGTATTCACTCTGGTGAAGTCTTCTCTTGATTGTTGACTTTGACACACATACACCTACCTCCTCGAGAGGGAAATAATTTTTCGGTCATCCACCACAGTTGTTTTCCGTGGTCTTCTGGGTCTTTTGGTGTTGCTGAGCTCACCGGTGCGTTCTTTCTTTTTAAGGATGTTCCAAACAGTTGATTTGGCCACACCTAATGTTTTTGCTATCTCCCTGATGTGTTTGTTTTGTTTTTTTCACCCTAATGATGGCTTGCTTCACTGATAGTGACAGCTCTTTGGATCTCATATTGAGAGTTGACAGTGACAGATTCCAAATGCAAATAGCACACTTGAAATGAACTCTGGACCTTTTATCTGCTCCTTGTAAAATGGGATAATGAGGGAATAACACACACCTGGCCATGGAACAGCTGAGCAGCCAATTGTCCCATTACTTTTGGTCCCTTAAAAAGTGGGAGGCACATATACAAACTGTTGTAATTCCTACACCATTCACCTGATTTGCATGTAAATACCCTCAAATTAAAGCTTAAAGTCTGCAGTTAAAGTACATCTTGTTTGTTTCATTTCAAATCCATTGTGGTGGTGTATAGAGCCAAAAAGATTAGAATTGTGTCAATGTCCCAATATTTATGGACCTGACTGTATATATATATATATATATATATATATATATATATATATATATATATATATACACATATCTATCTATCTATCTTATATGTGTGTGTGTGTATAAACATCAATATACAGTATATTATTATTATTATTTTTATTAATAATTACCGTATATACTCGAGTATAAGCCGACTCGAGTATAACCCAAGGTACCTAATGTTGCCTCAAAAAAACTGGGAAAACTTACTGACTTGAGTATAAGCCGAGGGTCACCCTTACTGTTCCTATCCTCACTGTTCTCCTATCCTCACTGTTCTCCTATCCTCACTGTTCTCCTATCCTCACTGTTCCCTAGCTCGCTATTTTACATTGTAAATAGTACCTGTAAAGAAGTTGCGGCTGCGGCGTCCATCGTTCGAATTCCGCGGTCTCTTCCTGTTCCTTCCGTGATAGGCGATTCTCATCAGATACTCTCCGCCTATCACGATCATTCTCTCATCCTCAGTTCCCCAGCAGACACTGTGTTGGGTGTTCCGCCAATCACAGATGTCTGCTGGGAAACTGAGGATGAGAGAATGATCGTGATAGGCGGAGAGTGTCTGATGAGAATCTCCTATCACGGAAGGAACAGGAAGAGACCACGGAATTCGAACGATGGACGCCGCAGCCGCAACGTCTTTACAGGTACTATTTTCAATGTAAAATTTTTTGCTGACTCGATTATAAGCCGAGGGGGGGACTTTCAGCCCAAAAAAAGAGCTGAAAATCTCGGCTTATACTCGAGTATATACGATATATAATTATTATTAAAATTGTGTTTGCTAAATTGCATTGTAGCATGATACCATATTTTTTAGAGCACTATGTTACAAAAAATACTATGCGCATTTCTGCATCTTTGATGTGATGGGCTTAAGGAGCTTCTAAACTGTTCACACGTACATCTCCTAGAGGTTGAATCCCTCTGGGCTGATCCCTCTTGTAGGTAGATCGCTGAATAAAGAGGTAGATCCTTCTTAGAGGTCAGAAACAAAGAATTGGAACTCTGCACTGCTGTCCCGTCAGTGCTCTCATCTGTAAAATGGGGAAGAAGGTATATCCCTTTACGGAGGACAGACAGCAGGACATTTTTACCCAGAGCATCATCAACATGGAAAATGTGTCCTTTTATCCATAGATAGATAGTCCAACCTGACATCCTCTATGATTTGCGCATGCGCAGGTGATTACCCATACTTGCGCCTAGACAGAGGTTTTTGGACTTCGATAGTAGTATTCTTTGAGCAAGCGTATATGGCCAGGGAACCCGACGCATGTGTAGATGTGCCGCAGGGATGTCTTGGAACTGGAGGGCTACAGTACATCAGTGAATGCGTGGGGCAAGGTAATAAATCCTCACCTATCCATAGATAGACAGAACCTAACCTGACATACACTATGATTTCCGCATGTGCATTTGATTTCCCTTGCATGCAGATAGACTGGTGGTAGACTTTATGCCTGTGTGTGGGAATCCCCACATGCACAGATGGACAGAGAACCTGGCGCATGTGCAGATGTTGCATAGGGCTCTACTAGGACCAGAGCCCTATCGTACGTCTGCACACACACAGGGGCGGCGAGAAGTTCTCAACTCTCCATAGATAGATCTCAACCTGACATCCACTATTACCTTAGAGATTAAAGTGATTGATGAAAAAATATTTATAACTGGAAAATCAGGGAGAACTTGAAGGGTCATTGTAAAAGGAATATAAAATGAGTACTGTATAAGGAAAGGGAGAAAATAGAGGGGCTATGGGTTTCTTTCTTTTTTTTTTTTTTTCCTTCTTGTGTGTAAGGTTGATTTTGGATGAATGTGTGATCAGATGAATGAGAATGGAAGATAGTAGAATATATGGAGGTACATATTGGAAGAAATATTGATAATGTGGTTTTTAGATATTGATCCGATTCTGTACATTGAAGAATGAGTAGGAATGGATATGTAGCACACCCCCGTAGGAGCTGCTGGTTTTAATTTGGGCCTTGCACGTTACCTCAGTATTCGTTGTCTAGGGGAAGAAAGTCTGTAAAAACTCCAATGTCCACACAAGATGTAAAACCTTAAGCTGTTAGGTTTTATTTTCCTTTGCATAAAACATTTGAGGAATAGTAGAAGGGTGAAGGGAAGGGGTAGGTTCAGGTACGCAGTACAGGTCACTGGGAAAAAAACTCCTCAACTATACAGTCATTCACCACTCTTCCTGGAGTGGGTATTGCTCACCCGGATAGGCCCCTCTCACCTGGCCTAGCAGCCGGAATGATGCTTGGACAATGATCAGGACCAGTCTCTGCCACAGACTGGTTGTGCACAAAAATGGATAATCCGGGCTCCTCTGCCACAGGATTTAACACCCGAACTTCCAGCCAAACAGTCAAGAGCCTTTAAGCCGACCCGGCAGACTGCAAGGTGAACTTTAGCTGCGGTGCATCCTCCAATAAAATTACCAGGCCCGCCTCAAGACACCAGCCTTCCGCTCGGTCTTTTCCAGGACAGGTCCTCCCCTGGTTTCCTCCATTGAGTGGCTTCCTCCGGCAGGACGGACAGCACAGGATCACCTTCAAGGTGTAGGCCCAGTCAGCATAACTGGGCCTACTTGGTAGAGATGCAGCCTTGGACCAACATGGTCCCCAGGCCAAAATCACACAACACACTCCCCGCGCCAGGAGGGCCACGAAGGACCCCCAAAGATGGTGTCTGCCCCTTAAGGATCCTTCCCCAGCATGCTCAGTGGGTAGACCACGCCCACTGAACTGTTCCCGAGAAAAGATACCCAATACACTTTGGCCTGTCAGTCTTCCACATTGGCCTGAGGTGGAAACGCCACCTACAGGCAAACAGTGGGAAGTCTTCCCGACACAGCCATAGCCGGAACAGAGGCTGATTTAGCATAATCACTTAAATCTGAGCCTAACTATTGGCTCAAATACCCACTAAATTTGACATAGTGCCCAATCATTGGGAGCAGGGCGCTACAGATAAATAATGTGATAGAATCTTGTTTATTTGTACATTTTTGTATTTAGGAAAAGAACCAATAAAAATAAATTAGAAACATAGTGATTGTAAAGTCTCGTTTTTTTAATAAAAATAACAAACATGTTATACTTACCTGCTCTATTACAGTGGATTTGCACAGAGCAGCTTGGATCATCCTCTTTTTGAGCCCCTCCTCTGTGCTCCTGGCCCCTCCTTCATGTTGAGTGCCCCCACAGCAAGCAGCTTGCTATGGGGGCACTTGAGCCGAGCTGCAGCTCCGTGTTCCCATTCACACACAGAGCTGTGGTTTGGCCCCCCTCTCTCTCTCCTGATTGGCTTACTGACTTTGATTGACAACAGCGGGAGGAAATGGTGCCGCTGCTGTGTCTCAGCCAATCAGGAGGGAGAGTAATGGATGGCCGAGACACTCGTGGAAATCGCTGGTCAGAGATGGGCTCAGGTAAGTATTAAGGGGGCACTTTCCATTAGCTCTCCAGTGACATGTCCTTTCTGGTTCCAGAAGAGTGCAGTGGCAGAATAACATCAACATAAACATCAATAACAGCAGAAGAGGACTTATTAAGTAAAAAACTGCATGAAAGTTTTTTTTTTAACTGGTGAATGGGAGGGATGCAGGGATTGAAGGTGGGGGGTAATTTTTTTTTCGGAGATGGGCTTTAATTAAATGATTTATTTGTTCACACATCACTTTGATCCCCTCTGTCAACAAATATATAAATGCCATTATATGTTTCCAGTATAAAAATAAACACTGAGAAATAAATTAAAGCATGTTAATGAGTGCATTAATTAATGTATTCCAATGTGTTATCGTTTTGAGGTCATAACACAATCTTCAATTTATCAGTCATTTTTTTTAGGTTATTTCTGGCTCTGGCTCAGAAATACAAAATACATTTTATTAATCTATATTCAAGAGCTGTCATTAATTTACAACCTGGAAATGTTCCAGGTGCTGCGCTGAAACATTGGGGTGTCCTATTAAAGCAATAAAAGGATACATTTTATTGACTGAGAAAGTATTCTTAAAAATCAGTTCTTTATAAAGTATTCTACACAGTGGTCCCCAACCTTTTTGGCACCAGGGACCAAATTTTTGGAGGACAATTTTGCCAAAGACTGGCGGGGTGGGGTGGGAGTTGGTGTGGTGGGGTCGGGTGATGCTTTGGTGGGGTGATGGGGGAGTTTTTGGGTGGATGTTAGTGTTTCAATTATCCCAACACCATGGTTGTATGGTGTCTGATGTCAGGATGATTAAGGCACATTATCTATTATTACATTGTAATATATAATTAAATACTTCCACTCACTCATCACTTTGATTCCCTCTTTTAACAAATATATAAATGCCATTATATGTATCCAGTATAAAAATAAAATTTGTTTCTTTAATTAATACACTGAAAAAAAATAAAGTTAAGCATGTTAATGAGTGCATTAATTAATGTATTCCAATGTGTTATTGTTTTGAGGTCATAACGCAGTCTTTTATCTATCATTCATTTTATTAGGTTATTTCTGGCTCTAAGCCCTGGCTCACATTGGTACGATTTGACATGAGATTTGACATGTCAAATCGCATATCAAATCGGCGGCATTTGCCGGCAATGGCACCGTTCTATTTGGTGCGACATTGCATCTGCCATCATAGGTGCGTTTTGGGGGGGGGGGGGGACGACGACGGGGGGTGATGGGGCGGGATTTTATGGGTGGATGTTAGCACTTCAATCATCCTGACACCATGGTTGTATAGTGTCTAGTGTCAGGATGATTAAGGTGTATTATCTCTATTATTACATTGTAATACAGTGTTTCTCAACTCCAGTCCTCAAGGCGCACCAATAGGTCATGTTTTCAGGATTTCCCTCAGATGAAACGGCTGTGGTAATTACTAAGGCAGTAAAACAGATCAAATGACCTGTGCAAAATAATGGAAATCCTGAAAACATGACCTGTTGGTGCGCCTTGAGGACTGAAGTTGAGAAACACTGTTGTAATATGTAATGAAATACTTCAACTCACCATAATGCAGAATCAGGGGAGCCCTAAGCTTGTCACTGTAGCCTGCCATCAGATGCAGCTTGTAACTTGCCACTAGGGATGAGCCGAACAGCCACCGGTTTGGTTCGCAGCAGAACATGTGATCAGGCAAATAATTTGTGCGAACACTGTTAAAGTCTATGGGACACGAACATGAAAAATCTAAATTGCTCATTTTAAAAGCTTAGCCCTGGTTCACATTGGTGCGTTTTGACATGCGATTTGACATGTCAAAGGGCCTCATCCCCACAACCCTTGCCCGGTGGTTGTGGGGGTCTGCGGGCGGGGGGCTTATCAGAATCTGGAAGCCCCCTTTAACAAGGGTGACCCCAGATCCCGGCCCCCCCCATGTGAATGGGTATCGGGTACATTGTACTCCTATCCATTCACCAAAAACAGTGTCAAAAAAGTAAAAATGACAGGAAGACAGTTTTGACAATTCCTTTATTAAAAAATAAAGTGTCCCGCGATGTAAATTCATCATCAATCACGGTGCTGACGGCCCCGAAAAATAGAAAAAAAAGCGGAAAAACTCTGCCTCCATTGGTGGCGTCCCGCCGACTGCTGTCTTTTCGCTTTGACAGCTCTTTGATGGGCAAGGGCGGGGCCACCCGCTGATGTAACTGGGTGACCCCACCCCCTTCTGACATCATGTGACATCAGAGGGGCAGGGGGGGTCACCCATTTACGTCACTGGGGGCGGCCCCGCCCTTGCCCATCAAATAGCTGTCAAAGCAAAAAGACAGCAGTATTTGCTATATAACAGCTGTCACCGCGAAAAGATGAGTCGGCGGGACGCATCCCATGGAGGCAGAGTTTTTCCGTTTGTATTTTTTTGGGTCTGTCGGCGCTGTGATTGAAGATGGATGGACATTGCGGGACGCTTTTTTATTTTTTTTTAAAGGAATTGTCAAAAACATTTTTACTTTTTGACACTTTCTTTGGTGAATGGGTGGGGGTACAATGTACCATATACCCATTCACATGGGGGGGGCCTCTGCCCGCAGACCCCCACAACCCCCGGGCAAGTATTGTGGGGATGATGCCCTTGTCCCCATCAAAATGGGAACAATGTGCTTTGAGGGGGACCCCAAAGCACCCTCCCGTGTTGAGGGCATGTGGCCTGGTACGGTTCAGGAGGGGGGGGCGCTCGCTCAACCCCCCCTTTTCCTGCGACCTGCCAGGTTGCATGCTAGGATAAGGGCCTGGTATGGATTTTGGGGGGGACCCCACAACATTTTTTTTTTTGAGTGTGGGGTTCCCCTTAATATCAGTACCACACCCGAAGGGCCATGCCATTTTTTTCAATGATTTTTATCTATATTGCCGGGATCCGGCAATACATTACAGCCGTGAGCAGTTTTAAATTAATATTTTTATTTTAGAAATGTAATTTTGCTGCTCTCATTTATTACACTATATACGGCCGCTATGTAAGCAGCCTTATATGGTTTGGGGCGTGGACTTATCCCCCTGAGCCATGATTGGCCAAAGGCACAATGCCTTTGGCCAATTATGGCTCTCTCAGCAGAGCGTGCTGTGATTGGCCACAGTATGCAGGACAGGTGCATGCTTTAGCCAATCATAGGACACCAATGCACTGCGATCTCGCAGTGCATTATGGGGTGTTCTGCGGCACTCAAATTTGGCGCGAACGCCCCCTAGTGTTTGGTATTCACCGAACGGGCGAACACCCGACGTTCATCCCTGCTTGCCACCATTGCCTGCCACCAGATGAAGCATGTCACTTGCCATCAGATGCAGCCTGTCACTTGCCACCATTGCCTGCCTCCAGATGGCCTAGGTTATAAGAAGATTGCCAAGACCCTGAAAATGATCTGCAGCACGGTGGCCAAGACCATACAGCGGTTTAACAGGACAGGTTCCACTTAGAACAGGCCTCGCCATGGTCAACCAAATAAGTTGAGTGCATGTGCTTAGCGTCATATCCAGGAGGTTGTCTTTGAGAAATAGACGTATGAGTGCTGCCAGCATTGCTGCAGAGGTTGAAGGGGTGGGAGGTCAGCCTGTCAGTGCTCAGACCATACGCCGCACACTGCATCAAATTGGTCTGCATGGCTGTCATCCCAGAAGGAAGCCTCTTTTAAAGATGATGCACAAGAAAGCCCACAAACAGTTTGCTGAAGACAAGCAGACTAAGGACATGGATTACTGGAACCATGCCCTGTAGTCTGATGAGACCAAGATAGACTTATTTGGTTCAGATAGTGTCAAGTGTGTGTGGTGGCAACCAGGTGAGGAGTACAAAGACAAGTGTGTCTTGCCTACAGTCAAGCATGATCTGGGGCAGCATGAGTGTTGCCAGCACTAGGGAGCTGCAGTTCATTGAGGGAACTATGAATGTCAAAATGTACTGTGACATACTGAAGCAGAGCATGATCCCCTCCCTTTGGAGACTGGGCCACAGGGCAGTATTCCAACATGATAATGACCCCAAACGACCACTGCCTTGCTAAAGAAGCTGAGGGTAAAGGTGATGGACTGACCAAGCATGTCTCCAGATCTAAACCCTATTGAGCATCTGTGGGGCATCTTCAAATGGAAGGTGGAGGAACGCAAGGTTTCTAACATCCACCAGCTCTGTGATGTCGTCATGGAGGAGTGGAAGAGGACTCCAGTGGCAACCTCTATAGCTCTGATGAACTCCACGCCCAAGAGGGTTAGTATATATATATATATATATAATAATGGTGGCCACACATAATATTGACACTTTGGGCCCAATTTGGACAATTTCACTTAGGGGTGTGTTGAGTTAATTTAAGGGGACAGCAAATTTACACTGTTATACAAGCTGTACACTTACTACTTTACATTGTAGCAAAGTGTAATTTCTTCAGTGTTGTCACATGAAAAGATATAATAAAATATTTACGAAAATGTGAGGGGTGTACGCACTTTCGTGAGATACTGTAAGTGATTCTACATCAAAAAATTCTTCAAAAGGTGTTAAATTATTAAGTGGGCAAAAACGACGTATACCATAATGATATCTTCTTGATTTTTTTCAGAGAAATTATCTTTTGAAGAATAATGGTCTCACTTTTCTGCACCTAAAAATTCATTTTCCCTCTTTAAGCCACCAAGACAACAGCTGCGGGAAACAAGCATGAAAACATGAGTGATCTTCAAAAATGTGGTGGTCAATGAGGTCAACACTAGTATACATCTCACAGTGCTGCATCTAGGAACTCCGGAGCCCCCGCCAATATGTTCAATGAAATTAAATTAAATATAGATCAAATTCTTGTTATATAAGAGAGAAAAGCTGGCAACTCCAGAAACTTATGCAAAAATGTATTGGCTACATATAGTGCAATCAGCATGGCTCCTTTAGGACCCATTCAGGGTCCTAGATCAAATTATTTTTATTTTTTTATTTTTTTTATATAAGTAGTTATGAGAATAGTAGTAGATAATAGAAATTTCAGGATATATATTATTCGTTATGTAATGTATTGACTTTCCTGTGTTATGTGATTAGGAGGCTGCGTCCTCCACTGGCATGAGCTACTTTTGTATTTTAGAGGGCGAAGCCCAGGTTTTTTCTTTTTATTTGGAAAATTTTATAAAAAAGCTATATTCGAAAAAAAATATATATTTTTATTTTATTTTATTTCCCTACAATAGCACTGGGAAAGATGATCTGTTTAAGAATGCTCTTGTTATTTGTATTTATTATTATAGTGTTTGAAAAAGAAGTATGGGATTATAAAAAAAATATAAACAATCATAATTACCTTGATGGCTGCAGCACCAATCCCAGCTGCAACTGTCCCCAGCAGCCTCTAAGACCGAGAACTGAGCAATCAAACACAGCTGATCACTTGGTTCTCGGTCTTCAGCCTACAAAGAGCCGGTGACTGTCAATCACTGGGTCTCTGTTCTGTCCTTCCAGTGCTCACTGGAGCGCTGGGTTCTGGAGGGGGTGGGAGCGGCTGGCTCAGCCTCTCAACGGTAAGCTGAGAGGATGATCGAAGCTTCTGGGCGGATCCCAACCATATGGTTGGGATCTCTTCAGAGCCAGGACTGGGTCTGTAACTGCTCTTCTGTGAACCATAGGATAAGTATTGCCAAAAAAAGCTTTGGCTATACTTCTCCTTTAACACTACTTTAGCTTATGTGTGCTATCTTTCTAGTTAGAAATTGGACTCAGTGAGAACAACATTATATTTGTCTATCCATGCTAAGCAGAGCCACCTACATCTCAAATTTTAGGCGATTCAGCAGAAATTTTACAAAATTCAAGCCTTATTTGGTCAGCTTACTTTGAGTTAGTTTATTGGTTAACATGCTCTGTACAGGCAGAGAAAACCTTTCCTGTGCACTGCTCTCAACGAGGATTGTGTAGACTCTCTTTTATTACCATCCTTTTACGCTGTTATTACAAAGTGTCAGAAGCTGACAGAGAATATGAATTAAAGCCAGTGACGGCTCTTAGCAATTTCTCCTGTGAGAAATATCTACTCTGCACTGTAATTTTTGAGCTGCATGCTTCACTGTCAGAGGTCAAAAGAACTGTGTACATGATAGGTGTGGGACAGAGAGGATCTTCTTTTATTAATCAACAAAAGTTTTTATGTATGCACAAAACTGCCATTTTATGTGAAATGTGTGATAACTCAACAATATGAGCTGCTTTTACTTGTTATTACTTTAAATTACAACTTATTTTTTTAAATTGGCATTTATTCAGTTTTTGATCATTTGAAAATGTGAACATACAGCCATAGATGTCACAATGTGACCAATGGCAACTGGCTATACAGAGCCCAGTAAAAAGGGAAAAAATACCATACAAATAAAGTATTGCAAAATTAAACAAGTACGATTATTATTATACAGGATTTATATAGCGCTGACAGTTTACGCTGCACTTTACAACTTGAGGGTAGACAGTACAAATACAATACACTTTATTACAGTAGCAATCAGAGGGCCCTGCTCGTTAGAGCTTAAAATCTAAGAGGGAGGGGCAAGAGATAAAAGAGGTAATAACTGGGGGATGGGCAGATGGAGAAAATTAATATACAGTTGTTAGGTGGGGCCGGATAGGCTTCTCTGAAGAGATGAGTTTTCAGGGATCACCTGAAAGTAGACAAAGTAGGAGATAGTTGGACAGATAGGGGTAGAGCATTCCAGAGGATGGGAGAGGCTCGGAAGAAGTCCTGGGGGTGAGCATGGGATGAGGTGACAAGGGATCTAGAGAGCAGGAGGTCGATTTGGTTGGTATTTTGAGACCAGGTTAGAGATGTAGCTAGTGGCCAGGTTGTGGATGCCTTTGAAAGTTACTGTTAGTATCTTGAATTTGATTCATTGGTTGAGTGGCAGCCAATTGAGGGATTGGCAGAGAGGGGTAGAAAATGCCAAGCGGTTTGTAAGGTAGATGAGCCTGGGAGCAGAGTTCAGGATGGACTGAAGGGGGAATAGCCTATTTAGAGGTAAGCCATTGAGGAGGGAGTTGCAATAGTCGAGGTGAGAGATGACCAGGGAGTGGATTAGAAGCTTTGTGGCGACATTGGTTAGGAATGGGTGTATCTTGGAGATGTTGGAGGTTGAGGCGGCAAGCTTTGGACAACAGTTGGGGGTTGGAGAGGTAGATTTGGGTGTCGTCTGTGTAGAGATGATATTGAAAGCCATGGGAGGCAATCAACTGACCCAAGGAGGAGGTGTAGATTGAGAAAAGGAGAGGTCCAAGAACAGAACCTTGGGGGACCCCAACAGAGAAAGGAAGAGAAGAGGAGGAAGTAGAGTTGTAAGGGATACTAAAGGAGCGGTGGGATAGGTAGCATGAGAACCAGCGAAGAGTACAGTCACAGAGACCAAAGGATTGGAGTTTTTTGAGGATGAGGGGGTGGTCCACTGTATCAAAGGCAGCAGAGAGGTCCAGGAGAAATAGTACAGAATAATGTCCATTGGTTTTAACTAGTGATGAGCCGAACACCCCCGGGTTCGGTTCGCACCAGAACCCGCGAACGGACCGAAAGTTCGTACGAACAATAGAACCCTATTAAATACAATGGATGCGAACGTTCGAATTCTAAAGTGCTAATTATAACAACTATTATGCATGTTATTGTCCTAAAAAGGGTTTGGGAACCCGGGTTCTGCACCAGGGGACATGTATCAATGCAAAAAGAAGATTTAAAAACGGTCGTTTTTCGGGAGCAGTCATTTTAACCACTTCCATACTGGGCACTTAAACACCTTCCTGCCCAGACCAATTTTCAGCTTTCTGCGCTGTTGCACTTTGAATGACAATTGCGCGGTCATGCTACACTGTACCCAAACTAAATTTTTATCATTTTGTTCCCACAAATAGAGCTTTCTTTTGGTGGTATTTGATCACCTCTGCGATTTTTATTTTCTGCTAAAAAATAAAAAAAAGACCGAAAATTTTGAAAAAAAAAAGTTTTTTTTGGTTTCAGTTACAAAACTTTGTAAATAAGTTAGTTTTCTCCTTCACTGATGGGCACTGATGGGGCTGCACTGACGGGCACGGATAAGGCGGCACGGATGGGCACCAATGAGGTGGCACGGATGGGCACCGATCGTCGGCACGGATGGGCAACGATCGGCGGCACGGGTGGGCACAGATCGGCGGCACGGGTGGGCACAGATCGGCGGCACGGGTGGGCACAGATAGGCGGCATGGGTGGGCACAGATAGGCGGCATGGGTGGGCACAGATAGGCGGCATGGGTGGGCACTGATAGGCGGCATGGGTGGGCACTGATAGGTGGGCACTGATAGGTGGCATGGGTGGGCACTGATAGGTGGCATGGGTGGGCACTGATAGGTGGCACTGTACTGTACTAATGGATGCCAATCAGTGCCAAACAATAATGCCTGCCAATCAGTGGTGCCCATTGTGGGCACTGATTGGCATCTATTGTGGCACTGATTGGCATCCATTATCCCTGGTGGTCTAGGGTGGCATACCTTATTGTGGGCTTCCCTGGTGGTCTAGTGGCATCCCTGGTGGTCCAGTGGGCATCCTCGGGGGGGCTGTGCTGATAATCGATCAGCACAAACCCCCCCCTGTCAGAGGAGCAGCCGATCGGCTCTCCTCTACTCGCGTCTGACAGACGCGAGTGAGGAAAAGCCGATGACCGGCTTTTCCTGTTTACACAGTGATCAGCCGTGATTGGACACGGCTGATCACGTGGTAAAGAGTCTCCGTCGGAGACTCTTTACCTAGATCGGTGTTGCGGGGTGTCAGACTGACATCCCGCAGCAACGATCGCCGCGATGCGCGCCCCCGGGGGCGCGCAGCGGCTCAAAATCCTGAAGACGTCATATGACGTCCAGTCAGGATTCTGCAACCACTTTGCCGACGTCAATCCGCTATAGGGCGGGCGGCAAGTGGTTAATGATGCATAAAGTGAAAAAAAAAAAGTCAAATATTCCTTTAAATATCGTACCTGGGGGGTGTCTAAAGTATGCCTGTGAAGTGCCACGTGTTTCCCGTGTTTAGAACTGTCCCTGCACAAAATGACACTTCTAAAGGAAAAAAAAGCCATTTAAAACTGCTTGCGGCTTTAATGTAATGTCTGGTCCCGGTAATATGGATGAAATTCTTTAAGAAAAATGGCATAGCTACCCCATGACCCCCCCCCCCTACCCCAGCCCATTACCAGCCCCTTTGGGTCTTGTATGGATATTAAGGGGAACCCCGCACATAAAATAAAAAAGGCCCTATATACTCTGAACAGCCGTATACAGGCAGTGCATACAAGACAGGGACTGTAGGTTTGTTCTTATGTAGAATCTGTTTGTAATTTTGAACAGGTACATTGTTGAAGTGTAGCTCCAGCCCAAAAATCTATTTTTAAACTTTTTGGAAAACATAGGTAAGGGTTATCACCCCTGTAACATTTGTTTTGCTGTCTGTGCCCCTGTTCAGAACATTTCACCTCACTTTCCGTCCCAATGACAACTGTTTTTGAAATGTGGTGTTTTTCTTGAAACAAGGATTGCTGATAAAGCATCAGTACAGAGGAGACACCTTTCTCCCATATTTATTCTTACAGGAGAGAATTTTCCTTCCTAGTGGTAGATTTCCTCTCACTTCCTGTTGTCTTCTTGCGTTTGCAAGTAGGAGTCGTTTGTAAGTTGGATGTTTGAAAGTAGGGACCTGCCGTATATACTCTGCAGAAATAGGCCCCTTAGTTGTTGGTGTTGGCACAACACTGTAAGCACTCACAGTTACTCTTGGTTGGTGCTGGAACGCCCTGCTGTCAACTATTATATCAGGAATTTTAATTACATATAATTGTTGAACAGTGGTAGTAAAAATTGGGCCTTTGATGGTGGTGCTGGTGCCACAACACTGTAAGCCCTGACAGTTACTCTTGGTGGGTGCAGCAATGGGCCCTGCTGTGAATTATTAGATCAAGAATTGTAATTACATGCCCCTTTTGAACAGGGGCTGAAAAATTGGGCCTTTCGTGGTGGTGGTGGCGTTGCCACAACACTGTAAGCCCTCAGAGTTACTCTTGGTGGGTGCAGGAATGGGCCCTGCTGTGAATTATTAGATCAAGAATTGTAATTACATGCCCCTTTTGAACAGGGGCTGAAAAATTGGGCCTTTCGTGGTGGTGGTGGTGGTGGCGTTGCCACAACACTGTAAGCCCTCAGAGTTACTCTTGGTGGGTGCAGCAATGAGCCCTGCTGTGAATTATTAGATCAAGAATTGTAATTGCATGCCCCTGTTGAACAGGGGCTGAAAAATTGGGCCTTAGGCACTGGTGCCACAACACTCCAACCCCTCACAGATACTGTACTTGGAGCACAGCAATGAGCCCTATGGCAAATTATTGCTAAAAAAAATTGTAATTACACGCCCCTGTAAAACAGGGGCTGAAAAATTGGGCCTTAGCCACTGGTGGCGGCACCCATAAACAAAAATGATCTTCCAAGCTATCATCATCAATCGTATCATTGAGGGCTCGGAGGAGGAGGATAGCCAGTCAACATAACAGCACAGGCACTCAGCATCAGCATCAGTCTTGAAGGGATGTGACATGTTAAAATCAATTAGTCTGTTATATCAGCATCAGGTGTGTGGTAGCTGGTGGTGATCCAAGACTGGTTCATCTTGATGAAAGTCAGTCGATCAACCGAGTCGGTGGACAGGCGCACCCTGTGATCCGTGACAAATCCTCCAGCAGCACTGAATGTGCGTTCCGAAAGAACGCTGGATGCAGGACAGGCCAGTAGCTCAATTGCATACTGTGCAAGCTCTGGCCAGTGATCCATCCTCAAGACCCAGTAAGCCAGAGGATTTTCGGTGGGGAAGGTGTCCAAGTCTGACCTTGCCCCTAGATATTCCTGCACCATGTTTATCAGACGCTGGCGATGGTTGCTGGAACGATCATACTTTGGGGCTGCGGACTAAAGAATTGTCTGAACGCATCGGTCAGACGGCCACCTTCCCCACCGCTCCTTCTTTGACTGGCCGAAGCCTCAGCAACTCGTTGTCCAGGACCAGGAGTTTGTAACCTCCCAGTCTCTGGGAACGCGTTGCACAGACCTTTCTGCAAGGCCTCCCGGAGTTGTCTCATCCTCTGCTCCCTCTGCGACGGTAACATAAGGTCCGCAACCTTACTCTTGTACCGTGGATCAAGGAGAGTGGCCAGCCAGTAATGGTCCCTCTCCTTGATCCGAAGAATACAAGGATCCTTCCGCAGACTTTGCAGGATCAGGGAGGCCATGCAGCGTAGGTTTGCTGAGGCATTCGCTCCGGAGTCCTCTGGGTCACTAAGGACGACATGATCCGCAGCCACCTCCTCCCAGCCACGTACAAGTCCACTGGTTTCTTGGGACTGTAAATCATCCCTAAAAGACTGCTGCTGATGATGCTGAGTGCCAGCCTCCACCTCCATGCTGACACAATCCTCCTCCTCCTCCTCCTCCTCCTCCTCCTCCTCTTCCTGTGCGATGGGTGGGACAGAAGGAACACTGTCTGGGTAAAGGGGGCCTTGAGAGGCAAGGAAGTCCTCCTCTTCCTGCCTCTGTTCTGCCTCAAGTGCCCTGTCCATTATTCCACGCAGCGTGTGCTCCAACAGGTGGACAAGAGGTACAGTGTCACTGATGCATGCACTGTCACTGCTCACCATCCTCGTGGCCTCCTCAAATGGTGCCAGGACAGT
Organism: Rana muscosa; assembly: GCA_029206835.1. Taxonomy (NCBI): domain Eukaryota; kingdom Metazoa; phylum Chordata; class Amphibia; order Anura; family Ranidae; genus Rana; species Rana muscosa. Next base: position 790,600,643 of record CM055116.1, on the reverse strand, counting down.
GCATGCATCCCTGATCATGCCCCACTGGCGTGGAGAAAAAAAAACAAGGTCCCCTGACCCTGTCCTGGTGCCGTAGTCGCACAGGTACTCATTGATGGCCCTCTGCTGCGTGTGCAGCCGCTGCAGCATGGCCAACGTTGAGTTCCACCTGGTGGGCATGTCACATATAAGGCGGTTCTTGGGCAGGTTCAACTCCTTTTGCAGCTCAGCCAGGCGAGCACTGGCATTATAAGATCTGCGGAAATGCACACAGACTTTCCTGGCCTGCCTCAGGACATCCTGTAAGCCCGGGTACCTGCCCAAGAACCGCTGCACCACCAGGTTAAGGACGTGAGCCACACAGGGCACATGGGTCAGTTGTCCCTGTCGGAGGGCGGAGAGGAGGTTGGTGCCATTGTCGCAAACCACCATTCCTGGCTTAAGCTGGCGTGGCGTCAACCACCTCTCGGCCTGGCCCTGCAGAGCAGACAGGACCTCTGCCCCAGTGTGGCTTCTGTCCCCCAAACACACCAGCGCAAGCACGGCATGGCATCTTTTTGCCTGCGTACTTGCGTAGCCCCGTGAACGGCTACGGAGCACCGCTGGTTCATAGGACAAACCACAGGAAGAGGCCATGGAGGAAGAAGAAGAGGAGGGGGTGGAGGAGAGAGGTGTGTCACAACCAGTAGTAGCATTTTGGAGGCGTGGCGGTGGAACAACCTCCAACACTACTGCACCTTGTCCTGCATCCTTCCCAGCTGCCAAAAGAGTGACCCAATGGGCCGTGAAAGAAAGGTAACGTCCCTGTCCATGCCTGCTGGACCATGAGTCAGCGGTAATATGCACCTTACCGCTGACCGCCCTGTCCAGCGAGGCCAAGACATTGCCTTCCACATGCCGGTAGAGAGCCGGAATAGCCTTCCGTGAGAAAAAGTGGCGTTTGGGAACCTGCCACTGAGGAACCGCACATTGCACAAACTCACGGAAGGGGGCCGAGTCTACCAACTGAAAAGGCAGCAGTTGAAGCGCTAGCAATTTAGCCAAGCTAGCATTCAACCGCTGGGCATGTGGATGGCTGGGAGTGAACTTCTTTCGACGGTCCAGCAGCTGGGGCAGGGAAATTTGCCTGCTAGAATCGGACGTCGGTGTACTGCTAGCAGAGTGGCCGCAAGTACTTGGCTGTGACACACCTAATTCTACACCTTCATTCCTCTCAGTGCATGTTTCAGAGAGGACTGAAGTTATAGTGGGGTTGGAGATCCCAGCTGATGCGGTGCAAGGAGAGGTCCGCTTTGTTCTTTGGTGTGGGTCTTTGAGGTAGGCTTGCCAACGAGCTGCATGGCAGGTCAACATATGTCTGGTCAGGCATGTGGTACCCAAGCGGCTGATGTTTTGGCCACGCGATATACGCTTGAGACATATGTTGCAAACAGCAGCTGTGCGATCTGATGCACTAGCCTCAAAAAAGGCCCACACCAAGGAACTTTTTGAATGACGGGCAGAGGCAGCGCCCTGCACAGGCGGAGCTCTGCGGTGTGATTCCGTCGGTGTACTGCCCTTACGCTGGCCACCAAAGGGCATCCTGCCTCGTTGGAGATGTGCCCCCTCCTCATCCTCCTCCTCCTCCTCTCTCCTATTAGGCACCCACGTGGAGTCAGTGACCTCATCATCCCCTCCCTCCTCATCACTGGAGACAATCTGGCAGTATGCTGCAGCTGCTGGAACATGACTGCCAGATTGGTGTCCTTCTTGAGCATCCCCTCTGTCTGCTCTCACGCTACTGCCTTCCTGTAGCTGGGTTTCATCATCAGACCCTTCGAAACGCTGGGCATCCTCCTGGAGCATGTACCCAACACTGTGCTCAAACAGTTCGGGGGACTCCTCAGGAGGAGGACATGGTGGGTCTAGGGAAGGAGTGACTGATGATGAGTCTGACATTGATACCAGGGAAGAGGACGCTTTGGCAGCTGCTTTGCCAGTACCCTGAGCCTGGGTGAGAGAGGATGATGAGGAGGAGGAGGGCTTGGTCATCCACTCTACCAAGTCTTCGGCATGATGTGGCTCAACATGTCCAGCTGCCGAAAAGAAGGACAAGCGTGTCCCATGGCCATGTGCTGATGACAATGCACCGCGTCCACGACCAGCACTGTTGCCCCCAGACACAGAGCCTGCTTGCCCTCTTTTATTGCCTCCTGACTGTCTGCCTCTCCTTGTTTGCCTTCCAGACATTCTAATAGATGGCCTGCAGGGAGATGGGAAAAAAGCAATAAGGGCTACCTTCAGGTGTCCTTCTCTGTCCCTTTACTTAAGGATTTCTAAAATATGGTTGAGGATGATTGCTTTTGCACAGAATAGCACAACGACAATTTCCCTGACTGTCAAAAAAACAAGGATTTCAAAGATGGTTGATGAGGAATGCTTTAGCACACTATAGCACAAGGAGAATTTCCCTCACTGTCCTTCCCTGTCCCTAGAAACAAGGATTCGCACAGTGAAAGAAACTGACACTCTCCCTACCTAGAGTTTTCTGTCCCTAGAATTTTTTTTTTTTTAAAGCACACTATAGCACAAGGAGAATTCCCCTCACTTTCCTTCTTTGTCCCTAGAAACAAGGATTCGCTCAGTAAAACACACTGACACTCTCCCTACCTATCCTTCTCTTTCCCTAAACTAAAGGAATCCAGGTTAAGCAAGAAAGAAATAAATGTCACTGTCCCTGCCTATGCTTCTCTTTCCCTGCTCCGGAACACACTACACTAGGCCGCCGTGCTGGCGGCCTTTTATAGTGTGGGGCGTGTACTAAACACCCTCAGCAATAATTGGCCACAGGCATCCTGCCTGTGGCCAATCATTGCTCTCCTCGCTGCCGGCGCTGTGATTGGCCAAGCATGCGGGGTCACAGTGCATGCTTGGCCAATCACAGCGCCTGGATGACACTGCGATGGCGTAGTGCATTGTGGGCCGTTCGCGTCACTCGAATTTGGCGCGAACGGCCCAAATCGTTCGATCTTCGTCGAACGATCGAACAGCCGATGTTCGAGTCGAACGTATGTTCGACTCGAACACAAAGCTCATCCCTAGTTTTAACTGTTAGTAGGTCGTTGGTGAGTTTAGGGAGAGCAGTTTCCATGGAGAGTTGAGGGCGAAATCCGGACTGAAGGGGATCAAGAAGTTTGTTCATAGTCAGATGGTCGCTCATACAGTAGCAAACCAGTCTTTCAATGAGTTTGGAGGAGAAGGAGAGTAAGGAGATGGTAGGTTGTTAAGATCGGTGGGATCCAGAAGGGGTGTTTAAGCATAGGGGTGACTAGCGCATGTTTTAGAGAATTGGGGAAGATGCCTAAAGAAGAGAGGGAGAGATTGAAAATGTGAGTTAGAAAGTGTAGAATAGAGTCAGATGTTGGGTGTAGCATTTGAGATAAAGCCATAAAACCAAAAGGCAAACGTACAAACACACACGCTCTGCTTTCCCCCCTACCCATACTGTTCCCTAAGTCCACAGCACTACTCTAAAGAGAAAAAAACATTACATTACATAGACAGTTGTGAAGTAGAAATTTCAGCCAATTGGGAAGCAGAGATATCTAACCAGGGCTACCATATCTTAGTAACATTTTTTGGAATAGGCCCTGCACGTGTGGACTATTTGTATTGAGGCAGAACAGAGTTCACCAGGCAGCAAACATGCTCAAATGTAGGAGAAGTGGGATTACAATTCTGTAGAATATTCTTTCTGGCAGTGGGAGAAAATTAAACAAAACATAACATGACTATAGGTATGTGGAATTAAGTCATTAAGAACTCAAAAGAGGCCCAGAGGATTTGCAGGTTTAGGTTGGTTTCAAGTAGGTTGAATAGATCAAGGTAGAGAGGCAGCAGCAAGTCCAAAACATGTGCATTATGATAGCAGTATGATAGCATTTTGAAAGCAAGTCTTAATAACTTCTTCCCAGGCCTCCTCTGTGAGATCTGGTAGGTAAAAGAGCCATTTCCGAAAGAAATATTCAAATGCTTTTGAGCCCTCAGCTTGTAAACATCCATAAAATGTGGTGACCATCTTAGGCCTCATGTACACTGCAGCTGTTAAACGGACGTTTAGGAGCAGTTGGTTTTTTTTTTTTCAACTGCCCCTGAACTCTCCTCTATGTTATCTTATCTGTCCATATACACAGGGTCGTTTACAGTCATTTCTAGGCAGTTGAGTTTAAAGGCATTTTTTGGAATGCAAATGTAGCGATACCTCTATGTCTCTCCTCAGACAGAATGGGCCGCTGATTTCTTTCTCTTGGGTCCTGCAGCGAGTTACCTCTCTCCGTTGGAGTCTTCACCCTAGTGTGTAGGAAGAAGTCTATTTTTTTTCTTTACTCTAAGAAGGCCAATGTCCACACAGTAGGTTAAAACCCAATAAAAAGGTTTATTTTTATACGTTGCTTAAGGAACTTGACAGGAAAGTTAGAATGAGAGAATATGAAGAGGGAGGTAGGTTCAGGCACGCAACACCTACGATGCAATCGTCGCCACTCAAGCCTGAGTGGGCTTTGCTCACCCGGATAGTCCCCTTGAGAGCTGTCCTAGCAGCCGGTGTGGAGCACGGAACAGATAATTATAGTTTCCCTGGTATACGATCAGGAGATCCTCTGCCACAGAATCTTTAAGTCCCGAACTTCCCGGCCTAGTAACAATAAGACCTTAGGTGCCAATGGGGCACGTTACCAGGCTTTTGGCGGATAGGAATGCTTCCCTCTGTCAGGTAGCCAGGCCTCTCCCGAGACAGCGAATCTTTCACTAATCCCCTTGGGACCGATCCTCCCCTGGCTTCCTCTCCTTCAGAGCGGGTCACCCCTCACTTGGGTACCCTGGGACTCCTCTTCGGGTGTAAGCCTGAGCCAAAGGTGCCGGGCCTACTTACAGTGATGCAGCCTCTGGCTAAAGATGCCTGAGGCTGAAACACACGCACGCACCCCTGGCCTGGAGGCGCAAACTGCTCCCTCTTCTCCTCTCCCGAATAATCGCGTCTGCCCCTTTTGTACCCTCTCCCAGCATGCACAGCAGGTTGACCACGCCCACTGCACAGCTGCCGAGAGAGGACACCCGATGGTGTTGTGATACTCCCTGTGGTTCTACCTGAGCCGGAGATGACAGTGCTACCTACAGGCAACACTGCAGCCAGGCAATATCACACCAGAGCAGAAGCAAGTTTTTAGGAAATTAACAGTCTGAGCCCAACTATTCGCTCAGACTAACCCCTAAATTTGAACATAGCACCCTCTAAATTGAGGAGGGCGCTACACAAAAAATAGGATTTTTATAACAGCTTACCTGTAAAATCCTTTTCTTGGAGTACATCACGGGACACAGAGCGACATAGTCATTACTAATGGGTTATATAGATACCTTCAGGTGCTGGCACTGGCAACTTCCAAAACCGGGAGTACCCTCCCCTATATAAGCCCTCCCATCCGGGAGCACCTCAGTTTTGTAGCAAAGCAATAAGTGTCCCCAAAGAGGGGTGGGAGCTCTGTGTCCCGTGATGTACTCCAAGAAAAGGATTTTACAGGTAAGCTGTTATAAAAATCCTATTTTCTTTCTCGTACATCACGGGACACAGAGGGACATAGTCATTACTAATGGGATGTCCTAAAGCAATGCCCAACGAGGGGGGGGGGATACACCATACATAAGCTGAGCGCTATCAGACATGAGGATCTTTTGCGGCCTGCAACACACTGCGCCCAAAGGCGACATCCTCCTGACTTCTAACGTCCACCTGGTAGAACCTAGTAAACGTGTGTACTGAAGACCATGTTGCGGCCTTACAGATTTGAGCCAGGGAGGCCTGGTGATGCACTGCCCATGAAGTTCCAACTGCTCTCGTGGAGTGCGCCCTAACTTTGAACGGAGGCGGTCTCCTTCTCAAGCCATAGGCTTGCATTATGACCTGTCGAATCCACTTGGCTAAAGTAGATTTTGACGCTGCCTGACCCCTTCTGGGGCCTTCCGGCAGAATAAACAAAGTATCCATTCTGCGAATCTGAGCAGTGGCTTTTAGATAAGCTTTAACTGCTCTTACTACATCCAAAGAATGCAATAACTTTTCCTCTACCGAAGTAGGTTTGGGGGAAAAAAAAAAAGGCAGAACCACATTTTGGTTCAAATGAAACCTCGATACCACCTTAGGAAGAAAGGCTGGATGAGGACGTAACACTACTCTGTCCTTATGGATAACCAGATATGGCTCCCTACAGGACATAGCTGCTAATTCCGACACTCTTTTAGCCGAACAAATGGCTACTAGAAAAATCAATTTCCTGGTGAGAAGAACCAAAGAAATATGCTGTAATGGTTCAAATGGTTGTTTCTGTAGAACCGACAGAACCAAGTTTAGATCCCATGGACATATGGGAATATTAACCGGAGGACTAATACGCATCACTCCTTGTATAAAGGCTTTGACTAGTGAATGCGAAGCCAAGGGCCTTTGAAAAAATATTGACAAGGCCGAAATCTGACCCTTGATAGTACTCAAGGCAAGCTTCCTATCTACAGCCCATTGTAGGAAGTCCAGAATCCTACCTATTACGTATTTACGTGGATGCCATTTCTTGGCCTCACACCAGGCAATGTACGCCTTCCAGATTCTATAGTAGATCTGCCTGGATACCGGCTTCCTGGCATTGATCATGGTAGATACCACAGCATTAGAGAGCCCTCTCTTTTTTAGAATGTGGGCTTCAATAGCCAGGCCGTCAAACCTAGGGCTGGTAAGGAAGGGTGGTATATCGGTCCTTGCGAAAGCAGGTCCGGACGATGTGGGAGGGTCCAAGGACTCCCCACAGACATCTTTACAATCTCCGCGTATCATGCTCTTCGGGGCCACGCTGGAGCCACCAGAATCACTGGTTTCTTTTCTACCCTGATTCTGCGGAGTAATCGAGGTAACAATTGTGGCGGTGGGAATGCATATATCAGCTTGAAGTGATCCCAAGGGAACACTAGGGCATCCGAGCCGCAAGCTAAGGGATCCCTTGTCCAAGAGACAAACCTGTCCACTTTTGCGTTGAATCTGGATGCTAGCAGATCTACATCCGGTGTTCCCCACCACTGACATATTGTCCGGAAAACCTCGGGATGAAGGGACCATTCCCCTGGGCATAATTGTTGGCGACTTAGAAAGTCCGCCTTCCAATTCTCCACTCCTGGAATGAATACCGCAGATATGGCTGGGACATATCTTTCTGCCCATCTCAGGATGTAATTTACTTCCCTCTGGGCTGCACGACTCCTGGTGCCCCCCTGATGATTGATATATGCCACTGCTGTGGCATTGTCTGATTGAATTCTGACAGGGGACCCTTGGAGTTTGGATGTCCATGCTACTAGGGCATACCGGGCTGCTCGTATCTCTAAGAGATTGATGGGCAGGGCCTTTTCTGCATCCGACCATCTGCCCTGGAGAGACCATTGCTCCAGTACTGCTCCCCAGCCTATAAGGCTGGCATCTGTAGTGACCACCTTCCAAGAAATCGGACTGAAGGATTTCCCTCTTTCCAGATTCTGGGGAACCAACCACCAGCGGAGGCTCTTGCGAACGGAAGGGGACAAGGACATTGGTAAGTCCAGAGCCTGAACTTTTTTGTTCCAGGCTGACAGTATGGCCCTTTGCAAATTCCTTGAATGGAATTGACCGTAGGGTACTGCTTTGAATGATGCCACCATTTTTCCCAGCAGCCTCATGCACAGGCGTATGGATGGCTGTCTTTTTGAACCCACTAAGTGGATCAAATCTCTCAAAGACGACCCCTTTTCTTGAGGCAAAAATTTTTTTCTCTGGTCTGAATCCAGCCTTAGCCCCAAGTATTCCAGACTTTTGACTGGTTTTAGGGCTGACTTGTCTCGGTTGATAATCCAACCGTGATATTCCAGATACTTGATTGTCTCGTGAACAACCACTTCTAGTTTTTCCACTGAGTGGTCTATCAGCAACAAGTCGTCTAGATATGCCATTATCGTTACACCTCGTGTTCTTAGATTGGCCAATAATGGGGCCAGAATTTTTGTGAACACTCGTGGTGCTGTGGCCAGACCGAAGGGTAAGGCTCTGAACTGAAAATGGCGCCCTTCTACCGCAAAGCGTAGAAATTTTTGGTGGGCTGGAAAGATGGGAATGTGCAAATAAGCATCTTTGATGTCGATCGAGGCTAACCATTCCTCCCCTTGTAGGGCAGTGGCCACCGACCGGATCGACTCCATCCGGAAAGTCCTGATATGTAGGAATTTGTTTAGCCCTTTTAGATTTAATATGGGCCTCACGTCCCCGTTTGGCTTCGGGACTGTAAAGAGGTTTGAGTAAAACCCGAACCCCCATTCTTCCAGGGGAACCTCTATAATTACTGCTTGGAGCAATAATTGTTCTAGTGCCAACAGGAGGGATCCTCTTCTGGGGATCCCTTGGCACGTTTGACCTTATAAAGTGGGAAGGAGGGGAGTCTTTTAACTCCAATTTGTATCCCAGATTTACTGCGGAGAGCACCCATCTGTCTCTGATCGTGTCCCGCCAGGTCTCTGAACAACTGAAGTCTTCCCCCCACCCGATTGAGTGGGGGCAACCCTTCATGCATTTGACTTTGGGGGAGGTTTTGTACCTCTCCTGCTCCAGGGCTTCTTGTTACCCTGCAATTGTCCCTGATTTTTACCTCCGGGATTTGACCGAGGAGGCCGTCGGAACTGTTTCACAGCCGATGTCCTAGGGACTGGAGAAGCAGGCCTCTTAAAAGAGGGACCTCTAACTCTGTTTTTAACCGGCAAAAGTGTACTTTTACCGCTGGAAATTCTCTGGATATATTTGTCCAGGTCTTCCCCGAATAAGCGTTCACCCTGAAATGGGAAGCTGACCAGCAATTTTTTACAGGGAGCTTCAGCAGACCAGTTTTTGAGCCATAAAAGCCTGCGCATATGTACTACAGACAGCGTAAGGCGGGAGGCCTGATGGATTGAATCCTTTATAGCGTCCACCGCAAAGCATAAGGCTCTAGGTAGATCAGCTAGGGCAAGAGCCTGCTGATCTGGCAAGTCCCTTAAGACCTGTTTCAACTGATCCTTCACTGCTTGGCAGACCCCAATAGCTGCCACTGCTGGTTGCGTCACCAATCCTGCTGTAGAAAAAGCAGATTTTAATAAGGACTCCAATTTTTTATCTATTGGGTCCTTGAACATTTGGACATTATCCACTGGACATGTCAGTGATTTATTCACACAAGAGATGGCTGCGTCCACTGTAGGGACCCTCCATTTTTTGACGAACTTATCCTCCATGGGATAGACCACTTGAAATCTCTTGGGAGGAGTAAATATTTTATCAGGATGCTCCCAATCCTGGTAAATGAGCCCTTCCAGTAAAGGATGGATCGGAAAGGAACAAACAGTCTGGGGAGCTTTTAGCGACCCCAACGAGGAGACAGAAGTGGATGATGGCTCCGCAAGGGGCATTTTAAATGCTGATTGGACCATATTAGTCAGGGACTGAACCCATAACCTTTCAGCATGTGATGCTGAGAATGGCTCTTCCACTGTTGATTCCTCTACAACAGAATCGACCTCATCCTGATCCTTCAGGCAGGTCGATCCCTGTATGGGACTGTTGCTCTGCTAACAGGCACTCTGAGGGAGGAGACGGAGATCGAGCGCTTTTTTCCTGTGACAGGGAAGCAGCGATCAATGCTGACAATCTCTCTTCCAGCCCTCCCAGAGCTGAGGAAAAAACCTCCTCTGTTACATACACAGGAGCAGGTGAACTGAGGACAGCCACAGTACCAGGTACTCCTGAGGGTGCTCTACGGTCACTAACCTCTGATTCTTCAGGGGAGACTGGTGCAGCCGAAGCATGCCCAAGATCCTCAGAGCCCGATGGAGACCCCCTATGCTTCCTGGAATTTTTAGTCCCGGAGTTTTTAGACGGCATTATTCCTAAGCCCAAAGCTGAGGTATTCCAGCCGAAATACACCACTTACTGACAATAGTCTAGCACAAATGCTGCTATAAAAACAGTTGGTGTCTACTAATGTGCCTTTCTATGGGGATGCCTGCATCAACCGCTTGCTGTATGCCTTTTTTTTTTATGTTGCCAGCTCTGTCTCTGCACTCCATAGCCAGCTCACAACACATAATTGTGGTTTTTAACATGCTGGGACGCCCGCACATGCGCAGAAGCGCTGCGGCGCGCACAGAGCGTCATCCCCCAAGCTCCGCCCCCTTTCCCGGCTCACCTCTATATATAGAGGCACGTGCACGCACGCGGCCACGTGCGCCTTCGGCGCTAATTTTGAAAAGGAAACCAGGGACAAGAGCCAGGGCCCCTTTTGCCGCAGGCCGGGGGATGGACGAGCATTGCAACATGGCAGAGGAAGCAGTTTCCCACAAGAGAACTCACCATCTGCCTGGACTTGCTCTGATAAAAAGAAACTAGTCCACATGACAAGAAACGTTCCACAGCGGCCTCTAGTGGATTAACACAGGTACCGCAGTCTAATATATTAAATATAAATATATATATTTTTTTTTTCTTGACCACTATTAAAATTATTACATTTTTTAGTAGTTACAGGCATGCACAGATATTAGCGGGAATACCATTAGGTAACAGACAGAAAGACAAATTAGGCTTGGGGGTCCCCCAATAGAACCAAGTTCCTGGGGGCCCCCACTTACCTGTTCCCCGCCGCAGGACTTTGTTTGGTCCACAGAAGCCCAAACTTCACCTATCACGGCAGGCATTGTAATTAAACCTTCAGGGACCGGGTTCCCAAGGATTCCACTCCCCTGGACCTGTATAGCACCCTGCACAGAAAACATCTTGGTCATGGGTATGACCAGAGCTCTGGATCCCAGGGTCCAGCTCTCCTAAGAGAAGCATTACAGGCAAAACCTTGCTCTTCTCTGCAAGGCCCGGGTACCGACCGTTTAGCTATGAAACTTTTTTGGTCGGATCCGGAATAGCTTACTGAGGCCCAAAAGAACCTGTACGCAAGCTCAGTGAAAAACACATGTTTCTTCTTGGCCAACACCTTAGACACTGGCAAAAAACTGAGGTGCTCCCGGATGGGAGGGGCTTATATAGGGGAGGGTACTTCCGGTTTTGGAAGTTGCCAGTGCCAGCACCTGAAGGTATCTATATAACCCATTAGTAATGACTATGTCGCTCTGTGTCCCGTGATGTACGAGAAAGAAAAATGCACTCAGAAGCTGAGTTTACAGGTAATTTCAAGCGCTAAAAGCGGCTAAACGCTTCTAAACGCAGTAACTTGCGTTTAGCCATGTTTCGTTTACAGGCATTTTTGGCTGTTTGAAAAAAACGCTTCTAAACACAAACGTGACAAAACGCCACTAAACGTGGCATGTAAACGCGGCAAAGCGGACGTTTTAAGGGTCGGTTACTTATCTGTCAAGTTAAATCGTTCAGGAGAGGTTTTAAAAACATCCCGTGTACATGAAGCCTTAGTGGAACCCGAGGTGTACATCAGTTGTTCCAGTGGAGAGGTTGATAACTATACTGTAACTCCGGGAAACTTAAAATGTATACCTTGCAGTGGGGTCGTGCCTGAGTTGCAAGGGTTAACTGCTTGTTTAGTCTAGGGAAGAGTTTTCCCACTTTTATCTTGCCTGATCTTCCGCACAGCCCTGCATTGGACTTCAGGACACAAGGGACAGTCCATTGCTAGAGTGCTGGGGGAGTACCATCTGCCAGGGTGAGCAGAAGATCAGGTGAGATAAAAGCATGAAAGTTCTTCCCTAGACTTAACAAGCAGTTAACCCTTGCAATGCAGGTGCCTCCCCACTGCAAGGAATGCATTTTAATTTTCCTGAAGTTAAGGTGAAGTTATCAACCTCTGATGTACAGTTTCACTAAGCTGGTCAACACCTTCTATGAATGTTTACAAGCTGAGGACTCCAATACATTAGCATATTCCTAATGTTCTTAATGACTTGATTCCACATACCTATAGTCATATTATGTTATGTTTAATTATCTCCCACGCCAGAAAGACTATTCTACAGAATTTGAGTCCCAATCTTCCCACAGTGCAACATGTTTGTCGTGCATAGGACATGGAAACAAGGCTATGCGACTCAACTATGCATGAAAACATAGCAACTGGGGTGCAGAAAAATTGCAGCAGGTGTTCTGGACTGGTGAGTAGGGATGGGCCGAATGACCCCCTGTTTGGTTCACACCAGAACTTTCAAACATCATGAAAGTTTGGAACCGAATAACAAACTGAAATTGAAGTCTATGGGACCCATACGTGAAAAAGCAAAAGTGCCCATTTTGAAGGCTTATATGCAAGTAATTGGGCATACAATGGTTATGGGGGTTCGGGTACTGCCCTGGGAAACATGTATCAATGAAAAAATGTATTTATTGATGCTTAAAGTGAAAGTATAAAAAAAAAAATTCCTTTCAATATAGAGCCTTATGCCGCGTACACACGACTGTTTTTCTCGTCGAGAAAAACATTTTTCCCATTCGACGAGAAAAACGATTGTCTGTGGGCTTTCTGTCTTTTTTTCGACGAGAAAAACGGCAATAAAAACGACGAGAAAAATTAGAACATGTTCTAATTTCTCGTAGTTTTTTTCGACATGTTTTCCGCGGCAGTGTTTCCCATAGGGAAACACTGCCGCGGAGCCCACAGACGGTCGTTTTTCTCGACAAGAGAAAAAACGACGTGAAAAACGACCGTGTGTGGGGAACAAGCTGTTCCCCCGTTTTAAATGACATTATTCACTGCGGTTTTTTAACCGCCGTGAATAATGATCGTGTGTACGCGGCATTAGTCCACTTGTAAAGTGGCACATCTGTGCTATGTAGGGAAGCTGCTGCAGCAACAATTGCATTTATAAAGCCCAAAAAATTATATTTTCCCTTCAAGCTTTCTTTATTTTGTAAGCAACTGCTTGGGGAGCCAGTCTGTATGATGAGGCCACAATGTAGTGCACGGAGAACAAGATTAGAGATTTTTTGGATAGATTCTGGTGTCTCTACCACAGACTTTGAATTTCCACTTCTGTAATAGATGTGGAAAAAATGTTCTTTGGGTGCCGGTGGCGTCTCCACACCTTAAAACCTATAGAGGTACTCTTGATGAAAGCAAGAATTGGCCTTGCTGTCAAAAAATTGTAATGATATGCACCTGTCAAACAGGTGCGGAAAAAAAATGGTCTTTGGGTGTTAATTGTGCCCATGAAACCTACACCAAAAACATTCTTCCCGATGAAATTAACACCCACAACACTAGGCAGCCTAGAAGTCCTGCAGAGATTCCACATCCCAAAAACACTAAATCTGCAACATCGGCATCAGGGGCTTTATAGCTGCTGGTAATCCAGGACTGATTAATTTTGATAAAAGTCAGACGGTCCACCGAGTCTGTGGACAGATGCGTTCTATGATCAGTAGGGATGAGCCGAACACCCCCCGGTTCTGTTCGCACCAGAACCTGCAAACGGAGCAAAAGTTTGTGCGAACTTTAGAACCCTATTAAATACAATGGACTCGAACGTTCGAAATCAAAAGTGCTAATTATAAAGGCTAATTTGCAAGTTATTGTCCTAAAAAGGGTTTTGTGGACCCGGGTCCTGCCCCAGGGGACATGTATCAATGCAAAAAGAAGTTTTAAAAACGGCCGTTTTTTCAGGAGAAGTGATTTTAATGAGGCTTAAAGTGAAAAAAAAGTGAAATATTCCTTTAAATATCGTACCTGGGGGGTGTCTAAAGTATGCCTGTGAAGTGGCACGTGTTTACCGTGTTTAGAACTGTCCCTGCACAAAATGACATTTCTAAAGGAAAAAAAGTAATTTAAAACTGCTTGCGGCTTTAATGTAATGTTTGGTCCTGGCAATATGGATGAAAATCATTGAGAAAAATGGCATGGGTACCCCCCCACCCAGGTACCAAAGCCCCCCCCCAGCCCACTACCTCCCCCTATGGATATTAAGGGGAACCCCGCACCCAAATTAAAAAAAGGCCCTATATACTCTGAACAGCAGAATACAGGTGGTGCAAACAAGACAGGGACTGTAGGTTTGTTCTTAAGTAGAATCTGTTTGTAATTTGGAACAGGTACATTGTTTAAGTATAGCCCCAGCCAAAAAATCTATTTATAAGCTTTTTGGAAAACATAGGGAAGGGTTATCACCCCTGTAACATTTGTTTTGCTGTCTGTGCACCTGTTCAGAACATTTCACCTCACTTTCCGTCCCAATGACAAATGTTTTTTGAAAATTTCGTTTTTTTATTGAAACAAAGATTGGTGATAAAGCATCAGTGGAGAGGAGACACCTTTTTCGCATATTAACTCTTACCGGAGAGAATTTCCCTTCCTAGGGGTAGATTTATTCTCACTTCCTGTTGTCTCCTTCCGTTTGCAAGTAGGAGTCGTTTGTAAGTTGGATGTTTGAAAGTAAATTTGTCCCTTAGGTGTTGGTGTTGCCACAACACCGTAGCCACAACACCGTAAGCCATCATAGTTAGGCCCCTTTCACACTGGCCTTTAGCCTTTAATGTGAAAGCCCGAAGGCTTTCACACTGAAGCGGTGCGCTAGCAGGACCGCTCCAAAAGTCCTGCTAGCCGCTTCTTTACAGCGGTAAAGGAGCGGTGTGTTCACTGCTCCTTTACCGCGGTCTCCCATTGAAATCAATGGGACAGCGCGGTAATACCGCCCGCAAACCGCGGCAATAGCTGCGGTTTGCGGGCGGTATTAACCCTTTTTTCGGCCGCTAGCGGGGGTTAATTCACCCCCCTAGCGACCGCATACCGCGGTAAGAACGACGGTATAGCAGCGCTGAAAATCGCGCTGCTATACCGCCACCGCTCCTGCCCACCCCAGTGTGAAAGGGGCCTTACTCTTGGTGGGCGCTGGAACACCCTGCTGTGAACTATTATATCAAGAATTGTAATTACATGCCATTGTTGAACAGTTGTAGGAAAAAATTGGGCCTTTGGTGGTGTTGCTGGTGCCACAACACTGTAAGTTCACACAGTTACTCTTGGTGGGCGCAGGAATGGGCCCAGCTGTGAAATATTAGGTCAAGAATTGTAATTACATGCCCCTGTTGAACAGGGGCAGAAAAATTGGGCCTTTGGTGGTGGTGCCACAACACTGCAACCCCTCACAGATACTCTATTAGGAGCGCAGCAATGAGCCCTGCGGCAAAGTATTGCATCAAAAATTGTAAATACATGCCCCTGTTGAACAGGGGCTGAAAAATTGGGCCTTAGCCACTGGTGGCGGTGCCCAGAACCAAAAATGTTCTTACAAGCTATCAGCATGATCATTGAGGAGGAAGAGGATAGTCACTCAGCATAACAGGATAGTCACTCAGCATCTGCATAGGCAGTCTTGAAGGGATCTGACATTTAAAAAAAAAAAAAATTTGGTTACATCAGCATCAGGTGCTTAGTAGCTGGTGGTGATCCAAGACGGATTCATTTTTATGAAGGTCAGTCGATCGACCGAGTCGGTGGACAGGCACACCCTGTAATCGGTTACAAAGCCTCCAGCAGCACTGAATGTGTGTTCCGAAAGAACGCTGCATGCAGGACAGGCCAGTACCTCAATTGCATACTGTGCAAGCTCTGGCCAGTGATCCATCCTCAAGACCCAGTAACCCAGAGGATTCTCGGTGGGAAAGGTGTGCAAGTCTGTTCTTGCCCCTAGGTATTCCTGCACCATGTAAACCAGACGCTGGCGATGGTTTCTGGAACTGATCATACCTTGGGGCTGCGTTTGTCTGAATGCATTCTCCACCGCTCCTTCTTTGACTGACCGAAGCCTCAGCAACACGTTGTCCAGGACCAGGAATATGTAACCTCCCAGTCTCTGAGAACGCGTTGCACAGACCTTTCTGCAAGGCCTCCCAAAGATGCTTCATCCTCTGCTCCCTTTGCGACGGCAAGATAAGGTCCGCAACCTTACCCTTGTAACGTGGATCAAGGAGGGTTGCCAGCCAGTAATGATCCTCTCCTTGATCGCACGAATACGAGGATCCTTCCGCAGGCTTTGCAGGATCAGGGAGGCCATGCAGCGTAGGTTTGCTGAGGCATTCGGTGCGGAGTCCTCTGGGTCACTGAGGACAACATGATCCGCTGCCACCTCCTCCCAGCCACGTACACGTCCATAGGTGTCTTGGGACTGTAATTGATCCCTTGAAGACTGCTGCTGATGCTGAGTGCTAGTCTCCACCTCCATGCTGACACAATCCTCCTCCTCCTTGTCCTCTTCCTGTGTGACAGCCGGGCCAGCAGGAACACTGTCTGGATAAAGGGGGCCTTGAGAGGTAAGGAAGTCCTCCTCTTCCTCCCTCTGTTCTGCCTCAAGTGCCCTGTCCATTATTCCATGCAGCGTGTGCTCCAACAGGTGGACAAGAGGGACAGTGTCACTGATGCATGCACTGTCACTGCTCACCATCCTCGTGGCCTCCTCAAATGGTGCCAGGACAGTGCATGCATCCCTGATCATGGCCCACTGGCGTGGGGAAAAAAATCCAAGCTCCCCTGACCCTGTCCTGGTGCCATATTGCAACAGATACTCATTGATGGTCCTCTGCTGCGTTTGCAGCCGCTGCAGCATGGCTAACGTAGAGTTCCACCTAGTGGGCATGTCACAGATTAGGCAGTTCTTGGGCAGGTTGGATTCCTTTTGCAGGTCAGCCAGCCAAGCACTGGCATTATATGACTGGCGGAAATGCCGACAGAGTTTCCTTGCCTGCTTCAGGACCTCCTGTAAGCCCGGGTACCTGCCCAAGAACCGCTGCACCACCAAGTTAAGGACGTGAGCCAAACAGGGCACATGGGTCAGTTGTCCCTGTCGGAGGGCAGAGAGGAGGTTGGTGCCATTGTCGCAAACCTCCTTTCCTGGCTTAAGCTGGCATGGCGTCAACCACCTCTGAGCCTACCCCTGCAGAGCTGACAGAATCTCTGCCCCAGTGTGGCTCCTGTCCCCCAAGCACACCAGCTCAAGCACCGCATGGCATCTTTTTGCCTGCGTACTTGCGTAGCCCCTTGAACGCCTACGGAGCACCGCTGGTTCCGTGAACAAAGCACAGGTAGAGGCCATGGAGGAAGAAGAAAAGGAGGGGGTGGAGGAGAGAGGTGTGTCAGAATCACCAGTAGTAACATTTTGGAGGCGTGGTGGCGGAACAACCTCCAACACTACTGCACCTTGTCCTGCATCCTTCCCAGCTGTCAACAGAGTCACCCAATGCGCAGTGAAAGATAGGTAACGTCCCTGTCTGCTGGACCATGAGTCAGCGGTAATATGCACCTTACCGCTGACTGCCCTGTCTAGCGAGGCCAAGACATTGCCTTCCACATGCCGGTAGAGAGCCGGAATCGCCTTCCGTGAGAAAAAGTAGCGTTTGGGAACCTGCCACTGAGGAACCGCACATTCCACAAACTCACGGAAGGGGGCAGAGTCTACCAACTGAAAAGGCAGCAGTTAAAGTGCTAGCAATGTAGCCAAGCTAGCATTCAACCGCTGGGCATGTGGATGGCTGGGGCGAACTTCTTTCGGCAGTGCAGCAGCTGGGGCAGGGAAATTTGCCTGGTACAATCGGACGTCGGTGTACCGATAGATTGCCCGCAAGTACTTGGCTGTGACACACCTAATTCTACATCTTCATTCCTCTCAGTGCAGGTTTCAGAGAGGACTGAAGGTATAGTGGGGTTGGAGATCCCAGCTGATGAGAAGCAAGGAGAGGTCCGCTTTGTTCTTTGGTGTGGGTCTTTTAGGTACGCTTGCCAACGAACTGCATGGCAGGTCGACATATGTCTGGTCAAGCATGTGGTGCCCAAGCGGCTGATGTTTTGGCCACGCGAGATACGCTTTAGACATATGTTGCAAATGGCAATGGTGCGATCTGCTGCACACGACTAAAAAAAGGCCCACACCAAAGAACTTTTGGAATAACGCGCAGAGACAGCAGCGGCCTGCACATGCAGAGCTCTGCGGTGTGATGCAGTCGGTGTGCTGCCCTTAAGCTGGCCCCTGGAGGGCATCCTGCCTTGTTGGAGATGTGCCTCCTCCTCCTCCTCCTCTCCTACCAGGCACCCACGTGGAGTCAGTGACCTCATCAGTATGCTGCAGCTGGGGGAACATGACTGCCAGATAGCTGTCCTTGTTGGGCATTCCCTCTCTCTGGGCTCACGTTACTACCCCCCCTCTGGCCTCACGTTAATGCCTTCCTCCAGCTGGGTTCCATCATCGGAGCTCTCAAAACGCTGGGCATCCTCCTGGAGCATGTACCCAACACTGTGGTCAAACAGTTCGGGGGATTCCTCAGGAGGACATGGTGGGGCTAGGGAAGGAGCGACTGATGCCATTGAGCCGAGGGAAGAGGCCGCTTTGGCAGCCGCTTTGCCAGACAAAATACCCTGAGCCTGGGTGAGAAAGGATGAGGAGGATGAGGATGGCTTGGTCATCCACTCTACCAAGTCTTGGGCATGTTGCGGCTCAACATGGCCAGCTGACAAAAAGAAGGACAAGCGTGTCCCACGGCCACGTGCTGATGAGGATGCACCGTGTACACGACCAGCACTGTTGCCTCTAGACACAGAGCCTGCTTGCCCTCTTTTATTGCCTTGTGACTGTCTGCCTCTTCTTGTTTGCCTTCCAGACATACTAATGGCCCGCAGTGAGATGTAGCTGCACAAAGGTGGGATATATATATATATATATATATATATATATATATATATATGTATATATCTGTTCTGATTATAATGCAGCTATCAGAATCAATTGCCTGCTGTAGTATTAGTATGGGAAAAGCAGCAATTGTCTTCAGTTAGTTTTAGGTGAAAACTGTTTAGAGGACACAGTACACTAACTGAAAATACTTGCAGCTCTCTGCCTACCACTATTAGTCACTAACTGTATTCAGGTAATCTTTAGGTGAACGCTATGCAAAGCACACAGTACACTAAGTGAAACACTGACTGCAGCTAGCACAATCACCTGCCTGCCTGTCACAGTTTAGAGAATAACAGGAACGGATCTAGCTAAACTGAATACAGTGTATAAATATATATACACAACATCTAGGATGCATATATATCCTCTACACACTGTAACTGCAGCTAACTGACTCGCCTGCCTGCTCTATCTAACTCAATAGAAATGACACTGTCTCTCTCTGTAATCTCTCTCTTTAAACAACTCCAACACACTACACAAGGCCGCCAAGCCGGTGGCCTTATATAGTGTGGGGCATGTACTAAACCCCCTGAGCTATAATTGGCCAAAGCCACCCTGGCTTTTCCTGAGCCGGCGTGCTGCGTGTGACGTGGCAGTCGGGGCCAGCTTGACAAAGGAGCGCGACTGCCAAGTCACACGCAGCACGCCGGCTCATGAAACGCGTCGCATGCCAGTGACGTCATCGGCCCTCGCCTGCCCGAAAAAAACATCACCCAGGCCGTGCTCTGCAGCATCTCCACCGCCGCCGGCTATTCCATCTATCTAAAGCGGTGCAGATAGGAAGAACCAGCAACACAGCGCCCCAGCAGGAGAAAGAGGCTGATGACTGACCTGATGATACCCTCTTCTATATATGGAAATCGTACAATGCCTGTTTTTATCCAGTAAAATGTGAGTTGCTTGCACTGCAATCTCTTATTAAATTGTTTTAAACATCTGTACTCAGAGGCGCCTCTCCCCTTGCTTTTCTTGGGAATGGGATGAGTGGCAGTGCTGGGGGGGAGATCTGATCTGCCAACTTAGGTGCTCTTGATCAAGGTCATCTGCTGATCTGAGAACTGTAGTGCGGACTTTTAATGGCAACTATAATCACAGGTAGTCTTCGGCTTCACTGTGTCTGACTTTGTGGTGTCTCTCACAGCAGTGACACCTATACTGAAATCAGGAGATATGGTCTCCTCCAGCCCCTCCCACTTCACATTCCTCATCAGTCAGCTGACCTCTAGTCTCTGCCCCCCAGCCATGCCGTGAACTGAATAGACGGCTGCGTGGGCGGCCGTGGACTCCAGGAACAGCCCAGTTGGGTTGCCACAGGCTCCAGGGACAGCCCTGCTGGGTGGATGCAAAAAGGCTGGGAGAGCGGTGCAGGCTTCAGGAACAGCCCAGGATTCAGTGACCCCTGGCAAATCATCATTTGACCCCCGAGGGGGTCCCGACCCCCAGGTTGAGAACCACTGATCTAGATGAACTAAACAGATTGGTATCTGATACAGCAACCTATGAGGAACTTAAAGGAAATCCCAGTAATAAATATAAGGCTAAACTGAAACTGCTGACCAAAAATGCACACCAAGTTGGGATAATTAATAAAAAATAAACAAGATATCTTGTCCCTGATGCTCCCAGGTTCCCTGTTATATACCAGTTGCCCAAAATTCACAAAGATCCACTTAAGCCCCCGGGGAGACCTATAGTCAGCGGGGTGGACTCACTGTTCTTCAGGTTGGGGGAATACTTGGATCGTTTTTTGCAGCTTTTAGTTCAGAAATGTCCAGAGTATCTTAAGGATAGCAAGGATCTTATAGCAGTTATTGAACCGCTGCTAGTGGATGACAACTGCATCCTTGCGAGTGTGGATGTCAATTCACTGTATACTAACATACAACAACATCATGCATTGAAAGCAGTCAAGTGGGCTCTGGGTGACACCAACATCAAGTCTAAAAAAATTTTTTTTTGCTGGAATCTTTGGATTTAGCAATGAGCCATATTTTTTTGGGCAAGAGAAGAAATATTACAGACAAAAAAAAGGGGTTGCCATGGGGGCAAAATATGCCCCATCTGTGGCAAACCTTTTTTTATGAGTTGGTGAGAATCTCAAGCAATTTATGGAAAAAATATACCCCAATTGAGTTTTTATAAACGGTATATCGATGATATTTTTATTATTTGGGCAGGATCAAGGGATTCCTTTTTTGAGTTTTTGAATGAAATTGGTACCAATTCGTATGGTATCTCCTTTTAGAGGTATTTAGCCATGATTCAGTCCATTTTTTAGATTTGGTCATATTTAAAGAGAGTGGGAAGTTGTTCACTCGTACTTTCTTTAAGGAAGTAGATCGGAATGGCTATTTACCACTTGGCAGTTGCCGCCACCCAAGATGGTTAAGCAGCATACCTAAAAGCCAGATGCTTTGGATGAGAAGAACCTGCAATAACATTGAAGATTATGACATACAGTCTCAAACTATACTAGACAGGTTCCAAGAAAAAGGGTACGATACCAGAGATCTTAAGAAAATAAAAGAAAATATACAAAGTATTGACAGGGAATCTCTTTTCAAAACAAAATCTCATAAGAAAAAAGATTATGGTGTTGCTTTTTTAACAGGGTTCACCAGACAGCATAAACAATTTGAGAAAATAATCAAAGAACATTGGCCACTGTTGCTTAAAGATAGAGACCTCAGTAGTGTTTTACCAGTTTGGCCGCAGCTTATTTACACTAAACCTCCTAAACTGAGATTAAAATTGGCACACAATGTTGTAACCCCCCCCCAAGAAATCTTGCATTTTTTTAGATCAGACAGGTTTTTTTAGTTGTGGTAAATGTGTGGTCTGTCGAACCTCCAGACACAGGATCAGAAAGACCACACATTTTACTTCCTTTTCTCAGGGCAGAAGCTATGAGATTAAAAAATATATTACTTGTGGTACCACTCATGTGACTTACCTTCTGTCCTGTCCCTGCGGGCTTCAATACGTGGGTAGAACCACTAGAAAATTAGGCATTGGGTTAAGAGAACATGTGAACAGGATAAAAAAGGGTTTCAAACACCACAGTTTATCCAATCATTTCAAACTATTCCATAATATTCCAAGGGGTTTAAAGTTTTGTGGAATCGATAGGGTTGAGGCACACTAGAGGGGCTCTATCCTTAACCACTTCACGCCCAAGGAACGTCCATGGACGTCCTGGAATTTGAGCCGGGATATCTGAATGATGCCTGCAGCTACAGGCATCATTCAGATATTGTTTTTTAGAGCCGGCGATTCTGTGTACCGTAAGAACGATCATAGCGGCTGTTCCGCCGCTTGATCGTTCTTACAGGCGGCAAGAGGGGATGCCCCCCCTCCCACCACCCTCAGGTGCTTCTACCGACTCACCTGTGCGATCGGTGAATCAGTGACAGGATCCGCTGGCCCCGGCTGCCTACCATAGAGATTTCCGGTGGACCAGATGGTTGCCGGAGTCTCTATGATCGTTCGGAGGCTGGGCGCGATGTTATGACGTCACGCCTGGCCTCTGCATTCCAAAAAAACGGCCCCGCCTCGGCTAGGAAGCGGTGATCGTTTTTTTTTTCCCAGCCTAGTCTTATTGACCCTATATCTCACTGTAAAGAGGACTTGTCATGCTTATTCCTATTACAAGGGATGTTTAAATTCCTTGTAATAGGAATAAAAGTGATCAAATTTTTTATTTATTTTTTAAAAGTGTCAAAGTAAAAAGTTTAAAGTAAAATTAACAATAATTTTTTTTTAAAGTGCCCCTGTCCCCGGTAGCTCGTACGCAGAAGCGAACGCATACGTAAGTCCCGCCCACATATGAAAACGGTTTTCAGAACACACATGTGATGTATCGCAGTGAACGTTAGAGCGAGAGCAATAATTCTAGCCCTAGACCTCTTCTGTAACTCAAAACATGTAACCAGTAAAAAAAAATTTAAGTACCGAAGTTTGGCGCCATTCCACAAGCGTGTGCAATTTTGAAGGGTGACACGTTGGGTATCTATTTACTCGGCGTAACTTCATCTTTCACATTATGCAAAAAAATTGGGCTAACTTTAATGTTTTAATATTTTTTAATTCATGAAACCGTTTTTTCCCCAAAAAATGCGTTTGAAAAATGATTGCGCAAATACCGTGTGAGATAAAAAGTTGCAATGACCGCCATTGTATTCTGTAGGGTCTTTGCTAAAAAAACTATATATATATATATATATATATATATATATATATATAGTGTTTGGGAGTTCTATGTAATTTTCTAGCAAAAAAATTAGGATTTTTACATGAGCTATTTCACAGAACGAAACCCAGCAGTGGATACATAGGTTGGGTACTTTAAGTCCGCATGGCCTCAACATTGAACTTGATTTAAATTGTTTTTTTGTCAAATTGGTAGTCG
Source organism: Rana muscosa (assembly GCA_029206835.1). NCBI lineage: Eukaryota > Metazoa > Chordata > Amphibia > Anura > Ranidae > Rana > Rana muscosa. Next base: position 790,577,506 of record CM055116.1, on the reverse strand, counting down.
TTATTCTTTTTATTTTATTTCATTTTATTTCAATTAAATTTTTATTTTATTCTAACTTTTATTTTCATATTATTCTCATTATTATTATTTTTTATTTTTATTTTAATTTATTTTTTATTTTTATTTTCATATTTATTTTTATTTTCATTTTATTTAATTGTATTTTTATTTTTATTTTTACTTTATTTAAATGTTTTATTTTATTTTATTTTGAGGTTGCCATTTTCCATGATGATTTTGTTTAGTCTTATGAATTTTTCTGACCAATGAATTCTTGTTTTTTTTTTTTACCAACAAAATGTTCCTTTATTGAGGCAGAAAAAGACAAGCATTATATACAAAAGTCCAGAATGGACCAAGTCATACACCGAGATAAAAGAAAAAGTACAGTACATAGAAAGCCATATAAACGAGTACATAAGAAGGGCATTTCGTAGATCATCCAAAAATAGCGTCACTTATACATTTGAATAGAATCATACCCCAGGCGAACCAGAACTCATAGCAGTACCCCCATCCCCACCCCCCAGTGTCCAGGGTCGGAGGGCCATTCCCTCCTATTCCGTCCAAGGATGCCAGATCTTATCGAACTTTTGTGGGCAGTTCCTGCACATGTAAGTCAACTTGTATAGTGGCAGCACCGTATTAATAGATTTCTCCCAAGACTCCACTGTTGGGGGGAGGGGGCATTCCAGCGCAAAACAATCTCCCTTCTTGCATAAAAGAAGAGGTACGTAAGAAGTAATTTGGTGTAACGGGGTCTCTGATCATCATCCTGGATCCCCAGGAGTGCCAGCTCGGGGGATACAGGGAGTGTCAGGTCGAGGCGGCCATTAATAGTGTCAACCACCCTAGCCCAATACCTGGCGATCCCAGGACAGCTCCAAAACATGTGGAAATATGTGCCCACACTAATCTGACAACGGGGACAATCCTGCGTGCGCTGCGGGTATACCTTGGAGTCTCTGGGGAGTGAAGTAAACTCTATGCAGGAATTTGACCTGTATCAACCGTTCTCTAGTCGAGATCAGTAGGGCAGCACTGTCAGCTAAGCAGTCATCCCAGTCCTCTCTGTCAAGACCTGGTAAGTCGGTCTTCCACAAGTCCCAAAGTCGTTCTACTCCCGCAGAACCAGTCTTCAGCAACATCAGATATATAGCCGATAGGGGCTTCGGGAGTTGCACCTGGGCCAACATCTCCTCAAGCGGGTCCATAGCCAGTCCGGGAGGAGACGGGAACTGGGCCCCGATAGCGTGTCGGACCTGAAGGTACCTAAAGTACATCCATCCGGGCAAATGAAATTTATCCCGGAGGACTGTAAACGACATCAGAGTTCCCGCCACGAATACATCCCCAAGAGTCTTGATCCCATACCCTGCCCAGACCTGAGGGTCAGGAACCGTCCAGAGATGCGGCAGATTAGGATTCCCCCACAGTGGGCAGAGAGGAGACCAGTCCCGCGGGCCCGAAAGCCCCCGCCTGGCCACCGTCCAGGCCCTCAGAGTCGTTCGAGTCGGCTGCGGGAGAGCATCATATGCCCTGTGCCCCCTGTAGACTAGATTGCCCAACTCCCGGAGCGAACCCAGAACCGCCGCCTCCAGGCATACCGCAGCATTGCTCCTGGAGAGGACAAACCACCACCGGATTGTAACTAGCACCGCCGCCCAAAAGTATGTCCGGTAGTTCGGCATCGCAAGGCCCCCGCTACGAACTGGGAGCATTAGAGTTGATTTAGCCAGTCTGGGGGTTGTGCCACCCCAGATAAAGGATCCCACGCATCGGTCTATTTCCGCAAAGAAGGAGTTGGGTATCCAGATGGGACTGTTGCGAAATACGTACAAAAACTTGGGGAGAAACAACATCTTCAAGAGATTTATACGTCCCATGAGGTTCAGAGGCAAGGATGCCCATGAGGCACACCTGGACCGAAGCTAGGACAGGATAGGGGACAAATTAAGTTCCCTATAGCTCGACAGCTCCCTCCGCACCTGGATACCCAAATACTTAAATTGATCCACCCAGAGCAAAGGTGTCCTCCCAACCGGATCCCCGATCTGCGGATCGAGGGGAAAAATAATTGATTTGGGCCAGTTAATACGTATCCCCGAGAATCTGCCGAAAATATCAAAAATCTCTAAAGCTGCCGTCAGCGATTCCTCCGCATCTTGCAGGTATAGTAGTGCGTCATCCACATAGAGAGAGAGCTTTTCCTCCAGGGAACCCACCTTCAACCCCCGGACCCTGTCCGAGGCTCTGATAGAGACGGCAAGGGGCTCCAATGCAAGTGCGAACAGGGCTGGTGATAAAGGACACCCCTGCCTCGTGCCCCTCTGCAATGAGAGCGGCACAGACAACCTGTCATTAGTTCAGATTCGGGCCGAGGGCATCCGGTAGAGCATCCGCAACCATCGGAGGAACCTGGGCCCAAAGCCAAACCGGCGCAAGACCTCCCATAAAAAGACCCATTCGACCGAGTCGAATGCCTTCTCAGCGTCCAGTGAGGCAATGACCCGCTTACCACTGTTGTCATGAGGTATTGACATATTAAGAAACAGGCGTCGTAGATTAATGTCAGTTCCCTTCCCAGGCATAAACCCAGTCTGGTCCGGGTGGATCACCTCTTCCAGAACTGGAGATAGCCTGTTTGCCAAAACCTTGAATTCTTGTTTTTTTAATATATTTTTAACCCAGTGTAATTTTAATGTTTTAAACTGTTATTTGTTATGAAAGTTTGTTACGACTTGGCAAAAACAGGAAGTGATGTGTTTGAAGGGAAGTAGGTGTTTAATACAACAGAAGGTTCTCGTTCACACCATTGGCCATTTAGCTGGGAGGTGACGGCTCCTATGGATATAAATTCTCCTAACGAAACCGGAAGTGATGTCCTTGATGCCCTGGAGGAGGGGCGAAACGCATTGACGTATTTCCAGTTTTGTGAACCAGTGATGCTACTTCCGGTTCCCGTGGAGCGTGCGCCGTTGATGCGAACCCGGAACACGCTGATGCCTGTTTTGCCTAAGCTGTCTCGTGAGTGACACATGTTAGAGCAGTGTTTTTTAATACCGGCAGTACTTAACATTTGTATCTCTTTTCCTTTGCCTCAGTATGTTCCACCTCCCTAGATTCTTTTGTGAAATTACCTTTGGAAATTTGGATATTCATACTAGACCTCCCAAAATCCTAAGCCTATTTGACCCCTGGACTGCAAAGCTGAGGGTCCATTAACTTTGGTGAGTGGGGTCATGAGAGGGGAGACCATATAACTGGAAGCCTACATCCATTAATATTCACCACTGTTGGAAGCACGTAGCACTTTATGAAAAGCTTTTTCTCACATTGTGTTTATTGTGTTAAATGTTTGCACCTTATTCCGCTAGCGCTGTTATTATTCATATATTTTATTCATTAAGGTTCTACGACCTTTGCAACAGCTGCTGCGGTCTTCTATTCTATTTTTCATTATTTGTTTATTTTAGTTCACATTTATTCGACTAAGCGCGAGTTTTAGTTTGTTTTAAAAAATCTACAAGGAGTATGTTTAATCAACTTGCAGATGGTGGAATGTTATGCTAAATTTTATTCCGCTTTAATAGAGCTCTAGTAGTGAAAGAAATACCTGAGTATTGGTTGGGGTAGTAGGTGTGGTGCTGTTCTATTGCTATAAGTAAATGTGTCCTTTTAGTAGATTACATTTCATAAAAGGGCACATTAACTTATAGCAATAGAACAGCGCCACACCTACTACCCCAACCAATTCTCACTGTATACTCTACTTCCTGTTTATCTGTTGTGAGCTCGGCCTATGTTTGGAGTCTGTATCCTGCTTCCTGATTCAGTACCTCGCTGCCTGGCTGTGAACTGACCTTGACTTGTAACCTGAATCTGCCTCTGCCTCATATTTCTGTACCTTGCTGTTCAGTTGTTGAGGACTTTGGCTTGTGTCCTGGTCTCACTCCTGTCTACTTATTAAGTGTCACTGTGTTCTGGCCTCTGGTCCAGTTATTTATGTCCTGCAACCAACAGCTGGTACTGCCCACTACATCCGCCCTCTTTTCACTACTACCAAGGGTGGTTAAAAAGAGGTGCAAGAAAAATTCCCTCCCCATTTTAATCTCCACCAAGGTGCATGAAAGATGGGTGCCGTATATAACACAGCCTGACATTACAGTTTGCTTATTCATAAAACTGAAAGCTAAAACATCGCTGCAGTGTGGTGTCATGCATCGGCTGGGTTGCAGATGTATAAAAGCAGCCCTGATAGATACACAGCACTGCAGGTTGTTGGCCCCAGTTACTGGAGACTAGAACTGTCAATTACAAATCCATGTCCTTATTAGCAGCCTTTTTGGACAGGAAGAAATCAGTTTGAGAATACTTCTTAGAAACAATGAGACAGATTTGAACAGGACCAAGTGTTTTATGCACCTCATCCCCTAGGGAGCTAAAAAAAATAATGATAGATGTTTTTTAAAGTAGTATGAAATCCTCAGTTTTTTTATGTTTCTCTATGGAGCCACTTCATTATCTGAACTTTCTTATTTTTTCCTTACTGTGCTCAAAAACATCCTATTTACTTTGCTAACTATTGACCACTGCTGTATCTGTCTCCAAGGCGCTTCCCCTAACTTTCAGCTGGAAAGCACGCATTTTGAACATCAGGATGTCATCACCTGAATTTATGCTTTGGGACTACATGTCCCCATGCAATGTTCTCATACAGTGCATGGATGTCCACATAGACTTTCTTTAGAAAGAAACCTGTCTGTGCCACTTGTGTGTGTTGCAGCTTGGGAGTATGTATGTAAAGGTGGCTATGCTGGGGTCTTCAATGACTGTAATCTCCTTAGGCTCTTTTAGCATTTGAGCCACACTGCAAAATTCAAGACCTTCTGCACCATCAGATTACAGGCGGTTCCCTAATTGCAAACATCCGACTAACAAACGACTCCTACTTACAAAGGGAGGGAGACAACAGGAAGTGAGAGGAAATCTACCCCTAGGAAGGGAAATTCTCTCCTGTAAGAGTTAATATGGGAAAAAGGTGTCTCCACTGATGCTTTATCACCAGTCCATGTTTCCCTAACAACCCAAAATTTTCAAAATCCAATTGTCATTGGGACAGAAAGTGAGGTGAAATCTTCTGAACAGGGGCACAGACAGACAAATGTTACAGGGGTGATAACCCTTCCCTATGTTATCCAAAAAGCTTAAAAATTGTTTTTTTGGCTGGAGCTGTTCGGATTCAACTTAAGAAAAACCTACAGTCCCTATCTTGTTTAACCCGGGGACCGCCTTTTTTTGGGGGGGGGGGGGGTGTGAAGGTCAAGCAATGGTGGGGATGGAGGGGGTGGGGGAGGGGAGGGAGGGAGGTGGGGGGAAGGGGAGGAATTTGTTTTTGTTTTTTTATGTCTTGTTTTGTCTTTGGGATAGGGGGATACTAGATTAAAATTATTGCGATGTTAATGTATGATGTTGTGTATGTTAATATTTATGTGTTAAAAAAAGAAAAATAATTATTATAGAAAAAAAAAAAACCCGGTGACCTCCTGTACCTGTCTTGCTCCAGAAGCAGTGTAATGCCCCATACACACGATAATTTTTCATGCCATTGTTTAAACCGGCGTTTTTCTTGTCGTTTTTTTTCATGTTTCCTCTCAAGCCTGTCTTGCGTACACACGATCATTAAAAAAAACGCTTGAGCAAAGCGCAGTAACTAACAGCACGTACGACGGCACTATAAAGGGGAAGTTCCGTTCGAATGGCGCCACCCTTCATGTTAGTAAAGTTTGTTGAGCGACGATTCGCGCTTTTCAGCCTCGTGCTTTTCAGTCCGTTACTGTGTGATGAATGTGCTATCTCTATTACGAACGCTAGTTTTACCAGAACGAGCGCTCCCGTCTCATACTTGATTCTGAGCATGCACGTTTTTTTTTCACGTCGTTAAAGCATACACACTATCGTTTTTCACGTTGTTAAAAAAAAACGACGTGAAAAAATAGAGCATGTTCGAAATTTTTAATGGCCGTTTTTCACGTCGTTAAAAATGCTCTGGAGCATACACACGATCGGTTTTAATGCCCATTTTTAAAAATGGCATTTTTAACGGCATGAAAAACGATCGTGTGTATGGGGCATAAGACAGGCAACCCTTTTTATTTCTGAAACCATGTTTACTGACTTTACTTAGTATTTATCTTAAAGGATAGTGTTCTGGGTGTGTTTATTATGTTCAGGACTAAAAATAAATAGTATTAACAAATGTACAAAATAATACCATATTTTAATTAAGTAAATATGAAATGTTGCATATGAGTATTTCATACTTTCAAAATGTAGCAAAAGAAAGGCAGGGATTAATGTAGCAATGAGGAATAATCATTAACATCATATGTCTAAAAACTTGTATCAAAATGTTAAGTACTAAAAAACACAATGCCAGTTACACAGGGGAACCCCCATGCATCTAACCTTATTTATGTATGTATAACTTTATTCAGCTGTATGTATTGCAACACTTTACAGCTGTATGTATTGCATCACCCATGTCAATGCGTTTTGGAACATCTGAAATAAATATTTACAGTGAAATGAATGGTGAATACACAATTGTTTCCCCAAGCTGCAGAAAAATCACATACCGTACACTATATTATCAAAAGCATTGGGATACCTGCTTTTACATGCACATGAACTTTAATGGCATCCCAGTCTTAGTCCATAGGGTTCAATATTGAGTTGGATCACCCTTTGCAGCTATAACAGATTCAACTCTTCTGGGAAGGCTGTCCACATAGTTTAGGAGTGGGTCTATGGGAATGTTTGACCATTCTTCCAGAAGCGCATTTGTGAGGCCAGGCACTGATGTTGGACGAGAAGACCTGGCGCACACTCTGCTATAATTCATCCCAAAGGTGTTCTATTGGGTTAAGGTCAGGACTCTGTGCAGGCCAGTCAAGTTCCTCTACCCCAAACTTACTTATCCATGTCTTTATGGACCTTGCTTTGTGCGATGGCCCAAATCATTTGATGGAGGGGGATTATAGTGTGGGGTTGTTTTTCAGGCGTTGAGCTTGACCCCTTGGTTCCAGTGAAAGAAACTCTTAAGGCGTCAGCATATCAAGACATTTAGGACAATTTCATGCTCCCAACTTTGTGGGACCAGTTTCCAAATGGCCCCCTCCTGTTCCAACATGACTGCGCACCAGTGCACAAAGCAAGGTCCATAAAGACATGGATGAGAAGTTCGGGGTGAAGGAACTTGACTGGCCTGCACAGAGTCCTGACCTCAACCTGATAGAACACCTTTGGGATGAATTAGAACGGAGACTGCAAGCCAGGTCTCCTTGTCCAACATCAGTGCCTGACCTCACAAATGCGCTTCTGGAAAAATGGTCAAACATTCCCATAGACACACTCCTAAACCTTGTGAACAGCCTTCCCAGAAGAATTTAAGCTGTTATAGCTGCAAAGGTTGGACCAACTAAATATTGAACCCTACGGACTAAGACTGCATTGCCATTAAAGTTCATGTACATGTGAAGACCGGCATCCCAATGCTTATGACAATATATTGTATATTGATAGGAGACAAGGAAAGAAGATATATGTGAATAAGGGGGCACTAGTGCTCTGATCAATTTAGCTAAAAAAATAATAAAGTGCAAAGTTCTAATATGACATAATCACTTATGAAGATATGAATAATACAATTCACAAATGCATAAAAATTAGTTAGTGCAATGAATGAGCAATAAGTGAATATTTCATCAGAAAAAAGTCCATAGATTGGTGAAGGTGCACAACTGAAGTTGAAAATAATCAATGTGAAAAACTTCACGTGTATCACCCGGTGGAAAGTGAGTGAAAGAGTTACTCACCAGACCACCATGACCTCTAACTAAAAAGCAGGTCGGTATGCGCAGTATTGTAAGAAACAGAAATCTTGCTGATGTACTGGTAATGCTGGGAATCTCATATATCTCCACCAATGTAGCCCATTAAAAAACAGATAGAAACAGGACGATAGCGTAAAACCATTTCATGATAAAAAATATATGAATAAAAATAGCCGAATGGCCGCTTACATGTATTCGTGCCTTAGCCTGTCACTGAGGAGTAAAAACATGTATCACCAGGCAAATGGATGTTGCAGCCGTTCAGCTTCCGCTAATGGGGCCGGCGTGTGTTCCACCGCCGTGGTGCTCGTAAACCGGAAGTGGCCGGTAGTGACATGATTAGGATGCGCCTCGACGTACGTTTCGTTACTTAGAACGTCGTAAGGTAAGTTACATTTCCATTTATGAGGAAATTCCTTCTATCAGGCCTAATATTTTCCTTCTGAAAAGGCCTTCTTGAGAGGTGGTCAGACAAGGTCCAGTGGACAATAGGGCAAGACTCTGCACCTTTCAAGCACATCCATTAACTTATTAGAAATATTTTCTAGCAAGATCAGGAGCTGACAGTACCCTAGGAAAATGAGTAGTAAAAGAGAAAAAGTAAAGGTGTAAGAAAGGATAACAGTTCAGATAGTGGCCAGGAAAAAAGCAGGGCTTGAGGTATGATTTTGCCTTGGGTTATAATCTGTATGTGTGTAAGAATTTATTTACAAACCCACACAGGAATTCATCTATTTATATTGTACATAATAGAATAAGGTCATATATTGGAAGTGGAGAACGGCGTCCCATTAAGGGTAGATTGTGGGTGGATATGTTTTTACGAGCCATCAGACTAGCAAGGGACTATTCTGAAGAAAGTAATATCTTCCATCAACAGTAACTATGGGCAAAACATCAAATGTAATCTAGCCAATAAACATACTTTAGTACAGTCCTAAGGCGCACATTGTAATGATTGTCTGTTCCTGATAAATTATTCCGGATTAAAAGCTAAGGGGAAAGTAAATTTGTATGTGACTATTTGGACCACTTTTTTCATCCAAGATGATGCAACATATCCAGGAGGCAAGTATTAGCTGTGTTGTCTAATAATGGTATATTCTCTAATATGTTTGACTGTATATATTAATATGTTTACATTACTTAGAAATATGGCTTGGAGCTATGCATGCTAATAACTTTTAGAACCTCTAACACTTTTTCCATGAAGATGAGAAATTGCAAGCACATGTATGCCAATGCCTCTTGCTCCTGCTCTCTGCATTTTTCCCATAACTTCCATCTTCACAGGAAAGGGTTAACAAAGGACAGTGCAGTCTCCAGTCAGTCTGTTGGTTTGGAGAAAGGGGGGACAGCAGAGGAGGCCTTTCCATCCTAGGCTATAGGGCAGTGTGTTTCTTTTGATGCACATGTAGGGTAAGGTGATCAGATTTTTAAAATGAAATCTGGGGACATTTTTTTTTTTTTTTACTAGTAATGGCGAAAATCAGTGACTCTCTGCCCGTCGCCGCCCGCCTCACAGCCTCTCAAGTCTTACCCTTCGGGCCCCGGTTACTACTGAGTGGCGAGCGGAGGAAGATCAGTCCGCCAGGGAAGGCAAGGAGATAAGCAGGCAGGCGACTGGCCGGGACTTGAGCCAAGGCAGAAGAACATGCGAGCGGAGCTGAATGGGCATGCAACCAAAACTGAAGAAATATTCCCACCGCTCCGACCAGCACATGATCATCAGAAAGGGGCACAGATAATGGAAAAAAATACACCCCCCTAAGCTAGTAGGAGCGGCGGAGCAGGAGGTGTGTAATTCATATTTTTTTTTATTCTGCACTTACTGTCTTTGAAATTGCCTCAGCCCCTGTTCAAATCCAATCCGGGGACAAAACTGGGGACAGACTTGGTCTGGGGACAGTGTCCTCAATCCGGGGACTGTCCCCGGAAAACGGGAATGTCTGGTCACCCTAATGTAGGGTGTCACAACTCCAGTCCCTGCATTCAAGGTTGGCTCCATTGGATGCTGCAAGAGAAAGGAGCCACCATGAGACAGGAAAACTAGGGAAGCAGTCATGGCACTAGCCTAAACAGGAACACAGGCAAGGGTTAAAAGATAAAAAAAAGCTGCACACTCAATTTATATAGCTGCTGAAAGTGCCTAAAAACTGAGGGTTTAATATCACTTTAAATATACACATATAGCATTGTATTGGTAATATGGGTTATGTTTTAAGATATACATTTATTGGGTATAGATTACAAAATGGAAAGTGGAGGCTTTTGTGACATATTACAATCATACTTCGAAAAGAGAGTTTAAGATGACAGCAAGATTGTGATTAATGTCAAGGTTCAAAGAGTAATGCCGCGTATACACCATCGTTTTTCCTATCATGCAAAAAACCAAAGTTTTTCTTGACGTGATTCCTCGTGATTCCTCTCAAGCCTGCCTTGCATACACACGTTCATGAAAAAAAAACGCTCGAGCAAAGCGCGGTGACGTACAACACGTACGATGGCACTATAAAAGGGGAAGTTCCATTCGAACCCTTTGGGCTGCTTTTGCTGATCTCGTGTTTGTAAAGTTTGGTGAGAGACGATTTGCGCTTTTCAGTCCGTTACAGCGTGACAAATGTACTATCTCCATTACAAACGCTAGTTTTACCAGAACGAGCGCTCCCGTCTCACACTTGATTCTGAGCATGCGCGTTTTTTTTCTCCTCGGAAAAGCATACACACGCCTGTTTTTCGCGACGAGAAAAAGAATGACGGTAAAAACAACGAGAAAAAATAGAGCAGGTTCTAATTTTTTTGCGGGCAGTTTTCTCGTCGAGAAAACTGCTATGGAGCATACACACGACCGGTTTTCACGACTAATCTAAAAAATGGCAGTCGTGTGTACGCGGCATAAGTTGATGCCATCAGAGACTTCATTAAATCTGCAATTTTCTTGTGATTCTCCACCTCAGGAAAACTACATTTATTTTCAATTACAATTTATTCATTATTTCTCTACACCACAGGTGACATAGTTAATGAAAAATACGAGCCAAAATATACAAATGTTGACGTGTTCGTGTGAAAAAAATTAAATCTTATGTTTGTAAATTAATTATTCTTGATAAGAACCTTTATTATCTGCACTATTTTCTATATCAGTGAGGTGTTTATAGCCATATTAGTGCACTTGTTACAAAAACTGTGTACTGTCAGTGATACTTTTTTATTTGCACTAACATCCAAATTTTCAGGACAAGCCTTTGGGGTGTATACCCTTCTTCAAGGTCCAAGCAGTACTAGCAAAATGTTGTTGAGAGAATCTCTGAGGAAAAACATGCACACACAAACAGCAATAGTAATTAAACTTGGATAGTTTGTGGGATAAGGCAGGGAGAGGGCTATGGAATAGGAGGAGCAAAGATTCACATTAGTGAGAGGGGTCATAAAACTGTTGAAGAGTGATTTAGGAAACTACTTGTGAGGGGATAGAGAAGAGATATTCAGATGACGCAGATCGGAAGTTATTATCTTATGTGTCAAATAGAATAATCATTCTTATGCCGCGTACACACGACCGCTTTTCATGTCAAGAAAAAAAACGTCGATTTTCTCGACGTTATTTTTCTTGTTTCCTCTCAAGCATGCCTTGCCTACACACGATCGTGAAAAAAACTGATCTAGCAAAGCGCGGTGATGTCCAACACGTACGACGGCACTATAAAAGGGGAAGTTTCATTCTGTTCGCGCCACCCTTTTGGCTGCTTTTGCTGATTTCGTGTTTCCGCGTGTTAGTAAAAGTTTGGGAAGAGACGATTCGCGCTTTTCAGTCTTCGTGCTTTAAAGATCGTTTTTGGGAGTTCAGTTTGTGCTTGTGGGTTCGTATCTGGCTTTCAGTGCGTGTAGTGAGTTCGTATCTGTTTTTGCAGTGCGTTCTTGTCCGCGCGTTACTGTTTTTCAGCTCGTTCTTCATAGGCCTTGCTGTTCTTCAGTGCGTTTTTAGTTCGTTCTGATTAGACGACCGTTTTGAAGCCATGTTGTGCGTACGTTCTTGTCGCCGAGATCATGCTGTGCTTGCTGCTGGGCTTGTTGCTATGTCCCAGATCCGGTCCATGAGGAGGGTGAGGAGGAGTTCATGGACCAAGAATTGGTTGCTCCAGAGGGACCAATTATGTCATATGCCTCTGCTGCGGGAGATCCGGGAGAATAACCCTGATGATTTCAGGAATTTTCTTAGGATGTCTGACCCCGTTTTTCAGCAGCTCTTGGCTTTGGTGTCCCCCTATATCACCAGGCAGGACACCGTTATGCGGGAAGCCATTACTGCTGAGCAGAGGCTCATCGCCACGTTGCGATACCTTGCGACTGGGAGAAGCTTGCAGGACCTCAAGTTCTCGACAGGCATCTCCCCCCAGGCTCTGGGCGTCATTATCCCAGAGACCTGCTCTGCCATTATCCAGGTCCTTCAGGAGGACTATCTTAAGGTAAGTTTTCTCCTTTATAAACATCACAATCTATGTTTTTTTATGCTTGATAATGTATAGTATATTTTGAACTGTCTCTAATTACCATGATTTGAATATGCTGTGAATGTCCCCTTTGTCCCCCTGCATGTTGTAAGCTTTGAATGTTCTATGTTTTTGGGCTACATGCATATTTTTTGGTCAAGCAATCTCCAGCATTAGATCCTGGGCCCAAACACACCTAGCCTAGTCAATCCTCATTTTTGTTTTGTACGCTCCATTGTAGTGCTTAGATTGCCTGATTTCCCCCCCCCCCCCTAATTTTTTAAGTTTGTCTAATCTACCCAAATAAATTACATCGTACTATAGATTTTAATTATGATGTCCCCAACTCATCTCAAACCCTCCACCCTCTCCGAATTTCTCAGGTCCATCAGAGTGGGTGATGTTTTTGTTGCTTATTTTTCTATCTTATTCAAGCGGACCTCCATCCTAAATTTTGTGGGTCCGCTCATTGTAACCCCCCCCCCGGTGTCAAAATTGACACCTTTCAGGGGGGAGGGGGGGTGAAGATACCTGTTTAAGACAGGTATATTCACCCACATCCGGGAGTCATCTCTGCGGCAAATCTGCCTGAGCCAAGTCACTTCCCGCAGAAGACCCGTAGTGTTCTTGGAAACACTTGTCTCACAGAACACAGGAGGACCAGTCTGAACTGCGCAGCGCTTCTCGTGCATGTGCGTTTGGGAACCGGGCAGTGAAGCCGCAAGGCTTCTCTTCCTGGTTCCCTCACCGAGGATGGCAGAGGGGGCAGCAGAGTGACGAGCAATTGTTCGTCCTCTGCTGCGGACGTTGCTGGACTCCAGGACAGGTAAGTGTACAATTAGCAAACCTCTGCAGCTGCTGTAGCTGGAGCTGCTGTGTTATTTTATATTATTTTGGCTGCGTAGCTCCGCTCTAAAATCCTCCTTACAAATTAATGCTATCCTGATGTTTTGCCCAGAGTGTTTTGTGCTAACATGCTTGCAATGTATAGGTAGTAAAGTATATATTTGGTTTTTTTTCCTTTGACTCCACAGTTACCATCGACGCCACAGGAATGGCAGAATGTGGCATCTGATTTTTCTCAGCGGTGGAACTTTCCCAACTGTGAAGGAGCCATTGATGGCAAGCACGTCCGCATCGTGCCACCAGCCCATTCTGGGTCTTTTTTTTGGAATTACAAAGGCTTCCACAGTATTGTGCTCATGGCGGTGGTGTCTGCGAACTATGAATTCCTATTTGTTGATGTTGGGAAAAATGGGCGGATGTCTGACGGTGGTGTTTTCGCCCAGACCGAGTTTGCAGACCGGCTTCTTTCAGACGACCTGGCATTGCCACCTGCTGAAGATAATGAACATGGCCTCCCTTTTGTGTTCCTGGCAGATGAGGCTTTTGCGCTTGGACCACATTTGATGAGGCCTTTTCCCCAAAGGTGCCTCACCCCTGAGAGGAGGGTGTTTAATTATCGTCTGGCCAGAGGGCGAAGGGTGGTGGAAAACGCCTTTGGCATCATGGCCAGTCGCTTTTGGCTTTTTCTGACTGCAATAAACATGGCGGAGTATAATGGAACCATTTGGTCATGTGTTGTTGCATACTGCACAATTTTTTAATCAAACACTCCACAAATTATCTTGCTACACTTGACCTTCAGGGCACACAGGGTTTGGATGGACCATTGCCAGCCCAGTTAGCTGGCCCTACAGGCTTGGCCCCCCAAAGCGGCCGTGATGTGCGGCAACGCTATGTCGAATATTTTATGGGTAGGGGGGCCATTGCAATGCCTGATCAGTTTTAAATCAATGTTGCTCATAATAAAAAATAATATCTTGAAAACATCTTGTTTGCTTTTCTTTTGTTGTATTTGTTCTTTCTTCTAGGTCAGTGATGGTGAACCTTGCCACTCCAGATGTTTTTCAACTCCATTTTCCATGATGCTCAACTACACTGCAGAGTGCCTGAGCAACATTAGAAATGTAGTTCCAAACCATCTGGGTTGCCAAGGTTCACCATCACTGTCCTTGGTTATACTAGTGCAGTTGTAGTCCCATGTTTTTTCCTAACAAGTAAATTACAAGCATTTATAGAGTCTAAACACACACATTTTTGTTGGGGGGGGGGGGGGTCAACATTGATCTAAGAAGCCACACATTGTTTACTGTTTAAAAAATTTTATGAGTATAAAATTGGTAAGGTTTGTATCAAAATATAACCCCAATTTTTTGAGGAATTTCAAAAATATTTGCTTTTTACAACTCAGTACAAAACTGTACAACACGAACAATATCCCTTTATGGAAATAAAACATTTCCCCCCCAAAAAATAAACTTTTTTAAAATATATACAAGTTTTAAACACTCCCAAGAATATGCTCAATTTTTTTAAATTTTTTCTCCATCATTTTGTTTGTTTGGTACATCTGGACCAGGTTGTGTTTGATGGTTTCAACCTCCCGAGAGCAGACCCTCACTTCTTTAAGCAACATCTGGGCAGTGGCTCTGGTGAAGGTTGCTGGTGCCGCAGGCATTAAAGTCCCTTTAAGTTGTGAAAAGAAAATGTCTTACTAAATATACAGGCAAACATCTATTACGTGAGGCTGTGGTGTATGACACTGACCTGGTGAGTTGCCATGTCCCTCTTCTGCCACATCCTGCAGTTGTGGGTCTTGAGTTGGTGGTGCGGGGTTTGCAGCCTCGTGTCTCTTAGCTCTTTGAAGCCCTAGGAGATATAACCAAAAAGGTCGACTTGTGTAACTAAATATATTTAGGCGTGAAAGAGGAATATTAATCATTCTTGGGAAGTGTGTTACAATTGTATTACTGATAATTTTGGAGAAGATGAACACATGATTGTATCCATTTCCCAAGATGGTAGATTAATCTCTTTAGGTCATGTTTCACACATGGAAACACACCAGGTATCCACTGGATCACCTGTGTGTGACACCATCAAAAAGGTTGTTCTTGTGGCCCACACTTGTGCTAATGAGTCCAGATGTGTAAGCAGCTGCTG
Source organism: Rana muscosa (assembly GCA_029206835.1). Lineage (NCBI taxonomy): Eukaryota > Metazoa > Chordata > Amphibia > Anura > Ranidae > Rana > Rana muscosa. The sequence goes on along the minus strand of CM055116.1, from coordinate 790,562,109 downwards.
AGCATACTCTTGTAAACGTACACTGAATCTAGTTACATTAGTCAAATATAATTACCAACAACTACACAAACATGTTTATAATAACTTCTCACATAAACATTTCATGATGTCCTGTTTCATGTTCTTGGGCACAAGAATCCAATGTTGAAATCCTCGTTCAATACCACCCAAACGATGTTTTGGTGGAATACATTGCTAAAAACATTAGAACATGCCTATTATTTTGTGATTGATAAAATGTCGTTCGAACAATGATGAATCGTGGCAAAAGCTTGTGATTGAGTGAACGTTTGAACGACCATTTATACGATCGATTCGTGTGGCCAAAAACATGAAACATGACATTTTTCACTGTAATACATACATTATTTAAAAAGCACATGCAACACCACGTTATTAGGCAAAATCACATTTAATGTTAATCTACTTACTTTTTTTGATGACTTTTTTAATCTTTTTATATTGATCCGGCTCACGCAACTTAATGTCCGACCATCGTTTCCGGATCTGTTCCCGCGACCTGCGAACCCCAAATTTTACAAAGAGCGTTTTGACCACTTTATCCATGATCTTGGCCTTCACTTGATTTGGCTTTTTGTAGGGCCCATGTTTGGCGTTGTAATCATCCCGGAGCAATATGGTGACCATCTCCACCATCTCCTCAAAGCTCATGTTAGTGGCTTTATACCTTCTGGGTCGGGGCCCGCTTTCTTCCCCACTTTCCACATCATGTTGGTGATTCGCCGACATGTTTACACTCTCCGTCATTAAGGAGTAGCGAGAAGGGGCGGGGAAAGTAGTGTAACGAACGTCAGGGGCGGGAAAGCGTGCGGAGCGACACGCATGCGCACTGTATATAACTCCAAAAAACATTGTTGAAAGCGACGTTCAGTGAGTGGAAGAAGGTCGGAGGAGACGAACGTGTAGATCGCGGGTACGTAACATTTTTCTTACTTGATATGGCTGTGTCCAGGAGCATTAAACCTATAAACATTCATTCACTGTATGTTCGGGGCCGGGTTGGGCAATATGCATGTAACTTGGCGCTTGCTTCCCGTGCTGTTAGTACTGGCCGTGCACGAAGTGTCATTTTTGAATTGGGACTATAAACTTTGAAAAGTCAATCGCGGCTCTAAATGAATTCTTGCCTCCCGGCAAATGGCAAGACTTTGAAAACTGATTTGTACCTGAAATAAAAAAACGTGGGGTTCCCCCAAATTCGAGTTGCAGGCCCTTCAGGTCTGTCAAGGATTTTAAGGGGAACTCCACCCCCAAATCATGAAAAAAAAGGGCGTGGAGTCCCCCCCAAAATCCACAACAGACCCTTTATCCGAGCACGCAACCTGGCCGGCCGCAGGGGAAGAGGGGGGGACGAGAGCGCCCCCCCCTCCCTCCTGAACCGTACCAGGCCACATGCCCTCAACATGGGGAGGATGTCCCCATGTTGATGGGGACAAGGGCCTCATCCCCACAACCCTTGCCCGGTGGTTGTGGGGGTCTGCGGGCGGGGGGGCTTATCGGAATCTGGAAGACCCCTTTAACAAAGGGGCCCCCTAGATCCCGCCCCCCCCTATGTGAATTGGTAAGGGGTAAATTGTACCTCTACCATTTCACGAAGAAAGTGTACAAAATGTAAAAAATGACAAGAGTCAGTTTTTGACAATTCCTTTAATTTTTAGTTTGTCTTTCTTCCTTCTTTTCTCGCTTCGTGTTTCTTCATCCATCTTCCTCTTCCTCTTCATCTTCATCTTCCTTCTTCCTTCGGTGTTCTCGTCCGCATCTTGCTCCGGGTTCTTCTTTCTCCGGCCGCTCCGTTTGAATTGGAGGTTCCCGCTGTGTGACGCTTCAGTTCATCAGTTCTCCTCTTGGTCCGGCGACCCCGCCCCCCTCTGACGCACAGAGATTTTCACAGGTACTTTCCCCGTGCAGTCAGAGGGGGGGCGGGTCCCCCGGCTCGCAGCGGACCTAGAGGAGAACTGCCTAACTTTGCGTCACACAGCGGGAAACTAAAAGTCAAACGGAGCAGCGGGAGAACAAAGAAGAAGCCGAAGCAAGATGCGGACGAGAAGCCCGAAGCAAGAAGGAAGATGAAGAGGAAGATGGAGGAAGAAACTCCAATGCAGAAAAGAAGAAGGAAGAAGATGGTTGAAAAACAAAACCAATAATAAAGGAATTGTCAAAAACCGTGTAGTGTCATTTTTCAGATAATGCCATTTTTTAAGGTGAAATGGTAGGGGTACAATGTCCCCCATTACCATTTCACATAGGGGGGGCAGGATCTGGGGGGCCCCTTTGTTAAAGGGGTCTTCCAGATTCCGATAAGCCCCCCGCCCGCAGACCCCCACAACCACCGGGCAAGGGTTGTGGGGATGAGGCCCTTGTCCCCATCAACATGGGGACATCCTCCCCATGTTGAGGGCATGTGGCCTGGTACGGTTCAGGAGGGAGGGGGGGCCGCTCTCGTCCCCCCCTCTTCCCCTGTGGCCGGCCAGGTTGCGTGCTCGGATAAGGGTCTGTTATGGATTTGGGGGGGGGGGGACTCCACGCCATTTTTTAAGGGAATTTGTGGGGGAGTTCCCCTTAAAATCCTTGACAGACCTAATATGGATATTTGGGTGAACCACAATGCTTTCCCAATGTTTGTATCAATGACTTTTCTATGTATTGCAATTGACAGGAGACAACAATTAATTATACCCAGGAGTGAATTTAGGGTTAATTAAAATTTAATAAAAAAAATGACACTTGGTGCAGGGACAGTTCGAGGTACTCCTTTATTTTTGGGGAGTCCTTTTATTCACCCTATTTACAGGGCTTAATTTACCTAAATGGGGTTTGGGTAAAGTCAGGTCACGAACTCTAGCTTTTTACAAAGTTAGCTAAAAAGAGTTCAACACAAACATCCAGGTGTCCACTCAACTCTATGATGACTGATCAATTGCTACGTTAGTGGCCTATATATGGTTAGAAAGATTTGGAGTAGTCCTGACTGACATTCCTTTTTTGGTTTTGGGTTTTGAATTGCACAGATAATGAAGGCATTTAAGGACCCCGATTTTATGCTGGAATTCCTCCAAAGATGGAAAAATCTTCCAATTTTATGGGAGACTAAAAATAAAAATAATAAAAATAAAGAAGCCAGGAAGAGAGCACTGGAGACCTTGCTGGAATTTGTGAAAACTCAGATCCCCACAGCAACACTACAGGATCTGAAGAACAAAATTGGGACCATTAGGGGCACATACCGGGCTCAAAGGAATAAAGTTCAAAAATCCCTGCGGTCAGGAGCAGGTGCAGAGGACCGATACATACCAAATCTGTGGTACTATCAGCACCACAGTTTCCTAGATGAACATCTGGAATCCAGGATCCATCTGGATCCCTTTCCAGCCTTCCACCCAGAACGACCTCCAGCCTTCCTTGCAGCCAAGCCTCCAGCCAAGCCTCCAGCCAAGCCTCCAGCCAAGATGAGGTCTCTTTGGAGGAACAACCTCAAGTCCTGGAGGAGCCGGATTTAAATATTTGGAGCCAGGTATAATATTTCACAAAATATTTAGAGTAATAAAAGTTGAATGTTGTAAACGTTTAAAAAAAAAAGTGTGAAAAATGTTAACAGTTTAAAAAAAGTGTCTGACATATCAATAGACAGCAGTGGCCACAAATTAAGGGCACCAAAAAGATATATACTGGTGTCAGAATGATTGACTTTAATATTTAGTAGCATTCAATTACCAAATGTCATGAGGTGACAAATGTGTGTGAAAGATGAAGGCAAAACTAACTCGATGTACCTTTTTTTTTACAGGATGAGGAGGCAGGCCCCAGTGGGACCCAGGAAGAGGCAGGCCCCAGTGGGACCCAGGAAGAGGCAGGCCCCAGTGGGACCCAGGAAGAGGCAGGCCCCAGTGGGACCCAGGAAGAGGCAGGCCCCAGATCCCTCTGCTGCGGATTCCTGCCAAAAGATCTAGGAGGCTGGTTCAAATGGAGGAGGAGACACAGGCCCTAATTAGGGAGGCTACTGCTGCACTCCGAGAGCCCCCCACCGCTGCAGAGGGATTTGCTGCCCTTATTGGGGAGAAACTGCCACAAATGGGACTGGACCAGAGGCTGAAGTGTGAAACACTTATATTGAAGGTGGTCAATATGGGCCTGTTGAACAAACTAAAGGAGTTCACAGATGTTGTGGACCTTTCCTATTTTTTTGCCCAAGTTCTCGCCCCACTCCATGCTCCCGTCCCAGACCCTGCTCCCGTCCCAGACCCTGCTCCCGTCCCAGACCCTGCTCCCGTCCCAGACCCTGCTCCCGTCCCAGACCCTGCTTCCGCTCCAGACCCTGCTTCCGCTCCAGACCCTCCTCCACGGACAGCCTCCAAGGAAGGCTGCAGGGAAGGTCAAACAAAAAAGATGAAAATGAACCCAGGATATGTGCCTCACATGGGGCCAGTTTTGGTCTTCAGATGCTTTGGTGTTTGCTGTGGTGATCTGGGTGTGCACTAATTTCAGCAGGTTCTCCAGTGCTGTCTTCCTGGCTTCTTGATTTGTAGTTTACATATGGTTTTGTTTTGGCTTACCTTTTAATTTGTTATTAGGCCATAATAAATGGGAATTTTTTTTGAAGATACAAAATTAACATGTGTTTTTCTTCTAAATAGCCAGTTTGTAAGTGAGTAGGCAGGGACAGTGGATAAAAAATTGAGAAATTAACAAGGGACACTAACCTCATTGAGGCAAAATTAGAATAAAGAATAATGTTGTGGTAACTTGACACTCCAAAATAGCAAATAATATGTAAAAACAGTCTAAAATCTAAGACCAAAAATTAAAGCAAAAAAAATAAAATATAAAAATAAATTTAAAAAGTTTTGGGTATTTAGGGAGATCTGGCTCCCCAAAATAGAGATTAATCATGATAAAACAATAAATCATAAAGACCAAAGATTGTCCTAACTCTGGGAGAATATCAGCAGCAAGAGAATTGGAATATTGCAGCATTAGAACGAAGAAAAGAATGCGCTGCATTAAACGATGTAATAATTTCATGCATGACGAATGTGCCATCTCCATTCCGAACAGTAGTTTTACCAGAACGAGCGCTCCCTTCTCCTCACTTGCTTCTGATCATGCGCGCTTTTTTAAACGTCGTTAAAGCCTACACACGATCATTTTTCATGATGAAAAAAACGACGACCTGAAAAACGGCGTGAAAATTTAGAACATGTTCTAATTTTTTGCGTCGTTTTTAATGGCGTTTTTCTCGTTGAAAAAACGACATAAAGCCCACAGACGATCGGTTTTCTCGGCGAGAAAAAAAAATGACGTTATTCTCGTCGAGAAAAGCGGTCGTGTGTACGCGGCATGAGTTCCAAAATTTTCCTTTCCTGAGTAGTTTTGACGTTCCCTTTCAGAACCAAAATGTCTGCCATAGTGTGGTCTGGTTGTGACAGTGGCGTCACTGGGGTTGGTGTCACCTGGTGTGGTAAAACATGGTGTCACCCCCCCTGCTAGCCTGCCACAGTGCTCTGTCCTGCCACTGCAGGTTGACAGCAGAACGGGCAGTAGGGCGCAAAGCAGGCTAGCGTATTGGCTCTCTTCGCCTAGCCTGCCACAATGCTACTTGATGGTGTCACCCAGGTTCAGTTTGAACCCCCTGCATCCCCATAACGACACCACTGGGTTGTGAGAAATGTCCCACAGGTGTGCAGAAATGATCTTCCTTATGTTCTTTAACCACTTCCCTACTGGGCACTTAAACCCCCTTCCTGCCCAAGCAATTTTTTAGCTTTCAGCGCTGTCACACTTTGAATGACAATTGCGCGGTCGTGCGATGCTGTACTCAAACACAATTTGTGTCCTTTTTCCCCCACAAATAGAGCTTTCTTTTGGTGGTACTTGATCACCTCTGTGTTTTTTATTTTTTGTGCTATAAACAAAAGAATAGGGACAAGTTTGAAAAAAAACAATATTTTTTACTTTTTGCTATAATAAATATCCATTTTTTTTCCCTCAGTTTAGGCCGATACGTATTCTTCTACATATTTTTGGCAAAAAAATCGCAAGCGTATATTGATTGGTTTGCGCAAAAGTTATAGTGTCTACAAAATAGGGGATAGATTTATAGCATTTTTATTTTTTTATTTTTTTTACTAGTAATGGCAGCGATCAGCGATTTTTTATCGTGACTGCGATATTGCGGCGGACACATCGGACACTTTTGACACATTTTTGGGACCATTCACATTTATACAGCGATCGGTGCTATAAAAATGCATTAATTACTGTATAAACATGACTGGCAGGGAAGGGGTTAACACTAGGGGGCGAGGAAGGGGTTAAATGTGTTCCCTATTAGTGATTCTTACTGTGGGGGGAGGGAACTGACTGGGGGACGTGACCGATGGTTGTCCCTATGTACCTGGGACACACCATCAGTCTCCTCTCCCTGACAGGATGTGGATCTGTGTGTTTACACACACAGATCCACGGTCCTGCTCAGTTACTGGGCAATCGCGGCCGCCGGGCACGCGCATCGGGTCCCCAGTGATGCAGCGGGCGCGCGCGTGCCCCCTAGTGGAATTTAAAGGCGCAACGTCATATGACGTCAGCCCAGAATAACAGTGTCTTCCTGCCGGTTGACAACTGGTTAATGGTGTATCTGTGTAAGTTAATTCTTGTTAGTAATGTCTATTCTGTTTCACCTACATAAGATCCTTTGTTGCATTTTTTGCATAGGATGAGGTACACAAAGTTACTGGGGGTGTACCTGTATGATCTGGTAATACTGAAGGTCCCTTTTGTGTGTGACACTTTTTAATTGGTTGATTTGTTTGCACAATTTGCAACATTTTGTTTTGGTTCCTTTTTTTTTTTATGACTTCATAATTACAATGACGTTTTCTGCTGATTTGTTCATGTCTGAGTTTGGGTGGTTGCCTAAAAGCCAGCATGGAGATATTTGGAATATTTCTTTCAGCCTTTCATTCTTGATTATAATGGGTTGAAAATCTTTTATTATCTTTCTTATCCCTTCTAGCTCTACTTTCAGCATTTCATCCTATGTTATGATGGGTTGCAAATCTTTGATTATCTGTCTTATCCCTTCTAACCTAAATAGAGGTACACCGTTATTTGTTTTTTTTTTCTTTGTATTGGAGGAGATTTTCTCTTTGGGTTCCCAGGACCGTGTTTATGGTTGTATTTATCATAACCAGACCACACTATGGAAAACATGAATATTTTGGTTCTTTCAAATACCCTTAGGAAATAAAACATTTTGAACTAAGAATGATAATTCTATTTGACACAAAAGATACTGACTTGCTCTGCGTCATCTGAATATCTATGCTGCTTTCAAAATCCACCTATAACTGAAGTTGACTCATTACTATCAATGCGCTTAATGATAACCTATGCTGCTTTCAAAATCCACCTCTAACTTAGGTTGACTCATTACTATTAGGGATGAGCTCGGTGTTCGAGTCGAACATAAGTTCGACTCGAACATCGGCTGTTCGGCAAACATCGAACGATTTGGGCCGTTCGCGCCAAATTCGAGTGACGTGAACGGCCCACAATACACTGAGCCATCGCAGTGCAATCCCGGCGCTGTGATTGGCCAAGCATGCACTGTGACCCCGCATGCTTGGCCAATCACAGCGCCGGCAGCTAGGAGAGCCATAATTGGCCACAGGCAGGTTGCCTGTGGCCCATTATAGCTCAGGGGGTTTAGCACAGGCCCCACACTATAAAAGGCCTCCAGCGCGGCGGCCTTGTGTAGTGTGTTCCGGGGCAGGGAAAGAGTTACATAGGCAGGGACAGTGTCAGTGCTATTTGTACCTCAAACTTGTGTGTAGGGAGAGAGAAGGATAGGCAGGGAGAGTGTCAGTGTCATATTCTTTGCTAAACCTTGTGTGCAGTGAGAGAGAAGGATAGGCAGGGGACAGTGTCAGTGTCACATTCTTTGCTAAACCTTGTGTGCAGGGAGAGAGAAGGATAGGCAGGGGACAGTGTCATTGTTGCTAAGCCTCCTGCACATTATACACCTGAAGTTAGCCTGTATTGCTGCTTTTTCCTGGTGTGTTACACCAACAGGCATTTGCAGCACTTACAGCGGGCGGAGTGTGCCTCCTGCAAAATATACTCCTGAAGCTAGGCCTTATTGCTGGTTTTCCCATTTCCCTGCAGGCCATTAGAATGTCTGGAAGGCAAACAAGGAGAGGCAGACAGTCAGGAGCCAATAAAAGAGGGCAAGCAGGCTCTGTGTCTAGAGACAACAGTGCTGGTCGTGGACGCGGTGCATCGCCATCAGCACGTGGCCGTGGGACACGCTTGTCCTTTTCGGCAGCTGGACGTGTTGAGCCGCATCATGCCAAAGACTTGGTAGAGTAGATGACCAAGCCCTCCTCATCCTCTCACCCAGGCTCAGGGTACTGGCAAAGCAGCTGCCAAAGCGTCCTCTTCCCTGGTATCAATGTCATCATCAGTCACTCCTTCCCTAGACCAACCATGTCCTCCTGAGGAGTCCCCCGAACTGTTTGAGCACAGTGTTGGGTACATGCTCCAGGAGGATGCCCAGTGTTTCGAAGGGTCTGATGATGATACCCAGCTAGAGGAAGGCAGTAGCGTGAGAGCAGAGAGAGGGGATGCTCAAGAAGGACACCAATCTGGCAGTCATGTTCCAGCAGCTGCAGCATACTGCCAGATTGGCTCCAGTGATGAGGAGGGAGGGGATGATGAGGTCACTGACTCCACGTGGGTGCCTAATAGGAGAGAGGAGGAGAGAGGAGGAGAGAGGAGGAGAGAGGAGGAGAGAGGAGGAGAGAGGAGGAGAGAGGAGGAGAGAGGAGGAGAGAGGAGGAGAGAGGAGGAGAGAGGAGGAGAGAGGAGGAGAGAGGAGGAGAGAGGAGGAGAGAGGAGGAGGCACATCTCCAACGAGGCAGGATGCCCTCGGGGGGCCAGCGTAAGGGCAGCACACCGACGGAATCACACCGCAGAGCTCCACCTGTGCAGGGCGCTGCCTCTGCCCGTCATTCAAAAAGTTCTTTGGTGTGGGCCTTTTTTGAGTCGAGTGCATCAGATCGCACATCTGCTGTTTCCAACATATGTCTCAAGCGTATATCGCGTGGCCAAAACATCACCCGCTTGGGCACCACATGCTTGACCAGTCATATGTTGAACTGCCATGCAGCTCGTTGGCAAGCCTACCTTAAAGACCCACACCAAAGAACAAAGCGGACCTCTCCTTGCACCGCATCAGCTGGGATCTCCAACCCCACTATACCTTCAGTCCTCTCTGAAACCTGCACTGAGAGGAATGAAGGTGTAGAATTAGGTGTGTCACAGCCAAGTACTTGCGGGCACTCTGCTAGCAGTACACCGACGTCCGATTCTAGCAGGCAAATTTCCCTGCCCCAGCTGCTGGACCGTCGAAAGAAGTTCACTCCCAGCCATCCACATGCCCAGCGGTTGAATGGTAGCTTGGCTAAATTGCTAGCGCTTCAACTGCTGCCTTTTCAGTTGGTAGACTCTGCCCCCTTCCGTGAGTTTGTGCAATGTGCGGTTCCTCAGTGGCAGGTTCCCAAACGCCACTTTTTCTCATGGAAGGCGATTCCGGCTCTCTACCGGCATGTGGAAGGCAATGTCTTGGCCTCGCTGGACAGGGTGGTCAGCGGTAAGGTACATATTACCGCTGACTCATGGTCCAGCAGGCATGGACAGGGACGTTACCTTTCTTTCACGGCCCATTGGGTCACTCTTTTGGCAGCTGGGAAGGATGCAGGACAAGGTGTAGTAGTGTTGGAGGTTGTTCCACTGCCACGCCTCCAAAATGCTACTACTGGTTGTGACACACCTCTCTCCTCCACCCCCTCTTCTTCCTCCATGGCCTCTTCCTGTGCTTTGTCCTCGGAACCAGCGGTGCTCCGTAGGCGTTCCAGGGGCTACGCAAGTACACAGGCAAAAAGATGCCATGCCGTGCTTGCGCTGGTGTTTGGGGGACAGGAGCCACACTGGGGCAGAGGTTCTGTCTGCTCTGCAGGGGCAGGCCGAGAGGTGGTTGACGCCACGACAGCTTAAGCCAGGAATGGTAGTTTGCGACAATGGCACCAACCTCCTCTCCGCTCTCCGACAGGGACAACTGACCCATGTGCCCTGTGTGGCTCACGTCCTTAACCTGGTGGTGCAGCGGTTCTTGGGCAGGTACCCGGGCTTACAGGATGTCCTGAGGCAGGCCAGGAAAGTCTGTGTGCATTTCCGCAGATCTTATAATGCCAGTGCTCGTCTGGCTGAGCTGCAAAAGGAGTTGAACCTGCCCAAGAACCGCCTTATATGTGACATGCCCACCAGGTGGAACTCAACGTTGGCCATGCTGCAGCAGCTGCACACGCAGCAGAGGGCCATCAATGAGTACCTGTGCGACTACAGCACCAGGACAGGGTCAGGGGAGCTTGGGTTTTTTTCACCACGCCAGTGGGGCATGATCAGGGATGCATGCACTGTCCTGGCACCATTTGAGGAGGCCAAGAGGATGGTGAGCAGTGACAGTGCATGCATCAGTGACACTGTACCTCTTGTCCACCTGTTGGAACATACGCTGCGTGGAATAATGGACAGGGCACTTGAGGCAGAACAGAGGCAGGAAGAGGAGGACTTCCTTGCCTCTCAAGGCCCCCTTTACCCAGACAGTGTTCCTTCTGTCCCACCCATCGCACAGGAAGAGGAGGAGGAGGAGGATTGTGTCAGCATGGAGGTGGAGCCTGGCACTCAGCATTATCATCAGCAGTCTTTTAGGGATGATTTACAGTCCCAAGAAACCAGTGGACTTGTACGTGGCTGGGAGGAGGTGGCTGCGGATCATATCGTCCTTAGTGACCCAGAGGACTCCGGACCGAATACCTCAGCTAACCTACGCTGCATGGCCTCCCTGATCCTGCAAAGTCTGCGGAAGGATCCTCGTATTCTTCGGATCAAGGAGAGGGACCATTACTGGCTGGCCACTCTCCTTGATCCACGGTACAAGGGTAAGGTTGTGGACCTTAGCTTACCGTCGCAGAGGGAGCAGAGGATGAGACAACTCCGGGAGGCCTTGCAGAAAGGTCTGTGCAACGCGTTCCCAGAGACTGGGAGGTTACAAACTCCTGGTCCTGGACAACGAGTTGCTGAGGCTTCGGTCAGTCAAAGAAGGAGCGGTGGGGAAGGTGGCCGTCTGACCGATGCGTTCAGACAATTCTTTAGTCCGCAGCCCCAAGGTATGATTGGTTCCAGCAACCATCGCCAGCGTCTGATATACATGGTGCAGGAATACCTAGGGGCAAGGTCAGACTTGGACACCTTCCCCACCGAAAATCCTCTGGCTTACTGGGTCTTGAGGATGGATCACTGGCCAGAGCTTGCACAGTATGCAATTGAGCTACTGGCCTGTCCTGCATCCAGCGTTCTTTCAGAATGCACATTCAGTGCTGCTGGAGGATTTGTCACGGATCACAGGGTGCGCCTGTCCACCGACTGTTGATCGACTGACCTTCATAAAGATGAACCAGTCTTGGATCACCACCAGCTACCAAACACCTGAAGCTGATATAACAGACTAATTTATTTTCAAATGTCACATCCCTTCAAGACTGATGCTGAGAGACTGTCATGTTATGTTGACTGACTATCCTCCTCCTCTTCAAAGATCCGATTGATGATGATAGCTTGGAAGAACATTTTTGTTTCTGGGTGCCGCCACCAGTGGCTAAGGCCCAATTTTTCAGCCCCTGTTTAACAGGGGCATGTAATTACAATTTTTGATGCAATGCTTTGCAGCAGGGCTCATTCCTGCACTCCAACTAGAGTATCTGGGAGAGGTTGCAGTGTCGTGGCACCAGCACCAGTGGCTAAGGCCAAATTTTTCAGCTCCTGTTTAACAGGGGCGTGTAATTACAATTTTTGATGCAATACTTTGCAACAGGGCTCATTGCTGTGCTCCAAGTACAGTATCTGTGAGGGGTTGCAGTGTTGTGGCACCAGTGCCTAAGGCCCAATTTTTCTGCCCCTGTTTAACAGGGGCATGTAATTACAATTCTTGATCTAATAATTCACAGCAGGGCCCATTCCTGCGCCCACCAAGAGTAACTGTGAGGCCTTACAGTGTTGTGTCAACACCACCACCACCACCACCACCACCACCACCACCAAAGGCCCAATTTTTCAGCCCCTGTTCAACAGGGGCATGCAATTACAATTCTTGATCTAATAATTCACAGCAGGGCCCATTTATGCGACCAAGAGTAACTGTGAGGGCTCACAGTGTTGTGGCAACACCAACATGTAAGGGGCAAATTTTTAGCTGAGTATATACGGCAGGCCCCTACTTTCAAACATCCAACTTACAAACGACTCCTCCTTGCAAACGGAAGGATACAACAGGAAGTGAGAGGAATTCTACCCCTATGAAGGCAAATTCTCTCCTGTAAGAGTTGATATGGGAAAAAAAAGTGTCTCCTCTCCACTGATGCTTTATCACCAATTCTTGTTTCAATAAAAACCCCACCCAAATTTTCAAAAAACATTTGTCATTAGGACGGAAAGTGAGGTGAACTGTTCTGAACAGGTGCACACTGCACAGACAGCAAAACCAATGTTACAGGGGTGATAACCCTTCCCTATGTTTTCCAAAAAGCTTAAAAATAGATTTTTTGGCTGGAGCTACACTTCAACAATGTACCTGTTCAAAATTACAAACAGATTCTACATAAGAACAAACCTACAGTCCCTGTCTTGTATGCACCGCCTGTATACGGCTGTTCAGAGTATATAGGGCCTTTTTTATTTTGTGTGCGGGGTTCCCCTTAATATCCACACAAGACCCAAAGGGGCTGGTAATGGGCTGGGGTGGGGGTGGGGGGGCTGTGATGGGGTAGCTATGCCATTTTTCTTAAAGATTTTCATCCATATTACCGGGACCAGACATTACATTAAAGCCGCAAGCAGTTTTAAATGGCTTTTTTTCCTTTAGAAATTTAATTTTGTGCAGGGACAGTTCTAAACACGGGAAACACGTGGCACTTCACAGGCATACTTTAGACACCCCCCCCCAGGTACGATATTTAAAGGAATATTTGACTTTTTTTTTCACTTTATGCATCATTAAAATGACTGCTCCCGAAAAACAGCAGTTTTTAAAACTTCTTTTTGCATTGATACATGTCCCCTGGTGCAGAACCCGGGTGCCCGAATCCTTTTTAGGACAATAACATGCATAATAGTCGTTATAATTAGCACTTTAGATTTCGAACGTTCGCATCTATTGTATTTAATAGGGTTCTAAAGTTCGTGCAAACTTTCGGTCCGTTCGCGGGTTCTGGTGCGAACCGAACCCGGGGGTGTTCGGCTCATCACTAATTACTATCACTGTGCTTAATGGTAACCTATGCTGCTTTCAAAATCTGTACACCCTGTCCATATTATTGTGATGTTTATTTTGTTCTCGTACTGTCTCACCTAAATTGTGAGCTGATTTTAAGCTTTACAACCTCGACCCTCCTGCTCTCTTGTAGTCTGGCATTGGTGTGAAAAGTTTTCTCTGCTATCCATGTGTCTCTTATGCACTCCTGATTAATTGACAAGTACTACCCCCACCTATCTCATTATAAATTTAGACCATCTTTTAGCACAGGCAGGAGTAGCACAGGCAGAGGTGGCATTGGCAAATATCATCTTGGATAACATATTTTACTTCTGCTCTGCACTTCAGCGAGTTCAAGAAGCCAGAATCCACTGCAAACTACTTTGCAAAACACTAAATAGGCTGCAGGTGACCTGTTTCTCAATCCATCTCTTAGGCCCCTGTCACACGTGCGGACAGTATGTCCGTATTTCATCCATCCGTTTTCGGATGAAATACGGACATGCATGCATCCCTATGGGATAGCGGGTGTCAGCGGATGAACACCCGCTGACACCCGATATCATCCGTCTCCGCTATGGTCCGATTCTGCAGACGGAGGAAAATCCTATTTTTCTATCCGTCTGCAGAGCAGATCGGATGAACACGGACAGACGGTCCATGTTCATCCGATCCCCCCATAGGGGAGAGCGGAGATCTGACAGAGCGGGGCCTGCACAGTGTGCAGGGACCGCCCTGTCATCCGCTGGCTCAACGGGGATCAACAAAGCGATCCCCGCTGAGCAAGCGGATGTTCACGGGGCGGATCATCATGGATCCGTTCCTTGTGAAAGGACCCTAACTCAGTCTGCTTTTTACTCTCACCACTCTGTAACATGTACTTTCTTTTTTTTTTGGTTTATGTACTTTCTACTTCTCAAAGTCGTGTCCTCGGTTCTTAAACTTTCTTTCTTTCACCCATCTTCTCCACCCCACAGCTTATATATATCACCCCACTTCTGTACACTCCTTATTACTGCACTCATCATCAACTCCTTATTCTGGACCCACACTCTAATAAAACCTCCAGGACACTGTGGCATGTCCCTCCTTATAAGTCACACTCCCATATTACCTCTTTCACCCTTCTGCTTTTCCTAACTTCTGGAGATGTTTCCCCAAATCCTGAGCCACCATCACTTAACTTTGACCAACATACCCGACACTCCCTATCCTCCAACAGCAGCTGAAATCCACACAATCTGGTTCCTATGCCTTTTTTTCCCTATAACCAGCCTGCTCTTTTCCTGTGTCCTTTGAAATGCTTGCTCTGTCTGTAACAAACTCACCTCTGTCCATGATATTTTTATCACTAACTCCTTTAACCTACTTGCTATTACTGAAACCTGGCTTCAATAAAATGATTCTGCCTCTCCTGCTGCCCTCTCCCATGGTGGCCTCCTCTGGACTCACGGCCTAGTGGACAGAATGGAGTTGGAAGCCTTCTATCCCCTCAAAGCACTTTTCAGGTTCTTCATTTGCTTCCCTCTCTCTCACTCTCCTCATTTGAAGCTCAGTATATTTTCTTATTCTCATCAGTTTCTTTGAGAATTGCTGTGATCTATCCACCTGCTGGGCCAGTATCAATCTTGCTTGATGACTTCTCAGCCTACTTTCTCTATTTTGAAATTCCCACAATCATTCTTGGTGACTTCAATATCCCTGTTAATATTAACACTCCAGCTACTTCTAAACTTCTCAGTCTAACTTCCTCCTTTGGCCTAAAACAATGGACATGTGCTTCTACTAACTCTGATGGCAACTGCCTTGACCTAGTATTCTTCTATCTCTGCATTTCTTGCAACCTCTTTGATGATCTTTTTCCTCTGTCTGATCACTAGGCTTGTGCAATTCGTTTCGTAACGAATCGAAATTCGTCCGAATTTAGCAACTTTCGGACATTCGGAAGCATTCGAATTTCCGAACAAAGCAATTACGAATAAAACCGAATCCGAAATAAATTATACCGCAAAATAGCGAATGCCCGAATGTCTTCGGCATAATTCGTTATGAAAAAACTTACGAATGTACAAATCCATTGGAAACACAATAACACTCACTCTGCTCTCTGCTTCTCCTTCACCGTGCTGAACTCCCTCTCAAAATGGTGTACAGGGGCGGAGGCTATAGCCGCATGTAAAAAACGAAAGTAAAATACGAGATTTCTAATCCATTCGAAGCACAATAACACTCTGCTCTGCTCTCTGCTTCTCCCTCACCGTGCTGAACCCTCTCAAAATGGTGTACAGGGGCGGAGGCTATAGCCGCATGTAAAAAACGAAAGTAAAATACGAGATTTTGAATCGTTACAAATAACCGCTATGTATTTCGAAAAGTACAAATCCATTCGAAGCACATTAGGCATAATAGTCAGCGTCGTCGTGAGAGAGAGACACAGAAAATTACGAATCAACGAACCCAAAAAAAGTTACGAAAGTAGGAGTTGTGTCCAGAATCAACGAAAAACAACGTACTCTACCGAAAGTACGAATTATAAAGCAACAAAAAATTCAACGAAAAATGTCGCTTGCAAAAATACGAATGAGTCCGAACATGAAAAATCCCGTCTAGCAAAATTACGAATGATTACGAATCAACAGGACCGGAAAGAAACGAACCGAAACGGAACGAATTTTTCCGTTGTGCACAAGCCTACTGATCACTACCTTATTTATGTCACTCTCTCTTTGTCTTCCTCCTTATTCCCTCCAACCGCCTAACCGTTATCCTTAAAGACCTTCACCACCTTAACCCTTGTATTCTCTTTTCTGCAGACTGTCTCTTTGACAAAATCTAACCCATGTCCTGCCTCAACCTAGCCAGTTCTGTCTACAACAGTTCACTATCACCCTCTCTTGACACACTGCCCTCCTCAGCACACATAGAATCAGACCCTGACTGCAAAAACTTGTCAAACAGACAATACCTGAATTCCCAAAAAACAAAGCCAAACTCTTGAACGTATGTGGCATAAGACCAAGTCCTAACAAGACTTCAACAAATAATAAATAAATCTGCCCTCCAAAAATACTATTCCTGCCTCCACACTGTCAGATGTACCTATTTTATCACGCTCATTAACACCCTCTCACGTAATCCCCATCAACTCTTTTTTGCTTTTACCTCCACCCCCTAACTCACTTACTCGCCCAGGAGATTGCAAATTACTTAAATAATAAAATTGATACAGTTTGTAATGAGATCTCCACTGTACAGACATCTCCAACACTTTAGATTCCATGTCCACCTGCACACTCAATACTTCCCTATGCAGCACCTTTAGTGTGTGCTAAAGGTAATGTAGGAAAGTTTAGTTCAGCTCAGGGCTAAGCCTGAGCTGTGAATCTGGGTCAAGGTTCAGTGACTCAGGGCTGGATGACTCATTCTAGCAGCTCTCTCTGGTGCCTACCCCTGTTTTCTGGGACATTCGAGAATGTTCTAGACATAGTGGGGGGAGGCTAGGATGGGGTCCTATGAATATTTATGAGGCCTCCGCCAAACCCTAGGAATGGGCTGGCAGGGGGCAGATCTTACCTCATAAATAGGCATGAGCCATGCCAGCAGGGGCAGTTGGGTGGAAGATAAAGGTGCTGGAGTGCTGAGAAAGCTGTCGGTGGCCCTCAAGGGTGCCCCCTAGTCTGGGAGGGTGACCTTGGCCCGGGGCTCGGGTGCTGGAAGGATCCTGCCATAACACATGGGGGAAGCTCTTCCTGGAGGCACAGGAGCAAGGAGAGAGGACAGCAGGAGCAGGTCAGCACTACTGGGAGATATCCTGATAGCCAACTGGGTGAGCTGGTGAGTGTCAGTTGGAGGACTGTGTGTGGAGAAGTTAGCCTGGAGGGCAAGAGAAAAGGGCAGCTGCAGTCAGGTGGGTTTGGCAGTGCCTCAAGAGGTGGTGCTAGGATTTGTAGCCACAGGAGGAAATGTGAAAGCTGTTTCACTGTATGTTCTGCTACACTACAAGGGACCTTGGGCCCCTGCCTGTAATGGGCCATCGCTCAAACATCTAACTGAGAGTTTGTCAGATATCCAAACAGTTCAGCTGGGGTCTGCAAACATGTGTGTGCTGTAGGAAGAAGTTGGAGCTGAGCATAGACTGTATATAGAGACTGTATATAGGAAGAGTGTCCCTGGAGATGTTACTGTCGTTTTGCTAAAGTCAAGTGGACATCCCATAACCTCCCATCCCTATCCAAGTTAATAACTCTCAATAAATAACAAACGCAAAGTCACAGACTCTTCTCTGTCTCTGAAATGCCTGTGAAAATCCAGTGTGCCTGGCTGTGCAGGGTGAGGGATCTCAGTTTACTGTGACTTGTTTATGATGGTGTGCTACACCTAATTTAGCCTTGCTAAAATAAAGGAGGTCACTAAAAAAATTTCTAACGCCCCCCTAACGACCTGTCCCCTGGACCCCGTTCCCTTGCAAATACTGTAGTCACCCTCTTGCTCTGTCCTGTACTCTTTAGCCTACATCTTCTATCTCTCCTTCTCTACTGGCATCTTCCCCAACCCTCTAAAACATGCACTGCTTACCCCCATACTTAAAAAGCCCTCGAGGGACCCCACCAATAGGGATGAGCTGAACACCCCCGGTTCGGTTCGCAGCAGAACATGCAAAAAATTTATTCGAACACGCGAACACCGTTAATGGGACACGAATGTGAAAAATCTAAAGTGCTAATTTTAAAGGTTAATGGGCAAGTTATTGTCATAAAAAGTGTTTGGGGACCTGGGTCCTGCCCCAGGGGACATGTATCAATGCATAAAAAAAGTTTTAAAAATGTCAGTTTTTTCGGGAGCAGTGATTTTAATAATGCTTAAAGTGAAACAATAAAAGTGAAATATTCCTTTAAATTTCATACCTGGAGAATGTCTATAGTATGCCTGTAAAGTGGCGGATTTTTCCCTTCTTAAGAACAGTCCCTGCACAAAATGACATTTCTAAAGGAAAAAAAGTAATTTAAAACTACTCGCGACTATAATGAATTGTTGGCAATACACATAAAAGAAAAAAGCGGCATGGGTTCCCCCCCAGTCCATTACCAGGCCCTTTGGGTCTGGTATGGATTTTGAGGGGGACCCCTACGCCATTTTGTTTTAAAAATTTGGCGCAGGGTTCCCCTTAAAATCCATACCAGACCTGAAGGGCCTGGTATAGAATTTGGGGGGACCCCCATGCACTTTTTTTAATTTTGGTTCAGGGTTCCCCTTAATATTCATACCAGACCCAAAGGGAGTGGTAATGGGCTGCCATTTTTTTCAATGACTTTTATCTGTATTGCTGGGACCTTACAATTCATTATAGCCGTGAGTAGTTTTAAAGGACTTTTTCCTTTAGAAATGTCATTTTGTGCAGGGACTGTTCTAACCACTGGAAAAATGTGCCACTTTACAGGCATACTATAGACACCCCCCAGGTACGAAATTTTAAGTAATATTTAATTTCTATTGTTTCACTTTAAGCATTATTAAAATCACGGATCCCAAAAAAACTAAAGTTTTTAAAACTTTTTTTTGCATTGATACATGTCCCCTGGGGCAGGACCCAGGTCCCCAAACACTTTTTATGACATTACCAAGTATATAAGCCTTTAAAATTATCACTTTTGATTTTTCATAGATTTTTAAAGGGTGTTCCGTGGCTTTCGAATTTGCTGCGAACACCCCAAATTGTTCGCTATTCGGCGAACGGGCAAACCCCCGATGTTCGACTCGAACATCAGGCTCATCCCTACCCACCAATCTTAACAATCATCTCTTTGCTCCCCTTTGCCGCCAAACTCCCAGAACGCCTACTCTACAACCGCCTGGGCTGCCACCTAATTGAGAATAACCTTGTTGATTCCATTCAGTTTGAATTCAATCCACAATACTCAACAGAAGCCACTCTCCTAAAACTTACAAATGACTTACTAACAGCTAAACCCAATAGTTACTATTCTATACTCTTACTCTTGGAACTCTGCCACCTTTGATACAGTTGACCACCCCTTCCTCCTCCAAAACTCTATTCTCTTTGTCTGTCTATATATATATATATATATGATACATGAGAATTAAAATTGAATGTAAAATCTATTACATTGAGGGGTGCTTGGCAGGTATAGATACATGACCCAATAAAGTACATATAAACAAGGAACGCCCCAAGTCATCATTTCTAATTTATACGAAAATATGT
Source organism: Rana muscosa (assembly GCA_029206835.1). Lineage (NCBI taxonomy): Eukaryota > Metazoa > Chordata > Amphibia > Anura > Ranidae > Rana > Rana muscosa. Next base: position 790,542,502 of record CM055116.1, on the reverse strand, counting down.
AGTCATTCATCGTTTCATGACATTTATGAGACCACAACCAATCAACAAGCGAACCACTTTATGTTGCCCATTTTTTTTTTTTACTCATGAAAGAAGTCCCAGAGCAAAAGGGTTACTTGTACCAGTATATAAAAGGTACACTGTTAGCTAGATTGCATTGTAATGAGAGTAGGGACTGCAGCGGTCTATTTGGCCGCCGCTCACAGCATGTCCTAGCTTGTGCGATTACCATGGTTGCCACTCATCAACATAACCCGCCCACCTCTCATTATACTATGGTATCAATTACCACTCCAAAGATGGCCGCCATACAAGCCTGAAGAAGGGACACATGTCCAGAACGCAAACACCTCCCGCTCACCTCGGACCCGGAAGTGATGACCTCACGACCTCACGGAGCCTCCACAGTCCACATCCAAGCTCCCGGCCAGCGCTGCTTTACATTCAGTGCAGACAGGAAGAGCTACAGGACCGAGGACGTTATTCCAGCTGCCCGTGAAGTTTCTACCATACTAGAGGACCTGCGGATGAAACCACTTAACCCTCTACATGCCTGAATATTTCCGCTCAAATGTGAGTGTATTTTAACCATTTATATTAAAATCTTTTTTTAACTTGCTGCATTTAGAGGGCACTGTTCCCTTTTCTTTTGTCAAAGCTGTAACTGGCTCCTGAACATGGGGAACATGTGACACATTCCCTACAGCTATCAAGGGTGACATGTTAGAATTTACACAAGTGATGCAAACTGAATAGTTTTTACACCAGGGATGACACAAACCTGGGAATACCATGCTGAAGATGACACATGGACAATGGCACTATCACTTTTGACATCACAGTGGTATCCACAGGGCTTTTTTTCAGCGGTAACGCGGGGGAACGCAGTTCCGGCACCTCCTGGACTGACTGTATATAATGTCAAGGGGTGCTGGGGTGTGCTGCAGGGTATTGATGCTCACTGCTGGCGGATCTATTCTAGCTGGAGAGGATCTATTTTTGCAGGGGGGTCTATTGTTGCTGAAGAAGATCTACTGTTGGGGGAGGGGTCTATTGTTGATGGCTGCCAGAGAGTCTAATAATGCTGCCTGTGCATGCGGAGATCTGTTGATGCTGCCGGGAGTCTATTGTTGTTGGGGGGGGGGAAATTTTGTTCTGGGTGGTACATTGTTAGGGGAATCTATTGTTGCTGGCTGAAGGGGAGACCAAATTCCATACAAATTACTTAGAACAACAAAATTATTCTTGGTTCTGTATTGTCTAAAAGGGGCGGTACTGGGAGGTGGGTAGGGGATGGAACCAAGGGACGTTGCTCGGAGGTGGGTAGGGGCGGAGAAAACAATTGACTCGGAAAAGGGGAGTTTCTGCACCTATTGTCTGAGAAAAAAAAAACCTGGATATACATACAATCTTATGGCAAACCACACCACAAGGTTTAATGTCCCTGGTTCATGAAACAGGAGAGGATCGAATGCAACTGTCAGGTCTGCCAGGAAACTACAACCGTCCCTCCGCTTTCCTGACCGGTAGTCTTGTTATCCCGGTGTCAGGTGGAGGGACGGCTGAGATCTCCCACAGACAGGAAATAAGGAACCACAAAGGAAGGTGCAGATAGCCTAACCACAACCCCCAGCAACAACTCACGGTTAGTAGGCAGAAGACAGGATCCCAGGAGGGAAAAGGACAATCCAGGTAACGTAGTCAGAACAAGCCAGGGAGGGTCGGCAGCAAGGTTAACCAGGTTCAAGGGATAATCCAGGAATCGTAGTCAAGACGAGCCAAGTAGGTAACCAAAAAGCAAGCACATCCATAAACAGGAACCTATCCTAAGGCACAGACAGGAAGGGGAAGTGGGAATATATAGGGACACTAATGAGAAGACTGCTGACAGCTGGTCCCAGGGTGGAGCAAACATCCCCACTAGTGAAAAAGAACATAACTACGATGCTAACATAAAACCAGTTCCCTGGTGGTTCAGGACATAGGAAAACAGTCTATGAACACCAGGCCCTGGGATCAAATCCCAGACACGGCGTGACAGTACCCCCCACACAAAGATGCCCCCAAACCTATTTGGGTTTGGATGGGTGCCTGTCGTGGAAGGACTTGACCAGCCGTGGGGCATGAACATCACGAGCAGGCACCCAAGTCCTCTGCAATGGAGTAGCCCTTCCAGTCCACCAGATATTGTAATTGTCTACCCCTATGTCGGGAATCCAGAATTTTGCTAACTTCATACTCTTGATGGTCATCCACAGAGACTGGAGAGGGACGTCTAGAGGGGAGAGAGAATCTATTCTTGACAAAGGGCTTAAGCAAAGATACATGAAATGTATTGGGAATACGAAGATGAAGGGGCAAGCGTAGTTTATAAGCCACAGGGTTGACCTGACAGAGAATGCGAAAAGGTCCTATAAATCTAGGACCTAACTCGGAGGAAGGTTGTCGCAGTTTCATGTTCTTGGTGGACAACCAAACCAGCTGATTAAGACGATAGCGGGGTGCAGGTTTTCTGTGACGATCTGCATACCCCTTGTATCTATGTACAGACTGAAGCAGAACCTTTCTTATGTTTCTCCAGTGCGTAGTCAATCTTGATACCATGTTGGCTGCTGCAGGTACCTCCACCAAGGAAGACTGGAAGGGGAGAACCCTGGGTTGATACCCAAAGGCAGCTTGGAAAGGGGAACATCTAAGGGAAGAGTGCCACTGCGAATTGTGTGCTAGTTCTGCTAGAGGTAACATCTCGCTCCAGTTGTCATGTTCAGCATTGATATAAGCTCGTAGGTAGATCTCCAAATCTTGATTGACCCTCTCTGTCTGGCCATTAGATTGAGGATGGTATCCAGAGGACAGGGAATTCTTGATCCCCAGATGTTTGCAAATGGCCCTCCAGAATGAGGATATGAATTGAGGGCCTCTATCGCTAACAATATCAACAGGGATGCCGTGTAAGCGGATGACATTCTCAAAGGATAAAAATAGGCTTGGGGCAGAAGGTAGTGCGGGCATGGGAATGAAGTGGGCCAACTTTGAAAATCGGTCCACTATCACCCAAATTACGGTATTTCCACTGGAGGTGGGCAAGTCCACGATAAAATCCATGCTGATATGAGTCCAGGGAGCATGAGGAACAGGTAACGGTTGAAGTAGACCTTGTGGAACAGAACGATGCATTTTTATGGCAGCACAAACCGAACAGGCTCTAACAAAGGCTATAACATCCTTTTTTAGAGTAGGCCACCAAACCAGGGACTTCAAACGTAGGAAGGTTTGGTTGATACCAGGGTGTCCGGATACCATCTGGCCATGGGCCCACTGTAACTTCTTTTCGTAATTCTAAGGAAACAAACAAGGTATTGGGTGGAACTGAGAGATTAGAAGGTGCCCGAGACTGTGCGGCCAACAAGTTCCTTTGTAAAGCAGTATCCAGTTGTGCAATAATTCGTTCCGGAGGAACAATATGATCAGGAGGTATTTGCAGATTCACACAAGGGAATTGCCGAGACAGGGCATCGGCCTTGGTGTTCTTGGTGCCAGGAATGTACGTCACTACAAAGTTGAATCGGGTGAAGAATAACGCCCAGCGGGCTTGTCTGGGATTCAGTCTTTGGGCCTTCTCTAAGTAGATTAGGTTCTTATGGTCAGTTTGAACCACAACAGGAAGTTCCGTACCTTCTAAAAGATGTCTCCATTCGGAAAATGCTAATTTTATAGCTAAAAGTTCTCTATTCCCTATGTCATATTTTTGTTCTGCAGCAGAGAACTTCTTGGAGAAAAAGGCAACCGGATGCAACTTGTTAGAAGTGGGTTCTCGTTGGGATAATACTGCTCTGGCCCCTACTTCGGAGGCATCAACTTCCAAGAAATATTGAGCCGAAGGCTGAGGATGGCGAAGAACAGGAGCAGAGCAAAAAGCAGATTTTAGAAGGTCGAAAGCCTCCTGAGCTTCAGGAGGCCACTGAGAGCATTTGGTCCCTTTTTTTGTGAGGACGGTGATGGGAGCCAAAATTTTGGAGAAATTCTTGATGAATTTGCGGTAGTAGTTACAAAATCCAATAAAACGCTGTATTTCCTTTAAGGTAGAAGGTCTAGGCCATTGTAAGATAGCATCGAGTTTCTTGGAGTCCATCTGGAATCCATTAGATGAAATTATATAACCTAAGAAAGGTATTTCCGATTGTTCAAAAGAGCACTTGGAAGGTTTGGCGTACAGCTTATGATCTCTTAAACGTTGGAGAACAGTGCAAACATGGCCACGGTGAAGCTTTAAGTCTTTAGAGTGAATGAGTACATCATCTAAATAGACAACAACAAAAGAGTCAAGTAGATCCCTGAAAATATCATTCACAAACTCTTGAAATACCTCAGGAGCATTGCAAAGCCTAAAAGGCATCACAAGACACTCATAATGCCCCCTTCTGGTATTAAAAGCTGTCTTCCATGCATCTCCTGCTTTAATTCTAATGAGGTTATATGCAGACCGAAGATCCAATTTGGTAAAGATCTTTGACCCCTGGACACGGTCAAACAGCTCAGTAATTAAGGGCAACGGATACCGATTTTTTACAGTAATACGGTTGAGAGATCTGTAGTCAACGCAGGGTCTAAGTCCTCCATCTTTTTTCTCCACGAAAAAGAAGCCTGCTCCCACAGGAGAGGAGGAAGGCCGGATGAAACCCTTTTTTAGACTGTCTTCAATGTATTCCTCCATAGCCTTGGTTTCCGCAAGGTTAAGAGGATAAGTTCTCCCCTTAGGAAGAGGAGAACCGGGAAGCAAGTCAATAGCACAGTCATACGGGCGGTGTGGAGGGAGGCCCTCTGCTTCTTTTTCAGAAAATACGTCAGCAAACCCGGCATAAGCCTCCGGTAGTTCAGGGACAGTAGAGACCCCAAGAATGGACACTTTATTACGTATAAACTTTTGGATACAGTGAACATGACAAAAGGTGCTCCAGGCAGAAATTTGACCAGAGGACCAGTCAATAGATGGGTTATGTTTACATAACCAAGGGAACCCAAGAATTACAGGATACTTAGGAGACGGAATGACATTAAATGATAGCTCTTCAGAATGCAGAGCCCCCACTAGAACGGAAAGGGGCTTGGTCTCTAGAGAGATAAGTCAATCACCAAGAGGTTCTCCGCCAAGAGTAGTTACACAGAGGTGGATCTTTCGGAACCGTCGGAATCTGAAGACTCTTAACCAGCGTTGCATCGAGAAATACCCCACCTGCACCGGAATCAACAAAGGCAACGGTGGAGTAGCTCTTATTGTTCCAAGATAATAATACGGGTACTACTAATCTCTCTAGGAGGAGGTTTCAAAACAGTGTGGCCTAATGGGGCTCCTTGATCTCCCATTAAGCCCGGGAGTTTTTTCAGTCGCATCGGACAAGAATGCAGGAAGTGACCCGGCTTACCACAAAATAGACAGAGGCCTAGAGTTCTGCGTTTGGTACGTTTATCATCAGACAAACGCACAGCCCCTACATCCATGGGTTCTTCCTCAAACCTGGCGGTTGGAGGAAAAAATTGTCTGACGCTCCCTCTCAGACTGGCGTTCAGAGAAGCGAGTATCCACGAGGATACACAAATTTATGAAATCCTCCAATGCCACTGGGATCTCACGGTAAGTTAATTCGTCCTTAATGCATTCCGCTAGACCTCTGCGGAAGGCGGCCTTAAGGGCGCAATTATCCCAGGAAGTATCTGCCGCAAGTGTGCGGAATTCTATTGCATAAGATGCTACTGTGCGTTTACCCTGGTGTAAGTCAAGAATACTGGCCTCAGCTGCCCTTACTCTGTCAGGAACGTCAAATATTCTCTCAACGGTTTGCATAAACGTGGGGTAATCAGTAAGTACAGGAGAATCTTTCTCAAGAAGAGGCGACACCCAGGACAGAGCTCTACCCTTAAGCAAGGAAATAATAAATGTCACCTTGGCTTGGGTAGAGGTAAACACAGAAGGTTAATTTTTAAAAATGCAACCGGCAATGGTTGAGAAATCCCCTGCAATCCAAGGGGTTCCCATCATACTTATCGGGGAGAGGTATCTTTGGAGCGGGAGAGCCCACAGATTTAGACACAACTACAGGTTCCCCAACCCCAGACTCAAGATTTTTTGGTGTAGCAGGACTAGTACCATGTGCCGAGGCCAAAGTAGATAACAGAGTAGCGATGGCACCCAATTTCTCCTCCAATGACTGTACATGATTAGCCTGCTCACCCAACATCTGACCCTGTAGAGAGACTGCCTGCACCAGCTCGCTGAGGTCCATCTGGCCTTAGGATAATGTCAGGTCTGCCAGGAAACTACAACCGTCCCTCCACTTTCCTGACCGGTAGTCTTGTTATCCCGGTGTCAGGTGGAGGGACGGCTGAGATCTCCCACAGACAGGAAATAAGGAACCACAAAGGAAGGTGCAGATAGCCTAACCACAACCCCCAGCAACAACTCACGGTTAGTAGGCAGAAGACAGGATCCCAGGAGGGAAAAGGACAATCCAGGTAACGTAGTCAGAACAAGCCAGGGAGGGTCGGCAGCAAGGTTAACCAGGTTCAAGGGATAATCCAGGAATCGAAGTCAAGGCGAGCCAAGTAGGTAACCAAAACGCAAGCGCATCCATAAACAGGAACCTATCCTAAGGCACAGACAGGAAGGGGAAGTGGGAATATATAGGGACACTAATGAGAAGACTGCTGACAGCTGGTCCCAGGGTGAAGCAAACATCCCCACTAGTGAAAAAGAACATAACTACGATGCTAACATAAAACCAGTTCCCTGGTGGTTCAGGACATAGCAAAACAGGCTATGAACACCAGGCCCTGGGATCAAATCCCAGACACGGCGTGACAGCAACACACTTTCAGGTTGTTTTGAGCTGATTAATGTGCTTCTAGTTAACTTTATTTTGCCTTTTAGTTGCACAAAGAGTTGTTTAAAGCTGCTTCTAAATCTGTTCAAGCTGCTGCAAGTTTCTAGGGCAGATGAAGAAAAATCCCAAACCTTAAGCTCTGCAAGCACTGCTTAGGCTCCATGCACACTAGCTTAAAAAAATGCTGCTCCTAGAGGAAGTTAGGGCTCTTTCACACGGAGGTCCGTTCAGGTCCGCCTGTCTGTTTTTTTGGCGGACCTGAAACGGATCCTCCATGTACCCCTATGGAAGCACGGATGTCAGCGGAGACATGTCCGCTGACATCCGCTCCGCTCTGCCAAAGTGTGACGGAGGAAAACCCTATTTTTCCTTCCGTCGGCGGAGCGGATCGGATGACAACGGACTCTACGGTCCGTCGTCATCCGATTCCCCATAGGGGAGAGCGGTGCTCTGACAGGGCGGTCCCTGCACAGTGTGCGGGGACCGCCCAGTCATCCGTCGGCTCAGCGGGGATCAACGGAGCGATCCCCGCTGAGCAAGCGGAGCTTCACGGGGCGGATCTTCACGGATCCGCCCCGTGTGAAAGGACCCTTAGGTAGTCTAGAGGCGTTTTTTTAAGCTCAGCCGCAAAGAAAAACCTTTCTGTTTTGCGTTTTTGAGGGCATTTTTCTGGCAGAAGAAAATGCTAGATGCTCCTCAACACTAGTACAATTTTTTTTTAATTTGAGTTTTTTTCTGCCATGGGCACTGTTTTTATTAAGTTAGTGCGCATGGAGCCCAATTCAAGGATAAAATCAGGATAGCATCTCAAAGTTTTGCAGGATCTCTCTTATTTGACAAAATTGTATACATTTTTTGTACTCTTTGGCCTGCAAGGTGTTTGTTGATGGAGTGAAGAGATGTGCGTGAGTGTTTTTATAGAGTTACGGGGGTAGGAATTGTAGATGAGATGTGTGGGAAAGTTTAAAGTGAACCTGTATTTTGCAATGAAGGCCAAAGCAACAGCTTTACTTTAAACTTACACTGGGCTGAAATCTCTTTTCCCATCCTGTATGCACTAGCGCTGTCCTGTCAGGGGAGGAGGAGTGAATCACATGCTCTGCATGCCTAAAAATTGTATAACAAAGAAAAGAGGGTATAAAAATAAAAATACATTTAAATTCATGTATGTCAGCTCTTTATGGATTTTTTTTATTTTTTATGATTGTATCATGTATTTTGAGAATATTTTTTCCTGTCTGTATAATAAATGAATTTTTACTTTATACACTTTTTGTACCTTTACCTGATTCAGTGACTCGCCTCACTCAAAGTCCCATGACCACTGTTTTTTTTTCACACTCATGTATATACCGGGATGGAGGCTTGTCACTGGTGCTGTGTCAGTTCAAATTTTTCTTGCGTGCATCAATATGGGTGGAAGACGCCCTGGTCTCTCTTTTGAACTACCACACCACCATTATTGACTAGACTATTTATACTATTCATTTGTACATTTTTTTTATTGTATTTACACATTCCTGATTCTGACTGCCAAACTTATGTTTTTTAATTTTTTCTTCATTTTTGTTTTTTACCCAGATAGTTTATAGCCCAGTGGGGGGTGAGGTCGAGGTCATCTACTTTTTGTCTTTTCCCAGGGTTGCGTTGCGTGGCAGCACCTCCCCTCCCCATCCCTGCCTGAGGTGTGGGTGTGCAGTGTGCTCCCACGCATCGGCGCCATGCCCATACGCCCCACTCGTGACCTCAATTGACTCCGCAATGCAGGGATGTATTGTTTCTTCCATCTGACGCTGGGGGCGGGGCGGATCCCGACTCACTTCCGGTGTTCGCACCGGACTGATCATCCGCCACTATCTCCCCTCTGACTGCGTCTAGCATGAAGTTGGTAAGGGCACGCCCTGAGCCTTGGGTATTTACAGCCGAGGCTGACCAGTCCATCATTTGACCCATTTTCATCATCACTAAGACACGTTATTACCATATTATATATGTATTTTTTGGTATACCACCTGTTTTTTGTTCACCATTTTATTTTGTCTTTATGAGCACACATTCACTTTTTGCCTTAATGGTTCGCTCATTGTTTGGTCACTAAACTCACATTCACTTATGCTTGTTTCATCATACTTTTACTTTTATCGCTGCTGGACACTGTGGTTGGGTTGTATTTCCCTTCTTTCCTTTTTTTTTTTTTTTTTACACTTTGGTCACTTTTTGGACACATCTTTTTCTTATATATACCCATGCACTCTCCTTGTATTTATAAACTATAATATTTTTTCTTTTTTATATATACACATATATATTTATATATACATTATGACACATGTCATTATATTTTCATAGTGGTTTGGATTCTTATATATGTCTTCCATTTTTCACCTTCATCATCAAACACGGTATCTTGTCCTGCACATCTGCTATTCCCTGGGCTTAGTGTGCTTGCCCTCGCCTCAGCCCCGGGGCCAACAATTTATTGGACACCCCCTTGTCCCTCTCCGAGCAGCTGGGCTATTATACATGTTCCATTATCTGACATGTAAGTATCTAGATCTCTTGTTTTCCAATTTATTTTTTATTTTATTTTTTACCCCCTTACAAAGGGAATCCCCATTAATACATAATTTTTCATTATTCAAATTCATAGATATAATTGACATCATACTCCTGATGAGAGGATGGATCCTCAAAACGCGTAGAGTGTTTTTATGTCACCATAGTGAGATTTTTTACCCAGATTTCCCATGTACCTGCTTTTTTATGCCATCATGTATCTACAATATGAAATCAGAAAAGAGGGAAGGAAAAAAAAAAGAATTAATGTATGTCAGCTCTTCATGGAATTTGCTTTTATGATTGTATCATGTATTTTGAGAATATTTTTTCTTGTCTGTATAATAAATACATTTTTACTTTATATACTTTTTGTACCTTTACCTGATTCAGTGATTCGCCTCACTCAAAGTCCCATGACAACTGTTTTTTTTTTGTTGCATACTCATGTATTTACCGGGATGAAGGCTTGTCACTGTTGCTGTCAGTTCATATTTATCTTGCATATATTGATTATTTTACACTTCTAGTAACCTCACTGGAATTCAAGAATTCCATGGAAGATGGGCCATCCAGTATAGAATTGTTTAACCACTTGTTGACCAGCCGCCGTCATTATACTGCAGGATAGCCATCCCTTTAAGCAGGATAGCAGGCGCGCGTGCGCTGCATCTCATGGGGGTGCCGATGCTCATGACCGGCAGTCGCGATGACCACCGGCCGCAAGCGATCGCGGGCACGAGAGGCAGAACAGGGACATGTGTGTGTGTGTAAACAGACAAATCCCTGTTCTGTTCTGTGAGGAGAGACAGATCCTCCTGCGTTCCTAATAGCTAGGAACCACGATCTGTAATTTCCCCTAGTCAGTCCCATCCCCCTACAGTTCGAACACACAGTCAGGGAACACAATTAACCCCTTGATCGCCCCCTAGTGTTAACCCCTTCCCCGCCAGTGGCATTTTTACAGTAATAAGTGCATTTTTATAGCACTAATAGCTATAAAAAATGTGTCAAAAGTGTCCGATGTATCCGCCATAATTTCGCAGTCCCGATAAAAATCGCAGATCGCCGCCATTGCTAGTAATAAAAAATAATAATGAAAATGCCACAAATCTATCCCCTATTTTGTAGAAGCTATAACTTTTGCGCAAACAAATCAATATATGCTTATTGCGATTTTTATTACCAAAAATATGTAGAAGAATACATATCGGCCTAAACTGAGAAAAAAATCGCTTTTTAAAAAAAAAATGGTATATTTTTTGTAGCAAAAAATAAAAAATATTGTGTTTTTTTTTCAAAATTGTCACTCTTTTTTTGTTTATAGCATAAAAAATAAAGATCACAGAGATGATCAAATACCACCAAAAGAAAGCTCTATTTGTGAAAAAAAAAGAACATCAATTTTGTTTGGGTGCAGTGTCGCACGACCGCGCAATTGTCAGTTAAAACAAAGCAGTGCCAAATTTTAAAAAAATGGTCATTGAGCAGCCAATTCCTCCGGGGCTGAAGTGGTTAAATAAAACTAATACCAAAAGAGAGATAAAGGCTATCACTGCTGGCCTTTCCATTTTAAAAACATGTGCCTTCAGTCATGTGAATCCAATGGCTTCAGTACTTTCTGAGTTACTGAAGTAGAATAGATATGGAGATCTGGAGTTCTGGTTTTACTTGTTGCCAACATGATCTGGAACCTACAGGCAGTCAAGCATCTAGTATTTTCAATAGCATGCCAGCAATAGCAGCCTATACTTTTTTCTCATTAAAGGTTTACTTTACTTTATCCATTTTAAAAAGGTTTTGATTTCTCAACAGGAAGTCTAAAATATATATATATATTTAAATTCTGTCACTTCCATACAATAATTATGCATGTTGGCGACATAACTGATCACTAGATTGACAACATCCCATGGTTATCTTTTGTGAAAAAGTTTCTGTATACATTGATTGACTGTCACTTTAATGTACAAAAATCATTGCTTCCCAGAAAATAAGTTACTAACCACAATGAAATAATACTCAGAAAATATCATTTCAAAGCCTGAATGCACCAATGACCCTATGTTCTGTACTGACAGTCTTGCAAAATATAAATAAGTAAGCAATGGGAATTTGTCTCTAAGACACTTCATTCCTATCTTCCATGCACAGAATAAGCGATATGCATACAAAGTTTTTGTATAACACATGTTTTACCATATGCTCATATAAATACTAATGTGTGGCATGTGATAGTTGATGCCTGAGGGACTAGAATAGTTCACACAGGTTAGGAAATAAAACTAATTAGAATACTTGATTCTGTTTTATTTATATTGTAGCCTAAACTACTAGTTTGTGTTTATGAAACAAAATGGTAAGTTGTTAGCTGTTTAATGATTGTAGAGTTTGGACCTTAAAATTTAACCCTGACCAGGCTGTGATCATTTACATATTAGGTATATCCAGGTATTAGGTTTAACAAGCAGTAAATAAGCTTTAAAACAAGCTTTCTCTGACCACTGACCATTGAGGATAAATTGCTCCACAGTAACTGCAGCTATATAGGTTAGTGAGGGTGTCACGGTCAGGGGTCAGTCTTGCAGACTAGTAACTATAGCAGTAGAGAGGCTCCCATCGACCAGCAGTATAGGTATACAAGCAGGTCAACCTGGTACAGTGGGGAGAACAAGTATTTGATACACTGACGATTTTGCAGGTTTTCCTACTTACAAAACATGTAGAGATCTGTGATTTTTATCATGGGTACTCTTCAACTGTGAGAGGTAAAATCTAAAACAAATATCCAGAAAATCACATTATATGATTTTTAAAATAATTTATTTGCATTTTTTGCATGACATAAGTATTTGATCACCCACCAACCAGTAAGAATTCCGTCTCTCACAGACCTGTTATTTTTTCTTTAAGAAGCCTTCCTGTTCTCCACTCATTACCTGTATTAACTGCACCTAAATAAAGAAAAAATACTGCGCAAGTCAGATAGTGGACAAATAAAATAAAATAACACCACTAGTGATGAATAGTGGCCGCTGCTGCGACTGGAAATGTGGATATGCACAAATAAAGATAATGTAAAACCTAACAGTTGCGCTGCGTGATAATGGCACTCTCGTGCCAATAAGCCGTAACACCTGGTGATGACAAATATTGGTGACACAGTTAAATATACCGTCAATTATAATAAATAATGTAAAAATTAAATAATAACAGTATAACCTGGTGATCTGTGACCGTGACAATCAATCACTCAAATAACAATAAAGACTAATCAACATGAAGTTCATCCTATGAAATGTCCAAGAAAAAATAGAGAAAATTTTTTGGTAAACAAGTCTTCAAAATAAAAGATTCCCAAAAACACTGATGAAAAGTTCCTCCAGGCAAGTATAATGGTGACTTCACACTCCAAAACACCCAAGAAAAGTGTGTGGCACTTGTAAAGAATAGGATCCTCCACCTTTTATATCAAATCTCCTTACCAGATAATGTGGATCCCTAATAAAAGAGATCACACCCGCCTGTGGCTGTTTCCCCCGCCAAGGGTCTCTGTATGATAGATCAGCATTCAAAATCTTCCTCCACAATCAGGCTCCTCAATACCGTTCCCGGATAAATGATCCCAAAAGAAATATAGAGGCCACCATAGTGAAGTACTTATAGGCAGTTTAATCAAGATAAAAAAATGTACACTTACAAGAAAGTGATGATAAAAGAGCATAAAAATCGTTCGTAAGCCGGCCGGCTTCACTATCCGCCCGTCCTTCCGGGATAGCGTTTGTTGGTTTGTCGGTGACGTCAGCACTCTGCTCCTCCCTACGCCGTTTCGTCAGAGATGACGTCTTTCAGGGGCACGAGCGGCGTGCTGACTCACCGCTTTTTATCATACATGGAGCACTAGACACGCCCGGTTCTGACCTCTGGGAGGTCTCTGCCCAAATCCACCATATTGAATAGGGGAAATGTTGCCCATACTTATCGGTAATTGCCAAAACCTCATGGGAGGCCAGAACAGCCTACCCCAGACGATTAGCTACCGATTAGTGGGAATCTTTCAATCGCACTCGCCCTATTGCAGACTGCAGAGAAAGTAAAATGATAACTAAAAATAGCTATTATAACTAAATAAAATTAGGGATATAAGAAAAAGGATAACAGAAAGGGGTTAACACTCATAATATAATGGTTTCCCTATAATATGACCATCCCAATTATATACACACAATATATGTGAAGGCCACCTATGGGATATTGAGAATATGAACCAACCCCATTCGGCTATATCAGAAACCAATATTGGTTCCATGACTCCATCCCCATTTAGTACCTAGGTGTCCTGTAGATCACATCTCTCAAGGAAGTGTAAAACAGTATAAAGGACCCCACCACAATAGGATGTAGGGTCATGTACTCACTTGATAAAAAGGCGAATATAGGCATGTTAGACATCACCTCTCATTATTGACTTATTGTTACAGATAAAAACTACAAGAAGGTCCTAATAGCAGACGTAAATGAACCTACAAGGATGGGTAAAGAAAGCCATCTAAATTGATACCAGGGCGTTCTTATACTAGCACCCACTTTTATAGCAAGGAGACCAATAAATGTAGACCTGGCTAAAAGTAATATGTTTGTGGTAGGAACAGCAGAAGTCAACCCAGAAGTCAGAACCAGTTCACACATTTTCACAAAGCATCATCTCACCCATTATCAATGAACGCATTGACATCTGTGTCAATATTCAAGCCGTATGGGCTATAACACCGGACCCTTGACAGTAAAATCAAAATTTTAAAAGAAAGTTTAAATCCTCACAAAGAGAGTGAGGAGTATAGAGATAGAACCTTGAATTTATTGAAGGTTCTGGATAAAGAGGAAAAGGAACAGAAAGTTAAAAAAAGAAAAAAGTATAATAGGGATTTTAATGATTATCAAGCAAGTTTAGTGTTTGATTGGCAGAAAAAAATAGTGGCTGAATCACAGATGGATAATGTTTCCAAAATGGATGCCATAGTTCAGGGTGAGAATGCCCCACCAGGATCAACCAATGATGTAGCACATTTACCGATTGGGAGCGAATCATCCAAAACTCTCAAGAAGGTGCAGAGTGGCACCAAACAAAATAAAAAGGGTAGACGAGTGTCTCATAAGTCACCGGGGCGACCTTCAGGTCCTGGTAAAGGAGGACAACATACAAAGAACTCGGGATGGGGACAACAGTCGCAACCCAAACCGAGTAGCAGTCACGATAGAGGATACAAACAATACCACTCACAGGGCCAATATCATGCCTACAGAGAACCATCGAGATTCCGTAGAACTCGTGAGAGGACCCATTCTGATAATTATGGTTATGAGATATATCCCAATCAAAGGTCTCATTATGAGAATAATTATCATCATGAAAGGGAAAGGGATGATTATGAAAATGAACCTAGTATCCGGAATATGTTCTTTCCCTTACGGGACAGAAATGGTCCTGAACGTTCAGATTATTATAATTATGAACAGACCAACAGAGTTCAGGATGCTTATAGGTTTGGACCATCAAAGGATTTTCCCCCGGGCCAATATGAAAGGGACGTAGACCAACATTGGGGTTTTCCCAGACCCAATCAAGGAATAAAAAGACCAGTGGAAAGCAAAGAGGAACCAGAGGGGGGAGGAGAACACAATTTAAAAAAGCAAAAGATTTAAATCAGGATGGAATTTATAATCTCAGTTCCCAAGTTTTAACGAAGCCAGAATTAACCCTTCTAAACAAGGGACTGAAATTTGCATCCCCCAGGAAATTGAATAAGTTCCAGACCTATATGGACATACACAAGTATGTCCGTAGGATTAATATTAAGAGGCACTTTGAAGGTATTCCTGTGAGGGAAGATGCATTGGTTTCACCATCATTCCAGCATTCTGGATTATCTAATGCTCGATCTTTAACCCTCCAGGGACTTTGGCCCTATCCCTGAGGGTCTTTAGGGATGTGGTCTTACGGGATCTCGAAACTATAAAAATCACTAATAACAAAATGGATCGACATCTTGAATCAGGTCTAGATTCTCTTTGTAAAAATAGGGAGTTGGTAATCCGTCCTGCAGACAAGGGCGGTGGAATAGTAGTCCTTGACAGGGCGGATTACCTTAAAGAACTCCACAGGATTGTGGACGATCGTGACACATACTCTCTATTACCTGGGAACCCTGTCATCAAATACAGGGATACCCTTGAGGAATTAGTCCATAGGGGCTCTGAGTCAGGAATTTTGAAAGATAAGGAACGACAATTCCTAATACCCAGGGCCCCCAGGGTGCCCATTCTATACTGTCTTCCCAAGATTCACAAAAGTTTGACTTGCCCCCGGGCAAACCAATAGGGAGTGGTATAGACTCAATAACGTCCTGGGTGGGCAAGTACATTGACCATTTTTTACAGCCTTTGGTCCAAAGAATGCCCTCCTATTTGAAGGACACCCGACATGCGATAAATCTAGTGTCACAGATAGAATTCAAAGAAGGAATGTGGATGGTCACGGCAGACGTCACCTCATTATATTCGATCATTCCACATCAGATGGGCATTTCAGCTGTGAAACATTATCTGAATTTACAATCAGGCCTGCTTCAGCTCCAAAAGGATTTCATCATAGACCTGTTACTATCGGCAAATATGGGGTGTTGCAATGGGGGCTAAGTATGCCCCCAGCTTGGCCAATCTTTTTATGGCCAAGTGGGAGGAGGACGTCATCTTTGGGGACCGTAGTCCCCACCTGGTGTTCACCTGGTGTTCTGGGCCAGGTATATTGATGACGTCCTCCTCCTATGGGATGGCACCAAAGACCAACTTGATGAATTTTTCTCCTCTCTTAATGATAACGAGAGGGGAATAAGATTTGTCCATGAGGCTAGTCAGGAAACTATCAATTTCCTTGACCTCACTATAATGAGGGAAAATAACTCTTTAGTCACAAAGTCTTTTTTTAAACAAACTGATCGCAACTCTTTTATTCCTATTGGAAGTTGCCACAATGACCCTTGGCTTAGATCCGTACCTAGAGGCCAGTTTGTCAGGATGAGGCGAAACTGTACCTCTTTGGAAAATTATAGATCTCAGTCGGCCATTTTAAAAATGAGACTCTGTGAAAATGTTATAATATGGAATCCTTGGAGAATACAATAGAAGAGGTCGCCCTGTTAGATAGATCCTCACTATTGGAGGATCGCCCCAGAATAAATAGACAAGGACCTGGGATACCTTTTTTTACCACTTTTTCAACACAGCATTTTGCAATAAAGAAAATTATTCAAAAACATTGGCATTTGCTGGGGAATGACAGAGTTATTAGTCAATTTTTACCCCCTAAACCTCAGGTGATCTTTAGGGGGGCACCCTCCCTTCGGGATAAGGTGGCTCCCAATGTGGTGGACCCTCCCATAAAAGGGGTTTCCTTCTTTCAAAGAGGACTGTCCGGATATCACCAATGTCGGAGGTGCCAAGTATGCACTCTTAATAAGAGTAAGCAGAAGAAAACTGAGATTTTTCACTCTACTAGTACATCAAAAGAGCACTCTATAGAGCCATTCATTACATGCAGCTCAACTGGCATTGTTTATTTGTTACAATGTCCGTGTGGGCTCCAGTATATTGGTAGAACAAAGCGATCAATGCAGGTGAGATTAGGTGAGCATATCACCAACATTAGGTCAGGTTTTCCAAATCACTCAGTTTCGAAACATTATGACATTTATCATGATCGCAACCCTGAGAATACATTACTCCTGGGGATAGACAAATTTGAGCCTCACTGGAGGGGCATCTCCCTGGTTAGGGAATTATCTAAGTTGGAGATGGCCTGGATTTACCGGGTCCGGTGTTCTATCCCATACGGCTTGAATATTGACACAGATGTCAATGCGTTCATTGATAATGGGTGAGATGATGCTTTGTGAAAATGTGTGAACTGGTTCTGACTTCTGGGTTGACTTCTGCTGTTCCTACCACAAACATATTACTTTTAGCCAGGTCTACATTTATTGGTCTCCTTGCTATAAAAGTGGGTGCTAGTATAAGAACACCCTGGTATCAATTTAGATGGCTTTATTTACCCATCCTTGTAGGTTCATTTACGTCTGCTATTAGGACCTTCTTGTAGTTTTTATCTGTAACAATAAGTCAATAATGAGAGGTGATGTCTAACATGCCTATATTCGCCTTTTTATCAAGTGAGTACATGACCCTACATCCTATTGTGGTGGGGTCCTTTATACTGTTTTACACTTCCTTGAGAGATGTGATCTACAGGACACCTAGGTACTAAATGGGGATGGAGTCATGGAACCAATATTGGTTTCTGATATAGCCCAATGGGGTTGGTTCATATTCTCTATATCCCATAGGTGGCCTTCACATATATTGTGTGTATATAATTGGGATGGTCATATTATAGGGAAACTATTATATTATGAGTGTTAATCCCTTTCTGTTATCCTTTTCCTTATATCCCTAATTTTATTTAGTTATAATAGCTATTTTTAGTTATCATTTTACTTTCTCTGCATTCCCACTAATCGGTAGCTAATCGTCTGGGGTAGGCTGTTCTGGCCTCCCATGAGGTTTTGGCAATTACCGATAAGTATGGGCAACATTTCCCCTATTCAATATGGCGGATTTGGGCAGAGACCTCCCGGAGGTCAGAACCGGGCGTGTCTAGTGCTCCATGTATGATAAAAAGCGGTGAGTCAGCACGCCGCTCGTGCCCCTGGAAGATGTCATCTCTGACGAAACGGCGTAGGGAGGAGCGGCGTGCTGACGTCACGACAAACCAACAAACGCTATCCCGGAAGGACGGGCGGATAGTGAAGCCGGCCGGCTTACGAACGATTTTTATGCTCTTTTATCATCACTTTCTTATAAGTGTACATTTTTTTATCTTGATTAAACTGCCTATAAGTACTTCACTATGGTGGCCTCTATATTTCTTTTGGGATCATTTATCCGGGAACGATATTGAGGAGCCTGATTGTGGAGGAAGATTTTGAATGCTGATCTATCATACAGAGACCCTTGGCGGGGGAAACAGCCACAGGCGGGTGTGATCTCTTTTATTAGGGATCCACATTAGCTGGTAAGGAGATTTGATATAAAAGGTGGAGGATCCTATTCTTTACAAGTGCCACACTCTTTTCTTGGGTGTTTTGGAGTGTGGTGTCACCATTATACTTGCCTGGAGGAACTTTTCATCAGTGTTTTGGGGAATCTTTTATTTTGAAAACTTGTTTACCAAAAGATTTTCTCTATTTTTTCTTGGACATTTCATAGGATGAACTTCATGTTGATTAGTCTTTATTGTTATTTGAGTGATTGATTGTCACGGTCACAGATCACCAGGTTATACTGTTATTATCTAATTTTTACATTATTTATTATAATTGACGGTATATTTAACTGTGTCACCAATATTAGTCATCACCAGGTGTTACGGTTTATTGGCACGAGAGTGCCATTATCACGCAGCGCAACTGTTACGTTTTACATTAACTGCACCTGTTTGAACTTGTTACCTGTATAAAAGACACCTGTCCACACACTCAATCAAACAGACTCCAACCTCTCCACAATGGCCAAGAACAGAGAGCTGTGTAAGGATATCAGGGATAAAATCGTAGACCTGCACAAGGCTGGGATGGGCTACAGGACAATAGGCAAGCAGTTTGGTGAGAAGGCTACAACTGTTGGCGCAATTTTTAGAAAATGGAAGAAGTTCAAGATGACAGTCAATCTCTCTCGGTCTGGGGCTCCATGCAAGATCTCACCTTGCGGGGCATCAATGATCATGAGGAAGGTGAGGGATCAACCCAGAACTACACGGTAGGACCTGGTCAATGACCTGAAGAGAGCTGGGACCACAGTCTCAAAGAAAACCATTAGTAACACACTACGCCGTCATGGATTAAAATCCTGCAGCGAACTCAAGGTCCCGCTGCTCAAGCCAGAGCATGTCCAGGCCCGTCTGAAGTTTGCCAATGACCATCTGGATAATCCAGAGGAGGAATGGGAGAAGGTCATGTGGTCTGAGGAGACAAAAAAATGATATTTTTGGTCTAAATTCCACTCGCCGCGTTTGGAGGAAGTAGAAGGATGAGTACAACCCCAAGAACATCCTAACTGTAAAGCATGGCGTTGGAAACATCATTCTTTGGGGATGCTTTTCTGAAAAGGGGACAGGACGACTGCACCGTATTGAGGAAAGGATGGATGGGGCCATGTATCGCAAGATTTTGGCCAACAACCTCCTTCCCTCAGTAAGAGCATTGAAGATGGGTCGTGGCTGGGTCTTCCAGCATGACAACGACCCGAAACACACAGCCAGGGCAACTTAGGAGTGGCTCCGTAAGAAGCATCTCAAGGTCCTGGAGTGGCCTAGCCAGTCTCCAGACCTGAACCCAATACAAAATCTTTGGAGGGAGCTGAAAGTCCATATTGCCCAGTTACAGCCCCGAAACCTGAAGGATCTGGAGAAGCTCTGTATGGAGGAGTGGGCCAAAATCCCTGCTGCAGCGTGTGCAAACCTGGTCAAGGAAACGTATGATCTCTGTAATTGCATACAAAGGTTTCTGTACCAAATATTAAGTTCTGCTTTTCTGAAGTATCAAATACTTATGTCATGCAATAAAATACAAATTAATTACTTAAAAATCATACAATGTGATAAGTAGGAAAACCTGCAAAATCAGCAGTGTATCAAATACTTGTTCTCCCCACTGTAGATGACGTGGGCTCACCTAAGGCACGGGGTCTAACCTTTATTCTCCAAAGCTCCTAATGGTGGAGATGGATTTTGCTGCATGTTAGTACCAAGTTTCAATCCTAAAGATCGCCCCACCAGGAGTTGAGCAAGCCAGTGTCAGGTAGCGGATATAGCAGGTAGGGCATAAGCAGAAATGTAGGCAGTAAACAAGCCAAAGGTCGGTAACAAGTGATTGCAGGTTGGGATCATGTGGAAGCATAGTTGAGGAACAAGCCAAAGGTCGGTAATGAGCGGTAGCGAAGATACGGACAGTAGCAGGAGCAACAAGAGCAAGATATTGGCTGAAAAGAGCACAATACTCTGGCAAACAGGAAGTGCAAAGGCATGGCTTAAATTGCAAGTTCATGGTAGGAGGAAAGGTTTCAAGGTTCAAGACAAACAAGACAGAAGGTAATGTTTTCCAAAAAGAGCCACTGCCATACACAGCAGAGGTTACCGATTCAGATCTGGGTCCTGACAGAGGGCTTTTTTTTTAAAACATTCCTGGCATGGCGTGTATTGCATGATTAAATTGGTATGGCTTGGATCAATCTAAGTATGCATATTTCATAACTGTGGAATCTGGAAATCGCCAGGGCCATCTGGGTCCCACACCCACATTCAGAGAATGCCTTGCATTTTTCGCAATTAATGCAAAGAGCTTGTTTTAGTATTTGCATTTTGCATTTGTTGAAAAAAATGTGTGCTTTCTGAATGGCATCCACCCTGAGCATACGACCCTGTCTCGTACCTAGTTGGAGAGCCTAAAGTGAAGAGGAAGACCTCTCAAACAGCTTCGGCTTTGGGACCACTGATAGTGGAACAGTAGCCGCGGGAGCATGGTGGGGTATGAGTGCCCGGGATCAGTCCAGTAGATTGTACCAGTCGTAGCTAACACTTCACTGGGAGGACACGAGGAAACAGGAGCAGCTGACAGCAGGCAGATGTAGCAGGCAGGACAGGCTGGTGAGAGGCTGCGAATGCACAGAATACTGTATATATATATATATATATATATATATATATATAGTGTATGTTAATATATATATATATATATATATATATATATATATATATATATATATATATTAGGGCTGTTACTGATTAAAATTTTCGTGTTCGATCAATAGATTTTTTTTTTAATCGATTAATCGACTAATTTCGATTAATTATAACGCACATACAGATCCAACTACTTTTAGCTGATCTCCTTGCAGGCCGATTCTCAGTGCAGCTACCAACCACTGGAAAAATCGATAGCAGGATACAAAAAACACACAAAGGCAGCGCTCGAAGGGAATAGCATTAAAACTTTTATAGTCTTCAAGTAGGTAACAAAATAAATATTGCACTGGAGATAAAATCAATGTAGCTACATAAACTGTAAAAATGGTGCGAGTAATACCAAACAGTAGCAAAAGCAGTCATAAAAACATGTAGCCAAGTATGATTCTGGTATAAAAATGTGTACAACGATACCACTGCTGAATCCAGATGAGGAGGGGCTAACATCAGTCCGTCGGCATGTAGATGTCCCGTGAAGGATACAGGGAACTATCACAACTCCCTGTGGATGGCTGTAGAATCCCAGGTTGATAGAGGGAAGTGTAACAGCCCTTGCGTGTGGCAGATAGTAAGGTCCCGCCGGCATGCAGATATGAAGGCACAGCAAAGGAGCCCTTCAGATGGACACGGCAAGCCCAAAGAATTTTGATTGATCAAAAGAATTTTGATCGATCAAAAGAATTAATCGATTAATCGAGGAATTAATAGTTAATTTCCACAGCCCTAATATATATATATATATATATATATATATATATATATATATATATATTTTATACATTTGTACAGTAAAGATTTAAAATAATTCTAATATATTTACATATTTAGAATGTGTGTGTGTGGGAGATTGCATTTCTTGCTTTAAGATATTTATTGCTTGGACATGGTAAGTTTGGGTTAAAACACTGTTCTTCTAACTTATATTGCTTCCCACCTCAAGTTTGTGAAAGACCACTGCATTTTCTAGTAATACTGGATGGATGGGACAGAAGAACTGTGAGTGTTATACTTGACAGGGTTGAGTTTATTCAGAACATATGCAAATATTTTACTTTCCTCAAATGTGGTAAATGACAAGATGCAAGAGATGTTACTTAGCTGAAGGCAGCTGGCAGGGTATGGATTTTAGAGGATAGAGAAAGAGCAGTGTCAAAAATTAGCCATAAGCAGGAAGTCATATTAGTTATGCAGAAATAAGCATTATAAATAATAAATAAATAATATAAACATTAGAGTGGCTCTGCAGGCAAAAAGTAGCTTTATATGGAAGAAAGATTATCATATCACTTCTATCAATAGTAACTTTTACAGCAAGTGAATAAAAAAGCAACTCCTGTGAACACTCAGGATTCTAACTGAAACGCTAAAGAGCATAAGAAGGAGCTGAATATCATCGGTATAGACTATAGGACACTGAAATCTGGAAGCATTTGTTTACCAACATCAGGAAAGTTCTGTCTTTACCTTGCAGTAAAATGTCCCTTAGAACCAGGGGTAGGTGGAACATGAAAGTGAGATGCCTAATGCCTTGTTAGAGACAAGGAAGAGATCCAGGATAACTGTAACTTGCAGTTTGGTAAACAGAATGCAAATTTAGAAGCAATACTGCAAAACAGATTCCGTATGGGTAAAATAACATGCATGCACTGCGGAATAATGAATGTTGCACAAACATATGTGAAAGATGGACAAACATGCTTTCTTAACATCAACGTCTCTGTGAGTGTTGCTGCAAATCTACTACTTCAGTAAAATAGTTCAGAACACAGCTACTTGCAATTATCCTCATAAACTGCATTGCCTTTAGTGAAGTCCATGTTAGCTCTAGTAACACAAGCAAACAGCCAGGGGGATCCTCACTGGAACTAAAATATTCTGGAAGCAATCAATGTGGGCTCCCCACAGTAGCTAGGTGTACCAGAGAAGTTGCATCTTATTATAATCTGGCCCAGCTGCACGCATGCCAGTTCTGACAGTAGAGGGCCTCTCACCTGGCTGCAGATCACTTGTTCACCTACTGTATTTCTGCTTCATCATGTGGGGCCTGTCTGAGCTCCTAAGGAAGCTAAGGAATTTATATGACCATGTCCAGGAACCCAGGCAGTTGTGAAAAAAAATAATTAAAGGGGTCTGTATCCAAGCATGGTAAGTACATGGGCACTCTGCTACAGGTCTATTAAGAACAGGGGTCCCATTAATGTAGCATCAGGAGACAGTTTGTAAATGAGGAATTATTTATTTTTATCAATCCTAAGACCATTGTTTTTATTCCAAGATTTCCGAAGCGACCACATTTTCAATTATAAGTACCGTATATACTTGTATAAGCCGACCCGAGTATAAGCCGAGGACCTAATTTTACCACAAAAAACTGGGAAAACTTAATGACTCGAGTATAAGCCGAGGGTGGGAAATGCAGCAGCTACTGTAAGCTGAAAATACCATCATAACTTGAAAAATAACTAGTGCAAGTTTTCCTAAAAATCATACAAATAAAAATTAACTTGGCCAATGTAAAAATGTATTCTCTGCCACTGTACCTTACAGACTTACCACTCCAAGATCGACTGCCAGTCTTTGTCTGTGTCTTTGCTGAATGATGTCCAATTTCTTTAAGTGCACATTTGTTCTGGGCCTGACCCCTGGGAAGTGTCACCGCAGAGAAAATGAAGTCCATTGCAGAATCCGACCTCACCGTGCCCATTGCAGAATCTGATCCGTGTACCGGAGTCCATAACATATAAGGATGGCGGCCGTGCAGTGTTAAAAACTCGCGCTCCTCCTTGTGCTGTTCCGTGATAGGCGGAACACTCGGCTTCCCAGCAAACACTGTGTTCAGTGTTCCGCCTATCAGGGACGCCCTCTCGTCCTCTTGTCTATCACGGACGAGAGGGCATCCCTGATAGGCGGAACACTGAACACAGCGTTTGCTGGGAAGCCGAGTGTTCCGCCTATCATGGAACAGCACAAGGAGGAGCGCGAGTTTTTAACACTGCACGGCCGCCATCCTTATACGTTATGGACTCCGGTACACAGATCGGATTCTGCAATGGGCACGGTGAGGTCGGATTCTGCATTGGACTCAGGTACTGACTCGAGTATAAGCCGAGGGGGTCACTTTCAGCCCAAAAAAAAGGGCTGAAAAACTCGGCTTATACTCGAGTATATACGGTAATCATTTGACAAAGTGCTAATTGAATCTACCGGTATTTGTAAGCATTGCTGGCACTGCAATATACTGGTAATTCATTTTGCACAGATCTATTAATAATATTAATATATTAATTGTATGAATTATATTATGACACTAAAGGCAAACATTTTTTTTACATTTTGGATAGAGTGGATAGAGATTAGAACTCTTTTCAGGTTTTATTGCTATCTGTGCCTTTCTTAGGGAGATACACCCTCTCTATTTGTCCTGTTTACGGTCATCATCAAAAGTGAAGGTAAAAGAAAATCCCAAATTTTGGATTGACATCAGAAGAGCAATAGAAGGAAAATCTTTTAATGGGGACACTAGTTTTGGTGACCCTGTTGACACCAGCGAATTCCCTCACTTTAGAGGGATCTACTCTCACTTCCTGTTTTGGCTATGCGACAGGGAAGAGTAATCTTCCCAATGGGAGATGGCAAAAAGAAAACTGACAAGGGTTATAACCCACCCTTAAAATTTGCCTTTAGTGACACATTATTTTTTGTTTTATTAATATCTTTTCTGAGTCTACTCATTCCAATATTTCCCCTTCCTTTTAGATCATTATGAAAGGCCAAGGCACCCTTTTTTATTTAAAATAATATAGGTGCAATAATAGTAATTGTCTGTTATCTGTGGTTCTCACTCTGTGGAATAACAAACAAATAACCAAATAAAATGAACAGTTCCCGCTCAGCTGAATATTAGGACAAGAACAAAATCGTCAGTGTGCTAACTTTCAAGATGGTCCTTTGAAATATTGTAATTAAATTGCACATTTCAACTAAATTAAATGTGTAAACATTAATTATTAATTTTCATTAAAGTAAAATTATGTATTTAAGGCTGCAGTTAAAATGTCAGAAAGTAGACTTATATTTGCTCTAAAATGGAAAATCAATAAACTTTATTTAACGCTAATACCAAGGACCAAGTTATGCATACACTGTAACTACATATTCCGCAAATTTAGAAAACTTTAATAAAAATATGTATATATAGTGCTACATTTTTAAAAGGTATGCTGACCAATAGGAAAAATGGCAATCTGTATGCGTTATCTACTGTAACTTATGCAAAAGTTGTGTTTCATACATTGAATAAAAGCACATGAAAAAAATATTATCTTTTCCTAGTCTAAATTTGGTGTTGGCAGCTAGACTGTAGCAAGCCTGAGCTCTGTTTGTTTGTTATTCAGATGAATTTCTCCTAAACCCAAGTAGATTGTTTGCTCCTGCGGATTGCTTTCCAGTGTGCAGCTCGAGAAGATGAAATGTATTGGTTTATGAATATATTACAATCAACCGCTCTGTGATCACAACTGTGGCTGCCTGCACAAAAAGTTTGATATACCTAGTGGTTTGTGTACCATCAGGTGTTATAGGGGGTGCTTGATACTGGGGAGGGTGGGTGTGCTAGCCGTGATTTTCTGCCCTTCTTTTAGAAGGGGGCTTTGTCCCATATTAGTTGCTTGTGTAATTGCCGTTAGGAGGTTTATCTATGGGGAAGCTTTTGGGTAGGGTTCCCTATTTATTTATATAGGGGATTGGGTTTATTTATGTCAATTAATTATTTTGTATATCGCCTTTAAGCATTAATAAACTTTTGTAGTTAACTCTTTAGGGAGTGTACGTATCTTCCATTTTTATTTTTTTGTTCTTTGGTCATTAACCACTTAAGCCCCGAACCATTTTGTTGCTAAATAACCGGGCCACTTTTTGAGATTCGGCACTGCATCACTTTAACTGACAATTGCGCGGTCGCTCGACGTGGCTCCAAAACAAAATTGATGTCATTTTTTTCCCTACAAATTGAGCTTTCTTTTGGTGGTATTTGATCACCTTTGCGGTTTTTATTTTTTGCGCGATAAATAAAAATAGAGCGACAATTTTGAAAAAAATGCAATATATTTTACGTTTTGCTATAATAAATATCCCCCAAAAATATATAAAAAAACATTTTTGTTCCTCAGTTTAGGCCAATACGTATTCTTCTACATATTTTTGGTAAACAAAAACGCAATAAGCGTTTATTGATTGGTTTGCGCAAAAGTTATAGCGTCTACAAAATAGGGGATAGTTTTATGGCATTTTTAATAATATTTTTTTTTTACTAATAGTAATGGCGGCGATCAGCGATTTTTATCATGACTGCGACATTATGGCGGACACATCGGACACTTTTGACACCATTTTGGGACCATTGTCATGTTTACAGCGAACAGTGCTATAAAAAAGCACTGATTACTGTAAAAATGACACTGGCAGTGAAGGGGTTAACCTGTATGGGGTGCTGAAGGGGTTAAGTGTGACCTAAAGAGTGATTCTTACTGTTAGGGGGCGGGCTTGGCGTGACATGTCACTGATTGTTGTTCCCTATGACAGGGAACAGACGATCACTGACAGTGTCACTAAGAAGAACGGGGAAAGGTTTGTTTACACTTACCTCTCCCCGATCTTCAGCTCTGTGACCCAATCGCGGGACACCGGCGGCGATCGGGTCCACGGGTCCCGCAGGCGCAGTCACGGACTTCCCACGGCTCACACATTAAAGGTGACGTACCTGTACACCAATGTGCACAGCCGTGCCATTCTGTCGACGTACATCGTCGTGCGGCGGTCGGGAACCGGTTAATAATATAAATGGTACAAATATCATCTAATAGCCACCGACTATAAAAACAGCAGAATCCATCCAGGGATTATTCACGTGCCTGAACCACTCACCACACCCGGGGCCAAACCATATGAGGCCCTGCGAGACCAGATTTATTGTAACACTCCCAGCAAGGCTAATTTATAGTAGGGAGGTTTTGGGAATATATATGGTATGGCAAAAGAGATGGTTGAAACCCACAAACCCTAGAGGACACAATAGAAGTCCCATTTGATTGCGTTTGGTAGGACTGGGAGTGTTCCAATAAATCTGGTCTCGCTGGGATTGAATTAGAATTTTTTTATTTTTACACTTTCCCTCAAATTTTTTTTTTACCACTTTTATTCCTATTACAAGGAATGTAAACCTCCCTTGTAATAGGAATAGGGCGTGACAGGTCCTCTTTATGGAGAGATGTGGGGTCTGTAAGACCCCACATCTCTCCTCCAGGCTGGAGAAACCGAGATAAAAAAAACGATCTTGGCCTTTCCAGCCGAGTACTCGTTTATTCCGCCAGGCCGGATGTGACATCATAAATTTGTGCCAGGGCCTCTGAAGGTCATAGAGACTGCTGGGGACCATCTGGTAACCGGAAATCTCTATGACAAACTTCCAGCATCAGTGGATTTCTTCTCCAGCTCGCCGATAGCATGGTAGAAGCACTGGAGGGCAGTGTGAGGGGGGACGCCTTTTCCCACCGCCTGTAAAACGAGCAGCTGAACAGCCACTATGAATGTTTTTATGGTGCAGGGAATCCCCAGCAGAAAATAATAATATCTGGACAATGGCTATGAGTGCAGGCATCATTTAGATATCACCACTCAAACCCCAGGACGTCATATGACAAGCCTTGGGTGGCAAGTGGTTAAATACTCATGGCCAGCCCAGCTGGGGAGGAGTTGTTCGGTTGGAAGCTGGAGATAAAGTGCTAGTCTGTCGGGGCTTGGAGGGAGCTCCCCAGTCTGGGGGGTGACCTTGGGCCTGGGCTCGGGTGCAGATTGGACCTTCTGACAACACAAGGAAGTGTCCTGGACAGGAGGCACGGGAGCAAGGAGAGGACAGCAGGAGAGCACTGCCAGGCAAGTCTCCAGGGAGGAACAACAGGTCGCAGCCAAGAGGGCTGGTGAGTAGGGATGAGCTTCGAGTTCGAGTCGAACTCATGTTCGACTCGAACATTGCCTGTTCGCCCGTTCGCCGAACAGCGAACAAATTGGGGTGTTCGCGGCAAATTCGAAAATTCAATGGGAGAAATCTAAAGTGCTAATTATAAAGGCTTATATGCAAGTTATTGTCATAAAAAGTGTTTGGGGACCCGGGTCCTGCCCCAGGGGACATGTATCAATGCAAAAAAAAGTTTTAAAAACGTCAGTTTTTTCGGGAGCAGTGATTTTAATAATGCTTAAAGTGAAACAATAAAAGTGAAATATTTCTTTAAATTTCGTACCTAGGGGGTGTGTATGATATGCATGTAAAGTGGCGCATGTTTCCCGTGCTTAGAACTGTCCCTGCACAAAGTGTCATTTCTGAAGGAAAAAAAGTCATTTAAAACTCACTCGCGGCTATTAATGAATTGTCGGCTCCCGGCAATACATAGAAAAGTCATTGATAAAAAAAAAAAAAAAAGCGTGGGGTTCCCCAGAATTCAATTACCAGGCCCTTCAGGTCTGGTATAGATATTAAGGTGAACCCTGCCACAAATTTAAAAAAAAAATGTGTGCGGTTCCCCCAAATATCCATACCAGGCCCTTCAGATCTGGCATGGATTTTAAGGGGAACTCCACCCCAAATTTAAAAAAAAATGGCGTGGAGTCCCCCCAAAAATCCATACCAGACCCTTATCCAAGCACGCAACCTGGCAGGCAGCAGGAAAAGAGGGGGGGACGAGAGAGCGCCCCCCCCTCCTGAACCGTACCAGGCCACAT
Source organism: Rana muscosa (assembly GCA_029206835.1). NCBI lineage: Eukaryota > Metazoa > Chordata > Amphibia > Anura > Ranidae > Rana > Rana muscosa. The sequence goes on along the minus strand of CM055116.1, from coordinate 790,513,441 downwards.
GCCCTCAACATGGGGAGGATGTCCCTATGTTGATGGGGACAAGGGCCTCATCCCCACAACCCTTGCCCGGTGGTTGTGGGGGTCTGCGGGGGGGGGGGCTTATCGGAATCTGGAAGACCCCTTTAACAAAGGGGACCCCCAGATCCCAGCCCCCCCCATGTGAATTGGTAAGGGGTACATTGTACCCCTACCATTTCATGAAGAAAGTGTCAAAAAATGTAAAAAAAAACACACCAACACCTTGGAAAAGTCCTTTATTAAAAAAAAAACAAAAACATTCCAGCGGTGAAATCCAGTGTCCCACGGCGATCTGATGTCCAGCGCTGTCCGTCATTGGCTGAGCCTGAGCGGACCTGATGGGGAACTTCCTCCGCAGTCTATTACATGTATAGACCCGCCCCTTCTAAAGTTCCCCATCAGGTCCGCTCAGCCAATGACTAGGTGTAAGGCTGAGGACCTGATGCGGAACATGAGAAGGGGCGGGTCTATTCATGAATTACACAGTGAAGGAAGTTCCCCATCAGGTCCGCCCCCTCGGTATGTCAGACCCCGCTTACGTCATTGGCCTGAGCGGGGAACTTCCTTCACTGTGTAATTTACACAGTGAAGGAAGTTCCCCATCAGGTCCGCTCAGGCCAATGACGTAGGCGTAGTCTGACATACCGAGGGGGCGGACCTGATGGGGAACTCCCTTCACTGTGTAATTCATGAATAGACCCGCCCCTTCTCATGTTCCGCATGCCATTTCTCTGTATTGCCGGGACCGACAATTCATGAATAGCCTCGAGTAGTTTTAAATTACTTTTTTTCCTTCAGAAATTACATTTTGTGCAGGGACAGTTCTAAACACGGGAAACATGCGCTACTTTACATGCATACTTTAGACACCCCCCAGGTACGATTACAAATTAAAGGAATATTTCACTTTTATTTTTTCACTTTAAGCATTATTAAAATCACTGCTCCCGAAAAAACTCAAATTTTTAAAACTTTTTTTTGCATTGATACATGTCCCCTGGGGCAGGACCCGGGTCTCCAAACACTTTTTATGACAATAACTTGCATATTAACCTTTAAAATCAGCACTTTTGATTTTTCATGTTCGTGTCCCATAGACTTTAACAGTGTTCGCGCGTTCGAACAAATTTTTGGCCTGTTCACATGTTCTGGTGCGAACCAAACCGGGGGGTGTTCGGTTCATCCCTAGTGTTGAGTTATTCACTTTACGGTCAACACAGAGGACACGGGGGCACTCTTTACGTCTTGAGGAAAAGAGATTTCATCTCCAAATACAGAAAGGTTTCTTCACAGTAATGCTGCGTACACACGATCATTTTTCCCGTCAGGAAAAATGACATTTTTCCCTTTGGACGAGAAAAACGATCGTCTGCGGGCTTTTTGCAGTTTTTCCCGACGGGAAAAACGACATTAATTACGACGAGAAAAATTAGAACATGCTCTAATTTTTCTCGTCGTGATTCCTGTCATTTTTTTCCGCGGCAGTTTTCCCATAGGGAAACACTGCCACGGAGCCCACACACGGTCGTTTTTCTCGTCAAGAGAAAAAATGACGGGAAAAACGGCCGTGCGTGGGGGAACAAGCCATTCCCTCGTTTTTCCTGTCATGATTCACGGCGGTGTTTTCACCGCCGTGAATCACGATCGTGTGTGCGCGGCATAAGAGCTGTGAAAATGTTGGATAGACTCCCTCCAGAGGTGGTTCTGGCCAGCTCAGTAGATTGCTTTAAGAAAGGCCTGGATACTTTCCTAAATGTACATAAAATAGCTGGGTACTAGCATTTATAGGTAAAGTTGATCCAGGGAAAATCCGCTTGCCTCTCGTGGGATCAGGAAGGAATTTTTTTTCCCGGCTGTAGAAAATTGAAGCATGCTCTGCTGGGGTTTTTTGCCTTTCTCTGGATCAACTGTGGGTATAGAATTGGGTATCTGGGATTGTACAATATTTTATATTTATTTATTAATTACATTTTTTATGGTTGAACTAGATGGACTTTTTTCAACCTGACTAACTATGTAACTATGTAATCCTGAGAGTAGGCTAACATGACTGCCGATCCATGCTAGCGTGGTCAATTTACATCCTGTGTCATGCCATCCTGTGTCATGCCATCTTGTGTCATGCTAGAGCACAGCGTGCCTGTATCTTCCGTGTCTGTGGAAAGCCACACCCCTTCAGCTGCTACTTCCTTCTTCACAATCGGCAATGGTCTGGGGAAAGGTGGAAGTGACGTTGCCGCCAGGTCTGACTGCATTTCATTGCTATAGAAATGCAGACGCAATGACATCACACCCCGCTCTCATGGCATACCCACTAGCAGGTTCGTGGGTCGCTCAGTAAGCTAGAGCGATCAAGTGACCTGCAATTTGGCAAAGAATAATGCTAAAGCCTTGTAAGTCAGGAAAAAAAAAAAAACCCTACATTTAGGATACTGTAGCAGTTATTCTTACAATTTTGTGACTGTTTTTATATGACTTCACAACCACTTTAAAGGTCCAAAACTGGTCCTAACCTTATCTTTAGCAGTGGCATAAAGAGTTCTACATTAGTCTGTTGCAGGAATTAAAGATACTAGAGAATTCTACCGAGCAGAGGGTATTTTAATTGCTGTTTTGGGGTAGGTATCCTGTAACTACAACCCTCTCTTTACTGGACAACCAAGCCAAAAAATAGCAAAAAAGAAGACTGATGGAATGAAAGTCTGTTATCACCAATGGACCGATGAGGGAACGGGTGCAGCAACAAGGCAAATCACCAGTAGGAAGACTAGGAAGATCCATAAAGCCATTGCTACATAACATTATTCGGAGTGGGTATAATTTGATATTTTAAGTCATCCAATTTTGTTACTCTATTGGGCACACAATGCTGGTTTAACTCCCCTGTTTTTTTGGAATTTGAGGTCAGCCAACCCACAAGAGTAAACAGACAGGAGTGTTAACATGAAACTATTTCATGTCTGCTGAGCAAATACCGTATACCAGTGCAATGTTAGAAGAGGGCTAATTTGGTAGAGTCAAGAAATACTTGATGCTGTCAAGACATATAAAAAATTATTCTTTCCAGTTTTCACACTGCTCACTTAAGCTGGCTATACAGCAATAGAATTTTGTTTGTATGGAAATTCAGAAAAATGTAATGTTCTTTTTTGTCATCATTAAGTCACTAATTTTGTTTGAATGCTCTTAAACTTTTGTTCAGCCTTGCTATTTCAACAGAATCCCAGACGTATTAAACAGATTTCATTACAATAGGTACGATTTTTCCCAACTCAAATCCGCATTTACAGTTATAATTTTACTAATTTTAGAAAAAAGTTTCATCCCGTTCCATTGAATTTTCTTGTCACTATGGCCAAACCCGTTAAAAAATTGTAAATTAATTTGTTTTTAAATGAGTGTTCAGAAAACAAAATATTTGAGCATAATTCTATTGACGTATGGTCAGCCTAAAGTCTCGTACACACGATCGGATATCCTATGGATTCTAATCCGATGGTTTTGTCCATCGGAAATCCGATGAAGCTGTCTTCCATCAGTCTTGCCTACACACCATCAGTCAAAAAACTGACCGTTCCAAACGCGGTGATGTAAAACACTCCGATGAGCTGAGAAAAATTAAGTTTAATGCTTCTGATCATGCGTCGACTTGATTCTGAGCATGCGTGGGTTTTTTATCCGATGGACTTGCCCATAGACGATCGGAATTTGCTATCGGTTTTTGATCCATCGGAAAAATTTAAAACATGTTCTATTTTTTAAAACCGATGGAAAAAAGACCGATGGGTTCCATACACGATCGGTTTGTCCAATGAAAAAAGTCCATCGGACTGTTTTCATCGGTAAGACCGATCGTGTGTACAGGGCTTTACTCTTGTCAGAGTCTCTTTAGCTTCCACCTTTTCACTTGCAATTATCTGCTGTTTCAGGCTGAGTCTTTCTCTCTGACTTAATCCTAAAGCCTAGCTGAAGCAAAAAAAATGTTTTAATGTTTGGGTATGGTGTGGCAGGTAAAAGCTTTGTCAGATTTTACATTCTGTGTTCAAGTCAAGAAGATTTAAATGCTTTCTGTCTCCCATAGAGATTTTTTTCTCTTCTTATTTATCTGACATGCATCGCTTAGACAGAAAGTATGGAGAAATCTGTAAATGGGGACACAGAGGTAAACAATGTTTTAATTTTTTTTTTGTTATTAAGTTGGCTTTACCACTGCTCAGTCTTTTAGCTTTACCCAGTCTTGCTCACACACCACCAACAGCCTATTATGCTTCGTACACACGGCCGGTTTTCCCATCTAAAAAACTCAGATGAGAGCTTTTGGCTGGGAATCCCGACCATGTGTATGCTCCATCTGAGTTTTTCCGGCTGGAAAACTGCCAAAAATGGCTGGCAAAAAAAAGGCTCTCTTTTTTCCCGTCAGGATTCCCGACTGACTTTTTCCCGTCGGAAAACCCGGCCATCTGTACGAGGCATTAGCCTTCATCCCTCCTTCAATTTTGCCTAGGGTAATTCAGCTCCCTTCAGAGCCCCCCCTCCCTGCACATTTCCTTGAGAGCCGCATAGCTCCCCTATTCTTCTTGATCCTACTGGTGCCACCCACACAGGAGCACTTTTTGCTCCCGTTGACACCACTGATTCTGGGGCATTATGTCCTCCAACCAATGCCGGCGCATTTTTTGCTTCAGCAGTGCTGAGATAAAAAAAAAAAAGGTTAAAACATGTATTTTATTTAAAAAGGAATTTACTAAGTGTAGCGGCCTCCACTCTCTCCTCTCTATTCTTCTTGCTCTGGCTTTTGTCTAGGGGTACTCTGAAGGAGAGAGTGCGGGGTCACCACGCCAAGTCCCCCTGCAGAGTATGTGCAGTGAGAGACAATCCCCTTTTACCTTCGGGTCGGTGTTCTGCATCTGGAGACCTCTTCCTGGTTTTCTCGAACAGTGTCTGCCAGTAAATGAGCCCCACACCACTAAAGTCCAACACTCCTTTATTCTTCCGATAACAGAGTAATGCACAGACAGTTGGACTCCCTCAACAAACAGAACAGACAGGGGGGGGGTGTGGATGCGAGTAGGCCCAGGCACAATGAACTCTCCACTTTCCTTCCTGAAAGTGGGTTGCGGTCTCTGAGCGAGGGGGTATCCTTCCAGGGGGTCTCCGATGGAAGGCTCACCTGTCACTGGCAATATGCTGCACCAGGTCTTCAAGCAAGTATCTCCCACCGGTCCATTATGCCCTCCGGATTCGGGTACCCACTCCCGGGGTCCCCTAGGATCTCCTTCCCTCGTGGAACTCAGTGTTGGGCACTGAGCTCCAGACCTCCATCCGAGTACCTCACCCCAGGCTAAAGGTGCCTGGGATGGAACATGACCTCCGAACGTCCTTTAGGCCTAGGCCGCCTAGAGGACCGACACGAACCACCGCCCACAGGCTGAAGGTGCCCGGGACTCGACCCCGTGACAAAGATGGCCGGCCCCTTTATACCCTCTCCCAGCAAGCACGGTGGGTTCCCCGCCCCACCATACCGCTGCCGAGGGAGGACAAAAAGGGAGCACGGCACACAGCAATGGTTCAACCCCAGCCCAAGGCAACAGCGCCACCCGCTGGGCTGCAGGGAACTGCACATTACTGGTGTCTCTGCCAGTTTTAAATACACAGAAAAGTGTATACCCGCTACACAAGGATGCACTGTACTTTAGCAATAAACGTTCAGTTAGAGTTGAAATCTCCTTTTGTATTTTCTGACAATAAAGTGCACAAAAATGTCCTCCCCTCATTGGACTATATGGCTTTGCTGGCAAATACAACCAATCACCTCTTAAAGTGGTTGTAAACCCACTAACTTTTTTTTTTGCCAACCTGCAAGAGAAAGGCATAATGAGCTAGTATGACTAGCATACTAGCTCATTATGTACCACTTACCTTAGATCGGGGCCCCTGAAGAAGTCCGCGTCCCTCTGTCCAGACGCAGACATCACTGCGGCGATAGCCGGAATGTTACTTCCGGGTATCGCCGCACCAGCCAATCACAGCGCCGCTCCGGCGCTGTGATTGGCCGGAGCGGCGAAGACGTGACTCCGCGCATGCGCGCGGGAGCCGTCACATTCGGCTACGCCCAGCGATTGCTGGGAAGTAGCCGATTTTGTGAATGGGATTAACCCCATGAATGCGCCGTTGTCTACGGCGCGCATGCGCCGTAGACAGCAGCGCCTGTCTTTTTAGTAAATATCTCCTAAACCGTGTAGGTTTAGGAGATATTTCTTGCACCTACAGGTAAGCCTTAATCTAGGCTTACCTGTAGGTGCAAGTTGAAAAAGTGGGTTTACAACCACTTTAAAGGGGAAGACTGGTGCTGTAGACTGAATAAAGGGAGGGGTAAATATTATGCTTCTATTTCAACGTGAACTATTATTATTGAGTAAAATTATTTTAGGCATTGACCCTTTTTTGTATACTAAATAGTCACATGCCAAAATAGTGCAGGATTAGCTTCAGAAACTTTTATCAATAGGCTCTTATATAAAGTTAAAACAGACAAAAAAGAATACTGAAAGACTGAGAATATGTAAAAATGCTGATAGAAAGGAAAAGAGATTCACTGTAGCTGTGTTTGGATATACTGCTGGAAACAGGTGCATGACACATTTCTTGAATACTTCATTCCCCATAAACAGGGCATGTAAATACAGGCTCATAAATACTGCAAGCATAATCATTTCTTTTACACATGGCATAAAAAATATTTAAGCTATGAAGGCATTAGATAAGAATTATGCATGCATACCACATAAAATGACTGCGAAGCATTTTGAGTAATATAGCTTCTTCCAATATATATTATGGATCCACCGCACTTATTTGGCTGCTGAATTTCTGAGCCATTGTATTGAATAGGCGAAGCATTTATGACTAAAATTACAAAATGCTGCTGCAAGCAACTGACAAATTATTTATAAAGCTCAGAAAGTGTCTGTGATACCATCTCATGCAAAGTGCTCAAAGTAATTTATCATTCTGATTATTTTTAATTTCTTTCACAAAATTTGTGGTTTCAGTTGCAGCTTGGACTAAATTATGTGCAGCAAGTACACAAAGTATAATCAGCTAATGTACGTTTAAGCCTTTAAGGACCATTTGTGGCCTCAGGTTAGGTCTATGCTATTAATAAAGTGGTGTCTCTTAAAAAGGTGGTAAACCTCAGAAAAAAAAAAAAACCTGCAAGACAAAGGCATAATGAGCTAGAATGCATCCCATACTAGCTCATTACAAAATACTTACCTCAGAATGATGCCCTGAATCAGTGTTGGCACTCCGAGTACAGGGCCGACATCTTCCACCGAGTTTCTTCGGGGGTTCGCGGCTCCGGCACTGTGATTTGTCCGGAGCAGCGATGACATCACTCCCACGTATGCGCGTGTGAGCCACCAGTCATGGCACAAGTTCTGAAGAAACTGCACCAGTGGCCCGTTTCCTCAGTGTGCAAGGCATGCGCCGATGACGTCGCATATACTGAATATCTCCTAAATTGTGCAAGTTTAGGAGATACTCAAGGTACCTAAAAGTAAGCCTTGTTATAGGCTTACCTGTAGGTAAAAGTGGTGTAACAGAGTTTGCAACCACTTTAATGCATGATTGACGGCTAATATTTATGTATAAATTATATAACTACAAGGCCGTATAGATCTTCACTCAATTGCATGTAAAGGACAGCTGGGGGAGACACCCTGTCACCTCACAGACTTTTTTAACTACTTGACCTCTGGAAGGTTTACCCCCCTTCAAGACCAGGTAATTTTCTTGTGATACGGCACTGCGTTACTTTAACCGCTTGCCAACCGGCGCACAAACTTATACGTCGGCAGAATGGCACGGCTGGGCAAATGGGCCTCTATATAAACGTCCCCTTTAATTTGCCCCTGTGTGGTCGTGCGCGCGCAGCCGGCAGCTGACCGTGCAAGCGCGGGACCCGTGGACTCGATGCCCGCGGGTGTCCCGCGATCAGGTCACAGAGCTGAAGAACGGGGAGATGTCAGTGTAAACAAAATATCTCCCCATAGTGACATGTCACTGATCGTCTGTTCCCTCTCATCGGGAACAGCGATCAGTGACGTGTCACTCGTAGCCACGCCCCCTAACAGTTAGAATCACTCCCTAGGACACACTTAACCCCTTCAGCGCCCCCTACAGGTTAGCCCCTTCACTGCCAGTGTCATTTTTACAGTAATCAGTGCATTTTTATAGCACTGATCGCTGTAAAAATGACAACGGTCCCAAAATGGTGTCAAAAGTGTGCGATGTGTCCGCCATAATGTCGCAGTCACAATAAAAATCGCTGATCGCCGCCATTACTAGTAAAAAAAAAATATTAATAAAAATGCCATAAAACTACCCCCTATTTTGTAGACGCTATAACTTTTGCGCAAACCAATCAATAAACGCTTATTGCGATTTTTTTTTTTACCAAAAATATGTAGAAGAATACGTATCAGCCTAAACTGAGGAAAAAATGTTTTTTTATATATTTTTTGGGGATATTTATTATAGCAAAAAGTAAAAAATATTGAATTTTTTTCAAAATTGTCGCTCTATTTTTGTTTATAGCGCAAAAAATAAAAACTGCAGAGGTGATCAAATACCACCAAAAGAAAGCTCTATTTGTGGGAAAAAAAAGGACGTCAATTTTGTTTGAGAGCCACTTCGCACGACCGCGGAATTGTCAGTTAAAGCGAAGCAGTGTCCAATCGCAAAGAGTGGCCGGGGCTTAAGTGGTTAACTGACAATTGTGTGGTCTTGCAACACTGTACCCAATAAAATGTATGTTCTTTTTTCCCACAAATAGAAATATCTTTTGGTGGTATTTGATCACCTCTGCGGTTTTTATTTTTTGCGCTATAAAAAAAAAGACTGACAATATTGAAAAAAAAATACAAAAGCAATATTTTTTACTTTCTGCTATAAAAAATATCCAATAACATTTAAAAAAAAATCTAATTTCTTCATAAATTTATGCCAATATGTATTCTGCTACATATTTTTGGTAAAAAATCCCAATAAGCCTATATTTATTGGTTTGTACAAAAGTTATAGTGTCTACAAACTATGGGATATTTTTATTTTATTTTTTTACTAGTAATGGCAGCAATCAGCGACTTATAGCGGGAGTGTGATATTGCGGCGGACATTGGGGCACCATCTGACACTTTTTGGGGACCAGTGACACTAATACAGTGATCAGTGCTAAAAATATGAACTGTCACTGTACTAATGACACTGGCTGTGAAGGGGTTAACATTAGGTGCGACCAAAGGGTTAACTGTGTGCCTAACCAGTGTTTTACTACACTTTGGGAGGTGCTTTTACTAGAGAAAGAGATGGAATTTATTTCCTGCTTTGCAGGAACACAGGATCCATGCCTTCCCCTCTGTCAGAACGGCGATCTGCCTTGTTTACATAGGCAGACCGCCGTTCTGCCTCTCTGCCTCTCTGCCAGATGATTGGCAGGTGCCGACTAACATCGAGTTTGCGGTACCCATCGATAGGCTCCCACTGTGTATAATTACAGCGGGAACGAGCCGCTGGCAGCGGGCATGCACGCCCCCTACCCAGAAGATTCGGACAGTATATATATTGATTACAACATACGGTATTGTGCCATCGTTTTGGGCAGGTGTGAAAAATGCTGTAAATTAAGAATGCTTTCAGAAATAGAAGTGTTATTAGTTTATTTATTTCAATTAACAAATCGGAAAGTAAATGAACAGAAGAGAAATCCAAATTTAAATCATCTCTATAGGTAAACACAGGTTTTAAAGGAACTCGGTAGGTTGCTCCAAACATCTTGGAGAACAGTTCTTCTGGGGGTGTAGGCTGCCTCATATATTTCTGTCTCCGATTGTAATCCCAGACAGACTCAATGATATTGGGATCAGGGCTCTGTGAGGGCCAAACCATCACTTCCCGGACTTCTTGTTCTTCTTTACGTGAAGAGATTTCCTAATGACATTGGCTGTATGTTTGGGGTCGTTGTCCTGCTGCAAAATAAACTTGGGGCCATTCACATGCCTTCCTGATGGTATGGTATGATGGAAAGGTATCTGCCTGTATTTCTCAGCATTAAGGCATCAATAATGTTGACCAAATCTCCAACTCCATGTGTAGAAATGCAGCCCCTGACTTGCAAGGAATCTCTACCATTCTTCACTGTTACCTGCAGACACTCATTATCCAGCCCTTCGTGAACAAAATACCTCATCAGTCCAGAGCACCTGCTGCCATTTTTCTGCACCCCAGTTCCTATGTTTTCCAGCATAGTTTAATCAATTAGCCCTGTTTCTACATAAGGGGTATGTCTTTTTGTCTGCAATTCTTATGCCGCGTACACACGCTCCGAATTTCCGATGGAAAAAGTCGGAATTTTTTAATCGGATATTCCGACCGTGTGTATGCCCCATCGGACTTTTTCCTTCGGAAATTCCGACGGGATTAAATAGAGAACATGTTCTCAATTTTTCCAATCAAAAAAATTCGGAATTTCCGTTTGTCTGGATGCAATTCCGACGGACTACAAACCATGCATGCTCGAAAACAATTCGACGCATGCTCGGAAGCATAGAACATAATTTTCTCGGCTCGTCGTAGTGTTTTACGTCACCGCATTCTTGACGGCCGGATTTTAGTGTGACCGTGTGTATGCAAGACAGCTTGAGTGGAATTCCGTTGGAACTCCGTTGAAAAAACCCGTCGGAGTTTATTCTGAATGAAATTCCACTCGTGTGTACAAGGCATTAGATGAAGACAACTTCTGACCAGACTTCTTGACAGTGGATGGGTGTACCTGGGTCCCTCTGGTTTCCACCAGTTCTGTGTTGGTGGCACTGCTGGACAACTTCTGATGTCAAAGGGAAGTAAGCATGATGTGTCTTTTATCTGTTGCATTTAATTTCCTTGGCCGACCACTGCGTCTACAGTCCCCAGCATTACCGGTTTATTTGCGCTTCTTCATAAGAGCTTGAACAGCACATCTTGAAACACCAGTCTGCTTGAAATCTTTTCCTGGGAGATACCTTGCTGATGCAGAATAACTATAACTATAACTATTTGTGTCTTGTTGCTCTGCTCAGCCTTGTCCTGGTGTATGACCTGTGACAATAAACAGTGTTCCACGACCTCACCTGTTCCTCACCCAGTATTGGTTAATCGTACACCTGACTCTAATCCTATAAAATCCCTGACTTGGTGCAAGTTTACAAAAAGTGCAAGTGTAATGCCGCGTACACACGATCATTATTCACGGCGGTTAAAAAACCGCCGTGAATAATGTCATTTAAAACGGGGGAACAGCTTGCTCCCCACACACGGTCGTTTTTCACGTCATTTTTTCTCTTGACAAGAAAAACGACCGTCTGTGGGCTCCGCGGCAGTGTTTCCCTATGGGAAACACTGCCGCGGAAAACATGTCGAAAAAAACGACGAGAAAAATTAGAACATGTTCTAATTTTTCTCGTTGTTTTTAATGCAGTTTTTCTCGTCGAAAAAAACGACAGAAAGCCCACAGACTATCGTTTTTCTCGTCGAATGGGAAAAATTTCGTTTTTTTCGACGAGAAAAACGGCCGTGTGTACGCGGCATAAGAACTGATGCTGGTTTGAAGCCAAGAGGTAGTCACACCAAATATAGATTTTTCCTCTGTTCACTCACTTTGCATTTTGTAAATTAATACAAATACGCAATTAAAATATATATTTTTGAAAACATTCTTACTTTACAGCATTTCTTAACACCTGCCTAAAACTTTTGCACAGTACTGTACATATTTTTATTCTAGGGGTTACACTCATATGTTTCTGGTGCCATTGGTGGCCACCATGATTTATTGCTTCCATCTGCACCTGTCTGCTCTCCTGTTATCTCATTGAACCTTGTGGGTCCCATTTCCACAGCTCTCGAGACAGACAACTGTAGCGTCTACAATCCAAATGTCCTGTAGCATTTTATAACTTACTCTTGAGCTGATATGTAAGTGTTTGCTTGTATGGTCTGCCATTATGGCCTGGTATCCACCCTCTTGGCAGGATATACCGTATTCATTATCATAATATTTTCTTTCTTTTTAATCCTAATGCCGCGTACACACGACCGTTTTTCATGACGAGAAAAATGCAATTTTTTAAATTGGTCATTAAAAACGATCATGTGTAGGCTCCAGAGCATTTTTAACGACGTGAAAAATGGCCTCAAAAAAATTAGAACTTGCTCTATTTTTTCACGTCATTTTTCACGACGTTCTTTTTAACGTCGTGAAAAACGGTAGTGTGTATGCTTTTACAAGGGGGAAAAAAAAAACGCGCATGCTCAGAATCAAGTATGAGACGGGAGCGCTCGTTCTGGTACAACTAGCGTTTGTTATGGAGATAGCACATTCGTCACGCTGTAACGGACTGAAGAGCACGAGGCTGAAAAGTGCGAATTGTCTCTCACCAAACTTTACTAACATGAGGATCAGCAAAAGCAGCCCAAAGGGTGGTGCCATCCGAATGGAACTTCCCCTTTATAGTGCCGTCGTACGTGTTGTACGTCACCGCGCTTTGCTCATGCATTTTTTTTCACGATAGTGTGTAGGCAAAGCAGGCTTGAGAAGAATCACATAGTTTTTTTCAATGACATTAAAAATGTCCGTGTGTACGCAGCATTAGGCTCGATTCACACAGCTGCGACTTGTCATGCGACAAATCCGCATGACAAGTCGCACCCTATTAACTGCAATGGAATCATTCTAATTGATGCGACTCAAGTCGCAGTGACTTAGAAAAAAATTCCTGCGCTATTTTTGGGTGACTTCATTGCAACCTGCATTGACTTTTGTTAATGAAGTTGCAAGCAAGCCGCGATGAAGTCACGCAGGATAGTCAGCTGTCGAAGTTGTGCGACTTGGAAGCCGCATAGATGTGAATCGGCACTTAAAAGATCTTTTTTTTTCTCAAATTGTGGACACCCTGTCAGTAGCATTTACCTTTACTGAAGTGAATGAATATTTATGAAACACGTTGAGATTCATGATGTGTTATAATTTTGCTTTATGTTTACAACTCTGTGGAACCATTATATGAGTATTTGTAACAGTTTGTAGTCAGGAATAAGTCATATTATACTGGAAAAAAAAAAAAGAAGTCAAATCAGCTGCTTTTTTAAACTTGTTTCTGTATCTGCAAGAATTACTTTACTTTTATTGTCTGTGTTTATAATATTTATAATAAAGACTTTGTTTTATGCATATTTTTGTGTGTTTGATGTACCTTGTAAAAGTACCAAGGGCATTTAAATATTGTTTCTTTGGCGTGAGTTAAAGATAGTGGATCTCTCAAAAATGTGTTTAGCAAAATCAAATGTAAGTGCACATAAAAGGAAACATGTACAGTCCTTAAAGGGGTTGTAAAGGTTCGTTTTTTATTTTCTAAATAGGTTCCTTTAAGCTAGTGCATTGTTGGTTCACTTACCTTTTCCTTATATTTCCCTTCTAAATATTTTTTTTCTTTGTTTTCTTTGTCTGAATTTCTCACTTCCTGTTCCTCCTCAGTAAGCTGTTCAGTAAGCTGTTCTGGGGGACTCCACACCACTCGGATGATGGTGTGAAGTTTACTGAGGAGAAACAGGAAGTGAGAAATTCAGACAAAGAAAAAAAACATTTAGAAGGGAAGTCAAAGGAAAAGGTAAGTGAACCAACAATGCACTAGCTTAAAGGAACCTATTTAGAAAATAAAAAACGAACCTTTACAACCCCTTTAACTGTTTTGTTACAAGTGCATTATTACAGCTACAAACTATAAGACTGTTTTATAAAACAAAAGCTGTCTTTAAACCAAAGCCCCCAAACTCAGAATTTCATGCAAAGGTTAGAAACATTTTTGAGAGTGAGATAAAATAATTTTATGATTGGCACAGAAAGCCATTAAGCCAGTCAACACTAGAAAGCAAGGAAGGATGTAAGCCTTGGAATTGTCAGACAACGCATTATTAAAGCCACGGGGGTACCAGAAAGAAGTACGACTCATTATTTTCCATTTCCTTCTAGTAGTTTGCGCTGGGTGACTCAGAAGAGGTCAACGTTTAACAGCCTGATTCCAATCATGCTTCAGATCTTTTAGAAATGCCTTTTGAATCTTTTTAAAAAAACTTGTATTGAGAGAAATATGAAAGCAGCCATTACTGAATTTCACTTAAAATGCTAGTTGTCTAACTGTAACTAGCAGCTAGCTTCAGTAATAAGAACAAAGTCTGAATGACTAATTCGCACACTTATTTTCAGTCCCCCATGCTTCCCCTCTCAGTAGTAAATTGACAGCCTTCCACCCTTCTAATCACTCAGGTAAACACAAGGTTAGATGCACCAGTTGGGGGGTGTCTAGGGTAACCTGCTAAAAGATGACTGCAGTGCTTATGATAGGAAGTTACAGGATGAATAGCTCCACAGTAAATATGGCTAAAGAAGTCAGTAAGGGTTTATGTACAGCCTACTAAGAATATGTAAACACTTAGGAGTTGATTTACTAAAGGCAAATAGACTATGCACTTTGCAAAGTGCAGTTGCACTCCGCAAGAGCAGTTGCTCTAGAGAGCAGTGTTTCTCAACTCCAGTCCTCAAGGCGTCCCAACAGGTCATGTTTTCAGGATTTCCCTCAGATGAAACTGCTGTGGTAATTACTAAGGCAGTGAAACTGATCAAATCACCTGTGCAAAATAATGGAAATCCTGAAAACATGACCTGTTGGGGCGCCTTGAGGACTGGAGTTGAGAAACACTGCTCTAGAGCAGGGGTGTCAAACTTATTTCATCGTGGGCCGCATTAGCATAATGATTGCCCTCAAAAGGGCCGGTTGTATCTGTAAGATTAGATGTCCAGCGCATCCCCTCCCCTTACATTAGATGTCAACAACCACCCCACCATCAGAAGTTGAGTCCCCCACTCTCCCTCACATCACAGAGCACCCCCCTTTCCTAATGCTGCTGCTGGGAAGAAGCTGGATGCATTGCTTGAAAGCAGAAAGTAAGGGTTTGGAGGTGGACCAGAGGAGGTCTGGAGCTCTCCTGCAGCTGCAGGAGAGGTAAGAGGGCCACATGAAATGGCCTGGAGGGCTGGATTCGGCCCGCAGGCCTTGTGTTTGACACCTGTGCTCTAGAGCTTTACTAATAAGCAGAAGCTCTGCTGACTTCCATCATCCAATCACATGCTTGGAAAAATTCATTTTTTTTCTTTGCACACGATTGTGTATTCTTTGCAAAGTGAAGCTTTACCTCATTTACTAAGCTCTAGAGCAACTGCACTTGAAGAATGCAAATGCACAGTCTATTTGCCTTTGGTAAATCGACCCCTGTATTTCTGAACGGTGTACATTATCTCTATTGTATATTGTTTTTATGCACTTTATTTGCTATTAGGGCTTTGTTGCCCCTTTTCTCTTTTTTTTTTATGTCCATATTAATAAAAGTGACATTGCTGCCTTTTAAAAAAACTTACTTTCCTACTACTTTCTGCCTTAAAAGTCCAAGGGGGTTACAATATATCTGCACGTGATGCAAAAAAAAGTTCCAAATTTTTTTGACAAAGATCAATCGGCTATTTAAATCAAGTGAAGGACTTTCCAACAATTGCTTTTACATTTGATCCATAAAAGGGACTAGGTGGCACATCTGGTGAAGGTGGCCCACATTGCATGAAATTAGAGGCATGGTGCACATTTTATTTATGTGAGGGGAGCATATGAATGAGTATAAAAGGATAAGGCACTATGTCGTTTTTATTTTTCATATGTAAAACTGATCAATTGTGGAGAACATGGAAGAAATGTTTGAAGCACCAGTACATCAAATTTGATCCACCATTCGTGACAAAAATAGCAGGATGCACTTGATTTAGGCCACTTTCACACTGAGGCGCTTGAAAAACTGCCAGTAAAACACTGAGCGTTTTTGAAGCGCTTTTCAGGCGCTTTTGAATCGCTTTCAATTAATTTCAATGGAGAGGGACGTTTTTTCAGCACACTGCCCCAGTGTGAAAGCATTCATTGATTTTAATGGAAATACGTTTTCAGGCGCTTTTTTTTTGCGTGAAAGCGCCTGAAAAGCGCCTCAGTGTGAAAGTGGTCTTGAAGCAAGATTTTACCATGCTTACTGTAATTTTAGGGTCAATAAATCTAGGTGAGAGCACAACTTAACTGGCGGAAACTGCACAGGAAAAACAAAAAACCACATGACACCAACAAGACGTTGATTGGGACTGTTTCATTATTTTATTTTGGTTTTGTTTTACAAATTAGAACGGCTCTGCAATAATTTAGAGACTATTATAAAGCATATACACATTCATATGGGAGTGTGTTTGAGCGCTGGCAGCTGTTTGCTTAAAGAGGTATAGGGGATCAATAGCAGCACACAATAAGGCCCCTTTCACACTGGGGCGTTTTTCATGCGGTTTAGCGCTAATATTAGCGCTATTATACTGCATGAAAAATTTGTGCCTGTAGCCTTCAATGTGAAAGCCCGAAGGCTTTCACACTGAAGCGGTGCGCTAGAAGGACCGCTCCAAAAGTCCTGCTAGCCGCTTCTTTACAGCGGTGAAGGAGCGGTGTGTTCACCGCTCCTTTACCGCGGCTGCCCATTGAAATCAATGGGACACCGTGGTAATACCGCCCGCAAACCGCGGCAATAGCCGCGGTTTGCGGGCGGTATTAACCCTTTTTCGGCCGCTAGCGGGGGTTAAATTCACCCCCCTAGCGGCCGCATACCGCGGTAAGAACGACGGTATAGCAGCTCTGAAAATCGCGCTGCTATACCGCCACCGCACCTGCCCGCCCCAGTGTGAAAGGGGCCTAAGTGTGTTACTATTAAACATATTGTAACAAAATAGTTGCAACAAACTTGAAATGATATATTACACTTCCATGTCTTATTGGCAACAATGGTTTTGGTTAATTGTATTTCATAAATGTTTTTTTTAGTTTTTTTTTACCTTAAAGTTCTTTAAACTGATGTTGCTAGTAAACATGTAATACAGAACAAATCAATGATATTCATAGAAAACTTTTTCTTGCAGAAAAAAGCACAGAAGAGGTTTTTAGATTCTCTTTATCCCACACATCCCTTTTCAATGTAAGAGGGGAGGACAGGGAGATGAATCATACCTTTCACTCACTTGTTGTGTGTGTAAATTCAGCCTGTGCTGTTGAGATTTTTTTTGTATATTTTAAATGAGCATAAAGAGAAAAATCATAACGTTACTCTTATGAACAAATGCTTGTTTTGTTGGACAAAATACCTATTTTTGCAGACATGCTCTAATGTTTTTAAAGCAGAACTAAACATTTTGATTTAACCGTTTAAAAAAAAACTGTTACATTCCTGGCATTTGTCTAGAATGTAACTATCACATTCAGTGGCGGTGAGTCCATTAAGGGCGCACGGGCGCCGCCCCCTCTCTCCAGCCACTCCCTCTATGTAAAATGGATAGATTCATGCATTGCATGAATCTATCCATGGCTGCTGTAGCCACCCCTTATTCAGGCATCCGCCCCCTTTTTTGGACGTGGGGTGCCTGAATTACAGCGGCGGGGGTGTTTTTTTGAAGCACCTGATTAGAGCTATAGGCTCTAATAGGCTTCAAAAAAGGTGATCTGAGAGCGCAGAGCATTGCGCTCGCAGTCCACCCAGGTGTGTTAGCAAAGCAAATTAATGTTTGCTTTTCTAACACTGAACCTCCTCTCCACCAATCAGGAGGCACGGATCTAATACCGGTCACCTGATTGGCTGAAAGCAGAGGCGATCCCATTGGCCATCTATCAGAACAGGAAGAAGAGATGCAGGGAGGACACCGGAGCCATCGCCTGACCCGTGCTACTTATCCCACAGCTCGCCGCCGTCACCCACTGCCTGACCCGCCGCTACGATGGGGTAAGTACCGGACAGACAGCGAGTGGGCAGGGGGGGGCAGTGGCTGCATATTATGGGCACAGAGGCTGCAAATAATTGGCACAGTTGGCTGCATTTGCTGGGCACAGAGGCTGCATATGATGGGCACAGTTGGCTGCTTTTGCTGGGCACAGTGGCTGCATATTATGGGCACAGAGGCTGCATATTATGGGCACAGTTGGCTGCATATGATGGGCACAGTTGGCTGCATTTGCTTGGCACAGTGGCTGCATATGATGGACACAGAAGCTGCATATAATGGGCACAGTGCATATAATGGGCACAGTTGGCTGCATATTATGGGCACAGTTGGCTGCATATGATGGGCATTGGGCACAGTTGGCTGCATATGATGCGCACAGTTGGCTACATATGATGGGAACGGTTGGTTGCATTTGCTGGGCACAGTTAGCGGCATATAATGGACACAATGGCTGCATATGATGGACACAGTGGCTGTATATGATGGACACAGTAGCTTCATATGATAGGCACAGTTGGCTGCATTTGCTGGGCACAGAGGCTGCATATGATGGGCACAGTTGGCTGTTTTTGCTTGGCTTAGTGGCTGCATATTATGGGCACAGAGGCTGCATATGATAGGCACAGTTGGCTGCATTTGCTGGGCACAGAGGCTGCATATGATGGGCACAGTTGGCTGCTTTTGCTGGGCACAGTGGCTGCATATTATGGGCACAGAGGCTGCATATTATGGGCACAGTTGGATGCATATGATGGGCACAGTTGACTGCATTTGCTTGGCACAGTGGCTGCATATGATGGGCACAGAAGCTGCATATAATGGGCACAGTTGGCTGCATATTATGGGCACAGTTGGCTGCATATGATGGGCATTGGGCACAGTTGGCTGCATATGATGGGCACAGTTGGCTCCATTTGCTGGGCACAGTTGGCTGCATATGATGGGCACAGTGACTGCATATGATGGGCACAGTGGCTGCATATGATGGGCATATGGGCATACATACTAAGTTGTAGTCCTACTAATGTCTTGCTAAGCCTTGTAAACCTGAGGCAATCAAATATACAGAGCCTTGAAAAACTATTCATGCTCTTGAAATTTTCCACATTTTGTCATGTTACAACCAAAAACGTAAATGTATCTTATTGGGATTTTTATATAATAGACCAACACAAAGTGGCACATTATTGTGAAGTGGAAGGTAAATGATAAATGTTTGAAATATGTGGCGTACATTTGTATTCAGCCCTCTTTACTCTGATACCACTAACTAAAATCTACTGGAAGTCAGAAGTCACCTAATTAGTAAATAGAGTCCACCTGTGTTTAATTTAATCTCAGTATAAATACAGCTGTTCTGTGAAGCCCTCAGAGGTTTTTTTCAGCGAACTTTAGTGAACAAACAGCATCATGAAGACCAAAAAACACACCAGACAGGTCATGGATAAAGTTGTGGAGAAGTTTAAAGCAGGGTTAAGTTATAAAAAAATATCCCAAGCTTTGAACATCTCACGGAGCACTGTTCAAAAAAGCTATGTGTGGCGGAAAACTAACACTGCACATCACCCTAAACACACCATCCCCACCCTGAAACAGGGTGGTGGCAGCATCGTGTTGTGGGGATGCTTTTCTTCAGCAGGGACAGGAAAGCTGGTCAGAGTTGATGGGAATATGGATGGAGCCAAATACAGGAAAATCTTAGAAGAAAACCTGTTAGAGTCTGCAAAAGACTTGAGACTGGGGAGGAGGTTCACCTTCCAGCAGGACAACGACCCTTAACATACAGCCAGAGCTACAATGGAATGGTTTAGATCAAAACATATTCATGTGTTAGAATGGCCCAGTCAAAGTCCAGACCCAAATCCAATTGAGAATCTGAAAGACTTAAAAATTTCTGTTTACAGATGCTCTCTATCCAATCTGACAGAGCTTGAGCTATTTTGCAAAGAAGAATGGGCAAAAATTTCACTCTTTAGATGTGCAAAGCTGGTAGACACATATCCAAAAAGGCTTGCAGCTGTAATTGCAGTGAAAGGTGGTTCTACAAAGTATAGACTCAGGGGGGCTGAATACAAACGTACGCCTCACTTTTCAGAGATTTTTTGGTAAAATTTTTGAAAAACATTTATTTTCCTTCCACTTCACAATTATGTGCCACTTTCTGTTGGTCTATCACATAAAATCTCAATAAAATACAATTATGTTTTTGGTTGTAACAATTTCAAGGGGTATAAATACTTTTTCAAGGCACTGTTTATACAGGTACCACAGCCATACTAAAATGTAAAAGAGAAAGAGAAGGGCGCACCGACCTAGTGCATTACCAATGGCTAGGTTTATTAAAATAGACTAAAAGATCATGAATACTCACAAAGCAAGTACAAAATTGAGCACAAACACTGTTCCATGGAACGGATAAACGCCTTCAGCAGGCCTCCTACTTGAACAAGACAATCAGAAAGTCAGACGACATGTAGTACAGCTACGGCTGACGCGTTGCAAAGGCGAACCTTCTTCTTCAGAGCCAAAAGTAGTGGTACCACATACTCTTTCTTTTTTACATTTTAGTCCTAAGAATACCAATTATTCTGAGAAGGGCAGCAAGATTCCTGGTCATTCCCTTTCCAACAGAAGACTCTGGTTGTGCCACTAAGAGATCAAGCTTCCAAGCGCAGGAGAATTTTTTTGTGTTTTTTGTACCACAGCCATACTGATATACCTACAAAGTACTGCAGCATATAAATTAGACTTGTTAAGGCAGAGGTAAAAACTAGATGCAAGGAGGAGTGCTATTTGTCTACCTGCCATCTACTTCTAATTCATAGCTGTAGTGATGCAGTCATTAATTAGTAATACAGGTCCTTCTCAAAAAATTAGCATATTGTGATAAAGTTCATTATTTTCTGTAATGTACTGATAAACATTAGACTTTCATATATTTTAGATTCATTACACACAACTGAAGTAGTTCAAGGCTTTTCTTGTTTTAATATTGATGATTTTGGCATACAGCTCATGACAACCCAAAAATCCTATCTCAAAAAATTAGCATATTTCATCCGACCAATAAAAGAAAAGTGTTTTTAATACAAAAAAAGTCAACCTTCAAATAATTATGTTCAGTTATGCACTCAATACTTGGTCGGGAATCCTTTTGCAGAAATGACTGCTTCAATGCGGCGTGGCATGGAGGCAACCAGCCTGTGGCACTGCTGAGGTGTTATGGAGGCCCAGGATGCTTCGATATCGGCCTTAAGCTCATCCAGAGTGTTGGGTCTTGCGTCTCTCAACTTTCTCTTCCCAATATCCCACAGATTCTGTATGGGGTTCAGGTCAGGAGAGTTGGCAGGCCAATTGAGCACAGTAATACCATGGTCAGTAAACCATTTACCAGTGGTTTTGGCACTGTGAGCAGGTGCCAGGTCGTGCTGAAAAATGAAATCTTCATCTCCATAAAGCTTTTCAGCAGATGGAAGCATGAAGTGCTCCAAAATCTCCTGATAGCTAGCTGCATTGACCCTGCCCTTGATAAAACACAGTGGACCAACACCAGCAGCTGACATGGCACCCCAGACCATCACTGACTGTGGGTACTTGACACTGGACTTCAGGCATTTTGGCATTTCCCTCTCCCCAGTCTTCCTCCAGACTCTGGCACCTTGATTTCTGAATGACATGCAAAATTTGCTTTCATCCGAAAAAAGTACTTTGGACCACTGAGCAACAGTCCAGTGCTGCTTCTCTGTAGCCCAGGTCAGGCGCTTCTGCCGCTGTTTCTGGTTCAAAAGTGGCTTGACCTGGGGAATGCGGCACCTGTAGCCCATTTCCTGCACACGCCTGTTCACGGTGGCTCTGGATGTTTCTACTCCAGACTCAGTCCACTGCTTCCGCAGGTCCTCCAAGGTCTGGAATCGGTCCTTCTCCACAATCTTCTTCAGGGTCCGGTCACCTCTTCTCGTTGTGCAGCGTTTTCTGCCACACTTTTTCCTTCCCACAGACTTCCTACTGAGGTGCCTTGATACAGCACCCTGGGAACAGCCTATTCGTTCAGAAATTTCTTTCTGTGTCTTACCCTCTTGCTTGAGGGTGTCAATGATGGCCTTCTGGACAGCAGTCAGGTCGGCAGTCTTACCCATGATTGCGGTTTTGAGTAATGAACCAGACTGGGAGTTTTTAAAAGCCTCAGGAATCTTTTGCAGGTGTTTAGAGTTAATTAGTTGATTCAGATGATTAGGTTAATAGCTCGTTTAGAGAACCTTTTCATGATATGCTAATTTTTTGAGATAGGATTTTTGGGTTGTCATGAGCTGTATGCCAAAATCATCAATATTAAAACAAGAAAAGCCTTGAACTACTTCAGTTGTGTGTAATGAATCTAAAATATATGAAAGTCTAATGTTTATCAGTACATTACAGAAAATAATGAATTTCATCACAATATGCAAATTTTTTGAGAAGGACCTGTATACTGTGGATGGTAAGGGGGTCCAGTGATCAGAGGATAGGATGGAAAAGGCTGAAAGAGCAAAGCTGATGGAAAGCAGCCATAGTTGTAAATAGATGTGTGTTAAACAGGTGACAGTGAAAATGCCTTAACCATTTAGAAGACGAGAAATAAAATTGTATTCATTACTCTGGAGTCCATTTAAACAAGTAGTTACTGTATCTGAAGCAACACACAGTGTGTTATTTATAGATCACTAGTTATGGCAGTCTATCCAGGTTTCCCATAAAATGACATAAATCAGTACAATTCAAGATAAAACTGTTCTACTGCATTAGCATTCTAATTTTACTCAAGGTCAATGAAAGCAGAACACTAAAGCTGTATATATACAGCTAGAGTTTTGCCTTACCCCTGGGATAATGCCTAGATCTGAGATTTGCTTTGCCATTGTGTGATTCTGCCACAGGTATCCATTTCTCCTCCTCCTTCCTGTCTGACCTTCTGGTGTCCTCACACTCCTTACCCCCTCTATTCTCCAATTCTTTCCTACTGTGCTGTGCTCACTCTCCCAAATCTCATCCACCCCTTATGTGGTACACTTCCTGTAGGATAACCTGGTGACATGGGAGGTGAATTCATGTCCCTGAGCTATACCTTTCCCCAGCCTCCGAGCCCTACTCTTTCCACTGTGAGTTCGACATTTACCTCTACATTTCTTAAACAGCATTCTTGGCTGTGTCCGAGCATCTCTTCTCTGCTGAATGAATGAATGAGTGACTTGTATAGTACACATGTGAACTGAATCGCCTCTAGGCGCTTTGTGCAGCCAGTGTCTGTTTGGCTGGTGCGGTCATTTTACCCCGTAGGATCTTGACACGCTTGGGACACACAGTCGTACACACATATATACTGGGCCAATTTAGACAAGATCCAATTAACCTACCAGCATGTCTTTGGAGTGTGGGAGGAAACTGGGGGAAACCCACACAGACACAGGGAGAACATGCAAACTCCAGGCAGATGGTACCGTGGTCGGGATTCAAACCAGTGACCCTTTTGCTGCTAGGTGAAAGTGCTAACCACTACACCACTATGCTGCTAGCGACAATACATACTGGGACTTGTAGTTCTGCAAACTGACACAGTTAAAGACTCACAGATATCTGCCTCATGACCCCTTCACACTGGCTGATAGACATATCTCTGCATTAGCCGCTACCACTGACAGACATCCCTCTCCATGACCCCACTACTGCTAGCAGACATCCCTACCTATGATACCCCTCCCCGCTGACAGACACCACTAATGACCTTTCAAACTGACAGGCATTCCACCCCATGACCATAACACAATGCTGATAGACATGATACCCCCCCTCCACTGACCGACGTTCCTTCCAGTGACCCCGCCACCACACCATCACCGACTGACATCATTCCCCATGATGCCTTACTGCTGACGAACATCTCACCCCCTGACCTCCCTCCACTGATGGACAGTTAGAGCTACTTGTTCCAAGGTGTCCAGATTTCCACCATTCCTTTCTGAATGACATACGTGTCTTCCCTTGAAGGGGGCCCCCTTCAAACTTGACAGACGCATCTCCCATGCCCCCCACAGATGACACGTATTCCTCCTTGCTCCTCATGCTTACAGCTAACCCTTATACCATATTTACACCCCCATACACTTACAGGCATCTTCCTCTTCCTGGCTGACAGACATTCCTCCCTGCCCCACCCCCCATCTGACAGGCACTGCTCCCCATGGACTCCCCTTGGCTGACCCCTTGGCTGACAGACATCTCTTCCCATGGACCACACTGGCTGACAGATATCTCTTCCCGTTGACTCTTCCTGCTGAAGACATCTTTTTCCATGGACACTACTAGCTGTTAGACATAGTGTATCGCCCCGTGAAACCCTGGTTGATGGATATCTCTATCAATGCACCCCCCTCCCTACAGGATGACTGACATCCCTCTCTATGAAACCCACCTGGCTGACAGACATCACTGCCCGAAGGCTCTCCTAACTGAAAGATTTCCCTTCTAGTAGACCTCCCTGGCTGACAGGCATCCCTGCCCATGCATCCCCTCCCTTCCCCAGCTGACACATTCTCTCCACTGATACTCATCCCTCCACAAGACCTCCTAACATTCTTTTCTTGCTGTTTCATCTTGCCAACATGCACCCTTTCCCAGCCCCCATCTTTTGTACATACTGACTGTGTCATACCCCACTATGCTCCTCTCTTGCACATACTGACTGCTGTCATACCCTCTGCAATCCTCTTCTGTACATACTATCCTCTCTCATACCTGCTACACTCCAGTCCTCAGCATGCTACTTACTCACCTTTTGAACATTCTGCCTGTTGTCATACCCTCTTCATTCATTTCCCACACATACTGTACTACCCACTCTCCTACCTCTGCAATCATCTATTGCACTTTCCATCATACCTTTAGCACCTCTCTCCTATACATGCTGCCTGCTGTCATACCCTCTGCACTGCACATTTTACTCACTAAAACTTCACTTTAGCATAAGGTGACCAGATTTTTTAAATGAAATCCGGGGACATTTTTTTTTTACTAATAATGGCGGCGATCAGCGACTCATAGCAGAACCGCGATATTGCGGTGGACAAATCAGGAACTAATGACACTTTGTGGGAACCAGTGACACTAATACAGTGATCAGTGCTAAAAATATTCACTGTCACTGTACTAATGACACTGGCTGGGAAGGG
The DNA here is from genome assembly GCA_029206835.1 of Rana muscosa. Lineage (NCBI taxonomy): Eukaryota > Metazoa > Chordata > Amphibia > Anura > Ranidae > Rana > Rana muscosa. The sequence goes on along the minus strand of CM055116.1, from coordinate 790,488,283 downwards.
GACAATATCTAGGGCAATCAAAGGGTTAAATGTGTGCCTAACAAGTGTTTTTTCACTGTGGGGAGGTGCTTTTACTAAGGGAAGGCAAAGATCCCTGTACCTGCTTTGCAGGAACACAGGATCAATGTCTTCCATACTGACAGAATGGCAATCTGCCTTGTTTACATAGGCAGACCACAGTTCTGTCTTTGAACATAACAATCAGTGGGTGGATATCGAGTCCGCCTGAGCCACTGATTGGCTCCCATACCCAGAAATACAGGATTACGTATATACGTGATCCTGCGCAGCGCGGCCGTCCTGTAGTAGTAAATCTGCTATCAGGCGATCAGCAACTGGTTAACATCATCAGCATTATGATAACTCACAGGCAGCAGGCACTCTATCATGGCTCTGTCACAGTGTGTCACTTAACCTGGCTGTTGGGTGCTGATACACATGACCAATAAGTTACCAAAATCAGCACCCAGCAGACATGTTATGTGACACACTGTGACAGAGCCAGCCAGAGCCATGATAAAGTGCCTGCTGCCTGTGAGTTATGATACCATCCATGATGCCAGAGAGACAGACACAGTGCAATGTAGTCTATTCACAGACACCCCCAAAGCACTCCTGTGTTGAAGCCTTGAAGGCACTGGCAGCCCCACGATCGGATCCTCTTCCCCTCTGTTCCTGCTGCTGGACACCGTCAGCTGAGCCCAGCTGCCTCTCTCTGCCCATCACTGCCACCGCCCCCTGCCAACCTCATAGCCTCTCAAGTCTCACTCTCCGGGCCCGGCTACTAGTGGGTGGGGAGTGGAGGAAAATCACTCCGCAGGCAAGGAGATAAAACAGGCAGGCGGCTGGCCGGGACTTGAGCCAAGGCAGAAGAACATGCGAGCGGAGCTGAGTGGGCATGCGCCCGAAACTGAAGAAATGGTCCCTCCGCTTTGACCAGCACATGATCATCAGAAAGGGGCACAGATAATGGAAAAGATACACCCCCCTAAGCTAGTAGATGCAGTGGAGCAGGGGTGTGTAATTCTGAATATTTTTAATTTTTTTTAAATTCTGCACTGTCTTTGAATTTTCCCCAGCCCCTGTTCAAATCCAATCCGGGGACGAAACCGGGGACAGACTTGATCCGGGGACAGTGTCCTCAATCCGGGGACTGTCCCCTGAAACTGGGGATGTCTGGTCACCCTAATTTAGCATATATTTTCTTTTTTTTTGTCAAAGTTTTAGTGGGCTTTCTTACATCCACTTTATTATATGACAGTTATTCGTCTTTTGAAGCCAGAAAACTAAGATACAGCATCATTTACTTATCATTTACAGTCTTGCCACCATAGCAATGATTCTTAAACAGCTTTATGCTGGAGCATTGTTGAAGTTATTATCATCACAAAGGGGCTGCTGCAGCTGTTCAGTGTAACTAGTGCCAGCATTGTGGAAATCTCTGTGGTCCAACTCTTCGCAGCCAGATTTCTTGCAAGGTTTTCCTAGCAAATAATTAATTCAATAAAAAATACTGATCATATGTCTCCCAATCCTCCATTTCCAAATAACATTTCATTTGTTTTTCTTATTACTTCTTCCAGCTATTTTTCCATTGGCTCATTCAAGTCATTTGGGGAGCCCCAAAAGGCAATTCATCACGAGTCTCCAATCATTTACCTTCAATTTGTTTAGTATAGCTTCCATTTAATGTGCCCAGAGGAAAGACAGCATGGCAGACTCACTTGCTCATAAGTTTCTTAATTCAAGGATCTTTTTCATTTCAGTATGAACACAGTGTTTCATTAATGGTTTATCCTTATATTCTTAAAAGTTTGTCCACTAGCGTGTGGATAACATGTCCATTGTCAAGCTAAAAAAACAATCCAATAATATCAAATGAAATATTTAAAAGAAATGCCAAAAATGGCTACTTTTTTTCCATTTATAATCCTCATTTACCTATAAAAATAAAAATAAAAGTGTACATATCATTTAAAGAGGAGTTCCAGGCAAGAGAAACAAGGGAACACCCCCACCTCGTTTTTGGATATTTTTTTTCTTTTTCATACCATTTTGGTATTTTTTCTTCTGGACCTCCGTCCCATGTCGCCGCGGCGAGGTATGTCACTTCCGCAGTTTTATTGTGCCCTCCTCCTTCTCTACCGTTGCCTTCTAGGACTTGTGTGTGTCCCAGAAGATAAAGGGACCATTCATAAAGCGCAGCGCGACTCGAGTATGCGCAGTAGGAAACCGGCTGTGAAGTCTGAAGGCTTCACTGCCATTTTCCCTTACTTGCAATGCTGGCGCCTGCACCTGAAGTCGATGGACGAATCCGCTTGTGGTGCTGACATTGCAAGCTCCCTGGACAGGTAAGTGTCCTTATATTAAAAGACTTAAAAAAAAAAAAATTCCCCAGCAGGGATGAGCCGAACACCCCCCTGTTCGGTTCGCACCAGAACCTGCGAACAGACAGAATGTTCGAGTGAACTTTAGAACCCTATTAAATACAATGGACTCGAACGTTGGAAATCTAAAGTGCTAATTATAAAGGCTTATATGCAAGTTATTGTCCTAAAAAGTGTTTGGGGACCCGGGTCCTGCCCCAGGGGACATGTATCAATGCAAAAAGAAGTATTAAAAACTGCAGTTTTTTCGGGAGCAGTGATTTTAATAATGCTTAAAATGAAACAATAAAAGTGAAATATTCCTTTAAATTTCGTACCTAGGGGGTGTGTATGATATGCATGTAAAGTGGCGCATGTTTCCCGTGCTTAGAACTGTCCCTGCATAAAATGTAATGTTTGAAGGAAAAAAAGTCATTTAAAACTCACTCGCGGCTATTAATGAATTGTCGGCTCCCGGCAATACATACAAAATTCATTAATAAAAAAAAAAGCGTGGGGGTTCCTCAGAATTCAATTACCAGGCCCTTCAGGTCTGGTATAGATATTAGAAGAACCGCGCCGCAAATTTAAAAAAAAAAATGCGTGCGGTTCCCCCAAATATTCATACCAGGCCCTTCAGATCTGGCATGGATTTTAAGGGGAACTCCAACCCAAATTTAAAAAAAAATGGCGTGGAGTCCCCCCAAAAATCCATACCAGACCCTTATCCGAGCACGCAACCTGGCAGGCCGCAGGAAAAGAGGGGGGGACGAGAGAGCTCCCCTCTTCTCCTGAACCGTACCAGGCCACATGCCCTCAACATGGGGAGGATGTCCCCATGTTGATGGGGACAAGGGCCTCATCCCCACAACCCTTGCCCGGTGGTTGTGGGGGTCTGCGGGCGGGGGGCTTATCGGAATCTGGAAGACCCCTTTAACAAAGGGGACCCCAAGATCCCACCCCCCCCTATGTGAATTGGTAAGGGGTACATTGTACCCCTACCATTTCACGAAGAAAGTGTCAAAAAAATGTAAAAAAAACCACACAAACACCTTGGAAAATCCTTTATTAAAAACAAAAAAAACAAACCAAAAAAAAAAAAAACATTCCAGCTGTGAAATCCAGTGTCCCGCGGCGATCCGATGTCCAGCGCTGTCCGTCATTGGCTGAGCCTGAGCGGACCTGATGGGGAACTTCCTCCGCAGTCTATTACATGTATAGACCCGCCCCTTCTAAATTTCCCCATCAGGTCCGCTCAGCCAATGACTAGGTGTAAGGCTGAGGACCTGATGCGGAACATGAGAAGGGGCGGGTCTATTCATGAATTACACAGTGAAGGAAGTTCCCCATCAGGTCCGCCCCCTCGGTATGTCAGACCGCGCCTACGTCATTGGCCTGAACGGACCTGATGGGGAACTTCCTTCACTGTGTAAATTTAAATTACACAGTGAAGGAAGTTCCCCGCTTAGGCCAATGACGTAGGCGGGGTCTGACATACCGAGGGGGCGGACCTGATGGGGAACTTCCTTCATTGTGTAATACATGTATAGACCCGCCCCTTCTCATGTTCCGCATCAGGTCCTCAACCTTACACCTAGTCATTGGCTGAGCGGACCTGATGGGGAACTTTAGAAGGGGCGGGTCTATACATGTAATAGACTGCGGAGGAAGTTCCCCATCAGGTCCGCTCAGGCTCAGCCAATGATGGACAGCGCTGGACATTGGATTGCCGCGGGACACTGGATTTCACCGCTGGAATGTTTTTTTTTTTTTTTAATAAAGGACTTTTTCAAGGTGTTTGTGTGTTTTTTTTTCATTTTTTGACACTTTCTTCGTGAAATGGTACCCCTTACCAATTCACATAGGGGGGGCGGGATCTGGGGGTCCCCTTTGTTAAAAGGGTCTTCCAGATTCCGATAAGCCCCCTGCCCACAGACCCCCACAACCACCGGGCAAGGGTTGTGGGGATGAGGCCCTTGTCCCCATCAACATGGGGACATCCTCCCCATGTTGAGGGCATGTGGCCTGGTACGGTTCAGGAGGGGGGGCGCTCTCTCGTCCCCCCCTCTTTTCCTGTGGCCTGCCAGGTTGCGTGCTCGGATAAGGGTCTGGTATGGATTTTTGGGGGGACTCCACGACATTTTTTTTTAAATTTGGGGTGGAGTTCCACTTAAAATCCATGCCAGATCTGAAGGGCCTGGTATGGATATTTGGGGGAACCGCACGCATTTTTTTTTTTTAATTTGCGGCGGGGTTCCCCTTAATATCTATACCAGACCTGAAGGGCCTGGTAATTGAATTCTGGGGGACCCCCACGCTTTTTTTTTTATGTTTATCAATGACTTTTGTATGTATTGCCGGGAGCCGAAAAATTCATTAATAGTTGCGAGTGAGTTTTAAATGACTTTTTTTCCTTCAAAAATGACATTTTATGCAGGGACAGTTCTAAGCACGGGAAACATGCACCACTTTACATGCATATCATACACACCCCCCAGGTATGAAATTTAAAGGAATATTTCACTTTTATTGTTTCATTTTAAGCATTATTAAAATCACTGCTCCCGAAAAAAATGCATTTTTTAATACTTCTTTTTGCATTGATACATGTCCCCTGGGGCAGGACCCGGGTCCCCAAACACTTTTTAGGACAATAACTTGCATATAAGCCTTTATACTTAGCACTTTAGATTTCTCCCATAGACTTTTCGAATTTGCCGTGAACACCCCAATTTGTTCGCTGTTCGGCGAACGGGCGAACAGGCAATGTTCGAGTCAAACTCGAAGCTCATCCCTATTCCCCAGGCTGGAACTCCGCTTTAAGTACCATTTTCTAATTTTAGTTGTAGTGGGGCTAATATGAATCTGTCAGATAGTTATCTGTCTTAGTACCACCTTTAGTTGTTTGTCATTTTAAGACATCACCCAGCAGTTCCAGTTCTTTTTAATTCTCGTTGTGGTTTGATCAAATTGCCCCAAACCTAGAACATATGTCATAACAATATTATCTTATATTGCTCTGTTTTTCATTAAGGCTGAGAAAATGTATGTAGCTTACCATTTCTCCTGACACAGGAGTTGTACAAACTTTGACTTTAGTTTCTTACCTTTCTTTTTGCCCTACACTCCTTGTAGCTTGCCTCCTCTGTGTAAACTGTTAAATGTTTAAATAGTTTTACAGTTTGAAACCCGAGACACAAAAAGGCCGTAGCAGCTACAACAAATTCTAAACAAATAAAGCCAATTAATTACAAAAGTGTTTTTTTTTCTCTCAAAGATTCTTCCATCAATTATCATAATTTTAGACTACTAATACACATCCAATCAAGTCAGTGTTCATAAACTAAGGGGATGTGGCCTGGGGCTTCCCCCATTGATCCGGTCCTAATATTTCCCCCAGCCACAATACTCGCATGACAGGGTACTGATCGCTTTGTGAATACCCTGCTCCTGTCCTCCCAGCTGTCTGGTCTGGTAATCCACTCACATACTGGCATACCCCAGTTTTAAGTACACAATGGGGTTTATTTACTAAAACTGGAAAGTGCAAAATCAGGCTCACTTCTGCATAGAAACCAATCAGCTTCTAACCCCAGCTTGCTCAATTAAGCTTTGGTAATAAAACCTGGAAGCTCATTGGATTCTATGCAGAAGTGAGCCTGATTTTGCACTTTCCAGCTTTAGTAAATAAACCCCATTGTGTACTTAAAAGTGGGGTATGCCTGTAATGACACGTAAAGTTAAAAAAGAAGTGGCAGCTTGCCAGCACTTCCATGATTTCTGCCCAGGGCCACAGAGAAGCCAAAGACACTGTGAATAAGACAGGCAAGGCTCCCCACCAGCAAGGGGAAGAAGCGACCTGTTGCATACTTTATTATACACTTAAACTAACAAGCTCTCAAGCTAATGACTATTCAGAGGAGGCAGGGGCTGCACAGGACACAGAGCTAGAGGACCATGAGGAGGTGATTACACAGCAGCCAGGGTAAACCATTAGTGCAGACCCAGACATTGTCCCACAGACTGAGCCTGCCTTACAATCTGAGGAAACAGAACAACCCACATGAGAGGAAATACTGATGGCAGTTAATAATTGCACAGCCTCTATTAATACTCTTGTGGATCACTCGGCTGAAAGAGGGGGTTTCCCTGCTGAAACAAGAAATCAAAAAATCAGGGAGCGCACCACTGCTGCTTGGAGCCATATTAGTGTAATAGGAGACCAGCTACCTCCCCTCATCAGAGAGACCCATGCCATCTCACAATTAGCCAAAGCCATCAACGCCAGGGCGGAGGATCTCAAAAACAAGCTTAGGTGTAACAACATCTGCACTGTCAGCATGCCAAAGAAAGTAGAGGGGAGAAACCCTACTGGCTTTGTTGAAATACTAGCTTCTAGAGCTTTTTCCCGAAAATGCTTTTACAACTAAATTTTTTTTTGTTGAATGGTCCTATATTACACCAAAATGTTCATTACCACCAGGACCTCCACCCAGACTGACCCTTGCATGTCTTCTTAACTATAAAGACCGAGAGATCATTCTACGTCTTTCCCAAGAGTGGGCTAATATTGAATTTAATGGAGCTAAAGTTTTTCCCACAGAAGTCTAACGCAAAAGAGCAAAATTTGCAGAAGTTAAAAAATACCTGCAAGTAAACTATGCTATGCTTCATCCGGCCAAGCTGTAGATAATGGTGTAAAGATAGGCACACTTCTTTGAGATGGCAGTGGATGCCTCTAACTGGCTTGATACCATTTAAAGGTCCATAGGTCTCTGCCCCCCCACAAGCAGAGGAAGACTGATACTATCTTGCCTACTTTGACTTGCCTAGTGAACTACCTATTCTGACTATACCATATCAAAACCCTGGCTGGGAGATGTTTATTTTCATATTCCAATGTGAGTCAAGCTCCAAAACACATTGCAATTAACAGCAGGAACAGTTTGATTCTTTTTTTCTACCTTGGCTCTGTTTCCATACCTCTTAATGTGCTGGACAAGTCTGCCCAGTTTGGTCCATCCTGTTACATCTTTTTCACAGGTATCGATTACATTTACATTATTATATTTACATCCTGCATCATATTACTTTAGGGAATTTTTGGTTCCCATTATGTGTGACAAACGGATACATAATGATATCGATTTTTATTTTATTTTTATTCATTTCTATATGTATATATTATAGAATTTCATGAATGAGATTTACAAAGGGGGTGAAATTTTACCCTTTGGGAATATATTTAGGTATTGAGAGGATTCCTACTCTTTATATATACTCTTTTGCAGATACTAGGTTACTCCCTTGATGTTTTCCGGTTCAGGCTGCTTGAACCTTTGTAATTTCTCTGATGGGATGACCCCCTAGTCACGGATTGTTTTTAAACTGCAATTTTGGTTGGTTAAATGTGTTTTGTAAGTACACCATGTTGTATTATATAATATGATTTATTTTAAAGGACAATTATATATGTTTTTTTCAATAATGGTCATGATTTTCTCATAGATCCAAGATCTTATATACATCCCTGAAGAAGAAGACAAAGGAATTACCTCAAAACTCAATGGGTGTTGAGATATGCCCCATTGGAAAATGTGATGCAATGTATACTATTTTATGACAGTGACAATGGTGCTGTCTTGCTTGGGTAGCTTTCTACAGACCCTTACTCCTATGGGCCTATATCTCTTCTTCAGAATGAAATTAAAATACTGGCGAAAGTGTTGGCCTCTATGTTGAATATAGTGCTATCTACTATTGTACATGCTGATCAGGCAGAATTTATGCCTCACGTTAACTGCCATTAACCTTCGCTGGTTGTTTGTAAATATACAAACGGCAGAAGACAATATGGGCCAGAAAGTTTTGTTGTCCAGATGCCACCAAGGCCATTGATAGCATAGAGTGGCAATACCCTTGGGCAGTTTTGATCAAGCTGGTGAAGGGTTTTTCTCTTGGATTAAGCTTCTCTATCACCTCCCAAAGGCAGTCATTAAGGAAGCTGGAAAGATCTCTTCTGCTTTTGAGTTAAGTAGGGGCACTAGACAGGGGTGCCCACTGTCACCTTTCCTATTTGCCCTTGCCATTGAGACACTGGTGGCACTGATCAGGTCCAACACCAACATCATTGGTACTGGTTTTCGATATGAAGAAATACATGAAAAAAATTATACTCTATTCAGATGATAACTTATTAATGTTGGGGATACATCCTCTTCATTACAGGAAGCTATGTTAATGTTTTCTCAATGTGGGGTCTATTCAGGACTTAATAATAATTGGGTAAATGCTCCCTGATGTTATTGGACAACACAGAACAGCCCGTGGCCCAGTTCTGTCCTATACCATTCACGTCCTCCTTTAAATACCTGGGGATCCAAATCACCACTTCTCTTAATGATCTATGCTGCCTCTACATACAGTAACATACATACAGTAACTTATTTTTTCACTGGTTTCAGGGGCAAAGCAAAGATCTTGAACAAGCTGTGGCTATCCCTTATTGGTAAAACTATCCCAATTAAAATGATAAGTATGCCCTAACTTTTATATTTACTACATAATATGCCTACAGTTATTTCCCTAAAAAGTTTCAGGATTGTTAACTTCATCTTCTAGTCCCTACTGTGGAATACACAATCTCCCAAACTCAATCTAAATGATAGAGGGGTGGCTTTACTTAATCTATTGTTGTATTACTTGGCTGCTCAGCTACAACACATGGTGGGAGGCATGACCTGACCCTGTGATTCTGGTACACCGAAATTGATTCTACAACAAGAATATGTTTATATCACACAAAAGACCAGGATATTACCTCTGTTTAGCAAATGAATAAATTGTTTCCAACATATATGCTTTCACGAAAGACTAAACATAAGCAACTTCAACAGGTATCTGGCTTCACCTCTTAGCCCTATATGGAACAACAACACATAGAAAATGCAGCGCTGTGTGCAACAAATTGTCAACACAAATAAACGGTGACATTAGCATATAAACATAATAAAGTGCATTGTGCAAACAATTATACAATGTATCCAGAAGTGAGACCTTCTATATTTGAAGAATATAAGAGGACCTAAATTATGGTATAACCACTGTGTAACCAAACAGTCCAAATAATGAGTGAAAAATAAAAGTTAATTCCAAAAATGATTATAAGGGACAATCCAAAATGGCTTAAGGAGTCACCACGACATGTGCATCCACCACCCAGGGGGGAAGAGTAAACACGCTTACCAGAAGACAACATCAACCGATGTTGATGGGCCAGGTACACCGCCCCCCATATTGCTTGTATTCTACAGTGATCACTTTTATTTGTATGTTGGTTTTTATCAAATAAAACCCTATATTTTTTGACCTGCACCATTGGGAGCCCCCCTTTATTCTTTCTTCCATATTCTGTGGACATGAGTTTTTGTGGGCCTTCCATTTGGCCATCGTCACCCCAGTTGGGGCTATTAGTATTTAGAACCCACTGAATACTTCCAGATTCTTCCTGGATCATTTGGTTCTCCTATCGAATTGGAATATCCATGCCAGACGGAGCACTAGTCATGAACAACTAGGTCCAGCAGTTCCAGTCGTGGTTATTTTCATCCAGATTCCTTCCAGGAGTACTTTCAGTTCAATTGGATATCTGGTTCATCAACCTATTGGGAACACCCATGTCTGATTGATCCGTTGTCGCTGACATTCGGGGTCAACGGCTCCGGTAAGAGTGTTTAAGACATCATTTATTTGAAGATATACTCCTTGTGACGGTTTTATAACCCCAGTGACACCTTCACTCTGAGATTCCTCATCCATTCATGACAGACATTGTCATCTTATCGGTTTCTGTTTGTGGACTCAGTTCTCTAATTCATTCATTTTTCTGTGTGTTTTTTAACAGTTTGTTTTATCCCATTTGGATTTATAGTGGTAGTTTATTTATACACATTTTACTGTTTTACTACTTTTAGCGCTACATATTTACCTCCACTTGTCTTTGAATTTTTGTCACATTCTTGTGTAGCCGCTTCCCTTTTTGTTTTTTGTTTTGGGATAGCGCAATAATCACTTCCATTCACGATGACATGGAGCAGACTCATCCAAACCGATGCATTTTTATCCACAAAGACTTCAACTGTGGACAAAACGCGTCGGATTTGGATGAGTCTGCTCCATGTCATTACGCACTTTCCAACATCTATATGATCACATTAAGGAGATGTCTTATTAATGCCTGTTATTCCAGGATTTGTGTAAGTTCTCTACCTTCTAATAAAATTTGTTGCTAAATGGTTTTACACCTAGTGCAGGTCTCTTGTTTTTTTTATAAATGTTGAAGTCTGTGATTTGACAAGAGGGTCTGTCATTGTGAAGAACCTTGATGTCTCACTCTTGGATACAGTTTCTGTGACCACAATCTGACCATTATTTCTACATGCTTGGTTGATGTTGTCTTCTGGTAAGCGTGCTTACTCTTCCCCCTGGGTGGTGGATGCACATGTCATGGTGACTCCTTAAGCCATTTTGTATTGTCCCTTATAATCATTTTTGGAATGAACTCATTATTTGGACTATTTGGTTAAACAGTGGTTATACCATCATTTAACTCCTCTTATATTTTTCCTACATAGAAGGTCTCACTTCTAGATACATTATATAATTGTTTGCACAATGCACTTTATTATGTTTATATACTTATGTCACAATTTATTTGTACTGATAATTTGTTACACATAGCGCTGCAATTTTTTATTTTCATTTGCTATACAATTTCTGTTGGATTGTAGTGTCGGCTGCTACCTTTGCAAGACTTTAGCGCAGTAATTTTTATAACCTTCTTAACAATAACACATACACTAAATTGGTTACATATTTGCATCAGATTTTTTACTGGTGGTATGCTACTGCCTTTTTATGAGTTGCACTTAACATTTTCTATCCCACAGCATATGTATTTTCTATACCTTCAGCTCAAGCATGCAGTACAAGCCCAAGCCAAGGCTGACGAATGGTCGCTATCTCTCACCCCAATCTTTACTGTCATGCAAAGCACTGACATGTCTAAAGGTTTTATATCCCATTGCTATGCCATGTTATTGGTAGATTTTCTCAAAGATCACCCATCTAATGCGGTAAAACAATGGGAGGGAGAAGTAGGCTCTTTTGTAGATGATCAGTGGGAAGTAGCCTTACAAGATGTCCAACAGTGCTCCCTTAATGTTTCATAACATCGCTCCCAACTGTATATTCTTCTACAATCTCATCATATCGCCTTCAAACTATTTATAATGGGAGTGCTGGATGACCTAATGTGAGACAGATGTTGTAAGGATCATGGGGATCTAAAACACTTACTCTGGCATTGCCCCAAACTTCATATCTATTGGACAGGGGTGGTAGATACCTTAAACAAGTTTTTTCAATCTAATATTCAGGGTGATCAGTAGCCAATGCATACTAGGTATCCTAGATACCCCACTGGTACAGGAATTTACTAGAGAGGCTATTTCTAGAGCATTGTTTTATGCCCACAAACTTATTCTACACTGGTGGAAATTGAAAATGCCCCCCCCCCCCCATGATTACTGAGTGGATAGGTTGAGGCACACTTACAAAATATCTATCAGCATAGGGGCTGCCCTTCCAAATTTGAAAAAATTTGGACACCATGATTTGACACACCCAGTTTATGCCCACTCGACCTGGTATTTGACAAAATCACTATTGGTGGGGGAGGTGGTAAATTGTGGCTAGTTATCTTCATCTGTTTTTACCATGGATCAAACAATGTGCATATTTGACTCTTGGCTTTGTATGGCTGTATTTGCTATACTTTACTGTATGGTCAAAGTAGTATTAAACCAAAAAAACATGAATTATACTGCAGCTTACCAATTCTTAGATGTGATGGCTGCATTAGATTTATTTTTGTTTTATTTAAACAAACATGCTCTCTTTCAGATGTAGCAGTTTACAGGGATGAGACAAATCATTTAACACTTTCTTTTATTTATATGTAGCGGAACAACCAAAACTGGGGTCGCTGTGCCTAAATTTAGGGGCTAGTCTGAGCAAATAGTTAGGCTCAGGCTGTTGAAATTCTTTTAATTGGCCTCTGCTCTGTTGTGATGTTGCCTGGCAGTATAGTTTCCTGTGACCTGTAGGTGGCGCTGTCGCCCAGGTCTCAGGTCGAACCACAGGTGGCATTGCAGCGCTATTGGGTGTCCTCTCTTGGCAGCTGTGCAGTGGGCGTGGTCTACCCGCTGTGCATGCTGGGAGAGGATACATAAGGGGCAGACGCCATTATTCGGGGAGCAGTTCGCTCCTCCCGGCCCTCCAGGCCAGGGGTGCGTGTGTGTGTTCAGTCCCGGGCACCTTTAGCCCGAGGCTGCATCATTCCTGGTAGGCTCAGCTCCTTTAGCTGAGGCCTACACCAGAAGAGGAGTCCCAGGGTACCCGTGGGAGGGTGACCCGCTCTGAAGGAGAGGGAACCAGGGGAGGACCTATCCAAGGGATCGATGAAGGAAGTCACTGTCTCAGGACAGGCCTGGTTACCTGTCAGAGGGAAGGACTCCACAATCCGCCACAAGCCTTGTAACGTGCCCCATTGGCACCTAAGGTCTCAAGTGTTACAAGTGCTGGGAAGTTCAGGACTTAGAGGCTAATATCCTGATTGTATCCTTAGGAAAATTTGAAGTAAATGTTCGTGCTCCACACCGGCTGCTAGGACCGTGAGAGGGGACTATCCGGGTGAGCAAAACCCACTCAGGCTTGAGTGGCGACGAGGGTAATTTAGTGCCGCGTGCCTGAACCTGACTCCCTGTTCAACTTTCTCTATCTCCAACCTTTCCTGTCAAGTTGCAAGCAAGAAAAATAAACTATTTTATTGGGTTTAATACTGTCTGGACATTGGCCTTTTTGAAAGAGAGAGAGAATAGACTTTTCCCTACACTCTAGGGACGAGAACCAATGGAAAGAAGTAACTCGCTGCAGGACCCAAAACTATTAACACCACTCACCCTCTACAAGATGGAGGATACTGGGCATGTGGCGTCCCACTCTGCAGGTTGAGGTAAGCAGGGTAAAGGATCTGTGTGCTACATATACATGTAAAACCTTTATCCTAAAAGGATAAACACTGTTTGCTGTAAGTGTTTATAAAGTATTGACTGGAATTTGACTTTAATTTGTTAGTGTATTTAAATTTGCTAATGCATTTCACCCCCAACCAACAATGATGCTGTTTGCTATGCCTCCTGTGTTCATTCATCCAGAATGGGGGTACTTTAATACAGGAGATGTGTTATTAGCCAGATCACCAGATGAAAACAGAGGGAAAAAAGGGAAAAAACTATTAAAAAATAATAATAGTGTAGCCGCATCAACTAATGATTAGTAAGCTGCAATATATTACTTTTTTGGTTTGGGATTTAAAGTGGTATTAAACCCAAAAGCAAAAATATATTATATTGGAGCTTACAAATTCTTAGGTGTGATAGCTTTATTAGTTTCCTTTTTGGACTTTCTTTTGTCTATTTTCATCTGGTGATCCAGTTAGAAAGTCTGTTGTTTTTAAAAAGCACAATCTCTCCAACAGAATGTATCAGTTTAAATGGATGAAACAGATCACTTAACACTGGCAAGAATGAAAAAAAAAAAAAGATCAGCTTTTATTTATTCATTATTATTGTCAAAGCTTAATTAACCACTTGACCACTGGGCACTTAAACCCCCTTAATAACCAGACCAATTTTCAGCTTTCGGTGCTCTCACATTTTGAATGACAATTACTCAGTCATACAACACTGTACCCATATGAAATTTTTGTCCTTTTTTTCACACAAATAGAGCTTTCTTTTGGTGGTATTTAATCACTGTTGGGTTTTTTATTTTTTGCGCTATAAGAGAAAAAAGACTGAAAATTTTGTAAAAAAATTATTTTTTTTTTGTTTCTGTTATAAAATTTTGCAAATTACTATTTTTTCTTCATAAATTTTGGCCAAAATTTATACTGCTACATATCTTTGGTAAAAATAAGTACAAATTGGTGGATATTATTTGGTCTTTGTGAAAGTTATAGAGTCCACAAGCTATGGTGCCAATATCTGAAAATTGCTCACACCTGAAGTACTGACGGCCTATCTAATTTCTTGAGACCCTAACATGCCAGAAAAGTACAAATACCCCCCAAATGACCCCTTTTTGGAAAGAAGACATTCCAAGGTATTCAGAAAGAGGCATTGTGAGTTTTTTGAAGTTGTCATTTTTTCCCACAATTCTTTGCAAAATCAAGATTTTTTTTTTCTCTTTTTTTTTTTTCACAAAATTGTCATATTAGCAGGTTATTTCTCACACACAGCATATGCATTCCACAAATTACACCCCAAAACACACTCTGCTATTACTCCCGAGTATGGCGATACCACATGTGTGAGACTTTTACACAGCGTGGCCACATACAGAGGCCCAACATGCAGGGAGCACCTTCAGGCGTTCTGGAGCACCAAGGCCAATTCTGACATTTCTCTCCTACATGTAAAAATCATCATTTATTTGCTAGAAAATTACATAGAACCCCAAAACATTATATATGTTTTTTTAGCAAAGACCTTAGAGAATATAATGGTGGTTGTAGCAACTTTTTATCTCGCACGATATTTGCGCAGCAATTTTTTTAACGCGTTTTTTACGGAAAAAAAATGTTTTGTGCTTAAAAAAAAAAAAAAACAGTAAAGTTAGCCCAATGTTTTTGCATAATGTGAAAGATGAAGTTACGCCGAGTAAATAGATACCTAACATGTCGCCCTTAAAAATTGCACACACTCGTGGAATGGCGCCAAACTTCGCTACTTAAAAAATCCCCATAGGCGACGCTTTAAATATTTTTACTGGTTACATGTTTTGAGTTACAGAGGAGGTCTAGGGCCAAAATGATTGCTCTCGCTCTAACGTTCGCAGAGATACCTCACATGTGTGGTTTGAAAACCGTTTTCATATGTGGGCGGGACT
Organism: Rana muscosa; assembly: GCA_029206835.1. Taxonomy (NCBI): domain Eukaryota; kingdom Metazoa; phylum Chordata; class Amphibia; order Anura; family Ranidae; genus Rana; species Rana muscosa. The sequence goes on along the minus strand of CM055116.1, from coordinate 790,472,906 downwards.
TACGTATGCGTTCGCTTCTGTATGCGAGCTCACGGGGACAGGGGCGCTTTAAAAAAAAAAAAAAAAAATTATTCTTCATTTTACTTTATTTATTTTAGTTTGACATGTTTTTCCGCCCTAAACATTTTTTTGATCACTTTTATACCTATTACAAGGAACGTAAACATCCCTTGTAATAGGAATATGGCATGACAGGTCCTCTTTACAGTGAGATATGGGGGGGGGGGGGGGGGTGTCAATAAGACCCCACATCTCACCTCTAGGCTGGGAAGCCTGAAAAAAAAACAAAAAAAAAAAACAACAATCCTGGCTTTGATCGTAGCGGTGAGTCGGTAGAAGCACCGGAGGGCGGCGGGGGGGGGGGGGGGGACATCCCCTCTCGCCTCCCGTAAGAATGATCAAGCGGCGGAACAGCCGCTATGATTGTTCTTATGGTGTAGGGAATCGCCGGCTGAAAAAGCCGATATCTGAATGATGCCTGTAGCTGCAGGCATCATTCAGATATCCCCGCACAAAGTCAAGGACGTCATATGACGGCCGGAGGGCGGGAAGTGGTTATTGCAGAGTATTGCCGGGCATTGCGGAGTATTGCCGGGCATTGCGGAGTATTGCCGGGCATTGCGGAGTATTGCCGGGCATTGCGGAGTATTGCAGGGCATTGCGGAGTATTGCAGGGCATTGCGGAGTATTGCGGTGTATGGCAGGGTATTGCGGTGTATGGCAGGGTATTGCGGTGTATGGCAGGGTATTGCGGTGTATGGCAGGGTATTGTGGAGGGTATTGCACAGGGTATTGTGGAGGGTATTGCAGAGTATTGTGGAGGGTATTGCAGAGTATTGTGGAGGGTATTGCAGAGTATTGTGGAGGGTATTGCAGAGTATTGTGGAGGGTATTGCAGAGTATTGTGCAGGGTATTGCAGAGTATTGTGCAGGGTATTGCAGAGTATTGTGCAGGGTATTGCAGAGTATTGTGCAGGGTATTGCAGAGTATTGTGCAGGGTATTGTGCAGGGTATTGCAGAGTATTGCAGAGTATTGTGCAGGGTATTGCGCAGGGTATTGCAGAGTATTGTGCAGGGTATTGCAGAGTATTGTGCAGGGTATTGCAGAGTATTGTGCAGGGTATTGCAGAGTATTGCACCAGGGTATTGCAGAGTATTGCACCAGGGTATTGCAGAGTATTGCACCAGGGTATTGCAGAGTATTTCGCAGGGTATTGCAGAGTATTTCGCAGGGTATTGCAGAGTATTGCAGCAGGGTATTGCAGAGTATTGCAGCAGGGTATTGCAGAGTATTGCAGCAGGGTATTGCAGAGTATTGCACCAGGGTATTGCAGAGTATTGCACCAGGGTATTGCAGAGTATTGCAGAGTATTGCACCAGGGTATTTTGCAGAGTATTGGCAGGGTGTATTGCAGAGTATTGGCAGGGTATAGCACAGGGATGGCTGAGCAGGGATGGATGGATGGATGGATCTGTGACTGCAATTGTCACAGATCCAGCCCACAGAGCTGCTGCTGCCATCCGCTCCCTCCCCCTCCCCTCTCACACTGTACCGATCGGTACAGAGAGGGGAGGGAGGAACCGGCGTCATCAAATGACGCCGGTCTGTTTACAAGTGATTGCTCCGTCATTTGACGGAGCGATCACGTGGTAAACGGCCGCTATCAGCGGCGATTTACCGCGATTCGTGATCCGCCGGGTCCTCTGTACCCGGCGGTCACGGAGTTTCCCGTGTGCGCGCCCCAGGGGGCGCGCGGGAGCGCGATTCTGGGAGGACGTTATATAACGTCCTCCCAGAGTTAAGCAACCACCCTGCCGCCGTTATTTGGCGGCAGGTGGTTGTTAAGTGGTTAAACAAGCTGAAGTTAGAAGCTGTTTGGATACCACGCACAGATACACCAGATTTTGCACTCTCCAGTTTTAGTAAATCAGCTCCACTGTATTACTGGATTTTTAAATACTGGATTTTTAAGAGTATACTTTTTCTTGTTCATACATCACGGGACACAGAGCAGCATAGTCATTACTATGTGGTTATATAGAATTACCTTCAGGTGCTGGCACTGGCAACTTCCAAAACAGGAAGTACCCTCCCCTATATAAGCCCCTCCCATCCGGGAGTACCTCAGTTTTTTGCCAGTGTCTAAGGTGTTGGCCAAGGTTAACATGTATTCATCTGGGCTTGTGTACAGGTTCTCTGGGCCTTAGCAAGCTATTCCGGATCCGACCAAAAAAAGCTTCATAGCTAAACGGTCGGTACCCGGGCCTTGCAGAGAAGAGCAGGGTTTTGCCTGTAATGCCTCTCTTAGGAGGGCTGGACCCTGGGATCCAGAGCTCTGGTCATACCCAAAACCAAGAGGCTATCTGTGCAGGGTGCTATACAGGTCCAGGGGAGTGGAATCCTTGGGAACCCGGTCCCTGAAGGTCTAGTACAATGCCTGCCGTGAGAGGTGAAGTTTGGGCTTCTGTGGACCAAACAAAGTCCTGCGGCGGGGAAAAGGTAAGTGGGGGCCCCTCAGGAACTTGGTTCTATTGAGGGGACCCCCAAGCCTAATATGTCTTTCTGCCTGTTACCTAAAGGGTATTCCCGCTAATAGCTGTATATGCCTAAGAAATCCTAGAAATGTTTTTTCATAAGGGAAATTTTAAAAAAACTGTAAACCTGGAAATGTTTTTTCATAAAGGAGGTTTTAAAAAAAAAAAAAAAAAAAAAAAGACAAAGGTGCGGTACCTGTGTTTGTCCACTAGAGGCCGCTGTGGAACGTCTTTTTTCTTGGGACTATTCCTTCCATGGTGAAAGTCCAGGCAGATGAGTGAGCTCTCTATCAGGGAAGCTGCATTCCTCTGTCATGCTGCCAAGTAGTTTCCTTCCATCCCCGAGTCCTGGTGAAACAGGGACCCTGGCTCCTCTCCCTACATGGCGCCAAGAGCGCACACGTGCACGCGCGCGCGCGCGCACACATGCTTTCCTTTTATAAGGTTTAGCTTAAAAAAAGGGGGCGGAGCCTGGCGGATGACGCGCTCTGTGCGCCCAGCGCTTCTGCGCATGTGCGGGCGTCCCAGCAAGATAAAAGGACTCAGTCCACGCTGCTTGCTATGGACACAGAGCATGAAAAGGAGCTGGTAGCATGGTATAGGGGCTTACAGCGGGCGGTTGATACAGGCATCCCCAGAAAGACGCATTAGTAGACACCCACTGATGTACATAGCAGCAAATTGCATTAGACTATTTCAGTAAGGGGTGTATTGCGGCTGGAATACCTCAGCTTTGAACTAAGGAATATGCCGCCTAAAAAACTCCGAGATATACCTCTCAGGAAGTGTAGGGGGTCTCCATCGGGCTCTGAGGATCTGGAGCAGTCATCTGCACCCTCCTCCCCTGAGAAATCAGAGGTTAATACCCATAAGGAACCCCCGGGAGTGCCAGGTACTGCGGCTGTCCTCAGTCCACCTGCTCCTGCATATATAACAGAGGAGGTTTTTTCCTCAACTCTGGAGGGATTGGAGCAGAGATTGGCAGCATTGATCGCTTCTTCTCTACAGGAAAGAAAGCGCGCCAGATCTCCATCACCTCCATTAGAGTGCCTGTTGGCAGAGCAACAGTCCCAGGAAGGGACCGACCTACCTGAAGGGGATCAGGAGGAGGTTAGCTCTGTTTTTGAGGAATCGACAGTAGATGAACCATTTTCAGCATCGCAGACTGAAAGATTGTGGGTCCAGACCCTAACTGACATGGTTCGATCTGCATTTAAAATGCCTCTTGTTGAACCATCAACTACTGCTGTCTCCTCATTGGGGTCGCTAAAAGCTCCCCAGGTTAATTGCTCCTTTCCAATACATCCATTATTGGAAGGACTTATATACCAGGACTGGGAACATCCTGATAAACTATTTGTTCCGCCTAAAAGGTTTCCGGTGATCTATCCCATGGAGGAAAAGTTCACCCAGAGATGGAATGTTCCTACGGTGGATGCAGCCATCTCTTCTGTGAACAAATCACTGACATGTCCAGTAGATAATGTTCAAATGTTCAAAGATCCAGTGGATAAAAAATTGGAATCTTTATTAAAATCTGCTTTTTCCACAGCAGGGGCTGTTACACAGCCAGCAGTGGCAGCTATTGGGGTCTGCCAAGCTTTAAAGGATCAAATGAAAATGGTCCTGAGGGATTTGCCAGACCAGCAGGCCCAGGCTCTGGCTGATCTGCCTAGAGCATTATGCTTTGCGGTTGACGCCATCAAGGATTCTATCCATCAGGCCTCCCGCCTCACGCTGTCTTTGGTACATATGCGTAGGCTTCTGTGGCTCAAAAACTGGTCTGCTGAAGCTCCCTGTAAGAAGCTCTTAGTTAGCTTCCCATTTCATGGGGAACGCCTTTTTGGCGAAGACCTGGATAAGTATATCCAGAAGATTTCCAGTGGTAAAAGTACTCTCTTACCGAGTAAAAAGAGGTCTAGGGGTCCATCTTTTAAGAGGACTACCTCTCCTATCCCTGCGACGTCTGCTACTAAGCAGTTCCGACGGCCTCCTCGGTCAAACTCAGGAGGTAAAAATCAGGGACAGCCACAGGGTAATAAAAAGCCCTGGATCCGAAGAGGTACTAAACCAGCCTCCAAGTCAAGCCTATGAAGGGCTGCCCCCACTCAAACGGGTGGGGGGAAGACTTCAGTTGTTCGCAGAGACCTGGCGGGAGACGATCAAAGACAGATGGGTGCTCTCCGCAGTAACTCTGGGATACAAGTTGGAGTTAAAAGAGTCTCCTCCGTCCCATTTTATGTGGTCAGGCATGCCAAGAGACCCTCTGAAAAGAGGGTCTCTCCTATTGGCGTTAGAACAACTATTGCTCCAAGGAGTAATTATGGAGGTTCCTATGGAAGAGTGGGGGTTGGGTTTCTACTCAAACCTTTTCACAGTCCCGAAGCCAAACGGGGACATAAGACCCATATTGGACCTAAAGAGTCTAAACAAATTTCTAAACGTCCGGTCTTTCCGGATGGAGTCGATCCGATCGGTCACCGCTGCCCTACAAGGGGAGGAATGGTTAGCCTCGATCGACATCAAAGATGCTTACTTGCATGTTCCCATCTTTCCAGGTCATCAAAAATTCCTACGCTTTGCAGTAGAAGGGCGCCATTTTCAGTTCAGAGCCTTACCATTCGGTCTGGCCACAGCACCACGAGTGTTCACAAAAATTCTGGCCCCACTGTTGGCCGATCTAAGAACACGGGGTGTAACGATAATGGCATACCTAGACGACCTGTTGTTGATGGACCACTCAGTTGCCAAGCTAGAAGTGGTAATTGTCGATACAATCAAGTATCTAGAATCTCACGGTTGGGTCATCAACCTGGACAAGTCAGCCCTACAGCCAGTGAAAAACCTGGTATATCTAGGGCTACGGCTGGATTCAGACCAGAGGAAGATTTTCTTACCTCTAGACAAGGTATCCTCTTTGAGGGCCTTGGTCCGTCTGCTTTGTGCAAAAAGACAGCCGTCCATACGCCTGTGCATGAGGCTGCTAGGAAAGATGGTAGCATCATTCGAAGCTGTGCCATACGCCCAATTCCACTCAAGGAATTTACAAAGGGCCATATTGTCAGCCTGGAACGGAAAAGTTCAGGCTCTAGACTTCCCGATGGCTTTGTCCCCTTCCGTTCGGAAGAGTCTCTGCTGGTGGTTGATCCCCCAGAATCTCCAGAAGGGAAAACCCTTCAGCCCGATATCTTGGAAGGTGGTCACTACGGATGCCAGCCTTATAGGCTGGGGGGCAGTACTGGAGCAATGGTCTCTCCAGGGCAGATGGTCAAATGTAGTAAAAACCCTGCCCATCAATCTCTTAGAGATACGAGCAGCCCGGTACGCTCTAGTAGCCTGGACATCCAGACTCCAAGGGTCCCCTGTCAGAATTCAATCAGACAATGCCACAGCAGTGGCATATATCAATCATCAGGGAGGCACCAGGAGTCGTGCAGCCCAGAGGGAAGTAAGTCACATCCTGGAATGGGCAGAAAAGCATGTCCCATGTATATCAGCTGTCTTCATTCCAGGGGTGGAGAATTGGAAGGCGGACTTTCTGAGTCACCAACAGTTATGCCCAGGGGAATGGTCCCTTCATCCCGAGGTCTTCCGAGCAATATGTCAGCGGTGGGGAACACCAGATGTAGATCTGCTAGCATCCAGATTCAACGCAAAGGTGGACAGATTTGTCTCCCGGACAAGGGATCCCCTCGCTTGCGGCTCGGATGCTCTGGTGTTCCCTTGGGATCAGTTCAGACTGATATATGCATTCCCTCCGCTACAATTGTTGCCTCGACTCCTTCGCAGAGTCAGGTTGGAGAAGAAGCCGGTGATCCTGGTGGCTCCAGCGTGGCCCCGAAGGGCCTGGTACGCGGAGATCATCAAAATGTCTGTGGGGAGTCCTTGGACCCTTCCACGTCGTCCGGACCTGCTTTCGCAAGGACCGATATACCACCCTTCCTTACTAACTCTAAGTTTAACGGCCTGGCTATTGAATCCCACATCCTAAAGAAGAGAGGTCTCTCTAACTCTGTGGTATCAACTATAATCAATGCCAGGAAGCCTGTATCCAGGCAGATCTACTATAGAGTTTGGAAGGCGTACATCACTTGGTGCGAGGCCAGAAAATGGCATCCACGTAAGTACGTTATAGGCAGAATTCTGGACTTCCTGCAGTGGGCTGTAGACAGGAAGTTTGCCTTAAGTACTATCAAGGGCCAGGTTTCGGCCTTGTCAATACTATTTCAAAGGCCCCTGGCTATGCATTCACTTGTCAAATCCTTTATGCAAGGTGTGACTCGTATTATTCCACCGATTAAGGCTCCCATATGCCCATGGGATCTAAATTTGGTTCTGTCGGTTCTGCAGAAGCAGCCATTTGAACCTTTGCGGCACATTTCCTTGGTTCTACTCACCAGGAAATTGATATTTTTAGTAGCCATATGCTCGGCTAGAAGAGTGTCGGAATTAGCCGCCATGTCCTGTAAAGAGCCATATCTGGTTATCCATAAGGACAGAGTAGTATTACGTCCTCACCCAGCCTTTCTTCCTAAGGTGGTATCAAGGTTTCACTTGAACCAGGATGTGGTTCTTCCTTCTTTTTTCCCCAAACCAAGCTCGGTAGAGGAAAAGTTATTGCATTCTTTGGATGTAGTAAGAGCAGTTAAAGCTTATCTAAAAGCCACTGCTCAGATTCGTAGAACGGATTCTTTGTTTGTTCTGCCGGAAGGCCCCAGAAAGGGTCAGGCAGCATCAAAATCTACTTTAGCCAAGTGGATTCCACAGGTCATAATACAAGCCTATGGCTTGAGAAGTAGACCGCCTCCGTTCAAAGTTAGGGCGCGCTCCACGAGAGCAGTTGGAACTTCATGGGCAGTGCATCACCAGGCCTCCCTGGCGCAAATTTGTAAGGCCGCAACATGGTCTTCAGTTCACACGTTTACTAGGTTCTACCAGGTGGACGTTAGAAGTCAGGAGGATGTCGCCTTTGGGCGCAGTGTGTTGCAGGCCGCAAAAGATCCTCATGCCTGATGGCGCCCAGCTTATGTATGGTGTATCCCCCCCTCATGTGGCATTGCTTTGGGACGTCCCACATAGTAATGACTATGCTGCTCTGTGTCCCGTGATGTATGAACAAGAAAGTAGGATTTTTAAAACAGCTTACCTGTAAAATCCTTTTCTTGGAGTACATCACGGGACACAGAGCTCCCACCCCTCTTTTGGGGACACGTATTGCTTTGCTACAAAACTGAGGTACTCCCGGATGGGAGGGGCTTATATAGGGGAGGGTACTTCCTGTTTTGGAAGTTGCCAGTGCCAGCACCTGAAGGTAATTCTATATAACCACATAGTAATGACTATGCTGCTCTGTGTCCCGTGATGTACTCCAAGAAAAGGATTTTACAGGTAAGCTGTTTTAAAAATCCTACTATTATACACCTTAAAGGAGTAGTAAAGTTACATGTTTTTTCACCTTAATGCATCCTATGCATTAAGGTGAAAGAACATTCGACAATACCGCCCCCCCCGAGCCCCCGTTTTTCTTACCTGGCCCCTCGAAAGTCCCATGCTCGTCCCCGTCATCCTCTTCGTTTTTCTGCCTGGCCGCCGATTGGCTACACTGGATAGATTGAAAGCAGCGCAGCCATTGGCTGGCGCTGCTGTCAATCACATCCAATGACGCGGCACGCCGGGGGGCGGGGCCGAGTGATACAGTCGGCGGCTATGGCCGCCGCTGTATCACGGGAGCGCGCCCGCAATCACTCCACACCATGCGAGCTCACTCGGGGAGGAGCCAAGACAGCCGCCGAGGGACCCCAGAAGACCAGGATCGGGGCCACTGTGTGCAAAACGAGCTGCACAGTGGAGGTAAGTATAACATGTTTGTTATTTTTAAGCAAAAAAAAAAAAAGCTTTAGTGCTCCTTTAATGTTTTACATAGCTATACTTGCATAAGGGGCCAGCCCAAAGTGATCTAGAACAACTTAATTTTCAATTTAACTAAAGTTCAATTAAAAAAAAAAAATACTGTTTGCTATTTATTTAACCACTTCAATACAGGGCACTTATACACCTTCCTGCCCAGACAATTTTCTGCTTGCTCAGTCATGTTACACTGTACCCAAACAAAATTTTTAACATTTTGTTCCTACAGATAGATCTTTCTTTTGGTGGTATTTGATCACCTCTGGGATTTTTTTTTCTGCTAAACTTTGTAAATAAGGAAGTTCTCTCCTTCACTGCACTGATGGGGCTGCACTGAGGGGCACTGATAAGGTGGCACTGATGGACACCGATGAAGTGTCACCAATGAGGTGACACTGATGAGGTGGCACTAATGGGCACTGATGATGGGCAGTGATGGACACTGATAGGTGGCACTGATGGGCACTGATAGGTGGCACTGATATGCAGCACTGATGGGCACACATAGGTGGCACTGATGGGCACTGAAAGGGGACACTGAAGGGCACTAAAAGGTGGCACTAATGGGCACTGAAAGGTGGCACTGATAGGTGGCATGGATGGACATGAATGGGCACTGATAGGTGGCATGGATGGGCATAGATGGGCACTGAAAAAATGGCACTGATGGACACTGATGGGTGGCACTGTTGGACACTGATGGATGGTACTGATGGGCATCTCTGATTGGCAGGAATTAGTGTTTGGCACTGATTGACAGGCATTGTGGGCACTGATTGGCATCCCTGGTGGCCATGGATGGCATACCTGGGGGTCAGAAGTGGTGGGCATCCCTGGTGGTCCTGGTGGCGTCCCTGGTGGTCCAGTGTGGGCATCCTCGGGGGGGGGGGTTGTGCTGATGGTCAATCAGCACAGACCCCCCCTGTCAGAGGAGAAGCCGATCGGCTCTGCTCTACTCACGCCTGACAGACACGAGTGAGGAAAAGCCGATACACGGCTTTTCCTGTTTACACTGTGATCAGCTGTGATTGGAAACGGCTGATCATATGGCCCGTCAGAGACTCTTTACCTAGATCGTATTTGCAGTGTGTCAGATTGACACGCCGCAACAACGATCTCCGCGATGCGCGCCCCCGGGGGCGCGCAGCGGCTTGTTATCCTGACCACGTCATATGACGTCAGGTCGGGATAACACAACCACTTTGCCATCGTCATTTTGCTATATGGCGGGCAGCAAGTGGTTAAAAATACTATTTACACTATCCTTAAAATTATCAAAAAACAATTCTAGCTAACATTTTTTAAGTTTTGAACAGAGTGGATAAAGATTGAAGAGAATTGCCCTCGCTTGTTATCCATGTTATTCTTGCAACATGAAAAAAGAGTAACAGGGTCATGGGGACATGAAGGCACTGTCAGCAATAAAAATTCACATTTTAACCTTCCTCACGCTAGTGTTTTTATCAAAAATAGAGATAAAAAAAAATGGACACAAAAACAGTAATAAAATCTTGATAAAGGTTCTAATCCTCCTCCATGTTATACAAAATGAAAAAAAAAATATGTTTTAGCTTGGGGTCAGCTTAAGTGTGTAACTTTTGCTGGTCATCTGTTAGTAGCTATAAAAATAAATCAACCCCTATGTTTCTGTAAGGCTACAGTCCTTAAAAAGAAAGCCATCAATTATTTGTTATCACATTGAAAGCCCACCATCAATTATTGGATATCATATTTGATCTTCCCCACAATTTTTTTATCTATGATTACTTTTCCTACCCTAGTCACATATACAAGGTATCTAAGACACTGACTTCTTCTATCCGCTACTGTAATTAAATTTTCATAGCTCTTTTGTAATCCTCTATTTGTCATTTGTTGTTTTTCCTTGTCCCAATCATGTACTTAGTTTCCTAAGTATGAATTATTAATTTATCCTTTGCATCTAATTTCATGTAGACAGGCGATGCTTATATTTCTTCATTATTTATTTCAAATTTCTCACTGCTTTCAGCCTTTTAGGATTAAGTACCTTCTATGTTCTAAGTTGTTATACAGTATAGCATGATGATGCCTCATAATTTTTCTGTCTGGCTTCTAGGTAACTCCTTTTGTCCAGCATAGGCTTTTAGGGCTAATCATTTTCCAAATCTGAAGGATCAATCTTTGTTATTAGGTGGGTTGCATCCTTCAGCAATCTCTGCCCTAACTTTTCAAATCAGTCTGAGCAGCACTTATTTATTAGCCTTTTTGTCTGGTCGCAAGATAATTAGGCCATCAATAGGATTATGTCGCTTTTATCAAAGTTACCCCATCACAGACATACTTCCTGTGCCTCCAATTTCCCTTAACCTTAAAGTGATATTAAAGGTTCAGTTTTTTTTTTTAAAATAACAAACATGTTATACTTACCTCCCCTGTGCAGTTCGTTTTGCACAGAGTGGCCCCAATTCAACTGTTCTGGGGTCCCACGGCGGCTCTTGTGGCTCCTTCCCGCATTAGATAGTCCCCTCTGGGAAGCTTTCTCCTGAGGGGATTACCTTGCAGGCGCGCTCCTGTGTCATACACTCGGCGTTCACAGACGCCGAGTGTATGACTCGGCCCCGCCCCTCAGCGCCCACGTCATTGGACTGCAGCCAATGGCTGCGCTGAGAACCCGTGGAGAGAGCGACGCGGGATCTCGCCCACAGAAATTCAGGGCTCAGGATGCATTAGGTGCAAAAACTTGGAGGTTTACAACTCCTTTAAATTGGCATAGTTCTGTACTTCTGTCACTGGTTACTCATTCACAGAAACATTAAAATAGTAAAATAAACACACACATTTACACTGTAGAAAAAGTTTTATGTTAAAACAAAAACATATCCCCCAATGTAAATCCAATGTAAATTACGTCATCTGGTGATTTAGATCTTTCATAAATCAATGAATCAATGACCCAGTGATTCCCTGATGACTTGCCACAACAAACACATTGATCCAGGATGATTATATTTTCTTGATGGTTTATTGTTGCAAATGACAGCCTTTCAGTGGGCTGTTGCACGTCAATAAAGGGGGCAGGGAGGCTGGCTGATATCATTGACCACATACAGTATATGGCCAATGATGTTCCCCCAGTCACTTTGCTTATAAACAGAAGGCAGCGGGAAATGAAATGTTTTTTAGTGATGTTTTTTTTTTAAATGTCACTCTTGTTGGAATACCTCCTACTACACTTCCAGGTTTTGGCATCCCCCCAGGCATGTTTTTAAAGGAACTGTTTATTTTTACTGTTGCCTTTTAGGCTATATTAAAAGACCCTCTCTGCTGCCATATTTTGCTCCTCATACTACTACACCATGTGGAAACTCTGGGGACTTTCTGTATAAAGAGCTCTACTCAGGATAATCTGTCTCCCATGGGCCAGCGAGACTACACCTCACTGGATATTCCACTAGTGCATCTCTGTATACTGTGTGGTCTAGTTACAAGATGCATGAAAAGTATAAAAAAATAAATCTCTGAAAAATAATTCACTTTTGTGATCATATACATTTAAGAGGTCTTGAAGAAGCGGTCATTTTTATGAATCACGTTGACCCTAGCTTCTCATCTCGACAAACAGCTATACATGTTTGTAGTGGATAATGTTTTACTGGTATCAGTATGCAAGCCATGACAATTTGACACGTGTTTTTAAATATTTTATTGTTAAAATAAAGATTTAGTACGTACTTTTTCTTACAAAAGTGTACTTGTGTGATCACTGGAGGGGTATTTAAAATTCTACCACCTACCTTTTGTTGCAATATATATACTATAGAGATGATGCCCTACACTGGCACATCTTCCTAGTTTATCACCTCCCCTATATATACCCAACAAACACACAAATAAACTCTTTGATACGTGCAGGATAAGCTATCCTGAAAAAGTTACAGTAACCTGTGTTTGGAAAAGTCAGAGTTGGTTAACCACTTGCCGACCAGCTGCCATCGTTATACGGCGGCAGGTCGGCGCGATCCCATGAACCGTCTTGGCTGCACGTCGGTCCCTTTTAAGTGGAATAGCAGGCGCTAAGTATACAGATGCACACCTGTATGGAAATAATACAAGCTTTATATAAGATAAGATTATAATAGTACATACACTTAATGTATAAACCGGTATTATCAGAAAAGAGCCCTGGTGGAATTGTGCACATATACCCGGGTATATAGAATTATTAATAAGGATACCCCCAAATTAATGTTGCAGCAAAGTTCAGTTGCGGGAGCCTCTGAGGATGATCTTGACCTGGCATCTTTCTTTGGGTCAGAGACCTGAAAACAAGACCAACCAGCCTGGAACACAGCTTCTCATCGGCAGAAACTGTGGTGCAGCACTGGAACTCAGAGTCACCTATCTACTCTGCCTCCTAGTTCCTAGTAGTTTATAATCTGTCATGCAACCAGAGTCTAACTACCTCTAACTACCAGAAGTGGCCATTGGTTGTCTAACCTGTTATTGAGCCCTAAGCTAAAACTAGCTATAGAATGTCAGACTGGCTAAAAAAAAATAACAAACACTACAAATAAACTCTACTGCAATAATGAGGTTCACCTACTAATATATTGGAATTTGACCATTACATACATACAGTAGCACAGACCTAGCTATCTGGCACTGTGCATGAGTGACAATAACAATAGGACAGAGATACTTTTTCTGTCATAATATTTCAGATACATAGTCAAGAAGCTATAGGCAGCTGCAGTTGAGCTATTAGAACATAGAAATTCTTGCATAATATTCTCTTCTGGTCTGGATATAGCAGCATGGACAGGACATGTGGCTGAGACTTCTCTCTCTCCATCTCCATGGCCTCCTTGTGGGTTTCAATGCCTGCCTCCTAGAGACAGGAAGTGATAATATATATATTTATACATAACACTGTGATATTGGCAGCTAACAGAAGAGGGTAACAGATCCCTACAAAGACTATTGTAAGTTGCTATTTATTTGATTAGACTGATGTGTTTACTAAACTTGGATTATTATGGTGACAGCGTCTCTTTAAATCATGTGAAAATAAGGAAACTTTTCTAAGCATCCCAATATAAAAACTGTAGTTTGTACCAACTTCTGTCACTGTTATATCTGGCGTGTCTATGTGGAAAAACATATAAATAAAGGCACGTAAAATAAAATATGAAATGTATATACTGGATGCTACCATTACATATACTAACTGAATATACAGCAGTATTTTGGGCAGTAGTGGCCTTTTAAAAAAGCGGTGTTAATTTCTATTTATTAAAAAAAAATTGCAAACAAAAAATGTACTATTTTATTTTTTTTCATTTTGCACATAATAGGTATGAAGCAGAAGGCTGACTGCTACATAAATCCTTGACACTAATCTCTTTTGAAATATGTAAAAATAAAATGCCTTGATTGGAAACTCTTGGTTTATTAAAGCCAAGGCAACCTCTAGACTCCGGATTTAGTCAAAGTCTTTCCATAAAAATATAATTGTTAAACTAACACATTTTCTTTTTTAAATCACTCAAATATTGTTACCTACTGTCTTTTTTTCTTGTTATGAAGGGAAAGTCTGCCTCTTTATGTTTGTGATCATTTAAAGAAATGATAATGTATTTCATTCTGATTGCTTCTAAAGAGAAATATTATTTTATTCTACAGAATGCCCAAAAACTTTCATGAAGTGTGACTTGTTCGTGATATACTAAAACAAAAATCTAGAGCATATACTTTGACTCTAGCAAGCATTATCATTCCTCCTCCCTCCAAACGGCCCTGATTTATAACAACATTCAAAAGTAAACATATCACATTTATATGTATTATTTGATTTATACCATATATAAGTTATTAAATGGCAAGAACAAACTTTCCATTTACACTGCACTAATACCGCAATGCAAAGCAAAATAATGATTTCCAAAATGAAACAACCCAAAGCAACTACCGTATATACTCGAGTATAAGCCGAGTTTTTCAGCACATTTTTTTGTGCTGAAAATGCCCCCCCCCCCCTCGGCTTATACTCGAGTCACCTTTTTGCGCTTGATCGCCTGGACTTTTGGGACCTGGTACTGGCCTGGACCCCAAACTTGGCACACATATAGCCCCACTCTTTCTCTACAAGTGTGCAATGTTTGTTGTCCGGAGGACCTACGGCCGGGGAGCACCGATTTTTCAAAGCTGGGCACCCCTTCCATAGACTCCCATGTTAAATGGTAATTTCTCCGGTAACTTTGGGGACCCAGTACTGGCTGGGTGTAGGTCCCCTGGACCCGGAACTTGCCACACATGTAGCCTCCTCTATAAGTGTGCAAAGTGTTTTGTCTGGGAGACCTACGGCCGGGGAGCACCGATTTTTCAAAGTCAGGCACCCCTTCCATAGACTCCCATGTTAAACATCTGTCTAGTCATGGACAAAGTGAGGCATGGGCACAGTGAGGCATGGACACAGTGAGGCATGCACATGGACACAGTGAGGCAAAGTGAGGCACAGTGAGGCATGCAGATGGACACCCTAGGCTTATACTCGAGAGAATACGTTTTCCCAGTTTTTTGTGGTAAAATTAGGTGCCTTAGCTTATATTCGGGTCGGCTTATACTCGAGTATATACAGTAATTGAATTGTATGGTATATATTGTGCTCTCTAATGATCTAAGTTTTTTTTTTTTTATATATATTTTGTTTTCTTTAAACTGATCCCAATTTTTGACTGCTCCAATTTAGTTTGAATAAAGCCACCCTTCTGAACACTTTGATTATATACACTTTCAAACCAGCAGGGTTTTGCTGCAATACCAAAGGTGCTTAGAGGTGAAGTATTATTTTGGGGACATCATTTTTCTTTAGCTCTAAACCAATGAGATGTAAAGGTTTCTAATGTGCCCCATATCTACGATTTTGGGTTTTGTTGCTTTTCACAGTTTCAAAAGCACATGCGACTTTGAAGTAGGATATACGCTATATGGCCAGAAGTTTGTAAACACCTGACTATCACCCTTCTGTGTATAATAAATTAAGGCATATACAGATATATATACCACAAATGCAGTTGTGTTAATCTCCTAATGAATTGTAACAACACTGTAAAAGTGTAACACCAATAAATCAAAGTTCCTAACTGCATCATAAGTGTCAAATTTTCTTTCAGCTTAGTAAAAACACAGTATCCATTTTCTTCTTTTTAAAACACAGCTTCTTCCCCTGACACATATGAGCATCTTCACCTATAATTGGAATCTCACTCACCTTCTCTTTGCTGGTCAGGAGCATGATCAAAAGTGACTATCACACCGACTTTATGACTAAAAGTATGTGGACAGTCCTTCAAATTTTTGAGTTCAGGTGCTTGATAAGTATGATGGGGGGGGGGGGGGGTGGAGCGCAAGTGGCCTGCACCTCAAATCCATTTAACTACTTAACAATTGCACACCAGGCCTTTTCATCTAACAAATGGGCAAATTTCCACAGACACTTCAAAAAATTGTAAAAGCTCTCCAAGAAGAGTGAGACTTTTATAACCACAAAAGGGGGAAAAGATGAAACTCCATATTAAAACTCATGATTTTTTGAGCTCATATAGTTATGGTTAATTTGTCCACAAATGTTTGTCCACATAGTGTATTTTTATTTATGTAGCACCCCTCTGACACCCCAAAGGCAGAATAGCTCCTCCAGGGGCAGGGTAGGGTTTGCATCTCACCCCTTGGTTAAAAGGAGTCCATTGCTAAAAAGATTTTGAGTGCCAGTAACTTTTGACTTTTTAAAGTTTTATTGCAGAACAGTTAAGGAGGAGAGGGTTAGGGGCTCCAAATACCATAGCAGATCACTTACAGATTCTCCAGATCCAGATCAATGTCCAGCCTTACAGTGTCAGAACCTTTAAGCCAACCCGATAACACTGTAAACACGTTCCCAAATTTCAGTGTGTCGTCCAAGTGAGTCACCAGGCTGTTCTGAGAGACTAGCCTTCTTCTTGGCTTTCTCAAGCCAGGGGCCCCTCCTAGGTCTCCTTCTTGGCAGACCAGGCAGGACAGTAGAGTTAGGCGAATGGTTCGGCCTGAGCATGAGTTGAGGCCAAACATTGGCTGTTCGCCCGTTCGACGAACACCCAAATTATCAGTGCATGTCATTGCAATTTTTGACAGCAAGGCCAATTCTTGCTTTCATCAAAAATACCTCTATGGTGTTACGGTGTGAAGGCACCACCAACACCCAAAGCCCACTTTTTCTGCCCCTTTTCCTTCTATCCAAGGTCTGCGAAAGAGACACCATAATTTATCCAAAAAATCTCTAATCTTGTTCCGAGGGCACTAAATTGTGGCCTTATCATACAGACTGGCCCCCAAACCGTTGTTTATAAAATAAAGAAAGCTTGGATGGAAAATTTCATTTTTTTGGCTATAAATGTCATTAATACTGCAACAGGTTCTATAAATGGTACAAATGTGCCACATTACAGGTAGACTAAGGGGACCCCCCAACCACTATATTTAAATCCCTGAAGAAGAAGGTCTGTCCTTCGAAATGCGTCAGCCCGAGGGGTCTCCTCCAGGACCCCCCACTCTCAGGTTTGGTGATTCGAGCAACCAATGAGAGATAGCCACTCATGTGGTCTGACAAGCGTGTTATTAAATTATGTTTGTGAGTAGACTTTATGATTTTATTCATAGCTTTTAATAAATCTGTTGGATAATGCACTAGGCCAGTGTGCCCTTTTCTTTTTCTAGATCCTATTAGTTACCTGCCCCTTCTCTAAACTTGTTCATTCACAGAACTCGCTACAGTCTGTAAATAGAATACAGTACTTGTGAATGGACAAGGGAAAAATAACTAACTGGAACTGTCAGTTTCTGTAACCAAAGATGATGACTGACAGTAGAGTCTGGCATGAATAAAACTATAATTTTTACCATCCACAGCTGCCGTCCAGAAAAAAGGGGGAAAGAGACGTGTAGTTTTTTCCATTGCTCATATTTGGGCTTTTTAAAGCAGACTTTGTTGTTAATGGTAGTGTGAGATACTGCTTTGACCATATACAAGCAGTTATCAAACAGAAAATCTGTAACAAATGCTGAGTTTGCGAAGCTCACAGTGCTTAGTTTTTGTTGATACATGTCAAAGAAATGCTGATTTTTTTGTCAATCCAATTCTCCTGTACCTCACTGGCTATCGTATCTATATACATTTTTAAAGCGGACCTTTACCGGTATTAATTTTTTCAACTTTCCATCTATTAAATCTTCTGCCCTCATTGTTTTAACTTTGGATAGTAAAACTTATTTTTTTTCTGCCAGTAAATACCTTATCCTGCTTCCTGTATCTGGTCTGGTCATTAGTCTAGGCTTATGACATCATGCACAGCTCTCTCTCTCTCACTCTTGTGAGAGTTTGCCAGGAAGGGAGGGTGGATGAGTCATAAGATGGCCAATGAGAGCTGCAGAGCTGGAGGTGTGCCTCTGTGTGTCTGTGTAAATCCAGGAAGTGAACAGGCAGCAGCTTCAGCTGCCCACAGTTAAAATGACTGCAGCCAGACTTAGCGGAGGGAGATTTCTGCAGCATATTTGGCAAGTACAGAATCACAGTATATATAAAATAATATGCAAAGTGGTTGGAGGGAAGCTTCAGAATGGCAAAGATGTTTGTATTACGAATTATGTGAGCAGACTGCAGTTCCTCTTTAAATTCTCAACCGGAGGGCTATGTCCTTACTTGTATACACAAATGGGAACAGAAATTGCAAATACAGTATCACTTTGCCTTGTACCAATTAATAGAATAATTTAGCTCACACATAATTTGTCTATAGCTAATAAATTTCAAGTATGGGGATCAAGTTCAAGCTTTTATCCCATTGGTACTGGGTCCCAACTAGACCTAAACCTATCCCCAAATCCCTAGCATATTTTGGTGATGTTACGCTGCTAAACATAATTTAGCATTGCTCCCTACTTTGCCCATTTTTAAGGTTCGCAAGTTAATCATTCAACTGACTTCTGTAGACTTCAAGACATATTAAACCCAAAAATATTATATATTGCAGCTTACCAATCCTTAAGCCCCGTACACACGGTCGGACTTTTGGCCAACAAACTTCATTTTGAGCAAGTTGGACCAACAATCCGACCGTGTGTATGCTCCATCGGACAAACTTTTTTTGCTTTTTTCTTGTTTTCATCGGACAAAAGTTGGGTCTGCAAACAGACAAACTTGTATACAGAAAACCATTGGACTTTTGTCCGATGGACAAAACAACTAATGTTAAAAACAACCAACAATAGCAGAAGTTGACCAAAGGGTGGCGGTAAAAAAAAGGAAAAGAGCAGAAAAACCACGTGTATCGGCCTCACCCCTCTCTCCCCTTCTCATACTCGGCTTGTCTTACTTCGTCTAGAGGTCTCAGTGCTGGGGGGAGGGATGAGATACACCACGGCCCATGTCCTCCATAGCTAAGAGGTGAAGGCCAGAAGATTGGGTTTTGTGTAGGTGTCCTAGAGTCAAGTCCAGTACTTCGTCCTTGACACCTTTGCTCCTAGTAACCAGAGTTCCACACAGTGAATAGGTCCAACTAAGTTTTATTCTTCTTGACCAGGGATGAGCCGAACACCCCCCTGTTCGGTTCGCACCAGAACCTGCGAACAGACAAAATGTTCGTGTTAACTTTAGAACCCTATTAAATACAATGGACTCGAACGTTCAAAATCTAAAGTGTTAATTATAAAGGCTTATATGCAAGTTATTGTCCTAAAAAGTGTTTGGGGACCTGGGTCCTGCCCCAGGGGACATGTATCAATGAAAAAAAAGTTTTAAAAACGGCCGTTTTTTCGGGAGCAGTGATTTTAATAATGCTTAAAATGAAAAAATAAAAGTGAAATATTCCTTTAAATTTCGTACCTGGGGGGTGTGTATGATATGCATGTAAAGTGGCGCTTGTTTCCCGTGCTTAGAACTGTCCCTGCAAAAAATGTCATTTTTGAAAGAAAAAAAGTAATTTAAAACTGACTCGCGGCTATTAATGAATTGTCGGCTCCCGGCAATACATTCAAAAGTCATTGATAAAAAAAAAAAAAAAAGCGTGGGGGTTCCCCAGAATTCAATTACCAGGCCCTTCAGGTCTGGAATGGATATTAAGGGGAACCCCGCCGCAAATTTAAAAAAAATTGACGTGGGGTTCCCCCAAATATCCATTCCAGGCCCTTCAGATCTGGCATGGATTTTAAGGGGAACTCCACCCCAAATTAAAAAAAAAATGGCGTGGAGTCCCCCTAAAAATCCATACCAGACCCCTTATCCGAGCACGCAACCTGGCCGGCCGCAGGGGAAAAGGGGGGGACGAGAGAGCGGCCCCCCCTCCCTCCTGAACCGTACCAGGCCACATGTCCTCAACATGGGGAGGATGTCCCCATGTTGATGGGGACAAGGGCCTCATCCCCACAACCCTTGCCCGGTGGTTGTGGGGGTCTGCGGGCGGGGGGCTTATCGGAATCTGGAAGACCCCTTTAACAAAGGGGACCCCCAGATCCCGGCCCCCCCTATGTGAATTGGTAAGGGGTACATTGTACCCCTACCATTTCACGAAGAAAGCGTAAAAAAATGTTTAAAAAAAACACACAAACACCTTGAAAAAGTCCTTTATTTAAAAAAAAACAAAAAAAAAACATTCCAGCGGTGAAATCCAGTGTCCCGCGGCGATCCTGATGTCCAGCGCTGTCCTTCCTTGGTTGTGCCTGAGCGGACCTGATGGGGAACTCCCTCTCAGTGTTTTAAATGTATAGACCCGCCCCTTCTAAAGTTCCCCATCAGGTCCACTCAGCGGACCAGATGCGGAACATGAGAAGGGGCGGGTCTATACATGTATTACCAAAGTGAGAGCAGTTCCCCATCAGGTCCGCCCCCTCGGTATGTCGGACCCGCCTACGTCATTGGCTTGAGCGGGGAACTTCCTTCACTATGTAAATTTTAATTACACAGTGAAGGAAGTTCCCCGCTCAAGCCAATGACGTAGGCGGGTCCGACATACCGAGGGGGCGGACCTGATGGGGAACTGCTCTCACTTTGGTAATACAGTTACGCGTATTACTAATGTTCAGATAAAGGAACACCTGGGTAGCAGTGACCATAACATGATTTCATTTGATGTTAGTTGTAAGCAAAAATCACATACAGGAAAGATAAAAACACTTAATTTCAAGAGAGCAAATTTTCCAAGGATGAGCGCTGCTCTCCAGGACTTAGACTGGGAAGGAATATTGGCATCAATGGGCACAGAACAGAAATGGGAATTCTTCAAAAAGACTGTTTGTGAACTCACTGCAAAGTATATTCCCATGGGCAATAAGTTTAAAAGGCTAAAAATAAAACCTATGTGGCTCACTGCCAAAGTTAAAAAAGCTATAAACTATAAGAAAAGAGCTTTTAAAAAATATAAAAATGAGGGAACACTAGTGTCATTTAAATGTTACAAAGAATATAACAGGATATGTAAAAAGGAAATCAAGGATGCAAAAATTCAAAATGAACGACAGATTGCAAAAGATAGTAGGACAAACCCCAAAAAATTCTTCAAATCTATTAATAGTAAAAAGGTCAAGTCTGAGCATGTAGGCCCTTTACAAAATAATCTAGAGTGGGTGACTGGGGACAAAGAGAAGGCTAATTTATTAAATACTTTCTTCAGTTCTGTGTATACAAAGGAGCATGGGGGAGCTCATGTCCAAAATGGGGATGGTAGTGACACAGCCCCAAATCCACAATGGCTCAAAAGTGATATGGTCCAGAAATATTTAGATGGAATAAAGGTGGATAAAGCACCTGGACCAGATGGCATACACCCACGGATCCTAAAAGAATTGAGCTCTGTAATTTCAAAGCCATTGTATTTAATTTTTAGGGACTCATTAATGACAGGAATAGTACCACTGGATTGGCGCAGGGCCAATGTGGTGCCTATATTTAAAAAGGGAATTAAGTCTTTACCAAGTAACTATAGACCTGTTAGTTTAACTTCTATAGTTGGGAAAATACTGGAGAGATTAATAAAAGACCACATAGATGAGTTCTTGCTGGAAAAAAACTATTTAAGCAACAGACAGCATGGATTCATGAAAGACAGAAGTTGTCAAACAAACCTGATTTCTTTTTATGAAGAGGTAAGTAAAACCTTGGACAGAGGGGTGGCAGTGGACGTGGTATACTTGGATTTTGCAAAAGCGTTCGATACAGGTCCCCACACACGGCTCATGTGTAAGGTAAAGTCTACAGGATTGGAAATATCAGTTTGTAAATGGATAGAAAACTGGCTAAAAGACAGAATTCAGAGAGTAGTGGTTAATGATTCTTACTCTGAATGGTCTAAGGTTATCAGTGGTGTACCCCAAGGTTCAGTGCTGGGACCCTTACTTTTTAATATGTTTATAAATGATATTGGGTCTGAGATCAAAAGTAACATTTCTGTCTTTGCAGATGACACCAAGCTATGCAGTGGAATAACGTCCTTACAGGATGTCGCCAATTTACAAGCCGACCTCAATGCTCTGTCTAATTGGGCGACTATGTGGCAGATGAGGTTTAATGTTGATAAATGTAAAGTTATGCACTTGGGGGCTAATAATATGAATGCATCATACATACTAGGGGGAGTACAACTGGGGGGATCCGTAGTGGAGAAGGATCTGGGGGTTTTGGTAGATCATAAGCTCAATAATGGCATGCAATGCCAAGCTGCGGTTTCCAAAGCGAGCAAAGTCCTTTCTTGTATTAAGAGAGGTATGGTCTCCAGAGAGAGAGATATCATTTTGCCCCTGTTCAAATCATTAGTAAGACTTCATCTGGAATATGCAGTTCAGTTTTGGGCCCCAGTTCTCAAAAAGGATATTGGGGAACTGGAGAAAGTGCAGAGAAGGGCAACCAAACTGATAAGAGGCATGGAGGAGCTCAGCTATGAGGAGAGATTAGAGGAACTGAATTTATTCTCTCTTGAGAAGAGGAGATTAAGGGGGGATATGATCAACATGTACAAATATATAAGGGGTCCATATAGTGAACTTGGTGTTCAGTTATTCACTTTACGGTCAACACAAAGGACAAGGGGGCACTCTTTGCGTCTAGAGGAAAAGAGATTTCACCTCCAAATACGGAAAGGTTTTTTCACAGTAAGAGCTGTGAAAATGTGGAATAGACTCCCTGCAGAGGTGGTTCTGGCCAGCTCAGTAGATTGCTTTAAGAAGGGCCTGGATTCTTTCTTAAATGTACATAATATAACTGGGTACTGACATTTATAGGTAAAGTTGATCCAGGGAATATCCGATTGCCTCTCGGGGGATCAGGAAGGAATTTTTTCCCCTGCTGTAGCAAATTGGATCATGCTCTTCTGGGTTTTTTTTGCCTTCCTCTGGATCAACTGTGGGTATAGAATTGGGTATATGGGATTGTACGATATATGTTTATTTTATTTTTTTTATTATTTTTTTTTACGGTTGAACTGGATGGACTTGTGTCTTTTTTCAACCTGACTAACTATGTAACTATGTATAGACCCGCCCCTTCTCATGTTCCGCATCTGGTCCGCTGAGCGGACCTGATGGGGAACTTTAGAAGGGGCGGGTCTATACATTTAAAATACTGAGAGGGAGTTCCCCATCAGGCCTGCTCAGGCACAACCAATGAAGGACAGCGCTGGACATCGGGATCGCCGCGGGACACTGGATTTCACCGCTGGAATGTTTTGTTTTTTTTGTTTTTTTTAAATAAAGGACTTTTTCAAGGTGTTTGTGTGTTTTTTTAAAAAATTTTTTACGCTTTCTTCGTGAAATGGTAGGGGTACAATGTACCCCTTACCAATTCACATAGGGGGGGCCGGGATCTGGGGGTCCCCTTTGTTAAAGGGGTCTTCCAGATTCCGATAAGCCCCCCACCCGCAGACCCCCACAACCACCGGGCAAGGGTTGTGGGGATGAGGCCCTTATCCCCATCAACATGGGGACATCCTCCCCATGTTGAGGGCATGTAGCCTGGTACGGTTCAGGAGGGAGGGGGGCCGCTCTCTCGTCCCCCCCTTTTCCCCTGCAGCCGGCCAGGTTGCGTGCTCGGATAAGGGGTCTGGTATGGATTTTTAGGGGGACTCCACGCCATTTTTTTTTAAATTTGGGATGGAGTTCCCCTTAAAATCCATGCCAGATCTGAAGGGCCTGGAATGGATTTTTGGGGGAACCCCACATCAATTATTTTTTTAATTTGCGGCGGGGTTCCCCTTAATATCCATTCCAGACCTGAAGGGCCTGGTAATTGAATTCTGGGGAACCCCCACGCTTTTTTTATTTTTTTTATCAATGACTTTTGTATGTATTGCCGGGAGCCGACAATTCATTAATAGCCGCGAGTCAGTTTTAAATGACTTTTTTTCTTTCAAAAATGACATTTTTTGCAGGGACAGTTCTAAGCACGGGAAACATGCGCCACTTTACATGCATATCATACACACCCCCCAGGTACGAAATTTAAAGGAATAGTTTACTTTAATTTTTTCAATTTAAGCATTATTAAAATCACTGCTCCCGAAAAAACGGGCGATTTTAAAACTTCTTTTTGCATTGATACATGTCCCATGGGGCAGGACCCGGGTCCCCAAACACTTTTTAGGACAATAACTTGCATATAAGCCTTTATAATTAGCACTTTAGATTTCTCCCATAGATTTTTTGAATTTGCCGCGAACACCCCAATTTGTTCGCTGTTCGGCGAACGGGCGAACAGGCAATGTTCGAGTCGAACATGAGTTTGTCTCGAACTCGAAGCTCATCCCTATTCTTGACAAACAACAAACAGTTTCTTCTACTGAGTAGTAATGGGGAATAGATCGAGGCACAATCCTTTCCCTTCTCCTGCTAACCACTGTGATATCACCAGTGGCGAATAGTCACGGTCACTTACTATGTGAGGTAGATCATGAATTACCTTCGCTAGCACGGCCCCTGTCAGGGGAAGGAAATCCGTCCAAGGGAGAAACCGGAGGCCTCTCTGTCACCAGCGATGCTTCGCCGGACTCTTCAGAGAAGTTCCGCACACCAGGTCTCACGAACTCAGACACGGGCACCCAAGGAGTAAGGGCCCCCTCGGATTCCTCCACCCTCGCGTAACTCAGTCGAAGGTACTGAGCTCCAGGCATCCGCCATAGTACCTCACCCCAGGCTAAAGGTGCCTGAGATGGACTCCATCTCTGTTCTGGCCAGGTCAAGGGCACCTAGGCCTGGAACACTGAAACGCCAGCACCCAAGCTGAAGGTGCCTGGGTGCGGCTGAGTCCTCCGACTCCCACTCTGAACTCTCAACTCTGAACCCCGTCGTAAGGGCGTCCACCCCTTTTATCCCCTCTCCCTTTGCGTCACAGCAGGTTCCGCGCCCCGCTGTACCAGCTCCAGGGGAGGACAAAAAGGTACAGTCTTGTGGTGTGAGTTCAGCTCCGGCCCAGGGCAACAGCGCCACCTGTGGACCGCAAGTAACCTCACACCACCAGAGTCCTCCAAGAACCAGAAAAAGGTCTCGGATCCCCTAGCAATTTGTGCATCTGGGTTACACTACCACCCAGATGCCCCCCTTAAATTCAAACACCCGCTACACACGTGATGTTGCAAAAAGTTTTGGGAAAGTTTGCAGAAAAGTCCAAGCGTGTGTATGCTATGGGTGTTCCCGACCAACTCCGTTCGGGCAAAAAAACACGGAAAAGTCAGATGGAAGTCCGACCGTGTATATGGGGCTTGAGATGTGGCAGCTGCATTAGAACAATTTTTTAACCTTTTTTCCCTTTTATGTTACCTGGTGATCCAGCCAGTTACACACTTCCTGGGTGTCTGCATTCTGGATAAAGTAGTAATCAGTAACGGCCGGTGGAATTTTTTTGGGGGTTGGTCGGTCAGTAGCACTTACCCCATCACCGGTGGCTTCCCCTGCTCGGTGGCCTCGCGTTCTCCTGCTGTTCTCCTGCGGCCTCTCGTTCTCCGGGTCATTGCGGCGATTTCCTCCCTCATCCTCAGCGGCCAATCGGGAGTCATCTCTTTTCTGCCAATTGGAAAACGGGTCTCACACCCGCTTCTGATTGGCCAGATTCAGAATCAGTGTTTCAACAACGAATATTCATTCACTGTTGTAATACACCTGGGTGGGATCAGAGCACATCCTCTGCGTCCCAAGCCTACCCAATTTTGAAGCCTATTAGAGCATCTGGCTCTATTTAGGTGCTTTAAAAAAACAAAACAAATTAAGCTAAACTTCAGCTAACACTTCATACTCCGTTACAGCAAACATTTTTTTATTTTTGGGTTAAAAGTTATACATAAATTATTAAAAGCTGTCGATTGTAAGCACCCCTGTCAATGTTAAATGATTATTCTCAACACTTTAACTGCTATTTTGTCTGGACAGCTCACTCTGTTAAAGTTGAAAACTAACACTTACTAGCTGGATCACCAGGTAAAAGGAAAAAAAAGAAAACCTTGAAATCTAATGTAGCCACCACTTCTAAGTATTGGTGAGCTGCAATTTAATACATTTTTGGGTTTATTACAGCTTTACGCTGACCATACACTAGTAGATTTTTGAACAAATGCTTGTGCAAACATTTGTACGAGAAGTTTCATCAGTGCGTTTGATGACTTGATTGTCTTTTGGAATTAGTTTAAAATTTAGTTTGCTTTTAATGTTTAATTTTGGAATAAATGCTTCTTTCTTTCTCCTTTGAATTTCCTCATCACTGAGGTCTATAATGAACGTTAATTGATCCACTAGTGATTTCAAGATCAAACAAACAATACTGAAACAAACGTTTTCAAATGAAAATCTTCTAGTGTATGGCCAGCTTTGGTTCAAAACCCAAATGGCTACCTACTTCATATATATATATTTTTTTTATTTTGCCATTTACAAACGCAAGAAAAAATTATTTTACAACATTCTTTCCTATGCATAAGGAAAATATTTGACAAAAAGTTTATTTCCATCCTTCTTTTTACCTAAGCCCAACTTAACCCTACTCTCTAATAATCAGTTTCCCTCAACCCCAGTCTCCTCCCCATAACCTCGCCCTCCACCTATAAATGTTAGAGAGAGCAGGAGAGCGAGAGAAGTGGGGGGGGGGGAGAGAGTTATTGATCTTTAAGTTATTAAAATATAGAAGTTATTAAAATATAAAAATATAAATTTCCCATTTAAATTAAACTATATAATTATATAATTATATAGCTCTCATTATCGATGTCTTTTTTAACTACTACTCATGCTGTCAGTAGTCTCTTCCCAGTTTCAGAATTCTTAAATCTGATCCAACTCAGCCAGGTCTGTTTATATTGATTTTCTCTATTCTTAGCTGAGAGGACAAGGTCCTCCATAGCTTCTATTTCAAGAACCCTATTTAACCACTCCAAAATTGAGGGGGGTTGAGATTCCCTCCAATGTAATGGGATCCCTGCTTTAGCTGCATTAATCATATGACATATTACTGATCTTCTGTAAATTTGAACGGGGATTTGTGAGCAATGAAGGAGGAGAAATGCGGGATCATCTGGTATTGGTATGTCCGTTATGTCTTGTATAATTTTTTGAATATCAAGCCAATATTGCCTTATTTTCCTACAAGACCAGAATATATGTACTAGCGTTCCCCTTTCTTCTCCACATCTCCAACACATATCTAAATTTCCATTTGAAAACGTATTCAATCGTACAGGGGTGTAATACCACCGTGTCAAAAGTTTGTAATTAGACTCCTGAGTCTTGCTACTTACTGAAGAATAGAAAGTCAAATAAATAATTTGTTTGCGTTGGATCGGGGAGAAGGTTCTTTTTAAATCTCTCTCCCACTTACTAAAGCACGGCATCGAATAATCCTCGATAGGGTTATTTAACAATTTATACATCTTAGAGATCCCATGTAATAATGGTTCTTTCTCATCACAATATAATTCGAAAGTTGTTAGTGGGCATCGAAAATGTAAAGAGGGACCTAAGGTTCTGATAAAGTGGCTAATTTGGAGGGCTTGCCAAAAGTTAATTTCAAATAAACCCCCTATTTGAGTCAGTGTTTTTATAGTTGGCCACGATTCAGATTTAAGAAAATGTGAGGCTTGGTATATATCCTTATTTTTAAGATTTTGAAATGCACCAGCTTCCATACCTGGGGGAAAACATGGGTTTCCCAAGATAAGGTATAAAGGGGTTTGTCTTGATGAAAACTTAGATACTTGGCAGATCTTTGCGGTAATCCGTAATGTCGTTCCAATTAGGGGGTGTTTTTTAAGGGAGATTGGCAGATGTCTAAAGCACCATGGGGCTTTACTTAGAGGGATAGGACTCATCTGCTGTTCCAGGTCTACCCATCTTTTAAGGTCAGTATGTCTGCACCAATCTACTAATCTCAGTAAGTGAACAGCACGATAATATTTTGTTACATCAGGTACGGCAATCCCCCCAAAACTCTTGGGCAAGGTCATAAGGTCATCACGCCTAATCCTAGGCCGTTTCCCTGACCAGATAAATTTCATAAAAAGTGCACGTACCTGGTGTAAAAAAGCCTTAGGAATCGTGATTGGCAGTGCCTGAAGTAAATATAAAATTTTTGGGAGAATAGACATTTTTATAATATTAATACGGCCAAACCATGAGTGTAGACCATGCTGCCATTTGTCCAAAAGTGATCGAATTACATTATATACAGGAGGAAAGTTTACCTTAAAGATATCTTCTTCCTTTGCAGGTATGTTTATACCCAAATACTTAAGTGACTTACCCCATTTGAAACCAAAATTTAACTGAATAGTATTTCGTAACTGGAGCAACATAGCCACACTCATAGCTTCTGATTTACTATGGTTTATTTTTAAGTTGGATAGTACGCCATATCTCTCAATTTCTTGTACTAGGTTAGGTAAAGAGGTATGTGAATGTGACATAGAGAACAATAAGTCATCTGCATAAGCAGAGATCTTATACTGGCCCTTTCCTATCTGTAATCCCCTTATATCTGGGTTTTGACGGATTTTATTTAATAGGGGTTCTAAAGATAAAGCAAAGAGTAAGGGAGATAGAGGGCATCCCTGACGGGTGCCATTTGTAACTCTAAAAGGCTTTGAAAAAATCCCATTAACCCTTACCTTGGCCTGGGGGATAGTATAAACACCTGTGATCCAGCTGATCATACGCTCCCCCAAACCTACTTGTTTTAATACCTCAAAAAGGAACCGCCAACTAACCCTGTCAAATGCTTTCTCAGCATCGGTGTTTAAAAACACACAAGGTGTATTTGTCTTATTGGCATAATGGACCAAATTAAGTACCTTTGTTGTATTGTCCCTCCCCTCCCTTGAAGGGACAAAACCTACTTGATCCAAATCTATAATATAGGAGAGCCATGGTTGGAGTCTGGTTGCCAATATTTTAGTAAAAAGTTTTACCTACTTCATATAAACCAAGTGCAGCTAAAACAATATATATCGACTTTAACAGTCCATCTGTTAAAAGTGGCAAGAGCATGTATACCGGCTTTGAGGAAGCAAGCTGTTATCCTATCTGTGTCCCTTTGGCTTTTGAAAATTAATGATATTAGGCAGATGGAAGACCTTGGGCTTTATGCACACTGAGCATTTGCTTTTCTCCTCTGAACGTCAGAACTCCTGGCAGGAGAAAAGCTGCTTAAAAATTGCGCCTAAAGCCAGGTATTGCAAATGTGTTTAGGTGCATAACGCATTTTGAACGTTAGTGGATTCCATTGGCCAAAATATAAATTTATTGCATTATTGCATTCATTTATTAGTTGAATCCATTAATACTCAAACATGCCTAAACGCTTCTAACATTTAGGAGCGTTTAGACGAGTTTAGGTGCGAATAGGTGTATTCAGCATTTTTTTCTGCTCTTTAACATCTCTTCAGAACGTATTTTTTTTCAGCCTGTAAATACTCCTCTTCGAATATGCCTGTAATCGTCTGTGTTCATGAACACATAAGCTATTATAGAGGTGCTTTTAGAGGCAAATATATGTAGTGGTGCCCCCGTGGGGCCGCTGCGTGATTCAACATCCACACATCACCCTGCTTGGTCAGACATCCATTTTAGGCACACTTCTCCAGTCATTGAACAGTCTCTTGCTTGTTTTTGTTGTTTTTATTGGGGGATTAAACTTGAATGGGGAAAAGGGCCATGGGATGCCCAAATGATGAATACTTCTTAATGGAAATTAAAGTTGGTTGAATCTAAATTGAGTCTCTGCTACTTCACATCTCCTCCAGCACACTACTTGAGATCACTTGCTTTCCTTCACCGTCCAATTCTAGATTCCTGTCACCGTTAGCACATGGTTAGACCTCACTCTGAATAAGTCCTAACATTTTCCTAGTAGCCATTTGCAGGCGGGGGTCTGCAGTCCCCTCTGTGGTAGCAACCATTTTAGATGAAAATGGATAGTTTTGCTAACTGATACTTGGTGGACTACTGCTCCCAGCACGTTCAATGCAAATCCTGCAAGCCCTACTGGCTGCAGTGACTTGACTTCAACAACACCACAGTCTCTCCCTCTCGCTCCACATCCAATCCTGGCATGTCTCTCCCAGAGCTTCTCACTGTGCTTCTCACTCACGGACCCCAGCATGGATCCCTCCTGAATGACTTTCCTGGCTGCGCTCCTCATTGTCTTCCTTCTGCTCCTGTTGCAGGACACCTCTAAATGACAGTGTAAAGAGAGGCTCCCTCCCAGCTCCCGAGCTCCAGGTCCAAGGTCACCCTCCCAGAAAGGGGGTCTCTCAAGGGCCACCACAGCCTAACACGCCATCATTCAGTTCTTCCACCCGACAACTTCTGCCACAACAGGCTGACCATGGATATATAAAGGAGGCCTGCCTCCTGCCAATCCTAGTTGAGGATTGGTCAGGGCTCCCAAATACACCCCATGTCACTCTTACACTCTGTCCTGTCTCTTTTCTAGAACCTTCTCACTGTAAACAGAGGAGGCGCCAGAGAGCTGAGGCACATGTCAGTCACCTGCTGCTATACTAAACCACTCCTCTGCCCCCAGATCAAAAACAAACAGGCCTAGCTCACAGCTAGGCCTGCTTAAATTTACCTGCACTGGCAGTACACACAAAAACACTACTCTAGCACCTACCTACCTAAGGTAGAGGATGCTACATATAAAACACCAAACAGCTGTAAAAGCTGTGTTTTTTAAGCCAAGTGTGCATGAAGCCTTACTGCCACTCTTCAAAGTAAAGAAGATAAATTCTACAATGCGTGGTTCACTTTGTCCTACTTCACTTCCTCGTCTGCTTAACAAAAGATAGTCAGGCTTTTTCTGGTTTAACTTATAAGGACTGAGAGCTTGCCCCATTTTTACTTTTGTAGATCAATAGGGTATACAAGGCACACCAATTTTTATTTGCTAGTTCACCACTGTGGATTCTCCACCCAAAATTATAAATCTCGCAGCTGTGGATACATGCCTAATGCATGCCATCTTGTTTCTACCATGACTCCCTTGTTTCTCTCTCCATATTGTTCATTAGTTGCTCTGAACTGATATTTCCATTTCTGTCTCATCTATTCCCTTTCATCCCACTTCTTTATACCCCATCCCTCATCTCCCTCTGGGATATTTCCCACTCTTTCTAGACCCTTTGGACTGTTGGACCACCCCCACTAGCAATAGATGTCCCTGATACTCGTACTTCCCTTTTCTACTCTTAGGCACCTTCAAAAAACAAAGAAAAGGCCAGTAATTTTGTGTGCAAACTTTCACATTTTAGTGTTACATTTAATTTAATGTAAGGAGCAATGACTTTAGAAATGACAGAACACATGGTTGTAACTTGGATATTGGCACTATAGTAATGATTTCTGATGTTCACCGTGCTGTGTTGATTTGTATTGCAGTACCTGGGAGTTATATAATAGTTTCTATAGGGTCGAGTTACAAAACGCAAACAGGCTGTTCACTTTGCAAGGGAATTTTTCACAGCGCTTAGTGAATGTGGTGAAATTTTACTTTGCAAAGAATATCCAAACACATGCTTGTACTAGGGTGACCACGTGTCCCGGATTGCCCGGGACAGTCCCGCGTTTTGCAGGTCTGTCCCGGGCACATTCATTCCAGGACAATACAGTGTCCCGGAATGAAACAGACACAGCCACCCCCCCGGGCCAATCTGATGCCCCCA
Organism: Rana muscosa; assembly: GCA_029206835.1. NCBI lineage: Eukaryota > Metazoa > Chordata > Amphibia > Anura > Ranidae > Rana > Rana muscosa. The sequence continues at coordinate 790,441,268 of CM055116.1, read as the reverse complement.
AAAAAGGCTGCCACATCACCGCTTTACTCACTGACAGTACTTGTCCTGGTCGGGAATGCCTGGAGGAGCACAATCCCGCCCCCTGCTCGAGATTGGAGAAATCATAAATCTCGCCTCTTGTGTCCAATCACTGTGCTGTGATTCGTTACAGCACAAGCTGATTTTTGGGAAGGGAGGGTGTCCCTGAATGGTAGTTTGGAAATGTGGTCACCCTAGCTTGCACATGATTGGATAATGGAAGTTAGCAGCGTTTCATCTCATTCACTAAGCTCTGGGGGTAATTCTCATGCAAAGTGCAACTTCCCTTGCAAAGTGAACAGTCTGTTGGGTTTAGTAAATAAATGTGTATCTGAGATGGCGCATAAATAAAGAATGAAAAAAAGAGATGTTGATTCAAGTAAAGGAAAATAATCGTCATCTGAAGCATCCATAGCGACATTCCTCCATCCCTAATTGTACAAACAGAAAAAAGTGCATTGGTCATGGTATATGTCCTTATGTTGGAATCTGTCATCATGTACTGTTTATTTATGAAGTTTTAATACATTTGAAACCATTTGTACTTTATATATGATGACTTTTGAGTGACCTGCCTCATTTAAAATACCATGACCATTGCACTTTTTTTCTGTTGATTCAAGTAAATGGCTATTTTGAAGGCAGCACATTTGAGGTATTTAGTAAATATCTTGCAACATGTCATTATATACCTGTTGAAGTAGAAATGCTACCATGTTTAAAAATGAATATGAAAGTGCAATACATAGTATGCAGCAATAATTATAAACAAAGCCGAAGTAAAAATACTCATAAAAAAAAAAAAAAGGAAACAAAAAAAGAGAAAACTGAGGAAGGAAGAGTCTTTCCCTATTCAGATTTTTCCTATAACAGTTTCCGTATATGTAATATTTAGGGTACCAGTTATAATGTTATGGAGATTAATAAATCAGTTTGTTCTTTGCATATCTCATAATACTTCGAGAAAAATTAAACCAACATCTAAGAACTCTTTCTTTATGAATTCTTCCTCTGGATCAATTTTTTTATTTTCTTATAAATTCAAATGAGCAGTATAAATGCAATAACCTAATAACCTTGTTGAGTTTAGGAGTGTTCTGTTCCAGCTAGTTAATGAGAATAACCTTTCTAGTTGCATCCAACAATGGGTTCTTGTTTAGTAATTGCATAGTCCCAGACTGATTTTAATGGAATTCTTAATATAGCTGCCTTTAGAGAAACAGAGAAGGGCAAATTAAAAAGTAGAAAACCTTCTCAAAAACCTTCCAGAAAACAGCTCCAAAAAACTTTATTTTGGAAACTTGTTAAAAGTTTTTGAAATAAGTTTGAAGTGTCGTAATACCTTAACATGCTGTAACCTCATACTTTAAAAAAATATATATATATTTTTATATTGTGTCATTGCTGGAGCTCACATTATGTGCATACCAAACAAAATTGATTTAATCTACACAATAACATAAAAACAAAACAAAAAAATCCCAGTGACAATAATACTATAGTGTAACTAAAATGTATACACTGTTTGCAGACTTCTATTTTATAGAAGCCACTGCTGTCAATCCTGAACAAAAGAGCAGGACCTGGATGTCAAATGGGCAGCTAAAATCCAGAAATCTTATCAGCAGAGTAGGTACTGTAGACTGAGGAAGCCTTTGGCTTTTTGAAAAATACATGTATTTTTTAGATCCCCGCCCTTTTGTAAAAGTGCAGACAAATAGAAAAACAAACAAACAATAGAAGCAACGTAAAAAAAAAATCTTTCCTTACAATAGCACCACCTAGGTTAGCAGGACACCAGTGTCTTTCCAGCAATATCCTGGAAAAGCTGAGAATCCCAAATCTAGAAAGAAGACACCCCTGTATTAAGCACCAACTTAAAGCGGAAGTAAACCCATCGATTTGATAGTTTAAAAAAACAGTTAACATTTCCGGCATGTCGGAAATGCTAGCTGTCACATTGGTTGTGCTCTCAACCGAACTGTCAAACTATCCAATGGCTGGTGTCATAACAGATCACATGTGCAGCATCATGGCAGTTGCAAATTAAACAGAGGCCAAGATGGCAGCTTCCTTAGCTGAGAACAATAGGAGGGTTTACTTCCACTTTAAGCTCTTAAGCACTCATCTGCCCCATACATAATATATCATTGAATAAAATACAAAGTGACTAAAGCGCTGATAATATAATAAGTGAAATAAAATATTAAATATATGAGTGGAAAACTAAATGATAAAGCTGCTTCCAAATAAAAGTGAATCTGACACTGATAAGATATATCATATATATATATGTGTAGCGGGGCCTCCTTTAAGGCCCCGGAACTACGTTACCCAGAACCCCATCCGGCCTTAGGGTGAAAGTTTCCACCGCAGAGACTCATGGGAGGGGCTATTTAAGGAAGAGGGGAGGCGGAGCTTGGCCTCTTTGGACACCGCGCTGCAAGCAACCAGTCTTCCTGTGCGGATCTGCTGCGGTGCAAGGCCTGAAGCCTGGGGCCTTGCGTGACTTCCAAAGAGCCTTCCACCCCACTGCGGAGCCTGGGTGGATCCTGTCTTGTCGTGTGAGGACATCAGTTGGACCGGGGACCCGATTGTTGCAGACGCTGTGTGCGGATACACAGCAGGTGACAGTCCCGGACTGGGATCGTGTCCGGAGTGGTGAGCGGGCACCTGCCCAGACCAATAGACTGTGTCGTGTTCAGGCCTATAGAACTGCATAGGCCCACAGTTCGTTTATCTGCTGTTCCACAGGGGGGGACCGGTAGCAGGACAGAGTTGAAGTGTCCCCCCCAGTATAGTTGTTCCAAGTTACTGCCTGTTGTGGATTACAAAATAGAATTTCATCAAGTGCACCACCGAAAGCTGGCATGCGAAGAAATCCTTATAGGAAGTGACTGAGATTTACTCCATGTCAGGCCTGACTCGGGTGGGGAGATAGTATATTGTTTAGTGCGCCATAGGGCGCGCACACCATAATAGCTACGCGTGGTGTAGTACCGCGCAGTGCCATTATAGTGTGCTAAAATGATGCCAGTTGCATGTGAGATGTTATACCTATGCTATTTACTATAAGAGTAAAACTGTTATAATCAATCTCTCGCCTTAGTGTGTTGTCTTACTGCTTAGAGATTAATTCATGCAATACAATTGAATGTGGTATAAGCATAGCCCTAGACTAACTGTGCCAGCGGGGGTCGAGTAAGATTGCCGGGGGGTTGGCGGTACTGCACGCAGGGCCCGAAGATAAACCAGCGGCTCTCTTAACTGGGGGTAGTGCTACATATATATATATATTACATTACATATTACATATTGCATATAAGATATAATATATCATGTCATCTGCACCACCCAGATAGCATGCTGTATAAAAATTGTATTTTATGTCTGAAAGACAGCAGAACAAATCAATTTAGGCTTATTGTAAGTTTTATTTAGAAGCAGTGAGAGGGGGACATCTGCAAAGTGATATATAGAAAAGGGGTGCCTGGAAAGGGAGGAATAGAGTGACCAGTGCATCTATAACTACGCCACTATCCAACATGATTGGGTGATTTGGCATTTCCAAATTGCAACTATTTTGACAGTTCCAGTGAGTACGTCTATGAGTTTCCACTCTACCCACGCGTCTAATTGCACCTCAGAACCCATACTCTTAATATGTTACATGCCATGTATCCGCAGTTATACCTAATGGGGCAACCCTAAGCCCGATCTTCTTTTGGTTGATGAAAATATGTCATAGTATGCTTAAATTAACTAGCAGGGATTTCTGTAATAGGCATACTCAGCTGTGGCAGAAAAAAAAAACTATTTAAGATATTACAGAATTATTTTTTTTTCAGGATTCTCATAATTCTTTTTTCAACTCAAAACAAATTTAGTGTAAAACTTTTTTTTTAGTCATGTTTTTTTTTTTGGTGCCAGTCTTCCTACTAGGGTTAACTCTATCCATTTGTTCTGGTGACTTCTGTTACCTAGACAGAAAGTGATGGGAAATCCAACATTTTACAATTGTCATCTGAACAGGAGTTAAAGTGGAAGTAAACTCTCCCCAATAACTTTTGCATATATTAATCTGCAGTAAAAACACTACTAATCTCTGTATTTAGATGTCTCCTTACTTGCTCTGTTGGTTTGTAATCTGTCCTTTTTTTTTAATGACGTCATGCGCAAATCTTTCCCGATTCACGGCGCGTTCTTTGTGTTGTCAGTCCATTGAGATCTATGCCGTGTCCATCACATCTGTTCCCTGCGGCACTGCGCTATAACACCACAAGGTTACATTTTCGCTCACACTTCCTGCTACACCCCATGTGACCATGTGATGTCACAAGGGGTGTAAACCTAGTCATAGGACGACATACTGTAGAGGCGATCAGCTACGGCGTACAGTGGAGTTTATTATACGGTACTAGAATGAGGCTTGGCTAAGAATCCATTGCGCATGCGTGAAATTATAGCCAGGGCAAGTGAAAGAACGAAAGTATATTGTACAATGGAGTCTGAAAACAATAAATAAGATGGCACTGGCTTATCCCGGGAGGCACAAATTTTAAAACAGCTAAAACAAAGTAAAGTATCTCACAAAAGTGAGTACACCCCTCACATTTTTGTAAATATTTTATTATACCTTTTCATATGACAACACTGAAGAAATTACACTTTGCTACAATGTAAAGTAGTGAGTGTACAGCTTGTATAACAGTGTAAATTTGCTGTCCCCTCAAAATAACTCAACACCTGGCAACAAAAGTGAGTACACCCCTAAGTTAAAATGTCCAAATTGGGCCCAATTAGCCATTTTCCCTCCCTTTTGTCAAGTGACTCATTAGTGTTACAAGGTCTCAGGTGTGAATGGGGAGCAGGTATGTTAAATTTGGTGTTATCACTCAGAACCTAAGGGGTTAATCCCCTACATTGTGTAAAAAAAAAAGTTTGATCCTGTATGCACAGATCCTCCCCTTCTTGCACTGTCCCCAAAACATGTCCGAATTAAACAGATTTACTGGAGGCAGACTGCACATGCTCAGTTTGGTGTGTATTGCTAGAGAGGGAGAGTGCAGGTGATTAGCACAGGGCCAATCAGCACTGTCCAGACAGAGGGTCAGGGGTCCTGCATTCTGATAGGTCAGCCAGTGCAGTATGAAAACTCCTCCTACAAGCTTTAACCAGACACTGATAAACGTCTCAAGACTGCCATATACTGCTGATGAGAAAAGTTAGTTAGCAGTTTATATTTAAGGGCCAATCAGCACTGTCCAGACAGACGGTCAGGGGTCCTGCAGGGTCCTGGGTTTAGTAACACTTTAAGGAGAAATCTTTCCACTGGTACATGTGTTTTGGTGACAGCTGTCTAAGAGGGCATTTCCCCTCACTTTGGAGAGATTTGCAGCCACTTCCAATTGTGTGTCTTGGACAGGAAATAAAAGGAAAATCAGGTTAACACCGCACAGTCATCATTTAAAAATCTGGTCCTCCAAAAAGGAATCTCACTCGCAGAGTGGATGCACTAATAGACTCTATGGTCAACAAATGAAGTAATTGATGTCAGGGAAATAGATGCAGAGGAGTAAGAAGAGTCTTATATCTTACATAGCTCAAAAATGGGTGCACCCCACCCTCCTTCACATCAATTAGACAGGCTTATCCAACCGTATATGCTTCATCGATCCCACTTCCTCTTGTTTTAATTACCAACTTTAATCCCAAGCCACCAGAATGCCCTTAAAAGAAATTTGAATCCAAGTTAACTATTCTCATATAGTCATGTCTCGGAGTACAAGGATTTTGGGAGTAATTAATATATGTTTTTGTTTGATATGATGGGCTCTTCTGTTTCTCTGACTCCAAACTTGTATCTTTGGTATAACACAGGGTCTTTGACAATAAATATTGCCACATTCTTGGGTAAGTAAACCTTTTTTGACCAGAAATCGGCTAGCCACTTCACTACTGCAAATACACTATATTGTCAAAAGTATTGGAACGCCTGCCTTTACACACACATGAACTTTAATGGCACCCCAGCCCATAGGGTTCAATATTAGGTTGGCCCACCCTTTGCAGCTATAACAGCTTCACCTCTTCTGGGAAGGCTATCTACAAGGTTTAGGAGTGTGTCTATGGGAATGTATGACAATTCTTCCAGAAGCTCATTTGTGAAGTCAGGCACTGATGTTGGACGAGAAAGTCTGGCTCGCAGTCTCCACTCTAATTCATCCCAAAGGTGTTCTATTGGGTTGAGGTCAGGACTCTGTGCAGGCCAGTCAAGTTCCTCCACCCCGAACTCGCTCATCCATTTCTTTATGAACCTTGCTTTGTGCACTGGTCCAAATCATTTGGTGGAGGGGGGATTATTGTGTGGGGTTATTTTTCAGAGGTTGGGCTTTGCCCCTTAGTTCCAGTGAAGGGAACTCTTAAGGCATCAGTATACCAAGACATTTTGGATAATTTCATGCTCCCAACTTTGTGGGAACAGTTTGGGGGTGGCCTCTTCCTGTTCTAACATGCCTGCACACCAGTGCACAAAGCAAGGTCCATAAAGACATGGATCAGCGAGTTTTGGATGGTGGAACTTGACTGGCCTGCACAGAGTCCTCTGACCTCAACCTGATAGAACATCTTTGAGATGAATTTGAGTGGAGACTGCGGGCCACGCCTTCTCGTCCACATCAGTGCCTGACCTCACAAATGCACTTCTGGAAGAATGGTCAAACATTCCCATAGACACACTCCTAAACCTTGTGGACAGCCTTCCCAGAAGAGTTGAAGCTGTTATAGCTGCAAAGGGTGGGCCAACTCAATATTGAACCCTGCGGACAAAGACTGGGATGCCATTAAAGTTCATGTGCATGTAAAGGCAAGTGTCCCAATACTTTTGGTAATATAGTGTATATCTGAATTGAGTGTCATGTATTAACCACTTAAGCCCCAGACCATTTGGTAGCTAAAGGACCAGAGGTGAATTCAGAATTTTGCACTGCGCTGCTTTAACTGTAAATTGTGCGGACATGCAATGTTGTACCCAAACGAAATTTGCGTCCTTTTCTTCCCACAAATAGAGCTTTCTTTTAATGGTATTTGATTGCCTCTGTGATTTTTATTTTTTGCGATATAAACGGAAAAAAACGAAAATTTTGAAAAAAAATGATATTTTCTACTTTTTGTTATAAGAAAAATCAAATAAACTCAATTTTAGTCATACATTTAGGCCAAAATGTATTCAGCCACATGTCTTTAGTAAAAAAATGTCAATAAGTGTATATTTATTGGTTTGCGCAAAAGTTATAGCGTTTACAAACTAGGGTACATTTTCTGGAATTTACACAGCTTTAAATTTATGACTGCCTATCTCATTTCTTGAGGTGCTAAAATGGCAGGGCAGTACAAACCCCCCCCCCAAATGACCCCATTTTGGAAAGTAGACACCCCAAGGAAATTGCTGAGAGGCATGTTGAGCCCATTGAATATTTTTTTTTTTTTTTGTCCCAAGTGATTGAATAATGACAAAAAAAATAATAATTGCAAGACAAAAAAAAATAAAAAATTGCAAAAAGTTGTCACTAAATGATATATTGCTCACACATGCCATGGTTATATGTGGAATTGCATCCCAAAATACATTCTGCTGCTTCTCCTGAGTACGGGGATACCACATGTGTGGGACTTTTTAGGAGCCTAGCCACGTACGGGACCCCGGAAACCAAGCACCGCCTTCAGGATTTCTAAGGGCGCAAATTTTTGATTTCACTCCTGACTACCTATCACAGTTTTGAAGGCCATAAAATGCCAAAATAGCACAAAACCCCCCCAAATGACCCCATTTTAGAGAGTAGACACCCAAGGAAATTGCTGAGAGGCCTGTTGAGCCCATTGAATATTTTTTTTTTGTCCCAAGTGATTGAATAATGACAAAAAAAAAAAAAATTACAAAAAGTTGTCACTAAATGATATATTGCTTACACATGCCATGGTTATATGTGGAATTGCACCCCAAAATACATTTTGCTGCTTCTCCTGAGTACGGGGATACCACATGTGTGGGACTTTTTAGGAGCCTAGCCGCGTACGGGACCCCGAAAACCAATCACCGCCTTCAGGATTTCTAGGCACAAATTTTTGATTTGACTCCTCACTACCTATCACAGTTTCTTTGGCCATAAAATGCAAAAATAGCACAAAACCCCCCCCAAATGACCACATTTTGGAAAGTAGACACCCCAAGCTGTTTGCTGAGAGGCATGGTGAGTATTTTACAGCTCTCATTTGTTTTTGAAAATGAAGAGAGACATTTTTTTTTTCTTTTTTTTTTCAATTTTCAAAACTTTGTGACAAAAAGCGAGATCTGCAAAATACTCACAATACCTCTCAGCAAATAGCTTGGGGTGTCTACTTTCCAAAATGGGGTCATTTGGGGGGGTTTTGTGCCATCTGGGCATTCCATGGCCTCCGAAACTCTGATAGGCAGTGAGAAGTGAAATCAAAAATTTACACCCTTAGAAAGCCTGAAGGCGGTGCTTGGTTTTTGGGGTCCTGTACGCGGCTAGGCTCCCAAAAAGTCTCACACATGTGGTATCCCCGTACTCAGGAGAAGCAACAGAATGTATTTTGGGGTGTAATTCCACATATGCCCATGGCATGTTTGAGCAATATATCATTTAGTGACAACTTTGTGCAAAAAAAAATAAAAAATTGTCTTTTTTCCGCAACTTGTGTCAACATATAAAATATTCCATGGACTCGACATGCCTCTCAGTATATAGCTTGGGGTGTCTACTTTCCAAAATGGGGTCATTTGGGGGGGTTTTGAACTGTTCTGGCATTTTATACACAACATTAGGAAGCTTACATCCACTCTTCTAACCACTTGAAGACAAAGCCCTTTTTGACACTTTTTGTTTACATGAAAACATTTTTTTTTTTGCAAGAAAATTATGTTGAACCCCCAAACATTATATATATTTTTAAAGCAAAGGCCCTACAGAATAAAATGGTGGGTGTTGCATTTTTTTTTTCTACACAGTATTTGCGCAGCGATTTTTCAAATGCATTTTTTGGGGAAAAAATACACTTTTTTTAATTTTAATGCACTAAAACACACTATATTGCCCAAATGTTTGATGAAATAAAAAATATGATCTTAGGCCGAGTACATAGACACCAAACACGACATGCTTTAAAATTTCGCACAAACGCGCATTGGCGACAAACTACATATATTTTTAAAAGCCTTTAAAAGCCTTTACAGGTTACCCCGTTAGATTTACAGAGGAGGTCTACTGCTAAAATTACTGCCCTCGATCTGACCTTCGCGGTGATACCTCACATGCATGGTGCAATTGCTGTTTACATATGACGCCAGACCGACGCTTGCGTTCGCCATTGGGCAAGAGCAGGGCAGGACAGGGGTGCTTTTTTTTTGTTTTTGTTTTTTTATTATTAATTTTGCTTTTTTATTATATTTTTAAATTGTTCCTTCCATATTTTTTTTTAATCATTTTTATTGTTATCTCAGGGAATGTAAATATCCCCTATGATAGCAATAGGTAGTGACATGTACTCTTTTTTTGAAAAAACTGGGGTCTAGACCCTAGATCTTTCCTCTGCCCTCAAAGCATCTGACCACACCAAGATCGGTGTGATAAAATGCTTTCCCAAGTTCTCAATGGCGCTTTTTATATCCGGGGGGGGACATTCCCTCCCACTGCTTGTAAAAGCAGTCCAGAGGCTAATTAGCCACTAGGATTGCTTTTACATGAAAGCCGCCCGCTGGCTGAAAAGAATGATACCAAGATGATACCTAAACCCACAGGCATCAATCTGGTATAACCATTCAAACTCCAGCAACATACCAGTACGTTGCTGGTCCTTGTTGGACATGTATTGTAATCTTTTTTTTTCATGCAGCCAGGTGGCTGAACGAAAAAAGAGATTGATCGGTGGGTATGCCCACCATTAGAATACCGCCCTTCATCCACCCACTTCTAATGATGGGCATACATGCACCATTTATATATGCCGAAGCATGGGGGCATCCTCCCGCAAAAAAGTTATGCCGCACACACATGGTCGGACTTTTCCACGGGCAAGCCTCCGTCGGAATTTCAACCATATGTATGCGGCATTAGGAGCATATTTGCTATATTTTTTTAACTGTGGTGGTGAAATTACCTCCTACAGCACTGGAGTCGCAGGGATCAGGCTTGTCTCTGCGAACGCTGCAGTTATGTGTGTTGTGTGTGTTGTGTTTTGTAAGTGACAGTGATCGATCGATACTGCACTTGGGTGGCCTGGGCTGGACGGAGGGGCAAAACGCAGGTGCTAGCAGGTATCTGGGCTGATCCCGCTAACACTGCGTTTTTGGGAACCCTAAACTGCTGGGGACGCTAGTATAGATCTGATCAGATCAGATATTGATCTGTTCAGATACTATACCACTAAGGGAGGTGTATGCTTAACGCGTGGGTGTTAGCGTTACTGGCACTAACCTGACGCTGCCTGGGGTGTGACGCAGACCCTCTCTGACGCTAAAACCTAATTGATATCACCCGCCGGGCGATCAGGGGGTTAAACCTTTATTGGGTTATATACGGCGGGTGCCCTGACACTATAAAAAGCAAACTAACTAACCAGCGTCACCCGTAACACTTATATGATGATCACTGGTGAAAGGATTAACTAGGGGCAATTAGGGGGTTAAAACCTTTATTAGATAATATATGGGGGTACCTGACGCTATAAAAACCTGCGGTGAACCTAAAAAAAATTACTGGCTACCGATCTGCATCACCGACGCTAAGACAGCGATCAGAAAAATGATCGCTTAGCGACAGTGGTGATAGGGGGTGAAAGGGTTACCTGGGGGGCGATCAAGGGGGTTAAACCTTTATTAGATAATTTATGGGGGTACCTGACGGTATAAAAACCTGCGGCGAACCTAAAAAAAATTACTGGCTACCGATCTGCATCACCGACGCTAAGACAGCGATCAGAAAAATTATCGCTTAGCGACAGTGGTGATAGGGGGTGAAAGGGTTACCTGGGGGGGGATCAAGGGGGTTAAATCTTTATTAGATAATTTATGGGGGTACCTGACGCTATAAAAACCTACGGCGAACCTAAAAAAAAAATACTGGCTACTGATCTGCATCACCGACGCTAAGACAGCGATCAGAAAAATTATCGCTTAGCGACAGTGGTGATAGGGGGTGAAAGGGTTACCTGGGGGGCGATCAAGGGGGTTAAACCTTTATTAGATAATTTATGGGGGTACCTGACGCTATAAAAGCCTGCGGCGAACCTAAAAAAAATTACTGGCTACCGATCTGCATCACCGACGCTAAGACAGCAATCAGAAAAATGATCGCTTAGCGACAGTGGTGATAGGGGGTGAAAGGGTTACCTGGGGGGCAATCAAGGGGGTTAAACCTTTATTAGATAATTTATGGGGGTACCTGACGCTATAAAAACCTGCGGCGAACCTAAAAAAAAAATACTGGCTACCGATCTGCATCACCGACGCCAAGACATCGATCAGAAAAATGATCGCTTAGCGACAGTGGTGATAGGGGGTGAAAGGGTTACCTGGGGGGCGATCAAGGGGGTTAAACCTTTATTAGATAATTTATGGGGGTACCTGACGCTATAAAAACCTGCGGCGAACCTAAAAAAAATTACTGGCTACCGATCTGCATCACCGACGCTAAGACAGCAATCAGAAAAATGATCGCTTAGCGACGGCGGTGCTAGGGGGTGAAAGGGTTATCTGGGGGGTGATCAAGGGGTTAAACCTTTATTAGGGGGGGTTAGGGGGCTACACTGGACCTAAAACTAAATGTACTGACACTTTTACAGTTACAAATGTCACTGATTGCAGTGATCAGTAAATAAATGGTCACTGCAATCAGTGACACTGTGACTGGGGGCTGGGGGGTGATCTGGGGGGGCCTGGGGGGCGATTTATGTGCCTATGTGTGCTGGTGTTAGTGTAGTGTTTGTGCACTAACCTTGATGTCTTCTCTTGTACGGCGCTCCGTATATGTGAGCGCCGCACAAGAGATGACATCACTTCCTCCTGCTTCCTCTGCCTGTGTAAACATTCCACAGACAGAGGGGGCATTTCCATTCGCCGGGAGCGATCACGGGGGGGTGGCCAGAATCGAACGGCCGTCCCCTCATGTCGGATCGCTCCCCAACGAATTCCGACCACTCACTGTACAGAAGGGGTGTCCAATTGGACCCCCCAACTGTACAAAGGCAATCACGTACACTCTACGTGATTGTGCCTGTCGGTGCCATTGTGCCGACGTATATATACAGTGAGCGGTCGTTAAGTGGTTAATTCCATTCTTCCACAGAAGAAATTAATAGAATTAAACATCAATCATGTCCAACCAAACTTACACATTAAAACAAATAGGAATTGACATGCCATTGACTTACTTTCCTCCCACAGAAGCACATCTATGATAAATGTTACTCTTTTGTTTCCTTATGTAGGAGAGGCATTTTGCTATATTATTTATTTTGAGTAAAAGAGACACAGATGCAATTTATTTTCTTTTATTAAGGTCATGGATACGCTAAGCACCATATCGCTGAATGTAACTGTGACTTTGAATTGTTATGTATTTTCTGTTAATGTGCCCATGACACTGTATTTTATATGTTTAGGCTTTTGCAGTTTTATTATTTAACATTGTAAGGGATTTTTTTGTATTGCTGATTCCATACATGAGTTAAGCACTTGTTTACTTTTTATTATTTTAATAAACTAAACAATGAAAAACTATTGTCATTATACAACAAATAAATTGAGCCTAATAGGTTTATGCTTAGGAGTTTTGAAAGCTACAGAATCACAGAAATCAGATCTACATATAAATTACCGTACAATAAAAAAGTATAGCCTTTATTACACTATAGTGACAAGAAAAGTATGTGAATCCCTTGAGATTAATTGATTTTCTGCAGTAATTTGCCATACAATGTATCTGATCCCCATCTAAGTCACAACAATAGACAAGCACATTGGGGGTTATTTACTAAAGGCAAATCCACTTTGCACTACAAATGCAAAGTGCACTTGAAATTGCACTGAAAGTGCACTTGGAAGTGCAGTCGCTGTAGATCAAAGGGGGACATGCAAGGAAAATAAAAAACAGCATTTTAGCTTGCACATGATTGGATAACAAAATCAGAAGAGCTTCCCCTCATTTCGCATCTACCCCTTTAGATTTACAGCGACTGCACTTCTAAGTGCACTGTAGTTTGCGCTTGTAGTGCAAAGTGGATTTGCCTTTCGTAAATAACCCCCAATGTACTTGAGCTGATAACACGCAGACAATTCTAATTTCTCATGTCTTTATTGAACACGCCCTCTAAACATTCACAGGGCTAGAGGAAAAATTAAATTAACCCATAAACGAATTACTTCAACAAAAGCTAGCTGGAGTTGGTAGTTTGCACACCTGGGAGGTTATTTACGAAAGACAAATTAACTTTGCACTACAAGTGCAAACTACAAGTGCAAAGTGCACTTGGAATTGCCCTGAAAGTGCACTTGGAAGTGCAGTCGCTGTAAATCTGAGGGGTAGATCTGAAATGAGGGGAAGCTCTGCTGATTTTATCATCCAATCATGTGCAAGCTAAAATACTGTTTTTTATTTTTCTTGCATGTCCCCCTCGGATTTACAGCGACTGCACTACCAAGTGCACTTTCAGTTTGCACTTGTAGTGCAAAGTGGATTTGCCTTTCGTAAATACTGGAGTCCAAATAATGAAATTAGTTTGTGGATTTGAGCTACTTTGATAAGAAAACATTCAAACATTTTTAAGATTGCTGTTCAAAAGAAGCATCAGTTGATGTGAACCATGCCTTGCAAAAATTAGCTCTCTAAAGACACACTGGGGTTGATTTACTAAAGGCAAATCCACTTTGCATTACAAATGCACTGTCATTGCACTTGAAAGTGCACTTGGAAGTGCAGTCGCTGTAGATTTGAGGGGAAAATCTGAAATGAGGGGAACCTCTGCTTATTTTATTATTTAATCATGTGCAAGCTAAAATGCTGTTTTTTATTTTCCTTTCATGTCCCCCTCAGATCTACAGCGACTGCACTTCCAAGTACACTTTTAGTGCACTTTCAAGTGCACTTGTAGTGCAATGTGGATTTGCCTTTCGTAAATATCCCCCAAAATACAATCAAGATTAGTTGATCTGCATAAGGATGGAAAGGGATACTTTGGGGGTGGGGGGATTTAATAAAACTGGTGCACTCAGAATCTGGTGCAACTGTGCATGGTAGCCAATCAGCTTCCAATGTCAGCTTGTTCAATTAAGCTTTGGATTTAAAACCTGGAAGCTGATTGGTTTCTATGCAGAACTGCACCAGGATTTTGCAATCTCTAGTTTTAAACATTTCTCTACATGGTGACAGTTTAGTACTGCGGCTACACTTCTTAGAAGTGGAATACCCAGCAAAGATGTCTCCCATGGCACAACATAGAATCCTGAATGAGGTAAAGAAGAACCCATGAGTCACAGCTAAAGGCTTGAAGACATCACTGGAACTTGCAAACATTCCTGTTCATGAGTTTACATATGTTCATGAGTTTAAGTAAGTCTTTGAACAGGCACGTTGTCAATGGCAGAACACCACAGAGCAAGACACTGCTCTCCAAAAAAATAATTGCTGGGTGCCTGAAGTTTGCCAAACCACAACACTACTAGGAAAATGTTTTGTGGACTGATGAAACAAAAGTTGAATTGTTCAGGAAGAATACTCATTACTATGATGCAAAAAGGGCATAGCTTACCAACATCAAAACATCATCCCAACGGTGAAGCATAGTGGAGGGAACATCATGATTTGAGCTTGCATTGCTGCCTCAGGGCCCGGAACACTTGCCATCATTGAAGTAAAAATGTCATATAAAAACAAAAAATGCAGCGCCCAAAAAGTGTATGAAGGCCCAAACACACAAAAGGATTGGGGCGAACAACAAACAGTGAAAAATATACAGCCCACAAAGAGGCCAAGGATAATGAAATCCAAATGTGCTTCACTCCAAATAATACCTACACATATATATAAAAACTCATATGTAGTTATGTACAGTGAACTAATATAAAAGTCCAATAAGAGTGACAATGTGTAGACTGGAAACGGATGACAGAAATGTTACATAGAATGTTGAAACATTAGAGCATTGTCCCCATAAAAGAAATCCAACGAAACTTCAAGATCATAGGACACGTATGTTCATAAATCCATAGCACCTGGGGACGTGACTCCAACACCAGGGATGGGGGAAAGAAATGGATACTCTTACCCCTAAATGTGGACGCACACACCAGCGGTGGTGAGTCAAACAGGCAGAAGGTGTAAGTGTAGACTTCACTGGATCCGTCCTCCTGGAGCAGCAGCAGACGAAGCAAACTCAGGGAATCCAATCCTCTCCAGGATACAGGCACAAAATTTCCAAGACGTCAGTATATCAAAGATCATATAAAAAAAATGGAACAAAGGAGGCTCCTCATAATGCAGGATCAGATGGCAAGATAAAAATCACATTTATTCAGGAACAAGTCACAAAACACACATGGTGTAAAAAATAAAACAAGAAATCATGCAGGCTTCCATGCAGAGACTTGCAAATATGGTGATCACAGAAATGGTATCAAATAACGGCGTAGCAGCAAGGCAGGTTCATGTACCCGACATGTTTCGCATGAAAAATGCATCAACTGAAGCTTAGTAGATGTTGGGTGGTGCAGCAGAACAATGATCCTAAGCATGAATGTAAATCCGCCACAGACTCGCCTCAAAAAAAGAAAATGACTGGCATCTATATATCCAGCATCAGATCCAACGTGTTTCAGAGGTTGCGAAATTTACGGCTCTATGCCTCATATTTGGTGGGAGTGCCCCAGAGTTCGCCCCTTCTGGAGAAAAATATTTTTATTAATTTTTAAGGTAACAGGTTTTCAGGTCCCTAGGTCCCTACCAGTAGCCATTTTGAACGCTCATATTCCTCACATACCAAAGGTTACACAAAAATTGATACACTTTATCTTTACAGGTGCCAAAATCACAATTGCCAAATCATGGAAAAAAACAAAACCTTTCCTGTCAGATGCCAAAACCAAAATATCTTAGATAATAACTCAGGAAAAATTAGCTAGCATCTTATCTAATACCATTCTCAAATTCGAAAAAATATGGGAACCTTTGGCCAAATATATGGGGATTTTGATTGAAGATGCTGTTTTACCTTCTATTCAACATTAAGTTGGACACATACCCATCCCTTTCCCTCCGTCCTCTTTTTTACCCGCTGTCTTTATTTTCCTCTTCTTTTCTTCCTTCTAAAAAGGATTTATGGAAACTCTTTTTCTGGGAATTCTAGTTTCCCATTACATGTTATGTCTCTTTTATTTAGATTTAATGGGATACTATCAAATGTTTTGTTCGGCCTTGTTTAGTCCATCCCGATCTGTTGGCCCTGATAATCTTCTTGGGGCCTAAGAGTCAGAAGGAGGTCTCTATGCCTGGAGCAGTTAGTTCCCGATAAGGGGCTCCAGGTTACCAAGGAGAGAGGGGTTCCCTTCTCCCTTCCATTATATTATAAGGATGAAGAGATCTCCCCCTGACAAACTTTTGATTGCTTACATGAATCTATTCTTTTTTCTAAGATGTTTTTATTATTTTATCCATTTATTGACTAATGATTTTGTTTATTCCTAAACATAATCTTTTTTCTTTATTTTAATTTATTTATATATAACATGATGTAATGTTCTGTATTATTTATCTTCTTATAAAATTAAATATTTTGAAAGCAAAAAAAAAAAAATGTGCTTTTCAGAGTATTCCAAGCCACAGTCCAGACCTTAACCCCCATAGAGATGCTGTGAAATGACCTCAAGAGAGCCATCCACACCAGACATCCTACAAATGTGTCTGAGCGGAAGAAGTTTTGTAAAAAAAAACTGTCAGTAATTCCTCCAGAACATTGTGCAGGTCTGATTCAGAGCTACTGAAAGAGCTTACTTTAGGTCATTGCTGCCAAAGGAGGTTTGACCAGCTATTACCTGATCAAAGCACTTGGTGCTGTGGATAAGGGGGCAGTGTGTTCTCAGCTGAGTGGAGCTATGTTGTGAGAAAGCTGCAGGAAGAGGGAGCAGAGTGGGAGCCTCCGGTGTGTGAGGGAGCCGCACAGACCTCCGCTCTATTCCTATTGTCATCTACACGGAGCCCATCCCCACACAGGAGCACCACTTCTATCAGGAACATTGTCATTGAAGTCCACGTCTTTGGGTCACCCTTGGCTTTATGGATACAGGGATAGGCGCATGTCAGTCCTTCTGCAGGAGTTCGGGTCGGAGATCGAGTTCCTGACGATCATTCATGCCTGTTTGACACATCTCCGCTGGCTTGTGTATCCACAGCTTAGGGTAAGAGTACCCATCCCCCTCCCTGGTGTTGGATGCACACTCCCGGGTGCTGTGTGTGAATATTACCCTGTATATTTCAGCTTTACTATCACACTTCATGAACGTCAGCACCATGTGATCATGTTTAAGGGACTGAGCATAACA
Organism: Rana muscosa; assembly: GCA_029206835.1. NCBI lineage: Eukaryota > Metazoa > Chordata > Amphibia > Anura > Ranidae > Rana > Rana muscosa. The sequence goes on along the minus strand of CM055116.1, from coordinate 790,423,642 downwards.
GTTTGAACTTTTATATCTAAGGACTCCCATGTGGTCATTCATATTCTTTGAATTTTAGAACGTTTTTTTATAAGCCATTTCATGCGCCAATTTATGTCTGCATATTTTGTCTGTGTTGTTGCACCACCATGAAAGTTTCTGTTTCATTTTCAGAACTACTTTTTGTATATATATATGCACATAGCACTTATACAGCATTTTTACTATATTACTTGGTATGTTCTATTATTAGGATTTTTCCTTGAAGATACTTATATTTAGCACCATATATAGCTCTTTATATTGAGCACTTACTCCTGGATTTCTATTTGGGGTTCACATATATTTTCTAGCGCTGTATCTCTTTTGCCCTTTTATCTTACGCAATTACACCCTGTTCCAAATTATTATGCACATTCTATTTCAGTGTCACAAAGATTAAATATTTAGTTTTTCAGTTTAACTCATGGATGGCATTGTGTCTCAGGGCTCTTTTGATCACTGAAAACAATCTCGGACACCTGTGATACTTAGATTGCCAGGTGAGCCCAATTAAAGGAAAAACTACTAAAGGAGGGTGTTCCACATTATTAAGCAGAGCACCATTTTCAAGCAATATGGGGAAGAAAAATGATCTCTCTGCTGCCGAAAAGAATGAAATAGTTCAATGCCTTGGACGAGGTATGAAAACATTAGATACTTCACGAAAACGTAAGCGTGATCATCACACTATTAAGAGATTTGTGGCTAAATCAGAGCACAGATGGGTTTTGTGCAGATAAAGGCACATTGAGGAAGATTTCTGCCAGATCCATGCATTGGATCAAGAGAGCAGCTGCTAAAACACCATTACATAGCAGCAAACAGATATTTGAAGTTGCTGGTGCCTCTTGAGCCCCACGGACATCAAGGTGTAGAGTCCACCAGAGTCTTGCAACTGTGCATAAACCTTCCATTCGGCCACCACTAACGAATGCTCACAAGCAGAAACGGCTGCATTGGGCAGAAAAATACATGAAGACTAATTTTCAAACAGTCCTGTTCACTGATGAGTGCCTTGCAACCCTGGATGGTCCAGATGGATGGAGTAGTGGATGGTTGGTGGACGGCCACCCTGTTCCAACAAGGCTGCAACATCAGCAAGGCGGTGGTGGAGTCATGTTTTGGGCTGGAATCATGGGAAGAGAGCTGGTCGGCCCCTTTAGGGTACCCGAAGGTGTAAAGATGACCTCTGCAAAGTATGTGGAGTTCCTGACTGACCACTTCCTTCCCTGGTACAAAAGGAAGAACTATGCTTTCCGTAATAAAATCATCTTCATGCATGACAATGCACCATCTCATGCTGCAAAGAATACCTCTGCATCAATGGCTGCTAATGGGGATAAAAGGAGAGAAAGTCATGGTGTGGCCTCCATCCTCCCCTGACCTCAATGCTATTGAGAACCTTTGGAGCATCCTCAAGCAAAAGATCTATGAGGGTGGGAGACAGTTTACATCCAAACAGCAGCTCTGGGAGACAATTCTGACATCTTGCAAACAAATTTAAGCGGAAACTGTCCAAAAACTCACAAGTTCAATGGATGCAAGACTTGTGAAGCTGCTATCAAATAAGGGGTCCTATGTTAAAATGTAACGTGACCTGTTAAAATGTTTAAAAATTTAAAATGTTGTTCAAAGTTTGATTGAAATAGCGTTTGATTTCAGTAAATATGCTGCAAACACAACAAATGACAATTTTCAGTTATTTACAACCTATAAAGTGTTCTGAAACTTACTGTGCGTAATAATTTGGAACAGTGCATTGTAAGTTTTTTATTTTGAAAAAAAAAAAAAACTGTTATTAGGAGGTTTGTTCAATAAAATTTGAATTGTACTCTTAACCACTTAAGCCCCGGACCATTTGGTAGCTAAAGGACCAGAGGTGAATTCAGAATTTTGCACTGCGCTGCTTTAACTGTAAATTGTGCGGACATGCAATGTTGTACCCAAACGAAATTTGCGTCCTTTTCTTCCCACAAATAGAGCTTTCTTTTAATGGTATTTGATTGCCTCTGCGATTTTTATTTTTTGCGATATAAACGGAAAAAGACCGAAAATTTTGAAAAAAAATGATATTTTCTAATTTTTGTTATAAGAAAAATCGAATAAACTCAATTTTAGTCATACATTTAGGCCAAAATGTATTCAGCCACATGTCTTTAGTAAAAAAAATGTCAATAAGCGTATATTTATTGGTTTGCGCAAAAGTTATAGCGTTTACAAACTAGGGTACATTTTCTGGAATTTACACAGCTTTAAATTTATGACTGCCTATCTCATTTCTTGAGGTGCTAAAATGTCAGGGCAGTACAAAACCCCCCCAAATGACCCCATTTTAGAAAGTAGACACCCCAAGGAAATTGCTGAGAGGCATGTTGAGCCCATTGAATATTTTTTTTTGTCCCAAGTGATTGAATAATGACAAAAAAAAATTACAAAAAGTTGTCACTAAATGATATATTGCTCACACATGCCATGGTTATATGTGGAATTGCACCCCAAAATACATTCTGCTGCTTCTCCTGAGTACGGGGATACAGGGCCGGTCCTAGGCGGGTGCCTGGGGTGCAGTTCACCCAGGCACCACAGAGATAGGGGCGCTCAAGCGCCAGAGTGCTCCCCTCCCTCCTCTCCTTGTTGGTGTCCGAGCCGAGGCTGCTCCCTCCGCCAGTCACCGCCGCGGCGCTGCCGCTGTATTTCCTGCCCTAGTCCGCCCCCCCCTCCTCCTGTCAGAGCAGATCGAGCGTCTGTCTCTGTTCGGAGAGAGACCGCGCTGTGACATTGTTGGGGGGGGCGGGGCGGTCCGTGCCGTGCAGTTCCCGTCATGTGAGAGGATTCTGACATCTGACCCCATTCCTGCTCGTGTCTTCTGTTGCTGTGCAGTGTCGATGTGATCCTCTCCTGTCTGAGTGTCACTGCCCAGTGCCTCTGCCTCTGTACAGACCGGAATGTGCTTTGTAGATAAAAAAGGTAAATAAAGTACGGTAATCTTTCCAGCATCACTGCACACTGATAACTCCTCACACCAGCACTTTTCTTCTCTCATTCAGCTCTCACTACACTCACAGCCCCCTCCTCCCCTTCCTCCTCAGCATTTCCCAGTCCACAATCTTTTCATCTACTAGTCTTGTTAACCCTCTGTATGCTCTAGTCTGCAACTGTCACAGCCTCAGAATCCTGCCAGCATGCCATTCATTCCTCATTGCTCCTTCATCCTGCCAGAACTTTTTTCCTTTACTTCACTGCAGGGGCATAACTACAGTGGTCGCCATTGCACCACAGCCTGAGAGGAGGGGGGGCGTCATACAGAGGAACCAATGCCTTCCATGTTCTTTCTGCAGCCACTAAATGCCTGCAAGAGAGAGGAGGAAAAGTGGGCATTCAGCAGCTGCAGGAAGAACATGGAGGGCATTGGTTCCTCTGTATGCCGCCCCTCCTCTCCAGCTTTTTCTGCCCGTGGGCCCCTCAGCTTTCTCCTGGCACTTCTGTGATCTTCCCCAGCAACTGCTCTGCTCTCTCCCACCCCACCCCCTACTGTAATCTGGCCCCCCCTGTGCTCTTCTCTGCCCCCCCTGTGCTCTTCTCTGCCCCCCCATGCTCTTCTTCTTTCCCCCCTGTGCTCTTCTCTGGACCCCCCTGTGCTCTTCTCTGGTCCCCCCCTTGTGCTCTTCTCTGGGTCCCCCCCTGTGCTCTTCTCTGGGTCCCCCCCTGTGCTTTTCTCTGGGTCCCCCCCTGTGCTTTTCTCTGGTCCCCCCCTGTGCTTTTCTCTGGGTCCCCCCCTGTGCTTTTCTCTGGTCCCCCCCTGTGCTTTTCTCTGGTCCCCCCCTGTGCTTTTCTCTGGTCCCCCCTGTGCTTTTCTCTGGTCCCCCCTGTGCTTTTCTCTGGTCCCCCCTGTGCTCTTCTCTGGTCCCCCCCGTGCTCTTCTCTGGTCCCCCCCCTGTGCTCTTCTCTGGTCCCCCCCTGTGCTCTTCTCTGGTCCCCCCCTGTGCTCTTCTCTGGTCCCCCCTGTGCTCTTCTCTGGTCCCCCCCCTGTGCTCTTCTCTGGTCCCCCCTTTGCTCTTCTCTGGTCCCCCCTGTGCTCTTCTCTGGTCCCCCCCTGTGCTCTTCTCTGGTCCCCCCCTGTGCTCTTCTCTGGTCCCCCCCTGTGCTCTTCTCTGGTCCCCCCCTGTGCTCTTCTCTGGTCCCCCCTGTGCTCTTCTCTGGTCCCCCCCTGTGCTCTTCTCTGGTCCCCCCTGTGCTCTTCTCTGGTCCCCCCTGTGCTCTTCTCTGGTCCCCCCCGTAATCTTCTCTGGTCCCCCCCTGTGCTCTTCTCTGGTCCCCCCCCTGTGCTCTTCTCTGGTCCCCCCCCTGTGCTCTTCTCTGGTCCCCCCTGTGCTCTTCTCTGGTCCCCCCTGTGCTCTTCTCTGGTCCCCCCCTGTGCTCTTCTCTGGTCCCCCCCCTGTGCTCTTCTCTGGTCCCCCCTGTGCTCTTATCTGGTCCCCCCCGTGCTCTTCTCTGGTCCCCCCCTGTGCTCTTCTCTGGTCCCCCCCTGTGCTCTTCTCTGGTCCCCCCCCCTGTGCTCTTCTCCGGTACCCCCCCTGTGCTCTTCTGAGGTCCCCCCTGTGCTCTTCTGAGGTCCCCCTGCTGTTCTCCTTTTATCCTGCCATTCTCCTGTCACCCTGTACTGTCTCCTGCCCGCCCCCCCCCAGCTCTGCCAGGTTCCCCCCTCCCCTCTTCCACCGGCTGCTGTGGGGAATATGTAAGGATGGAGAGCAGGGAAGGCTTCCCTGCCTGAAATGACAGAGTAAGTTATCTGTACTAATCACTTACTCTGACCATCTCCTGTACCATGTCTGGGGGCTCTTTCTAACAGAAGCCCCCTCTGTGTGCATCAGAGAGACTCCCCTCCAGGTCTCATTAGGGTACGCTCTTCCTGTATTTTCTTTCTTGTTAGAAGATCATGGGAGGATCCCAGGGAAACAAAGACTTCTTAGGGGAGCATCTCTGTGTTTGAGTCGTTGCCATAGAAACATGTGTAAAGGGGAGGAGTTTGTAAGATGACCACGCCCATGTGGGGGCGCCAGAAAAATTTCTGCACCCAGGCGTCTGTGACCCTAGGATCGGCCCTGCGGGGATACCACATGTGTGGGACTTTTTAGGAGCCTAGCCACGTACGGGACCCCAGAAACCAAGCAACGCCTTCAGGATTTCTAAGGGCGCAAATTTTTGATTTCACTCCTCACTACCTATCACAGTTTTGAAGGCCATAAAATGCCAAAATAGCACAAAACCCCCCCAAATGACCCCATTTTAGAAAGTAGACACCCCAAGGAAATTGCTGAAATGCCTGTTGAGCCCATTGAATATTTTTTTTTTGTCCCAAGTGATTGAGTAATGACAAAAAAAAAAAAAAAATTACAAAAAGTTGTCACTAAATGATATATTGCTCACACATGCCATGGTTATATGTGGAATTGCACCCCAAAATAAATTTTGCTGCTTCTCCTGAGTACGGGGATACCACATGTGTGGGACTTTTTAGGAGCCTAGCCGCGTACGGGACCCCGAAAACCAATCACCGCCTTCAGGATTTCTAGGCACAAATTTTTGATTTGACTCCTCACTACCTATCACAGTTTCGAAGGCCATAAAATGCCAAAATAGCACAAAACCCCCCCAAATGACCCCATTTTGGAAAGTAGACACCCCAAGCTGTTTGCTGAGAGGCATGGTGAGTATTTTACAGCTCTCATTTGTTTTTGAAAATGAAGAAAGAACATTTTTTTTCTTCTTTTTTTTTTCAATTTTCAAAACTTTGTGACAAAAAGCGAGATCTGCAAAATACTCACAATACCTCTCAGCAAATAGCTTGGGGTGTCTACTTTCCAAAATGGGGTAATTTGGGGGGTTTTGTGCCATCTGGGCATTCCATGGCCTCCGAAACTGTGATAGGCAGTGAGAAGTGAAATCAAAAATTTACACCCTTAGAAAGCCTGAAGGCGGTGATTGGTTTTTGGGGTCCCGTACGCGGCTAGGCTCCCAAAAAGTCTCACACATGTGGTATCCCCGTACTTAGGAGAAGCAACAGAATGTATTTTGGGGTGTAATTCCACATATGCCCATGGCATGTTTGAGCAATATATCATTTAGTGACAACTTTGTGCAAAAAAAAAAAAAAAAAAATTGTCTTATTTCCGCAACTTGTGTCAACATATAAAATATTCCATGGACTCGACATGCCTCTCAGTATATAGCTTGGGGTGTCTACTTTCCAAAATGGGGTTATTTGGGGGGGTTTTGAACTGTTCTGGCATTTTATACACAACATTAGGAAGCTTACATCCACTCTTCTAACCACTTGAAGACAAAGCCCTTTTTGACACTTTTTTTTTACATGAAAACATATTTTTTTTGCAAGAAAATTATGTTGAACCCCCAAACATTATATATATATATTTTTAAAGCAAAGGCCCTACAGAATAAAATGGTGGGTGTTGCATTTTTTTTTTCTACACAGTATTTGCGCAGCGATTTTTCAAACGCGTTTTTTGGGGAAAAAATACACTTTTTTTTATTTTAATGCACTAAAACACACTATATTGCCCAAATGTTTGATGAAATAAAAAAGATGATCTTAGGCCGAGTACATAGATACCAAACACGACATGCTTTAAAATTTCGCACAAACGCGCATTGGCGACAAACTACATACATTTTTAAAAGCCTTTAAAAGCCTTTACAGGTTACCCCGTTAGATTAACAGAGGAGGTCTACTGCTAAAATTACTGCCCTCGATCTGACCTTCGCGGTGATACCTCACATGCATGGTGCAATTGTTTACATATGACGCCAGACCGACGCTTGCGTTCGCCATTGGGCAAGAGCAGGGCCGGACAGGGGTGCTTTTTTTTTATTATTAATTTTGCTTTTTTATTTTATTTTTAAATTGTTCCTTCCATATTTTTTTTTTATCATTTTTATTGTTATCTCAGGGAATGATAGCAATGATAGCAATAGGTAGCAATAGGTAGTGACAGGTACTCTTTTTTTGAAAAAACTGGGGTCTAGACCCTAGATCTTTCCTCTGCCCTCAAAGCATCTGACCACACCAAGATCAGTGTGATAAAATGCTTTCCCAATTTCCCAATGGCGCTTTTTATATCCGGGGGGGGACATTCCCTCCCACTGCTTGTAAAAGCAGTCCAGAGGCTAATTAGCCACTAGGATTGCTTTAACATGAAAGCCGGCCGCTGGCTGAAGAGAATGATACCAATATGATACCTAAACCCGCAGGCATCAATCTTGTATAACCAATCAAAGTCCAGCAACATACCAGTACGTTGCTGGTCCTTGTTGGACATGTATTGTAATCTTTTTTTTTCATGCAGCCAGGTGGCTGAACGAAAAAAGAGATTGATCGGTGGGTATGCCCACCATTAGAATACCGCCCTTCATCCACCCACTTCTAATGATGGGCATACATGCACCATTTATATATGCCGAAGCATGGGGGCATCCTCCCGCAAAAAAGTTATGCCACACACACATGGTCGGACTTTTCCACGGGCAAGCCTCCGTCAGAATTTCGATCGTATGTACGCGGCATTAGGAGCAAAATCACTCCTCCGCCCCTGCTGCCCCAATGCTTCGGCATATTTGCTTTTTTTTTTTAACTGTGGTGGTGAAATCACCTCCTACAGCACTGGAGTCGCAGGGATCAGGCCTGTCTCTGTGAACGCTGCAGTTATGTGTGTTGTGTTTTGTAAGTGACAGTGATCGATCGATACTGCACTTGGGTGGCCTGGGCTGGGCGGAGGGGCAAAACGCAGGTGCTAGCAGGTATCTGGGCTGATCCCGCTAACACTGCGTTTTTGGGAACCCTAAACTGCTGGGGACGCTAGTATAGATCTGATCAGATCAGATATTGATCTGTTCAGATACTATACCACTAAGGGAGGTGTATGCTTCACGCGTGGGTGTTAGCGTTACTGGCACTAACCTGACACTGCCTGGGGTGTGACGCAGACCCTCTCTGATGCTAAAACCTAATTGATATCACCCGCCGGGCGATCAGGGGGTTAAACCTTTATTGGGTTATATACGGCGGGTGCCCTGACACTATAAAAAGCAAACTAACTAACCAGCGTCACCCGTAACACTTATATGATGATCACTGGTGAAAGGGTTAACTAGGGGCAATTAGGGGGTTAAAACCTTTATTAGATAATATATGGGGGTACCTGACGCTATAAAAACCTGCGGCGAACCTAAAAAAAATTACTGGCTACCGATCTGCATCACCGACGCTAAGACAGCGATCAGAAAAATGATCGCTTAGCGACAGTGGTGATAGGGGGTGAAAGGGTTACCTGGGGGGCGATCAAGGGGGTTAAACCTTTATTAGATAATTTATGGGGGTACCTGACGCTATAAAAACCTGCGGCGAACCTAAAAAAAATTACTGGCTACCGATCTGCATCACCGACGCTAAGACAGCGATCAGAAAAATGATCGCTTAGCGACAGTGGTGATAGGGGGTAAAAGGGTTACCTGGGGGGTGATCAAGAGGGTTAAACCTTTATTAGATAATTTATGGGGGTACCTGACGCTATAAAAACCTGCGGCGAACCTAAAAAAAAAATACTGGCTACTGATCTGCATCACCAACGCTAAGACAGCGATCAGAAAAATTATCGCTTAGCGACAGTGGTGATAGGGGGTGAAAGGGTTACCTGGGGGGCGATCAAGGGGGTTAAACCTTTATTAGATAATTTATGGGGGTACCTGACGCTATAAAAACCTCCGGCGAACCTAAAAAAAATTACTGGCTACCGATCTGCATCACCGACGCTAAGACAGCGATCAGAAAAATTATCGCTTAGCGACAGTGGTGATAGGGGGTGAAAGGGTTACCTGGGGGGCGATCAAGGGGGTTAAACCTTTATTAGATAATTTATGGGGGTACCTGACGCTATAAAAACCTGCGGCGAACCTAAAAAAAATTCTGGCTACCGATCTGCATCACCGACGCTAAGACATCGATCAGAAAAATGATCGCTTAGCGACAGTGGTGATAGGGGGTGAAAGGGTTACCTGGGGGGTGATCAAGGGGGTTAAACCTTTATTAGATAATTTATGGGGGTACCTGACGCTATAAAAACCTGCGGCGAACCTAAAAAAAATTACTGGCTACCGATCTGCATCACCGACGCTAAGACAGCGATCAGAAAAATGATCGCTTAGCGACAGTGGTGATAGGGGGTAAAAGGGTTACCTGGGGGGTGATCAAGAGGGTTAAACCTTTATTAGATAATTTATGGGGGTACCTGACGCTATAAAAACCTGCGGCGAACCTAAAAAAAAAATACTGGCTACTGATCTGCATCACCGACGCTAAGACAGCGATCAGAAAAATTATCGCTTAGCGACAGTGGTGATAGGGGGTGAAAGGGTTACCTGGGGGGCGATCAAGGGGGTTAAACCTTTATTAGATAATTTATGGGGGTACCTGACGCTATAAAAACCTCCGGCGAACCTAAAAAAAATTACTGGCTACCGATCTGCATCACCGACGCTAAGACAGCGATCAGAAAAATGATCGCTTAGCGACAGTGGTGATAGGGGGTGAAAGGGTTACCTGGGGGGCGATCAAGGGGGTTAAACCTTTATTAGATAATTTATGGGGGTACCTGACGCTATAAAAACCTGCGGCGAACCTAAAAAAAATTCTGGCTACCGATCTGCATCACCGACGCTAAGACATCGATCAGAAAAATGATCGCTTAGCGACAGTGGTGATAGGGGGTGAAAGGGTTACCTGGGGGGTGATCAAGGGGGTTAAACCTTTATTAGATAATTTATGGGGGTACCTGACGCTATAAAAACCTGCGGTGAACCTTTATTAGGGGGGGGGGTTAGGGGGCTACACTGGACCTAAAACTAAATGTACTGACACTTTTACAGTCACAAATGTCACTGATTGCAGTGATCAGTAAATAAATGGTCACTGCAATCAGTGACACTGTGACTGGGGGCTGGGGGGTGATCTGGGGGGGCCTGGGGGGCGATTTATGTGCCTATGTGTGCTGGTGTTAGTGTAGTGTTTGTGCACTAACCTTGATGTCTTCTCTTGTACGGCGCTCGGTATATGTGAGCGCTCGGTATATGTGAGCGCCGCACAGGAGATGACATCACTTCCTCCTGCTTCCTCTGTCTGTGTGTACATTCGACAGACAGAGGGGGCATTTCTATTCGCCGGGAGCGATCGCGGGGGGTGGCTGGAATCGAACGGCCGTCCCCTCATGTCGGATCGCTCCCCAACGAATTCCGACCGCTCACTGTACTGATCGGACCCCCCAACTGTACAAAGGCAATCACGTACACTGTACGTGATTGTGCCTGTCGGTGCCATTGTGCCGACGTATATATACAGTGAGCGGTCGTTAAGTGGTTAATAGTTGATAACATGATAATTATGCTGACTGTTGTTTACATCAATTATTTAGGTAAATGAGAAAAAAATCATTGGCATAATAATTTGGAACAGGGTGTAGTCTTATTGCTGATGCTGACAGCTGTTTGATATCAGTAGCGCAACATTTCCCCTAGTATTTTTGTTTCTGGTTTCATAGGAGATCAATGAACAGCAGTTTACTGATCTCCTCCTGTTTGGCATCCTGACTGACTTTGACTGCAGGACAGCTTTGAAAGTGACAGCTCAGCCCTCAGCCCTGTAATCCGCAGGACTGAGCTATTTCTTTAACAGCCACCATGCAGTGGCAGAAGCTGATCTCATAGAGGGCAGAGCAGTGGCTTGTGGGGATAATGTTGGGTGCTAGCTAGATGGAGCTCCATTCTTCAGCTTATCCATTTTTCCTGATGGCACGTATCTTTTCTGCACCAGCAGTAGAAAACTTTTCACTGCTGCCACTGACACCACCTACCCATTTAGCCCCCCATAGGTGAGTGAAACCTCTGTTAGCAGTTTTATTGAGAGGAGCACTGTGGGAAAAGGGGCATTGGTTGGGAGGGGACCAGTCTGAATGGGGGCACTAACTGAAAGCAGCACAGTTTAATTGATGTTGCACTGTCTGGAAGCAAAGTGATGTGGGTGAGATTGAAGGAGCATGACTGATCGTGGGTTTGCACAGTACTTTTGTTGGTGTAATCAGTCAATACAGAGGAAGTAATGGGGAGTGGAAGGAAAGGGGAGAAATTGTTACTGAAGGCAGAATCTCCTACAGGCAAAACAAACCTCTAATATAGGCTTTATCCTCAATGAATATTTTAATTAATTATTTTACTTAATTATTCCTAATTGTATAGAACAGGAAACATGACTTTAGTCTTTACCATGGGTTCTATGCAGCTATAATAAGGTGATAAGACACTGGCAGAAAATCTGCAGGGACATCCCCCAGGGGCGGATCCAGGGGGGGCAAGAGGGCAATTGCCCACCCCCCGAGACCATCTGTCACACTCACTTGCTTGCTCTGTTTTTTTTTTTTTTGTGCCTGATCTCCCGGAATTTGGGGACCCGGTACCGGCCAGCCGTAGGTGTCCTGGACCCCAAACTTGGCACACATGTTTCCCCATATCTCCTCTACAACTGTGCAATGTTTGGTGTCTGGGGGACCTACGGCCGGGGAGCACTGATTTTTTAAAGCCGTGCACCCCTTCCATAGACTCCAATGTTAAACGGTCATTTCTCCGGTGACTTTGTGGACCCGGTACTGGCCGGTCGTAGGTCCCCTGGACCCCAAACTTGGCACACATATAGCCCTATGTTTCCTCTATAAGTGTGCAAAGATTAGTGTCTGGAAAGCCTACGGCTGGGGAGAACCGATTTTTCAAAGCTGGGCACTCCTTCCATAGACTCCCATGTTAAACATCAGTCTAGTCATGGGCACAGTGAGGCATGCAGATGGACACCCTAGGCTTATACTCGAGTCAATAAGTTTTTCCATTTTTTTTGGTAAAATTAGGTGCCTCGGCTTATTTTCGGGTCAGCTTATACTTGAGTATATACAGTACTTGTTCTGCGGCTGCCGCTGTCTCTCTGAGTCTCTCTCTCAGTTTCTCACATCAGCCAATTAGCGGCGCCGAGAGAGAGACTCGTCTAATGTAGTTACGCGGCGCACTGACACGATACCAGGAGCGGAGGAGGAGGTGGGTGGAGCCTTTTCCCTGCACTCGTTGCTAACGCCTGGGCTGCTTGGCGTCTAGCAACGAGTGACGTCAGTGAGTCACGTCAGGCCGCTCTGCGGGCAGGTGCGATAGCGTTCGGCTCCACAGACGGGTAAGAAAGCGGGCGGCTCCACTTGCGGTGTGGTTTGTGGGCGGGCGGCGCTGTTCGTGGGCAGACCGTGCTGCTCAGTGTGTTGGCAGCGCAGGTGAGAGTGAGAGAGCAGGCTCAGTGTGGCAGCTGGCCAATCAGCTAGCCGGGAGCGGGGGAGCAGAGAGATGAGATCATCTCTCACCGCCCGTGCCTGCCCTGCATTCCTGCAGTGACTTCCGCCCTCACTGTGCAGGCAGCAGAGAGATTACATTATCTCTCTGCTGCCTGACTCTGGGAGTCTGGGACACAGCAAGAGACAACCAAAACTACACCTTAGCAGGCAAGTTAGTGACAATCCGCAAGGTGTGGCAGGCGACGTGGCAAGTGACAATCCGCAAATTGTGTCAGGTGACGTGGCAAATGACAATCTGCATCTGGTGGCAGGCAAGTGACAATCAGCAAGGTGTGGCAGGCGACGTGGCAAGTGACAATCCACAAATTGTGTCAGGTGACGTGGCAAGTGACAATCCGCAAGGTGTGGCAGGTGAAGTGGCAAGTGACAATCCACAAGGTGTGGCAAGTGACAATCCACAAGATGTGGCAGGTGACGTGGCAAGTGACAATCCGCAACGTGTGGCAAGTGACACGCTCAGGGCTCCCACTAATTGCAGGCGACAGTGGCAAGTGACACACTCGGAGCTCCCACTGATTTTGCATTGAACTATTTAATTGTATATTACAATGTAATAATAGAAATAATGCGCTTCAATCATCCTGACACCATAACAACCATGGTGCCAGGATGATTGAAGCGCCGACACCAGCCATTTCCCCAATAAATTTCCCACAAAAAAAACATATTTTTTGGCAGTGCCCCTCCTGAGAAAATACTCTGGATCCGCCCCTGACATCCCCTATGTAACACCTCTCACCCTCAACAAGCCTCATTTTTCCTAGTATCCTACAGTGAAAAGCTTATCTCCTATATATGGATGTTTTTTAGACTCCAATGTTAAACGGTCATTTCTCCGGTGACTTTGTGGACCCGGTACTGGCCGGTCGTAGGTCCCCTGGACCCCAAACTTGGCACACATGTAGCCCCATGTTTCCTCTATAAGTGTGCAAAGATTAGTGTCTGGAAAACCTACGGCTGGGGAGAACCGATTTTTCAAAGCTGGGCACTCCTTCCATAGACTCCCATGTTAAACATCAGTCTAGTCATGGGCACAGTGAGGCATGCAGATGGACACCCTAGGCTTATACTCGAGTCAATAAGTTTTTCCATTTTTTTTGGTAAAATTAGGTGCCTCGGCTTATTTTCGGGTCAGCTTATACTTGAGTATATACAGTACTTGTTCTGCGGCTGCCGCTGTCTCTCTGAGTCTCTCTCTCAGTTTCTCACATCAGCCAATTAGCGGCGCCGAGAGAGAGACTCGTCTAATGTAGTTACGCGGCGCACTGACACGATACCAGGAGCGGAGGAGGAGGTGGGTGGAGCCTCTTCCCTGCACTCGTTGCTAACGCCTGGGCTGCTTGGCGTCTAGCAACGAGTGACGTCAGTGAGTCACGTCAGGCCGCTCTGCGGGCAGGTGCGATAGCGTGCGGCTCCACAGACGGGTAAGAAAGCGGGCGGCTCCACTTGCGGTGTGGTTTGTGGGCGGGCGGCGCTGTTCGTGGGCAGACCGTGCTGCTCAGTGTGTTGGCAGCGCAGGTGAGAGTGAGAGAGCAGGCTCAGTGTGGCAGCTGGCCAATCAGCTAGCCGGGAGCGGGGGAGCAGAGAGATGAGATCATCTCTCACCGCCCGTGCCTGCCCTGCATTCCTGCAGTGACTTCCGCCCTCACTGTGCAGGCAGCAGAGAGATTACATTATCTCTCTGCTGCCTGACTCTGGGAGTCTGGGACACAGCAAGAGACAACCAAAACTACACCTTAGCAGGCAAGTTAGTGACAATCCGCAAGGTGTGGCAGGCGACGTGGCAAGTGACAATCCGCAAATTGTGTCAGGTGACGTGGCAAATGACAATCTGCATCTGGTGGCAGGCAAGTGACAATCAGCAAGGTGTGGCAGGCGACGTGGCAAGTGACAATCCACAAATTGTGTCAGGTGACGTGGCAAGTGACAATCCGCAAGGTGTGGCAGGTGAAGTGGCAAGTGACAATCCACAAGGTGTGGCAAGTGACAATCCACAAGATGTGGCAGGTGACGTGGCAAGTGATAATCCGCAACGTGTGGCAAGTCAGGGCTCCCACTAATTGCAGGCGACAGTGGCAAGTGACACACTCGGAGCTCCCACTGATTTTGCATTGAACTATTTAATTGTATATTACAATGTAATAATAGAAATAATGCGCTTCAATCATCCTGACACCATAACAACCATGGTGCCAGGATGATTGAAGCGCCGACACCAGCCATTTCCCCAATAAATTTCCCACAAAAAAAACATATTTTTTGGCAGTGCCCCTCCCGAGAAAAGACTCTGGATCCGCCCCTGACATCCCCTATGTAACACCTCTCACCCTCAACAAGCCTCATTTTTCCTAGTATCCTACAGTGAAAAGCTTATCTCCTATATATGGATGTTTTTTCTCAAGATTACTTACTCTCTGCTTCATAGCCACTGCGGCTCTCCTTCAGAAGTTTTCTGGATCAGTTATTCATCTAAGCATTGGACAACCATACTCAGACTCACCCAGATGAAGTTCTGGTGCCAGCCTGTAAAATCACTTTAGACACTGGATCCTGCATGGGCTTTCACTTTGGCACGTAGTACATCACGTTGTGTTAGCCACAAGGTGCTATACAGGTTCAGGGCTGCTAATTGCCCTGTTGAATCCCTGCCCCTGAAAACCCACTGGTCTATTAAGGGGAAAGCCTGGCTGGATGGCCTGTAGGGGCTACTGTTGGGCTTCACCTAGTCACACATTTGGACCACCATTGGTGAGTAGCTAAGGGCCTTTCTCCTTTTTTCCTGGAGCTGGCCCTGCAGAGGTTTATTGATGGTTAGGTAGCACTTTAAATATGTGTTGTGGACACTCCATCAGGGTGTTATGTCATATTATTGGTTTCTTCATGTTTGCCCTATGTATATTGCAAAACATAGCATTGAGTACTGCAACACTTTTCAAATGTGTCATGAATGTTTTTTCTGCTAATGCTGCACCATTTTTGGGCACACATCCCTCTCTGATCTTTCTGCTTTATGTGTCTCTGATATTCCTGCTTTATGTGAGCTACTACTGGCTCCACGCAAGTCCTGGAAATCCTCCAGGTTTACGAAAACAGCTGTACTGTGGCCTATGGTGACTTAGTCATGGACGATCGTTTGATTCCTCCTGCACTGCAGTGGTCAGTGAGTTACCTGATTGGTAATATCTCACTGTAAACTGTTTGTACAACAGCCTATGATGACCTAGTCATGCATGCATTAATTCCTACTGCTCTGCTAAGAGTCTGTGAGTAAACCTTGTTGGTAATGCATCACTGTATACTTTTTGTATGGAAGCCTATGGAGAACTTGTCACACATGCCCATTAACCCCTACTGCTCTGCAGGAAGTCTGTGAGTAACTTTTTCCGGTAATGTAACTGTTTGTACAGTGGCTTATGGTGACCTAGACATGCATGGCCATTACCCTTCCTGCTTTGGATTGAGTCTGTGAATACTCCTGTCTAGTAGTGTCTCACTGCATATTTTTGGTACAGTGGCCTATAGTGACCTAGTTACACATGGCCATTTACCACTATTGGTCTACAGTGTGTTCCTGAGTACCCTTTGTTGGCATGATCTCACTGTATACTGTTTGCACAGCAACTGACATTCTCACACACA
Source organism: Rana muscosa (assembly GCA_029206835.1). Taxonomy (NCBI): domain Eukaryota; kingdom Metazoa; phylum Chordata; class Amphibia; order Anura; family Ranidae; genus Rana; species Rana muscosa. The sequence continues at coordinate 790,407,536 of CM055116.1, read as the reverse complement.
ACCATAAAACCCTCCTGATCTGCATTTGGCCTGTTAATAAACCATGTTGGTTTTGCATCACCTGCATACTGTTGTATGGTGACCAGGGATGAGCCGAACACCCCCCTGTTCGGTTTGCACCAGAACCTGCGAACAGACAAAATGTTCGTGTGAACTTTAGAACCCTATTAAATACAATGGACTCGAACGTTCAAAATCTAAAGTGTTAATTATAAAGGCTAATATGCAAGTTATTGTCCTAAAAAGTGTTTGGGGACCCGGGTCCTGCCCCAGGGGACATGTATCTATGCAAAAAAAAGTTTTAAAAACAGCCGTTTTTTCGGGAGCAGTGATTTTAATAATGCTTAAAATGAAAAAATAAAAGTGAAATATTCCTTTAAATTTCGTACCTGGGGGGTGTGTATGATATGCATGTAAAGTGGCGCATGTTTCCCGTGCTTAGAACTGTCCCTGCACAAAGTGTCATTTTTGAAAGAAAAAAAGTCATTTAAAACTGACTCGCGGCTATTAATGAATTGTCGGCTCCCGGCAATACATTCAAAAGTCATTGATAAAAAAAAAAAAAAGCGTGGGGGTTCCCCAGAATTCAATTACCAGGCCCTTCAGGTCTGGAATGGATATTAAGGGGAACCCCGCCGCAAATTGAAAAAAAAATTGACGTGGGGTTCCCCCAAATATCCATTCCAGGCCCTTCAGATCTGGCATGGATTTTAAGGGGAACTCCACCCCAAATTTAAAAAAAAATGGCGTGGAGTCCCCCTAAAAATCCATACCAGACCCCTTATCCGAGCACGCAACCTGGCCGGCCGCAGGGGAAAAGGGGGGGACGAGAGAGCGGCCCCCCCTCCCTCCTGAACCGTACCAGGCCACATGCCCTCAACATGGGGAGGATGTCCCCATGTTGATGGGGACAAGGGCCTCATCCCCACAACCCTTGCCCGGTGGTTGTGGGGGTCTGCGGGCGGGGGGCTTATCGGAATCTGGAAGACCCCTTTAACAAAGGGGACCCCCAGATCCCGCCCCCCCTATGTGAATTGGTAAGGGGTACATTGTACCCCTACCATTTCACGAAGAAAGCGTAAAAAAATGTTTAAAAAAAACCACACAAACACCTTGAAAAAGTCCTTTATTTAAAAAGAAAAAAAAAAACATTCCAGCGGTGAAATCCAGTGTCCCGCGGCGATCCCGATGTCCAGCGCTGTCCTTCATTGTTTGTGCCTGAGTTGAACTGATGGGGAACTCCCTCTCAGTGTTTTAAATGTATAGACCCGCCCCTTCTAAAGTTCCCCATCAGGTCCGCTCAGTGGACCAGATGCGGAACATGAGAAGGGGCGGGTCTATACATGTATTACCAAAGTGAGAGAAGTTCCCCATCAGGTCCGCCCCCTCGGTATGTCGGACCCGCCTACGTCATTGGCTTGAGCGGGGAACTTCCTTCACTATGTAAATTTAAATTACACAGTGAAGGAAGTTCCCCGCTCAAGCCAATGACGTAGGTGGGTCCGACATACCGAGGGGGCGGACCTGATGGGGAACTGCTCTCACTTTGGTAATACATGTATAGACCCGCCCCTTCTCATGTTCCGCATCTGGTCCGCTGAGCGGACCTGATGGGGAACTTTAGAAGGGGCGGGTCTATACATTTAAAATACTGAGAGGGAGTTCCCCATCAGGTCCGCTCAGGCACAACCAATGAAGGACAGCGCTGGACATCGGGATCGCCGTGGGACACTGGATTTCACCGCTGGAAGTTTTTTTTTTTTTTTTAAATAAAGGACTTTTTCAAGGTGTTTGTGTGTTTTTTTAAACATTTTTTTACGCTTTCTTCGTGAAATGGTAGGGGTACAATGTACCCCTTACCAATTCACATAGGGGGGGCCGGGATCTGGGGGTCCCCTTTGTTAAAGGGGTCTTCCAGATTCCGATAAGCCCCCCGCCCGCAGACCCCCACAACCACCGGGCAAGGGTTGTGGGGATGAGGCCCTTGTCCCCATCAACATGGGGACATCCTCCCCATGTTGAGGGCATGTGGCCTGGTACGGTTCAGGAGGGAGGGGGGGCCGCTCTCTCGTCCCCCCTTTTCCCCTGCGGCCGGCCAGGTTGCGTGCTCGGATAAGGGATCTGGTATGGATTTTTAGGGGGACTCCACGCCATTTTTTTTAAAATTTGGGGTGGAGTTCCCCTTAAAATCCATGCCAGATCTGAAGGGCCTGGAATGGATATTTGGGGGAACCCCACGTCAATTTTTTTTTAAATTTGCGGCGGGGTTCCCCTTAATATCCATTCCAGACCTGAAGGGCCTGGTAATTGAATTCTGGGGAACCCCCACGCTTTTTTTTTTTTTTTATCAATGACTTTTGTATGTATTGCCGGGAGCCGACAATTCATTAATAGCCGCGAGTCAGTTTTAAATGACTTTTTTTCTTTCAAAAATGACATTTTTTGCAGGGACAGTTCTAAGCACGGGAAACATGCGCCACTTTACATGCATATCATACACACCCCCCAGGTACGAAATTTAAAGGAATATTTCACTTTTATTGTTTCACTTTAAGCATTATTAAAATCACTGCTCCCGAAAAAACGGCCGTTTTTAAAACTTCTTTTTGCATTGATACATGCCCCCTGGAGCAGGACCCGGGTCCCCAAACACTTTTTAGGACAATAACTTGCATATAAGCCTTTATAATTAGCACTTTAGATTTCTCCCATAGATTTTTCGAATTTGCCGCGAACACCCCAATTTGTTCGCTGTTCGGCGAATGGGCGAACAGGCAATGTTCGAGTCGAACATGAGTTCGACTCGAACTCGAAGCTCATCCCTAATGGTGACCTACAGTAACTTGGTTACCAAGGCCTTTTATCCCCTCTGCTCTGCAGCTTGTCTCTGAAGGATCCTGGTGGTTTGTCTCATGAGTATACTGTTTGCACAGTGGTTTATAGTGAAGTCCCTATGGCTGGCCTTTAACTCCACCCGCTTTGCATTTGATTAATGAGTAGCCCTTACAGGTAATATATCACTTGGGCACTGCTGGTGACCAGTGGCGAGTCACAATGGCCATTGCTCCTACTGCTTTGCAATGGTGCCTTGTGGCTATAGTTTCACTCACATAATGTTTTGTATGAGGACCTAGGGTGTTTTGAGCATGTAGAGTCTTTAACTACTCCGGCTGTACAGTTGGTTCACACTATCCTTCCAGGCCCTGTCTCCCTTACTTACTGTTTTTTTGTGTAGTGGCCTTAAGTGACATGACAGACTTGTATCCCTCCTGCTCTACAGGTGGTACATCAGTCAACCTTTTTGATACTGTTCAACTTGCGTAATGCACACTGTTCTATGCCAACCTACGATGACCTAGTCACTCTGGGCTATTTATCCCTGTAATCTGATCCACAAGTCACCTTTTCCAGTTGCTGACTGCATGACATCTTACCATGTTAGCTAACTAAATCTAATTGTGTGAATTATGATCAATCTGTCTGTTTGTCCCTATCCTCCATCTCTGTTTCTTCTTACAGCTTTTTTTCAGCTGAGGCCAGTGAGGAAGTGTATCCTATCACTTTGGATGAGTTGGAACATGAAAGGTTTGGTCTCGGGGCATAACCCCTAGACTTGGAGTCATTTGAGCCAGTGGCTCAGGGCCACCCTGAGTCACTTAAACTCATCATCCTGCAACTGATCTCAGGTGGAATCCAAGTTTTGTTTCCCAAGGCCATGAGTGGGGATTTTGGTTTATGTCTGCTTCGGACTGGTGAGCTTTCACACTGCTATACAGCAGTTTCCCCTCCCTGTGATCACGGCAAAGGGGGCACTTGCCCCCTATTGGATCTGTGCCAAGATAGTGGCTTCCTTTGATTATCAAGGAGAAATCTCATGCATTGCAAATTACAGAGAGGCAGATCTACCTCTGACTCAGGTAGAAATTCTGTTCCAGTCTTGCCCTCTGCGCTTGTCCTAGACATAGAAATTTGACAGGTGGACTTTCTCTCCCAGGATCCCCTTGATTTTTATCAGGGAATTATTCCATATCTACCCTTAATTGCATGGTTGCCTTCTCTCCACCATCACTTTTATGTGCTGAGTTCAGCAGCAGAACCTTTTTTTTCTTTATTAATGCCACAATTATTTTGAGGCCTTGGCCTCTTTTCTATCTAAGGGATTTTTTCCTTCTTTCACCCTAACCAAGACATGATTCTGCCTTCTCTAGGTCCTGCTCCAGTACATCCTCTAGAGATTTTTCTCCTCTGTCTAAATCTGGTTTGTGCTGTCCAAGTTTATCTCTCAGCTGCTACTCCTACTCGTCATTTTCTTTTTTACCAGTTTCTGATGTAAGGTACTTCAAGTTGCTCTCTGGGCATTTTGAGTGCTTTTTTCTGTTGTTACTTGGGTCTGTTAATGTTTCTTTTACTGTAGCTCTCGTCCCTCAGTTGGACTTCTTTTGAACATTCCATGGTTAGCTAAGTCCTAAAACCCTTTTCTTAGAGTACAGTGCAGGACACAGTTCCTCCCCTTTGTTCTTTGTGATCTCCCTATTTCTTGCTACAAAACAGAGGTTTGTTGGGTGTGAGAGGCGTTATATAGGGGATATTCCTGCAGCTTTCATTTCAATGTCCAATTAGCTGAAGGTAGTTGCTTACTGTATAACCCATGTGTAAGGGGGCTTATGAATGGCTGTATAATGGTGCACAAGTCCCTGTCCTGCTTCTCCTCCTACCAGAAAAACAACCCTTTGGCTAAGGTTTTAGCCCTCTGCCATCTTGTGCTCATCTCCATGCCAGAGGCCTCCCAGCCATTAACCTTTATATCCCAAAGAAGGAATGGCCACACATCTATTTAGGACTGATGCGCTTTACTGATGTTACTTTAGGATGGCATTACAGTGACATCACATAGATATACTATCCAGGGTCATTTTACAGCATTTTTTCACTGACATATAGTGGATGAACCGCAGCAGTCACATGTGACAGCAGCACACAGCACATTTTAGTAAGCCATCATCCCTACTCAGTCTTTCTCCTGCCAGAGTCATCAGTACTCACACAGAGGGCCCTGGTTTGCCTTAGGCTGTCTGTATTAAGCTCACTGCTCCTTACAGGCAGCCTTTCTGAGACAGAATCACTAAAGTTACCTCTGGCTTGGGTACAATTCTTGCAGGTCCTCCAGAGAAAAAGCTTCATTCCAGGGAATGCTTGGCCTGGAAACCTACTGTAGCCTCCATTACCATAGGAGTCAGGATGTCTACATCTGGCTCTTCTGGGTGCAGGTCCACCTCTCCCTGTCCTCTAGCACTATCCAGGGGCTCCACTAGCTGACTACATCTGCCTGATGGTGGGGTTTCTGGCTCCCATGCCCCAACTGCACTGGTGCTCCTGCCATCCTGCCTTATATAAGTGCACTGACTTACTCATTACATCACTACAGGAGATCTCTTAAAGATGAAGTAAACCCTCTTTTTTTTTCCTGAAAAAAAAACAAACCCTGCAAGAGAAAGGCATAATGAGCTAGTATGCATGCGCCGTAGACATCGGTGCAGTGTTTTCTGCAAATATCTCCTTAACCGTGTAGGTTAAGGAGTTATTTCTTGCACCTACAGGTAAGCCTTAATCTAGGCTTACCTGTAGGTGCAAGTTGTCAGAGTGCGTTCACAACCACTTTAACTAAAAGGGACCTAGCACCTGATTATAGTTTTTTATGTTACCAGCACTATTTTGGGGATAGGGCCACCTAATGGCAGACTAGCTAACTGTCCCTGCTTACACTTGGTAGGACTAAAGTCCTTTGTCCTGTACTGTACTAAAAAAAATTGTACAGTACAGGTACCGTATATACTCGAGTATAAGCCGACCCGAATATAAGCAGAGGCACCTAATTTTACCACAAAAAACTGGGAAAACTTATTGACTCAAATATAAGCCTAGGGTGTCCATCTGCATGCCTCACTCTACCTCAGCAATGAAGGGAAGCCGTGAAGAGGTGAACCGCAAAAAGTTTGAAATTCGGTGCATGCACACCCGTGTCCACCACCAACAATCAAGCTGCTTACCAGAGGTAAGAAACAAATAAGCCCATCAGCAATCCCAGGGGGAGATCCAGAGAAATCCAGATAAATTTTGCAGAGTTCCAACGTCACTTGATAGGCAGTGGATACAGCAAAGATTTCCCAAGGAGAGAGAGGAGGCTCAATAGTGCATTACCCAATGTAAAATTTGTTTTTAAAACGGGTTTAAAAACACTTACACAATGTACAATTTAAAGAACATAACAACCGGCCGGTCCGCCGTACCTGTCCCGTAGTGATGACGTCAGCACGCACACCTCCCAGGAGGTGCTGTATCCACTGTATCCACTGCCTATCAAGTGACGTTGGAACTCTGCAAAGTTTATCTGGATTTCTCTGGATCTCCCCCTGGGATTGCTGATGGGCTTATTTGTTTCTTACCTCTGGTAAGCAGCTTGATTGTTGGTGGTGGACACGGGTGTGCATGCACCGAATTTCAAACTTTTTGCGGTTCACCTCTTCACGGCTTCCCTTCATTGCTGATTTTTGATGGGACTTATTTAGGATATATTCATTTTTACAGGACACATTCATTGTTATCACTGTTGGACTTTATTTATTCAATATATTGTGTGGATTCATAATTTTTGATTATTAGTCAATTCACATTAGCGCTCTTTTTTATCCTTTTGTATACTTTATATGTTATCACATATCACAGGTGCTGCTGTATATTTATTTATGTTACTGGCTAGCGCGGTTTATTGCTTTAATTTTTCTCACTCTACCTCACTTTGCCTCACTGTGTCCATGTGCATGCCTCACTGTGCCTCACTGTGTCCATACCTCACTGTGAATTACTGTTCCCATGCCTCACTGTGCCCATGCCTCACTGTGCCCATGCCTCACTGTCACTGTGCCCATGCCTCACTGTGCCCAATCTCCCTTCCTAATCTCCTGCGCTGTGTGACTAGACTGACATTTAACATGGGAGTCTATGGAAGAGGTGCCCGGCTTTGAAAAATCGTTGCTCCCCGGCCGTAGGTCCCCCGGACAACAAACTTTGCACACTTATAGATGAAGAGCGGGGCTACATGTGTGCCAAGTCCAGGGGACCTATGGCTGGCCAGGATCAGGCGCACAAAGGTGAAGATGGACACAGACTCAAGTATAAGTAGCACTTTTCTTCATGCCTTATAATCTTTCAGTTTTAGCGGACTAAAATGGTCCCTATATACATATGTCTTATTATAAATAGCCCAGCTTTCATCATCACATATTTCAGTTAATCCATCGTCTTTGGAGATTCATACTAATCTCCTAATGATGATTTCTACAGGGGGTCTGTACTAATCCCCTGCTTCAATGATGATAGACACAAGGTTCTTATTATCAAAATTAAAATGATATGTTATTATACTTCATTAATACAGTGATTTATAAACAAAAAATCAAAAAGTGCGCTCACTCATGAGGACTAAATTTTTTAAAAGGTCATATGTATGTTTCTTTCTCCATAGAACCTTTTTTGACAAACCCTGTTTCTTCTTTCAAAAATCTTGACCATCCGTGGACAGTGGTGAGGTGCAAACCTAATCTCCTGTTGCAGCACTCCTAGCAGTCTCTCACTTTTTTTTTTTTTTTTTCATTTGTTATTTTGTCATTTTATTCTCATCTTACAAGTATTTTCATTAAACCTTATGTAAATTATCAAGATATCCATAGGTGTCTCGGCACCTCTAGTATTTTGCTGATCCATCAAAATTGCAACTGGCAGTCCCATCAGGTTAGAATTTTCAATCAATGTGGAAAGATTTTCTATTGTCTGGCATGATCCTGCATGCTTTTTGTACCATCTGTTTGCTCTTTTCTTTCTTAACGATGCTCATTCTTCCTCTATATGCATTTTACCGATCATATATTTTTTGTATATTTTATAGATATTTTATTCTCCAATTGAGGTTCGTCCCTGAGGAAAGGGTACAATCCCTGAAACACGTCGGACAACCACCCCTATTTGGAAAGAACGAATCTTGTTGTTGTTTCTACCTGTTTGTTTAAATGCACATTCAGCTGTTTCACTCTGCCATTCATTTGGCCTCTTAAAATTAATTATTTAATACATTTTTGTACTCATATACTTGTTATATTTGTTGCCCTTAAAGTCCCAACCCCTAGTTAGGGGGACATTTCTTATTGTTCCAGAACACAAGGGATGTTGGCAACACTCTAAATCAAATTCTGGTGTATAAATTCTTTGGTTACAGACTCAAGTATAAGCCGAAGGGGGCATTTTCAGCACAAAAAAATTTGCTGAAAAACTTGGCTTATACTCGAGTATATACGGTAAGTTAAAAATCCTAATATTCTAATCTGTGACAAACAAAATAAGTCTCCATGCCTGGGAAACTGACAATTGGTGCAACATACAGATTCTTCAATACATACAGCTGCCAAATAGTGCAATTTATATATATTCATTTAGTAATGTCTTCCCGATAAAGTTCACTAATTGTACGGTAAGCATCGGACGATTCTTTTCTCATTATATAGGATTACACCTCAAAGACATGTATGATGGTTGGTGACAGAACATGGAAAAGATCCTTTTATATATGAAAGAGTTCATACAGTATGTTGCATGAAGGCAAATCAAAGGATTTGTACTTGATAGCATGTCACATTCAATGCCACATACACCAGTCCAATAGCAGTTTCTTATTTGGGTAGTCTGATTAACTAGAGAAATCAAAGATATTTGGTAGATCTCAGCATTCCAGGTGGCAGTAGTGAAAGCCACAGATGATAACTGTCCACATGTAAAATCATGCATTTGTAGCACAGGGATCAGGTGATTATCAGGGCCCTGTGTAACCCTTGGTGCCCTGACACATATTGTTGTTGGACTAAAGCCAAGCTTTTTTTTTATTTGAATAGAATTATGAGGCATCCTTTCTATTTGTCCTAGTTGTCCCTGTCGCTATAGTCTGAAAGTGAGGAAAAAACTTTTTAGTTCTCACAAAACAGGAGTCAAGAAGATATCTTCCAATGGAAATACTTGTTCTAGTTACAACCATCTAAAAGAGGATTTCCCCCACTGTGGAGAGATTTTCTCAAACTTTCTGCTGTGGCTACAGGACAGAAAGTTATTGGAGTTTGATAATCATTGCATACAATTTTATTATACATCGGCATTGTAATACCAATACAAACAAAAATTATATTTGACAATCCAATATAAGCTTTAAGTGGATGTAAACCCTGACATATACCCAGTGAAGTGAACAGCCTCAGATGATACACAGAGATGAACAAAATCTCACTACATAAGTTTAACATGTATATCTGCTGTCTTCTGCTTTATATACTGTTTAGAAAGTGAACGTCCTGTTAGAATTTTCACTTCCTCATTCAGCAGTAGCAGTGTAGTCTTGGCTTACACTGGGAGACAGCTGATTGTAGGAAAGGCACACACCTCCCTCCACATTAGCAGAAGAACAGAGATAATTTCAGAACTGTGCTGTGACAAGACAATCTCTCTTCTTATCTACTGTATTTATCGGCGTATAACACGCACCGGCGTATAACACGCACCCCAAGTTTAGGAGGAAATTTTAGGGAAAAAAACTTTTAGCAGGGAAGTTTAAGGAAAAATAACTTACATTTAAATGCAGCCTTGTCAGTGTCCATTGCAGCCTTGTCAGTGTCCATTGCAGCCTTGTCACAGTGCAGCCTTGTCAGTGTCCATTGCAGCCTTGTCACAGTGCAGCCTTGTCAGTGTCCATTGCAGCCTTGTCACAGTGCAGCCTTGTCAGTGTCCATTGCAGCCTTGCCCCAGAGTCCATTTCAGCCTTGCCCCAGAGTCGCCGTGCAGCCTTGCCCCAGAGTCGCCGTGCAGCCTTGCCCCCAGTGTCGCCGTGCAGCCTTGCCCCCAGTGTCGCCGTGCAGCCTTGCCCCCAGTGTCGCCGTGCATCATTTTAAAATTGGCGCCGAGACTGTGCGAACGCCGGGGACGCAGTGGACGCAGGGGACGCAGGGACTGGGCGGAGCCGCCGCCGAGATACACATAGCCGAGTGTACTCGGCTATACTCGGCTTTTCTCGGCTCCGCTCACAGTCACGCCGAGTCCCGCCCTATGATGGACATAACACAGGTCCAATGGCGGGACTGGACGTGACTGTGAGCGGAGCCGAGAAAAGCCGAGTATAGCCGAGTACATTCGGCTATGTGTATCTCGCTCCGCTCCGCTCACAGTCAGCGGAGACAGCTCAGGGATGACAGTATCGGCGTATAACACGCACCCACGATTTTCCCCTGATTTTCAGGGGAAAAAAGTGCGTGTTATACGCCGACAAATACGGTATTTATAGCAACCTCCCTCAACACAAATTTTTAGCTGCTTATATCTCCCGTCTCAGAAAACCTGTCAGAAGTTATTATGCTGATAACAGAAGAACGGAGCAGGAGAAAGCGATGGGACTTAGGGCTTTTGGGGGAGATAAGAAAACACTGCAGATATATGTGCCTAGGTCAAATTTCATGAATCCGGTTTACATCCACTTTAATTGAAAAATCCTCTTTTCATATTCTGAGTGCTGTCTGTTGGCTGGCCATCTCTTTCAAACATTTCCTGGATTTCCCACATGCTTTGCAGTTTCTCCTCTGCCCATGACTTTAAATTCCCTTTAAATTCTAAGGACTACATACCCTACGGCAGTTGTTCTCAACCTCCGTCCTCAAGTACCCCCAGCAGGCCATGTTTTAAGGTTTTCCTTTATCTTGCACAGGTGCTCTTTAACCACTTAACGACCGCTCACTGTACATATACGTCGGCAAAATGGCACGGACAGGCACAATCACGTACCTGTACGTGACTGCCTTCGTATGGGTGGGGGGTCCAATCAGGCCCCCCTCCGGTACAGCAAGCGGTGGTTCTCTGTGCGGGAGCGATCCGTGATGAGGGGACGGCCATTCATTTCCGGCCACCCCCTCGCGATCGCTCCCGGCGAATGAAATGCTTCCCCTGCCTGTGTAATGTTTACACAGGCAGGAGGAAGTGATGTAATCTCTCCTGCGGCGCTCACATATATCGAGCGCCGTGGAGAGAAGACACACAGGTTAGTGCACTGAATAGCACACTGACACCAGGACACATAGGAACACGATCGCCCCCCCAGGCCCCCCAGACACCCCCAGATCACCCCCCAGATCACCCCCCAGCTCCCAGTCACAGTGTCACTGATTGCAGTGACCATTTATTTACTGATCACTGCAATCAGTGACATTTGTGACTGTAAAAGTGTCAGGGGAGTTGGTTTTAGGTCCAGTGTAGCCCCCTAACCCCCCCTAATAAAGGTTTAACCCCTCGATCGCCCCCCAGGTAACGCTTTCACCCCCTAGCACCACTGTCACTTAGTGATCGTTTTTCTGATCGCTGTATTAGTGTCGGTGATGCCGCTAGGTAATCAGTTATTTTTTTTAGGTTCACCCCAGGTTTTTATAGCGTCAGGTACCCCATATATTACCTAATAAAGGTTTAACCCCTTGATCGCCCCCCAGGTAACCCTTTCACCCCCTTTTGCCAGTGTCACTAAGCAATCGTTTTTCTGATCGCTGTATTAGTGTCGGTGGTGCCGCTAGGTAGCCAGTTATTTTTTTTAGGTTCGCTGCAGGTTTTTATAGCGTCAGGTACCCCCATATATTACCTAATAAAGGTTTAACCCCTTGATCGCCCCCCAGGTAACCCTTTCACCCCCTTTTGCCAGTGTCACTAAGCGATCGTTTTTCTGATCGCTGTATTAGTGTCGGTGGTGCCGATAGGTAGCCAGTTATTTTTTTTAGGTTCGCCGCAGGTTTTTATAGCGTCAGGTACCCCCATATATTACCTAATAAAGGTTTAACCCCTTGATCGCCCCCCAGGTAACCCTTTCACCCCCTTTTGCCAGTGTCACTAAGCAATCGTTTTTCTGATCGCTGTATTAGTGTCGGTGGTGCCGCTAGGTAGCCAGTTATTTTTTTTAGGTTCGCTGCAGGTTTTTATAGCGTCAGGTACCCCCATATATTACCTAATAAAGGTTTAACCCCTTGATCGCTCCCCAGGTAACCCTTTCACCCCCTTTTGCCAGTGTCACTAAGCAATCGTTTTTCTGATCGCTGTATTAGTGTCGGTGGTGCCGATAGGTAGCCAGTTATTTTTTTAGGTTCGCTGCAGGTTTTTATAGCGTCAGGTACCCCCATATATTACCTAATAAAGGTTTAACCCCTTGATCGCTCCCCAGGTAACCCTTTCACCCCCTTTTGCCAGTGTCACTAAGCAATCGTTTTTCTGATCGCTGTATTAGTGTCGGTGGTGCCGATAGGTAGCCAGTTATTTTTTTTAGGTTCGCCGCAGGTTTTTATAGCGTCAGGTACCCCCATATATTACCTAATAAAGGTTTAACCCCTTGATCGCCCCCCAGGTAACCCTTTCACCCCTTTTGCCAGTGTCACTAAGCGATCGTTTTTCTGATCGCTGTATTAGTGTCGGTGGTGCCGCTAGGTAGTCAGTTATTTTTTTTAGGTTCGCCGCAGGTTTTTATAGCGTCAGGTACCCCCATATATTACCTAATAAAGGTTTAACCCCCTAATTGCCCCAAGTTAACCCTTTCACCAGTGATCACCGTATAAGTGTTACTGGTGACACTGGTTAGCCAGTTAGTTATTTTGTTATTTAGGTTCCCCGTCAGGTTTTTATATAGTGTCAGGTACCCCCATATATTACCTAATAAAGGTTTAACTCCCTGATTTCCCCTAGTTAACCCTTTCACCAGTGATCACCATATAAGTGTTACGGGTGACGCTGGTTAGTTAGTTTGCTTTTTATAGTGTATGGGCAATTAATAATAAAAAAAAATAAAAAAAGCACCCCTGTCCGGCCCTGCGCAAAGGCGAACGCAAGCGTCGGTCTGGCGTCATATGTAAACAGCAATTGCATCATGCATGTGAGGTATCACCGTGAAGGTCAGATCGAGGGAAGTCATTTTAGCAGTAGATCTCCTCTGTAAATCTAATGTGGTAACCTGTAAAGGCTTTTAAAAATGTATGTAGTTTGTCGCCACTGTGCGTTTGTGCGAAATTTTAAAGCATGTCGTGTTTGGCATCCATGTACTCGGCCTAAGATCATCTTTTTTATTTCATCAAACATTTGGGCAATATAGTGTCTCTTAGTGCATTAAAATTAAAAAAAGTGTATTTTTTCCCCAAAAAATGCGTTTGAAAAATCGCTGCGCAAATACTGTGTGGAAAAAAAATGCAACACCCACCATTTTAATCTGTGGGGCCTTTGCTTTAAAAAAATATATAATGTTTGGGGGTTCAACGTAATTTTCTTGCAAAAAAAAAAAAATGTTTTCATGTAAACAAAAAGTGTCAGAAAGGGCTTTGTCTTCAAGTCGTTAGAAGAGTGGATGATGTGTGACATAGGCTTCCTAATGTTGTGTATAAAATGCCAGGACAGTTCAAAACCCCCCCAAATGACCCCATTTTGGAAAGTAGACACCCCAATCTATTCGCTGAGAGGCATGTCGAGTCCATGGAATATTTTATATGTTGACACAAGTTGCGGAAAAAAGACAATTTATTTTTTATTTCTATTTTTTTTGCACTAAGTTGTCACTAAATGATATATTGCTCAAACATGCCATGGGCATATGTGGAATTACACTCCAAAATACATTCTGTTGCTTCTCCTGAGTACAGGGATACCACATGTGTGGGACTTTTTGGGAGCCTAGCCGCGTACAGGACCCCGAAAACCAAGCACCTGAAGGCTTTCTAAGGGTGTAAATTTTTGATTTCACTCCTCACTGCCTATCACAGTTTCGGAGGCCATGGAATGCCCAGATGGCACAAAACCCCCCCAAATGACCCCATTTTGGAAAGAAGACACCCCCAAACTATTTGCTGAGAGGTATGGTGAGTATTTTGCAGATCTCGCTTTTTGTCACAAAGTTTTGAAAATTGAAAAAAAATATATATATATATATTTTCTTTCTTCATTTTTTAAAACAAATGAGAGCTGTAAAATACTCACCATGCCTCTCAGAAAATAGCTTGGGGTGTCTACTTTCCAAAATGGGGCCATTTGGGGGGGTTTTGTGCTATTTTGGCATTTTATGGCCTTCAAAACTGTGATAGGTAGTGAGGAGTGAAATCAAAAATTTGTGCCCTTAGAAATCCTGAAGGCAGTGCTTGGTTTTCGGGGTCCCGTACGCGGCTAGGCTCCTAAAAAGTCCCACACATGTGGTATCCCCGTACTCAGGAGAAGCAGCAAAATGTATTTTGGGGTGCAATTCCACATATAACCATGGCATGTGTGAGCAATATATCATTTAGTGACAACTTTTTGTAATTTTATATTTATTTATTTATTTTTGTCATTATTCAATCACTTGGGACAAAAAAAAAAAATATTCAATGGGCTCAACATGCCTCTCAGCAATTTCCTTGGGGTGTCTACTTTCCAAAATAGGGTAATTTGGGGGGGTTTTGTACTGCCCTGCCATTTTAGCACCTCAAGAAATGAAGTGATAAATTAAAAGCTGTGTAAATTCCAGAAAATGTACCCTAGTTTGTAGACGCTATAACTTTTGCGCAAACCAATAAATATACGCTTATTGACATTTTTTTTACTTAAGACATGTGGCTGAATACATTTTGGCCTAAATGTATGACTAAAATTGAGTTTATTCGATTTTTCTTATAACAAAAAGTAGAAAATATGTTTTTTTTTTAAAAAAATTCGGTCTTTTTCCGTTTATATCGCAAAAAATAAAAATCGCAGAGGCAATCAAATACCATTAAAAGAAAGCTCTATTTGTGGGAAGAAAAGGACGCATATTTAGTTTGGGTACAAGATTGCATGTCCGCACAATTTACAGTTAAAGCAGCGCAGTGCCAAATTGTAAAATCACCTCTGGTCATTATGGTCCGTTTTGGTCCGGTCCTTAAGTGGTTAAGGGCCAGTTCGCACCAAATGCAGTCCTGTGCGGTTTTTTTTCTGCATCAAAAAAGCATGGAAAGTAGGTTAGAGAAATAAGCGTATATTTATTGGTTTGCGCAAAAGTTATAGCGTTTACAAACTAGGGTACATTTTCTGGAATTTACACAGCTTTAAATTTATGACTGCCTATCTCATTTCTTGAGGTGCTAAAATGGCAGGGCAGTACAAAACCCCCCCAAGTGACCCCATTTTGGAAAGTAGACACCCCAAGGAAATTGCTGAGAGGTATGTTTAGCCCATTGAATATTTTTTTTTTGTCCTAAGTGATTGAAAAAAGACAAAAAAAAAAATTACAAAAAGTTGGCACTAAATGCTATATTGCTCACACATGCCATGGTTATATGTGGAATTGCACCCCAAAATACATTCTGCTGCTTTTCCTGAGTACGGGGATACCACATGTGTGGGACTTTTTAGGAGCCTAGCCACGTACGGGACCCCAAAAACCAAGCACCGCCTTCAGGATTTCTAAGGGCGTAAATTTTTGATTTCACTCCTCACTACCAATCACAGTTTCGAAGGCCATAAAATGCCAAAATAGCACAAACCCCCCCCAAATGACCCCATTTTGGAAAGTAGACACCCCAAGCTATTTACTGAGAGGCATGTTCAGTCCATGGAATATTTTATATTTTGCCACAAGTTGCGGGAATATGACAAACTTTTTTTTTTTTGCACAAAGTTGTCACTAAATGATATATTGCTCACACATGCCATGGGCATATGTGAAATTACACCAGAAAATACATTCTGCTGCTTCTCCTGAGTACGGGGATACCACATGTGTGGGACTTTTTGGGAGCCTAGTCGCGTACGGGACCCCAAAAACCAAGCACCGCCTTCAAGGTTTCTAAGGGCATAAATTTTTGATTTCACTCCTCACTACCTATCACAGTTTTGAAGGCCATAAAATGCCAAGATGGCACAAAACCCCCCCAAATGACCCCATTTTGGAAAGTAGACACCCCAAGCTATTTGCTGAGAGGCATGTTGAGCCCATTGAATAATTTTTTTTTTGTCCCAAATGATTGAATAATGACAAAAAGAAAAAAAAATGTACAAAAAGTTGTCACTAAATGATATATTGCTCACACATGCCATGGTTATATGTGGAATTGCACCCCAAAATACATTCTGCTGCTTCTCCTGAGTACGGGAATACCACATGTGTGGGACTTTTTGGGAGCCTAGCCGCGTACGGGGCCCCAAAAACCAAGCACCGTCTTCAGGATTTCTAAGGGCGTAAATTTTTGATTTCACTCCTCACTACCTATCACAGTTTTGAAGGCCATAAAATGCCAAAATAGCACAAAACCCCCCCAAATGACCCCATTTTGGAAAGTAGACACCCAAGCTATTTACTGAGAGGCATGTTGGGTTCATGGAATATTTTATATTTTGCCACAAGTTGCGGGAATATGACAAACTTTTTTTTTTTGCACAAAGTTGTCACTAAATGATATATTGCTCACACATACCATGGGCATATGTGAAATTACACCCCAAAATACATTCTGCTGCTTCTCCCGAGTACGGGGATACCACATGTGTGGGACTTTTTGGGAGTCTAGCCGTGCACGGGACCCCAAAAACCAAGCACCGCCTTCAAGGTTTCTAAGAGCATACATTTTTGATTTCACTCCTCACTACCTATCACAGTTTTGAAGGCCATAAAATGCCAAGATGGCACAAAACCCCCCCAAATGACCCCATTTTGGAAAGTAGACACCCCAAGCTATTTGCTGAGAGGCATGTTGAGCCCATTGAATATTTTTTTTTTGTCCCAAATGATTGAATAATGACAAAAAGAAAAAAAAATGTACAAAAAGTTGTTACTAAATGATATATTGCTCACACATGCCATGGTTATATGTGGAATTGCACCCCAAAATACATTCTGCTGCTTCTCCTGAGTACGGGGATACCACATGTGTGGGACTTTTTGGGAGTCTAGCCACGTACGGGGCCCCAAAAACCAAGCACCGCCTTCAGGATTTCTAAGGGCGTAAATTTTTGATTTCACTCCTCACTACCTATCACAGTTTTGAAGGCCATAAAATGCCAAAATAGCACAAAACCCCCCAAATGACCCCATTTTGGAAAGTAGACACCCCAAGCTATTTACTGAGAGGCATGTTGGGTTCATGGAATATTTTATATTTTGCCACAAGTTGCGGGAATATGACAAACTTTTTTTTTTTTTTGCACAAAGTTGTCACTAAATGATATATTGCTCACACATGCCATGGGCATATGTGAAATTACACCCCAAAATACATTCTGCTGCTTCTCCTGAGTACGGGGATACCACATGTGTGGGACTTTTTGGGAGCCTAGCTGCGTACGGGACCCCAAAAACCAAGCACCGCCTTCAAGGTTTCTAAGGGCATAAATTTTTGATTTCACTCCTCACTACCTATCACAGTTTTGAAGGCCATAAAATACCAAGATAGCACAAAACCCCCAAAATGACCCCATTTTGGAAAGTAGACACCCCAAGGAAATTGCTGAGAGGCATGTAGAGGCAATTAAAAAAATTTTTTTGTCCCAAGTGATTGAATAATGACAAAAAAAATAAAAAAAAAATGTACAAAAAGTTGTCACTAAATGATATATTGCTCAAACATGCCATGGTTATATGTGGAATTGCACCTCAAAATACATTTGTCTGCTTCTCCTGAGTACGGGGATACCACATGTGTGGGACTTTTTGAGAGCCTAGCCGCGTACGGGGCCCTGAAAACCAAACACCGCCTTCAGGATTTCTAAGGGCACAAATTTTTGATTTCACTCCTCACTACCTATCACAGTTTTGAAGGCCATAAAATGCCAAGATAGCCCAAAACCCCCACAAATGACCCCATTTTGGAAAGTAGACACCCCAAGCTATTTGCTGAGAGGCATGGTGAGTATTTTACAGCTCTCATTTGTTTTTTAAAATGAAGAAAGACATTTTTTTTTCTTTTTTTTTCTTTTTTCAATTTTCAAAACTTTGTGACAAAAAGTGAGATCTGCAAAATACTCAACATACCTCTCAGCAAATAGCTTGTGGTGTCTACTTTTCAAAATTGGGTCATTTGGGGGGGTTTTGTGCCATCTGGGCATTCCATGGCCTCCGAAACTGTGATAGACAGTGAGGAGTGAAATCAAAAATTTACACCCATAGAAATCCTGAAGGCGGTGCTTGGTTTTCGGGGTCCTGTACGCGGCTAGGCTCCCAAAATGTCTCACACATGTGGTATCCCCGTACTCAGGAGAAGAAACAGAATGTATTTTGGGGTGCAATTCCACATATAACCATGGCATGTTTGAGCAATATATAATTTAGTGACAACTTTTTGTACATTTTTTATTTTTTTTTTATTTTTGTCATTATTCAATCACTTGGGACAAAAAAATAAAATTCAATGGGCTCAACATGCCTCTCAGCAAATAGCTTGAGGTGTCTACTTTCCAAAATGGGGTCATTTGGGGGGGGTTTTGAACTGTCCTGGCATTTTATGCACAACATTAGGAAGCTTATGTCACACATCATCCACTCTTCTAACCACTTAAAGACAAAGCCCTTTCTGACACTTTTTGTTTACATGAAAACATTTTTTTTTTTGCAAGAAAATTATGTTGAACCCCCAAACATTATATATTTTTTTAAAGCAAAGGCCCTACAGATTAAAATAGTGGGTGTTGAATTTTTTTTTCCACACAGTATTTGCGCAGCGATTTTTCAAACGCATTTTTTGGGGGAAAAACACACTTTTTTTATTTTTAATGCACTAAAAAACACTATATTGCCCAAATGTTTGATGAAATAAAAAAGATGATCTTAGGCCGAGTACATGGATACCAAACACGACATGCTTTAAAATTGCGCACAAACACGCAGCGGCGACAAACTACATTCATTTTTAAAAGCATTTAAAAGCCTTTACAGGTTACCACGTTAGATTTACAGAGGAGGTCTACTGCTAAAATTACTGCCCTCAATCTGACCTTCGCAGTGATACCTCACATGCATGATGCAATTGCTGTTTACATATGACGCTAGACCGACGCTTGCGTTCGCCTTTGCGCAAGAGCAGGGGGGGGGGGACAGCGGTGCTTTTTTTTTTATTATTTATTTTGCTTTTTTATTTTATTTTTAAACTGTTTCTTCCATATTTTTTTTTTTTACCATTTTTATTGTTATCTCAGGGAATGTAATTATCCCCTATGATAGCAATAAGTAGTGACAGGTACTCTTTTTTTGAAAAAAATTGGGGGTTTAGACCCTAGATCTTTCCTCTGCCCTCAAAGCATCTGACCACACCAAGATCGGTGTGATAAAATGCTTTCCCAATTTCCCAATGGCGCTGTTTATATCCGGGGGGGGGGGGGAGCATTCCCTCCCACTGCTTGTAAAAGCAGTCTAGAGGCTAATTATCTACTAGAATTTATTTTACATGAAAGCCGGCCACTGGCTGAAAAGAATGATACCAAGATGATACCTAAACCTACAGGCATCATTCTGGTATAGCCATTCAAAGTCCAGCAACATACCAGTACGTTGCTGGTCCTTGTTGGACATGTATTGTAATCTTTTTTTTCATGCAGCCTGTTGGCTGAACGAAAAAAAGAGATTGATCGGTGGGTATGCCCACCATTAGAATACCTCCCTCCATCCACCCACTTCTAATGATGGGCATATATGCCGAAGCATGGGGGCATCCTCCCGCAAAAAAGTTATGCCGCGTACACACGGTCTGACTTTTCCACGGGCAAGCCTTCGTCGGAATTTCGACCGTATGTACGCGGCATAAAAGGTTATGCCGCGTACAACACACGGTCGGACTTTTCCACGGGCAAGCCTCCGTCGGAATTTCGACCGTATATACGCGGCATTAGGAGCAAAATCGCTCCTCCGCCCCTGCTGCCCAAATGCTTCGGCATATATGCTCTTTTTTTTAACTGTGGTGGTGAAATCACCTCCTACAGCGTTGGAGTCACGGCTTTATGTATCGTGGGAGCAAACGCTGTTGCTGTCAAGATAAATAGATCAGCGCTGCAACTGAATGGCGTACCTGCTAAGCAAATGATGGTTAACATAAACCACTTAACGACCGCTCACTGTATATATACGTCGGCACAATGGCACCGACAGGCACAATCACGTACAGTGTACGTGATTGCCTTTGTACAGTTGGGGGGTCCAATCGGACCCCCCTTCTGTACAGTGAGCGGTCGGAATTCGTCTGGGAGCGTTCCGAGATGGGGGGGCGGCCGTTCGATTCCCGCCACCCCCCGCGATCGCTCCCGGTGAATAGAAATGCCCCCTCTGTCTGTGGAATGTTTACACAGACAGAGAAAGCAGGAGGAAGTGATGTCATCTCCTGTGCGGCGCTCACATATACGGAGCGCCGTACAAGAGAAGACACACAGGTCAGTGCACTAACACTACACTAACACCAGCACACATAGGCACATAAATCGCCCCCCCCCAGGCCCCCCCAGATCACCCCCCAGCCCCCAGTCACAGTGTCACTGATTGCAGTGACCATTTATTTACTGATCACTGCAATCAGTGACATTTGTGACTGTAAAAGTGTCACTACATTTAGTTTTAGGTCCAGTGTAGCCCCCTAACCCCCCCTAATAAAGGTTTAACCCCTTGATCACCCCCCAGAAAACCCTTTCACCCCCTAGCACCGCCGTCGCTAAGCGATCATTTTTCTGATCGCTGTCTTGGCGTCGGTGATGCAGATCGGTACCCAGTAATTTTTTTTAGGTTCGCCGCAGGTTTTTATAGCGTTGGGTACCCCCATAAATTATCTAATAAAGGTTTAACCCCCTTGATCGCCCCCCAGGTAACACTTTCACCCCCTATCACCACTGTCGCTAAGCGATCATTTTTCTGATCGATGTCTTAGCGTCGGTGATGCAGATCGTTAGCCAGTATTTTTTTTTTAGGTTCGCCGCAGGTTTTTATAGCGTCGGGTACCCCCATAAATGATCTAATAAAGGTTTAACCCCCTTGATCGCCCCCCAGGTAACCCTTTCACCCCCTATCACCACTAAGCGATCATTTTTCTGATCGATGTCTTAGCGTCGGTGATGCAGATCGGTAGCCAGTATTTTTTTTTTAGGTTCGCCGCAGGTTTTTATAGCGTCGGGTACCCCCATAAATTATCTAATAAAGGTTTAACCCCCTTGATCGCCCCCCAGGTAACCCTTTCACCCCTAGCACCGCCGTCGCTAAGCGATAATTTTTCTGATCGCTGTCTTAGCGTCGGTGATGCAGATCGGTACCCAGTAATTTTTTTTAGGTTCGCCGCAGGTTTTTATAGCGTCGGGTACCCCCATAAATTATCTAATAAAGGTTTAACCCCCTTGATCGCCCCCCAGGTAACCCTTTCACCCCCTATCACCACTGTCGCTAAGCGATCATTTTTCTGATCGATGTCTTAGCGTCAGTGATGCAGATCGTTAGCCAGTATTTTTTTTTAGGTTCGCCGCAGGTTTTTATAGCGTCGGGTACCCCCATAAATGATCTAATAAAGGTTTAACCCCCTTGATCGCCCCCCAGGTAACCCTTTCACCCCCTATCACCACTAAGCGATCATTTTTCTGATCGATGTCTTAGCGTCGGTGATGCAGATCGGTAGCCAGTATTTTTTTTTTAGGTTCGCCGCAGGTTTTTATAGCGTCGGGTACCCCCATAAATTATCTAATAAAGGTTTAACCCCCTTGATCGCCCCCCAGGTAACCCTTTCACCCCTAGCACCGCTGTCGCTAAGCGATAATTTTTCTGATCGCTGTCTTAGCGTCGGTGATGCAGATCGGTACCCAGTAATTTTTTTTAGGTTCGCCGCAGGTTTTTATAGCGTCGGGTACTCCCATAAATTATCTAATAAAGGTTTAACCCCCTTGATCGCCCCCCAGGTAACCCTTTCACCCCCTATCACCACTGTTGCTAAGCGATCATTTTTCTGATCGATGTCTTAGTGTCGGTGATGCAGATCGGTAGCCAGTATTTTTTTTTTAGGTTCGCCGCAGGTTTTTATAGCGTCAGGTACCCCCATATATTATCTAATAAAGGTTTTAACCCCCTAATTGCCCCTAGTTAACCCTTTCACCAGTAATCATCATATAAGTGTTACGGGTGACGCTGGTTAGTTAGTTTGCTTTTTATAGTGTCAGGGCACCAGCCGTATATAACCCAATAAAGGTTTAACCCCCTGATCGCCCGGCGGGTGATATCAATGAAGCATACACCTCCCTTAGTGGTATAGTATCTGAACAGATCAATATCTGATCTGATCAGATCTTTACTAGCGTCCCCAGCAGTTTAGGGTTCCCAAAAACGCAGTGTTAGCGGGATCAGCCCAGATACCTGCTAGCACCTGCGTTTTGCCCCTCCGTCCAGCCCAGGCCACCCAAGTGCAGTATCGATCGATCACTGTCACTTGCAAAACACAACACACATAACTGCAGCGTTCGCAGAGACAGGCCTGACTCCAGTGCTGTAGGAGGTGATTTCACCACCACAGTTAAAAATAAAAAAGCAAATATGCCGAAGCATTGGGGCAGCAGGGGCGGAGGAGTGATTTTGCTCCTAATGCCGCGTACATACGGTCGAAATTCCGACGGAGGCTTGCCCGTGGAAAAGTCCGACCATGTGTGTGCGGCATAACTTTTTTGCGGGAGGATGCCCCCATGCTTCGGCATATATAAATGGTGCATGTATGCCCATCATTAGAAGTGGGTGGATGAAGGGCGGTATTCTAATGGTGGGCATACCCACCGATCAATCTCTTTTTTCATTCAGCCACCTGGCTGCATGAAAAAAAAAGATTACAATACATGTCCAACAAGGACCAGCAACGTACTGGTATGTTGCTGGACTTTGAATGGTTATACCAGATTGATGCCTGTGGGTTTAGGTATCATCTTGGTACCATTCTTTTCAGCCAGCGGCCGGCTTTCATGTAAAAGCAATCCTAGTGGCTAATTAGCCTCTGGACTGCTTTTACAAGCAGTGGGAGGGAATGTCCCCCCCCGGATATAAAAAGCGCCATTGGGAAATTGGGAAAGCATTTTATCACACCGATCTTGGTGTGGTCAGATGCTTTGAGGGCAGAGGAAAGATCTAGGGTCTAGACCCCAGTTTTTTCAAAAAAAGAGTACCTGTCACTACCTATTACTATCATAGGGGATATTTACATTCCCTGAGATAACAATAAAAATGATAAAAAAAAAAAATATGGAAGGAACAATTTAAAAATAAAATAAAAAAGCAAAATTAATAAAAAAATAAATAAAAAAAAAGCACCCCTGTCCTGCCCTGCTCTTGCCCAATGGCGAACGCAAGCGTCGGTCTGGCGTCATATGTAAACAGCAATTGCACCATGCATGTGAGGTATCACCGCGAAGGTCAGATCAAGGGCAGTAATTTTAGCAGTAGAACTCCTCTGTAAATCTAACCGGGTAACCTGTAAAGGCTTTTAAATTCTTTTAAAAATGTATGTAGTTTGTCGCCAATGCGCGTTTGTGCGAAATTTTAAAGCATGTCGTGTTTGGTATCTATGTACTCGGCCTAAGATCATCTTTTTTATTTCATCAAACATTTGGGCAATATAGTGTGTCTTAGTGCATTAAAATTAAAAAAAAGTGTATTTTTTCCCCAAAAAATGCGTTTGAAAAATCGCTGCGCAAATACTGTGTAGAAAAAAAAATGCAACACCCACCATTTTATTCTGTAGGGCCTTTGCTTTAAAAATATATATAATGTTTGGGGGTTCAACATAATTTTCCTGCAAAAAAAAATATGTTTTCATGTAAACAAAAAGTGTCAAAAAGGGCTTTGTCTTCAAGTGGTTAGAAGAGTGGATGTAAGCTTCCTAATGTTGTGTATAAAATGCCAGAACAGTTCAAAACCCCCCCAAATGACCCCATTTTGGAAAGTAGACACCCCAAGCTATATACTGAGAGGCATGTCGAGTCCATGGAATATTTTATATGTTGACACAAGTTGCGGAAAAAAGACAATTTTTTTTTTTTTTTGCACAAAGTTGTCACTAAATGATATATTGCTCAAACATGCCATGGGCATATGTGGAATTACACCCCAAAATACATTCTGTTGCTTCTCCTGAGTACGGGGATACCACATGTGTGAGACTTTTTGGGAGCCTAGCCGCGTACGGGACCCCAAAAACTAATCACCGCCTTCAGGCTTTCTAAGGGTGTAAATTTTTGATTTCACTTTTCACTGCCTATCAAAGTTTCGGAGGCCATGGAATGCCCATATGGCACAAACCCCCCCCAAATGACCCCATTTTGGAAAGTAGACACCCCAAGCTATTTGCTGAGAGGTATTGTGAGTATTTTGCAGATCTCGCTTTTTGTCACAAAGTTTTAAAAATTGAAAAAAAAAAATAAAAAAAAAAATCTTTCTTAATTTTAAAAAACAAATGAGAGCTGTAAAATACTCACCATGCCTCTCAGCAAACAGCTTGGGGTGTCTACTTTCCAAAATGGGGTCATTTGGGGGGGTTTTGTGCTATTTTGGCATTTTATGGCCTTCGAAACTGTGATAGGTAGTGAGGAGTCAAATCAAAAATTTGTGCCTAGAAATCCTGAAGGCGGTGATTGGTTTTCGGGGTCCCGTACGCGGCTAGGCTCCTAAAAAGTCCCACACATGTGGTATCCCCGTACTCAGGAGAAGCAGCAAAATGTATTTTGTGGTGCAATTCCACATATAATCATGGCATGTGTGAGCAATATATCATTTAGTGACAACTTTTTGTAATTTTTTTTTTGTCATTATTCAATCACTTGGGACAAAAAAAAAATATTCAATGGGCTCAACAGGCCTCTCAGCAATTTCCTTGGGGTGTCTACTTTCTAAAATGGGGTCATTTGGGGGGGGGTTTGTGCTATTTTGGCATTTTATGGCCTTCAAAACTGTGATAGGTAGTGAGGAGTGAAATCAAAAATTTGCGCCCTTAGAAATCCTGAAGGCGGTGCTTGGTTTCCGGGGTCCCGTACGTGGCTAGGCTCCTAAAAAGTCCCACACATGTGGTATCCCCGTACTCAGGAGAAGCAGCAGAATGTATTTTGGGGTGCAATTCCACATATAACCATGGCATGTGTGAGCAATATATCATTTAGTGACAACTTTTTGTAATTTTTTTTTTTTTTGTCATTATTCAATCACTTGGGACAAAAAAAAAAAAATATTCAATGGGCTCAACATGCCTCTCAGCAATTTCCTTGGGGTGTCTACTTTCCAAAATGGGGTCATTTGGGGGGGGGTTTGTACTGCCCTGCCATTTTAGCACCTCAAGAAATGAGATAGGCCGTCATAAATTTAAAGCTGTGTAAATTCCAGAAAATGTACCCTAGTTTGTAAACGCTATAACTTTTGCGCAAATCAATAAATATACACTTATTGACATTTTTTTTACTAAAGACATGTGGCTGAATACATTTTGGCCTAAATGTATGACTAAAATTGAGTTTATTCAATTTTTCTTATAACAAAAAGTAGAAAATATCATTTTTTTTTAAAAAATTCAGTCTTTTTCCGTTTATATCGCAAAAAATAAAAATCGCAGAGGCAATCAAATACCATTAAAAGAAAGCTCTATTTGTGGGAAGAAAAGGACGCAAATTTTGTTTGGGTACAACATTGCATGTCTGCACAATTTACAGTTAAAGCAGCGCAGTGCAAAATTCTGAATTCACCTCTGGTCCTTTAGCTACCAAATGGTCCGGGGCTTAAGTGGTTAAAACAAAGTAACATTACAGTACAACAGTAAGACCTTACCATACCATACCTGCAAAGCAAATACCAAAACAAAACCTAGTAAAAAAGAAAAAAATTTTTTAACGCAACCTGTGCCTAAAATATATATATGCCGAAGCATGGGGGCATCCTCCCGCAAAAAAGTTATGCCGCATACACACGGTCGGACTTTTCCACGGGCAAGCCTCCATCGGAATTTCGACCGTATGTACGCGGCATTAGGAGCAAAATCGCTCCTCCGCCCCTGCTGCCCCCATGCTTCGGCATATATGCTCTTTTTTTAACTGTTGTGGTGAAATCACCTCCTACAGCACTGGAGTCACGGCTTTATGTATCGTGGGAGCAAACGCTGTTGCTGTCCAGATAAATAATTCCGCGCTGCAGTTGAATGGCGCACCTGAAAACAAAAAATTACATACCTGAAAAGCAAGCATGATAAAACATTGCAGAATAGAATACAGTAAAAAAGAGCAGAACAATAGAGAGAAAATAGAGAGAGAGAGAGAACAATAAAACAACAACTATTTTTGTTTTTTTTATTTTATATATTTTTTGTGTTTTTGTTTTTTACGTTTTTTTTTCTTTTTTACACTTTTTTTTGTAACTTTAACAACTGTAATGGTTCGGGTCTCTCAGAATGTGATGGCATCTTGGGAGACCCTGTGTAAGTGTGTCCTAGTCTGTAAAATGCTGTACCCTATGCTAAAACTTCACTTTTGAGTGGTAGCGTTCAAAACATTCACCAAGGCAAAGACCAGGTTTGTCAGGACAGAGTGGACAAAAAACACGGGTGTCACGCCTAAATCCGCGCTTGCTACAGACACGACATCTTTTTTGGGGGGTTCGTTGGGTAGGGGTACTCTCGAGGGCATACGGATAATGCCTCTCATGCAGCCGGATTACTGCATTTGGTTGGGGATGGTGATGTGCAGAACCGCCTGGATACAGGAGGTCTGTGACTATCTCATTCTGGAATTTTAGAAGAGATAACGTCCCGCCTGAAGCTCTGTATAGCACATGAGCGTTCAGCAAAGCCAATTGGAATAAGGATAGAGACACTTTTTTGTACCAGCGTCTCGCCTTACGGTCAATTAGATACGGCGCCAACAACTGGTCGTTGAGATCCACCCCTCCCATATTTTTGTTATATTCGTGGACACAGAGGGGTTTTTCCACAACACCAGTCGCCGTACGAATTTGGACTGTCGTGTCTGCATGAAGGGAGGTAAGAAGGAAAACATTCTTATTGTCCCTCCACTTCATAGCGAGCAAGTTATTACACTTCAAGCAGGCTCTCTCCCCCAGCCTAAGACGGGCATCTACAAGCCGCTGGGGAAAGCCCCGGCGATTAGGTCGCACGGTGCCATATGCTCCAATCTAATGATCAAACAAGTGACTAAACAGTGGCACGCTTGTGTAATAATTGTCCACATACAAGTGGTACCCCTTTCCGAATAAGGGTGACACCAAGTTCCACACTATCTTGCCAGCGCTCCCTATGTAATCCGGGCAGTTGACCGGCTCAACCTGACTATCTTTTCCCTCATAAACCGTAAAGCTCAATACATAGCCTGTTGCCCTGTCACAGAACTTATAGAGCTTGACCCCGTATCTGGCACGCTTGCTGGGAAGGTACTGCTTGAAAGCCAAGCGGACAGAAAATTTAATCAGGGACTCATCAACGCAGACAACTTGATCGGGAATAAACAAGGCTGCAAAACGTTCATTGAAGTGGTTTATGAGGGGCCGAATTTTATAGAGCCGGTCGTATTCAGGGTCTCCACGTGGACGACAAAGTTCATTGTCGTTAAAGTGCATGAACCGCAAAATCTGCTCGTATCGTTTCCTGGGCATGGAGGCAGAGAACACGGGCATGTGGTCAATTAGGTGCGTGGACCAATAAGCACGCAATGACGGGAATTTATGTGTGCCCATGTTGAGGGAAAGGCCCAGAAAGGTCTTAAATTCAGAAACCGTAATTGGTTTCCAATCTTTGGCAATGGAAGGCAACTGGGGGTTAGCGGCGATGAATTGACCAGCATATAAATTACTCTGGTCCACAATAGATCTATAGAGATCTTCCGTGAAAAACAGCGAATAAAAATCAATTGGCATAAAATCAGCTGTTTCCACCTGAATACCGGGTTGGGCAGTGAATGGGGGAAGTACGGGTTCTGCAGAAGTGGTGGGGACCCAATCAGGATAGGCGAATTCTGCAGGAAGGGCACTATGGGCACGACGGGCCTGCCTTTGTCTTCTTGGTGGCAGCGGGACACTACTTGTGCTTGCCACCTCGCCAGCTTGAACTGCACTTATGGGACTCGCCACGTCACCACGTGATACTGCAGTGCTGGATGTACGCCCAGGCTGTACTAGGCCGCTGGTGCTTGCCAATTCACCAGAAGGAATAGCGACGCTAGTACTACTCTGCTCCATGATACGAGAGACCTGCGGTTCTTGCTCCTCAACAACCTCAGAAGATCGGGATCGGGTACGCCTGACCTTAGCAGGGACCTCAACTTCGTCGTCAGAGCTATCTGATGAGGAGCCGCTGACTTCACTGTCTTCTACGGGAAGGTATTCTGAGCCTGAATCTGACAGATGCGTGACCTCCTCTTCACTATCTGTCATGCTCAGAATCTCGTAGGCCTCTTTACTAGTGTACCTTCGTCTTGCCATTTTGGGCTCTAAATTTAGGGGTACACTAGTAAGATTCACAGGAAAAAAAAGCACCTGACTGTCAGCAAATGTATCAAACGCTACCAAAAAAACTGTTAGCGATCGCAGGGATCAGGACTGTCTCTGCGAACGCTGCAGTTATGTGTGTTGTGTTTGGTAAGTGACAGTGATCGATCGATACTGCACTTGGGTGGGCTGGGCTGGGCTGGTTTGGGCTGGGCGGAGGGGCTAAACGCAGGTGCTAGCAGGTATCTGGGCTGATCCCGCTAACACTGCGTTTTTGGGAACCCTAAACCGCTGGGGACGCTAGTATAGATCTGTTCAGATACTATACCACTAAGGGAGGTGTATGCTTTGCGTGTGGGTGTTAGCGTTACTGGCACTAACCTGACGCTGCCTGGGGCGACGCAGACCCTCTCTGGCGCTAAAACCTAATTGATATCACCCGCCGGGCGATCAGGGGGTTAAAACTTTATTGGGTTATATACGGCGGGTGCCCTGATGCTATAAAAAGCAAACTAACCAACCAGCGTCACCCGTAAAACTTATATGGTGATCACTGGTGAAAGGGTTAACTAGGGGCAATCAGGGGGTTAAAACCTTTATTAGGTTATATATGGGGGTACCCGACGCTATATAAAAACCTGACGGGTAACCTAAATAACTAAATAACTAACCGGCTAACCAGTGTCACCAGTAAAACTTATACGGTGATCACTGGTGAAAGGGTTAACTCTAGGGGCAATCAGGGGGTTAAAATAATATTTGGGGGTACCTGACGCTATAAAAACCTGCGGCGAAACTAAAAATAAATAACTGGCTATCTAGGGCACCACCGGCACTAAATACAGCGATCGGAAATACGATCGCTTAGTGACGCTGGCGTTAGGGGGTGAAAGGGTTACCTGGGGGGCGATCAAGGAGTTAAACCTTTATTAGGGGGGGTTAGGGGGCTACCCTGGACATAAAGGGGCCTAAACCTAACTGCCCTGCAACTTTTTACTGTCACAAATGACACTGATTGCAGTGATCAGTAAAAAAATGACCACTGCAAACGGTGCACTGTGACTGGGGGTACTGGGGGTGATCTGGGGGGTGATCTGGGGGTGACTGGGGGGTGAAAAGTGTGCCTACGTGTACTGGTGTCAGTGGGCTGTTGGTGCACTTACTGTGAGATGTCTTCACGCCTCGCGCCGGATCGAAAAGACCGACACGAGGAGAGATGACATCACTTCCTCTGCCTGTGTTTACATTACACAGGCAGGCAAGCTTTCTCATTCGACGGGAGCGATCGCGAGGGGGTGGCCGGAATCGAACGGCCGTCCCCTCATTCCTGATAGCTCCTGAACAATTTACAGCCGCTCACTGTAAAGGAGGGGGGTCCGATCGGACCCCCCAACTATACAAAGGCGATCACGTACATATACGTGATTGTGCCTGTCGGTGCCATTCTGCCGACGTGTATTTACAGTGGGCGGTCGTTAAGTGGTTAAAACTCACTCGCGGCTATTAATGAATTGCCGGCTTTTATCAATACATAGAAAAGTCATTGATAAAAAAAAAAAAAAAAGCGTGGGGTTCCCCCAAATTCAATTACCAGGCCCTTCAGGTCTGGAATGGATATTAAGGGGAACCCCGCCGCAAAAAAAAAAAAAAGCGTGCGGTTCCCCCTAAATATCCATACCAGGCCCTTCAGATCTGGCATGGATTTTAAGGGGAACTCCACCCCAAATTTTTAAAAAATGGCGTGGAGTCCCCCCAAAAATCCATACCAGACCCTTATCCGAGCACGCAACCTGGCCGGCCGCAGGAAAAGAGGGGGGGACGAGAGAGCGCCCCCCCTCCTGAACCGTACCAGGCCACATGCCCTCAACATGGGGAGGATGTCCCCATGTTGATGGAGACAAGGGCCTCATCCCCACAACCCTTGCCCGGTGGTTGTGGGGGTCTGCAGGCAGGGGGCTTATCGGAATCTGGAAGACCCCTTTAACAAAGGGGACCCCCAGATCCCGGCCCCCCCTATGTGAATTGGTAAGGGGTACATTGTACCCCTACCATTTCACGAAGAAAGTGTAAAAAAATGTAAATAAAAACACACAAACACCTTGGAAAAGTCCTTTATTAAAAAAACAAACAAAAAAAAACATTCCAGCGATGAAATCCAGTGTCCCACGGCGATCCCGATGTCCAGCGCTGTCCGTCATTGGTTGAGCCTAAGCAGGCCTGATGGGGAACTTCCTCTGCAGTGTTTTAAATGTATAGACCCGCCCCTTCTAAAGTTCCCCATCAGGTCCGCTCAGCCAATGACTAGGTGTAAGGCTAAGCGGACCAGATGCGGAACATGAGAAGGGGCGGGTCTATTCATGTATTACACAGTGAAGGAAGTTCCCCATCAGGTCCGCTCAGGCCAATGACGTAGGCGGGGTCTGACATACCGTGGGGGCGGACCTGATGGGAACTTCCTTCACTGTGTAATACATGAATAGACCCGCCCCTTCTCACGTTCCGCATCTGGTCCGTTTAGCGGACCTGATGGGGAACTTTAGAAGGGGCGGGTCTATTCATGTATTACACAGTGAAGGAAGTTCCCATCAGGTCCGCCCCCTTGTAGAGCGGACCTGATGGGGAACTTCACTCACTGTGTAATACATGAATAGACCCGCCCCTTCTCACGTTCCGCATCTGGTCCGCTTAGCGGACCTGATGGGGAACTTTAGAAGGGGCGGGTCTATACATTTAAAACACTGTGGAGGAAGTTCCCCATCAGGTCCGCTCAGGCCAATGACGTAGGCGGGGTCTGACATACCGAGGGGGTGGACCTGATGGGAACTTCCTTCACTGTGTAATACATGAATAGACCCGCCCCTTCTCACGTTCCGCATCTGGTCCGCTTAGCGGACCTGATGGGGAACTTTAGAAGGGGCGGGTCTATACATTTAAAACACTGCGGAGGAAGTTCCCCATCAGGTCCGCTCAAGCTCAACCAATGAAGGACAGCGCTGGACATCGGGATCGCCGCGGGACACTGGATTTCATCGCTGGAATGTTTTTTTGTTTTGTTTTTTAATAAAGGACTTTTCCAAGGTGTTTGTGTGTTTTTATTAAAAAAAATTTACACTTTCTTTGTGAAATGGTAGAGGTACAATGTACCCCTTACCAATTCACATGGGGGGGCCGGGATCTGGGGGTCCCCTTTGTTAAAGGGGTCTTCCAGATTCCGATAAGCCCCCTGCCCGCAGACCCCCACAACCACCGGGCAAGGGTTGTGGGGATGAGGCCCTTGGACATCCTCCCCATGTTGAGGGCATGTGGCCTGGTACGGTTCAGGAGGGGGTGGCGCTCTCTCGTCCCCCCCTCTTTTCCTGTGGCCGGCCAGGTTGTGTGCTCGGATAAAGGGTCTGGTATGGATTTTTGGGGGACTCCATGCCATTTTTTTTTAAATTTGGGGTGGAGTTCCCCTTAAAATCCATGCCGGATCTGAAGGGCCTGGTATGGATATTTAGGGGGAACCACACGCCATTTTTTTTTTGCGGCGGGGTTCCCCTTAATATCCATTCCAGACCTGAAGGGCCTGGTAATTGAATTTGGGGGAACCCCCACGCTTTTTTTTTTTTTTTTATCAATGACTTTTCTATGTATTGATAAAAGCCGACAATTCATTAATAGCCGCGAGTGAGTTAAATGACTTTTTTTCCGTCAAAAATGACACTTTGTGCAGAGACAGTTCTAAGCACGGGAAACATGCGCGACGTTTAAAATTTACGATTCGTACGAAATTCGTATTTCGTACCAATCTGAATTAAATTTCGAAATACGATTTTTTTTTAATACGAAACGGAACGGAACGGAACGAAACAAATTTTTTGACGGCGCCCGTGTCTAAGGCCCAGTAGGTGGGGAGATAGGCCATACATATTCTAGAGCAGTGATTCTCAACTAGGGTTCCTCCAGAGGTTGCTAGGGGTTCCTTCAGCATTGAGCAATTTCTGCCTCTCAGATAATTTCCTACTGACACCATTGATCTTTTTAGCTATCTGTAAGGAGGTAATTCTTCCCAATGACCACAAGTGTAAGGACCATTCTTCCCACTGACCATCACACCAAGGTTTCATGAATTGTAGATCTGTAATTTTTAGCAGGGGTTCCCCGAGACCGGAGAACTATTTCAAGGGTTCCTCTGTGTTGAAAAGGTTGAGAAAGGCTGTTCTAGAGCCTGGCCTTGTGGGAGCAGAGTCGTCCAGCTGCCTGGAGGGGACCCCTGTGCTGGGGGGCTCTGCCCCTGGGCAAAAGGAAGAAGCCAGAGAGAGAGAGAGAAAGAGAAAGAGAGAGAGAGAGAGAGAGAAAGAGAGAGAGCTGAAGACTCACATCCCTTTCCAGCCTCAGCTAGGCTTAGCTGCAGCACTCTAAAGCCCTGTACACACGATTGGATTTCCTATGGATTCTAATCCGATGGATTTTTCCATCGGAAATCCGATAAAGCTGACTTCCATCAGTCTTGCCTACACACCATCAGTCAAAAATCCGACCAATCCAAACGCTGTGACATAAAACACTCTGACAAGCCAAGAAAAATTAAGTTCAATGCTTCTGAGCATGCATCAACTTGATTCTGAGCATGCGTGGGTTTTTGTCCGATGGAGTTCCACACAGACGATCGAAATTTGCGTTTTTTTTCCCATCGGATAAATTTAAAACATGTTCTATTTTTAAACACCGATGGAAAAAAGACCGATGGTGCCCATACACGATCGGTTTGTCCGATGAGAAAAGTCCATCGGACTGTTTTCATCTATAAACCGATCGTGTGTACAGGGCTTTACAGTTAGGAGTTGGGCCTGTTGAGAAGAAAGCCTGGTCAACAGCAATCTGGACTTCAGGATTAACTCAAGAGGGACTGAGTGAGTAACCTTCATTCTTCACAACCCCCAGCTTGGACAGAGAACGCACAGTAAGGTGCAATACATCGCTTGTCCATAACTAAAGGGGACAGCTTAGAGAGTGTTTGCCACCAAGAAAGCCACCCTACACCTCTATTTGGAGATTCTAGAGCAGCCAGGTGCATTAGCATTTCTCTACAATGTAACAGAACCTGTATACAGCAGTTGGAACTGTTTTTGCTGTAATGTGAATCATATGGGAGGACAGCTTTGTAACATTATGCCGCATACACACGATCGGACATTCCGACAACAAAACCGTGTGTTTTTTTTTCCAATGGATTTTCGCTCAAACTTGTCTTGCATACACACGGTCACACAAATGTTGTCGGAAATTCCAATCGCCAAGAACACGGTAACGTACAACACTACAACGAGCCGAGAAAAAGTAAGTTCAATGATTCTGAGCATGCGTCGAATTGATTCCGAGCATGCGTAGGATTTTTGTGCGTCGGAATTGGATACACATGGTCGGAATTTCCGACCACAACTTTTGTTGTCGGAAAAATTGAGAACAAGCTCTCAATCATTTGTTGTCGTAAATTCCGACAGCAAATGTCCGATGGAGCCTACACACGGTCAAAATATCCGACCAAAAGCTCACATCGAACATTTGTTGTCGGAAATTCCGATCGTGTGTACGCGGCATTAGTGTTCAGCAGCCAGAAGTTAGCAATTCTTCAAGTTTGCATTCAAGTTCTACAGTTCTGGACATCCCACGTTTTCTTCACACCCCAAGCTTGGACAGAGGACGGACAGTAAGGTGCAATACATAGCTTGTCCATAACTAAAGGAGACAGCTTAGTGACAGTTTGCCACCAAGAAAGACACCCTACACCTCTAGTTGGAGATTCTAGAGCAGCCAGGTGCATTAGCAGTTCTCTACAGAGTAACAGCACTTGTATACAAAAACAAAACAAACATCCTCTGGACTGATTCTTAAATTTGCATGAAAGATGAAAGCTGCAAAAAGCGGCCCTTGCGGGGGGGGGGGGGGGTAGCACTACATTTGTCTTTTACTCATGAATACAAGGCTTTCTCTGATTGGCTACTGGCAGTATTACCAGGTGAAGATAATGGAATGAAAATTCTGAACAATGTAAACTAATGCAGCCACCACATTAAGGCCCCTTTCACACTGAGGCGTTGAAAAAACACCAAAAAATTATGATTTTTATTACCACGATTTTACTGCGTTTTTACCGCGTTCGCGGTAAAAATAGCGCTAATGCATATGCGTTTTTACCGCGTTTTTGCGGTAAAAAAGGATTATTTGGTATCCCACAATCCTCCACTCTACTGCGGTCATGTGACCTTCCCACAGCTTCTGGGTATTTTTTACCGCGTTTTTACAGCGGTACTCATTCATTTCAATGGGGATAGGCGTTTTTACAGCGCTATTTTATGTGCCCCAAAGATGCTCCAAAGAAGCTGTTTGCAGGATTTTTTCCAACGCACAGCCAGCAAAACGCCTCAGTGTGAAAGCCCTCAGGACTTTCACATTGAGAATGATGGGGCAGGATTATTTCAGGCATTTTTACAGCGCTGTTTTTACCGCGAAAACGTAATAAAAACGCCTCAGTGTGAAAGGGGCCTTACAGTAAGTACTGGTAAACTAAAATATGATACCTTTTTGGTCTTGTGTTTAGATAATTTAACCACTTCCCGCCCGGTCAATAGCAAATTGACGTCCGGGAAGTGGTTTCGTTATCCTGACTGGGCGTCATATGACGTCCAGCAGGATAACAGCCGCCGCGTGCCCGTTGGGGGCGCGCATCACGGCGATCGGTGGTGCGGTGTGTCAGTCTGACACACCGCTACACTGATCACGGTAAAGAGCCTCCAGCAGAGGCTCTTTACCACATGATCAGCCGTGTCCAATCACGGCTGATCACAATGTAAACAGGAAGAGCCGCTGATCGGCTTTTCCTCACTCGCGTCTGACAGACGCGAGTAGAGACTTGCGTCTGACAGACGCGAGTAGAGGAGAGCCGATCGGCTGCTCTCCTGACAGGGGGGGTATGTGCTGATAGTTTATCAGCGCAGCCCCCCCCTCGGATCACTGCACAGGACCACCAGCTTGCCGCCCAGGACCATCAGGGATGGGCATCCACACTGGACCACCAGGTATGATCCCTAGACCACCAGGGAATGCCAATCTGTGCCAATGTAGCTGCCAATCAATGCCCAGGCAGCTGCCAACCAGTGCCCTCTCAAAATCCCTGCCAGTGCCCACCCAAAATCCCTGCCAGTGCCTCATGTCAGTGCCCATTAGTGCCCATCAGTTCCATGTATTAATGCCCATCAGTGCCCAGCAGTGCTGCCTATTAATGCCACCCATAAGTACCCACCATTGCAGCCTTTCAGTGCCCATCAGTGTCGCCTATCAGTGCCAATCAGTGCCCACCAGTGCCACCCATGAGTGCCCATCAGTGCCGCCTATCAATGCCCATCAGTGCTGCATATCAGTGCCACCCATCAGTGCCGCCTACCAGTGCCCATCAGTGCCGAATACCAGTGCCCATCGTCAGTGCCCCTCAGTGCCACCTCATTTGCGCTGCCTCATCGGTGCTGCCTTATCAGTGCCCGTCAGTGCCGCCTTATCAGTGCCCATCAGTGAAGGAGAAAATTTACAAAATTTTATAACAGAAAAAAAAGAAAAACTTTAATTTTTTTCTAAATTTTTGGTATATTTTCATTTGTATAGCATAGAATAAAAACCCCAGAGGCGATCAAATACCACCAAAAGAAAGCTCTATTTGTGGGAACAAAATGATAAAAATTCTGTTTGGGTACAGTGTAGCATGACCGCGCAATTGTCATTTAAACAAGCCAATTGGGCCCCTTCCTGCCCAATTGGCTTGGGCAGGAAGGGGCGTAAGTGCCTGGTATTGAAGTGGTTAAACAAGAAGTGAGTATAAATGTTTTCTCTACTAATGACACTTTCCTAACTCTAATGGCGCGTACACATGACCATTTTTCTCGTCGGGAAAAATGAAATTTTTTCTCTTTGACGAGAAAAACTACCGTGTGTGGGCTTTTGGTCATTTTTCCCGACGAGAAAAACGGCATTAATCACGACGAGAAAAATTAGAACATGCTCTTATTTTTCTCGTCGTGATTCACGGCATTTTTTTCCGCGCCAGTTTTCCCATAGGGAAACACTGCCGGGGAGCCTACACACGGTCGTTTTTCTCGACCAAGAGAAAAAATGACGGGAAAAACGGCCGTGTGTAGGGAAACAAGCCGTTCCTCGTTTTTCCCGTCAATTTTCTCGACAGTGTTTTCACCGTCGAGAAAATCGATCGTGTGTACGCGGCATTAGAAAATACGAGCAATAGAAGAAAAAAAAACAACAAAAACATTTAAATAAAAACATTATAAAATGACTGAAATATTTTTTTAAATCCCTGCTCCCCTTAGCAGTGAGGAAAGGAGATGTTTATTTGGAAATACGGTAGGCAATTACAGCCACTGGGATCTGTGCTTGGTTTAGTGAGCATAGCAACAGGCCAGGAATGCGTTTGCCTTTATTAAATATGAGTATGGTATCCTTGCAGCATCTCTTGAGATCGAAGGTCCAGCAAGCGACCTAAAAGCTATGGTAAATCAAGTGTGCTGATTTTAATTCGTTTATTTTTTTTTTACAAATATATCAGTTTAAAAACCCTACAACCTTTCTTTACCTTTAAAGTTTGTTCAATACTTTTATTATTGTTATACAATGAGGTATGAACCTATTTGCCACTGTGTGCTATATTTGGATGCCCTGAAACAAACGCATTTCACAGGTGACATAACAATAGTGAGATGGTAAGCTTGTCATAATAGGTGCGCAGTAAATGTGAGATAATAAAATAATACGGATTCAGTTGATAAGAAAATAATATATTTGTGCTGTCAAAGTTCCTGTGTGCACCGTGTTCTGTATAAAACCTATATTGCTTATTATTTCCAAGTACACAAAAAAGACATTTTATTTCTCGTCCCACAACACCGCTGATAAGAATATGCTATTGTACTGAAACAAGCGTAGTACACATTTTAACATATCAATAGAATCAATATAGATAGGATTATTCAAAATGCATTACGAGGTTACAAAAGAAAATACTATGTTGTGACTGCCACAAACAAATAGTACCTTTCACATTTTTTTCTTTGCTAGCCATAGAAGGATGAACTCCAGGAAAGCATTAGCAGCATGTTTATACACAGATTTTTGCTTAAGATAGATTGCTAAATGAGCAAATCACACCTGCACATACTGTATGATTGCCTTGTGATAACTTTGGCCAGCTGAAAACACAATGCTCTTTAGTTATATGCTGTGTATGAAGGGTTTAATGAGTTGTTGTGTGAAATGCGTTTGTTTACTGTTTTGTAATAAAATGAGAAATGCATCCAATACTGGAGTGACTGTTATCACTTAATACTTAGTCACTGCGTTCGCACAGCATCAGTACTGTGGCGGATCTGGCCAGGGAATGTAGGGAGCCAGGAACACATTAGAATAATAGAAGTGCTTACCTTTCAATCAGTATTACAGAAACCCCACCTGCCCCCAATGAAACTGTTAAAAAGAAGAGAGCTGGAGTAAGTACTGTATTTATTGGCGTATAACACTCACTTTTTTACCCTGAAAATAGAGGTAATGTGTCTGCGTGTTATACGCAGGGGGCTGTGGAAAGTTTTGTTTCTGAGACTTTCCTCTTAAAGTTAGGGTGCGTGTTATACGCCTGTGCATGTTATATGCCGATAAATACGGTATATGCTTACAATTGACATTGCTGCATTTTTTCATGGACTTGGTGGTGGTCATGTGTTTGGTTCAGTATAGTATAGAGCAGGGATATGCAATTATTATTAAATTCCAGCTGTTGCAGAACTCCAAGTCCCATGAGGCGTAGCAAGACCCTGACAGCCATAAACACGACACCCAGAGGCAGAGGCATGATGGGACTTGTAGTTTTACAACAGCTGGAGGTCCGCTAATTGCATATCCCTAGTATAGAGGTTAGGGTTGCCACCTCATCCCTTTAAACCCGAACACATGTGAAATACACAGTTTCCGATGCTAATTTAATGCAGATAAGTCACCACGTGAGTTTAATTGCCACCTTAATCAGCCACAGAACATGTGTAATAAATATGTGTTCGGGGTTTAAAGGGATGAGGTGGCAACCCTAATAGAGGTGTACTTTACCAACCTCTGTATTATTTATTACCGTACTTAGCAGCAGCTCAAAAACAGATATATAAGAGGTTTGACAGCATCTCAATCTCTCATGAATCCACTCTTCAACATAATTGGAATTAAAACATTTAAAGCAAATATTATGTATCGGAGCCTCACTCCCCCTCTCGCCTATTGTGAATGGCTTGTTTCTAGGGGTACCTGGGAGAGGAGAGTGCAGGAACACTACGCCAAACTCTCCCCTCGTATGTGTATGAGGGTTAAGCAGAGTTACTTGAATTACCTCCGTGTCTGTTCACTGCATACGAAGCTTTAGTTGTTCTGTGGAGATGTGTCTGCCAATAACATAGAGCCCCACACCAATCGAAAGTCCAACACTCCTTTATTTCTTTTCTTGCAGGGTGAACACAATCAGTTGAACTTTCAGCAATGAACAAACAGGGGTGTGAATACGAGTAGGCCCAGGCACAACTGAGCTCTCCTATTCCTTTGCTAGCGAATAGGCCTGGCGCACGGTCTCTGCCACCGACCGTAAGTTTTGGTCGCTGCCACCGACCGGATGAACCTAATAGCAGGCCTCTGCCACTGACCTGAGTTGAATAGCTGGACCGCTGCCACCGGTCATAGAACATGAACCACCTTCCTCTCTGAAATGGCTCCTGTTTGGGAAGATATCCCTCCGGGCGGTCTCCAGAGGTTCATTCGGCACTGGCAATCTGCTGCACCAGGTCTTCGGATGAGTCCCTCCCCCGGTCCCTTACGCCACTGGATTCGGGTGCCCCACTCCCGGGGCCCCCTAGGACAATCCCTCCCTTGTGGGACTCAGCGGAAGGCACTGGGCCCCAGGCCTCCGGCCGAGTACCTCACCCCAGACTGAAGGTGTCTGGGATGGAACACGAACGCCCGGTGTCCAGGCCTAGGACCCCGACCGCGAAACAGCAGCCCTCAGGCTGAGGTGCCTGGGACTCAAACCTCGTGGCGAAGATGTCCGCCCCCTTTATACCCTCTCCCAGGATGCACGGCGGGTTCCCTGCCCTGCCATACAACCGCTGCGAGAGGCCACAAAGGGTACGGCACTGCAGCGATGGTTCAACCCCGGCCCAAAGTGACAGCGCCACCTGCTGGGCGGCAGGGAACTATACATCACT
Organism: Rana muscosa; assembly: GCA_029206835.1. Lineage (NCBI taxonomy): Eukaryota > Metazoa > Chordata > Amphibia > Anura > Ranidae > Rana > Rana muscosa. The sequence continues at coordinate 790,367,750 of CM055116.1, read as the reverse complement.
GGTGTCTTCACCAGAATTTAAAAGTATATACCCGCTACACTATAAGCATCCCTTGTAACCCCTATTGCTCCCCAATCAACATGTTCATATGATAATATATCCCTAAATTGTTCTTATTCAACCTATGGGGCTGCATGAGAAAAATCCATATATTTTCCTTTCCACTCTAAACAGCATGCCTGGCTCCTTTGATTTTTTTAATTTAAGTTGGTCGGTGAGGTAGTGTCAGCAGACTGCCCCAACAGCTTGAATTTCAGCTGATTCACAGCAATCAGCCAAAATGCAAGCTGTGTATAGCCAGCTTTATAGTCTACGCCTCTACGGAATGTGAATTGGTCTAGTGCTATTCTAATTGTTCTTAGACATTGGGAACTGGAGGGTGTGGCCTGTATGAAGCTTACAGGAATAAAAAGCATTCTGAGGATCTGAGTAGTGCAAGCTAGTTCACAATGTTTTCCAAAAAGCAATCTCACTGAAGGTTCCCATAGGATGTGTAGCGCTACCCCCAGTTAAGAGAGCCGCTGGATTTGTTTCGGGCCCTGTGTACAGCACCGCCAACCCCCGGCAATCTACTCGACCCACTCTGTCACAGCTAGTCTAGGGATTGTTCTCGTATCACAATCTAACAGTATATGCACACAATCTATCTGTATTGCAAGGGTAACCTCTTTGCATGAAGATAACACACTGATAGCAAGTGATAAAATATAATGTCTCTTTACTTTGGATAAAAGGCACAAGGTTAACACATAACACATATATGTCGGCAGAGCCCTGCAGACAGAAAGTATAATACAGGCGATTACCCGCCAAGTGCAGCTATCTCTATCTATGCGCCCTTATGGTGCAGCAACAAAAGTTCTACCTACGGATCAGGCCTGACCCAGATTTAGACTCTGGAAGATCAATTTCTTCGCATTCAACTTGACTGGTGGTGCACAACAGGAACAGTAATTTGTAATCCAATGGGTAGGAAAAATTAAAAGGGAGAATGAACCACTCACAGGAGACTACTTAACTCAGTTCCGCCACTAGTCTCCTGTGGGACAGTAAATAGAACCAGGAGGGCCAAGGCAGTCTCTAGGCCTAGTTAAAGTACAGTTTATATGAATGAGCAGGTGCTCGCTCACCACTCCGGACGCGATCCCAGTCCGGGACTCCCACCTACTGTGTCTCCGCACACAGTGTCCGCAACGGCCGGGTCCCCGGTCCAACTGATGTCCAAACTCGACAAGTCAGGTGCCACCCAGGCTCCGTAGTGGGGTGGAAGGCTCTCTGGAAGTTTGTGCGAAGGCCCCTGGCTTCAGGCCCTGCACTGCAGCAGATCCGCACAGGAAGACCTGTTGATTGCAGCGCGGTGTCCCAAAAAGAGCGAGCTCCGCCTCCCCTCTTCCTATATAGCCCCTCCCATGAGTCTCTGCGGTGGCCAAATGCACCCTGGGTGCCGAACGGGGTTCTGGGTAACATAGTCCTGAGGCCTTAAAGGAGACCCCGCTACAGATGTTTCTCTGAAATCTCTCTCAGTTGCCTTCTTCCATAAACTACTCTCTCTGATGTATCTCTCCCATGATAATTTGAAGAGCAATCCTTTCTCTGATGTCACATCCACTCACTAGGCTGGCACATATGTCCCTCTTTTCTGTGGCTATCCTATAGAAGTAAGTAGTGGTGCCCATTTTGGGGTAGATTTTTTTTTCACTTCAAATTAATATTCAGAGGATTTCAGATTACAAAGATAATATAGCATCATGAATGACAGCAAAGGGTCTTAAGAACATTTGAATCCGTGTCATAGATAACATTTGTAGCGGTCTTCCCCCACCTTCTCCCCTCTCTTTATGGCTGTTATTACATCTTTTCCACTACTGGTGTGTACCATGACAGTAGAGGTGTTGTGAATGGTACCCATAAGGCACACGTCTCTTTTGTCACGCCATCTCAGTGCCATCATTTTGCCTTTCTGCCAGGCAACTATTTCTCCTGCCTTGAGCTTTTTATTGGCAAAGGTTGGTGCCATTTCACGCCTGTTAGCCCTAACGGTCCCATATGCATCCGTCTTGTTCAGAAGAAGGAACTCATAGAGTTCTGGGGACGTGTAAAAATTGTCTGTGGTGACAAAGTAGGCCTGGTTCTGCAATGGCTCAATCAAAGAAAGAACTGAAGCGGTTGCCATTCCAAAACTGCTGAATCGTTCGCTGAATTTGGTCCCTTTCCCTGTGTACAGGACCAAATTTCAGATGTACCCAGTGCTGGATTTACACAGCATAAATGACTTTATGCCAAATCAAACTCGCTTTGATGCGATAAACTGTATTCAGCTAAGTCTTCCTTTGTAGACCATAAGACTTTTGTCAATACTTATGTCTCTGTCTGGCACATAGGTCTGCTGGAAATTCTTCAGAATTAGTTGATAAACCGCTGATGGGTAGCAGCTTGTTTCTCCTGGTAGCAATTTGTCTCCATAACAATTTTGGCAATAACCTCATTAGTCAAAAAGAGCTTGAGGTATGCCAAGGGGTTGTCATCCTCAACATCCACTTTGATCCCAGGTGCTCCTGTAAACGGAAATCTTGGGGGCGCTACGTGCTCCGTACCACAATCAATCGAGCACCAAGTCTGCACATCGATGGGCACAGTCGCAGGATCATCGATGAAATCGCTTTCTGCATCTGATGACGAACTTCCCCACGAGTCGCTGTCACTCAACTCCTCTGCAAGCAATTCTGTATCGCTGTCGCTGTTTTCCAACAGGTCATATAGCGATTTTGAGGTGGAGGCGCGCTTTTTTGATGCCATGATCGCTGTGCAGTTTACAGACACAAAGTACAGTAAAACTGCAGACAAGGGCACCGGAGAAAGCACTGGGGGGCAATCTAAGGTCATTTTATTTTACTTTGTATTGTAATCCAATAGGATTACATTGTATCAGTGTGTTTGTGTTTTATACTGTTTGAATTTACCGCCGGTTCCGCCCCCCTGCGTCGCGACGTTCGCAGGAAAGGGAATCCAGGGCACACAGTGCATCGGGCGGAAGATCCGGCCACCATACATTGCGGAAATACATTGCGGGATCCCGGGGACAGGGTAAGTAACCTCTTTCAGGATCCAGCAATGCAATCCCGAGTGTGGCTCGGGGTTACCGATAATGGCACTGAAATCTCACCCCGAGCCACACTCGGGAATACCGCTAGGCTGGTTAAAGTACTTCCAGACAGAGGGATGGAGGGTTAGGGGAGATTCAGGTACCTTGCTTGCGGATCACGGATATTTTCCTAATCCAGAGGACAAACAGCTTTCACACTGGATATAGCCACCACCGGATAGGCCTCTCTCACTGACCTAGCAGCCGGTGCGAGCTTGTTCAAAAGTCTCTGCCACAGACTTGGGTAATCACTCACTTGGTAAAGTTCTGAACACATAGCACACAGTACCAGGATCTTTCAGCCAGGCCGGCAGCACTGTGAGGTAGATTTTTGATCCGGAAGCATACTCCAATTGAGTCCTCAATTGCTCGGTCCCTTCCTGCAGGCAAGGTGACACAGGACCATCCCTGGATCAGTAGGCCCCAGAAACTCCTGGGCCTACTCTCAGTAAAGAAGCCTCGGGGATCTGCAGGCCCAGAGGCAGAAAAACTGCTAACACATCCCTGAGGCCAGGAGGGCCGTCAGGTCAGGATCGGAAGAACCCGAAAAAATGGCGTCTGCCCCTTAAGTACCCTCTCCCAGACTGCACAGCGGGGTGACCAATCCCACTGAGCTGCTTCTGGGCAAGAGGTACCCAATACATCCAGCCAGCTGCATTTCCAACCTTGACCTGTGGTGACAACGACACCTAGAGTAAGGTGGAAAATGTGCAACTTAGCTGAACTGAAACAGAGACCCATAATTTGGATACAATTATTCTAAGCTGAACTATAGCTCAGACAACTACATTTACACTAGCGCCTACCCAATAGGAGCAGGGCGCTACACAAACAAGACTTTTTAGTGATAAATTAACTCAATGTATTGGTATGGGTTAGAATACATGGTGGTTTGAACATAAATAAAAACACAGAAGGTAGCTTCAGACACAAAGGGGGAGATTGACGAAAAAAGGTAAAACTCAGAATCTGGTGCAGCTGTGCATAGTAGCCAATCCGCTTCAGATTTCAGCTTGTTCAGTTAAGCTTTGACAATAAAACCTGGAAGCTGATTGGTTTCTATTCAGAGCTGCACCAGATTTTGCACTCTCCAGTTTTAGTAAATGCACCCCAGTCTGCTGGACAGATAGATCACTATGCCAAGGTAACGTAGGAGAGAATTAATGAATCAGCAAAAACAGCAATAAACAGTGCATATACTGTAATGCCCTGTGCACACGATAGGATTTTCCGTCAAAAAAAGTTGGATGTGAGCTTTTGGTCGGATATTCCGACCGTGTGTATGCTCCATCCAACTTTTTCTGTCAGAATTTCCGCCAGCAAAAGATTGAGAGCAGGTTCTCTATTTTTCCAACGGAAAAAGTTCTTGTCGGAAATTCCGCTCGTTTGTATGCAATTCTGACGCGCAAAAAACATGCATGCTCAGAATCAAGCAGAAGAGCCGAACTGCCTATTGAACTTCATTGATCTTGGCTCGTTGTACGTCTTGTACGTCACCGTGTTCTTGACGGTCGGAATTTCAGACAACATTTGTGTGACCGTGTGTATGCAACACAAGTTTGAGCCAACATTCCGTCAGAAAAAATCCACGGTTTTCTTGTCGGAGTTTCCGATCATGTGTACGGGGCATAAGCATTAACTGCAATGTGAATAAATAATACTATAACTAGTTTAGAGTGCTCTCTAGGAGAATGCCTAGGATATGGTGCAATGACCCCCTGAGAGGCATCTCATAGCATAGGCAATAGTTGAAGGTCTATGTGTAACAGCTATAAAGGGACATTCTTTAGTCCTAACTCTTCTGCTGGCTATTGTTGGGGCCCAATTGTACTGTTGCATGTGAGAATAGTCCCAGTCAAGCCTACAGGCAGCAATAAGGCTGCTAGATGGCTGTATGGTCAGTCCCTAAAGGGCTCAGTACCTCTGGCAGCAGATAATAAATCCCCACAGCAGCAGCCTGGACTGCGTTGTGCACTGTCTGGGCTCCCTCATGGCAAGAGGAAGTCTCTCTCCTCTGGACTACAGTTCTCACAGTGCAGTGCTGCCTGACTCAGTCTATTGAACTCTTCCTGCTCAGCAGCTCCCTCCTCTATAGCTGTTAACCAGTTCAGCATTGCAGGGCAGTAGCTACAGAAAGCAGCTGTAGCCAGTGTTTCTCTCATTCTCTATTCCTAGCCAAGCTCCTTGCTACATATCTGAATTGTAATAATTGATGTGCCTTTTCTTCTGGATGTAATGACAGACAATTTTACTGTTTTGTTATTTATTTTTTGTTACATGTCGTATGTAATGATGGTTAGCATGTCCTGCGATCTTATTAATAATTTTGGTTGTGCATTATACCTACACCTGTTATGGTGTTTTTTAACTGTTAGTTGTACCCTGGAAATTATTCATTTAGTTGGCTGAAGGAAAGAGGAGGAATATAAGGCCTGCTAAGAGTAGGTAGGTTAAGTCATGTCTAGGAGGGATAGATGTAGTTTTGGGTGGAGTATGAAGGAGGAAAGTTGTAAGTAGAAAGAGAAGTTGGAGGGAGAGCTGGAGAGAGAGAGGAGTTTGGAGTATGGCCTAGCTTGTGGCCATGTGAAGACCACCCTGCCGATTTCCCTGTTCCCCCTTGTGGAGCCCACCAGGATAGCTGGATTAACCAAGAGAAGAGGAAGTTTCATGTGCATTCAGTACATTATCCAAACATGGGCGTCCACTGAAATTTTTTTGGGGGGGGGGGCGCTTTGGCAGCGGCGATACACAGTCACATTTTACCCTTTCTTCGACCGCTAGCGGGGGTTAAAAGCGACCCCCCCACGTTAAAATGTAAAAACACCCCACTGTGCCCCCTGCATCTTTAAATATCTCTTTGTCACTACTGTGTACCCCCTCTCCACAACTGCACCTCTGGATTCCTTTACATTACACAGCACCCTGCACCCCTTTACATTACAAAGCACCCTGTATCGCTGAACCTCTTACATTACACAGCACCCTGCATCACTGGACCCCTTTACATTACACAGCACCCTGCATCACTAGACCCCTTTACATTACACAGCACCCTGCACCCCTTTACATTACACAGCACCCTGCATCACTGGACCCCTTTACATTACACAGCACCCTGCATCACTGGACCCCTTTACATTACACAGCACCCTGCATCACTGGACCCCTTTACATTACACAGGACCCTGCACCCCTTTACATTACACAGCACCCTGCCATGGGCGTCGACTGATTTTTTTTTGGGGGGGCGCTTCGGCAGTGGCGATACACAGTCGCATTTTACCCTTTTTTCGACCGCTAGCGGAGGTTAAAAGCGCCCCCCACGGTAAAATGTAAAAACACCCCACTGTGCCCCCTGCATCTTTAAATATCTCTTTGTCACTACTGTGTACCCCCTCTCCACAACTGCATCTCTGGATTCCTTTACATTACACAGCACCCCACAGCTCTGGACCCCTTTACATTACACAGCACCCTGCATCACTGGACCCCTTTAAATTACACAGCACCCTGCATCACTGGACCCCTTTACATTACACAGCACCCTGCACCCCTTTACATTACACAGCACCAACGCTGTATCCTGGCCTAGGCCAACAAGGCCCAGGCCTAGGGCAGCGCTTTGCAGGGGGGCAGCACAGAAAGAGTCCCCACCGGCTTGTGCTACACTGTTAGTGTAACGCTAGTCTTATAGGGTGGACTGGGCTAAGAGGCAAATTAGTCTAGCACCCCCATAAAGCAGCCGCACTGCTTCCTGTATGCGGGCGGCCGGCATTCTGCAACTAAGGGGGGGGGGCGGCTGTTTTGACGTCCTATCATCCTGGACCACAAACCTTCCTCACTGTGCTCTATGTTTTCTGCTGCACCATTGGCATGGTTATATCTTAGTTCTCTCCATAAAATTAAAGTAGAATTATAGGCAACAATTTTTTTTTCATTTTGGATAGAGTAAGGGAGGGTTATAGCCTCTGTCAGTTTATTTTTTACCATCCCTGTCCCATTGCAGAGATTTCCCTTCACTTCCTGCCCCATAGCCAAACAGGAAGTAAGAGGAAATCTATGCAAATTAAGGGAATCCATTGCCCCCCGGGCCTTAAACAGAAAGGGGTGTGCCATTGACAGGAAAGGGTGTGTCATATTTAAATTAGGGGGGTGCACGAGTTTAGTCAGGCCTAAGGCAGCACAAAACCTAAATACACTACTGCACAGCACCCTGTATCACTGGACCCCTTTACATTACACAGCACCCTGCACTCCTTTACATTACACAGCACCCTGCACCCCTTTACATTACACAGCACCCTGCACCCCTTTACATTACACAGCACCCTGCATCACTGGACCCCTTTACATTACACAGCACCCTGCACCCCTTTACATTACACAGCACCCTGCATCACTGGACCCCTTTACATTACACAGCACCCTGTATCACTGGACCCCTTTACATTACACAGCACCCTGCACCTCTTTACATTACACAGCACCCTGCACCTCTGGACACTACACACACTGCACTCTGACCACTGCACTACACACTGACTACTGACCACTACACTGCACACTGATCACACTGACCATATGTATGACGTGTCCTATGATGTCATGTCTCTGCAGTCACACACACACACGTGTTGTAGGACATCTCCTCCTCCCTCCATTCCGCACACACAGCCCGGCTCTCCTTCCTTCTCACCTTCAGCAGGTCCAGCGGGTGTGTGCAGAAGGCTGCCCCGCAGGAGGCCAGGCCCCTGAGGTACTACCACCACCGACTCGAGACACCCTCCGCTCCCCCGGCTCTTTTTCTTCCTCTCTCCCCGGGCGCGCTGCACAGTCCAAGGGCCAGGGGCGGAGCCGTCCCGTGACCGGGAGAACGAGAAGAGTCGGGCCAATTGGGTTGAATCGCGAGTCCCCGCCCAGCCAGTGCCGCCAAACCACGAGACGCTGCCGCCTTAAAGCGGCAACGGGGAGGTGCGGTGGGTTCGGGGGGAGGAGGGAGTACATGTGCTGTGGTGCAGATCTGTGCGGGGCTGGAAGTGGGTGTAAGGGCGGCGGAGGGTGTACTGCCAATTTGGCCAACACCTTCTCGATTCCAGGGGGGCAATCGACACCTCTTGCCCTATGGAGCGGACGCCCATGTATCCAAACTAATATTGAGATGCCAGTTATCCTGAACAATAGTGGGAGCATTGTGTGGTCATCAAGCGGATCCTCCATTTAGAGACATTTCATTTTTAGTTTAGGGTGACACTTTATATCCTTTTTATTGCTGAGTGCAGGACGTTTTTTGAGACCACAGGTAATAGTATTGGCTGGCTGAAACCCAAACAAAATTGCTTGACTCTGCTGAGTGCGTCTATTTATGTCTATGAAGAGGAGGTAGGAGTGAGTGGGCATCTAAGCCACTGACCTTTCTCAGGGACAGAGATAGCTAATTTCCTGTTGAGTTAGGTGAGCTGTAACTGTTTTCTGGTACCAATTCTTAGATGTGATGGCTGTATTACATTCTGTTTTTAGGCTTTCCTTCTTTTATTTTCATATAATGATCCAGCCAATAAGTCAGCTGTTTTTTTCACAAGCTCAAGCTTTCCAGCAGAATGTTTTAGTTTACATGAATGAGAAAACCACTTAACACTGGAACAGGTTATTAAAATGATCAGCCTTTATTTATTCATGCAAACCTTTATCCCAAGGAAAATAAAATGTTTGCTGTAACCTCTTATAAAGTGTGAGCTGAAGTTTGGCTTCAACTTGTTAGTGTATCTAAATCTGATAATACATTTCACATTACTCTCACCTCCAGACTGGCAATGCTGCTGTTTGCTGTGCCTCCTGTTCTCATTCCTCCAGAGTTGTGTCTCACTAATATAGTAGGTGTGTTACTGGTCAAATCACCAGGTTAAAACGGAGGGAAAATAGCCAAATAAAAAAAAAAAATCGATGCAGCCGCCAAATCTAATGATTGGTAAGCTGCAATATAATACATTTTTGGTTTAGGGTTTAATACCACTTTAAGTAAATCAGAAATTATCATTATGACTCAAACTATTCAGGAATCTGATTTAACTTCATGTGCAGCATAGCAGTGAAGTCTAGTGAGAGAAAGTTGTTACTTTCATTGTTTTAGCTGCTAGCTCAAATTATACATCAGGGAGAACTGCCAGATCAAGTTTAATTTGGGTCTCGGGCTATAATCAAAATGCCTAGCTAGATAAAAAGAATGAACTAATATAGATCATTTTCTCCTGACAAATAAGGAAACCTTTGTATGTCACTCTCTATTTGTGAGCCATCACCACCTACTGTATACCACCTTATTTATTATAACTATTAAACAACAACTAATCAATATTAAATCTGGTGAATCAATCTGACTATAGTAAGCTTCTGGGGGAGAAATGAGTAAACTACTGAATAAAATGTTGAAGTAATTATAGCCTTGGATGTTTGTATAGTTACCTGGTGATACACTTGCTGTTGAAAACAGTAGGGATGAGCAAAGTAATTTTGGCAAAATATATTTTGCCATATGAGTATTGATTTTACAGTCTCCAAAATATGCAGAACCTCACAATTTTACGCATTAAGCTGCTTAGGCACAATTTGACGGGAAAAATTTTGACTGAAAAAAATGTTTTATTTTTTTTATTTTGCAGGAGTGAGAGTGTATTTAAGTAGTTAAAGTAGAGCTATAGGCAAAACTTTTTATTTTTATTTTGGATAGAGTAAGAGAAGTTTATAAACTCTGTAAGGTTTATTTTTGCCATCTCTGTTCCATTGGAGAAATGTACCTTCACTTCCTCTCCCATAGCTAAATAGGAGGTGAGAGAAAATCCCAATGAACTAAGGAAATCTCCTGGGGTCCCCCAGTCTATCAGAACTAGTGTTTCCATTGGAAAATTGCCCCTCTATTATTTTTCTTGGGACAACCCAAAATTTGTGATTTTCTTTTACTTTCACTTTCAATGATAATGGTAAACAGGACAAATAGAGAGGGTGAATCTCCCTAACTGGGGCACAGACAGTAATAAAAACCTGTTCTAATCCCTCTCCTCTCTATCCAAAAAAAAAAAGAAGAGTTTTGCCTCTAGTTAAATATATACTTTACGTTTATTTAATTTGGCATTCTTTGTATTTGTGTTTATTTACTGTAGCGGCTTCACCCTCTCTTTCTTCTTTAGCGGATACTTTGGCTTCGGTCTAGGGGTACCTTGAAGGGGAGAGCGAGGTGCGCCACGACCCATGTCCTCTAGATTACAGCATGTAGAGGTGAAGGCCAGCACCAGATTACCTTCGGGCAGTGTATACGCTCAGAGCCAAGTCTGTTCTGCTGATAACCCCCTTTGCTCCCAGTAATTGGAGTATCACACACTGAAAAGGTCCAACACTTATTTATTCCATAACAGCAAACAAATAGTCCTTTGGGAGCAGACAGTTTGAGACCCATAGAACAGTTCAGTATTGGTGGGGAGTAGGTCAAGGCACAATCCTCAAAGAAAACTAAACCGCTGAGGTTTCACCAACGGTTGCTAAGCACAGTGGCTGTAAATTGTACTTTTTGGCTTCAGAGTCTCTTCCAGCGACTCTAGTGAACAGGAACTGGAGTTACCTTCGCTACATTGCAGCCCCTGTCAGGGGAAAGACATCCCTCCAAGAGAGTTACTTGGAGGCCCCGCCGTCACCGGATTAATGGTGTACTGGGCTATTCAGAAGGGTTACACTCCCCGGCCTCCTCACCTCAGATACGGGTCCCAACACCTTAGGGCCCCTCGGACTCCTCCACCCTCGCGGAACCCAGTCGAAGTTACTGGGCCCCAGGCCTTGGTCATAGTACCTCACCCCAGGCTTAAGGTTCCTGGGATGGACTCCATCCCTCGCTCCGGCCAGGTCAAGGGCACCTGGGCCCGGAACTCCGGAACGCCAGCACCCAGGCTGAAGGTGCCTGGGTGTGGCCGCGTCCTCCAACTCTGAACCCGGAGGTCAGGGCATCCGCCCCTTTTATCTCCTCTCCCTTTGCATCACAGCAGGTTCCCCTCCCCGCTGTACCGGCGCCAGGAAAGGACAAAAAGGACCAGTCTTGCGGTGCAGGTTCAACTCCGGCCCAGGGCGACAATGCCACCAGCAGGCCACAGGGAACCTTGCACCACCAGAGTCCTCCAAGAACCACAAAAGGGATTCTCAGGTTCCCTAACAATTAGTACATCTGGGTTGAAATAACCCAGATGCTCCCCCCCAAATTGAAATGCCCGCTACATTACCTTTTTGTGTACTTTCACCAAAGTGCTGACGACCCACTAGACTGAAATTTACTGAGAAAACACCCAAAATTTACTGGCACAGCCAAGTTTTTACTGGCATTTACAAAATTACAGTTTTAAGTGCAAATTTCAGTATTTAGGCTACAAACAAGTACAATATCCAATTTCCAATGTGATTTAAGTTAGATATTAAGGCAAAAAAACATATTTCCTAATTTATTTTCGATATAGTAAGTAAGTATCTCAGGGACAGGACATAGGAGGGCAAGACATTAGAATGGTCAGGCACACGCACATGAAACTGACTCTCACAGTGACACTGACAGCAATGTGAAGCAGCACAGATGACAACTCACCGACATGACATGTCCCCTCCTGAGTCACAGCGACAATCTTTCTCCAAGCCAGGTGGTCCCTTCAGTCCACTCGAGTCCAAACAGCACTGACAGTCCCGCTCCTGGCCTGCCTTGCTCCTGTCCCACAAACTTGCAAATGTGGCTCCGGCCGCTCCGATCGGCTCCTTTGCATCATGACATCACACGACACTTTTGGACAATGTCTCCACCAGACCAGCCCCCCCACCAGTGACACAGAGCAAAACAGCCATATTTTTTACTGCCATCCTTCTCTTGTCACCACCATTTACTGGCAGGAGAAAAGTGGCTGTTTTTTACTGGCTGCTAGTAATATACTGATAGTTGTCAGCACTGCTTCACCAAAAAATGTTGTGTTTCACATTTTTTTTCTGTCTGTGGCTGTTTTCTTTGGGAAAAAAACCCCCACAAAAGTATAACGCTGATTGTAACAATATCACACACTGGACACACGAATAGCTGTAGCTAGTGTGTCCATTTTGTTTGTAAATCGTACGGCAGCCATGACAGATCTAGCTAGAGTGTGAGCTAGGAATGAACTTGCTTTTCCCCCCTCCCGCATCCTTAGGAATTCCTAGGCTTTCTACTTTAAACAAGCTGTTATCTCGGCGGAGGAATCTAGGTTTGTTAATGTGGCCTGGCACAGTTTCTGGCCTGTCGTAAAGCTGTCTCCCTTTTCACCTCAGAGAATCAGCAGACCCTGGTCGTAAATTCCTTAGTACCCAGAAAGCTTTAAGCTGGGAATAGGTATACAAATTCAACATGTTTCATAACTTCCAAATAACAAATAGCACCGCCATAACACGGACATATTTAATTTTCTCAGATTATTTGTAACGTTTCAAGTCCAGACATCGATATGATAGATCATATGGAAAGCCCCTAGTAACCTTTATCCCCCCTAGGTCAACTAGAACTGGCAGGATTGTCATGTGTGGACTCATCTTAAAGGTAATATCACGCTGAACGATAATATGAATATTGTTAGTCTGTAAACATTAGAGATGCAGAGATATGAATATATATCACAAAGTGTGCCTGGAACATTGTCAGGAATGTAGACACCTCCCAGTGACCAACCCCCAAATAAGATGACCAAGACGATTGGTCCCTGGAAAGCTGTCAACACCCCTTTGAGCTGACAGAAAAAGGGAGATGCAAGTGCATGAGTTAGTTCTCCTTTTGACCATCCAAGCAGGAACATCTGCCAAGTTTGAGAACCGATCACCGAACTCATCGATCAAACTCTGATCAACCCTTGGACATTAATTGCAAGTATTCTTCTTCTTCAATTCAACCTTATTTCTTTGTGGCTGTATATTGTCATCTCTTGAAACATCTTGTTCTGTAAACATTTTATTGCACCCACCTTCCCTATTTCAAAATAAACACTTATGTTGGAAAGTGTTAATCTTGTCTGTAAAATTCTTAATGCAAGCTATAAACGAACCTGCCTTTTTAAGAGCGCTACTGTTGTAGAGTAAGGCCTCTGAGCAGACCTGTCTGTGGTGACAGTGTGTGCTGCAGACGCTTATTCTGGAATCATAATTGGTATTGCTAATTAATGGGAGTACTGACGCTCCCTTATCAAATGTTGGTGGTGGCAGTTAAAGGGTTAATTGTGTCATTAGCCCAGTAACAATCGCTCTCAGGCTGTTGGCACTTAGATTGTGGTCCTGCAAGCTGGAAAATCTTTGTGCTGGGCGCAGCTGAGAGTGGCATTGTTACGCAAGTGACAGCATGGTGTGAGGTTGATCGGTCCTTCGTCGCGAGTTAGCGCGGAGGGCGGGTATCTGACACCCGCGTTCATCACACTGATGACAGTCCATTTTTTTAATTAAATTTCAGCAAAATTAAAGCTCATTTTCACACATCCCTAGAAAACTAGTGTAAGCCTGAATACAAAAACTCAACTCCCATGATGCCATAGGACCTGTTGTAAAAGTATTGTAGTTTTCAGGGTGCACATTGTTCTAATGGTTCACTCAGATAAAATGTCCCCTGCTCCATAAACATCTACAGGGTTTCAGTTAGTAGCAAAGTCCACCAAAAATGGCTGCCTCAGTACAAGTGGGTTGGAACAAATAACATGCAATACAGCTTAGAAGATTCTTCTTGAGTATGTTCAGCATGTGAGAGAAACTGTATGCTGGATAAATCTGCCCAAGAACTGGACATCTCAGCTAGTTTATGTAAAGTGTACTTTGATTCTTCTGTTATTTCGTAACAGCACCTATTTTGCCAGTAAACCAGGACTTCTCTATAAGTGTAGTGACTGAGCTAGCTGTTTGTATGCATTAGCCTATTACAGAATAGCATTATTTGTCTACTACAAATGCTACTGGAGTTGCTTAGTATCTCATTACTCAGCCTTCTAAGACCAGGATGCTGAAAAGGGCATTTGTAGTTTTATAAAGGTGAACAGAAACTCAGAGTTGTGTTACTACCAGAGTTGCCAATTGTATTATTTTTGATGCATTCTTCTAATGTCTACCTTTTTTTTTTAAAGCAAGCCTTTATTAATAAATTATTATTATTGTATTTAATAACTATACAACAACAATTTAAAGTGGAGGTCCACCCTGAAAAAATGTTTACATTAAAAATCCTATAAAAAAAATAATAGAAGAAAATTATACTCACCCTAAATGCCTGTTGCTATGCGGAAGTCCCCTAATCTGCCTCTAATGTGCCTCTTCTCCTCCGCGGTGGGTCTCCTTCCGCTTCCTCTTCTTGTGAATGGGGCGCGCTGCCTTCTGGGAACTGTGTGTATCCCAGGAGGCAAGCCGCCCATTCACAAAGCGCTGTGCGAGTGGCGCATGCGCAGTAGGAAACGGGCTTCACTGCCTGTTTCCCTTACTCAGGATGGAGGAGCCGGGACCTGCCAGCAGCGATCGATCGCTGTGGCGGGACCGACATGGCGGCGAGTAGGACAGGTAAGTGTCCTTATTAAAAGTCGGCAGCTACACTGTTAGTAGCTGCTGACTTTTTTTTGGCTGCACCTCCGCTTTAACATAATTAAAATACCTTTCTATTTTTTTAAATTTATACCCAGCTATAAAACTTCTTCCAGTAATGTAATTATTGCTTCATCAACGTAAAGAACAGGAATTCCCAGAAGTCTAAACCCCTGCTCATAGAATTGGCTTGATTTCACCCCAGCAATATCCTTAGGTTTACTGCACAAAATCTTTATTCAGATATTCCTAAGGACCTAATGGGTGCTTGAAGATTTCAGTAACTCTGTTTTACACAGGTATTGTTCATGTGACTACAGTAGGACATCACATTTTGCACTGGGGGATGACTGGCAACTTTTGGCCTCATGGGTCATACACAACTAACCATCACTTTAACTTTAAGCACAGTTTTCTGTGGCTTGAAGAAAGTGCAATACCACGCTGCTGTAGTGACTGGAGGTTAATGGTCATGACAAAAAGGCAGAAATGGTCTTAAAGGGCTTAGTTTATAGTGATGCACTATATACATACATAGTTCAGTTCAGTAATCAAGTTTATTAGCTGAACAAGAATACTGCTTTGTGAAAATTATAAGGACTAGAATAAAATATTAAATAAAATACCATGACCTCATAAAAAGAACCCTCATCATTAAGCTTGCTTTAACATTTAAGAATGACACAGTACATCTCCCAATATTGTTAGCTGTGCAATGACAAAGGGTATTTTCTCTGTAGGAAGGTGCACATGTACAGAACAGAAATAGGTAAAAGTTTTCTCCTAGATTTTTTTAATAAAGATGAGTGTAATCATGGTACTAAGGGAAATATGTAGTGGTTTGTATCCCTACTCATTTGTCACAAAAGTGTAAAAAGTAAATTAAAACAAGTTTTTGGCAAGTCCTTTATTAAGAAAAAAAAAAAATGTTCTCCGGTGTAGATCCATCATCAATCAGGATGCCCGCCACCACCCTCCGGTCCCAATGAAGGCTCCTGCCGTCTGCCAGCTCCGCCGTCTAACAACTCTTAAATAGCTAAGGGGCGGGGGTAACCTGATGATGTCACCAGGTGACCCCGCTCCTTGTGACATTGCCGACCGGGTTGCGCTGGGTCAATGACGTCACAAGGGGGCCAGGTCATCCGATGGTGTTATCAGGTGGCCCGCCCCTTAGTTTTTTAAGAACTGTCAGGTGGTGGAGCTGGCAGACAGCGGGAGCCCTCTTTGGGTGCAGAGCTTTTTTTATTTCCTGTTTTTCATTTATTTTTATATTTTTTTGGTGAATGAGTAGGGGTACTATGTACACCATACTTATTTGCATACGGGGGCCGGGATCTGGGGGCCACCTTGTTAACTTTTTAAGGACCAGGCCCATTTTTAAAACTTGTTGTTTACAAGTTAAAAAAATTTTTTTTGCTAGAAAATTACGTAGAACCCCCAAACATTATATATTTTTCTAACACCCTAGAGAATAAAATGGTGGTCGTTGCCATACTTTTTGTCACACCGTATTTGTGCAGCGGTCTTACAAGCGCACTTTTTTTGGAAAAAATACACTTTTTTGAATGAAAAAATAAGACAACAGTAAAGTTAGCCCAATTTTTTTATAATAATAAGATGATGTTATGCCGAGTAAATTGATACCCAACATGTCACGCTTCAAAGTTACACCCGCTCGTGGAATGGCGACAAACTTTTACCCTTAAAAATCTCCATATGCGACATTTAAAAAATTCTACAGGTTGCATGTGTTGAGTTACAGGATGTCTAGGGCTAGAATTGTAGCTCTTGCTCTAACGATCGTGGTGATACCTCACATGTGTGGTTTGAACACCGTTTTCATATGTGGGCGCTACTAACGTATGCGCTCGCTTCTGCACGCGAGCCCGGCCGGATGGGGCGCGTTTAAAAAAAAAATCTTATTTATTTTGCCTTTTATTTTTTATTTTTACACTGTTCTTTAAAAAAAAAAAAAAAAGTGTCACTTTTATTCCTATTGCAAGGAATGTAAACATCCCTTGTAATAGAAAAAAAAAAACATGACAAAACCTCTTAAATATGAGATCTGGGGTCAAAAAGATTCATATCTCATATATATATTCATATTTACACTAAAATGCAAAAAATAAAAAATAAAAATAAAATTGTCGTTTGAATTTTTTTATATACAAATGTTGTTTTAAGAGCTATGGGCGGAAGTGAAGTTTTGACGTCGCTTCCGCCCTGCAATGGTATGGATCCGGATGGGGGCCATCCCACTCACTCAGCTCCATACCAATAGTATGAATCCGGATGGGGGCCATCCCACTCAGTCAGCTCCATACCACAAATTACAGCGGACGTGACCACCTCCGCCGCTGCCGGCGGCTCCGGTAAGCAGCGGAGGGCACTGGAGAGCGGCGGGAGGGGGGCTCCTCTCCCGCCACCGATAAAAGTGATCTTGCGGCTAATCCGCTCCAGAGACTTTTATCTGAAATCAGACCACCCGCTGAAGAAGAGGATACCGGAGTTATGGCAGCTAGCTGCTGCCACAACAATATTCCTCTTCAAAGTGCCGACGTATAATGATAGCGGGTCCGTAAGTGGTTAAAGGGGGCTTCCAGATTCCGATAAGTCACCCCCACACTCCCACAACCACTGGCCAAGGTTGACAGCTAATGGGTCATCGCTGTCATGCCTGATGAAGGGCTCCTGTGAGGCTCCAAAACTTTGCTGTTTGCAGTAACGATGTGATCGCTGAATAAGGCTTTGGACACATTTTTTGGAGACCCATGGTGTGCTGGGGATATTCCTTGTGCTGATTTGGTGTTAAGGACGCAGCGGTCGGCTTCCCAGTCGCTTCACCTGCACTGAGGAGGAGGCACTGTGCACCAACACATTGTTTAGCTTAGGAAACCTTGTTTGGTTCTCTAACTTTGCTTTAGCTGCGATCGTCAGCTCTTGTGATGGGGAAAAGATTAGGTGCAGTTCTGCTAGGGGGGCAGTCCCGGTTTTTAGGAGGATGAGGACTGTGATTGTGGCCACTGCTAAAGCCAATCACAGTTATGCTAGATCCGCCCACCAACTGGAGGAAGTTGACTCGCTTGGTTGTCACTACCAATCTCAGAAAAGAAGGGATTTCACTGTGATTGAGAAAATCCCAATCAGGTGACAGTTTGTGAAATATATATATATATATATATATATATATATATATATATATATATGTATATATATATATAAAAGTATGTGTGTGTGTGTGTGTATGTGTCACTTACTACTGACCCCTCAGCTCTGCATCATCTACTACTCCCAACCTCTGCATCACCTACTCCCAATCCCTGAACTTTGCTTCACTTATTCCTGAATCTTTGCATCACTTACTACTGAACCCCTGCACTCTGTGCCCCTTTAAACCACATCCAGTATTCAGCGCAATGAAAATCACACCCAACTTTTGCTGTAGCACGCTGCGCCGCACTTTTTCTCAGCTGGGTGGGGCCAAACTAATGATCTTGCACACAGACCCACTGCTTTCAGAAAATTCCCCTGACCTGAGCACATCATTGCACATCCATTCCAAATCCTTGTATGTGACATGACATACAAACACCAGGGCTGGATGCAAGTGGCGGATCAGCAGGGAGAATTGTGCCAGGAAACGTAGATGTGTCTCATCTCTGCTTTCTTGCACCACTATGCATATCGCGCATATCATAGATGAGAAGAGGGTACAACGGTGGGGCAGATGAGCAAGAGGGTACAGAGGTGGGGCAGATGAACAGGGGGGTTCAGTTTTGTGACAGAAGAGAAGGGGGTTCAGCGGTAGGACAGAAGAGCAGGAGGGTACTGCAGTGGGCTGATTTGCAGGAGGTACAGAGGTGGAAGAGATGAGAAGGGGGTTCAGCAGTGCAACAGAAGAACAGGGGGTACAGCGATGAGCAGATGGTTACAGTGGTGGGACAAATGAGCAGAGGGGTACAGCGTTGGGGCAGACATGCAGGGGGGTACAGTGGTGGAGCAGATGGGCAGGAGGTACAATGGTTGTAGAGATGAAAAGGGGGTTCACTGGTGGCAAAGAAGATCATGGGGTGTACAGTGATGGGGCAGATGAGCAGGGGGTTACAGTGGTGAGACAGATGAGCAGGGGGGTTCAGTGTTGGGACAGAAGATCAGGGGGTAAAGCGGTGTGGCAGATGTGAAAGGAGGTGCATTGGTGAGACAGAGGATCAGGGGGTTACAGTGGTGGGGCAGAAGAACAGGGGAGTACAGAGGTGAGACAGATATGCAGGAGGTACAGTGTTGGGGCAGATGAGAAAGGGGGTTACAGTGGTGGGACTGATGAGCAGATGGGTTCAGTGTCAGGACAGATGAGAAGATAGTTCAGCGGTGAGACAGAAGAGCATAGGGGTACGGTGGTGGAGCAGATGTGCAAGGAGGTAGAGTGGTGGGGCAGATGAGAAAGGGGGTACATTGTTGGAGCAGATGAGCAGGGGGTTACAGTGGTGTGACAGAAGAGCAGGGGGGTACAGCAATGCGGCACAGAGGTGTAAAGGTGCAGGAATTGGGGTTGATCTAAAGGGGGGCAGGATGTTAATTTGTCCCTATTACTGAAGTAGTTTACAGCATTTACTTTAAAAAAGTCCTTTTCGTGATTGAGAGTGGGAATTTAGCATTTTTTGTTATAAAATTGGCACGCTCAATTTCTTTGAAAACATTTTTTGACACACTGTGCGCAAAAGGTTGCCTACCCCTGCTATGGTACATTGGACCTCACCAGCCAGGTGCTATGTATACACATCCTAAATGTGATACATTGTATGATAGATCATTAAAATTAATGTAACATTAGAAATAGGGCTACTCTGGTCCAATGAATTCAAAATCAGGAACACTTTCGGTTGCAAACTTTTTTAGGATGAAATCTCCAAACCCTGGGGCTATCCATAGAAATCAGGGGCACTTGGCAACTATGAGTGTTGCACACAATAAAATCTGTTGGAATTGGAATTGTTCTTTTTGGTGTTGTCTGCCCTGAGTCATTTATAGCAGCACTTAAAAGCAGAGCTACAAATTGAAACAGTCTCCAGTGGTTGCATTAAGTATCTGTTTTAGAGAAGCATGCTGTGCGCAAGACATTTTGAATATACGTCTAAGTGAAAGGCTAACCTAGACTTGTGACTGACTGCAAATTAAATTCTGCCTTCATGAGAACCCTGGGTTACCAAGAAGAAACTGTACAGATGTATAGCCAGAGGAGCATTACTAAGTGCTACATTTTAAATTTCCCCCGGGATGTCACTGAAAATGACTGCTTCTCATACTTTTTTTCACTTAAAATGTCTTTTAAGTAAACTGTACAAAGAATCCATTAAATTTGAGCATTTCTCATGAAAAGTGTGTGTGCCAGCTAAAAGGAACACATTATTCTTGACTCCATCTAAGGGTGCCATTGCCACTTGAGGTTCAGTCTGATTTAATTTCAGTATCTGGAAATAGATTTAGCCAGACCTTTCTGTGAAGTCAAGCTTCAGGATGTCCTTTAAATTGTTAGGCATTTGCTTGTCATCTTAACCATTGGATGGATTAAAATCCTTTTAGCTTCAAACAACATTGTATCCTTTAATCGTATTCCTATCCGCAGTCGCACCTGCACATCCTTTATTAAGACCGTTTAATATTCATGTGCGAACAGTAGCAATCTTTCCCATATTGCTTTTTTTTTTAACTGCAATTTATCATTGTCACTTACATAGCTGTTCTTGTTACATGTTATCAAATTTAGTAAAACACTAGGGTAGTAAACAAGGCCCGCAAGGCTGAAACGCGTTTACATCTGCTGTCTTTGTCTTTTATGGAGAATCAATACATTTTGAAGATTTTAAAGATTAAGCAAGGAGTTGCAGACCATCTTTTCTCATGATTGCTACTGCAGCTGTGCGATTGCATTTCCGTACCAGGGTAGCTCTAAACAATCTTCTGATTATATTGGGTAGTATAACCCTACTTCTGCCTGAAGTGTGGTCCTAGGCCTATTCTATTTATTTATTTATAATTTCTTTTGCATCAGTGTCATATTCTTATATACTTATATGTCTACAGTGCGTATGCATGTATTTGATAGCTTATGACACACTCTGTAAAGGCAAAGCCAGTAAGGATGGGCGAACGGTTTGGACCAAGCATGAGTTCTAGCCGAACATTGGCTGTTCTTTGAACAACCGAATTAAAAGTATGTTTGACCATTTGTTCGGACCACCGAACGACCACAATGCACTGCGCCGCCGCACAGTGCATTGAAAGCCCTGATTGTCAGAGCCATGATTGGACGCTGTCATGATGACTGTATCCAATCATGGCTCATTGCTCTTAATCCCACCCCACACTATAAAAGTATTCTTTCTATAGCGCCATTTGTAGTGTGATAGCGGCGTGGAGATAGATAGAACAGGGCTCTGTTCAGTGCTGTTAGACAGTTTGGGGTTTATTTACTAAGGGCAAATCCACTTTGCACTACATGTGCACTTGGAAGTGCAGTCCCTGTAGATCTGAGGGGTATATGCAAGGACATTTTTGCTTGAACATGATTGGATAATAAAATCAGCAGAGCTTCCCCTTATTTCAGATCTTCCCCCCCAGATCTACAGCGACTGCACTTCTAAGTGCACTTGTAGTGCAAAGTGGATTTGCCTTTAGTAAATCAACCCCTTAGTGTGCTATAGTTTAGTGTGAATCTAGGGATAGTTCAGTGTGAGTGTAGTGCGACCGTTCATATTTACATTAGTGTCAATGTAGGGATAGTTCAGTCATTGTGAGTGTAGTGTGACCACCATTCATCTTTACATTAGTGTGAATGTAGGGATAGCTAAGTCAATGTGAGTGTAGTGACCGTTTAACACAGTTTTTGTTCTGTGCGTTACTGCAAGTTTAACGCCATATAGTTCTGTGCATTACTGGAAATTTAACGCCATATAGTTCTGTGTGTTACTGCAAGTTTAACGCCATAAATTTCATTGTGTTACTACAAGTTTAACGTCATATAGTTCTGTGTGTTACTGCAAGTTTAACGCCATAAATTTCATTGTGTTACTACAAGTTTAACGCCATATAGCTCTGTGCATTGCTGCAAGTTTTACACCATATATCAGAGTGCGTTACTGAAAGTTTAACGCCATATATTTAATAACCGAGATCGGTGTTGCGGTGTGTCAGACTGACACACCGCACCACCGATTGCCGCGCTGCGCGCCCCCCTGGGCGCGTGATCGTGGCTTATCCTGCTGGAAGTCATATGACGTCCAGTCAGAATAACTGAACCACCGTCCGGCTGTAATTTTGCTATAGGCCAGACAGGAAGTGGTTAAACAACAATGTTGGAACTAGTTATTCATTGGTCGGCAGCATTGTCAGTATGGGGGGGGGGGGGGGGGTGGAGTCCCAGGGCAAGTTGTTTGTATAGGGATAATAATGAAGGGATGGAGGCACGTCACTGGGTGCACAAGGTCACATTCTATTTTGTTACACAATATCCATTTACATGCACATGAAGTTCTTTGGTGCAATGCCGTGACATTTATTTTGAATAGCACCCCATTGCGCCTGCCAACAAACATGTGTTACAGCACATGACCATGCACTACCATTTATTGCGGCCCAGTGTGCTGCCAAAACCTGTGCATGCATTATTTTTTGACAGCCCACCACACCTCAACGTATGTTATTACATTGCCAAATGTTGTGCTGCATTGCAACGCACATCTATCGGAAGCATGAATGGCATCTCATTACATAACTTGCACATTGAAGTAAGCCCTAACCCTTCCATGCTCTAATCAATATTTGAAAGGAAATTTGACTGGAACTGTATGCTAAAATACATTTACAAAATGAAATGCTAGTGTAATATTTCAGAGTGGTTAGCTTTAAAGCTGGCTTGTTTTGTAGTTATAGTCATACAACATACTGATCCAGAAATTTCCTTTCTTGTTAATCACAGCAGCTTTGACCTGCTTTGGCTAAATAATTACAGGATTTTATTGCCATGGTCTAAATTTTACAAGCAGCTATAAGACAGCATCTGCAGAGAAATATTTGCAGCATTTCGTTTAGGCGAGTTTGTAAATCTGTTAACTGCACTGTTTACTAGGATAGCAAATCAAGATCAATCTATTCATAAAACTAACTTCAG
Organism: Rana muscosa; assembly: GCA_029206835.1. NCBI lineage: Eukaryota > Metazoa > Chordata > Amphibia > Anura > Ranidae > Rana > Rana muscosa. Next base: position 790,344,852 of record CM055116.1, on the reverse strand, counting down.
ATCTAATTTGTATGCAAAGTTATTTTGGTAATCCCTTGAGTGTCAGGATGATCTGAAGAAATATGCTATGTAATTCAATACTGAGGTATCACAGGCAATCAGGGCTTTAAATGAAAAGGTACATTAATGAATAAATACAACTGTACACATTTACAGCACTAATTTAAGACCAGCGTAGCATACAGCAGAGAAACAGAATAAAGCAATATACAGGGGGTCCCCGACTTGCAAATGAGTTAGGGACTTTCCTCCTGTTTGTAAGGTGGAAATGTTCGTAACTTGGGCCGCGCATGCGCAGACCGGCAATTACGGACATTTCCGATGTTTTCCGAATGGCCGCGCATGTGCAGAACGGCAATTACGGACATTTCCGATGTTTTCCGATGTCCGTCGAATGTCCGCGCATGCGCAGAACGGTAATTACGGACATTTCCGAGACTCCACTTGCCGCGCATGCGCAGAATGGCAGATGGTCCCCGCAGCGTCCCGTTCGCAAGTAGGAGTTGTTCGTAAGTCGGACGTTCGTAAGTCAGGGACCCCCTGTATATAAATAGTGTATATATACACTGCAAATAAAAAAGAAGAAGAAGAAAAAAAAATTCTATTTAAGTACCTATTCCTAACTCAAAAAGTACCTTTGCGCTCAGCCTCATCCAATTTCCTTTTTATGTTGCTGGGATTTGACTTCCATTTAGAGGGTGGCTCCATTCGTTCTCCATGGTCCCACTGTTGTAGGAACGTAGCCACCCTCTCTTGCCCGCTCCTGAGATGGACTATGGGTTTTTGAACTGTGGGATTTGTAATGTGCATAGTGCATACGTCCCAACTTTTGAGATGGGAATGAGGGGCATCAATTAGCAAAAGTATGTAAGCATAGGACACACTTCCGGTCACACTCCCTTAAAGGTTTTTTGTTTTGTTTTACCACTACTCTTCCTTTATACTGCCTTTTGAAATTTACAAATGCAGCATTTTAGAAATTGGATTAAAGCTTTAGCACCGTGAAACACTTTAAAAGATAACTATAACTATACAACTATATAGATCAGACCAAAATGAGGGACAAATGAAAAGGACATAGGGACTTTGTTCTAAGTCAGGGACAGTCCCTTGAAATCAGGGACTGCTGGGAACTATGCATAGTGCACATGACCACAACCAACGTACTCTGCTTGTTCCAAACAAATAGAAGTAAAGGGGAAAATGAGAGGTTCAGGAGCTCAAGGGGGGCATTACAAGACAAAATAGCATGTTCCTGGATATAGGTGTCACCCCACCACTGCCATACTCATTTAGCTACTCCAACTAGTAAGTACCAACCAATTGTTGGTTTCTTCATCACAGTCTGTCCATGTTGTTCTTTACCGTTAATTAATTATTACCTACCCTTCTTATTATAGAAACATCACGCGCATGCTCCTGACGAGTGGCGTTGGCCACGAAATGCGTAGAGCCTCAATATGCCGTGTCCCTATCTCAAGTTACCATACTTTATCCATTTCTCAGGCTTAGTGAAGCCATAGGTCTTGCAGGCAGTACCATTTATTACCTACGTAACCCTAGGCTTGTGGTGAACCACGGAACTTTATTTCAGTCTCCTCGAGACAATACTGCTACTATTTTGCCTATGCCAAATATTGCTCATTTTTATTCTTGTCATTATTTCAACAGGAGACACATTATTGTGTCATTTTCATATGTTTTACCAGCATTATATGTACTACTGTATTTGAATTATGAAATGGTTACCTATTTTACCAATAAAGCTCTGCTGTTCACCTTACACTATATATTTATTATTGAATTGCTGCCACTCTAGTTCATTTAAAGTCCCACCTCCTATTCGTTTCCTTTCAGATACAATTGGGATGGAATTGTGTGACCTTACCGGGCCATACTCTTCATATAAAGTCCCTAGGGATGGAAAACAGCCTTACCAGGCCTTTGATTTCCTGAAAGTCCCTAAAATCCTCAACCCCCTTCTCAACATAATTTAGGGATGGAACTAGTGGCTACGCTTTACTTTTATAACTAACTGCATTTTTTGACCTAATGTTAGCTTCCCCCTGTTCCTATTTTTTTAAATATTTTATTCCCTTGTAATTACTATACCGCCGTTTACATTTTAGTTATTGCTATATTGGACACAGTAATTCTTTGTTACCATCCCTTTATGATGTTGCTGGTGCTGGGTAGTCACATTGATTTCCGGTTTTCCCTCCCACCAGGGGGCCGTGACGTGCTCTGGCCGGGCGGATGCGCCGTCACTGCACGTCAGCGTCACGCATCTCATGCTGGACGCGCGGTGCCATCGGCACCGCTATGTCCAACTGTAGCTGGTTTCCATATTCGTGAGCAATTGGTGGGGGATCTAGGTTGCTGATTGGCTGGAGACTCCGCTCCAGCTGACGACACCTGATCTCTACACCATGTATCACGGCGTGACGTTGGTGGGCGTTTCCGTGGTGAGGTACTTATGGGCGCCACTCCGGGCGGTCTGTCACTCTAGGCTCTCTGTTCCTCGGATCACACACATATTGTATTTTACTCCTCCTGATGATCAGATTGTTCTCTTCCATGAGGTAACCTGACTCTTCTACTCACGGTTCATTTATTCATTTTCCAACACCTCTTTGGTTCTCCCCGGGTCACTCACCATCTTCACATCTCCTCTCTTCACGGGCTAACCCCCTCACCTTAGCCCTCACTTTTCAATTATTTCACCACCCCTTCAGTTTTCCCCTCCCTTTCCCCCCCCTCTCACTATTTATCATTTTATAATTAATATTTTTTCACTATCAGCTTTATATCAATCACCTGTCATTTCACCACAGAGTTGCCTTGTGTGTTCTCGCCGATTCCGGGTGCTGCCCATGTGGGTCCTTCCCATCGAGATGCCCACCTCGGCTCCCGGTTGGAGGTGTTCCTGGATATAGGTGTCACCCCACCACTGCCATACTCATTTAGCTACTCCAACTAGTAAGTACCAACCAATTGTTGGTTTCTTCATCACAGTCTGTCCATGTTGTTCTTTACCGTTACTTAATTATTATTACCTACCCTTCTTATTATAGAAACAACATGCTCCTGACGAGTGGCGTTGGCCACGAAACGCGTAGAGCCTCAATATGCCGTGTCCCTATCTCAAGTTACCATACTATATCCATTTCTCAGGCTTAGTGAAGCCATAGGTCTTGCAGGCAGTACCATTTATTACCTACGTAACCCTAGGCTTGTGGTGAACCATGGAACTTTATTTCAGTCTTCTCGAGACAATACTGCTACTATTTTGCCTATGCCAAATATTGCTCATTTTTATTCTTGTCATTATTTCAACAGGAGACACATTATTGTGTCATTTTCATATGTTTTACCAGCATTATATGTACTACTGTATTTGAATTATGAAATGGTTACCTATTTTACCAATAAAGCTCTGCTGTTCACCTTACACTATATATTTATTATTGAATTGCTGCCACTCTAGTTCATTTAAAGTCCCACCTCCTATTAATTTCCTTTCAGATAACATATTAGCAGGAAAAAGTACAAAATAAATGAAGAGGAGACGCTAGTATATACACTGCTCAAAAAAATTAAAGGAACGCTTTGAAAACACATCATATCTCAATGGGGGGAAATATCATGCTGGCTATCTATGCTGATACTGACTGGGTAATGTGTTAGAAACGAAAGGATGCCACATCGTTTGATGGAAATTAAAATTATCAACCTACAAAGGGCTGAATTCAAAGACACTCCGAAAATCTAAGTGAAACAATGATGCAGCAGGCTAGTCTATTTTGCTGAAATTTCATTGCAGCAACTCAAAATGGTACTCAGTAATTTGTATGACCCTCATGTGCTTGTATGCATACCTGACAACGTTGGGGCATGCTCCTAATGAGATGACAGATGGTGTCCTGGGGTATTTCCTCCCAGATCTGGGCCAGGGCATCACTGAGCTCCTGAACAGACTGAGGTGCCACCTGGCAGTGTCAGATGGACCGAAAAATACTGTCCCAGAGGTGTTCTAATGGATTTAAGTCAGGCGAGCTTGGGGGCCATTCAATGGTATCAATTCCCTCATCCTCCAGGAACTGGCTGCATACTCTCAGCACATGAGGCCGGGCATTGTTGTGCACCAGGAGGAACCCAGGACCCACTGCACCAGCGTAGGGTCTGACAATGGGTCCAAGGATTTCATCCCGATACCTAATGGCAGTCAGGGTACCATTGTCTAGCCTGTAGAGGTCTGTGTGTCCCTCCATGGATATGCCTCCCCAGACCATAGCTGACCCACCACCAAACTGGTCATGCTGAACAATGTCACAGGCAGCATAATGTTCTCCGTGGCTTCTCCAGACCCTTTTACATCTGTCACATGTGCTTAGGGTGAACCTTCTCTCATCTGTGAAAAAGCACAGGGCGCCAGTGGTGGGCCTGCCAATTCTAGCGTTCAATGGCAAATGCCAATCGAGCTTCACGGTTCCGGGCAGTGAGCACAGGGCCCACTAGAGGAGATCGGGCCCTCTGGCCATCCTCGTGAAGTCTGTTTCTGATTGTTTGGTCAGAGACATTCACACCAGTGGCCTGCTGGAGGTCATTTTGTAGGGCTCTGGCAGTGCTCATCATGTTCCTCCTTGCACAAAGGAGCAGATACCGGTCCTGCTGATGGGTTAAGTACCTTCTACAGCCCTGTCCAGCTCTCCTAGAGTAACTGTCTATCTCCTGGAATCTCTTCCATGCTCTTGAGACTATGCTGTGAGATACAGCAAACCTTCTGGAAATGGCACGTATTGATGTGCCTGCAGAATGGGTGTTCAAAACCTGCAATCCTATTCTTCCAGACACATCTTTCTTCTCAGCAGACACTACCACCATGAGCAAACTTTTCTTTTCAAGACCAACTTTAAATTACATAAATTTCAGCTGCAGAAATGGCTAGACACACAACAACCTTTTGCTGCTGGCCATGTACTTCTAGAACTTGTTGACCCCCCCTTTTTTTCTTTTTAACTTAACCACTTCCCTACCCAGCCATAGTCAAATGGCATCCACAGATGGGATCTCCCATCCTGGGTGGACGTCATATGACGTCCTGGCTTTTTAGGGGGATATCTGAATGATGCCTGCAGCTAGAGGCATCATTCAGATATCCTTTTAAAGTGCCGGCAATTCTTTGCACCATAAGAACGATCATAGCGGCGGTCCCCTCCCGCCGCCATCCGGTGCTTCTCCGGGCTCACCCGTGCGATCGGGGACCCGGAGCGAATCTTCCGCCGCCGTTGGTGGGTCACGTGATGAGCATAGAGATGACTGGTGACCAGATGGTCACCAGTCATCTCTATGATCGTCAGAGGCCCGGGCGCGATGTGATGACATCACGCCCGGGTCCTCAAATGTAAACAAAGCCGCCATTGCGGCTAGTAAGTATGAGATCAGTGAAAAAAATTTCACTGATCTCATGCTTTCCAGCCTGGAGGAGAGATGTGGGGTCTTATTGACCCCGCATCTCTCAATAAAGAGGACCTGTCACACACATTCCTATTACAAGGGATGTTTACATTCTTGTAATAGGAATAAAAGTGATAAAAAAAATAAAAAAAGTAAAATAATTGTAAAAAAATAAATAAATAAGTAAAAAAAAAAAAAAAAAAAAAAAAAAAAAAAAATTAAAACGCCCCTGTCCCCGGTAGCTCGCGATCAGAAGCGAATGCACACGTAAGTCGCCCACATATGTAAACGCCGTTCAAACCACATATGTGAGGTATCGCCGCGTGCGTTAGAGCGCGTGCAACAATTCTAGCACTAGACCTCCTCTGTAATTCTAACCTGGTAACCTGTAAAAAAAATTGAAGCGTCGCCAATGGAGATTTTTAAGTACTGAAGTTTGGCGCCATTCCATGAGTGTGCGCAATTTTAAAGCGTGACATGTTAGGTATCTATTTACTCGGCGTAACATCATCTTTCATATTTTCCCCAAAAATTGGGCTAACTTTAATGTTTTGTTATTTTTTAATTCATGAAACCATTTCTTTTTTTTTTAAAAAGGCGTTTGAAAAATTATTGCACAAATATCGTGCAAGAAAAAAAGTTGCAATGGCCGTCATTTTATTCCCTAGGGTGTCTGCTAAAAAAACATATATAATGTTTGGGGGTTCTGAGTAATTTTCTAGCAAAAGAATGATGATTTGTTCATGTAGGAGAGAAGTGCTAGAATAGGCCCGGTATTGAAGTGGTACAAAAAGCCCTGTATTGAAGTGATTAATCCTTTTACCGTGCTGCAGCCCATTGCAGTTCGTTGGTATATGCATGTCATATTTTTCTTCAGAGCACTTCAATGCAGCACATTGTTTTAAAGGCTCTTTTGCCTTGGCCTTGTGTTGGGATTGCGCTTGACAGTGGTATGGACAGAACAGTCTCTTACCTCCTGTTCTGGAGTCCCCTTCTGGTGATCTGCTAATCTATCTAACATTCTCCACCCCCCCCATACTGACAATGCTGCTGTCCAAAGGTGCCCCTGTTCTCCTTCATCCAGAGTGGGAACAGTGGCGGCCCGTCAATAGGGGGCGCAGGGGCGCTGCCCCCCCAAAGCTACTTATTTAAAAAAAAAAAAATTAAAAAACAAAACCAAAAAAAAAAACATTTTTTTAAAGTGTCCCTTTAAGTGGGTGTGTTAAGGGCACCGGACATGGGGTGCTATTGGAGGCATGACCCGTGTGTAAACACGTGACTGGGGCTAGGAAACTCTATTGGCGTAGTTTAGAGTGTGTTTGGGGCGCAAAGCTTGTAGCCACGAAAACTCCACCTCTAGCATTAGGTTTCCAGTGCTTGTAATTGATTGGGTCCATAGGGTGGGGCTTTAATCAGACCTGCAGCGTCATTTGCTCACAGGCTGCCTGTCTCCTTCAGTAAGTGAGGGGGGAATCACCAGCAGAAGAGAACTGGTCAGGGCAGACAGGGAACAATGTGCAGAGGCAGCTGTCCATTCATCTCCCTGTGACACAGACTCGGCATCCAACAGTGCACACAGAAATCTTCAGGTACACTACATGCCAGGACTGGAGGGGGAGGGGGCAGAAGGGGCTATTATCACTGTGTCCTGAGTGACTGTACAGCAGCATTTTCATCTCCAACTTTACTTCACCTCTCTCCATGTAATGCACTTCTGTACACCTTCCCTATCACACTGATCCCCCTCCCCCTTCACTATCTCCGTTTGCATAGATTACGGTAGATATTCACTGCTCACATCCTGCAGCCTCCCGGTCTCAGATCTGACCATTCCAATCACTGCCTAACACCCTTTCCATTCCAGATTACTTTTTATCTCTTCCAAACTGACTAGCAGATCAGAACATTCTCTGCAGTGCAATCATTTAGGGTGGCTGTAGGAATGACATTAAAAAGGAATCCTCTATTCTATGAATGCAGAATGTACTGATCTGCTCAACAGTTTGGAAGAGATAAAAAGTAATGTGGAATGGAGAGGGTGTCCGTCAGTGATTGGACCCCTAAAGAGGAATGCCCAGATCTGAGTCCACACTTGTAAAGAAGAACTCAGCATAGGGATGGTGGGAACCCCTCATAATGGGCACAGCGGGTGTACAGACCCGGGAACTTGTCGCAGGGATGGTGGGAATCCCTCATAATAGGCACATCAGCTTACAGACCCGGGGACTCGTTACAGGGATGGTGGGAACCCCTATAATGGGCACATCAGGTTACAGAACCGGGAACTTGCCACAGGGATGGTGGGAATCCCTCATAACGGGCACAGTAGGTGTACAAGGTGTACAGACCCAGGAACTCAGCACAGGGATGATGGGAACCCCTCATAATGGGCACAGCAGGTGTACAGACCCAGGAACTCAGCACAGGGATGGTGGAAACCCCTCATAATGGGCACAGCAGGTGTACAGACTCAGGAACTCAGCACAGGGATGGTGGGAACCCCTCATAATGGGCACAGCAGGTGTACAGACCCAGGAACTCGTTACAGGGATGGTGGGAACCCCTCATAATGGGCACAGTAGGTGTACAGACCCAGGAACTCAGTACATGGATGGTGGGAACCCCTCATAATAGGCACAGTAGGTGTACAGGGATGGTGGGAGGAACCCTCATAATGGGCACAGCGGGTGTACAGACCTGGGAACTCAGTACAGGGATGGTGGGAACTCCTCATAATGGGCACCTCAGGTGTACAGACACAGGAACTCTGCACAGGGATGGTGGGAACCCCGCATTATGGGCACAGTAGGTGTACAGACCCTGGAACTCAGTACAGGGATGGTGGGAACCCCTCATAATGGGCACCATAGGTGTACAGACCCGGGAACTCAGTACAGCCTGTCCTTATACATTTACTTGCGATCACTTAGACCCGGTGGGTCTCTATAGTGGGAGGTAGCGCCAACACCCCATTCTTTTATATTATATCCTATTCTCCATAGGTTTTTTTTAGGGGGGCTGCAACCTCTGTCTGGTGTTTTCCTGAGCGCAGATTCCCTACTTCTTTAACCACTTCAATACCAGGCACTTATACACCTTCCTGCCCAAGCCAATTTTGAGCTTTCAGCGCTGTCGCAATTTGAATTTTTTTATCATTTTGTTCCCACAAATAGAGCTTTCTTTCGGTGGTATTTGATCGCCTCTGCGATTTTTATTTTTTGCACAACAAATGAAAAAATAGCGAAAACTTTGAAAAAAACTAAGTTTTTCTTTGTTTCTGTTAAGTTTTTTTGTAAATAAGTACCTTTTCTACTTCAATGCCGGGCACTGATAAGGCGGCACTGACAGGCACTGATAAGGCGACACTGATGGGCACCGATGAGGTGGCACCAATGAGGTGGCACCAATGAGGTGGCACTGATGAGGTGGCACTAATAGGCGGCACTGATGGGCACTGATAGGCGGCACTGATGGGCACTGATATGTGGCACTGGTATGCGGCACTGATGGGCACTCAAAGGCGGCACTGATGGGCACTCATATGCGGCACTGATGGGCACTTATAGGCGGCACTGATGGGCACTTATAGGCAGCACTGATAGGTGGCACGGACGGGCACTGATAGGTGGGCACTTATGGGCACAGATGGGCACGGATGGGCACTGATAGGTGGCACTGATGGACACTAGTAGGTGGCACTGATGACACTGGTGGCTGGCATTGCTGGGCATCACACATTGTGGTCGTGCCATGATGGTGCAAGTCAGTGCCCATATATGATTGGCATATGTTTTTTATGTATTTGTACATGTGGATGGCCATGGGGGACTTACCTGGCCATCCACATGCTTGGGGCTTCCCTGGTGGTCCTGGGCGGCATCCTGGTGGCCTAGTGTGGGTATCCGAGGGGGGGCTGCGCTGATAAACAATCAGTGCGAACCCCCCTGTCAGGAGAGCCACCGATCGGCTCTTCTCTACTCGCGTCTGTCAGATGCGAGTGAGGAAGAGCCGATCAACGGCTCTTCCTGTTTACATCGTGATCAGCCGTGATTGGACACGGCTGATCATGTGGTAAAAAGCCTCCGCCGGAGGCTCTTTACTGAGATCAGTGCAGAGGTGTGTCAGACTGACACACCGCTCCACCGATCGCCGCGATGCGCGCCCCCCCGGGCGCGCGTCGGCTGTTATCCTGCAGGTCAATAGACGTCCAGTGTGGATAACAGAACCACTTCCCGGACGTCAATCTCCTATTGACTGGGCGGGAAGTGGTTAATAATAGTCTAATGTCCATAAAATTTCATAATCTACCCTATAGACCTCATGCACACAGGGTGTTTGCTTTGCTCCTCTAAACATCAGAACTCCTGGCAGGAGAAAAGCCCACTGCAGGCGCGTCATGCGTTTTATAGTAAATGTATCCTATTGGCCAAAATATTTATTTGTTCTGGCCATTTAAATGCATTACCTCTCAAATGCGCCTAAATGCGCCTAGCGTTTCAGTGTGTTTAGCTTTTTTTCTGCGCTTCATCTCCTCTCCTAAACGTGATTTCCATGGGTTTTTTTTTCAGACTGTAATTACTCTGCTTCTAATATGTCTGTAAACGCCTGTGTGCACATGAACACATAAGCTAACATACAGGTGCTTTTACAGGCTGAGAAAAACAATGTCAAATGCCAGTATTTTTTAAGCTTTAATCTGAGCCCTTTGTTATCTCATGTAGCCATATTCCTAAGCGATCATTGCAAGTCTTTTTCTGTGCTTGATATACCATCAGTCCGATTCATGCTTCAGAGTAAGTTTAAGGCCCCGTTCAGGCTAGATTCACACTGTTGTGCAGAGAGGCTCACAGCAGGGGTCCGGTGCGTCTCTGTTCTCCATTTCAGGGATGAATCGGGCCCAAATTTTTGCCTGCATTTGGACCTAAAACGAAGCATATTTCCAGGTTGTAAGTTGGCAAATGTCATTGCAGATCCCTACTTGTTATTGCTTGTATTGAAACTTACATAACACAGTTGGTGTTCTGTACATTGACCGTGTACAAAACACCACCCTACATGTACACCATGTTTAAAAATTTGCCAGTTTTATGAGTCATAGCGGGCAGCAGATGAAACTACATAGGTAATTGTAATTGTAAAAATACAAAATGTAGTGTAGTACTTTCTTATCAAAAGCAAAATTACCTTTTAAATGCAACCCCTGTTGTCTAACGTTTAATGTTGTAGAGAGGCTATGCAATGGGTTAATAAAGTTAGAACTTAAAATGCAAGTTTAAACCATTTCCTAGTCTGTGATCTCCAGATACCGTCTGGGTTTTAAAACAAATTAAAGGTTCGTTGGTGTATAATGTGCAGCCTGGTATATGATGTGAAGAGCCCTGTGTATAATGTGCAGCCTGGTATATGATGTGCAGAGCCCAGTGTATAATCTTCAGCCTGGTATATGATGTGCAGAGCTTGGTGTATAATGTGCAGCCTGGTATATGATGTGCAGAGCCCTGTGTATAATGTGCAGCCTGGTATATGATGTGCAGAGCCCTGTGTATAATGTGCAGCCTGGTATATGATGTGCAGAGCCCTGTGTATAATGTGCAGCCTGGTATATGATGTGCAGAGCCTGGTGTATAATCTGCAGCCTGGTATATGATGCGCAGAGCCCGTTGTATAATCTGCAGCCTGGTATATGATGTGCAGAGCCCTGTGTATAATGTGTAGCCTGGTATATGATGTGCAGAGCCCTGTGTATAATGTGCAGCCTGGTATATGATGTGCAGAGCCCTGTGTATAATGTGCAGCCTGGTATATGATGTGCAGAACCCTGTGTATAATGTGCAGCCTGGTATATGATGTGCAGAGCCCTGTGTATAATGTGCAGCCTGGTATATGATGTGCAGAACCCTGTGTATAATGTGCAGCCTGGTATATGATGTGCAGAACCCTGTGTATAATGTGCAGCTTGGTATATGATGTGCAGAGCCCTGTGTATAATGTACAGCCTGGTATATGATGTGCAGAGCCCTGTGTATAATGTTGAGCCTGGTATATGATGTGCAGAGCCTGGTGTATAATGCTGACACTATGAGTGGAAGCAAGTGGAATACAGGGGACGGAGTGGGTGGATTCTATAAGGGGTGTGGCTTATGAAAAGTGGGAGGGGCCAACAGTGGAGGGGCGGGGTCTTGCACACCCCATCCTAAAACTTCACCAGCTGCCACTGAGTGGGAGCAATGTAATACAGGAGGTGTGTTACTGGTCAGATCATCTGGCCGAATCAGAGGGAAAAAGCCTAAAAAAACAAAGAAAACAAATTCAACCACTACATCTAATGATTGGTAAGCTGCAAGATATTACATTTTTGGTTTTGGGTTTAATACCGCTTTAAGGACACAACTATTTTTTTTTGGTAATACATTCTGTATAGTAGTTTTTTTTTTCTTTCCTGTACTTTATACTACTGTACAAACAAATGTAATAACCTAATTATGTGAACTGCATGAGAAATGTTTCCAGCTTAAATGATACAGTCACAGGTCTTTTTTTTTTTTGGCTGCTTTTATAGCCTTTCATGTCATTGTTTCTTTTGATTACATGGAAAATGACATTTATGTAGAAATGAGCTTTTGGAGATTTTGCTTCTTGGCAATTATCTATAAAAAAATGCAAACACTTCCATATTTGGCTAAGTTTTATTTTGTTTGTCTCTCATTTAAAACTTATAAATTAGGTCTTGCATTGTTTAGAATTAAAGCAAGATGACAATTTAAGAGGATTATCAGGTAGTTGTCGGTTTTTCTGAGTAGGTTTTGGCTTAAATATTGAAAAAGAGGCCATTTTGCAACGTAATGCCAAAAAGTGGAAAAAACAAAACACAGAATAAATCCCTTCCAAATGGAATCAGCACAATAAATTTCACGCATTGAGCAAACTTTTCAGTTCTTAATTTCTTTGCGAGCAGCCAAGTACAGTTGATAAATGAGAGTAGTTTTCCAATATTTACCATTGCATTCTGGATCTTTACTGGAGACAGATTTACTCAAAAAATTTAGGCTTGCATGCCTTGAAAAAAATTGTGAATTTTACCAAACTGGCCTATGTATTTAAAAACAGGCAGTGAACTATAAGTCCAGGCAATCAAATATGTGCAACCAGATTTATTACTGTATACCCTTCTGTGTATGGCTAACAAAATTCCCAACAAATAGATAATATCAGTAATGTATTGTCAGGACTGATTTCAATTAAAGCCAGGCATATACAGCAAAACCTTGGATTGCGAGTAACGCGGTTTACGAGCATTTCGCAATACAAGCTGTTTTTCTTTTAAAATCCTGACTTGATTTGCGAGCATTGTCTCGCAAGACGAGCAGGATTCAACCCTCTGGGGTGTGCAGTACTGCATGTGGTCGAGACACTCAGAGATGCTTGGAAAAACTTGGAAACACTCCATCTCTGAGTGTCTCTGAGTGTCTCTGAGTGTCTCTGAGTGTCTCCGAGTGGTCTTTGAGTGGTCTCTGAGTGGTTCTGAGTGTCTCTGGCACCCCCCAACTCTGGCCACATGTGGTACTGCATACACTAACAGTGACACTGGAACAAATTATCTCAATTTCCATTGATTCCTATGGGGAAACTCCCTTTGATATACGAGTGCTTTGGATTACAAGCATGCTTCTGGAACAAATTATGCTCGTAATCCAAGTTACTACTGTATACTGAAATTCTGTTCTTGAAAGCAAGGGTTCCTCAACAGAACAAGGAACCTAAATCTAAACACAAGTGCTCATGACCATTTCTGAGAAGGCAAAATGTAGATTTAAATGCAGTTAAATAGTAAAAATTGTTTCAGCAACTACAGGCTAGCAGTTAACTGACCCTCCCAACTCAACTTTGAACTACAATCAGCAGACAAAGAGTAACCTGTTGAACACTGAAAAATACACTTCAATACAATCAGTACGTAGCATCATTTATGATAATCCCTTTTATTACCTGCCTTACCTGTTCTACACACCATACATCCAAATACACTCATTAGAGGCATTACTCCAGTACATTCAAAACTTTACAAAATAAGAAGAAATTACAAGAACTTTACAACTTAAAAAAAATTTAAGCATCGCCTAGGGAGATTTCTAAGTACTGAAGTTTGGTGTCATTCCATGAGTGTGCACAATTTTAAAGTGTGACATGTTAGGTATCTATTTACTCAGCATAACAACATCTTTCACATTATACCAAAAAATAGGGCTAACTTTACTGTTTTGTAATTTTTTAAAATTCATGAAACCATTTTTTTTTCAAAATCAAGGCGTTCGTTTGAAAATTTATTGCGCAAATACCGAGCGAGATAACAATTTGCAATGACCGCCATTTTATTACCTAGGGTGTCTGCTAAAAAAAACATATATAATGTTTGGGGTTTTGAAGTCATTTTATAGCCATAAATTTATGATTTTTACATGAAGGAGAGAAGTGACAGAATAGGCCTGGTGCTGAAGTGGTTAAGCAGTACACCACAGAATGTGCAAAGGGGCACATCATTTGGGCCCATTTTTCTGGGACTGCGGCCACTCAGCCCATTTAGTTGTTTAAAATGTAATTCAAATGGCTTTCTGTGGATTACTGAATTGGGGGACGCTGTACCTTTTAAATATGTAAATTTTTGGATGAAAAATAGTCCAATGGGAATTCCCGGAATGTCCTGGAATTATTTTGGGACTTTATAAAAGGGCTGCAGTTTAGTATTTCCCCTGCAGTGGACAGTTATTGCAGCAAAAGCGCTCCCTCCCTTCCTTACCGTTGCAAGAACTTTGTGTTTTTTGGATCATCCTGGAATCCTGGGGGTGACGTTTGTTATTGTTTGTTAAAGTTTAAGCTGCTCGAGTTCTGACAACTGAGCAAAGCCCTCGTTGATGTTATGGATAGTTAAGTTGTGATAAAATTACCTTTCTGTTATTTGAGTTATAAAACCAATAAAGTGCCGCAACCATTTCTTGCCAAAACGTATGGTTGTATGTCTTATTTGGTTGTATCCGGGGAATGTTTCTTTGGTGGGTGGGTGTGGCCTGCAGTCCCATGCACCTGAGTGCACTCAACAAATCATACAATGGACACTGTTGTATTGCACAGTATGTGCTCCCTAAGGCTCAGTTCACACATACTGAATGCATTTTTTATTGCTTTTCGCAGAAACACACTACAGTCCATTTAACATGGTTTCCTATGGGACACAACTATGCTTTTTTCAGCCGCCGCAATTTTTGGAAAGGGTCAGGGACTTTAAAAAAGCAAAATTATGAATTTTTAGTTCAATAGACTCAAATGGAAAAGCTGCAGAAAAGCATGTAGTGCGTTTTTGTCATCCACTCAACAACAAATTGGCCAAAGAAAAAAAAAAAAAGCATAAAAATGCAAAATGTATAAAAAAAAAAGTAAAAAAAAAAGTGAAAATGCACCACAAATTTGTGTGCAAAAACACAAAATGTATAAAAAAAAAACACTGCAGAAACAGATCAAAAGCAAACTGTAGAGGTGTGAACCAAGCCTTAGATACAGTTTCTAGAGTGATAATGAAGCTGTGCATTAGGCACCTGGGAGAAGTTCAAACTCGGCTGAAACTATGGCCACATCCCTGATAGGTTGAGAGAAAAAGGAAACTTCCCTCACGTTTGGGACTTTAAAGGCTCTAAGGAAGGAGCAAACCATCAAAATTGTATGGAAAAAGTATTTTATTGGTATCAAAATATATGTTAGAAAAACGGATTAAAAGGTAACATCAATACAGTACATAAAAACATAAATAAATGTTCAAAACCCCAAGCCAATGCAAATTTTTCACTCAGTAATGGTATTGGAAATTGATACAAAAAACCATACACCAACACGTTTCGGAGTCTGTAGAGCTCCTTCTTCAGGGAAGGTTTTAACAATCTTGATAAATATAATCTATAAAACAGAGCATATTTTAGAGCATTGACTCATGTTAGTTACTGGTGACAAAACAAGATGAAGGGGGAGGGGAAGGGGAATGGGGAATAAAAGAAAAGGAAAATGCACGACAGCAACTACTCACTATGCCTGAGAGGAGGAACAGAGCGCAGGATTGACCAATGATTTTATTATAAAGATATATCTTATTGGTTATTTCTCAGCATGCTTGACCTGCAACAAATCTATTCCCAATCTCTGTATCACTATGTGCCTATTCCCTGGCAATAGTTTTCCATGAAATATAGAGCTACAGCTTTTATTAAACAAAATTGAGGTTTGTTGTACTTAGAATTAAAAATTAAGATATGCATTACATTACAGATAGCATGCTTGCATATGCTGTGAAACACACTGATGTCAAGGGTGTTTCATAGGTTCCCAGAATACCAGACCTGAACATCGTTACACCCACTTGGGAAATTATGGCGCCACGTACCTGGGAGGAAGAGCCTGGTATGCAGAGGAAGGCTTTTCTTACTCCTCTGACTTGGGGCCCCGGTAGAGCAGACAGGTGGCGCAGGAGTGCAGAGTCGCTCGAGGGCCGGTAGTCATGCTAGCTGCTGGGCTTCCGGTTAAGTGGTGTGCCAGATGACAGCGGATGCAGGACTGCTGTGGATGCAGGACAGTGGATGCAGGCAAGCTGTAAATACAGGCAAGCTGTAGATACAGGACAGCAGATGCAGGTATGCTGTGGATGCAGGTCAGCAGTACCGGAGGTACACAGGCTGGAAGCAGAAGACTGGAGCAGGGTCGGACAAGCTGGGTCATACACAGTGCGGTCAGATAAGGTACAGATGCAGAGACTGGAGAGTGGTCAAACTTCAAGCCGGGGGCGATGCAGGTGGAGAGCAGGAATAGTCAAAGCAAGCCGGGTAGGTAACTGGAATCAGATGCAGATAAGCAGGAAACAGGACACTCACGGCAACGCTGTAGACAAGACAGCACTGGATCTGTGTACTGATCTGGTTTGAATAGCCCATTTGGTGCCCTCATCTGTCACATGATGCGCCGCACGCACTAATGCACGCATTCGCATAACCGGTCGCATTCTGGCTCATCTTTGTGCGCATTTGCTAATGTACATTAGCACGTGCTACCGCAGCTTCCCCAAGACAAGTTTGGGGGACAGGAGTTAGCCTGCGGGAAAAATTTCTTCCTCTGGTAAGCCTTTCCTGACAGATGGAGCACAGAGTGCAAAATACAAATCCATCTACTACATTCCTCAAAGACACTGTCCTTTTTGAACAGTGGTGCAAAAGCCCACCTCAAATAGTTTAATCACTTCAATACCGGGCTATTGTAATATGACGTCCACAGGAGGGATCTCCCATCCTGGGTTGGGTGGACATCATATGACGTCCTGGGCTTCCCGGCCGTCTAGGGGGCGCGTGCGATGTCCGCCGGGAACCCGTGATTGCCTGTGATCACAGCAGGACCGTGGATCTGTGTGTGTAAACACACAGATCCACGTCCTGTCAGAGGTGAGGAAACCGATGTGTTTTCCCAGTACAGAGGAACACAGATCGGTCTCCTCCCCTTGTGAGTCCCCACCCCCTACAGTTAGAATTACTCCCTAGGGAACATATTTAACCCCTTGATCGCCCCCTAGTGTTAACCCCTTCACTGCCAGTCACATTTACACAGTAATCTGTGCAGTTTTATAGCACTAATCGCTGTATAAATGTGAATGGTCCCAAAAATGTGTCAAAAGTGTCCGATATGTCCGTCGCAATGTCACGGTCACAATAAAATTTGCAGATCGCCGCCATTACTAGTAAAAAAAAAAAAATGCAATAAATCTATCCCCTATTTTGTAGACACTATAACTTTTGCGCAAACCAATCAATATACGCTTATTGCGATTTGTTTTACCAAAAATATGTAGAAGAATACATGTCGGCCTAAACTGAGGAAAAAAATAGATTTAAAAAAAAAATGTTAATATTTATTAAATCAAAAAGTAAAAAATATTGGGGGTTATTTACGAAAAAGGCAAATCCACTTTGCACTAAAAGTGCAAACTACAGGTGCAAAATACACTTGAAATTGCACTGAAAGTGCACTTGGAAGGGCAGTCGCTGTAAATCTGAGGGGTAGATCTGAAATGAGGGGAAGCTCTGCTGATTTTATTATCCAATCATGTGCAAGCTAAAATGCTGTTTTTTATTTTCATTGCATGTCCCCCTCGGATCTACAGCGACTGCACTTCCAAGTACACTTTCAGTGCAATTTCAAGTGCACTTTGCACGTGTAGTTTGCACTTGTAGTGCAAAGTGGATTTGCCTTTTTGTAAATAACCCCCAATGTGTTTTTTTTATAGCGCATAAAATAAAGACCGCAGAGGTGACCAAATACCACCAAAACGAAAGCTCTGGAAAAAACATAAAGATTTCATTTGGGTACAGTGTTGCATGACCGCGCAATTATCATTCAAAGTGCAACAGTGCTGGAAACTAAAAATTGGTCTGGGCAGGAAGGGGGTTAAAACGCCCTGTATTGAATCCTTAAAGGGGTTGTAAAGGTTCGTTTTTTATTTTCTAAATAGGTTCCTTTAAGCTAGTGCATTGTTGGTTCACTTACCTTTTCCTTAGATTTCCCTTCTAAATATTTTTTTTCTTTGTTTTCTTTGTCTGAATTTCTCACTTCCTGTTCCTTCTCAGTAAGCTGTTCAGTAAGCTGTTCTGGCTGACTCCACACCACTCGGATGATGGTGTGAAGTTTAGTGAGGAGAAACAGGAAGTGAGAAATTCAGACAAAGAAAAAAAACATTTAGAAGGTAAATCAAAGGAAAAGTTAAGTGAACCAACAATGCACTAGCTTAAAGGAACCTATTTAGAAAATAAAAAAAACGAACCTTTACAACCCCTTTAATATTTTGTTAGGTGTTGACATTACTTGTCCATTCCATGTATTTTTTTCCATGCGTTTAACTGTTTCAAAAGGCCTTACACAATGCAAGTTTCAGGGGAAAGAGCAATTGTTTTCCCCAAGGGGTGGGTGCAGGTGGGGAAAACCATCCCCGCCAAGAGGAGACAGTGATTATCTCTAGTGGCTACTAGAGACTATAGCAGCCCCTAGTGATGATCGCAAGAGAATCCGTCAGGCTTGGTTGTACCCAAGTTAATCGATTGATCAACTTGGTACATTCAGCCTGGCCATTAATGGGTCGAATCTCGGCCGGTTCCTGCTAAACCGGCTGAGATTCGAACCGCGTATGGCTGGCCTTTTCCTGATTCTCTGTTTCTTTCCAATATGTGGCATGTTGATACCAGAGGGCTATAAGGTGCATTTTGAATTTTTAAAAACCTAAACAGCCTCATACTATATAAACTCTGTTTTATTTTGTCCTCTACAAATAAAGTTAATTGGATTTCATAATGCATTGATGTTCAGAAAAATAAATTGGCTGGAATGATTCAAATGAGCTAAATTTTGAAAAGCAATGTCATAATGTCGATATTTTGCAACTTTTAATTAAGAAGTCTTTCTAGTCATTTAAATGCATGAAGCTATATGCTGTCTATGGTCTTTAGCTATCAAAATGAATTCAAGTATTTGAGTTCAGCACTAAGCAGTGTTATTATTCTTGATTGTGTAGAAGTGATTGGCTTCTTCTGCTCTTAAGGCTTCAAAAATAGCTCTCATTCTCTTATTCAAATGTCTTCCAGAAAAAAAAGTTGTTACACCTATAATGATTACTTTAGACTAGAGGACTCTATCTGCCATTCATCCTAGTTTGCATTAAAATTGTACTCTTTAGCCCCGTACACACGATCGGTTTGACTGATGAAAACCGTCCGATGGATGGTTTTCATCAGACCAACCGATCGTGTATGGTACCCATCGGTCTTTTTTCCATCGGTTGTAAAAAATAGAACTTGTTTTAAAATTTTCCGATGGATAAAAAACCGATGGGAATTTCCGATCGTCTATGGGCAAGTCCATCGGATCAAAAACCCACGCATGCTCAGAATCAAGTCGACGCATGCTCAGAAGCATTAAACTTCATTTTTCTTGGCTCAGTGTTTTACGTCACCGCGTTTGGAACGGTCGGTTTTTTGACTGATGGTGTGTGGGCAAGACTGATGGAAAACAGTTTCATCGGATATCCGATGGACAAATCCATCGGACGAAAATCCATACGTTATCCGATCGTGTGTACGGGGCTTTTGTCCCCCATTTATCCAACAGTAACTAACCATGCAAAGACCCATTTAAAAATATTAATTATTTTTGAGCACTGAACACCCTTGTACAAAAATACACTTCTCAAAAATGTTACACATAGAAAGTTAGGAACAACTGAAAAACTTTCCTGGCTTACGGAACTTTGCTAAACATGACTATATCTACAGCTCACAGTACATTAATGTGAGGCTCACTGGGAAGAATGCACATAATATTTTGTGGTAATTTGAAGACTCCCCCCCGGTTTTCGGGGACAGTCCTCGAATTGAGGACACTGTCCCCGGACCAAGTCTGTCCCCGGTTTTGTCCCCGGATTGGATTTGAACGGGGCTGGGGCAATTTCAAAGACAGTCAGTGCAGAATAAAAAAAAAAATCTGAATTACACACCCCCACTCCGCCGCTCCTACTAGCTTAGGGGGGTGTATTTTTTCTCTTATCTGTGCCCCTTTCTTATGATCATGTGCTGGTCGGAGCGGAGGGAATATTTCTTCAGTTTCAGGTGCATGCCCATTCAGCTCCGCTCGCATGTTCTTCTGCCTTGGCTCAAGTCCTGGCCAGCCGCCTGCCTGCTTATCTCCTTGCCTTCCCTGGCGGAGTGATCTTCCTCCTCTCCCCACCCAGTAGTAGCCGGGGCCCGGAGAGTAAGACTTGACAGGCTGTCAGGCGGGCGGTGGCGGCGACGGGCAGAGAGTTTCTGATTGCTGCCATTACTAGTAAAAAAAAAATATGTCCCCGGATTTCATTTAAAAAATCTGGTCACCTTACCTTACAGTTAGCTACAAAGGTCATTGTTATCAGTGGTTACTCATCTGGGAGGCCAAAGTTGCTTATTGCTCAAAGAAACCCCTAGAAACCTCTGGAGTAACCCTGGTTGAGAAAGGCAGACATAGCATTTTGTATATGTGGAACTGGAAATGTAGTATTCCAAAATGTAGGGAGTGACCTATCAAATGTGTAACTCAAAGGGAGTTTATCAAAAGCTATCTTTCATATGACCTAACTAGATCAAAAGAAAAACTAAAATTTGGTTTCTACACCATCACCACTTGTGGATACATATAAATTGTGAGTGAAAAATTGTGAACTGAGCACTCTTTAGTGATGTCTAGTGAATTCATCTAAAGTGCACTAATGTATACTTCAAATATCCAATTAACAAGAAAAAAGTTGAAAAAATTTGCTTATCCATATGATTGGATGTTTGAAGATAACAAAGGTGCAAATAACTTCATCTAGCTTCAGACCAGTGGCGGCCTGTCTATTAGGGGAATAGCATAGCATGAATCTATACACGGCCAACCCCTATTCATGTGTCTGGCCCCTTTCAGGGCACCGGGCACATGAATTACAGCGGCCAGGTTTTTTTTTAAGCACCTGATTAGAGCCAGAGACTCTAATAGACTTCAAAATAGGGTGAGCTCGGGTCGCAGAGGGTGCGACCGGAGCCCACCCAGGTGTGTTGCAACAGGGAATGAATATTCCCTGTTGCAACACTGATCCTCCTCCTGGCCAATCGGGAAGCAGGTATGAAACCCGTTTCCCGATTGGCCAAAACGTCAGGCGACCCTATTGGATGCCTAGCGCCGGCAGGAGCAGAGAGGAGATGCACTGCGGAAACTGCTTCAGGAGAGGACACCAGACCAGCTTTCCCCGGGCCCGCTATGCTTAAGAACAGGGCTGGAAGATGGCCGCATCAGCTCCGACTGCTGCTCTCACTGCCCGCATCCAGGGTAAGGTCAGCAGGTGGTTGGGGGGGTGTTAGTGCCATGCCATGCTGTGTCGGGGGGTAGGTGGCAGTTGTGCTAGTGCCGCTCACCAATCGGCCTGGGGGGTTGTTTGCCGCCCCCCCCCCAAACAGAACAGCCGCCACTGCTTCACACTGTAGTAAATCCAGCTTATACAGTATTGTCCCCTATATTGCTGGTTTAATTAGACTTACTTAATACTTAATAACCACCTGCCTACTGGGCACTTTCACCCCCTTCCTGCCCAAGCCATTTTTCAGCTTTCAGCGCTGTCACACTTTGAATGACAATTGCGCGGTCGTGCGACGCTGTACCCAAACAAAATTTGCGTCCTTTTTTTCCCACAAATAGAGATTTCTTTTGGTGGTATATGATCACCTCTGTGGTTTTTATTTTGTGTGCTATAAACAAAAGAAGAGCGTCAAGTTTGAAAAAAAACACAATATTTTTTACTTTTTGCTATAATAAATATCCATTTAAAAAAAAAAAAAAAAAATTTCCTCAGTTTAGGCCGATATGTATTCTTCTACATATTTTTGGTAAAGAAAAATCGCAATAAGTGTATATTGATTGGTTTGCGCAAGAGTTATAGCAGATACAAAATAGGGGATAGATTTATAGCATTTTTTTTTTTTTTTTACTAGTAATGGCGGCGATCAGGGATTTTTATCATGACTGCGATATTGCAGCGGACACATCGGACACTTTTGACACATTTTTGGGACTATTCACATTTATACAGCGATCAGTGCTATAAAAATGCATTGATTACTGTATAAACATGACTGGCAGGGAAGGGGTTAACACTAGGGGGCGAGGAAGGGGTTAAATGTATTCCCTGGAAGTGATTCTTACTGTGGGGGGAGGGGACTGACTGGGGGAGGTGACCGATCTGTGTCCCTATGTACAAGGGACACAGCATCGATCTCCTCTCCCTGACTGGATGTGGATCTGTGTGTTTACACACACAGATCCACGGTCCTGCTCAGTTACCATCGCGGCCGCCGGGCACGTGCATCGGGTTCCCAGTGACGTGGCGGGTGCGCATGCGCCCCCTAGTGGTATTTAAAGGCGCAACGTCATATGACGTCCAGTCAGAACAATAGAGTCTTCCGCCTGCCGTCATTTGACGGTGGGCGGTGGACAAGTGGTTAAAGATGAACTCAAGGAAAAGCAAATATTGTCTATATATTCAAGATGCATATGTATTTGTACTTGAATCTTGGTGTGCGTTGTGTACAGCTTCAAGATCTGTGCAGTAATCCAGTATAAAACTTTGCCTCAGCACTGGAGTTTGCTGTAATAAAGACTAGTCACTGCTGCTTTCTCACCTTGTGCAGGGTGACTGGTCTTGTCTCCTCCCCCTCCACTAGTTTTCTGCAAGTTCCTGTCCCCTGACCGATTTGTGACGAAATCGCATTGGTGGGTGCTTGGCCTATGACGTTATCACAACCGCCTACTGTTCAGGGTTGTGGCGGTACAAGCTTGGTCTCTCTGTAATATATTGTGAATGCCTTTCTTTTTAATAAAGCACATTTTAGCGGTATTACACAATGTGGTTTTGTTCTCCTTGCGAGTGAATCCTATTTTGAGCTTAGACTGGGCTGCTATTAACATCCATCTACTCAAGCACTGCGTTTCCCTTATAATCAAGAGATCTTTGATATCTGGTAAGATGCTGGAACACTTGGTGGTGTGATGCACTAAGGAAACATCGGATGGCACAGATTCTGGCTACATTGCTTTTAATGGACTTGATGAATTTTTATCACAAAAAAATGTTTTATATACCGTATGTGATTTTGAACTTAAATAGATATGCATTTGTCTTTGATCACTTAATACAGGCCTCAAAATTTCAAGTCCTGAGCTACTAGCCAGGCCTTAAGAGTTACTCGCCACCTGTTGTCCCATCCAAACCCTACCCTGCCCTGCCCCTAAACACGCCCTTGTAAATTATCCCATGAAATAACACTGTTAAATGTTTTATTCAGAATTAATGCATGTGCTTCCACTGTAAAGGCTCTCAAAATTTAGAGACTAAACCCCTGTTTTTAACGCATACCATTAGACAGGAAAATTCAGTTGGTTAGCAGGTTGGTCGGTAAGTTGAGCAAGGAATTTCTGTTTTTCTTTCACCTCCCCCAGTACACCTCTACCTCCAACGCCTCCCCCAGTACACCTCTACCTCCAACGCCTCCCCTCTCCATCATACCTATGTCTCCAATCCCTTCTCCCCCTAGCACACTTCTACCCATAATCCCTCTTCTCAGTATGTCTTTGCCTTTAATTCCCCCCCAGCAGACCTGTGCTTTGGACGACCCCCCAGCACACCTCGTCTTCCAACCTCCCCTCACCAGTGTACCTATGCCTCCAATTCCGCCCTCCTCCCCCCATTCTATCATACCTATGTCACCAATTCCGCCCCCCCCCATTCTATCATACCTATGCCTCCAATTCCACCCCCCCCAATTCTATCATACCTATGCCTCCAATTCCACTCCCCCCAATCCATCATATGGTATGATAGATTGGGGGGGGGCAGAATTGGAGGCATAGGTATGATAGAATGAGGGGGGGGCGGAATTGGTGGCATAGGTATGATAGAATGGGGGGGAAAGGATGCGGAATTGGTGGCATAGGTATGATAGAATGGGGGGGAAAGGGGGCGAAATTGGTGGCGTAGGTATGATAGAATTGGGAGGAAAGGGGGCGGAATTGGTGGCATAGGTATGATAGATTGGGGCGGAATTGGTGGCATAGGTATAATAGAGAGGAGTGCGGAATTGGAGGCATAGGTATAATGGATTGGGGGGGGGGCGATTCAGACCTATGCCTCCAATTAACCCCCAATCCAGCACATATGTGCTCTCAATCCCCCCTTACTCCCAGCAAATTTCTTGTTCAATCCCCCAATGCCTCCAGAACATTACACAGAATGTCACATACCATTGTCCTGCAGCCACGGGGGTCAGGCATCTGGTGCACTCCTTGGATGTGTGGGAGGTGGAGAGGGACGGCGCTGGCTGGTACACTTCCTTGCAAAGCTCTGCTTTGCTGCTAGTCTGTGCAGTGTGGGAGGTGGAGAGGGGCGGTCCCAAGCGGCAATGTGTAGAAGGTGGAGAGGGGCGGCACTGGCTTGTACACTTTCTGTTTGCAAAGCAAGCGCTGCGAGCCTGTGCGGGGCAGCGATGTGTGGTCCCAGGCAGCTGTACAATGCCACACTGCGAGTGTGTGTGCGGCGGGAGGGGAACTGGATACTTACCGATACAGCACAGCCCTGTCCATACTCGCACTGCTCGTAATTTTATTCGCCAAATGCGAGCAGGCGAGTGCAATTTTTGAGGGCTGACTTAATATATGTGATTTGGCACATTTTGCACAGTATAGCACACAGTGAACCTGCCAGTAATCAAATCTTTCTTTGAGATTTGGAGACTAATGCCTTGTACACATGATCAGAATTTCCGATGAAAAAAATACGATGGACTTGTTTCATCGGAAATTCCGATCGTGTGTGGGCCCCATCTGACTTTTTTCCATCGGTGTTTAGAAATAAACACAGAATCCAGGGGAGCATCTCCCTGCTATCTCCTGTTATTATATGAATTTGGTTACAGTCTGCAGACCCCACACCCTCCAAACTACCCCCCCATGTCACTTACAGAAACCAATCTCCCTGCTGTCTCCTGTCATTATTTAAATTTGGTGCCACTGTGTGTATGAAAAAACTACATCTGCTACTAGGGCAGAGTGTCTCATAGTCCTCCATGTAGCACACCTACAGTAATCTCATTTTCCAGAGTCTGCCCCAGACGAAGCCAGTGTGCAATGCTGCTTGGAATTAAAGTTTCCCTGCTAGGGGGTTGTCCTGAAGGATTTGTGAATGAAGAAGTCTGCATGGAGGGAGTATCTTGAACTTAATCTTCTGAGCAGGACAGTGTCTTGAGTGAGCTGTGTAAAACTAAGAAGAGTTATGGGCCAAGAAATTGTCCAAAGAGAGAGAGAATAATTGCAAATTACAAAAAAGACTATGATTGTTCTAACAGTATCATAGAACTAATTTTGGCTGTTGGTTGGGCCAACCATTATCAGATAAGGCAAACTCATGCTGCACCAAATTGGGGTTTGGAAATCAAGTTTCACCCTGCTACATCATGTATCTCTAACCCTCTCTCCCAATTTAAATCAGCAATAACAATATAAAAGGTTCCTAGCACCCAACTTTTTTACTCTGCCCCAAGGTTTCTTTCCTGACAATGGGTACAGCCAGGACAGTAAGTACTGGGCCATTCTGAGTTGTCAGCCTGCTATACCACTCTAGAGGTCATTCCACACCACCCTGGAAGGAGTAGTGCAACATTTGGAAGAACAATTGAATATGCATGCTACTAGAAATACTAATAGATCCTTGGGAGTGGGATGAGCTGGCCATATAACTTTGCTGCCTTTGCTGTTTGGTATACTAATAAATCTAGAGTATTAGTAATAGAAAGGAAGCAGAGTTTCATACTTAATTTCCAACAGATAATGATTGTTATAAATTAGATTTTTTTCTAAATTAGTCTTTACTGTCAGCTAAAATGATTGTTTATAAGCTTATATAACAAAACTGTTTTCCGGCAGTTACTGCAAGGTAGCGAATACAAATTAAAGGCAGTGTTTGCATTTTGCAGATATCATTTATAACAATATAGCAACAAAGACACAAATATGTAAAATTCTGATTTTTGCCTCTTTTGTCTGTACTTTTTATTGGTATGAGGCAAGCTGTGTATACTATAAGGTTCTATTAGACTACTTATGAAGGTCAAATCTGAATCCCAAAACAAATTTAGCAGTATTTTATTTATGAGTCTCTTCCTATGAATATTCTACACTTTGGAGACTGTTGACATAAGAACCACTTTCAACACATTTTACAACCAAATGCATAGCTAAAATATTTATTTTCTTAAAAAAATGTATCAGAGCAAGTTCATATGGCAACAGACAACATAACAGTGCTCTTGGTCTTGGCAAAAGCAATGCCTGTAATAGAATGCATTTTGTCAGGTAATGTCCTTAAATGTACCCAAAGACATTAGATAATGGTCAGTCATCAGGAAACAATTCAACTCATACATGATATACAGTATATACAGCAGATATAGATATACTGATTTATTGAGCAGGAACCTTGACTTCAAACTGGTTTTCCTGATATGCATGCTTTTTTCTAGTTAGAGAAAGCCAGGCAACAAGTATTGTGAAATCAGCAATGACTTTATTTTCTTTCAGTTCAGTATTCCTTTCAAATAGAACTCTTGCCAGAAAATCCACCTGGGGACCTAGACAACATAGCATCTGTCTCTGGTAAAAAGATACAGGCAGCATTGAAGTCAAAGCCCCCTCTTCATTCTGCATCCCTTCTTTCCATGCACCTTGTGCCTCATCTGCTCCCCTTATACTAATAAAAGACTGAGCCTGCAAACTCCCATAGCTGCCATCGTTGAACTAGATTTAAAATCAGCTTTTCTTTCACCACCTCTCAATTCATGTTTAGGACACAATACCTGAAGGGGACATGGATTGAACAGCCGTTGGCACCAAGCTATCTCAGGTCCTGTTCCACGTCTTCTTGAATGGGGCACTCATATACCTATTGTTTGAGAGAACCGCTCTGCCATCTTGTACACATTTATCCAAGCTGTACTACATCCCTGGCCAGAAGTCCCAAGTTGGAATAAAATAAAATGTCCAATCTTAAGCCCCGTACACACGGTCGGACTTACATCAGACTTTTCCGTGTTTTTTTGTCAGAGTTGGTCGGAAACACTCATAGCATACACACGCTCTGACTTTTCTGCAAACTTTCCCAAAACTTTTTGCAACATCACATGGTTTTTCTGCTCTTTTCTGCTCTTTACCACCACCCTTTGGTCAACTTCTGCTATTGTTGGTTGATTTTAACATTAGTTGTTTTGTCCATCGGACAAAAGTCCGATGGTTTTCTGTACACACGGTCGGACTTTGCTCCATCGGACCTTTGTTGGGCAAAAGTTTGTCCGTTTGCAGACCCAACTGTTGTCTGATGAAAACAAGAAAAAAGCTAAAAAATGTTGTCAGATGGAGCGTACACACGGTCGGATTGTTGGTCCAACTTGCTCAAAATGAAGTTTGTTGGCCAAAAATCCAACCGTGTGTACGGGGCTTAAGATACATTTTCAGCATGTTACTGCAATTCGATTGATAATAGACTGGTTGTATTACAGGAAAATTTGTGGATGGTTGCAGTTCATTTTTAACTTAAGCCAGCTATAGACGGTTCGAATCAACTTGGGTACATTCAGCCTGTCCATACATGGTTTGAATCCTGGTCGGTTCCTGCTGAAGGTAAAAATTAACTGCAACCATCCACAAATTGTCTTGTAATACAGCCAGTCTTTTATATTTATTACCGAAAATATCCACCACTGGTAAACTTGTTACCTATTATTGAGTTTAATTTCTGTTCTAGAATTGTCTCCTTCCAGAGTAGTGATGCAGGTTGCGGTCCAGCACAGGGAAAACACATTGGCTATGTTCCATTCATGCGGCACTGCCCTCTATATGAACTGAAACTAGCAAAAGTGTGCCTATTTGGACACATGATCGTGTATGACAATGAATGCATACTGGTGCCTGGTGACTCTGAATCTGTATTATCAATTCTGTACTATAAAGATTCCTGCTTGCTGGATCTATGTATGCCATTCCAGTGATGGCCATATGGCATTTGCCAGGGTAGTTTTCCTGATGGTGCTAACAGTGAAAAATGCCTGCATAATGGTGCATTTATTGTTAAATTAGTCTTTATTGCATAATGGTGCATTTAAACAGCCACTTGTAGTCACCTTTGGAAGCTCATGCTACAGGGTGACAACAGAGGAAAACATTTGGGAGACAGGGACAGAGCATTATCACTTATTATCATTTTTATGAAAACTGCAGGTTTAAAATGATTAAAAAATACTTTTAAAATTAAGTTAAAATCCAACTGAAATCTCGGTTTAAATCAGCTGTAGCAACCCCATTGGCTTTGAGTAAATAACGAGAGGAGAGCTTCTGACGGGTGCAGTACTTTTATTTCTTTTGCCTCAATGGTGTGCATTAAGGTTGAACACCACAGAGGTTAATCTTTTAACTCCTTAAACAGCATAAGCACCATAAGCATCATAAGTACCGATTGCACCATGAAAACTGTAAAATTACATACAATACATTAGTTTACAGAGATCACCAAAAGGGGGTTACAACAGAATTACAAATGTGGAGTTACAAAGTGGTGTTCCATTATCTGCACACATATATATAAATTAACATTAAACATCTAAAGAAATATGACTATATGTTCAAACATGTGGATTGTCTACAGCATATATTTTAACTAACAGCATGGACACGATTTATGCCTAAAAACATATATACTGACAATGACAGTGCACCTTTACTGCGTACCTTGCTCCGCATGCCAAGGGGTGCAAAATTAAAACTTTAGAGAACTTCCATGAACAATCTGCTGGCTAGCCTTGCCTCTGAGTGAATGCTGGAACAAAATGAGGGCCTTCTTTTCTCTCAAACTAGAAGAAGGAGGAAGTGTCTGGTGATTAAAAGATTCCCTAGGGGAACAAAAGTAAGGCAATAAAGGTTCCACCTTCCAGTCAGGTTGATCTTGACAGCATTCCACCAACACGAAGAAGTCCTTGAACTAGAATGGGGTCAAGCTAACTAAGAGGGCTTGAACTTGGAAGACCATCTCTTCTTTGAAGAAGTTTTAGCTCTTGATGAAAAACTTGTTGTTGAACTAAACCTATGACTACCTTACTGAAGTCAGGATGGTAACATCTGGGTATCTTGATTTCCCTTAAAGCTTGCAGACTACTCTTCCAGGCCTCCCACCATGGGCTTAAGCTCTCAGGAAGTGCTTCATCCCAACTGATGCCCCTGCGACAAAGCTCCCGGAGAATGCACTTGCCACTCAGTATGAAGGGAGCTATGCAGCCTAGAGGATCATAAAGAGAGGCTACGACTGACAGGATACCACGACGAATTGAGGGTCGATCCTTTACGTCAACGCTGAAACTGAAGGTGTCGTTTTCAATTGACCACTGAATGCCAAGTAGTTGTCCTTCTGATGTTGAGTCTGGGGTACGTTTGAGAGGTTCATCACTAGTTGTTGCTCTTTCTGATGGAGCTACACAAGACAGGACGTCCCTTTTATTAGAGTTGAACTTATGGAGTCTTAAGCCAGCATTTTTACATAATCCTTGCGCTTCGAGGATTAGATTTGTAGCTTCACTGATTGTTGAAACACTGGTTAGGCCGTCGTCGACATAAAAGTTCTTCTCAATGAAAGCTGATGCTGAAGGATATTCTGCCTTGTGTTGTTGTGCAAGATACTTGAGGCCGAAGTTGGCACATCCTGGAGAGGAACTGGCACCGAAGAGGTGAACTGCCATTCTGTATTCTTTAGGTTCTGTTTTCAACTGGCTTTTCTATCACCAAAGGAACCTTAAGTAATTGCGCATTTCTGGGAGGAAGTAGAACTGGTGAAACATCTTTTCAATGTCGCATATCACAGCAACTGCTTTCTTCCCGAAGCGACAGAGGACTCCCATTAGAGAATTTATCAGGTTGGGACCTGTCATTAAGGTGTTGTTTAGAGAGATGCCTTGAAACTTTGCTGAACAATCAAAGACGACTCTTAACTTGTCTGGCTTCTTGGGGTGATAAACCCAGTGATGTGGGATGTACCACACTGTTTCTTCCTCTTATAATGAAAGGGCTGGTTCTGCATCACCTTTTCTGATCGTTTCTTCCATGAATGCAGTGTAGTGTTCGTAGTACTGTTTATTGGCCTTTAACCTTTTCTTTCGATGTTGAAGTCGAATAATGGCCAGCCTCTTATTGTTTGGTAGTGCCGGTTGACTGTTGTCTTTGAAAGGTAACGGCATCTCATAGTGTCCATCTTTCCTTTTCATTATGGTTTCAGAGAGAAACTGCACAAAATGAACGTCATCTTCATAATTTCTTTCAGAGAAGTCCATTTCTAGAGCCTTTAACACATCAGTGACCAGGGGCATTGGCATTTCTTTTACTGCGACTCTGTTTGCAAATCTCTGGCTACCCTGTCTATCAAGATGTGGATTTGCTGATCCTATGATGCTCCAGCCGAGCATAGTTTTTTGAGCAAAGGGTTCATCTTCGGAGCCCGTAATGACCTCCAAGGGAGCCAGTGCTGATGGGCAATCAAAACCAATCAGCAGTCCGACTTTGCAGTCTTGAAGTGGCTGTAACTTGTTTGCCAAATGCTTGAGGTGTGGCCACTGAGGTGCAGTCTCCTTGGTGGGGATGTGAGACTTATCTACTGGAATGAAGTCTCTCGTATAGGCTTGACGGAGTTGGACTACAACTTTAGAGTTGAAACCACACACTTGCAAACCATGAGCAATTTTGCTTGATATAACTCAGTGTTTCTCAACTCCAGTCCTCAAGGCGCCCCAACAGGTCATGTTTTTAGGCTTTCCATTATTTTGCACAGGTGATTTGATCACTTTCACTGCCTTAGTAATTACCACAGCCGTTTTATCTGACAGAAATCCTGAAAACAAGACCTGTTGGGGCGCCTTGAGGACTGGAGTTGAAAAACCCTGATATAACTGTATCAATGTAAAAGTGGAAAGACTGAGCTAAACCAAAAAATAAAATATAAAATGAAAGCTGCTAACACTCAAACAAAGTATGGAACAGATATATACAAAATAGTGCAGCGCTCTAAATATAATTCTAGAGTTGCTACTAAAAGCGACTCAAATACGTGAATAACTGATAAACACTATGTGTTAGTGAACTAATACATAAAGTTCATGAACAGTCCATTCCAATGGATGATCTCACATTTGAGCTAACTTCCATAGGAACTGAAGAGCGTACCCCCTAGGGGTTAAATATAGTGATGAATAAACAAAGGAAAAAGTCCAAAACAGCATGTGTGTAATTAGGGTGGATGTCTTTTCATGGACAACACCGCCACAGCATAAATTGACAGAGGGACCCCAATGTTGATGGTGGGAATTCACAATAAAAGGCACAGATGGTACAGTTGGGTACTCTTACCGGAGACGGTGGACCCACCTGTCGTGTGACAGTGGGTCAATCGAGCTTGGTGGTCACCGTGACCAGAAATGATGAAATTGGATATCCTGGATACCTCAGACCGACTCCAACAGGGTGGTGGATGACCAGCTCACATGATGGAAACTCCTCCGATCATACAGGCTCCAAATTAATCCAAGATGGACACAGGGGTAGGAGAAAAGAAAAACTCCAGATGGTGCAGGTCAATATAACCAATGGGGGGGTTTATTGAATAAAATGTGTCTTATATGCATGTAGACAAATAAAAAGGTGATCACAAAATAAAACAATAAAAGCATAATGCTGCACCCCACATTGCTTTTATTGTTTTATTTTGTGATCACCTTTTTTTTTTGTGTCAAGTAAGGCATAAGTGAGGATTTCTCTCTGAGGCTCCGCCACAGCTGACAACAGAACTGGAACAATGCAGGAGGTGGAAACAAGAGAATTCCTTGTCAATGTATGGGACATAACGTTGGGAACGTTGTCGTTTACCTCATCTCCCGTAGCTACTGAATCATCGTTTGGTGTTTTGACAGGCTCAGTGTTTCTCTGTATGTGCAAACAGGTTGGATGACGTTGACTACATATGCTACATGTGTGTCTTCCTTTGCAGTCTTTTGAAGTATGGCCCTTTCTTAAGCAACCAAAGCAGAGGTGGTTTTCATAAATGAAGGCCTTCTTTCTTTTTTTTTTTCTTGCTGCAAAAGTCATACATTTAGCGACACTGTGTGCTTTGTCTTTGCATACTAGGCAGGGTGGTTTTGGTCTTGAAGCTGAGATCTCTGGAACACTTGAGGTGCAGGGCTTCATTTGAGTGCTTGTGTTGAGCGCCTTGGCTCTTTTGGGAATTCTCTCATCTGTGGTCTTGGTACTGAGGAGGAAGGGGGAGGCAATGGGGTTGCATGCTATCTTGGCTTCCTTCTGTAGGAACTCTGTGAAACGAGCAAAGGTTGGGTATTCTTGAGACTTGTCTAATTCGTCCACAACGATGCAACTCCATCTACGCACAACCTATTAAGGCAGTTTCTTGAGAAGCTTGTGGTTTTCTTCACAATCATTTAGAATAGCTAGGCCTTTAACATGGGGAATGGCCTCCACACAGCCTTGAAGAAAATCTGCAAACTCTCTTAATGCTACAGGGTCGTTTGCTGATATCTTTGGCCATTTAGTCAGCCTTTCTCTGAAAGCTCTTTGCACTATGAATGGACCTCCATACCTGTCCTGTAGGATTCCCCAGGCATCTCGATAAGCGTCTTCTGAATTCCGATAGAAGAAACCTTCCACTGCCTTATGAGCTTCACCACCGAGATACCTCTTCAAGTGCAGCACACAGGGATTGGTTTTTGATCAATCAGCGCCAAAAAGGATATCTTCCAATCTATGAACTTCAAAGGATCACCTGTAAATACAGTTGGTTCAGATATAGGGAGACGGTTGGAGATGAGCAGACTTGCAAGTCCTGGAATTAGACTACCTTCTTTTTGTGGTCTTGACACCTCAAGTGGTGTATTTGCAGGTTGAAATGGCACAGCTTTCGGATTCCAGGAGGTTTGCAGTTCATTCTTTTTGTAAAGGTTTTGCAGTTTGTGGTCTGTCTCCTGTTCACAATATTCAAAACTATCATAGGCGTTGTAAGCTTTCACTCTTGCTGCAGCTACCTTGACTTCATATTCTGTTTGTAGCTGTTGCAGTCTTGTCTTTTCATTTTCTAACCTAAGCTTAATTTCTGCTTCCATTTTGCTCAGCTTAGCTTGTTCTATCTTGGCTGCAAGGTCGGCTTCTGCATCTGCGGGTTTGCTAGAAGATCTGGAAGTGCTCTCGAGCTTGAGCTAGAGTCTGGTAATGACTCTGAGAGGACAGTTTCTGTTTCTGTGTTTCCAAAGACTGACTCTTGCTCTTTTTTATTAAGTACCATCCTCACTCTTTCCTTCTCAAGTTGATCATTAAAGGTTTCCTCCACATTCTCTAGCCGTTTGCTGGCGAGGTTGCAGATTTCAGCTGTTAACATGGTGCATGCAGCCATTCTTTTAACAACGTATGAGGTAGTGGAATGATTACGGCAAAGGGATTCATACTGTTGGTGTACTAACGCTTCTTGACTTTAATCTCCTTCATTCTTGTACCAAGGTCTTCGGATAAGCAGAAGTCCTTTAACTTTGTCCTAATTTATTTTGCTAGCTCCTTCCAAGAGTCGTACGCCTTGTTGAATGCTATTTAATTTTTCTTAACTAGTTCTTTGTGCATTTCTTGGCCCTTTTCTGTTAAGCTTCGCTCTGTGGAGCTGGACCGCACTTGTTGTGACTCGGTGGGTTTGTCTGTTTCTTTAGTGGGTGACAACATTTTGTTCTGGTGTGCCTTTGCCTTTCAAGTGTGTGTGTGCCTAAACCTAATCCGAATGAGAGTTGGCTCAAACTTGCTACAAATAGGCTATGAAAGGAAATAG
Organism: Rana muscosa; assembly: GCA_029206835.1. NCBI lineage: Eukaryota > Metazoa > Chordata > Amphibia > Anura > Ranidae > Rana > Rana muscosa. The sequence goes on along the minus strand of CM055116.1, from coordinate 790,310,870 downwards.
GCATTTACACTTGTAACTTATAAGATTAGCAAACAATGCATACCATATGACAAAATGTTGTTAAACGAATATACTGCTGATATTTTTTAACCAGATAAATTACCCTTTACGCAATTAACAAAAGTTTAGCCAATTAGGAACTTAGGAGATAGCGTTGCTTACAATTTGACACTAGGCATTCATATCACGAATATAACAATCATTGTGTTAGTAAAATATTCATTATTTGGTACGCATACTAATTAAAGGCGATTTCCGGACTGCGTATAAAGCAGTCCGCTATATTTAAATGTCCATGTGACTCGTTTACTTTTCAGCTTAGTCTCTGTTGCTAAGATGGCGTCCGCACGTGTCCTTGCGAGGTGTTGGGAAGCCTTTACTCACAGTTTGATGAAAACAGCGACGCAGCCAGTGATGACAGATGTGGCGTTGAGTCTCCACCTCAGCGACAAGTTTTCACTGTAGCGGCCCCATTGGCTTCGAGTAAATAACGAGAAGAGATCTTCTAATGGGTGCAGTACTTTTATTTCTTTTGCCTCAAAGGTGTGCATTAAGGTTGAACACCACAGAGGTTAATCTTTTAACTCCTTAACCACTTGCCGCCCGCCCTATTGCGGATTGACGGCGGCAAAGTGGTTTCAAAATCCTGACTGGACTGGACGCACCGCGGCGATCGTTGTTGCAGGGTGTCAGTCTGACACCCCGCAACACCGATCTAGGTAAAGAGTCTCAGACGGAGACTCTTTACCACGTGATAAGCCGTGTCCAATCACGGCTGATCACGATGTAAACAGGAAAATCCGGTCATTGGCTTTTCCTCACTCGCGTCTGTCAGACGCGAGTAGAGGAGAGCTGATCAGCTGCTCCTCTGACAGGGGGGGTTTGTGCTGATCGATTATCAGCGCAGCCCCCCGAGGATGCCCACACTGGACCACCAGGGATGCCACTGGACCACCAGGGATACCACCAGGGATGCCCACCACCAGGTATGCCTCCCTAGACCACCAGGGATGCCATTCTGTGCCCCTAATGGATGCCAATCAGTGTCCACAATGGATGCCAATCAGTGCCCACAATGGGCATCACTGATTGGCAGACATTATTGTTTGGCACTGATTGGCATCCATTAGTAACACATTACAGTACAGTGCCACCTATCAGTGCCCATCCATGCCACCTATCAGTGCCCATCCATGCCCATCCGTGCCACCTATCAGTGCCCATCCATGCTGCCTATCAGTGCCCATCCGTGCCGTCTATCGGTGCCCATCTGTGCCGCCTATCTGTGCCCATCCGTGCCGCCTATCTGTGCCCCTCTGTGCCCATCTGTGCCGCCTATCTGTGACCATCCATGCCGCCTACTGGTGCCCATCTGTGCCGCCTACCGGTGCCCATCTGTGCTGCCTATCGGTGCCCATCCGTGCCGCCTATCGGTGCCCATCCGTGCCACCTGATCGGTGCCCATCAGTGCCGCCTTATCAGTGCCCGTCAGTGCAGCCCCTTTAGTGAAAGAGATAACTTACTTATTTACAAAGTTTTGTAACTGAAACAAAAAAAATAATTTTTTTTTTCAAAATTTTCGGTCTTTTTTAACAAAAATTAGCAGAAAAAAAAAATCGCAGAGGTGATCAAATACCACCAAAAGAAATCTCTATTTGTGGGAACAAAATTATAAAAATTTGGTTTGGGTACAGTGTAGCACAACCGCGCAATTGTCATTCAAAGTGCAACAGCGAAGAAAGCTGAAAATTGGTCTGGGCAGGAAGCTGTACAAGTGCCCAGTATGGAAGTGGTTAAACAGCATAAGCACCATAAGCATCATAAGTACCGATTGCACCATGAAAACTGTAAAATGACATACAATACATTAGTTTACAGAGATCACCAAAAGGGGGTTACAACAGAATTACAAATGTGGAGTTACAAAGTGGTGTTCCATTATCTGCACACATATATAAATTAACATTAAACATCTAAAGAAACATGACTATATGTTCAAACATGTGGATTGTCTACAGCATATCTTTTAACTAACAGCATGGACACAATTTATGGCCAAAAACATATATACTGACAATGGCAGTGCACCTTTACTGCGTACCTTGCTCCACTTGCCAAGGGGTGCAAACTTAAAACTTTAGAGAACTTACATGAACAATCTGCTGGCTAGCCTTGCCTCTGAGTGAATGCTGGAACAAAACGAGGGCCTTCTTTTCTCTCAAACTAGAAGAAGGAGGACGTGTCTGGTGATTAAAAGATTCCCCAGGGGAACAAAAGTAAAGCCCTGTACACACGATCGGATATCCTATGGATTTTCGTCCGATGGATTTCTCCATCGGAAATCCGATGAAACTGTTTTTCATCAGTCTTGGCCACACACCATCAGTCCAAAAACCGACGGCAACAAAACGATGGCACGTACAACACATACGACGGCGCTATAAAAGGGAAGTTCAAATCTAATGGCGCCACCCCTTGGGCTGCTTTTGCTGATTTCGTGTTACCGCGTGTTAGTAAAAGTTTGGTGAGAGCCGATTTGCGCTTTTCAGTCTCCGTGCTTTTCAGATCGTTTCCTGCTGTTCAGTTTGTGCTTGTGGATTCGTATTTGTTCTTCAGTGCGTGCAGTCAGGTCGTTACTGCTTGGCAGTGCCTTCTTGGCCGTTCGTTTACTGTTTTTCAGGTCGTTCTTCTCAGGCCTTGCTGTTCCACGGTGCGTTCTGTTTGAGTTTGTTCTGACCAGGCGACCGGTTTAAAACCATGTTTGAAGTGCGTTCTCGTTCTCGAGCTCGTGCTGGCTATGGACTTGGTGTTGCAGTTAACACTGTAACCCGAGTTCAGTCCGTGAACAGGGTGAGGAGGAGTTCATGGACCAAGAATTGGTTGCTACAGCGGGACCAATTCTCTCATATGTCTCTGCTTCGGGAAATCCAAGAGAATAATCCTGATGATTTCAGGAATTATCTCAGGATGATGGACCCCGTATTTCACCGTCTGTTGGATTTGCTGTCCCCCTATATCACGAGGCAGGACACTGTGATGCGCCAGGCCATCACTGCCGAGCAGAGGCTTATTGCCACGTTGAGATACCTGGCGACTGGGAGAAGCTTGCAGGACCTCAAGTTCACAACAGGCATCTCCCCCCAGGCTCTCCGGATCATAATCCCTGAAACGTGTTCTGCCATTATTCCGGTTCTGCAGAAGGACTATATGAAGATAAGTTTGCTCCTTTAACATCACATTATATGTTTGGATTGTTAGTTTTTTTTTTTTTGTTTTCCTCCTTCCCAAATTTGCCTGTTTGTAATATCCTTGGCAATTTTCCCCATGCATGTTTTTACCTCTATTGGCCTTTTTTTGGGGCCTACATGCCTATTTCCCTTCACTAACCTCTCCAGCATGCTATCCAGGGCCCAAACACAGCTAGCCTAGTTTTTTTACTCAGGATTGTTTTGGGTCATTACCATCGTAGTTTAGCAACCCCCCCCCCTAAAATGTGGACAAATGTTTTGTTACTCATTCAAGTTCAGCAGAGTGGTAGATCCTTTATTTGGGGCCCCCAAAATCACCTCAAACACCCCCCCTTAGAAAATGTTCTAATGTCCCCTCAGGGGGGTGAGTCATGTGCTAAGTGGGCCTTCTTTTTAGGCCATGAAATACTCCTTTAAATAATAATGTTAGCCTGATGTTGGTCAACAATGTCTTTGTGTTATCTGTTTGCACTGTAAACTTAAAACGTACTAATGTCTTCTTTTTGTTTGACTCCACAGTTTCCTTGCACACCACAGGAATGGCAGACTGTGGCTGATCAATTTGCCCAGCGGTGGGACTTCCCCAACTGTGGAGGGGCAATTGATGGGAAGCACATCCACATAGTGCCGCCACCCCCGTTCGGGGTCATTCTGTTTTAACTATAAAGGTTTCAATAGTATTGTGTTAATGGCGGTGGTGTCGGCACGGTACGAGTTCCTGTATGTGGACGTGGGGAAGAACGGCCGGATGTCCGATGGTGGAGTATTCGCTGAGATGGAGTTTGCTCACCGTCTGCAGGCTGGGGGTCTTGCACTGCCTCCAGATGCAGAGAACGTGGAAGGACTACCGTTTGTGTTCATCGCGGATGAAGCCTTCGGACTGTGACCACACCTCATGCGGCCGTTTCCCCAACGCATCCTCACCCCGGAGAGGAGGGTTTTTAATTACTGGCTGGCCAGAGCCCGGAGAGTTGTGGAGAATGCCTTCGGGATAATGGCCAGCCGGTTCCGCCTGTTTCAGACAGCAATTCATTTGGCGGAATACAAGCTGAACACCATAGTTTACTGCTGCTGCATAATGCACAATTTCCTGAGACATTTTTCACCTGCATATCTGTCAACAGTTGGGCCTGAGGCCGGTCCATCCGAGATGACCATTCTGACCGGCCTCGACCCTGCCCGTACTGGCTTGGCCCCCCAAAGTGCCCGTGAAGTACGTGATAAATACATTGAGTACTTCACGGGTAGGGGGGCCATCGCAATGCCAGACCACATCTGACCTTTTTATATTCAAAATAAATGATTATATTATCCAAAACATGGTTTTGTCATTCTTGATTTTTGGGTTTATGTGTCTCCCAGGTTCTTGTAGTGCCAAGTGCCAAGTGTATTTATCCTTATTAAATAGCCCCAATTGTCACTATAAAATCCATTGATTTTGCATTTTCAAAAATGCTATTGAGCATCAAAATAACAAGCCACACCTTTTTGAGTCTTCCAGAAACTTTTTACTCTGTGCAACCCTTTTTTTTTGGCTTTAATACAAATATGTTGAAAGTTTGAGCTCCCCATTTTTTTTTTTTTTTTTGGGGAGGATTGTTTGGCAGAAACATGCAAGGGTCAAAATCGTCAATTTTTTGGGTAAAACATTGAAACCAAAGAACAAAGTGAAAAGGAGAAACTTGAGATGGGGTGATGTCACCCCTGATCCAAACCAAATGTGAAGAACCCCTTTCTTTTTGTGGCTCGAATGTGTCTTTTCGACATGATACCATGGCTAAGGTAAACATGTGCTATCTGCCATCATGGGGGATCAATGGACGTGCTTTGGGGGTGCAAAGCCTTCCTCGAACCTACTTGAGTAGGGAGGAAGAGGTTGCACCCCCAAAACAGGGACATAGATATCCTGTGACGGCAGATAGCACATGTTGAGTGACTGTGTGCATCTTCACATTTGGGCTGGTGGAAATACCATTGCAAATTAGTTACGCCAAACAAAATACAAAAACAGAGGGGGGGTCACACTATTCGCCCCAAAATATCTATAATGTTTTTATATTTTTGCTCAATCACAATCATTCTCTTTCTCATAATGTCCATTTCGCTACTGCATTCCATTATTTCTTGAATAATTATTTTGGCACTTGCACTTGAGAATGGATGATTTTGAGTTCCTGACACACCACCACGTTCATCCCCTAAAAAAAAAAAAGACATTTAGAAATATGCACGCCTACATCTGTATTTACCTTGAAGTTATGTGGACAGACACTGACCTGTTGTGGGGATAAGCTTCACCTCTCCCTCCTCCACCTCCCCTTCCTCCACCTCCACTTCCTCAACATGCTGATCTTGGGCTGCTTTGGGATCTTGGGGGAGTTTAGGTGGTCTGTGCTTCCTCGTCTCCTCAGATTGTTGTCTTCCCAGTCTCCTCTCCCCTATGGGAATGCCAAAAAAAGGTATCCTTTAGCACACAGAGAATTTCGCGCAGATATTATATACATTGTTTTGAAGTGGGGTACAATTGATATTTGGGCCTGAATTCAAAGATGAACACATGAGATCCTGAGAACTCTACAAAGCAGCATGTTTTTTTTCTAGGGGCCTAAAAAACACACTTTGAAAACCATAAAGGTATCCACTGGAGCACCTGGGTGTGACACCCTTACAAATTTGGTCATGCGAGCAACACTATAGTATATTGCTCCTGAACAAGCTCCTGAACTTGCTCCTGAGTGTCATCTCCTTTACCCAGAATCCAGTTTAGCCTTTCATTCACATTCTACTTTACTTACAACACATCATCTAGCCAACAATGTGTAGATAAACATTGTTTAAGGAAAATGAGGCATGCCCACATGTAGTTTACGTGGATATGTGCCAAACATGTTTTGTGGAAGACGAACAATTTTTTGGGAAGAAAAGAAACAAAAAAAGTGGACCCTCAACTTAACATTAAAGTTGCCTTTTGGAAAGGTGAAACCATTCAATACAAGCACATGGTGCAAAACATGGAAGAATACATCTTACAATGTGAAAGAACACAGTAAAAATAAAAGCTTACTTTTTTCTATGCTTTTTTTAAGCTTCCTATACTGCTCCGGCTCCCTCAGCTTCAGGTCAGACCACCTTTTACGGAGCTGCTCCTTGGATCTCATGACCCCATATTTCTGATAGAGAGTCTTTGCCACTTTATCCATTATTTGTGACTTCCTGAGATTAGGGGTGTCGTATGGCCCATGCTTCCCATCGTAATCCTTCCTCCGCAGAATGTCCACCATCTCCGCCATCTCAGCAAATTACATATTAGTCGCCTTATATCTTTTATTCCTGGATCGGGACGTTTCCGCCTCCGGGATTTCCTCCTCGTTACTTTCGAGGAAAGAAGCCACCTGTGTCACCGACATTACGCCGTCTCCCACTGTGCGCCGAACGTTAAGGGGCGGGGAAATGCTGAAAAAGACCGTCATGGGCGGGCGAAGCGGGCGGAGTTACACGCATGCGCAGGGTATAAAAATGGGAACGAAGTTATTAGGGTTGCGCGGAGTAAGAACGAGCGGAAGTGCATAAAAGACCACAACTAAGGTAAGAAGGGAACTGGGGCCTGCAGTGGCCTATAATGGTTCATGATTGTAAAGGCCAATATTGTGCTAAGTTGAGGAGAATCAAATCTTATCTGTCATTTTTTAAACTGTGTTTTTTACTTGCAGACATAAAAATATGCATAAACTACGGGACCCGGATGTCATGATGATTTTGATAGAGAAATATAAAGAAATGAGAAACCTCTGGGAACTTAAGCATCCCTCTTATCACAAGAGTGCTGTACGTCGGGCAACAATCGAGAAATTGGCGGATTATATGAAGCCCTGGGTCCCAGACGCAGACTACACTATGATGAACAATAAAATAAACAACATGCGTAATGCATATAAAAAAATCTACAAAGAAGTCCGTGTTTCCAAGAGATCAGGAGCAGTAGCAGACGATGTACTACAGCCCAAGCTGTGGTACTTCAAGCACCTGCAATTTCTGGATGACCAGATTGAGACCAGGGAATCAATGTCCAGCCTTCCCTCAACCCTTCCTTCCACCCTTCCCTCCAGCGTTCCTTCCATCCTTCCCTCCAGCGTTCCTTCCACCCTTCCCTCCACCCCTGCAGAGGTGGAGGAGGAGCCACCTGTGCTTGAAGAGCCTGATCTTTGCATCTTCAGCCAGGTATAGTATTTTCGAACATAAATATTGGCCTCAAAGTACTATTGTGATGAACTTGATTTATTCTCCAAAAATGCTTACATTCCCCCCCCCCCCAAAAAAAAGGAGGACCCAAATGATTCTTTTAGTATCTGCAAAAAAATACAACAGAATAAAACTATTTTCTATTTTAAAACTAAAAAAAATGAAACAGTCATGAGATGAAAATTGTATGTGATAGTTTCCCCAAAATATCAAACTATGTGCCTTTTTTCTACACAGGATGAGGCCAGCCAGGAGGAAGAGGCGCAGGAATGTGGCAGGCAGGAGGAGGCAGAGGTGAGTGTCAGCCAGGAGGAGGCAGGGCCAAGTGGGACTCAGCAGGTCCCCAGGCCTAGTGGCAGCACAGTGTCACAAGTGGCTCCCCTCCACATCAGACCTAAAAAAAATCGTCGGATGACACAGGTGGAGGAGGAGTCACTCCAAATGATCCGTAACGCTGCTGCCATCATGAGGGCCCCCCTCAACCCTGTGGAGGGGTTTAGTACATACTTGGCGGACAAGTTACTCCAAATGGATGTGGGACAACGTGCCCTCTGTGAGCACCTTATATATACTGCCGTACACATGGGAGCGAGGGGGCAGCTGACTGAGGCCACCCATCTGTCACATCAGGCAAATCCTTCTCCTCCTTCTCCTCCTCCTCCTGCCACATTACCACCCACAGTGGCCCGGCCTGCAAGGGTGCGTGGACGGGGCCGTGGAGGGAACGCTGCAGAGAGGCGTGGAGGGAACACTGCAGGGAAGCGTGGAGGGAAGGCTACAGGGAAGAGCAGGAGGTGATTCTCTGGCTTCGAGCTGCTCTTCCAGAAGTTGCAGGTTCATGGAGTACCACAGCTTGGGATGATGTATGTCTTTGGCTGCTGCTCCTGATTTCATGCTGTTGTTTATTTTATTGTTCATCATAGTCATGTCTGCCTTTGGGGTCCAATGACTTCATATTTTCCGCTAATTTCCGATTTGTTGCCCTTCGTTTTTTGTTTGATATTTTGGCAGAATAAATGGAGATTTGATTTCAGCCAAAATACTTGCCTGATGTGTTTTTCTTGGGAGTAGCAATAACATTTCCTAAATACAATGTGTAATTAATAACAAGGGACACCAACGTCCATGAGGGAAAAATTAAATAAATAAATGTTGTTGGGAGAAATTAACACACAAAAAAATGCAAACACAAAAAAAAAATACAAAAAGGAAAAATAAGTAATTTGTGAGGTCGGCCTTTAATAATAAATCATAATTATTAAGCAGATTGCAAGAAACAAGAAAGACATAAGTTTGTCAGAGCTCGTGATAAAGATCTGCAGCAAAAACGACATTTAAAACACCATTGTAAAGCAAAAAACGAAGCAATAACTTGCAGAATGACGAATGTGCTCTCTCCATTAGGAACGCTAGTTTTACCAGAACGAGCGCTCCCGTCTCCTAATTCAGTCTGAGCATGCGTGGATTTTTGATCCGATGGACTTGCCCATAGACGATCGGAGTTTTCGATTGGTTTTTTATCCATCGGAAAAATTTAAAACATGTTCTATTTTTTAAAACCGATGGAAAAAAGACCGATGGGTCCCATACACGATCGGTTTGTCTGATGAAAAGAATCCATCAGACGAAAATCCATAGGATATCCGATCGTGTGTACAGGGCTTAAGGCAATAAAGGTTCCACCAGCCAGTCAGTGCTGAACAAAGATTTAAAGTGACAGACGGACCGTTACATCAGCTAAATACATTCCAGGTGCCTTGACACAAAAGGTGTAAAAGTTTATTTTCTTTAGAGGAGAAGCTTGGAGTTTTGAGAAATAAAATACATATTCAACTCTAGGCTGCAGCATCAGTAATTGAGAACTTGTGATCATATAACCACTGATTACTCAGCTCTCAATTAGCTCTGAGCAGAGAACAGTGACTGTAGGTCATCGCTCTCTGTTCTGCTCATCCAGTGTTCATTGGAGCGCCAAGATGGAGACCGATGGGCGCAGCTGGCTTCTGCTCTCAGCCAAGTGCTGAGAGCCGGAGTAAACTGTCAATCAGCCAGTTGGGTGGATCCTGACAGTATGGTTGAGATCCTTCCAGAGCGTGAAGAAGCTCTGTGTTGTAATTCGACAGCTGGCTTTAGCCCCCTGTTAGCTGATTCTGAGGCACAAGTAAGTGCAATCCTGTGACCCAAAATAGAAGTATGACCAAAAAAGCCTTGACCGTACCATCATTTTAAAAAGCAGCCACAGCCTCAGTAGAAAAGCACTATGTTGAGGAAGGGTGCACTGGAGATATTTAACTGCTTGTCCTGATCCTCACTGGCATGAGTGGCTGCAGAATCACCCCTGCCAGAAGAAGCAGGGGCCAATAGCTGCTGGAGGGAGGATTTTGCTTTCTCCTCCCCTCCGGTCTGCTGTGGGCAGAAGAGAACTGGTGTTGAGATTACACACCTCAGTCTCAGTATTGTGATGCTAGAGAGTAAGGGCAGACTGTCCTACTTCATGTCTCCCCTTGTCATGTGACACATCTTATAACCATAGAGGGGACACTTTTTCTTTCCAGTGATACCACCAATGCTGGTGCCTTTTTTCTATTCTGGTGACACCATTAACGCAGGGACATTTTCTTTTCTTCTCTACTGTTAGCCCCATAATTTTGCACTAATTTTAAATGTTTCAGTTTGCTGCAATGTACCACAATTATTGGTAGTATTTCTGCACATGCCACAAGCATTTTATACATATCATAAACCTGCTATTGACCCAATCTCCTACTCGCAGTTTTCCATCTTCGCTCTGGGCACTGGATGACCTTGTTCAAGCACTAACTTTGACCCTTGCTCTCTGTGTGGAACCAGTGTTTTTTCTGCAGAGGTTCAACAAGCCCCTTGCTAAGTCAGAGCCAGAGCTTTCAATCAGCAGAAAGCATGAACTTTGCTGTTAGCAGAGCTACAGGTCCAACTCAGTAGAGGGTCTGTTGGACCTCTGCAGAGAAACCACTGCTTCTACACAAAGAACAGGGGTCACACACTGCAACTGCTGTCAGGGGATAGGGTTTTCTAAGGAAAAAAATAAAACAATTAAACCCCTTTTGTGTTTTTATGATGATTTAAACCAGGGGTCTCCAAGCTTTCTAAAGAAAGGGCCAGTTCACTGTCCTTAGATTTTAGGGGGGCCAGTGTGTGGCCAGTTGGAGTAAACAATGCCTGAACCTTGGTATTAGTGGGAGAACTAGTTGGTTTCAGTGGAAGGAATAGTGCTCCATTTTTGTTGTGAGTCAAAGGAATTATGCCCCATCGTTGGTGTCAGTGGATGAAATAGTGCCTAATTGTTGGTGTCAATGGCAGGAATTATACCCAATTGTTGTTGTCAATGGTAGGAATAATGCCTCCTTCTCACACAGTGACTATTTTGCACTATAATAAATTTACCTCCTGCAAGTAACCTTAGCCGTAATGGGAGATGGGATGAAGCTTAGAGATCTATCCCTGCAGCTAGGGAGAGGCGATTGGGAAACAAGCACAAGTACCCACACTGACATTTCTGCTACCTGACTGAATCCATAAAGGGGAGCTTGTCACGTATCTGGATCGTGAGCCTGACGTGTAGAGGAGAGCCTCTCTTGCCGCACCGGCTTGTGGGACCCTGAGGTTGAGACAGTAGCCACAGAATCACGGTCACACAGGAGTGCCTAGGATCAGTCCAGTATTTGGTATGGCTGGATGTTCGTGGCTGGTGATGCAACAGGCAGACCGGCAAGGCTGGGTAGACCAGAGCTGTGGCAGACTGGATCGCAGAAGAGACAGGAACTGGTGCGATACGCAGAGCATAACTGCAGCAGGCAGAGAAGCAGATGCAGAGTCAGGCAGGCCGGGTCGGTAGCGTTCAGGTGGATCAGGCAGAGCAGCAGGCAGGAGAGAAGTCCAAAACAAGCTGAAGTCAGGGTATCAAGCAGACAAGGTTAGTGAGAGCAAGCCGGGTTCAAGATCAGAAGTCAGCACAGGTAACGCGCCGTGAATGCGCGTGTCTGGCGTTCAATCCCTGCTGGACGGCTATGCCTTTCCTGACAGAGATTTTTGTGCTGTCATTAACCGCGATTGTAGAGCATCACTATATCTTTTATCTGACGCATCTCAGCAACAACCTTTTTAGTGCAGGTGCTGAGGGGGACTACAAATTTCATTGTGTCTTCAAACAGAGCCACCATCCACAGCTACCAGCCACCAGCGTCACATGACCAGAAACAGGAAGTGGGGATAGGTTTTTCCCCACTCTCTTATACTTGCACTGGTTAGACTCTGTCATTGGGTGCTTGAACTATCATTCCAGCTGAGGGCACCACCGCTGGGGCATGGGTTGGGTTTGCAGGACCCCAGGACAGTTAAAATCATGGGACTTACCTGCAGAAATCAAAGTTTTGCATGCTTTAAGACATGTCACAAAAACACCTACTTGATTAGGGTCTTATAAAAGGATGCATTACTTATTTTTTGTGTCATATAATAGTTGGGGAGGCATTGAAGCTGGACCTATTGATTTAAATACCTACTTCAAAATAGTAAGGGTCAAATAGAGGATACTTCCATGGGAACCTAATCACACAGGTTTTTGATTTGTGACAAAGCCCCATAAAGCGAATATACTGAGTCATGAAATAGGCAGAGAAAAATAGATCCAAACTCTGCATAAAACTTTATTAAATGCGTTGCACTAGAACAGTTAGCTGGAACATTCTAAGGTTATTACTTAACATTTGAATGTGCAGAAGACAATTTTACTAGTGTCTGCTGTGCTATTAGCATACATGTCCTGGTGCAAGAAGTTAATCTTATTAAAGGATTAAGGCAGCACAGCAGAGGTACAGGATATTTGAAAGAAAAATCCTAACTACAATCAATGTATTTTGGTTTCTACATTGAATTAACCTTTGTTCATGGGAATATATTATTAAATGCTTAGATGGGCAACATATTTAGCATTCAGAATAAAAAAGTTATATAGTTATGTATTTTATTGTAAACACTTTCATATTTGAATGATTTTGTTTTCGAAAAGTATTTTTTTGCTTTCATTATTTAAAAGATGCTGTATTTCTTAGGTTGTAGTTCAGTAGCAAGTTAAAAAAAAAAATAGGCCCATATATCAATTATATATTGGTCATCTCAAAGCTTAAGGCTTGGTTCCTACTGCTGCGATGGTCCTATGCTTTTGCCTGCAACTTTGCCCTGTGACTTCCTTCCGACTGAAATTGCACCCAAGTCAGACCAAAGTAGTGCAGGAACCTTTTATAAAGTCAGAGCGACTTGTGTAGTAAAAGTTAAGATGGCTCTCATAGGGAAACATTGAATTTGACATGTCATGCAACTTGGGAACTCACAAGTCGATTCCTATGTAGCAGCATTCTGAACCAAGCCTTAAGTGGACACAGTATCAGATACATATTTTCAAGGAATTTTGAGAGTAGACTACCAATCAGCATTGCATCTGGGGATGCCATAACTTTAGAGCTCACTTATAAATGTATATTGACTGCCAATGTACATTGAATTGCACCCTAAAGCATTTATACAACATACCACAATGCTCGTGTTACAGTGCACCCTTATGCACACTGTGGGGTTGATTTACTAAAGGCAAACTCTGCAAAGAAATACAGGTGATTACTGTCTCCATCAATACTAACTAAACCTTATGGATATAATTATATTTAGAGTTGGGAGCACGGTTCGGGCCAAGCTAAAGTTCAGCCCGAACATCACCTGTTCGGCAAACACCCGAATTTGTGGGGAGCTTGGCGGGATGTTCGCCCGCTGAGAACCCCACAATGCACTGCACGCTTCACAATGCATTCTAGGGTCCTAATTGGATGAAGCAATGCACCTGACAAAGGCTTTGCCCAATCAGGGCACAGAGCACTGTCAAAGTCCTGATTGGACAAAGTCATGATGACTTTTCCAATCATTGCTCAGTGCTCATAGTCCCACCCCACACCATAAAAGGTTCCTTCCCACAGGAAGCTTTTGCAGTGTGTTGTTGGAGTGGACAAAGATAGAGCAGGGCTCAGTTTGCTACTAGCGAGTTAGTGTGTTAACTTTTTTGTGACTCTGAGTGTAGAGGTTTAGTGTAGTGTGAGTATAGTGTGAGTATAGTGTGGCAATATAGTTTAAGTATAGTGTAGTGTGTCAGTATAGTGTGAGTATAGCGTGTCAGTATAGTGTGAGTGTAATGTTAGTGTAGTGCAGTGTTTAACACAGCATTACATAACATTTAGTGCTGTATACAGTGCTGTATACCCTTTCATTTTTAGTTGCTGCATGTTTTTTTGTTTTGTTTTTCCCCTGCCTGCCCCCTTTTTTTTAAATTGTCAGGCGCAGTTTTCTGACTGCGGTGCTGGTATTCCCCATTTTTTATTTTCTTTATATTTACGTTTATATATATTTACATTACTGTCAACGGCAGTCCTCAATTAAAATTTCAACAAACATACATTTTCATTCAATAAAGAGCATCCAATCACACATTTGCCAGTTTCTATTACATTTGGGTAATAAGCCCCCAAATCATGTCTGGGAGGCCAGCAAGGAGAGGCATACGTTCCCTTGGCACTATGAGGAGACCAGCAGCGTCTGTGTCCACAGGCAAAGATGTACGTGGTCCGTCATCAGGCAGGGTACGTTTGTTTCTGTTTAGAGTTGTTGCCCATGCTATCCAGCCCCAGCATGCAGAGGAGGCAGTGGAATGGCTTACTAAACCATTCTCATCCTCCTCATCCTCTATCACCCAAGCTGACACTAGTGCACAGTCCACCGCAGCTTCCAGAGCGTCTTGTTCTGCCTCCTTGTCTGCAGCTACTCCTGTCATAGCCCCAGCATCATGCATGGAGGAGTCAGCTAAAATATTTAAAAATAGCATCAGCCACTTGCTTCTTGAGGATTACATTACTTGATTCTGATGTTGGTTCTGAGATATTGGAAGGGAGTAATATGAGCCTACAGAAAGGACACTGATAAACAACAAATTGGCAGTTATGTTCCCCCAGCTGCAGCGTTTTGCCAAGTTGATAATGAGGATAAAGGGGATGATGATAATGAGGTCACTGACACAACTTGGGTGCCAGATAGAGCAGAGGAGAAACATGAGATGGGGAGGCACAACTCAAACGAGGCAGCCATCATGGAAGAGTAGAGAGCAGCCACCCTATTCCATCAGATTGTGGAGCTATTTCACGGCCCACTTTGCACAGCTCAGCTGTGTGGGTCTTTTTTAGCATATGCACATGTCTAGCCCCACTAAATCTCATGACCTCTCAGCAGTCTCCACTGACAGGCATGATGGTATAGAAAAAGGGTGTCACATGTCCTTTCAACACGTCTGCCAGCAGCACACCCCCAGCTGTAGAGTGTAGCAGGCAACTTTCTCTGTCCCAGCTGCTGCATCCAAAAAAATATATACACTCCCTGCCACCCACATACCCACTGTCCAAATTCTAGCTTGTCCAAATTGCTGGCTTTACGACTCCTGCCTTTCTGTCTGGTGGATTCTGCCCCCTTTCGTGAATTTGCAGAATGTACTGTACCACAATGGCAGGTTCCCAGTCATTATTTCTTTGCACGTAAGGCCATTCCAGGTCTCTACCATCACGTGGAAGGCAATATTTTGGCATCGTTGGGCAAGGCAGTCAACAGCAAGGTCCACATTACTGCTGACACGTGGTCCAGCAAGCATGGTCAGGGACAATATATTTAGTTCACAGCACACTGGGTAACTGCTTGCAACTATGCAGGACAAGGCTTAGTGCTGGAGCTTGTTTTGCCGCCACGTCTCCATACAGCTGGTGGTGATGATGCTAAATCTGTCAGCTCCCCCCCCTCCTCTCCCTCTTCCATGCCCTCCTCTGCTGAATTGTCCTATGAACCACCAGTACCCGCTAAATGTTCAAGGGGCTTTTCAATGAGTCAGGCTAAAAGATGCCATGCAGTGCTTTAGCTGGTTTGTCTAGGGGACAGAAGCCATACCGGAGCAGAGATTCTTTCAGCTCTGCAGGGGCAGGCCCACAGGCAGCTTGAGCCAGGAATAGTGGTGTGCGATAATGGCACTAACCTTCTGTCCGCCCTTCGACATGAAAAGTTGATACATGTACTATGCCTGGAAAATGTCCTTATTTGGTGGTGAGCATTTTTTTTTTTTGAATCAACTTTATTTTTAATTTTTTTTCCCAGTAAACAAACATTAATATACATATAAAAAAAAATATTTGTACATACATTGATGACATATCTTTTCCCAACTAGTTACTCATCCCTCCCCCACTCTCCCCTCCCATCTCATTTAAAATTGGGTCAAATTCAAAAAAATAATTTAAGAGAAAAAGAGAAACTTTCTAAAGATTTGCTCTCTCGGGCATCAGACCTGGGGTTTCTATCCATTTATTCCATATCTTTTCAAATCTACCTCTATCTCCCCTTCTCCTATAAATCAGGCTCCCTCTTGTTATTGTGTTGTTAATCCTTCTCTGCCACTCCATTGTCGATGGTGGATTGGGGTCTATCCACTTCCAGGTAATCGCCTTTCTGGCTTGGTACAGGCATCTCAAAATTGCTATTCTCATAGTCCCAGGTCCCACACTCTGCACTAGGTATCCCAATATGCATGTCATTGGGTCCGCACCTACGTTTTTTCCAAAAACTATATTTTATTTATATATCGCCTCCTTCCAATACCTAAACAGTTTGGGGCAACTCCAGAGCATGTGTATCAGATCTTCCATTGCACTTCCACATCTGGGACAGGATACATCCAGAGGCCCCCCAAACATAAACAATCTTTTTGAGTGTAATATGCCCTATGTAGGATGTAGAACTGCATAAGTCTTTGAGTTAGGCTCCTTTCACACTTATACGACTTGTCCCACGATTTGTGATGGCAAAGTAGCATGATAAGTCGTTTCCCATGATTTTCAATGACAACCATATTAGTAAGACTTCAAGTCGTTCCGACTTCAACGTAGTCCCTGCACTACTTTGGTTCGATTTTGAAGCCACTTACACAGGCATTCCCTGAAATTGCGGCAAAATCGTGCCACGAAATCACGGTAAAATCACACAACTTTGAAGTTGCAGTAGTGTAAAAGGAGCCTTAATGAGAAAGAAAGTTGATCTATTGAAGACACAATTCTATTCCATTGAGCATCTGTAATTTTACCCACATCCATCTCCCATTGTACTCTACTAGATAGCTAAAAGTATTTTTCAAGCACCCTCAGATATATATCCTTATATAGTTTTGAAGTTAACCCCTTTAGGGAAACAGCGTTCACCTCGGCTACCAATACGGGGATACTACTCCACTTTGGTTTCTCCTCCTTAAACTGTGTTGTTAAAGTGTGCCTTAGCTGTACATATAGATAAAAGTCTCTATTTTGAAGCCCAAATTCCTGCTTTAACTCCTGTAATGTCTTCAGAACCCCTGCTGTATATAAATTGTGAAAATCTAACCACCCCATCCCCCGCAGCACCCTCAAACGGACTCTAGGTTTCCATTTCTTCCAAATTAAATACCTAAAGAGGTCCTCCAACCTCTTGAACCACACTCCAGGGATCAAAACCGGCAAGTTTGAAGGATGTTTAAGAGCTGAGGCAACCATACCATTTTGATCAGGCCACATCGGCCCATCACTGACAGGGGGAGAAGCCGCCATGTACCGCATTTCATTCTGAATTACTTTATCAGGGGCTCCAAGTTCTCTGCTATGTACAGCCGAGGGTTTACGGTTGTATTAATTCCTAAGTATTTGAAGCACTCTACTATCTGTATGTGTCCAGCACTTTCGGGTATACCGCTCACTACACCATCCACCGGGAGAAGAAATGATTTCTCCCAGTTGATGAAGAGCCCCGAGAATAAGCCAAATCTCTGTATGACATCCATTGCTACTGTAAATGATTGACTCATATCTCCAAGGAGCAAAAGAATATCGTCCGCATATAGCGAGATCTTTTGCTCATCCATCCCCATTCTGAAGCCCCTTATATCTCCTGCTGTTCTGATGGCTTTAGCCAGTGGTTCCACCGCCAAAGCAAACAGGAGGGGTGATAACCCCCGAGCCAGCAGGAAGTATTCAGAGACTCCTTCATTGATCCTTACTTTTGCCCTTGAGCCCCTATACAATAGCTTTACCCATTTTGGGTCGATATTAAAAGCTGACAAGGTCTCCCACAAGTACTGCCACTCAATGCTGTCGAATGCTTTGACAGCGTCGAGAGACAGCCTAGACATGTGCGATTCGTTTCGTACGAATTTCCGAAAATTCGTACATTCGGAAGCATCCGAAATACAAATTTCTATTCTTACGAATTTTATACGAAATACAAAATTTCAGTGACAAATTTTCGGGAGTGGGAGACTGCTCAGACTGGTATTGGTAGTCGATGGGAGATTCAGAATTGGACAAAATAAGAATGTTTGTTAATATCGTTTTATTATTGTCATAATAATTACGATTATTCGTTATGATGAAGTTAAAAACCCAGGAAGTCAGCACAGCACAGGGATGATGGGAGCCTCTCATAATGAGCACAGCAGGGGTACAGCCCCAGGAGGAAGTCAGCACAGCACAGGGATGGTGGGAGCCCCTCATAACGAATGTTCGTAATTGTAACGAAAAGTTAACGAACCTAACGAACTTTCGTATCTCGTACGTATCCAAATTGAATTTCGGACACAAATTATGAAATACGAATTAACGGGCTACTACAAACCCAGGAAGTCAGCACAGCACAGGGATGATGGGAGCCCCTCATAATGAGCACAGCAGGGGTACAGCCCCAGTAGGAAGTCAGCACAGCACAGGGATGATGGGAGCCCCTCATAATGAGCATAATGAGTCGACGACTGCCATATTGAGAAAGGTATTTTTTGCTTTTTAAATTCATCATAACGAATGTTCATAATTGTTACGAAAAGTTAACGAATCTAACGAAAATTCGTATTTTGTACAAAACAAATCCAAATTGAATTTCGGACACGAATTACGAAATACAAATTTTCGTCTAACACGAAACGGAACGGAACGAAACGCAACAAATTTATTGATGGCGCACATATCTAAGACAGCCCCGCTCTAGGACCCATTTCTTCTGATGGATTTTGTAGGTTCAAGAATAGTCTCCTGATATTTAGTGGTGCTGATCTACCCGGGATAAAGCCACATTGATCGGGAGGAATTACAGTATGGCTTTTTTTACTTTGTCTATTCGCTTATAGTTTTGCCAAAAATTTTACATCTGCACAAAGCAGAGAAATCGGTCTATATGACGCAAGTTGTGTTGGATCCTTCCCCTCTTTAGGTATAACTATAATCGTAGTGTCTGTCATAGATGCCAGGAGTTCTCCCCTTCTCAACACCTCATTGAGAACCTCTAATAATTCCGGCAACATTATCTCTCCATATTCAGCATAAATCTAATTTGGCAGTCCATCTGGACCAGGTGATTTATGGTTGGGTACTTCCAACACCGCTTTTTATAGCTCTTCAATAGTAATCAGGGTTTCCAACCTTGCCCTGTCGTGTTCTGAAAGATGCAGGATAGTTAAGCCCCTCATAAAGTTCCTAATTTCTCCATCTGCCTCCCCCACCTTGGATCTATATAAATCAGAGTAGTAGTTTTTAAAGGCATTTAGTATTTCTACAGGGCACATGGTCACCCCTCCAGCAAGAGGTCCGGTAGACAATATGATGGACGCCGAGGAGTTCTGAGACCTTGCCAGAAGGGTCAGCATGCGCCCGGTGCTTTCACCCTTTTCATACTGTGCTTGTCTTAAAAAAACCTTCTATTCTCAGCTTTCTTCAGGGATAGTGTTCGATATAACTGCTGTGCCTCAGTCCATTTAGCTAGATTGTCTGGGGATGGATCCTCAACATATACCTTTTCCATATCAGTCACTTTCCCCATTATTTCAACCTCTCAATCCTTAGAGAGCTTCTTCCTCCTCGAAATCTGTTAAATTATAATTCCTCTTAGATAGGTTTTCAGGGTATACCCTGTGCTGCTGAGGGTCTAATATATTCTAGAAATTCTCGAATCTTAGTTAACATATTGTGAGGGGGTTAGCTCGGCAGCGGGTGTGTGTGACCCCCGAGATGGGCTCCCCACCCAAAAACAGGCCCAGCAAACGGAGGTTGTGGTTTTCAAAATCAAAAAGGTGCGGTTTATTTTCTATTTACAGTGACAAAACACAGCAAAGCAAAAGAAACATAAACAAAATAAATCCTGGTCAACTTGACCTTTGACTAAACATACAGGTTTCCTAACTAACAACTGGGATCAGCCTAGTGCTGTCCTAGTCCCTAAGTCCCTGGTTTTAAATGTCCAAGCAAATAGCCACACAGGCTTTGTCTCACCGCACAGGGGTTCACTCTCCCTAGACAGTCCACACAGGTCTGGGTCCAGGCATGAGCAAACACCTAATGAAGCTGGGAGTTCTTATAGAGGCCTAAATGAGCTGACAAGCTTCAGCTGGTCTCATCAACTCCCTGTCTGCACGACGCCCCACACTCTCCCTAGAGGTATGAGTCATCCATGAGCCCACTAGCCTCAGCTGGGCCTATACAACTCTCCACCTAGTTGTATAAGTCGGCGTAAAGCCTGAATCTGGGCGAAATATATCTACCCCCCTGGATGCAACCAGGTGACTTTACCTTCCTGCTGTCACATACCCCCCCCTCTTGTTTTAACCTCGGGGTTGGAACACCAGCAATCAGGCATTCATGTACTCGAGACAAAGCATCCACATTCCCCATTTGAACGCCAGGGCGATGCTTTACTGTGAAGTTGAATTCCTGGAGGGCCAGGAACCACCTATTCACTCTTCTATTTGTTTCCTTGTTTTGAGCCATCCACTTTAACGGAGCGTGATCCGTAACCATGTCAAAGTGCCTACCTAGCAGGTAGTACCGAAGGGAATCTAGAGCCCACTTCACCGCTAAACACTCCTTTTCAACGGTGGCGTAATTTACCTCATGGGACTTCAACTTCCTGCTGAGGTAAATGACTGGGTGCTCTTCCCCGTTCCAGACCTGGGACAATACTGCTCCTAACCCCACATCTGACGCATCACTTTGTATGACAAAGTCTTTAGAGAAGTCGGGTGAGTACAACACTGGCTGGCTACATAAGGCTTGTTTCAAGAATTGGAATGCTGCCTCAGCCTCGGGGGTCCATTTAATCATGACCGACCCTTTCCCCTTCATCAGGTTGGTTAGGGGCACAGCCTTAGAAGCAAAGTGGGGAATGAATCGCCGATAATACCCAGCGATTCCCAGAAAGGCTCGTACCTGCTTCTTGCTGTTGGGACGTGGCCAACTCTGGATGGCCTCGACTTTGTTGAGTTGGGGTTTTATTACTCCCCTCCCAATGGTGTACCCAAGATATTTGGCCTCCTCCTGCCCAATGGTACACTTCTTGGGGTTAGCCGTAAACCCCGCTTCCCGAACAGAGTCCAGGACTGCTTGCACTTTTGGCAGATGTTAGGCCCAATCTGTGCTATGGACAATTATGTCATCCAGGTAAGCCGCAGCATACTTCCGATGGGGCCTCAGCATCTGGTCCATTTTCCGCTGGAATGTGGCCGGCGCATTCTGTAACCCGAACGGCATTCTTTTATATTGGAACGCCCCGTCTGGGGTTACAAATGCGGTTTTCTCTTTGGCCGACTTGGCCAGGGGGATTTGCCAATACCCTTTTGTGAGGTCAAGAGTCGTCATGTATCGGGCTGTTCCCAGCCGGTCGATCAACTCATCTATACGTGGCATGGGGTAGGTGTCAAATTTTGTAACTTTGTTCAACTGACGAAAATCGTTACAAAATCGCCAGCTCCCATCCGGTTTAGGCACCAACACAATGGGACTAGACCAATCACTTTGGGACTCCTCTATCACCCCTAAGTTCAGCATTTTCTGTACTTCCTCCCGTATTGCCTCCCGTCGGGCCTCTGGGATCCGATAGGGTTTTAACTTCACCCTTTCACCGGGCGGGGTAATGATGTCATGCTCTACCCCAGATGTTTGTCCCGGCAGCTCAGAGAATACCTCCTTGTTGCGAAGCACAAACTCCTTAACCTCCTGTTGTTGGGGTTGTGACAAGGTGGCTGCTATTCCAACCTCAGGAATCACGCAACCAGTTTGAGCTGGTGACCAAGTGTCTGCGACTAGGGACTCTCTATCCCTCCAGGCTTTCAACAGATTAACGTGATAGATCTGTTCGGGCTTTCGCTTTCCTGGTTGTCTGACCTTGTAATTCACTTCGCTCACTTTTTCCATTATCTCGTAGGGGCCTTGCCATTTGGCAAGGAATTTACTTTCAACCGTAGGGACAAGTACCAGTATCCTATCCCCCGGGGAAAAGGTACGGGTCTTGGCTCCACGGTTGTACACTCTCTGCTGTGCTAACTGCGCTTGGGCCAGATGTTCCTTCACGATGGGCATTACCTGTGCAATTCGGTCTTGCATCAGGGCGACATGCTCAATCACACTCCTGTGGGGAGAACTCTCACTTTCCCAAGTTTCCTTGGCAATATCCAACAGCCCTCTTGGGTGTCTCCCATACAGTAACTCAAAGGGGGAGAATCCCGTAGAGGATTGGGGCACCTCCCTAATAGCAAACATCAAATAAGGAAGTAGACAGTCCCAATCCTTTCCATCTCTATCCACCACTTTCTTCAACATTTGTTTTAGGGTTTTGTTGAACCTTTCAACCAGCCCATCGGTTTGGGGGTGATACACAGATGTACATAATTGCGTCACTTTGAACAATTTACACAGCTCCTTCATAACCCGGGACATAAAGGGTGTACCTTGGTCCGTAAGCAGTTCTTTACAAATACCCACCCGGCTAAACACAAGAGATAGCTCTTTGGCTATGGTTTTGGCCGAGGTATTTCGGAGAGGGATCGCTTCTGGATAACGGGTGGCATAGTCCATTATAACTAATATGTACTGGTGCCCCCTAGCGGACTTGATTATAGGACCTACCAAATCCATGGCGATCCTCTCAAACGGGACCTCAATGATGGGTAAAGGGACCAGCGGGCTACGGAAATGTGGCATCGGGGCCGACCTCTGACACACAGGGCAGGAGGAACAATAATTTTCTATGTCCTTCATCACCCCCGGCCAATAGAATCTCTGTAATACCCTCTCTCGGGTTTTCTCTGTCCCCAGATGACCTCCAAGAATGTGCCCATGGGCCAACTCCAACACCAACTTCCTGTAAGGTTTGGGCACCACAAGCTGCTCAACGGTTTCTTCTGCCCTTTTTGCCACCCGATACAGTAGGTCCTTCTCTACGCTGAAGTATGGGTAAGTGCAGGTATTATCTGGGTTCACTAACTCGCCATCTATTTTCACTACGTTTTCCCGTGCCTTTATTAGGGCGGGGTCTTTCAACTGTTCTGTGGCAAAGTTTTCCCTGTGAACCTCAAGATCAGAAAACTCCACAGACGGTAGGTTTTCGTCTGAGGAGGTGGGCTCCTCTCCAGTTTCTTGAGTCTCCCCTGCCAATACTGATAAGGGAAATTCCGGAGAGTCCTCACCACTCTCAGGGGAGTTCTGGCTATCACATTCCTGGTACATAGGGGCACCAGTGGGGGGCTCAGGATCATCCCACAGTTCCCAGAACTTCGGAAAATCCCTTCCCACAATGGCGTCATGCGGTAACTGAGATACTAAGCCCACTGGATGAGAGAGGGTACCTTTGGGGGTCTCGAAACACACTGTAGTCACTGGATACTCTCGGGTGTCCCCATGCACACAAATAACAGCTACCTTGCTATTCCCAGAGACCTCTGTTTTAACTAACTCAGCCTTTATCAGGGTCACAAGGCTACCTGAATCCAGCAATACCACAACATTTCTACCATTAACACACATTTTGCATAAATGTTTCTCAGTTCCTCGAATGGCAGTGCATGCGACTGTCGCACACAGCGACTGACGTCTGCCCGTCAGAAAGTCACACCGCATGGGTTCCTCCACAACCGGGCAATTGGCTGCAATATGTCCCGCTTGCCGGCAGCGGTAGCAAACGATCCTTCTTGCGGCCTCTTGAGCCGCTGATTTCCCAGGCTGTTCTCGCCAAACTTGGGGTAGAGCTCCCACCCTCTCACTCTCTCCACCCTCACCCCTTGGAATCCTCTTATCCGCCCCTGGGGATGGTCTGGTCTTAGGGTGGAAAGTCCGAGTGTCTCTGGAAGAGGCCGTCAGGTTCTCTGTAGCCAAGTATTTCTCCACACGATCCACAAGACCATCGGCCGTCTCTGGGTCTCCATGGCTTACCCACTTTTGGATGGCAGTAGGAAGAGCTCTCAAAAACTGATCCATTACAACACGTTCCACAATCTTTGGTGCGGACAAAGTCTCTGGCTGTAGCCACTTTCTGCTCAGGTGAATGAGATCATACATTTGAGACCTGGGGGGTTTTCCAAGCTGGAAAGTCCAGTTATGCACACGCTGAGCCCGGACAGCCTGGGTGACACCCAGCCTTGCCAATATTTCAGCTTTTAGCATCACATAGTCTTTTGCTTGGTTAGGCTCTAGGTCATAGTAAGCTTTCTGCGATTCACCAGTTAACAGAGGAGCCACCAGTCCAGCCCACTGCTCCTCAGGCCACTTTTCTCTTTCAGCGGTCCTTTCAAATGTGGTCAAAAATACCTCTGGATCATCCTCTCCAGTCATTTTTGTCAATAAACGACTCACCCCAAAGGACGCGGTATTAGTGGGACGGCTTTCCTCACTGGTCTGCGGACGTTGCTGCATTGCTGCTTCCATCTGTTGTTGTAGTCTCTGCTCTTGCTTCTGCAACAGGTCTATGAAGCGGGCCTCAGATTGCTGCTGGGCTTGTTGCTGAGCCTCCAGACTCTGTTGCAAAGTTGCGTTTGTCTGCTGCTGGGCTGCAAGGCTCTGTTGATGAGCTTGCTGCTGGGCTGCGAAGTTCTGTTGTTGAGCTGCAAGGCTCTTTTGCAAACCTGCATTTGTCTGCTGTTGATTGGCATTTGCTAGAGCCAGCTGCTTCAGTATCTCCTCCATGCTGGCTTAAAAAAAAAACTGCCTGCATTCTCCACCAACTGTGAGGGGGTTAGCTCGGCAGCGGGTGTGTGTGACCCCCGAGATGGGCTCCCCACCCAAAAACAGGCCCAGCAAACGGAGGTTGTGGTTTTCAAAATCAAAAAGGTGCGGTTTATTTTTTATTTACAGTGACAAAACACAGCAAAGCAAAAGAAACATAAACAAAATAAATCCTGGTCAACTTGACCTCTGACTAAACATACAGGTTTCCTAACTAACAACTGGGATCAGCCTAGTGCTGTCCTAGTCCCTAAGTCCCTGGTTTTAAATGTCCAAGCAAATAGCCACACAGGCTTTGTCTCACCGCACAGGGGTTCACTCTCCCTAGACAGTCCACACAGGTCTGGGTCCAGGCATGAGCAAACACCTAATGAAGCTGGGAGTTCTTATAGAGGCCTAAATGAGCTGACAAGCTTCAGCTGGTCTCATCAACTCCCTGTCTGCACGACGCCCCACACTCTCCCTAGAGGTATGAGTCATCCATGAGCCCACTAGCCTCAGCTGGGCCTATACAACTCTCCACCTAGTTGTATAAGTCGGCGTAAAGCCTGAATCTGGGCGAAATATATCTACCCCCCTGGATGCAACCAGGTGACTTTACCTTCCTGCTGTCACAATATGTTCTTTGGGTGCGATTAGCTGCAACCAAAAGGGGTTAACTTTCCATTCTCTCCCCTCCCTCCGCTTTCCCAATCCTAATGTCAGAATCAAAGGGGAGTGGTCTGACAACCCTCTAGCTTCATATCTGATGCCTGTAACCAGTGGTATAAGAACATCATTCCCCACTGCCATATCAATCCTAGAGAGTGTTGAGTGTGTACCTGAGAAACATGAAAATGTCTGTACCATTGGGTGGCGTTCCTGACAAATATCCCTCAGGCCTGTCTCTTTAAATATCCTGTATAGCGGTGTGTATGGAGTCTGACCCAATCTCTTTCATCCTGAGTATTCATCACCATATTAAAATTCCCCATGATCAAAACGTGGATCCCTGGTTTATCAGCTATAAATTCAAGTATGCATCTAATAACTTCTATCTTAAAGGGAGGGGGAACATACATACTAACAAGTATCAAGGGCAATCCTGCCAACATACAATATAAAAGTATGAATCTTCCTCCTTCATCTCTCTTCACCTGTCTGCAATCAAATGGCACTGAGGTATGCATTAAGATATTTGTACCTCTTGAGTATGAGGTATGTACAGAACTGTACTGGTGGGAAAACCCTCTACATTTTATCCGAGGCGTTGTATCTTTTGACAGAGGTGTCTCCTGTAAACAGAGCACCGCTACCTTAAGTGTTGAGGCAGTCTTAATCAGAGCCATTTTTTTAGGGGATCTCCCAATCCCCTCATGTTCCAAGAACAAATTGTCACCTTTCTAGTCATCTTAACTCAAAAAAGATAAAAAAGAAAAAACAATAAGTAAACAGGTGTGTCAATGACCGGTAAACACCCCCTATGTGTACCTATATATTTCCGCCCAAAAAAGGCAAATTGCTTTACACCAGACTCTATGTTATACTTTTTACTCAGTGTCAGTGAATTTTTAACTAAGGTTTTCCACACCATCTTGTGTTCAAGTATACATTGTGCAGCAACATTTTTAATATTGTGCAAGATAGAAAATTATATTTGAAGAATCCCAACTCCCATGAGACAGGACCCCCCGTCTGGGGTAGACATTCTCGACGGGACTTAGTGCACCCTTCCTATTATGAAAAAAGGAGAAAGTTCTTCTTGCCCAAAAATTTTCCAAAGCCACTTTTCAAAAAAGTCTCTCATATTATTCCCCTCGCTTTTCTCTGGTAGACCAATTATACAGACATTACTCCTTCTTAGCCGATTTTCCATGTCCTGTAATCTATCATTTTGCCCGTTGACTGTGCCTTTTAGAAGTTCCATTTCTTTTTTCATGGGCATCATAACAATTCCAATGACCCTCCCCTCCGGCTCTGAGGTATGTGCACGTACCTCCTTAATACATTTTAATTGATCCGTCATTTCGGTTAAAGCAGTTTTACACTAATTGACTGCTATTAACACCTCTCTCAGAATGGCTCCTCTTCCGTTAAGGCTTCTAAAGCTGAAAGGTCATGGAGTCCTGCGACAGTTGGCGTGGGGGGTATTGGAGGTGTTGGGGTCATTTTAGAAGATTTACTCTGCAGACTCTTCATAGAGTCATAGAGTGTGCAGGTGATAAGGAAGTCCTAGTTTGTTGTATTTTTCCTGTACTTCGAGCTGGGTATGAGCAACCCGTTTATTGGCTGCTTCCTTACTTTTATCTTTTTCCGTTTTTTTGTGGATGTATGCCAGAGGCATCCTGTGATATATCCCCCCTTTTTCTAGTCATAGTTCCAGAAAATAAAAATAAAAATCGTTCTCCCTCAAACTGCTTTTTCTTACTTTATTCAGATCCAATAAAGAAAGAGGAGAAGGAGAAAAAAATAGAGTTAAAAAGTGAGAAAAAAAAGGAAAAAGAAAATGTTTCCACTTATCTGATTCACTGTGAAGTATATCCCTGCTGTGGGATATGGAGGTGTAGGTAGTCCAGGGGGCAGGCAACGATCATTTACTGGTGTTCTTGGTTATCAACGCATCCTAGAGACTGTCCAGCTGAAAGAGTGTGGGGGTCAGTGCCCAACCTTGGGAGGAAAAAGTCCAAGTCTAAAAAAGTGGACAATGAAGCCAAAGAAATCCACTGGGGGTTTCTCAGTCACTGGCGGTCAAACGTGCTTCAGCCACGGGTCCCAGATAAAGGGGAGAAGCAGTCAACGGGCAAAAGGAGTCTACGCCCCGGGACAAGCCAGCCAGGTCAGCCACTTGAAGCCTGCACAGTCCGTCCAAAGCTGAGGGAAGCCGAGGGAAGATCCGGCCCTGAGGGAGCTGATTCATGCTCGCCTCCCTCTGTCCCCTCCCTCTCTCCACGAGCAGCCGCAGAGACAGGCAGGATTCCCAGGAGTCCACCGTGGATCTGGCAGGGAAGTTCAGAGCCGCTCCATGTCACCAGTCTCTCCGGCGATCTCCGAGCGCCACTACTCCACACGCCCTCTGCCATTTGTGAGTAGCCCAATCTCGGCCGTTCTCACAGGACGATCGGGTCTATCTGTCCAGAATGAAGGAGCACCAGGTGAGTTACTCACGCCTGCTCACATTGGTATCTGACCACACCGCCCGACTGATATCCATTTTGCTTAGCTTCCTGCTGTCGTCAGCAGGGTACAGCATTTCTTAAACAGGTACCCAGGGTTGCATGATCTTCTAAGGCAGGCCAGAAGAATCTGTAGCTATTTCAAGCGGTCATAAACAGCAAGTGTTCGGTTGGCTGAAATCCAGCGGGAATTCCTCCTGCCGGTAAACTGCCTGATTTGTGACATTCCTACCAGATACAACTCAACTTTGGCAATGCAGCAGCGCTGCACATGTAGCAGAGGGCCATCAATGAGTACGCCAATGGCTGCTGATAAAGAATGCATGCAGTGTACTGTTACCATTTAAGGAGGCGAAGGATCGTAAAGCCGTGACAATGCATGCATCAGTGAAACAATCCCTCTTGTGTACCTGCTGGAGCATACTCTGCGTGGCATTATGGACAGGGCACTCGCAGCAGAGCAGCAGGAGGAAGAGGAGGACTTCCCATTCTCTCAAGGCCCGCTTTATGCAGACACCATTCTTGCAACGCCACAGAACACACAAGAGTAGAGGGAGGAGGAGGATTCTGGCAGTTTTGAAGGCATTGAAGCAGAGGAAGACATACATCAAACCTTGAAGTGCATGGTCCCCCTTATTCTTCAAAGCCTGCGAAAGGCCCTGAGATTTTGTGGCATCAAGGAGAAGGATTATTGTTGGCTTGCAACCCTCCTTGACCACTGTTACAAGGGGAAAGTCTCAGAACTCATCTTGCCCTTTTAGAGGGAGCACAGACTGAAATATTTTGAGGACATCTGAAAGAGGAGTTTATGTAACACCTTTCCAGACTCTATTAGATTACAGTCTCATGGAATTTGAGGCTTCTGTTGGTCAGAGGAGGAGCAGTGGATAAGGGGTCTGCCTAAGTGATGCATTTAAAAAAAAATTGTCCTCTGCGCCCAGGGCTGTCAGCTTCAAGATCCAAAGGGCAGCGACTGTATCATATGGTGGAAGATTATCTAGGGGCAAAAATGGACATGGAGAGCTTTCCAGTAGATGATCCTCTGGGTTACTGGGTCATGAAAATAGACCACTGGCCAGAACTTGCCCAGTTGGCAATTGAGCTGCTTGGCTGCCCTGCATCCAGCGTGGTTTCCAGATGAGCATTTAGTGCTGCCAGAGGTTTTGCGACAGATACTGTAAGAGTTGTCTGTCCACAGACTCTATTGATCGGCTGACATTTGTAAAAATTAATCAGTCCTGGATTAGAAGCAGCTATCAAGCCCCTGATGCCAATGTCGCTGATTAAGTGTTTTTGGAATCTCAAATCTCTGCAAGACTGTCTAGGCTGCCTAGCTTTATGGGTGTTGATTTTATCTTTAATTTAATATAGGTTTCATGGGCACAATTAACACCCAAGGACCAATTTTTTCACACCTTTTGACAGATGCATCAAATGATTTTTTTTTTACAGCAAGTGACCCCACCCCCTCTTACGCGGCATGGGGGTTTCATTCCTCGCTGGAGACTGCTGCGTCGCTGGAGAATGGATCATCGTTGGACATCAAGAGACGGGATTACATCGCTGGAAATTCTTTTTTTTTTTTTTTTAAATAAAGGACTTGTCCAGCTGTGTCTGTGTGTTTTTTACAATTTTTTACATTTTCTTTTGTGAAATTCACATGGGGGGGCGGGATATGGAGTTCCCCCTTGTTAAAAGGGGCTTCCAGAGTTCGATAAGCCCCCCCCGCAAACCCCCACAACCACCGGGAAAGGGTTGTGGGGATGAGGCGCTTGTCCCCATCAACATGGGGAATCCTCCCCATGTTGAGGGCATGTGGCCTGGTATGGTTCAGGAGGGGGGCGCTCTCTCGTCCCCCCTCTTTTCCTGCGGCCTGCCAGGTTGCGTGCTCGGATAAGGGTCTGGTATGGATTTTTGTTTTGGGGGAACCCCGCGCAATTTTTTTTATTAAAAATGGTGCGGGGTTCCCCTTAATATCCATACCAGACCTGAAGGGCCTGATATGGAATTTGGGGGGACCCCCACTCTTTTTTTTTTTGGTTCCGGGTTCCGCTTACTATTCATACCAGACTCAAAGGGCCTGGTAATGGACTGGGGGGGAACCCCTGTCAATTTTTTCAATGACTTTGATCTGTATTGCCGGGACCCGACAATTCATGAATAGCCGCGAGTACTTTTAAATGACTTTTTTTCCTTTATAAATTACATTTTGTGCAGGGAGAGTTCTAAACACGTGAAATATGCGCTACTTTACAGGCATACTATACACACCCCCCCCCGGTATGAAATTTAAAGGAATATTTCACTTTTATTGTTTCACTTTAAGCATTATTAAAATCACTGCTCCCGAAAAAACTGCAGTTTTTAAAACTTATTTTTTAATTGATACATGTCCCCTGGGGCAGGACCCAGGTCCCCAAACACTTTTTATGACAATAACTTGCATATTAACCTTTAAACTTAACACTTTTGATTTCACCCATAGACTTTTAACGGTGTTCCGTGGCTTTTCGAATTTGCCGCAAACACCCCAAATTGTTCGCCGAACGGGCGAACAGCAAATGTTCGAGTCGAACTCATATTCGACTCGAACATAAAGCTCATTCCTAATCTAGAGTCTAGGGGTTACGGTGTAAAAGCACCTTCAACACCCAAAGACCAATTTTTCTGCAACTGTTTGACCAGGCCATATAATTTCAATCTTTTACAGCAAAGCCAATTCTTGCTTTCATCAAAAGTACCTCTATAGGGTTACGATGTGAAGGCACCACCAACACCCAAAGACCAATTTCTCCCCAACTGTTTGACCGTTTGACTATTTACATTTTTTACAGAAAGACCAATACTTGCTTTCATCAAGAGTACCTCTATAGGGTTACGGTGTGAAGGCACCACCAATACCCAAAAACCAACTTTTTTGCAACTGTTTGACCGGGGCAAATTATTTCAGTTTTTTACAGCAAGGCCAATTTTTGCTTTCAACAAGAGTACCTCTATAGGGTTACGTTGTGAAGGTACCCCCAAAGCCCAATTTTTCCGCACCTGTTACTTTCATTCAAAGTCTTCGAAAGAGACACCAGAGTTTATCTAAAAAAAAATGTTAATCTTGGCCTGAGTGTACTATAAATTGGCTTCTTCACATTAGGCTTGCTCACTATGTTGCAAAACGATGTTATTTCCATCCAAAGTCTGCCAAAGAGACATCAGAATGTATCCCAAAATCTTGTTCCGAGTGCACTAAATTGTGGCTTCATCATACAAACTGGCTCCTCAGAGCCGGTTCACACAGGGGCAACTCAGGATCCGACTTCAAGTCGCCCCAAGTCACGCTGTTTTTAAAACTAATGGGAGTGAATGGAGTCGTCTTAATGTACACGACTGCAGTTGCTCCGACTTCAAAAAAGGCTCCTGTACGACTTCAATCCGACTTGTAGGCAACTTATACCCATTGATTTCAATGGAAGTCGCCTCCAAGTCGGATCCCCGTTCATAGAGAGGCAACTTGACAGGAAGTCGCCCCTCTGTGAACCGGCTCTAAGGCAAACCCCTCCCGCGGAGCTGGTATTTGGTATGTATCATGAGGGGGAACTCCACGCCAAATTTTATCTAAAAAACCGGCATGGGTTCCCCTCCAAGAGCATACCAGGCCCTTAGGTCTGGTATGGATTTTAAGGGGAACCCCCTACGCTGAAAAAAACGGCATGGGGGTCCACCCAAAATCCATACCAGACCCTTATCCGAGCACGCAGCCCGGCCGGTCAGGAAAGGGGTTGGGGACGAGCGAGCGCCCCCCTCCTGAACCGTATCAGGCCGCATTACCTCAACATGGGGGGTGGGTGCTTTGGGGCAGGGGGGGGCGCCCTGCTGCCCCCCACCCCAAAGCACCCTGCCCTCATGTTGATGAGGACTGGGCCTCTTCCCGACAACCCTGGCCGTTGATTGTCGGGGTCTGCGGGCGGGGGGCTTATCGGAATCAGGGAGCCCCCTTTTATAAGGGGGCCCCCAGATCCCGGCCCCCCCACCCTATGTGAATGAGTATGGGGTACATCGTACCCCTACCCATATACCTGGGGGAAAAGTGTCAATAAAAAAAACACACTAGACAGCTTTTTAAAGTCATTTATTAGGCAGCTCCGGGGGTCTTCTTCCGACTTTGGGGGTCTTCTTTCGACTTTCCGGTGCCTTCTCCGCGCTCTCCGGTTCTTCTCCCGCTCTCCGGTGCTTTCTGCCTTCTGCCGGCCCCTCCGCTATCTTCTTCCAGCTCTTTTGCTAGCGGGGGCCCGGTCTTCATCGTCGTCTCCTTCCCTCTTCTCTCCTGGAGATGTTGACACGACGAGGTCTCCTGCAGTGTGAGCGGCATGCAATAACTTATATGGTCACCGAGTGATGTTACCCGGTGACCCCGCCCCCATGACGTCACAGCCCAGGGCATTATGGGACTGTGACATCATAAGGGGGCGGGGTCACATCACCCGGTGACATCGCCCCATGCCTATATAAGTAAAAAAAAATTGGGGGGGGGCTGCAAGTAGCTGATCTTGCCTAGGGCACAAAATAGTCTAGCACTGGCCCTGGCTACAGCTTTGCTAACATCCCATGCTCTCATGTGAGATCTCTGACATGTTGTTTGTTATTGCAGGGGGAAACCTTGTTATGAAAAAAAGGGGGGGGGGTTGAGACAAGAGATGTCTCAGAATAGCAATCAAAGTGAGAATCAGCAAAGGTATAATTCAATTATGCAGTTAACTTTGTTAATGAATGAAAAAAAGTTTGAATGAGTCCAGCTGGGACGGCACTATTACTACCCATGTAGGACACGTTCCTCCAGAGTATCAACCTACAAATATAAAATACAACATGTACTGTAGTAATAAACAACGCTATTCCTGAATGAAAGTCCCTTCTCCAGTAAAGGAGTGGGTTTGAGGTGCTATAATGGAAATGTCCTGCACTTCGTAGCAATTATCTTGAATGCTTAGAAGTTCCTAGATGTATGTTATACCCAAACAAAGGCTGTAAACTTGATTACTGTTGATGTAAACAAACAAGAACTGGCTTCCCGTAGTTGCGGTATGCGTACCACTTGATGAAATAGAGAGGCAACAGTTTTAACCATACAACAATGGATATTAGACATGTGCACACTGAAATATTTTGTTTCGGAATTTCGTTTTCATCCAAAAAATAAATTTATTTACTTACTCCCGAAATTCGCTTTTATTTATTTTGTTTTCTTTGTTAAAAATTGTCTGAAAATCAGAATTAATTAAGGTAGAATCTGTCATTGAAGGCTTATGGTGTCTGTCGAATGTTCTAAGAAGATTTAACGGAGCAGCTAAACTGTTCGATGCCGCAATCGTACATTTCCGGTCGAATGTTCCACGTACAAGCTATGGTAGAATTCTAATGTTGTATGACTAGTAATAATTATATTTATTAATTATTATTACTAGTCAACCAACATTAGAATTCTTCTATAGCCTATGGGCAGAGCATTTCACCATAAATGTCTGCTCGCTGCGATTGTATGTTTTTAGCTGCTTCGTCGAATCTTCATGTCTCTATAATGTTGAATCTTTTCTCTCTATGTCTCTATGTCGAATATTTTCTCTCTATGTCAAATCTTTTCTCTCTATGTAGAATAATCTTGGACTAATAGAGTTAAGGTTAGGCACATTCAACCGCAGGTTTGATAAACACAGATTGTTATTGTCAGCGTCATGTCGAATCTCCTATCTATATCGAACTGCTGTCGCAACGAAAACGAAAATAAAGCATTTGTTTATGTCGGATCTTTCGGATTTCGGATTCTGCGCTTTCGTTATCGTTTGTTAAAACGATAACGAAAATACCCGAAATTCGAACGAAAATGCATTCGGACGAAAACAAATGTACATGTCTAATGGATATAAGGCAGTCTGTAACTTTAAATATACGCTGATATAATGCTTGGGGTCTCCGATGATTCAGTGGTAAACAGAACACACTAGTGCAGAGTTCACTGATTTAAATATTGTGAAGAACTGCAGAGACACTGATTATATAGAACACAGAACATCCTTGGCTGTTCTCAGGCTAATACGCTGATCGGCAGACAGTCAGTTTATATAGACACATGAAGAGGATGATGGGTGAGTAACACAAACCCCTGGGGGGTTCTTACCCTTCCTGTAGTATGGCTACTTGGCCAATGTATGTAATCATTCCATGTGCCAGGTGCCAACAAGTCGTGGAAAGAGACTGCGATAACCGGAACGTTACGATGTCCATGTATCCAGTGGAAAGGCTGTTGGTTTGTCTGAAAAATTTAGAGTAATCTCTTCCGGTTTAGAATCCGGGAAGCAGAGCTACGGTGGCCCATAAGAGGTATTCAGTATAGGCTTAACCGCAAGACCAGCCCATTGATGTTTCAGAGGTAAGGGATCACCTTACAGTCATGGGTGGGGAGTCACTCAGGAGCGTGGGGATGAGCCAGCATCTACTGCATCGCTACGTCGAAGCGTTTGGTGCATTAAACATGCACTTCATCTGGACGTTGTGCATAGGTAATCACAGTCTTTAAATAAGGCATCTTAGCCAATCACATTCCTATACACACATGTACTATATACTACCATCTTGTGGTGACAACTAAAACTACAGTGAAATAAGAGCAAACAGGTAAATATATTGAATTGGCTAAACGGATAGCATAATCCAAACATGACACGGACAATTATATCTAACACGTTGATGTCCACTCGCCAATCATTAAAGTTGTTTGAACGTGGTAAGAGGCATTTGTATCACGGCATAGAAGTCGCTAACTAGAATAGCGAAAAGGTCTGTTTTGAGTAGCCGGAGCAGTCTGTTGATATGAATATCACCATGGAGGTAAATTAAAAATTAAAATTAAATAAACGTGAAAATAGATACACAGTTAAATTAGGAGCAGCCCATGTTTGGGTATAACATACATCTAGGAACTTCTAAGCATTCAAGATAATTGCTACGAAGTGCAGGACATTTCCATTATAGCACCTCAGACCCACTCCTTTACTGGAGAAAGGACTTTCATTCAGGAATAGCGGGGTTCATGTCCAGCGTCTCTATTTTTAACTAAACAACGTTGTTTATTACTACAGTACATGTTGTATTTTATATTTGTAGGTTGATACACTGGAGGAATGTGTCCTACCTGGGTGGTCCTAGTGCCATCCCAGCTGGACTCATTTAAACTTTTTTTCATTCACCAATATAGTTAACTGCATAATTGAATTATACCGTTGCTGTTTCTCCCTTTGATTGCTATCCTGAGACATCTCTTGTCTCAAACCCCCCCCCCCTTTTTTTCGTTCACTGTTATATTATTGTCACTAGGGAGGTATCCCATCTCATTGACAAATCGTTTATTCCTTTATTATGCTTACTTGTTAATGTGGATTCCAGCAATTTTATAATATTTAAACCTTTTTATCACAGAATTTTAAAATACTTTCATTTTTGCATCAATTTACTGCATTGATACTGTGGATCACTTATTGTCCTTCCTCTACTGGTGACTCTTTTGCTTGACTATTGTAATCTTTGTTAACAAAATCCTAATAAAGAGTTATTACTTAAAAAAATATCTACTCCTTTGAGACAGATTGCTTATCCAGATCAATACAGGGTTGGTGTACCACGTCCAAACATTCTCATTTACTGGTAGGTAGGAACCTCTTGTTTACAGAAAGGTTGGATGCATACAAAAAGACAGGTCATGCTAATGAATATAAAACAGAAAATATAGTATTTAGGTAAAGTTAAACTTTCAAACATAACTGTACTAATAAAAAAGTATGGTTATCTTTAGCATGAGCCCCTTCTGTCCCTCATCCCCTCCAAAGGTCTTATACTCACCTGCCTATTCTAGGTGCTAATCTCATAGATAATATTCTATGCTTACTTTGTTCTTTGCATAAACTACATGTAAAACATCCCACCTGCCAGCTTCTTCATCTTAAGCCTAAAATAAATTATTTTAGTGTAGCTTTACTGAATCCGCTGACACACTTCCCCCATACTTCCGAAAGTCCTAACTACTGGCAGATCTCCACCATCTGGCCCACTGGTCAGATGAAGTAATGCTGTGCTAAAAGCATGGCTATCCTTTAATTTCAAGATAAAGAGACTGGCAGGTAGGACGTGTTATTTCTGCCTTTCTTTTGAAGTTGTGTTGCGTGAAGAACAAAGTATGAATAGAATATTATCTATGAGAATAGTGCTTGATATTCACATACTCTTGCTGTGATTATGGATGACCTTATGGATGACATTAATATAACTTTACTTTACTTCTGAAAACATTACGTGGCTGTCCATAAGCAAAACTCAGCAGATCTTCTGCTTTTTCTCAACCCTTATGAAGAATTTGACTGAATGTTGGTTCACGGTGAGATCCTCTGTGAGAACTGATCACCTGCAGCCACCTCAAAAACATTTGCTTTGTTACCTATTGTGTTACTATACAAAAAATGTATTGAATTTGCAATGCAGACTTTTTGAAGTGTATGCTACCCTAAATATTTTTTTTCTATATGTATGCTCAAATAATTATGTGTATTTTATAAATCATAGTTTCTATAATTTTCAAGTACTTATTTCCAGGGGTTAGATCCTGGGAATAAAAGTGTGGGAACTCACCCAAGATTCCCCCTCATCTCAAAAATAACAAAGTGTGTGTGTGTGTGTGTGTGTGTATATATTGTAACCTGGGGGACAGGTAGTAGGTACAAAAGCTCCCTGGGATGAGCAGGCACAGATACCAAGTCCATTGGATCAGTGAAAACACAGTGTGGTTTATTGGTGCTATATACAATGTCAATGACAGTTGCTGTACAGTGTGCTGAAAACAAACAGAAGAAAAAATATCTAAACAAAAGCCTAGCCGTGTCTCGGCTCTAACTACACAGTATGTACAGGCCCTCACTACCAGGCTGGACAAGCCTACCGCTTGTCAGCTTCCACATCCAACAGAGAAACAAGTTTTTACGCACCTTCTTGCTCTCACAGACCAATGCTGTCTGTGTTTCCCAGGCTGAGCAAAGGCTGTCTGCTCAGGTGAGCTTTTAATTAACCTGGGGGAGAGAACCAACACCTGAAGTGGATCCTGGCTCAGAGATCCCTGAATGTATATGAGAGGAGCCTGGGAGATGTATAAACCCCGAATAGGACTTTCCCAGGCTCTCTCTGGGATGCTCTGTCGAACATCCTCCCCCCTTGTTTCAACCCCAGGGTTGGAACACCTGTAGCCCAACAGGAGTGAACACGGGAGAGGGCATCTACATTCCCCATCTCAACACCTGGCCTGTGTTTTACCGTAAAGGTGTAATCTTGTAGGGCCAAAAACCACCGGTTCACCCGCCTATTAGTCTCCTTCTTTTGGGCCATCCATTTCAGGGGAGCATGGTCAGTTATTAACTCAAACTGGCGCCCCAACAAGTAGTACCTGAGCGCGTCCACGGCCCACTTTATGGCCAGACATTCCTTTTCAACGACTGCATATTTTTTTTCATGGTCATTGAGCTTTCTGCTTAAGTACACCACAGGGTGTTCTTCCCCATTGTGTACCTGTGATAGTATTGCCCCGATACCAACATCAGACGCATCCGTCTGGACCAAAAAGTTTTTGGAGAAATCGGGGGAGTATAGGATTGGCTGTGCACAAAGAGCCTTCTTCAGGACTTGAAAAGACTCTTCTGCTACTGGAGACCATTTCACCATTACGGAGTCTTTCCCTTTCGTAAGGTCTGTCAGTGGGGCAGCTATAGTTGCGAAATTTGGGATAAATCTTCTATAGTACCCTGCAATGCCAAGAAAGGCCCTGACCTGCTTCTTGTTGGCAGGACGTGGCCACTCCTAGATGGCTTCTATTTTATTCACCTGGGGCTTTATGACACCCCGGCCAATAGTGTAGCCCAAATACTTGGCTTCCTCTAGCCCAATGGCACATTTTTTTGGATTTGCCGTGAACCCCTCCTTGAAGAGGGAATCCAGGACAGCCTGGACATGGGGCAAGTGAGACTCCCAGTCAGTGCTATGCACCACTATGTCGTCCAGATAGGCTGCAGCATACTGTCGGTGAGGTCTTAGGGTCCTGTCCATAGCCCTCTGAAATGTTGCAGGGGCATTTTGCAACCCAAAAGGCATTTTCTTATATTGAAACGACCCCTCCGGGGTCACAAATGCAGTCTTTTCTTTAGCACTACCAGTCAGGGGTATTTGCCAATATCCTTTGGTCAAGTCCAAAGTGGTCAGATAACGGGCCTTGCCAAGTCGGTCTATAAGCTCGTCTACCCTGGGCATTGGGTATGTGTCAAACTTTGTTACCGCATTAAGCTTTCTGAAGTCATTACAAAACCTCCAAGTGCCATCCGGTTTTGGGACCAATACAATGGGGCTAGACCAGTCACTATTGGATTCCTCAATAACATCTAGCTCCAACATCCTTTTAACTTCCTCACCGATGTCCTTTCTTCTAGCTTCGGGAATTCGGTATGGTTTGAGCTTGACACAGACTCCAGGTTCAGTAACAATATCATGCTGAACTGCTAAAGTCGTGCCCGGCAACTCTGAAAATTTCTCTTTATTCCTCATCAGGAACTCTCTAGCTTCCTGTTTCTGGGAACATGACAGGGTGTCTGGAATCGTGACCTCAGGGATCAGAGGGGATTCAGTACCTTTAAGGGTTACCGGGAGGGACCTCGCAGTTAATGCCAGTCTATCCTTCCAGGGCTTTAACAGGTTTATGTGGTAAATCTGTTCAGGCTTCCTTTTACCTGGTTGATACACCTTGTAATTGACCTCCCCAACTCTTTCAATTACTTCAAAGGGTCCCTGCCACTTAGCCAGGAATTTGCTCTCAACAGTGGGAACTAACACGAGGACCCGGTCACCAGGTGAGAAAACACGAAGTTGGGCCCCCCTGTTGTATATCCTCTGTTGGGCTGCTTGGGCCTGCAGTAAATGTTCTTTTACTACCGGCATGATTGCTGAAATCCTATCCTGCATTTGAGCGATATGCTCAATAACACTTTTGTGAGGTGTCTGCTCCCCCTCCCAAGTTTCCTTGGCTATGTCTAAGAGTCCCCGAGGGTGTCTCCCATAAAGCAGCTCAAATGGAGAGTACCCCGTAGAGGACTGGGGAACTTCCCTGATGGCGAACATCAAGTAAGGTATCAGGAAGTCCCAGTTTTTCCCATCCTTATCAACAACCTTTTTTAACATACTCTTTAATGTCTTATTGAAGCGTTCCACCAAGCCATCCGTTTGAGGATGGTACACTGAGGTACGCAACTGCGTCACCTTAAATAACTTGCAGAGCTCCCTAGTTATTCGTGACATGAATGGGGTACCTTGGTCTGTAAGGACTTCTTTCGGGACGCCAACCCGACTGAACACCATAAACAGCTCTTTGGCAATGTTTTTAGCAGATGCAGTGCGTAAGGGAACGGCCTCGGGGTAACGGGTAGCGTAATCCATGATCACGAGGATATGTTGATGACCGCGGGCAGATTTGGGGAGTGGACCCACAAGGTCCATGGCAATCCTCTCAAAAGGCACTTCAATAATGGGCAAGGGCACTAACGGACTTCGGAAGTGGGGTTGGGGGGCTGACATCTGACACACAGGACAGGATTGACAATAATTTTCTATATTTTTCCGTATCCCAGGCCAGTAAAACCTGCGCAACACCCTTTCAGTGGTTTTCTCAACCCCTAAATGGCCTCCTAGCAAGTGCCCATGGGCAAGTTCCAACACCACCCGTCTGTATAACTTAGGGACTACCAACTGTTCAACCACTTCATCATTAGATTTACATACACGATACAGTAAATCCTCATTGCTGCAGAAATATGGAAAACAGAGCCTGTCCCCTGGTTCGACAGGTACCTCATTAATCACTATTACATTTTCCCAGGCCCTGGCAAGGGTAAGGTCTTTTCTCTGCTCTGTACCAAAATTTTCCTTGTGCACATTAAGATTGGCAAACTCTAACGTAGGCTCAGATTCAGCAGACGGCTGTCCAGCTCTACGGGTTGTGGGGACTTCTTCCGGCTCCCCCAGCTCTCCTGCCATAACTGAGAAAGGATCACCCGGAGAGCCCTGAGAGGAGTCCCCTGAACTCACAAGGTCAGTAATGGCCACGAGTTCTGGCTCTGCGACTGAGTTAGGTACTGCGACTGGGTCGGGACAATCCCACAGTTCCCAAAACTTAGGGAAGTCCCTACCAATGATAGCCTCATGCACCAAGTGGGGCACCAGTCCGACCGAATGGGTCACCGTACCTAAGCCAGTTTTAAACTGAACAGTGGCTATTGGATACTCACGGGTATCCCCATGTACACAGATCACAGCAACCTTTTTTGCATGAAAATTCACAGTTTCAACCATCTCAGCTGTAACCAAAGTAACCAGACTTCCAGAGTCCAGCAAGGCCATAATAGGCTTATTATTAATAGTCACATGACACATGTGTTTTCCCACATTTGGCATTGCAGTGCATGAAACAGCAGCAAACATAGACTGCCTTCTAAAAGATAGATCACACTGCATTGGTTCATCTGTCAATGGACAGTTTGCTGCAACATGTCCCAGTTCTTGGCAACGAAAACACCTGATGTTTCCCCAGTTTGGTTTGCTGACAGGCAGTGGCTTCCCTTGTTTGGGCCGCCAAACTTCAGTCCTGGCACCAAAAATCCTCCCCCCTATTTCCTTGCCATGCTTACCACCCACTTCCCCTGGAACAGTCTTACCGGTTGCCTGGGGAGACCGTGGCTTTGGGTGGAAAGTCCGTGCGGCTGTAGGGGTGGTGACCAGGTTCTCTGCAGCAAAGTACCTCTCAACGAGCTCCACCAGGTTGTCTGCTGACTTGGGGTCTCCTTGACTCACCCACTTCTGCAGGGGAATTGGCAGTGACCTCAGGAATTGGTCCATGACCACACGCTCCACTATTTGTGGCGCAGACAGGGACTCCGGCTGTAGCCATTTCCGCACCAGGTGGATCAGATCAAACATCTGCGATCTTGGGGGCCTCTTTTCTTGGAAGAACCAGCTGTGGACCCGCTGAGCTCGAACAGCCAAGGTAACGCCAAGTCGTGCCAGGATTTCCCGCTTGACCTTCTCATAATCTCCCGCTTCTACTGACTCCAGATCATAGTAGGCCTTCTGCGCTTCTCCAGAAAGTAAGGGGGTGATCAGTCCTGCCCACTGGGTTTGGGGCCAACCTTCCCTCTCAGCGGTCCGTTCAAATGTTAGTAGGAAGGCCTCTGGATCATCATCTGCCGTCATCTTTGAAAGAAAGCGACCCACATGGATGGCTGAGGGCTTGTCTCCAACATCCTTCATTATCGCAGGTGACCCCTGTGCTAGCGTCTCCACAACCTCAGTAAGGGTTTTCCTATCCGCTTTTGCAGCAGTGGCAAGCTGTTCAAACAGCCTCTGCGATTGCTCCTGTACAGCACCAATCTGTTGGAACAGCACCTTGGTTTGCTCCTGTGCGATAGCGTTGGCTTGCTGTTGTGCAGCGTTAGTTTGCTGTTGTGTAGCATTTGCTTGCTGCCATGCAGCGTTTGCTTGCCGCAATTCAGCGTTAGTTTGCTGTTGTGCAGCGTTTGCCAACACCATTTGTTTGAGGAGGTCCTCCATGTTGTCACTTTAGGTACTGGCCTTTTAAGTAGTAACTTACTACAGCTGCCCGCATTCTCCACCATATGTAACCTGGGGGACAGGTAGTAGGTACAAAAGCTCCAAGGGATGAGCAGGCACAGATACCAAGTCCATTGGATCAGTGAAAACACAGTGTGGTTTATTGGTGCTATATACAATGTCAATGACAGGTGCTGTACAGTGTGCTGAAAACAAACAGAAGAAAAAATATCTAAACAAAAGCCTAGCCGTGTCTCGGCTCTAACTACACAGTTTGTACAGGCCCTCACTACCAGGCTGGACAAGCCTACCGCTTGTCAGCTTCCACATCCAACAGAGAAACAAGTTTTTACGCACCTTCTTGCTCTCACAGACCAATGCTGTCTGTGTTTCCCAGGCTGAGCAAAGGCTGTCTGCTCAGGTGAGCTTTTAATTAACCTGGGGGAGAGAACCAACACCTGAAGTGGATCCTGGCTCAGAGATCCCTGAATGTATATGAGAGGAGCCTGGGAGATGTATAAACCCCGAATAGGACTTTCCCAGGCTCTCTCTGGGATGCTCTGTCACAATATATATATATATATATATATATATATATTTATATATATATATATATTTATATATATATATATATATATATATATATATATATATATATA
Source organism: Rana muscosa (assembly GCA_029206835.1). Taxonomy (NCBI): domain Eukaryota; kingdom Metazoa; phylum Chordata; class Amphibia; order Anura; family Ranidae; genus Rana; species Rana muscosa. The sequence goes on along the minus strand of CM055116.1, from coordinate 790,268,793 downwards.
TATATAAATAGTATCTCACAAAAGTGAGTACACCCCTCACATTTTTGTCAATATTTTATTATATCTTTTGATGTGACAACACTGAAGAAATTACACTTTGCAACAATGTAAAGTAGTGAGTGTACAGCTTGTAGAACAGTGTAAATTTGCTGTCCCTTCAAAATAACACAACACACAGCCATTACTGTCTAAACCGCTAGCAGAAAAAGTGAGTACACCCCTAAGTGAAAATGTCCAAATTGGACCCAATTAGCCATTTCCCCAGTGTCACGTGACTTGTTAGTGTTACAAGGTCTCAGGTGTGAATGGGAAGCAGGTGTGTTAAATTTGGTGTCATTGCTCTCACTCTCTCATACTGGTCACTGGAAGATTAACATGGCACCTCATGGCAAAGAACTCTGATGAATTAAAAAAAAAAATTGTTGTTCTATATTTAAAGATGGCATAGGCTATAAGAAAATTGCCAAGACCTTAAAAATGATCTGCAGCACGGTGGCCTAGACCATACAGTGGTTTAACAGGACAGGTTCCACTCAGAACAGGCCTCGTCATGGTCGACCTAAGAAGTTGAGTGCACGTGCTCAGCATCATATCCAGAGGTTGTCTTTGGAAATTGATGTATGAGTGCTGCCAGCATTGCTGCAAAGGTTGAAGGGGTGGGGGGTCAGCCTGTCAGTGCTCAGACCATACGCTGCACACTGCATCATATTGGTCTGCATGGCTGTCGTCACAGAAGGAAGCCTTTTCTAAAGATGATGCACAAGAAAGCCCGCAAACAGTTTGCTGAAGACAAACAGACTAAGGACATGGATTACTGGAACCATGCCCTGTGGTCTGATGAGACCAAGATAAACATTTTTTTATTATTATTATTGTTTATTTAACTTTTTATTTTTATTTTTTTACACTTTCTCTTTACATTTTTTTTAAATCACTTTTATTCCTATTACAAGGAATGTAAACAATCCTTGTAATAGGAATAGTGCGTGACAGGTCCTCACATCTCTCCTTCAGGCTAGAAAGACCGAGATCAAACCAAAAAAAACCTGTCTCTGCCTTTCCAGCCATGTGCCCGGCATTGTTTACTTCCACCGGCCTGGACGTGACGTAATAACGTCGCGCCTAAGCCTCCGAGGGTCATAGAGATGACTGGGGACCATCTGGTCTCCAGAAATCTCTATACTCAACTTCTGGCGGCGACCAATTCATTCTCCGGCTTGCCGATCACAAGGGCAAGCCGATAGAAGCACCGGAGGGCGGCAGGAGGGGGGTTGTCCCCTCACACTGACTGTAAGAATGATTAAGCAGCCAAACTGCCTCTATGATTGTTCTTACGGTGCAGAGAATCGCCGGCCGAAAAAGATGATATCTGAATAATGCCTGTAACTGCACCCATCATTCAGATATCCCCACTCAAAGTCAAAGATGTCAGATGACATCCTTGGGCTAGAAGGGGTTCATCACTCCCCCCCACTAGGCTACATTTGGAATGTCATTTTTTTGGGGGGGGCTGGTACCTAGTCTTGACAGTTACCCCCTCCCGCTTTTACTCGGATCACTTAGACGATCTGAAGGGAAGTTCTCCCCCTCCCTCCCTGCAATCTTCTGGGACATGTCACAGGTGCCAGTAGATTGCCCAACCAATTAAGTGGCACAGAGCGCACCCGGCTCTGAAGCCCCAAGCTGTCACAGCCGGGTGCTCACAGTTGTGATGCCGTCACTGGGGAGAGTAAAGGGAGAGAATCAAATGTTTGGGTGGCCACATCGCTGGATCTTGTGACAGGTGAGCTTTATTTTTTTTTGTAGCTGCTGACTTTAAATAAACCCAAAAACGATTGGAGCTCCGCTTTAATAAATTGTTCAATATCTAGGGTCTGCCAGAACCAACTAGCCACTGGCACATAAAGCAATGAAATGCATTGTTCTGTGTACTATTCCTAAATGAGGTTTAAGCTCCTTGTTTTTGGAGTAGTGGTCAAAACTATTGCATATTAATATATTCAGGTCTAAGACAGAAATTATGTACTAATTATGAAAAGAAATACATTTTCAATTTTTTTTATTTTACATTTTGTTTTTAGTCAGGGTTGTTCTACAGTGGTATTAACTTTGGTCTCCCTGGGAAAATTGGCAAATGTAAATAAAAATGTTAGGTGATTTACAGAGCAAAGAAGCAAAAAATGAATTGAAGATGAGATCATGTTTTTTGATAGAAGAAGTGCCTCGGGCAGTGCTGTTGGCATTGGTTCTGGGAAAGCGTGCCTATTGCTCAGTTGTAGTAGAATAACAGCATGCTCTAAAGTTAATCAGAGAAAGGTCAATATCTTTAACAGCTTTTTTTGCTTTTTGGAAAAATGTGCAGAAATAATCATCCTACCTTTATCAATAATTGTATAAAAAAACAGAAATACTTATTAGTGACGCTTATATATAGACTAGTGACCTTTATGGCTCTCCTGGTCATAGTGTCAAAAAAAAAAAACATGCCTGTGATTACTATTCCCAGTAGTGACTTAAGGGCTAAGATACATGAATGATGTTTAAACTGTTGCTGAAAGTCGTTGACAATTGATTGGGGACTGGTTTTTGTTGCTACAGTATAAATAACAAAACCCCATGTGGTAAGTTTAATTGGAGAGAAAAACTGCTTTTAGCTATATGGCTTGGTACAAAAATGTAATCATATAGTAAATGTCTCTGCACAATACAGCGGAACCTTGGATTACGAGCATAATCCGTTCCAGGAGAATGCTTGTTGTCCAAAGCACTCGCATATCAAAGCGAGTTTCCTCATAGAAGTCAATGGAAACTAAGATAATTTGTTCCACATTGACTTCTATGGCATGCAATACCGCATGTGGCCAGAGGTGGGGGGTGTCGGAGAGCCTTGGAAATACTCAGAAAGGCTCGGGGACAGCTCGGCTGAACTCAGAAAACCTTGGAAAGGCGCGGGAACTAAGTATTTCCGAGTGGCTCCGAACGGCACCGATCGGCTTTGATCGGCTCCACTCGGTTCTGCTCTGCTCCGGCGTCCCCGCACCTCTCGCCAAATGCGGTACTGCACGCCCCATTAGCTTGAATTCTGCTTGTTGTGCGAGACAACACTCGCAAACCGAGTCAGAATAAAAAAAAAAAAAGTTGCTCGTTAGTCAAAATGCTCGTTAACCGCGTTACTCGTAAACCAAGGTTCCACTGTACATTACCTTTGGAATGAATTAAGTGAGAAAAAGAAACTGTGAATAATATGACCTCAAGAAATATATTGAACAGTAATACCCAAGTGACATGCACCTAAAGTTCTTTCCATTTTCAATTTTTTTATTTTTTATTTTGGTGGGTGGGGGCACACTCCTGCAAACTTACAGGTCACTGCAGAGCTTTCCAGCATACTGTTATGACTCACTGGGTAAAGGGACACTGGAGTGCATCTGGAGGGAGGAGGTCAGTACCTTTCAGTATCTGCCCATGACCATGGACACACAGCTATCTTTGTAAGTTAAAGCGTTTGTTACCCCAACACTTCATATTGTATACTGTTCTCTTTGTATTGTTTCATTTATGTGAAATCCCTGGTGTTCATGCCAAGTCCCTCTGCTTTCCTTTTTTTTTTTCACTTCGGTTTTATTTAAGGTTTTAGGGTACAAGGTAATACAGTGTTAACCTCTGCTTTCCTATTATAAACTGACCACGCTAAGCAGGAGAGCACACTATGGTCAGTTCTCTAGCTATGCTGGAAACACAGTGTACTCTTCTCCAATGATCAGACTTGTCCTGACACGCCCCCACTGCACAGCCATTCACTGGGAAGCTCAGAGTGTACTGCTGTTTCTCCACCCCCATCTCTTATGAAGCTGAGAACAGAGGGAAAGTGATCACTTATAAAAAAGGGGAAAAAAAGGTATTTATAAGGTTTTTATATCTATACAAAATGAATGGGTTGTTTTCCAAGGTGGTCATTTACACTCACTTTAAAGCTGCATATATTATTTCAGAACAGAGATTGAAGTTTCACTAATGGCCATTCATGACTGTTTCTTTTAAGCTGCAAGAACAAGTTTAGGGGACAAAGAGCAGGTGGGATTACTAAAGGCATCAATCTATCCACTCTTAATACCCACTAATATTCTATAATGCTAATATTTGAAAACATTAAGCAGCTAAAACTAAGCTATTAGTAATCATTTCACACAATTAGTACTTGGCAGCAAAATTATGGCATGCACACATTAATACTTTTGACCTTGCATAAATTTTTTTACAGCTATCATAATTTCGCCTTTTACAGCTCATTTCCCCGTACGATCTGTGACCACCACCGTTACCTATGCCAGTACCATATGTCTACTGATGCAGACAGTCATTGTTTTGAGCTGCAGCACGCAACACCTGTTTTGCTTAGCATTCGTTTGTTTCTGTGATTTGATTTATGATATTTATGGAACTAAACATTTTCTGAATCCAATAACAGGGTATGCAGAACGTAGTCACTCATCCTGTGGCATTTAGAAAACTGTATAGGGGAAATGCCAGATAGTGTAAATGATCAATCACAATGAGGCCTGAATTGGCTTTGGTTAATCATCCAGTCAGCACTCAAGCTGAACACTACTGTACAGTACCCATGTCCTCAAATAGGATTCAGAGGCATCTGCTATGGCAACTGACCCCTGTACAACCTGCATTTGGTAGAGCAGGACTGACACATTCACAAAGAACACAGCAAAAAAGTACAGTAGATGTAAAGTCATTTTTTCCAATGCTGGATAGAGCAGGGAAGAATTAGAACCCCTGTCTGGATTATAATACTGCACGTGTCTCCACTTGGAAAATTAATTCCCCAATAGTTGTTCTTGTGACCATTGCCTGGCATGATGTGAAATCCAAACTTTCTGTGCTGTCACAGGACAGAAGGAGAGAAGGTGAGGTGGAATCTTCCAATGGGGAAACCTAATTTGGTGACCACTCTCTAATAGGGGATTTCCCCTTGCTTTGGAGAGATCTTCTTTTAATTCTTGTTGTGTCTCTGTGACAGGAAGTAAAGGGAAATCTCCCTGATGGGACATAAAGAAAAAAAAAAACGATACTATCCCCCCAAAAAAATCCATGATCTATCCCAATTAACAAAAAAAAAAAAAAAAAAAAACCTTAAGCTTTATCTATACTGTTATTTGTTATTATTTTATCATTATAGAGGATTTATATAGTGTCAACAGTTTGCGGAGCCCTTTAAAACATGAGGGCAGACAATACAGTTACAATATAATTCAATACAGAAGGAATCAGAGGGCCCTGCTCAGTTTACAATCTAGGAGGGAGGGTCGAGTGATACAAAAGGTAAAAACTGTGGAAGGAAGATCTGATCGAGAAAATAAAAGTACAGTTGTTAGGTAGGGACAGAATAGGCTTCTCTGACGAGGAGGGTTTTCAGGGATCATCTAAAAGCAAAATGAGTAGGAGATTGTCAGACAGATTAGGGTAGGGAGTTCCATAGGATAGGAGAGGCTCGAGAAACATCCTGGAGGTAAGCATGGGAGAAGGTGACGAGGGAGCTAGAGATGTTAGTGTCCGGTGACCAGGTGTCATACATTGGAAAAGATTGTGCCGAAATTCCAAGATTTCTTGCTTGCAAATATGGTAATTTTGCAAAGAGGCTGGATCTGAGCTTTAACTTATTACAGTGTACCCAATGGTCTTTATGTTGTGGAAGCACTGATAGTTTACCTGTGGACACGGTAGACATCAGCATCATTATCCAACAGGGATCTAGTACATGCGTTTTGAGGTCCTCCGTTATAGGGGACCAAGGCGCTTTGGTAAGCAGGTCTACTTACTAATGGTGGTGGATTTCCCTTCGGTCTTCAGCCTTCAAGTGAAGAATCTGATTGCCAACTGGATATTTTGCACGGGTGTTTATTTAACACAGTTGTCTTTTATGGACTATTCAAATTATTTGCCATTTATGGACTCTTATATGTGGTCACTTTATTGATGGCACACTGTCATTACTTTTTAACAAAGAACTGTTTTTGCACTTATATCCCAATTTTTTGCACTTTATGTATGTGTTATATATATGTTTATAGATGAACATTTATATACCTTTTTACGCCTTATTTTAATCTACTTTAGCCATATTGCAGATTTATTTCACGGTTCCTGGGATCAATTATTCCATGATTAGCGCAACTATATATATTTTTTTCATCGCTTTTTCACTGATTTTTGTTTTCAGGTTAGTTGCTGCTTAACCACAATTTAGGAATCCTTTGGTCTACAATGGATTGCCTCCTCCATCCGAGCGCAGTTTCTTTTTTCTTTCTTCGAGGGAGCTAGAGAGCATAGGGCTTGGGAGGAACAAAGAGAAAGATTAGGTTGGTATTTTGAGACTAGGTTAGTGATGTGACTGGGGGCCGAGTTGTGGGTGGATTTTTAAGTTATTGATAGGATTTTGAAATTAATTCATTGGGTGAGTGGAAGCCAGTGGAGGGATTGACAGAGAATGCTAGCAGACACAGAGTGGTTGGTAAGGTGGATGAGCCTGGCAGCAGCATCTATGATGGACTGAAGGGGGGATAGCCTATGTAAAGGTAATCCCATGAAGGGGGATATGCAGTAGACAAGGCAGGAGATGACCAGGGAGTGAATTAGAAGCTTTGTGGTGTCATTGGTTAGGAACGGGCATATTTTGTAGATGTTGCTGAGGTTGAGGCGGCAAGATTTTGACAGTAATTGGAGGTGGGGCCGAAAGGATAGCTCAGAGACCAGGATTACACCTAGAACCTTAGCATGCGGGGATGGGTTGATAATAGTGCTATCGATCTTGACAGAAGAAGCATGTGGGGGGAGGAAAAATTATGAGCATAGATTGAATTTGAGGAAGTGGTATGACATCCAGGCTAAAACTAAGATTAGGGACACATTAAGCTTAGTGGTGTATTTTATATTTAAATCTTCTGGTCAGTGCTTCCCCTTAAAAGAGAAATATGTTTATTTTTGTTTTTTTTATTCATACTTACCTATGTAGATGCAGCATCAGACCGATGCTGCATCTGTTCCCCCGCCGTCTCTGCATTGAGAACCGAGCCATCCAACACCGCCGATGACTCGGTTTTCACAGATCCCCAAGCGGAGAGCTGCTGACTGTCAGTCAGCGTCTTTCCTCTCTGCTCCTCCATGCTCACTGGAGTGCTGGGATGTAGAGGGGCGGGGAGGGGCCGTCTCAGCGGATCGCTGAGATGCTGAGACTGCCATCAATCAAGGCAGCTGGCGGATCCAGACTTCGCAAGTCGGGATGACACGCTGCCTCGACTGATGGCAGTGACGTCAGCAGGGTGCGGACTTCAGACCGATCTCCACTGAAAATGGGTCACAGGAGTGCAAAACTAATTGCACCCCTGTGACCCAGAGGAGAAGCCCACCCTAAAAAGCTACGGCTGGACTTCTCCTTTAACCTAAAATGTTAATCTGCAAATAAAGTTTGATTCAGCTAAAAGTTTGATGGGGGAAAAGCACATTGTGCGTGATCTAAAACATTCCTAAAGCTCTCTTTACCTCTGCTTTATCCTGGATTGTGCAAATATATTAAGTCTTTTAACAACTTCCCCGCACAATCAGAAATTTTATTTCAAGGCACTGATTATTAGGTACCTCCTCAAATACAGTCAGATCTAATAAGTGCACTTAGTGTTATTTTTATTGCTGGCTAATTTCCCAACCACACAACAATGTATTGCTAATAAAACTGTGATACATTTTATACAAATGAGAAAAACAAATGTTATTTTAATTTTTTTTTATTTCTGTGCTATGAGGCTGCAATACATACACATATGATTTACACAGGTTCTGTGGCTGATTAAGGTGACAATGAAACTCACTTGGTGCCTCATCTGCATTTAATTAGCCTCAGAACCGGTGTAATTCATGGGTGTTCGGGTTTAAAGGGATGAGGTGGCAACCCTAGCTGCAACACATAATTTCATGATTAAAATTCACAACAGCAAGAATAAGTCATAAGTAATTTGTGTCTTTAGGGAAAAGTTTTTATCATTGCAGGTTGACAAGAGGACATTATTTTAATTTCTAAATTGAGGACCTAAGGATGATTGAATGTTTTTAACTGGCAGATTTGCTAATTTTTTTATTTTGAATTCAGTATACATAACATTATTGGTCTTTTATGTCAGTACCTCTCAAGTCAACAACTACTTGATCGATGATCGTGGGGGCATAGAAATGCTCTTCCTATCACCCTCTGTCCCTTAGCGGTAGACTGGACGTTACACCTGGCAGGCGAAGGACTTGGGGGTAAGGTGTTGGCCTCACACATGCTTTTGGGCGCATACATTTATAAACTGGGATATGGCCAGAAGTTTTTTTTTTTATCTCTTCCTTTTTATCTCTTCCGTTATTGTTTACACTGTATATCTCCCTTACTTTTACAGATCATGGTAAGGCCTCTTGAAATGTTACAGTCTAATTTTAATTTGAATGCTTTCTTATGGAGAGGGCACTTACTTGGCCATATACTACAAGATATTACTAAAGCTATATTCCTAGCCCCTTCTATAGTATAAAGATCTAACATTATCTCTATACTGTATATATTATATTATAGATTTCCATCTACTAATATACCTATTCCTGCCCGCTAAGAGTCACTGGGTGACTTTGTCAATTCCCTTTAGATGTCAGATAAGCCCAGAAGATATCGGAAATATACCTTTATGTATGTATACCTGACTTATATCTGTTGATGCCTATCTTATTTGTTGGCATTATTTGATTTTAAATTGTATTTTGTATCTTTATAAGGCCTGTTTTTATTTTTACCATCACATCCCCTAGACCAGGGATATGCAATTAGCAGACCTCCAGCTGTTGAAAAACTACAAGTCCCATCATGCCTCTGCCTCTGGGTGTCATGCTTGCTGCTGTCAGAATCTCGCTATGCCTCATGGGACTTGTAGTTTGGCAACAGCTGGAGGTCCGCTAATTGGATATCCCTGCCCTAGACCAATGTTTCTCAACTCCAGTCCTCAAGGCGCCCCAACAGGTCATGTTTTCAGGATTTCCCTCAGACGAAAGGGCTGTGGTAATTACTAAGGCAGTGAAACTGATCAAATCACCTGTGCAAAATAATGGAAATCCTGAAAACATGACCTGTTGGGGCGCCTTGAGGACTGGAGTTGAGAAACACTGCCCTAGACACGCTGTCAATAAATTGATGGGGATTTCTATTATATTTAGCAGAATATGATACTTTGCATGTTGGTCTTAGAAGTATCCATTCAGACACATCAATGGGATGTTGATCCACTATCTGCAATCTTGACTGATCCTAGTCTGAGCGCAAAATAAACTGACTCCAGCGATCTTAATGTGGAGTTCCACACACTTTTACTACTTTATCTTAAAGGAAATACCCTCCACCACTCGATTTTGGATAATTTTTTATTTCTTTTTTTCTCACTTACCTTTTCTGAAGTACTGAGTGTTCTTCCGTCCTAGCTCAGCTGTGGCCAAGGGCATAATTTCCTCTTCTCCCCCGCTGCCTTCTGTAATCTGTCCCAGAAGACGATGGAGCCATTCAGAAAGTGCCGCGCGACTCGCGCATGTGAAGTAGGAAACTGGCAGTGGAGCCTGAAGGCTCCACTGCTGGTTTCCTTTAGTTGGAATGGCAGTGCCTGCACCCGATCCAATGGACAGATCGGCCTTGGGGGGGCGATATCGCAGGCTCCCTGGATAGGTGTGTGTCCTTATTAAAAGTCAGCAGCTATAGTGTTTGTAGCTGCTGACTTATAAAAAAAAAATGTTTTGCGGCTGGAACACTGCTTTAAGTCCCAGTCAGGAAAATCCTTGCATTGACAGCTATTAACCACTTCCCTACCGCCCATAGTCATATGACGTCCTCAGCTTTGTGGGAGGATATCTGAATGATGCCTGCAGCTAGAGGCATCATTCAGATATCCTATTGTAGTGCCGGCGATTCTGCGCACCATAAGAACGATCATAGCGGCAGTTCCGCTGCTTGATCGTTCTTATAGGCGGCGGGAAGGGACATCCCCCCTCCTGCCGCCATCTGGTGCTTCTCCGGGCTCTTCCGTGCCATCGGGGACCCGGAGAGAATCGTCCGGCGCCGGTGGTGGGTCACATGACGAGCATAGAGATGACTGGTGACCAGATGGTCACCAGTCATCTCTATGCTCGTCGGAGGCCCGGGCGCGATGTGATGACGTCACGCCCGGGTCCTCAGATGTAAACAAAGCCGCCATTGCGGCTAGTAAGTATGAGATCAGTGAAAAACTTTTCACGATCTCATGCTTTCCAGCCTGGAGGAGAGATGTGGGGTCTTATTGACCCCGCATCTCTCAATAAAGAGGACTTGTCACACACATTCCTATTACAAGGGATGTTTACATTCCTTGTAATAGGAATAAAAGTGATAAAAAAAAAGAAGTAAAATAATAAAAAAAAAAAAAAAATTAAAACGCCCCTGTCCCCGGCAGCTCGCGATCAGAAGCGAACGCACACGTAAGTCCCGCCCACATATGTAAACGCTGTTCAAACCACATATGTGAGGTATCGCCGCGTGCATTAGAGCACGTGCAACAATTCTAGCACTAGACCTCCTCTGTAACTCTAACCTGGTAACCTGTAAAAAAAATTAAAGCGTCACCTATGGAGATTTTTAAGTACCGAAGTTTGGCGCCATTCCATGAGTGTGCGCAATTTTAAAGTGTGACATGTTAGGTATCTATTTACTCGGCGTATCATCATCTTTCATATTTTCCCAAAAAATTGGGCAAACTTTACTGTTTTGTTATTTTTTAATTTATGAAACCATTTTTTTTCCCCCAAAAAAAGGCGTTTGAAAAATTATTGCGCAAATACCGTGCAAGAAAAAAAGTTGCAATGACCGTCATTTTATTCCCTAGCGTGTCTGCTAAAAAGACATATATAATGTTTGGGGGTTCTGAGTAATTTTCTAGCAAAAGAATGATGATTTGTACATGTAGGAGAGAAGTGCCAGAATAGGCCCGGTATTGATGTGGTAAAAAAAAGCCCGGGGTTGAAGTGGTTAAAACAATGAAAGTATGAAGGTATCGGTTGACAAAACAGTATCTATTTGTAGGTTAACATGTCTTCCGCTGTGTGTTCCTGTTTTTTCTGCCTTTGCTCAAACCCTCATGTTAATTGAGCTTGCCAGGTGCAAAATGTTACAATGTTTTGATGTTGCACTGTGTCCTCAGGTTGACCTGTGAGCTGTAGATAACCAGGCTGTAATAGTTAACATTTTTCCTGTCATGTTTAGCAAGGTTACTGCCCCCTACAGGTCAACCAACATAAATAGGGCTTGCTCAAAGCCCCTGGGTCGAGCTTTCTGGGAATACTGCAAAAATGTAGCCTGTTTGTCAGGGTCACCTGTGGCCAGGTGACAGATGCACACCGTAGGGGGACAGGAGTGCACCGCGAGGTAGTGAACCCTATGGCTGGCTTCTGCGGGTAGGAAACTGGGTGGTTGTGGAAAGCGGGATCAGAGGAGCACAACCGGGATCCTAACGGAAGCTAGAGCCAAGATTCCCCAGGGCGCGGAGTCTAAGACCCAGCTGGTCTTCTCCAGCGCCTCTAGTGGTGAGGATGTTGTGCTGCAGGCTGGGACCAGGTCGCGGCCCCTGGAGTTTCCTAGCTCACGCCCCGTAGGATAAGGGGAAAAGAGGGGAAGCAGCAGCACAAGATAAGAGAGAACCGAATAACAAGCTGAAGGTCAGGGGCCACAAGCAGACAAGGATAACGAAAGAACGAGCCGAAGGTCAAGGGTCACGAGCAGACAGGGATAGTCGGGGACAAGCCAATAACGTAACAGAGAGACAGATGTAGCACACGGCAGGCAGGAACCCAAACACACAATGCCTAACAAACACGTTGATCAGCAAAGCAGGCTTGCAGTGCACAGGTTAATATAGTGTTCTGTGATAGGGCCTGGGGTGGAGTCAGGCTGGGAGGAGATTATAAAGGAAGCCAGGTGAAGGAGGTCTGGTCTCTAGATGAACACATGAGGAGGAAGGTAAGATGGCAGACAGACATTAATGCATATCCATGACAGTACCCTCCCTCTTACGAGGCCTCCCCCTTCCCCGCCTGGGCCTAGGTTTAGAGGGAAACTTCAGATGAAACTCCTTTAACAGACGAGGTGCAAAGACCTCAGATGCAGTGATCCAAGACCTCTCCTCAGGACCAAACCCTTTCCAATGAACGAGGTACTGAAGAACGCCTTTACAGAGTCGGGAGTCCAGAATTTGACTGATCTCGTACTCCTGATTATCCTCAGAGACAGGCGCCACGGTAGGGAGAGGACGAGAGAATTTATTGAGGACTAAAGGTTTTAGAAGAGCAACATGAAAGGAGTTAGTGATTTTAAGGCTCTTAGGAATCTGGAGTTTGAAACAAACCGGATTCAGTTTAGCAGTTACCGTGTATGGACCGATGAATCGTGGAGCAAACTTCAGAGAAGGAACTCGGAGCTTGATGTTCCTGGTAGAGAGCCAGACTTTGTCCCCTGGCTGAAGAGAAGGCGGTTTACGCCTGCGGCGGTCGGCAAAGCCTTTGAATTTTTCAGCAGCTGCCCGGAGGGAATCATGAACGTGACCCCAAACGGAATTGAGAGACTCCTGAACCGAAGCCAAAGCTGGAATGTCTGGAGAACAGATCATGGGAAGAGGAAGTTGAGGGTGTTTTCCATAAACTGTGAAAAAGGGTGTCTTCTGCGAACTGGTATTCACATGATTGTTATGGGAGAATTCTGCCCACGGGAGTAGAGAGGACCAATTGTCATGGTGAGAAGACACAAAGGTGCGAAGAAAGACCTCTAACTCCTGATTAACCCTCTCAGTCTGTCCATTGGATTGGGGATGGTAAGAAGAAGAAAAATCCAAGGCAATATTGAGGGATTTGCAAAAGGCTCTCCAAAAACAAGACGTGAATTGGACTCCCCTGTCGGAAACAATATGAGAAGGGACCCCATGTAGGCGGAGAATTTCTCGAATGAAAATGGGAACCAAGGCAGGGGCAGAAGGAAGACCAGGAAGAGGAACAAAATGAGCCATCTTGGAGAATCGATCGATTACCACCCAAATGACTGTATTATTCTCAGACAGTGGGAGATCGGTGATAAAATCCATGGCAATATGGGCCCAGGGTTCCTTAGGAATGGGCAAGGGCATGAGGAGACCAGCAGGAGCTTGTGTGGAGGATTTGGACTGAGCACAGACATGACAAGCTTTAACGTAGTCTTTGACGTCTGAGCGGAGATTAGGCCACCAGTAGTGATGACTGATGAGTAGGAAGGATCGGAGGAATCCAGAATGCCCTGCCACCTTGGAATCATGTCCCCAACGAAGGATCTTAGCTCTTAGCTCAGTGGGGACAAAGGTCTTACCAGGCGGAATTTTTGACTTCAGGGTGGTAGAGTGGGCAACAATGCATGAGGTTGGAATGATCGGCTCAGGTTCAGGGGCGGACTCCTCGTCCAAAGTGTCAAATGACCTAGAGAGCGCATCAGCCCGACCGTTGCAGGAACCAGGTTTGTAGGTAATCGTGAAATTAAAACGGGCAAAGAAGAGACTCCACCTGGCCTGTCTAGGATTCAGACGTTTAGCATTCTGTAGATACTGTAAATTCTTGTTATCGGTAAAGATCGTTATGGAGTGAGGGGAACCCTCCAAGAGATGACGCCACTCCTCTAACGCCAATTTAATTGCGAGAAGTTCCCGATCACCGATGGCATAATTCCTCTCTGTCTGAGAATTTTTTTTGGAGAAGAACGCACATGGTTGGCGTCTCTTCTCAAAGATTTGAAGAAGCACAGCTCCCACCCCCATTGAGGAAGCGTCCACTTCAATAAAAAATGCATTCCCAGGATTTGGTCTCCTCAAGAGGGGGCCAGAAACAAAGGCCTGTTTCAGGTTGTGAAATGCAGAGACAGCTTCGGGAGGCCAGTCTCTGGCATTCACACCCTTCTTGGTCAAAGCGATAATAGGCGCGGCAATGGAAGAGTAATTCCTTATGAACTGCCTATAATAATTAGTGAAGCCAAGAAAGCGCTGTGTGGCCTTGAGGCTAGCAGGAAGAGGCCAGTTGGTGATAGCCAAGACCTTCCCAGGGTCCATACGAAGACCCGAACATGAGACGAAGCACCCCAAAAACAGGACCTCAGAACATTCAAAGGAACATTTCTCCAGCTTGGCATAGAGATTGTTCTCTCTAAGACGTTGAAGTACAGTGCGGACATGGTTTCTGTGGACGAGCAGATTTTCAGAAAAGATCAGAATGTCATCCAGATAGATGACAACAAACTGGTACAGCAGATCTCTGAAGATTTCATTGACAAAGTTTTGAAACACGGCTGGAGCATTACACAGACCAAAAGGCATCACCAGATATTCGTAATGCCCGTCTCTAGTGTTGAATGCAGTCTTCCATTCGTCACCCTCCCGTATTCGAATGAGATTGTACTCGCCTCTGAGATCCAACTTGGTGAAAATGGAGGCACCCTTCAACCTACCGAATAGCTCAGATATTAAGGGTAAGGGGTATCGATTTTTAATAGTAACCGCATTTAAACCCCGATAATCGATGCAGGGTCTTAAGGTACCATCCTTTTTGGCAACAAAAAAGAACCCTGCCCCTGCAGGCGATGAGGATTTCCGGATGAAACCTCTCTCCAGATTCTCTGCGACATACTCCGACATGGCCTGGGTCTCTGGGATGGACAGAGGGTAGGTACGACCCCTGGGTAGAGTTGCTCCGGGGACAAGATCAATAGCACAGTCAAAAGACCTGTGGGGAGGATGCACCTCAGCTGATTTCTTACAGAACACATCCCGGTAATCGCTGTATGCAGCAGGAAGATCAGAAGAAACAGAAGTGGCAGCAACCGGAAGACTCTCCTTGGGGGTCACCTTGAGAAGACATGACGAGAAACATGAGGAACCCCAGGCCAGGATCTGCCCAGAGACCCAGTCCACATGTGGAGAGTGGAGCTGTAGCCAAGGGAGGCCCAATACAACTGGGGTAGAGGCCTTGGGTAGAATAAGAAAGGATATCCACTCCTGGTGGAGAATCCCTACCGACATCCTAATGGGTAGCGTCTGGAAGCGAATAGGGCCCCCTGGGAGAACAGTGCCATCAATTGCCGAGACTACCAATGGGGTAGTGAGAGGTGAAAGGGTAAGCTTCATAGAAGAAGCAGTTCTTCAATCCATAAAATTGCCGGCAGCCCCGGAATCCAGGTATGCAAGGGTCGACTGAGGAGAAGTGCCTACATGAAGGAACACCGGCAAGAGCAGGCGAGAAGGTGATGTTTCTGGGTCCAATACTCCACCTTCCAAATGTATTAGACCCGAGCGTTTCCCGGACGAAGCGAGCAGGAGTCATGAAAATGACCCTTGCCCCCACAATAGAGGCATAAGCCCAGAGTTCTGCGCCTAGCACGTTCTTCGGGGGTTAGTCTGGTCCGGCCCAGCTGCATAGGTTCTTCAGCAGGTAGAGGATGCTCCACGGAATGAAGGGAGGGGAGCTCAGACTGGCTAGGACCCAGAGAGTGCTGGCGTCTTTTTTCTAAGGACCTCTCTTGAAAACGAATGTCGATCTGGTTGCATAATGAAATTACATCGTCCAGACCGACGGGAATGGCTCTTCCTGCTAATTCGTCTTTCACTCGGTCAGAGAGGCCATGTAAAAAGGTAGCGACCAGGGCCTCATTATTCCAGCTCAATTCAGCTGTGTGGATACGGAACTGAAGAGCATATTGCCCCACTGAACTAGATTCTTGGCAAAGACGTAAGACAGCACTAGCCGCTGAAGAAGCCCGAGCCGGCTCTTCGAAGATATTACGAAAGAGCTTCAAGAAATCGGACAGACTGGAAACCACCGGATCGTTCCTCTCCCACAGGGGGGCAGCCCAGGCCAAAGCTTCACCGGAGAGGAGGGAAATGATATAGGCTACCTTAGCCCGGTCAGACAGGAAGCTTTGAGGCTGAAGCTCAAAATGAATTGTGCATTGGCTGAGAAACCCCCTGCAGGCCTTGGAGTCCCCAGAGAAACGGGACGGAGCTGGCAATCTTAGTGAGTGTGAGGCTGCGACTGGTGCGATAGGTACAGCCGCTGGTTGTACTTGGGGTTGCGGATTCGGGGTTCCCAAGGAGACCTGAAGCTGCTCGAATCGAGAAGCCAGATCCTGGAGGAATCGCATCACCTGAGTCTGATTTGATTCCTGGGCTTCGAGTCTGCGAACTATGCCCTGCAATGGATCATCCGTGGGAAGCGGGATGTCAGCCGGGTTCATGGCTGATCAAACTGTCAGGGTCACCTGTGGCCAGGTGACAGATGCACACCATAGGGGGACAGGAGTGCACCGCGAGGTAGTGAACCCTATGGCTGGCTTCTGCGGGTAGGAAACTGGGTGGTTGTGGAAAGCTGGACCAGAGGAGCACAACCGGGATCCTAACGGAAGCTAGAGCCAAGATTCCCCAGGGCGCGGAGTCTAAGACCCAGCTGGTCTTCTCCAGGGCCTCTAGTGGTGAGGATGTTGTGCTGCAGGCTGGGACCAGGTCGCGGCCCCTGGAGTTTCCTAGCTCACGCCCCGTAGGATAAGGGGAAAAGAGGGGAAGCAGCAGCACAAGATAAGAGAGAACCGAATAACAAGCTGAAGGTCAGGGGCCACAAGCAGACAAGGATAACGAAAGAACGAGCCGAAGGTCAAGGGTCACGAGCAGACAGGGATAGTCGGGGACAAGCCAATAACGTAACAGAGAGACAGACGTAGCACACGGCAGGCAGGAACCCAAACACACAATGCCTAACAAACACGTTGATCAGCAAAGCAGGCTTGCAGTGCACAGGTTAATATAGTATTCTGTGATAGGGCCTGGGGTGGAGTCAGGCTGGGAGGAGATTATAAAGGAAGCCAGGTGAAGGAGGTCTGGTCTCTAGATGAACACATGAGGAGGAAGGTAAGATGGCAGACAGACATTAATGCATATCCATGACACTGTTACTGTACTGGAGTGATCACCCCCTTTGGGGGGGGGTTCCTATCAGGGTTCCTGGGGGGGGTTCCTATCAGGGTTCCTGGTGGGGGCCTTAAACGTTGAGACCCACATGGACTTGTAGCTGTCAACCATGGACCTATTGCCTTGGTGGATTACTGCCAATCATGGACTCTAAATACTTGCACTACCTCTCGTGGATTTTTTGCCTGAAAGGACATTGGCCTCAAAAGGATTTCTTTATGGACCTGCCTTCTGCCTAAGGTATGCACACTTTATGGGGCACTATAGCTAGCTTCTTATAGGAACTTTGTTGAGCATGTTTCTTTAGAACTGTATTGTTATCATCAACTACCTCCAGTAAAGGTTATTTTTCACTTGCTTTGCCTGGTCTGAAGTCTCTTAAATGGGTGCATGCACAGTGTATAAAAATAACAGGGCTTGCAACACAACAAAAGGACTGAGTTAGAAGAAGATTCAGTACATGGGTCTAACACACAGTTTGCTTTCCAGAGAAAGATAATGTGTCAGTGCTAAGGACCAGGGATGAGCCGAACACCCCCCTGTTCGGTTCGCACCAGAACCTGCGAACAGACAAAATGTTCGTGTAAACTTTAGAACCCTATTAAATACAATGGACTCGAACGTTTGAAATCTAAAGTGTTAATTATAAAGGCTAATATGCAAGTTATTGTCCTAAAAAGTGTTTGGGGACCCGGGTCCTGTCCCAGGGGACATGTATCAATGCAAAAAGAAGTTTTAAAAACGGCCGTTTTTTCGGGAGCAGTGATTTTAATAATGCTTAAAATGAAAAAATAAAAGTGAAATATTCCTTTAAATTTCGTACCTGGGGGGTGTGTATGATATGCATGTGAAGTGGCGCATGTTTCCCGTGCTTAGAACTGTCCCTGCAAAAAATGTCATTTTTGAAAGAAAAAAATGCATTTAAAACTGACTCGCGGCTATTAATGAATTGTCGGCTCCCGGCAATACATACAAAAGTCATTGATAAAAAAAAAAAAAAAAGCGTGGGGGTTCCCCAGAATTCAATTACCAGGCCCTTCAGGTCTGGAATGGATATTAAGGGGAACCCCGCCGCAAATTTAAAAAAAAATTGACGTGGGGTTCCCCCAAATATCCATTCCAGGCCCTTCAGAACTGGCATGGATTTTAAGGGGAACTCCACCCCAAATTTAAAAAAAAAATGGCGTGGAGTCCCCCTAAAAATCCATACCAGACCCCTTATCCGAGCACGCAACCTGGCCGGCCGCAGGGGAAAAGGGGGGGACGAGAGAGCGGCCCCCCCTCCCTCCTGAACCGTACCAAGCCACATGCCCTCAACATGGGGAGGATGTCCCCATGTTGATGGGGACAAGGGCCTCATCCCCACAACCCTTGCCCGGTGGTTGTGGGGGTCTGCGGGCGGGGGGCTTATCGGAATCTGGAAGACCCCTTTAACAAAGGGGACCCCCAGATCCCGGCCCCCCTCCTATGTGAATTGGTAAGGGGTACATTGTACCCCTACCATTTCACGAAGAAAGCGTAAAAAAATGTTTAAAAAAACACACAAACACCTTGAAAAAGTCCTTTATTTAAAAAAATAAATAAATAAACATTCCAGCGGTGAAATCCAGTGTCCCGCGGCGATCCCGATGTCCAGCGCTGTCCTTCATTGGTTGTGCCTGAGCGGACCTGATGGGGAACTCCCTCTCAGTATTTTAAATGTATAGACCCGCCCCTTCTAAAGTTCCCCATCAGGTCCGCTCAGCGGACGAGATGCAGAACATGAGAAGGGGCGGGTCTATACATGTATTACCAAAGTGAGAGCAGTTCCCCATCAGGTCCGCCCCCTCGGTATGTCGGACCCGCCTACGTCATTGGCTTGAGCGGGGAACTTCCTTCACTATGTAAATTTAAATTTACATAGTGAAGGAAGTTCCCCGCTCAAGCCAATGACGTAGGCGGGTCCGACATACCGAGGGGGCGGACCTGATGGGGAACTGCTCTCACTTTGGTAATACATGTATAGACCCGCCCCTTCTCATGTTCCGCATCTGGTCCGCTGAGCGGACCTGATGGGGAACTTTAGAAGGGGCGGGTCTATACATTTAAAATACTGAGAGGGAGTTCCCCATCAGGTCCGCTCAGCAGTGGCGTCACTAGGGTTGGTGTCACCTGGTGCGGTATAACATGGTGTCACCCCCCCCCCCAATAATTTTTTTCACCCTAATAACACTGCATATATTGGCAACAGTAGTGCCGTTAATAACTATCAATCAACTAGCAAATTGGAATAACAAAATCATATGAAAATAATAGAAATCAAAGCTTAAACTGTTAAAGAACTGTATTTATTTTAACTTTAAACTTTACTGAATTAATAAATAAATAACACAAAAACAGGAACAAATATGAAAGCATTTAGTTAACATCTAAATCAAAACTTTGCTTTTCTAGCCTTGACAGCTGCAAAATTGTGAACAACATCATCAAAATCAATACATTTCGCTAGTTCACTTTCAACTGATAATATTGCAAGATCAGAAAGCCTTGCCTGTCCCATCGTTGAACGCAAATAGTTTTTTATCAGCTTCAACTTTGAAAAGCTCCTCTCACATGAAGCCACAGACACACAGATTGTCAGAAATATTTTTAGACATAGTGAAAGGGTTGGAAGAGATTCAATGAAGTCCCATTCTGCTATGAAGGTCAAAACTTGTAAAGCCGACCAATCTTTGACTTCTTCTAGGTTGATCTTGGCTGCTTTGAGATGTCTCCTCAGTCTGGGTATTTCCATTAACAGCTCACTCTCAGATATTTCATCATAAAAAGTGGTCAGTTTTGGAATGGACACCTTTAATGTTTCTTCAGTTTCATATATGAGACTCTTTGCTTGAACAGCCTCAAACATGGCTGCAACTTCCATGATGGCTCTTAATCTGATCTGGAGTTCAGAATGGAAGCGATCAATGCACTCAAGCATTGCCCTCTTGTTCTCATCTTGTAGACTTATGCCTCCAGCATCACGTGCCTGTTCCCCTGCCATCCTCTTCTTAAACCTGGCTCTTCTCTCTACGGCAATTCCATATTCTTTAGATTTTAAATGTGCCTGCTTAATTGCATGTTCCACTAGGTGACTGCGCTCTTCAAACAGAAAAAGTCTTAGTGTACTCCTGGAGAGTGGAGAGGAGGAGGGCTGGGCACTGTGGGCAGCGACCGTCACACACAGCAGCCGCGCCGCCCGGGCGGAGAAAGTTGTGTGTGTGCTGCAGTGACGTGTCGTCACATCATCACAGTGCAGTGTGATGATGTGACAGGCTGAGTCGCTCGCTGGCTCTGTAGGGTAGGGAGGAGGATTGGAATTTAGGAATAGGAAGAATAAGGAGCCAGAGGACACACACCAGGCGCGGCCGCGGCGCTGGAGGTGTTGTTCCAGGCTTCCAGCCCAGCGGGGTGAAATTAATCAATGAATGGGTCAGCTGTAAAAAAAAAAAAAAAAAAAGGGAGGGTGTCACCCCTCTAGCGGGTGTCACCCGGGGGCGGACCGCACCCCCCGCACCCCCCTAGCAACGCCTCTGCCGCTCAGGCACAACCAATGAAGGACAGCGCTGGACATCGGGATCGCCGCGGGACACTGGATTTCACCGCTGGAATGTTTTTTTTTTTTTTTTTTTTTTTTTTTTAAATAAAGGACTTTTTCAAGGTGTTTGTGTGTTTTTTTAAACATTTTTTTACGCTTTCTTCGTGAAATGGTAGGGGTACAATGTACCCCTTACCAATTCACATAGGGGGGGGGCCGGGATCTGGGGGTCCTCTTTGTTAAAGGGGTCTTCCAGATTCCGATAAGCCCCCCGCCCGCAGACCCCCACAACCACCGGGCAAGGGTTGTGGGGATGAGGCCCTTGTCCCCATCAACATGGGGACATCCTCCCCATGTTGAGGGCATGTGGCTTGGTACGGTTCAGGAGGGAGGGAGGGCCGCTCTCTCGTCCCCCCCTTTTCCCCTGCGGCCGGCCAGGTTGCGTGCTCGGATAAGGGGTCTGGTATGGATTTTTAGGGGGACTCCACGCCATTTTTTTTAAAATTTGGGGTGGAGTTCCCCTTAAAATCCATGCCAGATCTGAAGGGCCTGGAATGGATATTTGGGGGAACCCCACGTCAATTTTTTTTTAAATTTGCGGCGGGGTTCCCCTTAATATCCATTCCAGACCTGAAGGGCCTGGTAATTGAATTCTGGGGAACCCCCACGCTTTTTTTTTTTTTTTTTTATCAATGACTTTTGTATGTATTGCCGGGAGCCGACAATTCATTAATAGCCGCGAGTCAGTTTTAAATGCATTTTTTTCTTTCAAAAATGACATTTTTTGCAGGGACAGTTCTAAGCACGGGAAACATGCGCCACTTCACATGCATATCATACACACCCCCCAGGTACGAAATTTAAAGGAATATTTCACTTTTATTTTTTCATTTTAAGCATTATTAAAATCACTGCTCCCGAAAAAACGGCCGTTTTTAAAACTTCTTTTTGCATTGATACATGTCCCCTGGGGCAGGACCCGGGTCCCCAAACACTTTTTAGGACAATAACTTGCATATAAGCCTTTATAATTAACACTTTAGATTTCTCCCATAGATTTTTCGAATTTGCCACGAACACCCCAATTTGTTCGCTGTTCGGCGAACGGGCGAACAGGCAATGTTCGAGTCGAACATGAGTTCGACTCGAACTCGAAGCTCATCCCTACTAAGGACTACAGTGTCTGTGTCACAGACATTCAATCAGCCAGAAGACAGGTGACATGGTAGAGGTGATGATCACTCTGGTAGAGGAGGGGGTGCTTGGCACCTCCACTAGAGGCCAGTTCCCCCCCATTTTGTAAATGGACCCAGCGAGGAGTCACAGGAGAGAGATGTACCAGGTAACTGGGGAGAAATAGAGCAAGCACAGTGGTTGGAGAAGGAGAGAGAGCGTCTCCTGTATCCCACAGCAACCGTGGAATTAGCCACTGGGAGAGAGGTGACATGTATTGCTGGATTGGTGGAGACCAGTACAGGCTCTGCGGTACCGGTCCCTAAATGCTGCACACCTGGGAAGTGGTGTCCTCTAAATGGAAGCCATGTTTAAGCTTTAACAGAAACAGAGTAAGAGAATTAACCGCGTAAATGCCTCCTGCTTCTAAGTTGGAATTGTGCTTTAATGTTAATTCCACATGACTGCACACTCCTGCCTAGCCCCACCCACACATTCATGTATATAAATGTTAGTTGGACTTTGTTTCAATAAACATCAATAAAGGATTTTCCTCATATGGACATGATATTGCTAGGGTGTAAGTCTAGCACAAGTGATGTCCATTTGAATAAATATACTTTGAGACTGTACCTTTCTTGGGTTACTGTTTAATCCATAAAGGATGATGGTATTAAACTAGGTTATTTAGGCTAGGTCACTTAGGCTAGGTTCACACTGTTCCGGTTTCCTGGTAGCTGCGTTTGCTTGGGCACAGCCTGCTGTACCTATGGAAAACGCAGGGAAAGGGTCCCTGCACCTTTGCCAAAATTGTAATGCAATTCCAAGCATGGGAAAACAGGCTCTGCATATAAGGTGAACCTAGCCTTATGAGGTATGGTCCTGGCTAGACCATCAGATCTGGTTGCTGGATTCAGGCTCACATACATTCATCAACAGTTATTATGATGACCGGCTTATAGTTTCTAAAAGCTAAACTGTATTGACTTGGGTAATGAAAACACAGTGGGTGGGGTTTACTAAAACTGATCCACAGTGGTACAGCTGTGCATAGTAACCAAACAGCTTCTAACTTTGGCTTGTTCAATCTGCCCTGGTTCACACTGGTGCGATTTGACATGCCATTTGACATGTCAAATCGCATGTCAAATCGGCGATATTTGCCGCAAATTGCGGGCAATGGCACCGTCCTAATCGGTGCGACGCACATCTGCGGCGCTGCACCGATTTCAAAAAGTAGTTTCTGTACTACTTTTTGCGATTTCGGGCCACGATTTACATTGACATCTGTGCAGAAAGCTGCACAGATGTCCCTGTAATCGCGGCCGAAATCGGGACTGACAGGCAGGAGTGAAATCGTGCGAGTTCAGCTGAACTCTCACGGCTTCACTCCCGTAGCCCCAGTGTGAATCTGGGCTTAAGCTTTGACAATAAAACCTAGAAGCTGATTGGTTTCTATGCACACCTGCACCAGATTCTGTGTTCACCAGGTTTAGCAAATCTCCCCCAGCTGTAATTGGTGTACATTTGTCTATATTGTATTGTTGAGTCATATATGAGGCTGGGTTCACACTAGTGCGACACGACAGCCGTCCTACTTTGGATCCGACTTTGCCCCGCGACATGAAGCCGACATATGTCCGACTTTCAATGAACGGGGATCCAAACCAGACCCTTATCCGAGCACGCAACCTGGCAGGCCGCAGGGGAAGAGGGCTTCTCATGACGTCACAGTCACATGCTCCGGGTGGCCCTGGAGCATGTGACTGTGACGTCATGGGAGCATGTGACTGTGATGTCATGAGAAGCCTATAATAAATCGGAGCGGAGCGAACAGCCAGTATTACAGCGGGAGGAAGCGACGAGTCAACATCGAGGAGGAGAAGAAGACGGCGACTGCGACGGCGACGGGAAGACCGGCCCCTCCACTAGCAAAAGAGCTGGAAGAAGATAGTGGAGGGGCCGGCAGAAGGACAATGGAGAGCCGGACGAGACGACGGGAAGACCGGGCCTCTCTGCTAGCAAAAGAGCTGGAAGAAGATAGCGGAGGCCCAGCGGAAGAAAGAACCGGAGAGCGTGGAGACGACACCGGAGACCCCCGGAGCTGTGCAATAAATTACTTTAAAAAGCTGTGTGTGTTTTTTATTGACATTTTTTTTCCACCAGGTGAATGGGTAGGGGTACGATGTACCCCATACTCATTCACATAGGGTGGGGGGCCGGGATCTGGGGGGCCCCTTATTAAAGGGGGGCTCCCGGATTCCGATAAGCCCCCCGCCCGCAGACCCCGACAGCCAACGGCCAGGGTTGTCGGGAAGAGGCCCTGTCCTCATCAACATGGGGGCAGGGTGCTTTGGGATGGGGGGGGCACAGGTCGCCCCCCTGCCCCAGAGCACCAAACCCCCCATGTTGAGGGCATGCGGCCTGGTACAGTTCAGGAGGGAGGGGGCGCTCTCTCGTCCCCCCCCTCTTCCCCTGCGGCCTGTCAGGTTGCGTGCTCGGATAAGGGTCTGGGTTTGGATTTTGGGGGGACCCCCACGCCGTTTTTTCGGCGTAGGGGTTCCCCTTCAAATCCAGACCAGACCCAAGGGCCTGGTATGCTCCTGAAGGGGGAACCCATGCCGGTTTTTTATTTAAAATTTGGCCTGGAGTTCCCCCTCAAGAGCAGCACAGCACAAGTCGCATGCCAAAGTCGGATCATGCAAGACTGCGGTCCGACTTTGATCCGACTTCAATGATAGTCAATGGATCAAAGTCGGACCGAAGTAGTATAGGGAGCATTTTCAAAGTCGGACCGACATGTGTCAGACCAGTTAAGACGGCTCCCATAGGGAAACATTGATTTTCACACGTCATGCGACATGAGCTCCCAATGTCGGAGTGTTTGTCGCCCCAGTGTGAACCCGGCCTGAATCCTAACCTGAATTAGCATCGGAAATTAAATTAGCTTGGTGGATACCTTCACAATTCCAGATTATAAGTAGTAGTCAAGATAACCAGCTGCTCTATATGGATTAATGATATCACAGATGCAAGTGTCAGCTTAGTATATGTTCAGTGTAGAAATAATCAGAATTGTAAAAATTGAAGTGGATCAATATCTCATTTATGTGTCTGCACTGCCCTGATGGATACCTTTATACTGTAACTTTGGATTAAGAAGTAGAATTTGGGACAGCCAAGTTCTCTGCATGGATTGATTACACCATAGATAAAAGTATTGGTTTATTTTACATGTTTCTGAATGGATACTTGTGATTTATTCTAAGGAAAAAAAAAAACTTTATGCCTTTCATTTATTTGAAATGTATTTAAATGTTTGAATATAATGTGATGTACATTCTTTGTATATTGGGTAAGGGTGTAGTAGTACTTAATTATATTGAATAGCTGTTCGTGTCGGAGGTTCAGACATGGGGGGGGGGGGTTTATTTACTAAAGGCAAATTCATTTTGCACTTGGAAGTGCACTTGGAAGTGCAGTCGCTGTAGATCCGAGGGGAAGGTGCAAGGAAAATAAAAAACAGCATTTTTGCTTGTATATGATTGGATGATAAAATCAGCAGAGCTTCCCCACATTTCAGATCTTCCCCTCAGATTTACAGTGACTGCACTTCTAAGTGCACTTGTAGTGAAGAGTGGATTGTCCTTTAGTAAATCAACCCCAAAGTCCGTTTTGGCTGCACATCAATTAAAGTTAAGGTTAAGTAAAACATTAACCCAATCCAACCTGACTTCCCATGGTGAATTTTTGCAAACAGACAATTTCTAATCAATTTATTTGCCTATCCTGCATGCTATCTGACTGACATTTTTCTTCTCAGAAATATATCCCTAATGGCTTCACTTGTCAACACAAAGACAGTCAATTAGTCATATGAGGATACAGTAATTGGTTTTGGGGAAAGAAATGTGACCTAAACTCTTGAAAACAAGCCACCTGTCATTTCATAAGCCAAGGCAGTATAGACTTTGATATTCTGATCAGGTAGTCAACCACAACATTTTGTAATCAACATAAATCTTTTGTATGTTTTGCATTTCATGATAAATGCAGTCTTGTTTATTGTGATGTTTACTGTTTACATCATTATAAACTGGGTTTTCGTTTACACACCTATTAGGCCCCTTTCACACGGAGGTCCGTTCAGGTCCGCCTGTCAGTTTTTTAGGCGGACCTGAAACGGATCCTCCATGTACCCCTATGGAGGCACGGATGTCAGCGGAGACATGTCCGCTGACATCCGCTCCGCTCCGCCAAAGTGTGACGGAGGAAAACCCTATTTTTCTTCCGTCGGCGGAGCGGATCGGGTGACAACGGACTCTACGGTCTGTCGTCATCCGATTCCCCATAGGGGAGAGCGGCGCTCTGACAGGGCGGTCCCTGCACAGTGTGCGGGGACCGCCCAGTCATCCGTCGGCTCAGCGGGGATCAACGGAGCGATCCCCGCTGAGCAAGCGGAGCTTCACGGGGCGGATCTGCACGGATCCGCCCCGTGTGAAAGGACCCTTACACGTATTAAATCACAAATTCTTATGAAAATAGATCCTGCATAAGACACATTATGAAGATTTTTTTTTTGGCTGTGTAGCTAATTTGATTGTTACACACTGATGTTATTTTTATTATTTTGAAATAGAGGTGAAACAACAACTAGATTTAGAGGCCTTCAAGAAACTTGCTGAGATAAATATGTGGCTGCCTTTGCTAATATAAATTATGACAGTTCTAGTTGCTTAGATTTTCTGTTGATCAAATTCTAAACTCCTCCACTGTAAGGGGTCTCTACTCGTAGGGACGGGCATAATAGGACGTTGGGTTGCTTGTTATGAACTGTTGGGCATAAAGGTTGCACTGGGCCACAATTGATGCCAGCATGTCCTCAGTAAAAATTTAATTGAAAAAATCAATCGGGGAAAAGTTATCTGTATCCACCTGGACTCCTGGCTGGGCAGTGAAAGGGGGAATGTTGGCTTCTCCTGAATTAGGAGGAAGCCACAAGGGGTACTGAAGGGAATAGGGAAGGCTGGCATGGGACCTAACCCTTTGGGACTGAGGTGACACCTCAGTGGTATGTGGCCTTGCTTACCGAGGTACTGCGGTGGTGGTGGATGGCACTGCGGTGCTGGTGGATGGCACTGCCTCCTCAGCAGAACGCCTTCGTCTGGCGGGCGGGCCCTCCTCCTCCTTCTCCTCTTCGGCTGTCATTGATCCACTGCTTAGGACAGGCTCGTAGTCAACGTCAGACTCATACTCTGAATTTGCATAAGAATCCGAATCGGAAAGCTCCCCGTTGCTCCTGTTGGCCGCAAGAATTTCGTACGCCTCCTCGGCTGAAAATACTCTTTTAGCCATTGTTGGTGATGACAAAAGGCACAGATGACACGTGACACTGACAGATGGCACTAATACGTGACACTGATACGTGGCACTAGAGACGCCAATAAAAGATGGCATGTGGCACTGACAGGTGGCACTGATGAGATGGCACTGACAGGTTGCATTGATGAGATGGCACTGACAGGTTGCACTGATGAGATGGTACTGACAGGTTGCACTGATGGCAGATGGCACCGACAGGTGGCACTGATGGCAGATGGTACTGACTAGTGTTGAGCGAACCCGAACTGTAAAGTTCGGGTCCGTACCGAACTTTAGCTTTTTCCCGAACCCGAACCCGGACTTTGCGCAAAAGTTCGGGTTCGGGTTTGGGAATCTAATTACGCAGTTAGAAATGCTTCAGGGGCCAGCCAATCACCTTTTGATTAGCTGGTGTGCCCTTAGAAGCCATCATAGCCATGCCTACTAATGGCATGGCTGTGATTGGTCAGTGCAACATGTGACCCAGCTTCTATATAAGCTAGAGGCACACAGCACACATGTCACTCTGCTTCAGAATAGATAGGGAGAGGATCTTGTCTGCTGCTGCTGCTTTTAGGGAGAGATAGAAAAATACATGAGTTAGTCCTGATTCTGGAATCTGAGGGAAAAGATAGAGAGACAGTGTAGTGTAGGGCCAGGTTCCTGTTTTTTGCTTTTAGGGAGAGAGATATATTATATAGGAATAGGAGTCCAGATTCAGAGATATAACTCAGCGATCTGCATAGGTTTACCTGTTTGTGTTGCAGTGCAGTCTTTTTACACTGCTATGAGCCCAGTGTCAGAGAAAATCTACCTTTTATCTGCAAGCTCAGTGCACCAGCACTGCATATATTACGTTGAGAGATACACCGTTTCCATACTGTGGGTGTATTCTGCTCTTGGAAAAAGATCCATTTAGGACAAAAAAAAAAGGCACTTTATTGTGCTCTTTTCCAAAAGACCCATTAAGGGCAAAAAAAATAAAAAATTTCCATTTTATTTTGCTCGTGCAAAAAAAGACCCGTTTAGGGCAAAAAAAATTAAAAAAATTTGCACTTTAATGTACGCTTGCAAAAAGACCCATTTAGGGCCACAAAAAATATTTTGCAGTGTGTTATACATATGTGGAGGCGTGTGAAATAAACCATTTCTATATATTTGTCTTCTACTGTGCTATACCAAAAAAAAACATTTTTTTTGAATAGCATTTTCTGCAGTTCTGTAGCTGTGCGATTCAGCAGTTACGTACTGTGGGTGTGTTGTGGTCTTCCAAAAAATGGCATTTAGGGCCACAAAAAATATTTTGCAGTGTGTTATACATATGTGGAGGTGTGTGAAATAAACAATTTATATATAGTTTTCTTCTACTGTGCTATACTAAAAAAAAAAAAAAAATTTGGAATAGCATTTTCTGCAGTTCTGTAGCTGTGCGATTCAGCGGTTAAGTACTGTGGGTGTGTTGTGGTCTTCCAAAAAACGCCATTTAGGGCCACAAAAAATATTTTGCAGTGTGTTATACATATGTGGAGGTGTGTGAAATAAACAATTTCTAAATAGTTTTCTTCTACTGAGCTATACTAAAAAAAAAACATTTTTTTTAATAGCATTTTCTGCAGTTCTGTAGCTGTGCGATTCAGCGGTTACGTACTGTGGGTGTATTGTGGTCTTCCAAAAAACGCCATTTAGGGCCACAAAAAATATTTTGCAGTGTGTTATACATATGTGGAGGTGTGTGAAATAAACAATTTCTAAATAGTTTTCTTCTACTGTGCTATACTAAAAAAACAAAATTTTTTTTGAATAGCATTTTCTGCAGTTCTGTAGCTGTGCGATTCAGCGGTTATGTACTGTGGGTGTATTGTGGTCTTCCAAAAAACGCCATTTAGGGCCACAAAAAATATTTTGCAGTGTGTTATACATATGTGGAGGTGTGTAAAATAAACAATTTCTAAATAGTTTTCTTCTACTGTGCTATACTAAAAAAACAAAAAAAAAATTTAATAGCATTTTCTGTAGTTCTGTAGCTGTGCGATTCAGCGGTTACGTACTGTGGGTGTGTTCTGCTCTTCCAAAAACACCCATTTAGGGCAACATCCTAAATTTGGAAAATATGAGGAGAAGGTCAAAGGGACGTGGTGGCCCCGGTCGTGGTGCTGCTGGTGGAGCTCCTGTTGCAGGGAGAGGACGTGGTGGATCTGTGCCAGATACATGCACAAGTGAAACACCTTCCTCAGGTGCGAGTAGGCGACCGAGCCTGCGGCGGTATTTTGTCGCGCCTAATGAGGCTGTACGAATGTTTAGACCAGGACAAGTACAGGCGATAGTAGATTGGGTTGCTGACAGTGCCTCGGGTTCCTTCACATTGTCTCCCACCCACTCTTCTGATGAAAGATCAGAGTTGGCACGTGAAACCCATGTCCATCAGTCTTTCACCTCACCCCCTTGCAAATCAGCCAAGCAGTCTGAGCCCCAAATCATGCAGCAGTCTATTCTGCTTTTCGATGACTCTGTTAGCAGGGTATCCCAGGGCCATCCACCTAGCCCTGCCCCAGAAGTGGAACAGATTGAGTGCACCGATGCCCAACCACTTATGTTTCATGATGAGTACATGGGAGGACCATCGCAGCACGTCTCGGATGATGACGAAACACAGGTGCCAACTGCTGCTGCTTTCACAATTGTGCAGACAGACAAGGAGGGCAGGGGTGAAGACTGGGTGGAAGATGATGTGGAGGACAATGAGGTCCTCGACCCCACATGGAATCAACATTATGCAGGTGACCAGTGTAGTTTGGAGGAAGAGGCAGTGGTCACACAGAGCCACCAGCACAACAGAAGAGGGAGCAGGGTGCAAAAGCGGAGCGTCCGTCCCCTAGACAGTATGTCTGCTACTGCCCAACGCAGCAAGGGACCGAGCACACCAAAGCCAGGTCCAAGGAGTTCCCTAGCGTGGCAGTTCTTCACACAATGTGCGGATGACAAGACACGAGTGGTTTGCACGCTGTGCAATCAGAGCCTGAAGCGAGGCATAAACGTTCTCAACCTGAGCACAACCTGCATGACCAGACATCTAAGTGCAAAGCACGAGCTGCAGTGGAGTAGACACCTCAAAAACCAAGAAAGGTCTCTGGCTCCTCCTGCTTCCTCTTCTGCTGCAGTCTGGGCCTCTTCATCCACCTCTGTAGTGAAAGTGGCACCTGCCACCCCGCAAACAGAGGATCTGCCAGCAACACTACCACCTGGGTCACCAACCATCTCCACAATGTCCCGTGGAAGCGTTCAGCTCTCTATCTCCCAAACATTGGAGCGGAAGAGGAAGTACCCCCCTAGCCACCCGCGATCCCTGGCCCTGAATGCCAGCATTTCAAAACTCCTGGCCTTTGAAATGCTGTCATTCCGTCTGGTGGAGACGCAGAGTTTTAAAAGCCTGATGGCATTGGCTGTCCCACAGTACGTCGTGCCCAGCCGCCACTACTTTTCCAGGCGAGCCATCCCTTCCCTGCACTACCAAGTGGGGGACAAAATCAGGTGTGCACTGCGCAACGCCATCTGTGGCAAGGTCCACCTAACTACGGATGCGTGGACCAGTAAGCACGGTCAGGGACGTTATATCTCCCTAACAGCACACTGGGTAAATGCAGTGGCGGCTGGGCCTGAGGCAGATAGCAGTTTGGCGCATGTCCTTCCACCACCGAGGATTGCAGGGCGCTTCAGTTTGCCTCCTGTTGCTAACTCCTCCTACTCCGCTTCCTCATCCTCTACCACCTCCTCATCCGGTCAGCGTAACACCTTCACCACCAACTTCAGCACAGCCAGGGGTAAACGACAGCAGGCAGTTTTAAAACTTTCCTGTTTGGGGGAAAAACCCCACACCGCGCAGGAGTTGTGGAGGGACATGGAACAACAGACCAATGAGTGGTTGCTGTCAGTGAGCCTCAAGCCCGGCCTGGTGGTGTGCGATAATGGGCGAAATCTCGTAGCAGCTCTGGGTCTAGCCGGTTTGACGCACATCCCTTGCCTGGCGCATGTGCTGAACTTGGTGGTCCAGAGGTTCCTTAAAAATTACCCCAATATCCCAGAGCTGCTGCAGAAAGTGCGGGCTGTGTGTGCGCACTTTCGGCGTTCTCACCCTGCTGCTGCTCGCCTGTCAGCGCTGCAGCGTAACTTCGGCCTTCCCGCTCACCGCCTCATATGTGACGTGCCCACAAGGTGGAACTCCACCTTGCACATGCTGGCCAGACTGTGCGAGCAGCAGCAGGCGATAGTGGAGTTTCAGCTGCAGCAATCATGTGAGTCGCTCTGCGGAACAGCACCACTTCACCACCAATAACTGGGCCTCCATGCGAGACCTGTGTGCCTTGTTGCGCTGTTTCGAGTACTCCACCAACATGTCCAGTGCCAATGACGCCGTTCTCAGCGTTACTATCCCAGTTCTATGCCTCCTTGAAAAAATGCTTCGGGCGATGATGGAAGAGGATGTGGCACAGGAGGATGAGGGGCTTGAACCACGGATGGTGTGGCCTTCACCTGAACTCACCACGCAGGCGCCGTTCATCTTGGGCAATTTTCGAAATCCTCTTGTCCTACATACTGAGCAAGCGCAGTACAGGGTGGACACTATTCGACGGGGGACAGAATTCGACACATCACTGGCCTTACCCAGCCATTGTTGTATTTTTGAACCAGTGTTGGCTACCTCGTCCTCCTCCACCGCCGCTTCCACCTACACAGCCACATCCACCGCCACCTCAACCTCCTACTCCATATGGACCTCGTCCTGCTAGGCCAAGATTATAATTTTTATTTTATTTTTTTGTAGCGCACAGATCCTTTCCCCCTTACCTGCCTTTATGTTGTTGGCTCCTCGCAGGAGGGAGAAAGGCACACCGCACTACCAGACCGTACCCTCCTATATAAAGAGGTTGAGCGGTGTACTTGACGGGCCGTGTCCACAGCCGGAGTCAAAACTCCTCCAGAGGATGATTCTCACCTCTACTGTAGGTAGAGGCAAGTCCTTTAATTCCCAGTAAAGTCAATGTCCACACCAGCTGAAATTACAACTCTTATTCTCTCATGGCAAAATAAACTCTACTCGGATAGAAAAGGTTAGAGCAAAGAAACAGGACAGCTTAAGGTGTGGAGGAGGTCCAGGCACAAACGTAGCACATTCACTTCACTGCTTAGGTTTCTCAAACAGTTTTAGGTGCACGGTCTCTGCCACAGACCTTGAGGTTTGTGTCTCTGCCACAGACCGGGTGTACAAGGCCCCTGCCACGGACCTGGAGAACTTTGGTCTCTGCCACAGACCAGGGTGTATAAGGCCCCTGCCACGGGCCGGGTGAATAAGGCCTCTGATACAGTCAAGATGACCTTGAGCTTCTCCTTCTACGAACCTAGCCCATATCAAGGGGAAGACATCTCTCCAGGGAGTCAACAGACCCTTCCTTCACCGTGACTCCCACATTGGTCCATCAGAATGATCCTCCCTTCCCTGGAACATGGTCCCCTACACGAGGCGGCACCCTAAGACTCCTCGACCCTTAGCGGACTCCAGACGAAGGCTCTGGACTCCAGGCTTTACTCCCGCGCCTAGGCCTCCATAACCAGGGCAGCAGGAACTCCAGGATAGTACCTCACCCCAGGCTAAAGGTACCCGAGATGGAACAGGAACACATGCACTCAGGCCGAAGGCACCTGGGCGTGGACCCCACTGGACATCAGCCCCCAGGCCAAAGGTCTGCCCCTTTTATATGCTCTCCCGGCATGCACAGCAGGTTCCCCGCCCCGCTGTACTACTGCCAAGAGGGGACACAAAAGGCACAGCACTGTATCGGCGGTTCAACCCTAGCCTACCATGGCAGCGCCACCTGTAGGCCGCAGGTAACTGCACACCAATACTGTCCCCCGAGGACAAAATGGTCCATGAATCCTACAGAATTAGGGTGTTTGAGCCTATTTACCACTCAAACACTTCCCTTAAATTTAGCACCCCGCTACATTTTTATTTCAAAGTATTTTATTTTCCCACTAGCTTATCCATTAAATTGAATAATTTATTCCAGAAAGGGCGTATTCTGGGGCATTCCCGCCATATGTGTGGCATCGTGCCGTTGAGTTTCTGAGGTTCTTAATGACTTCCCGTACCTCTTCTGCTGAAAAGGGGGCCTCCAGCATATTTTTTTATTTTTTTGAGTTATTTTAAGTTATTTCCCTATCCACATTTGTTTGCAGAGCACTTGCCATGCTCTTAACAACATTTTGCTGCCATTTGCAGCCCTCTAGCCCTTTCCATTACTTTTTTAGAGCCTTTTTAGTCCTTAGAAGTCCGGGTCCCCATTGACTTCAATGGGGTTCGGGTTCGGGTTAAAGTTCGGTCCCGAACCAGAACTTTTTTCCGAAGTTTGGCCGAACCCGTCGAACCCGAACATCCAGGTGTCCGCTCAACTCTAGTACTGACAGGTTGCACTGATGGCAGATGGCACTGACAGTGGCACTGATGGCAGATGGCACTGACAGGTGGCACTTATGGCAGATGGCACATGGGACTGGTGGCAGATGGGACTGGTGGCAGATGGCACTGGCAGGTGGCACTGGCAGATGGCACTGGCAGGTGGCACTAGCGGCAGAGGGCACTGGCAGGTGGCACTGGCGGCAGATGGCACTAGCAGATGGCACTGGCAGCAGATGGCACTGGCAGGGACCGTGGGCACTGTGTTTTTGATGTAATGTGTTTTTTTTTTTTTTTTACACTCACTTTAGAAACAGCACAGATCTCTCTCCCTCCTCACACGCGGTCTCTGTGTGAGGAGGGAGAAGCCGGCAATGAGAGATGATCTCATATTTTTACATTTGAGATCATCTCTCATTGGACAGTAAGATCGAGTGCTGAATGGCCTCTGTGATTGGCCATTCAGCACGATCTGTGATTGGCTGTGTCCAAGGGACACGGCCGACACAGATTTTCCCCGATGCGCACTCGCGAGGGCGTGCGGGGGGGGGGGGGGGGGAACAGGAGGACGTCCATGGATGTCCTCCCGGCAATTGAGCGCCGCAATGCTGACGTCTTTTCAGCATTGCCCGGGCGCGAAGTGGTTAATGCTAGAATGTAAAAAGCTGAAGCAGAAGGGCAAAGCTAATCTTATTTGTATAGGCACCTTAACACTGGGAGATTTTTTTAAAGGAAAGATACTACTTAATCTTTTAATCATCACATTGTTGTGTTATCAGTAGGGTTGAGCGAACCCGATCTGTAAAGTTTGGGTTCGTACCAGACTTTTGGGTTTTTGGTACCCGGACCCGAACCCGAACAATGTACTGTATGTTCGGGTTTGGGTTCGGTGTTCGGCAATGGAATGGCACATTTTAAAAAGCTGCAGGGCAGCCAATCAACATTCGTTTAACTTTTGTGCCCTTAAAAGCCATCACAGCCATGCCTACTAATGGCATGGCTGTGATTGGCCAGTGCAGCATGTGACCCAGCCTCTATATAAGCTAGAGGCACATAGCACAGCACGTCACTCTGCTTCAGTTAGTGTAGGGAAAGGTTGCTTCTAGAGTTGAGCGGGTAGCTGGATATTCGGGTCCGGCGGGTTCGGCCAAACTTCGGAAAAAAGTTCGGATTCGGGACCGAACTTTAACCCAAACCCGGACCCGGACCCCATTGAAGTCAATGGGGACCCGGACTTCTGACGACTAAAAAGGCTCTAAAAAAGTAATGGAAAGGGCTAGAGGGCTGCAAATGGCAGCAAAATGTTGTTAAGAACATGGCAAGTGCTCTGCAAACAAATGTGGATAGGAAATAACTTAAAAGAACATAAAAAAATTAAAAAATAAAAAAATATGCTGGAGGCCCGATTTTCAGCAGAAGAGGTACAGGAAGTCATTAAGAACCTCAGAAACTCAACGGCACGATGCGACACATATGGTGGGAATGCCCCAGAATACGCCCTTTCTGGAATAAATTATTTAATTTAATGGATAAGCTAGTGGGAAAATAAAATACTTTGAAATAAAAATGTAGCGGGGTGCTAAATTTAAGGAAAGTGTTTGAGTGGTAAATAGGCTCAAATACCCTAATTCTGTAGGATTCATGGACCATTTTGTCCTCGGGGGACAGTATTGGTGTGCAGCTCCCTGCGGCCTACAGGTGGCGCCTTTTGTGTCCCCTCTTGGCAGTAGTACAGCGGGGCGGGGAACCTGCTGTGCATGCCAGGAGAGCATATAAAAGGGGCAGACCTTTGGCCTGGGGGCTGATGTCCAGTGGGGTCCGCGCCCAGGTGCCTTCGGCCTGGGTGCATGTGTTCCTGTTCCATCTCGGGCACCTTTAGCCCGGGGTGAGGTACTATCCTGGAGTTCTTGCTGCCCTGGGTATGGAGGCCTAGGGGCAGGAGTAAAGCCTGGAGTCCAGAGCGGCCTCGTGTAGGGGACCCTGTTCCAGGGAAGGGAGGATCATTCTGATGGACCGATGCGGGAGTCACGGTGAAGGAATGGTCTGTTGACTCCCTGGAGAGATGTCTTCCCCTTGATATGGGCTAGGTTCGTAGAAGGAGAAGCTCAAGGTCACCTTGACTGTATCAGAGGCCTTATTCAACCGGCCCGTGGCAGGGGCCTTATACACCCTGGTCTGTGGCTGAGACCAAAGTTCTCCAGGCCCGTGGCAGGGGCCTTATACACCCTAGTCTGTGGCAGAGACCAAATTTCTCCAGGTCTGTGGCAGGGGCCTTGTACACCCGATCTGTGGCAGAGACCAACCTCAATGTCTGTGGCAGAGACCGTGCGCCAAAAACTGTTTGAGAAACCTAAGCAGTGAAGTGAATGTGCTACGTTTGTGCCTGGACCTCCTCCACACCTTAAGCTGTCCTGTTTCTTTGCTCTAACCTTTTCTATCTGAGTACAGTTTATTTTGCCATGAGAGAATAAGAGTTGGAGTTTCAGCTGGTGTGGACATTGACTTTACTGGCAATTAAAGGACTTGCCTCTACCTACAGTAGAGGTGAGAATTATCCTCTGGAGGAGTTTTGACTCTGGCTGTGGACACGGCCCGTCAAGTACACCGCTCAACCTCTTTATATAGGAGGATACGGGCTGGTAGTGCGGTGTGCCTTTCTCCCTCCTGCGAAGAGCCAACAACATAAAGGCAGGTAAGGGGGAAAGGATCTGTGCGCTACAAAAAAATAAAATAAAAATTTTAATCTTGGCCTAGCAGGACGAGGTCCATATGGAGTAGGAGGTTGAGGTGGCGGTGGATGTGGCTGTGTAGGTGGAAGCGGCGGTGGAGGAGGACGAGGTAGCCAACACTGGTTCAAAAATACAACAATGGCTGGGTAAGGCCGGTGATGTGTCGAATTCTGTCCCCTGTCGAATAGTGTCCGCCCTGTACTGCGCTTGCTGAGTATGTAGGACAAGGGGATTTCAAAAATCTCCCAAGACTAACGGCGCCTGCGTGTTGAGTTCAGGTGAAGGCCACACCATCCGTGGTTCAAGTCGAGCCAAGCAAGGCCGCGATCGAAGCGAGCCCGTGAGGGGCCCTGTTACTATGTGCTACCGTATGTCCTCTTGGATGGTGGGGCTTGAACCTGCACTCACAGCGCAGGCGCCGTTCATCTTCGGAGATTTTGTGAATCTCCTTGTCCTCTGTACTGCGCAAGCGCTGCGCCTGCGCAGTACGGGCCGGGCACAATCCGATGGCCGGACAGTTTGTCACAACACCGGTATACATGTCTATTCTGCACAAGGTACGGACAAGTCCTGTGGGATCCATGCCTGGTTCATTTTAATGAACGTGAGCTTGTCCACATTGGCTCTGGACAGGCGGCTGCGCTTGTCTGTGATAACGCCCCCTGCCGTGCTAAATACACGTTCAGATAATACACTGGCTGCAGGGCAGGCCAGCACCTCCAAGGCATAAACGGCAAGCTCAGGCCATGTGCCCAATTTGGAGACCCAGAAGTTAAAGGGGGCAGACCCGTCATCCAGTACGTGTAGGCCTGTGGACACATACTGCTCAACCATGTTGGTGAAATGCTGCCTCCTGCTAAGACGTTCCATCTCAGCTGGTGGTGCTGGTTGTTGTGGCGTGCTGACAAAGCTTTTCCACATTTCGGCCATGCTAACCCTGCCTTCTGAGGTGCTGCCGGTGCCCCGGCTGCGTTGGCGACCTCTTCCTCCTCCTCTGCCTTCGCCTTGTGCTTCCACCGTACGCCCGCTGTCAGGTGGGAATGCCACCAGCAGCGCGTCTACCAGCGTGCGCTTGTACTCGCGCATCTTACGATCCCGCTCCAGTGAGGGAATTAAGGACGGTACGTTGTCCTTGTAATGGGGATCCAGCAGGGTGGCCACCCAGTAATCAGCACCAGTTAAAATGTGGGCAACTCGGCTGTCGTTGCGGAAACACTGCAGCATGTAATCGCTCATGTGTGCCAGGCTGCCCAGAGGCAAAGAAAAGCTGTCCTCTGTGAGAGGTGTATCGTCTGTGTCCTCTGTATCCCCCCAGCCACGCACCAGTAATGGCCACGAGCTGGTCTGAGTGCCACCCTGCTGTGAACATGGCTCCTCCTCCTCCTCCTCCTCCTCCTCCATCTCCTCCTCCACCTCGTCATCCTCCAGAACTGTGCCCTTTCTGCCGGACAATTGTGTACCTGGCGTTTGTTGGTGCAGGAACCCACCCTCGTAGCCACTTGTGAAAGACTGCCCTGAAAGCCTTTGAAATGATCCCGCTTCCTCCTCCTCCTCCTCATCCTCCTGTGCCACATCCTCTTCCATCATCGCACGAAGCGTTTTTTCAAGGAGGCATAGAACTGGGATAGTAACGCTGAGAACGGCGTCATTGGCACTGGCCATGTTGGTGGAGTACTCGAAACAGCGCAACAAGGCACACAGGTCTCGCATGGAGGCCCAGTTATTGGTGGTGAAGTGGTGCTGTTCCGCAGAGCGACTCACGCGTGATTGCTGCAGCTGAAACTCCACTATTGCCTGCTGCTGCTCGCACAGTCTGGCCAGCATGTGCAAGGTGGAGTTCCACCTTGTGGGCACGTCACATATGAGGCGGTGAGCGGGAAGGCCGAAGTTACGCTGCAGCGCTGACAGGCGAGCAGCAGCAGGGTGAGAACGCCGAAAGTGCGCACAGACAGCCCGCACTTTCTGCAGCAGCTCTGGCATATTGGGGTAATTTTTAAGGAACCTCTGGACCACCAAGTTCAGCACATGCGCCAGGCAAGGGATGTGCGTCAAACCGGCTAGACCCAGAGCTGCTACGAGATTTCGCCCATTATCGCACACCACCAGGCCGGGCTTGAGGCTCACTGACAGCAACCACTCATCGGTCT
This sequence comes from Rana muscosa, assembly GCA_029206835.1. Classification (NCBI taxonomy): domain Eukaryota; kingdom Metazoa; phylum Chordata; class Amphibia; order Anura; family Ranidae; genus Rana; species Rana muscosa. The sequence continues at coordinate 790,230,307 of CM055116.1, read as the reverse complement.
GTTGTTCCATGTCCCTCCACAACTCCTGCGCGGTGTGGGGATTTTCCCCCAAACAGGAAAGTTTTAAAACTGCCTGCTGTCGTTTACCCCTGGCTGTGCTGAAGTTGGTGGTGAAGGTGTTACGCTGAATGGATGAGGAGGCGGTAGAGGATGAGGAAGCGGAGAAGGAGGAGTTAGCAACAGGAGGCAAACTGAAGCGCCCTGCAATCCTCGGTGGTGGAAGGACATGCGCCAAACCGCTATCTGCCTCAGGCCCAGCCGCCACTGCATTTACCCAGTGTGCTGTTAGGGAGATATAACGTCCCTGACCGTGCTTACTGGTCCACGCATCCGTAGTTAGGTGGACCTTGCCACAGATGGCGTTGCGCAGTGCACACCTGATTTTGTCCCCCACCTGGTTGTGCAGGGAAGGGATGGCTCGCCTGGAAAAGTAGTGGCGGCTGGGCACGACGTACTGCGGGACAGCCAATGCCATCAGGCTTTTAAAACTCTGCGTCTCCACCAGACGGAATGACAGCATTTCAAAGGCCAGGAATTTTGAAATGCTGGCATTCAGGGCCAGGGATCGCGGGTGGCTAGGGGGGTACTTCCTCTTCCGCTCCAATGTTTGGGAGATAGAGAGCTGAACGCTTCCATGGGACATTGTGGAGATGGTTGGTGACCCAGGTGGTAGTGTTGCTGGCAGATCCTCTGTTTGCGGGGTGACAGGTGCCACTGTCACTACAGAGGTGGATGAAGAGGCCGAGACTGCAGCAGAAGAGGAAGCAGGAGGAGCCAGAGACCTTTCTTGGTTTTTGAGGTGTCTACTCCACTGCAGCTCGTGCTTTGCACTTAGATGCCTGGTCATGCAGCTTGTGCTCAGGTTGAGAACGTTTATGCCTCGCTTCAGGCTCTGATTGCACAGCGTGCAAACCACTCGTGTCTTGTCATCAACACACTGTGTGAAGAACTGCCACGCTAGGGAAGTCCTTGGACCTGGCTTTGGTGTGCTCGGTCCCTTGCTGCGTTGGGCAGTAGCAGATGTACTGTCTAGGGGACGAATGCTCCGTTTTTGCACCCTGCTCCCTCTTCTGCTGTGCTGGTGGCTCTGTGCGACCACCGCCTCTTCCTCCGAACTACACTGGTCACCTGCATAATGTTGATTCCATGTGGGGTCGAGGACCCCATCGTCCTCCACATCATCTTCCACCCAGTCTTCACCCCTGCCCTCCATGTCTGTCTGCACAATTGCGAAAGCAGCAGCAGTTGGCACCTGTGTTTCGTCATCATCTGAGACGTGCTGCGATGGTCCTCCCATGTACCCATCATGAAACATAAGTGGTTGGGCATCGGTGCACTCAATCTCTTCCACTTCTGGGGCAGGGCTAGGTGGATGGCCCTGGGAAACCCTGCTAACAGAGTCATCGAAAAGCAGAAGAGACTGCTGCATGATTTGGGGCTCAGACTGCTTGGCTGATTTGCAAGGGGGTGAGGTGAAAGACTGATGGACATGGGCTTCAGGTGCCAACTCTGATCTTTCATCAGAAGAGTGGGTGGGAGACAATGTGAAGGAACCCGAGGCACTGTCAGCAACCCAATCTACTATCGCCTGTACTTGTCCTGGCCTAAACATTGGTACAGCCTCATTAGGCGCGACAAAATACCGCCGCAGGCTCGGTCGCCTACTCGCACCTGAGGAAGGTGTTTCACTTGTGCGTGTAGCTGGCACAGATCCACCACGTCCTCTCCCTGCAACAGGAGCTCCACCAGCAGCACCACGACCGGGGCCACCACGTCCCTTTGACCTTCCCCTCATATTTTCCAAATTTAGGATCTTGCCCTAAATGGCATTTTTTGGAAGACCACAACACACCCACAGTATTTAACCGCTGAAACGCACAGCTACAGAACTGCAGAAAATGCTATTCAAAAAAAAAAAGTTTTTTTTTTTAGTATAGCACAGTACAAGGAAAATATATAGAAATTGTTTATTTCACACACCTCCAGATGTGTATTTCACACTGCAAAATATTTTCTGTGGCCCTAAATGGCGTTTTTTGCCAGACCACAACACACCCACAGCACGTAACCGCTGAATCGCACAGCTACAGAAAATGCTATTCAAAAAAAAAAGGTTGTTTTTTTTAGTATAGCACTGTACAAGAAGAATATATAGAAATTGTTTATTTTACACACCTCCAAGATGTGTATTTCACACTGCAAAATATTTTCTGTGGCCCTAAATGGCGTTTTTTGGAAGAGCACAACACAACCACAGTATTTAACCACTGAATCGCACAGCTATAGAAGTGCAGAGAATGCTATTCAAAAAAAATGTTTTTTTTTTTAGTATAGCACTGTACAATATATAGAAATTGTTTATTTTACACACCTCCACATGTGTATTTCACACTGCAAAATATTTTCTGTGGCCCTAAATGGCGTTTTTTGCCAGACCACAACACACCCACAGCACGTAACCGCTGAATCGCACAGCTACAGAAAATGCTATTCAAAAAAAAAAAGGTTGTTTTTTTAGTATAGCACTGTACAAGAAGAATATATAGAAATTGTTTATTTTACACACCTCCAAGATGTGTATTTCACACTGCAAAATATTTTCTGTGGCCCTAAATGGCGTTTTTTGGAAGAGCACAACACAACCACAGTATTTAACCACTGAATCGCACAGCTATAGAAGTGCAGAGAATGCTATTCAAAAAAAATGTTGTTTTTTTTAGTATAGCACTGTACAATATATAGAAATTGTTTATTTTACACACCTCCAGATGTGTATTTCACACTGCAAAATATTTTCTGTGGCCCTAAATGGCGTTTTTTGGAAGAGCACAACACAACCACAGTATTTAACCACTGAATCGCACAGCTATAGAAGTGCAGAGAATGCTATTCAAAAAAAATGTTTTTTTTTTTAGTATAGCACTGTACAATATATAGAAATTGTTTATTTCACACACCTCCACATGTGTATTTCACACTGCAATTTATTTTCTGTGGCCCTAAATGGCGTTTTTTTGAAGAGCACAACAACCCCAACAGTATATAACCGCTGAATCGCACAGCTGCAGAGGCCAGAGAATGCTATTCAAAAATAATGTTGTTTTTTCACACACCTCCAGATGTGTATTTCACACTGCAAAATATTTTCTGTGGCCCTAAATGGCGTTTTTTGGAAGAGCACAACACAACCACAGTATTTAACCACTGAATCGCACAGCTATAGAAGTGCAGAGAATGCTATTCAAAAAAAAATGTTGTTTTTTTTAGTATAGCACTGTACAATATATAGAAATTGTTTATTTCACACACCTCCAGATGTGTATTTCACACTGCAAAATATTTTCTGTGGCCCTAAATGGCGTTTTTTGCAAGAGCACAACAACCCCAACAGTATATAACCGCTGAATCGCACAGCTGCAGAGGCCAGAGAATGCTTTTTAAAAATAATGTTGTTTTTTCACACACCTCCAGATGTGTATTTCACACTGCAAAATATTTTCTGTGGCCCTAAATGGCGTTTTTTGGAAGAGCACAACACAACCACAGTATTTAACCACTGAATCGCACAGCTATAGAAGTGCAGAGAATGCTATTCAAAAATAATGTTGTTTTTTCCACACACCTCCAGATGTGTATTTCACACTGCAAAATATTTTCTGTGGCCCTAAATGGCGTTTTTTGGAAGAGCACAACACACCCACAGTATATAACCGCTGAATCGCACAGCTGCAGAGAATGCTATTCAAAAAAAAAGTTTTTTTTTTTTTTTTAGTATAGCATAGTACAAGAAAAATATATAGAAATTGCTTATTTCACACAACTAGAGATATACACTGCAAAATATTTTTTTTGCCCAAAAATAGGTCTTTTTTGCACACAACAAAGTGCCTTTTTTTTTTTTTTGCAACAGCACAATAAAGTGCCTTTTTTTTGGGGGGGGCCCAAAAATGGGTCTTTTTAGCAAAAGCACAATAAAGTGCCTTTTTTTTTTTTCTGCCCGAAATGGGTCTTTTAGCAAGAGCACAATACAGCCACTAAATGGAATAGGTGTATCACTCAACGTAATGCAGTGCTGGTGCACTGAGCTTGCAACACAAACAGATAAACCTATGCAGATCACTGAGCTATTATATCTCTCAATCTGGACTCCTATCTAAATCTCTCTCCCTGAAAGCACAAACAGGATCCTGCCCCTACACTACACTACACTACACTGTCTCTCTATCTTTTCTATCAGTAGATTGCAGAATCAGGACTAACTCCTATCATATAATTCTCTCCCTCACAGCAACAGCAGCCAGGATCCTTTCCCTACACTGTCTAAAAGCAGAGTGACGATCTGTGCTGTGTGCCTCTTGCTTATATAGAAGCTGGTCACATGCTGGGTCACATGTTGCACTGACCAATCACAGCCATGCCATTAGTAGGCATGGCTATGATGGCTTCTAAGGGCACACCAGCTAATCAAATGGTGATTGGCTGGCCCCTGAAGCATTTCTAACTGCGCCATTAAATTCCCGAATCCGGACCCGAACCCGGACTTTAGCGCAAAATCCGGGTCCGGGTCCGGAAAAAAGCCAAAATTCGGTACGGACCCGAACTTTACAGTTCGGGTCCGCTCAACACTAGTTGCTTCTGCTGCTGCTTTGAGGGAGAGAATTAGATAGGAGTCCTGATTCAGAAATCAAATTACTCAGCGATCTACCTTGCTTTTGTTGTGTGGGTGCAGTGCACAATCTTTTTATCCTGCCCTGAGCCCAGTGCCAGAGAAAAGATAACTTTTATCAGTCTGTTAGTTAGGTTGGCTTCGGCGGGCATTTTATGCAAGCTCAGTGCACCAGCACTGCATATGTTACTGTGAGATACACCCTTTAGATATTGTTCTCCTATTATGCTATTCAAAAAAAATAAAAAATTAGGGCAAAAAAAATTTTTTTGCTGCATTTTCTGCATATCTGTACGTGTGAGATAGACACTTTAGATAATGTTCTCCTATTCTGCTCTTCAAAAAAAAAAAAAATGTTGGTGCGCTTTCTGTCATAAAAATTAATTTTGCTGCATTTTCTGCATATCTGTATGTGTGAGATAGACACTTTAGATACTGTTCTCCTATTCTGCTCTTCAAAAAAAAAAAATATTTAGGGCAAAAAAATATTTTTTGGTGCGTTTTCTGGGCAAAAAATGTTTTTTGTTGCATTTTCTGCATATCTGTACGTGTGAGATACACACTTTAGATACTGTTCTCCTATTCTGCTCTTCAAAAAAAGTAATAATTTAGGGCAAAAAATATTTTTGGTGCGTTTTCTGGCCCCAAATTTTTTTTGGTGCATTTTCTGCATATCTGTATGTGTGAGATACACACTTTAGATTCTGCTCTTCCAAAAAAGTAATAATTTAGGGCAATATTTTTTTGGTGCGTTTTCTGCCCAAAAATTTTTTATGGTGCACTTTCTGCATATCTGTATGTGTGAGATACACACTTTAGATACTGTTCTCCTATACTGCTCTTCAAAAAAAGTAATAATTTAGGGGGAAAAAAAAAATTTTGTTGCTTTTTCTGCCCCAAAATTTATTTTGGTGCATTTTCTGCATATCTGTACATGTGAGATATACACTTTAGATACTGTTCTCCTATTCTGCTCTTCAAAAAAATAATACTTTAGGGCAAAAAAATAAAAATTTGGTGCTCTTTCTGTCATAAAAATTTATTTTGGTGCATTTTCTGCATACCTGTATGTGTGAGATAGACACTTTAGATACTGTTCTCCTATTCTGCTCTTCAAAAAAATATATATTTAGGGCAAAAAAATATTTTTTGGTGCGTTTTCTGGGCAAAAAATGTTTTTTGTTGCATTTTCTGCATATCTGTACGTGTGAGATACACACTTTAGATACTGTTCTCCTATTCTGCTCTTCAAAAAAAGTAATAATTTAGGGAAAAAAATATTTTTGGTGCGTTTTCTGTCCAAAAAATTTTTATGGTGCATTTTCTGCATATCTGTATGTGTGAGATACACACTTTAGATACTGTTCTCCTATTCTGCTCTTCAAAAAATATAATAATTTAGGGGGGAAAAAAAAATTTGGTGCGTTTTCTGTTAAAAAAATTTTTTTGCTGCATTTTCTGCATATCTGTATGTGTGAGATACACACTTTAGATACTGTTCTTCTATACTGCTCTTCAAAAAAAGTAATAATTTAGGGGAAAAAAAACTATTTTTGGGGCGTTTTCTGTTCAAAATTTTTTTTATGGTGCATTTTCTGCATATCTGTATGTGTGAGATACACACTTTAGATACTGTTCTCCTATACTGCTCTTCAAAAAAGTAATAATTTAGGGCAAAAAAAAATAAAAATTGGTGCTTTTTCTGCCCCAAAATTTTTTTGGGGGCATTTTCTACATATCTGTACGTGTGAGATACACACTTTAGATACTGTTCTCCTATTCTGCTCTTCAAAAAAACAGAATATTTATTACCAAATACTTACCGTAATTTTCCTTTCCTGATAGACTCCATGGCAGCCTACGTGTGGGTTAACCCCGCCTCCTCTCCAATGCTATAGGACCCCATACCCATAAAAGTAAGCTCACCTCTCAACACTGTGTTCCGTAACTAGCCGACTCTTGGACACTTACTTTCTTTCATTAATATTTTCTTTCAGGGTGGGAACTCCGTCTGCCATGGAGTCTATCAGGAAAGGAAAATTACGGTAAGTATTTGGTAATAAATTTTCAGTTTTCCTGACTGACTCCATGGCAGCCTACGTGTGGGAAATCACTAGCCAGACCACATGGGTGGGTATGCTGAACAAAAAAGCTTTAATTTGTCCTGTCAACCGACAGGATTCTTAACCCAAAATTAACAGACGACAAAGATGCCGGTTCAATGCATTAATGGGCCATAAATGTATTGATAGAGGCCCACAAGGCCGCTTTACAAATGACATCTGGAGCCACATGTTGGGCTGCCGCCCAGGATGCTGCCATCCCTCTGGTGGAGTGTGCCATCACCGCCTGTGGAGGAGCCCTTAGCCCTGTATGCTTGCTGGATTGTTTGAATGATCCATGATGCAATTGTTCTGGTTGATGCTTTCTTCCCTCTGTTGTTTCCAGAATGTAGAACAAACAGATGATCAGATCGTCTGAAGGAAGAAGTAATTTGTAGATACTCCTTTAGGATTTCACCCATATCCAGGGGATGAACTTCACTGGAATCTGGCGTCTTAAATGTAGGTAGAACAATTTCTCGATTTTCGTGAAATACCGAAGACACTTTTGGATTTGAACCCAACATGGGTATAAGGACTACTCGATCCGGGAAAAATGTTAGAAAAGGTTCTTCATGACCTAGAGACCCAATCTCAGAGACCCTCTTAGCCGAGGTGATGGCTACTAAGAAGGCTACTTTAGCTGAAAAGTCCTTGATGGAGGACGGGGAGGACCCCGACGTACTGAGTCCCGTCAGAGATTCTAGAACGAGTGGAAGATCCCACTTGGCAAATCTTGGTTTCCTTTGGGGCTTGATTCTTGATGCCCCCTGAAAGAATTGTCTAACTAAGGGATGAACTGCCCATGAGACTCCAGAGAAGGCCGACAGGGCTGAAACTTGTACTCTTAGAGAGATAACAGATAAGGGTAAGTCTAGTCCTGATTGCAGAAAACTAAGCACATCCTGAACTCCTGGATTTTTGAAGGACCTCCCAGAAGCGGAGGAGAACTCAACAAACTTGGCCCAGATTCTTCTATAAACCTTGTTGGTACTTGCTCTTATTGAGCTCAACAGTGTAGACATCACTCTAGAGGCACAACCGAGGGATTCCAGCCTCTCCCTCTCAAGAACCAGACCGTCAGTCTCATCAGTGCCGGACAAGGGTGTAGGAGTGACCCTTGAGAGAGAAGGTCCGGCCTGAGGGGAAGAGGTACCGGGTCCCGGTAGCTCAGTTGGATCAGGAGGGGAAACCAAGGCCTGTTTGGCCAGTAAGGAGCCACTACTATTACTTCGGCTGATTCCGTTTGAAGTCTCCTCAGGAACTTGAGGATTATCGGGATCGGGGGAAAAGCGTATGCCCGCCTGAACCTTCATCTGTCCGTCAGGGCATCCATTCCGACTGCCTGGCTGCAACGGCCCCGAGAATAGAACTTCACTGTTTTGTGATTGTAGGGGGAAGCGAATAGGTCCACTTCAGGATTGACTCCCAGAGACAGAATCCAGTTGAAGGACTGTACATGGAGGGACCACTCGTTGTTGTCTAGACGAGTTCGAGAGAGGAAATCCGCCTGTGAGTTCTGTACTCCCGGAATAAAAACTGCTGATATGTTGGCCAGATTTTTCTGGGCCCAAGTCATGATGGGCTCGACTTCTAACAGGGGTGTGGAACTCCGTGTCCCCCCTTGTCGTTTCACATATGACACTGCTGTGGTGTTGTCCATCCTGATCAACACCGATTCTCCTTTCAGATACCGAGAAAAGGATTGGAGGGCACACCAAGCTGCCCGGAGCTCTAGGACATTTGAGCCTGGGTTGCGGAGGCGAGCGTCCCACCTGCCCTGAGCAAGGTTCTGGCCACAGAGAGCCCCCCAGCCGGAACCGCTGGCATCGCTCGTAATTGTGACCCAGGAGATGGGGGCAATGGAGTGACAGTTTTGCAAATTCTTGAGTTGGAGCCACCAAAAGAGGCTGCTCCTCATTGTTGCAGATATGTGGATGAGTTGATTCTTGTCCCCTGACTTCCACTGCCGGAGGAACCCTGACTGAAAAGGGCATAACCTCCATAAAGCCCATTTGACCATGGGGGTCGTGGAGACCATTGTGCCGATAATTCTTAGGCATTGTGATGCTTTCAGATGAGGAGCATCCAGAACACGAGAAATCCTCTTCCGAATCACCGGAATCTTCTCTACTGGTAGGGAGATGGTGTTCTCCAGTGTGTTGAACTGAGCCCCTAAGTAAATTAAGTGTTGGGCTGGATCCAGGTGGCTTTTTTCTAAATTTAGAAGCCATCCAAAGCTGGAAAGGGTTGAGATCACTTGTTCTCTGTGCACCAGCAGCTGTTCTCTGTTTTGAGACAGAACTAAGAGGTCGTCTAAATAATGGTAAAGATGCACACACTTTAACCTGATGAGGGCCACTACGGCCAAGAGGACCTTGGTGAAAACCCGAGGGGAAGTTGTCAAACCGAACGGTAGGCAGATGAATTGTGGGTGCTCCTGCCCGACATGGAACTGGAGGTATTTTAGAAAGTCCTTTGCCACTGGCACGTGGAAATAGGCATCTTTTAGGTCTATTGAAATCATCCAGTCGCCTGGTTGAATGGCTTGTTGGATTGGTGACAGTGTTTCCATTTTGAATTTTCCGTGCCTTATGAATTTGTTCAGGTACGTCAGATCTATTACCGGGCGCCAGGCACTGCTTTTCTTTTGGACTAAGAAAAGGGGGGAGTACACACCCTGGAACTGCTCTTCCTCTGGGACACGCACTACTGCTCCCTGGGTTTTCAGCAGGTCTATGTAGGACAGTAAGGCTTGTTTTTGTTCTTCCGTACTTGGAAGTAGGGTTGAGATGAATCTGGGGGGAGGAATGCTGGAGAAGAACCATGCGTGACCTGACAACACTGTCCTGACGACCCAGAAGTCTGAGATTGAGGCCACCCACACGTGCCGGAAGAGGAGCAGATGTGCCCCTACCCGACCCGCCTGGGCGGGCAAAATCTCAAAAGGATTTAGCCTGATCGCGACCACTGGACGCTTGGCTCTTTGCTGGCTTGCGAAAGGACGCTTGGCCTCTACTCCAGTTTCTTCTGAAGTCCCAGCCGGGTCTATAGGAGCGTGCTTCCCTCGAGCGCTCCGGACTGCGCCTCCTGAACTGGGGCTTCCTTCGATTCTGTGGACGCTTGTCCTGTGGAAGAAAGCCAGATTTTCCGCCTGTGACCTTAGCTATGGCGTCATCTAGTTTATTACCAAACAGTGATGATCCTTCGAAGGGAATCTTGCACCATGTCTGCTTAGAAGACGGGTCAGCCTGCCAAGGGCGTAGCCATAGGGCACGTTTAGCTGTAACTGAGGATAGCATAATCCTGGACAGTAGACGGATCAAATCAACCGATGCTTCTCCCAAGAAGGCCACTGCTAGTTTTAGCTCTGCTGCTGCTGAGTTAATGGCCAGTTCTTCTGAAACGCCTTTGAGAAAGTAATCTACGTTCTCCGTCTATGCCTCCATAGCCTTAGACACGGCTGCCAAGGCTAGGGCAGGTTTACAGGCTGTCCCAGCGAGACCGTAAATTCTTTTAAGGTCCTGATCCATTCTTCTGTCAAGACTGTCCTTAAAAGAGACTGTGTCTTCAAGAGGGAGCGTAACGTGTTTAGCCAGACGCATAACCGCTGCGTCCACAGGAGGAACATTCTCCAGGTATTTTACCTCATCTGCCTTGAAGGGATACATTCTGGAGGCTTTATTTGTCATTGAGGACTTCCTGTCCACTTTGCTCCACTCTTCATCAAAGATGCCCTTTAGCTAGGCTAAAAGCGGAAAACTTGGGCGCTCTTTCCCCAGGCGCTTGAAATTTTTTTTCTGTTTAGCTGGGGGAGTAGATAGGTCTTCATAAGGGCCTCTTTGACCGCTTTAATGAGCGGAGTTACTTGAGAGAAATCGAACTCTACACTCTCTTCATCACTCTCTAATTCTCCTTCCGAAGGAAGAGGCGAGGATGTGTAGGGCTGGGAAGGACTTCACGGACTACATCAGCCGGGGAGCCCGATCGAGTAGCGCTGGACTGGCTTTGTGCGTGGGAAGCCTCCATCTCCTTAAGAGAATGTTGCACCACCTGTATCACTAGAGACTCGATCCGTTGATCTTCTGTCTCTTTTTCCCCAACCGCATGGGCATAGCAATGGCTGCATAATGGTTTGCCCTCTGGGACTCGTGAGCCGCATCCCCAGCAGGCTCTCTGATCAGAATAACTGTCCTGGCGGTGGGAGCGGTGTCTGGAGGAGGAATGGGAACTTCCCCTCTGTTGATGAATGCTGCGGCATCGCAAGGTCTGAGTCGAGATGAAGATCTGCAGAAGGGCTAAAAAGGAAAAATAGGGGAAGAAAGATAAGCCGTCAAGCAATACTTCTTGCGACTGAACCCCGCGCCCTCCCCTCTCCCGCACATACCTAGCTTCTGGACTAAAGAGTCACAATAGAAACAGGTCGACCAAAAACCTACAGTATTATACACAAAAAAATAAATAGGTAACTTGCCCTTTAAGAAAAAATGCACTATATGATGATAAGCGATATATGGTGAAAAGACACATTGTATGCACTGTGAGGGGGTTAGCTCGGCAGCGGGTGTGTGTGACCCCCGAGATGGGCTCCCCACACAAAAACAGGCCCAGCAAACGGAGGTTGTGGTTTTCAAAATCAAAAAGGTGCGGTTTATTTTCTATTTACAGTGACAAAACACAGCAAAGCAAAAGAAACATAAACAAAATAAATCCTGGTCAACTTGACCTCTGACTAAACATACAGGTTTCCTAACTAACAACTGGGATCAGCCTAATGCTGTCCTAGTCCCTAAGTCCCTGGTTTTAAATGTCCAAGCAAATAGCCACACAGGCTTTGTCTCACCGCACAGGGGTTCACTCTCCCTAGACAGTCCACACAGGTCTGGGTCCAGGCATGAGCTAACATCTAATGAAGCTGGGAGTTCTTATAGAGGCCTAAATGAGCTGACAAGCTTCAGCTGGTCTCATCAACTCCCTGTCTGCACGACGCCCAGCACTCTCCCTAGAGGTATGAGTCATCCATGAGCCTACTAGCCTCAGCTGGGCTTATACAACTCTCCACCTAGTTGTATAAGTCGGCGTAAAGCCTGAATCTGGGCAAAATATATCTACCCCCCTGGATGCAACCAGGTGACTTTACCTTCCTGCTGTCACATACCCCCCCTCTTGTTTTAACCTCGGGGTTGGAACACCAGCAATCAGGCATTCATGTACTCGAGACAAAGCATCCACATTCCCCATTTGAACGCCAGGGCGATGCTTTACTGTGAAGTTGAATTCCTGGAGGGCCAGGAACCACCTATTCACTCTTCTATTTGTTTCCTTGTTTTGAGCCATCCACTTTAACGGAGCGTGATCCGTAACCATGTCAAAGTGCCTACCTAGCAGGTAGTACCGAAGGGAATCTAGAGCCCACTTCACCGCTAAACACTCCTTTTCAACGGTGGCGTAATTTACCTCATGGGACTTCAACTTCCTGCTGAGGTAAATGACTGGGTGCTCTTCCCCGTTCCAGACCTGGGACAATACTGCTCCTAACCCCACATCTGACGCATCACTTTGTACGACAAAGTCTTTAGAGAAGTCGGGTGAGTACAACACTGGCTGGCTACATAAGGCTTGTTTCAAGAATTGGAATGCTGCCTCAGCCTCGGGGGTCCATTTAATCATGACCGACCCTTTCCCCTTCGTCAGGTTGGTTAGGGGCACAGCCTTAGAAGCAAAGTGGGGAATGAATCGCCGATAATACCCAGCGATTCCCAGAAAGGCTCGTACCTGCTTCTTGCTGTTGGGACGTGGCCAACTCTGGATGGCCTCGACTTTGTTGAGTTGGGGTTTTATTACTCCCCTCCCAATGGTGTACCCAAGATATTTGGCCTCCTCCTGCCCAATGGTACACTTCTTGGGGTTAGCCGTAAACCCCGCTTCCCGAACAGAGTCCAGGACTGCTTGCACTTTTGGCAGATGTGAGGCCCAATCTGTGCTATGGACAATTATGTCATCCAGGTAAGCCGCAGCATACTTCCGATGGGGCCTCAGCATCTGGTCCATTTTCCGCTGGAATGTGGCCGGCGCATTCTGTAACCCGAACGGCATTCTTTTGTATTGGAACGCCCCGTCTGGGGTTACAAATGCGGTTTTCTCTTTGGCCGACTTGGCCAGGGGGATTTGCCAATACCCTTTTGTGAGGTCAAGAGTCGTCATGTATCGGGCTGTTCCCAGCCGGTCGATCAACTCATCTATACGTGGCATGGGGTAGGTGTCAAATTTTGTAACTTTGTTCAACTGACGAAAATCGTTACAAAATCGCCAGCTCCCATCCGGTTTAGGCACCAACACAATGGGACTAGACCAATCACTTTGGGACTCCTCTATCACCCCTAAGTTCAGCATTTTCTGTACTTCCTCCCGTATTGCCTCCCGTCGGGCCTCTGGGATCCGATAGGGTTTTAACTTCACCCTTTCACCGGGCGGGGTAATGATGTCATGCTCTACCCCAGATGTTTGTCCCGGCAGCTCAGAGAATACCTCCTTGTTGCGAAGCACAAACTCCTTAACCTCCTGTTGTTGGGGTTGTGACAAGGTGGCTGCTATTCCAACCTCAGGAATCACGCAACCAGTTTGAGCTGGTGACCAAGTGTCTGCGACTAGGGACTCTCTATCCCTCCAGGCTTTCAACAGATTAACGTGATAGATCTGTTCGGGCTTTCGCCTTCCTGGTTGTCTGACCTTGTAATTCACTTCGCTCACTTTTTCCATTATCTCGTAGGGGCCTTGCCATTTGGCAAGGAATTTACTTTCAACCGTAGGGACAAGTACCAGTATCCTATCCCCCGGGGAAAAGGTACGGGTCTTGGCTCCACGGTTGTACACTCTTTGCTGTGCTAACTGCGCTTGGGCCAAATGTTCCTTCACGATGGGCATTACCTGTGCAATTCGGTCTTGCATCAGGGCGACATGCTCAATCACACTCCTGTGGGGAGAACTCTCACTTTCCCAAGTTTCCTTGGCAATATCCAACAGCCCTCTTGGGTGTCTCCCATACAGTAACTCAAAGGGGGAGAATCCCGTAGAGGATTGGGGCACCTCCCTAATAGCAAACATCAGATAAGGAAGTAGACAGTCCCAATCCTTTCCATCTCTATCCACCACTTTCTTCAACATTTGTTTTAGGGTTTTGTTGAACCTTTCAACCAGCCCATCGGTTTGGGGGTGATACACAGATGTACGTAATTGCGTCACTTTGAACAATTTACACAGCTCCTTCATAACCCGGGACATAAAGGGTGTACCTTGGTCCGTAAGCAGTTCTTTACAAATACCCACCCGGCTAAACACAAGAGATAGCTCTTTGGCTATGGTTTTGGCCGAGGTATTTCGGAGAGGGATCGCTTCTGGATAACGGGTGGCATAGTCCATTATAACTAATATGTACTGGTGCCCCCTAGCGGACTTGATTATAGGACCTACCAAATCCATGGCGATCCTCTCAAACGGGACCTCAATGATGGGTAGAGGGACCAGCGGGCTACGGAAATGTGGCATCGGGGCCGACCTCTGACACACAGGGCAGGAGGAACAATAATTTTCTATGTCCTTCATCACCCTCGGCCAATAGAATCTCTGTAATACCCTCTCTCGGGTTTTCTCTGTCCCCAGATGACCTCCAAGAATGTGCCCATGGGCCAACTCCAACACCAACTTCCTGTAAGGTTTGGGCACCACAAGCTGCTCAACGGTTTCTTCTGCCCTTTTTGCCACCCGATACAGTAGGTCCTTCTCTACGCTGAAGTATGGGTAAGTGCAGGTATTATCTGGGTTCACTAACTCGCCATCTATTTCCACTACGTTTTCCCGTGCCTTTATTAGGGCGGGGTCTTTTAACTGTTCTGTGGCAAAATTTTCCCTGTGAACCTCCAGATCAGAAAACTCCACAGACGGTAGGTTTTCGTCTGAGGAGGTGGGCTCCTCTCCAGTTTCTTGAGTCTCCCCTGCCAATACTGATAAGGGAAATTCCGGAGAGTCCTCACCACTCTCAGGGGAGTTCTGGCTATCACATTCCTGGTACATAGGGGCACCAGTGGGGGGCTCAGGATCATCCCACAGTTCCCAGAACTTCGGAAAATCCCTTCCCACAATGGCGTCATGCGGTAACTGAGATACTAAGCCCACTGGATGAGAGAGGGTACCTTTGGGGGTCTCGAAACACACTGTAGTCACTGGATACTCTCGGGTGTCCCCATGCACACAAATAACAGCTACCTTGCTATTCCCAGAGACCTCTGTTTTAACTAACTCAGCCTTTATCAGGGTCACAAGGCTACCTGAATCCAGCAATACCACAACATTTCTACCATTAACACACATTTTGCATAAATGTTTCTCAGTTCCTCGAATGGCAGTGCATGCGACTGTCGCACACAGCGACTGACGTCTGCCTGTCAGAAAGTCACACTGCATGGGTTCCTCCACAACCGGGCAATTGGCTGCAATATGTCCCGCTTGCCGGCAGCGGTAGCAAACGATCCTTCTTGCGGCCTCTTGAGCCGCTGATTTCCCAGGCTGTTCTCGCCAAACTTGGGGTAGAGCTCCCACCCTCTCACTCTCTCCACCCTCACCCCTTGGAATCCTCTTATCCGCCCCTGGGGATGGTCTGGTCTTAGGGTGGAAAGTCCGAGTGTCTCTGGAAGAGGCCGTCAGGTTCTCTGTAGCCAAGTATTTCTCCACACGATCCACAAGACCATCGGCCGTCTCTGGGTCTCCATGGCTTACCCACTTTTGGATGGCAGTAGGAAGAGCTCTCAAAAACCGATCCATTACAACACGTTCCACAATCTTTGGTGCGGACAAAGTCTCTGGCTGTAGCCACTTTCTGCTCAGGTGAATGAGATCATACATTTGAGACCTGGGGGGTTTTCCAAGCTGGAAAGTCCAGTTATGCACACGCTGAGCCCGGACAGCCTGGGTGACACCCAGCCTTGCCAATATTTCAGCTTTTAGCATCACATAGTCTTTTGCTTGGTTAGGCTCTAGGTCATAGTAAGCTTTCTGCGATTCACCCGTTAACAGAGGAGCCACCAGTCCAGCCCACTGCTCCTCAGGCCACTTTTCTCTTTCAGCGGTCCTTTCAAATGTGGTCAAAAATACCTCTGGATCATCCTCTCCAGTCATTTTTGTCAATAAACGACTCACCCCAAAGGACGCGGTATTAGTGGGACGGCTTTCCTCACTGGTCTGCGGACGTTGCTGCATTGCTGCTTCCATCTGTTGTTGTAGTCTCTGCTCTTGCTTCTGCAACAGGTCTATGAAGCGGGCCTCAGATTGCTGCTGGGCTTGTTGCTGAGCCTCCAGACTCTGTTGCAAAGTTGCGTTTGTCTGCTGCTGGGCTGCAAGGCTCTGTTGATGAGCTTGCTGCTGGGCTGCAAAGTTCTGTTGTTGAGCTGCAAGGCTCTTTTGCAAACCTGCATTTGTCTGCTGTTGATTGGCATTTGCTAGAGCCAGCTGCTTCAGTATCTCCTCCATGCTGGCTTAAAAAAAAACTGCCACTGGTTCTCCACCAACTGTGAGGGGGTTAGCTCGGCAGCGGGTGTGTGTGACCCCCGAGATGGGCTCCCCACACAAAAACAGGCCCAGCAAACGGAGGTTGTGGTTTTCAAAATCAAAAAGGTGCGGTTTATTTTCTATTTACAGTGACAAAACACAGCAAAGCAAAAGAAACATAAACAAAATAAATCCTGGTCAACTTGACCTCTGACTAAACATACAGGTTTCCTAACTAACAACTGGGATCAGCCTAGTGCTGTCCTAGTCCCTAAGTCCCTGGTTTTAAATGTCCAAGCAAATAGCCACACAGGCTTTGTCTCACCGCACAGGGGTTCACTCTCCCTAGACAGTCCACACAGGTCTGGGTCCAGGCATGAGCTAACATCTAATGAAGCTGGGAGTTCTTATAGAGGCCTAAATGAGCTGACAAGCTTCAGCTGGTCTCATCAACTCCCTGTCTGCACGACGCCCAGCACTCTCCCTAGAGGTATGAGTCATCCATGAGCCTACTAGCCTCAGCTGGGCTTATACAACTCTCCACCTAGTTGTATAAGTCGGCGTAAAGCCTGAATCTGGGCGAAATATATCTACCCCCCTGGATGCAACCAGGTGACTTTACCTTCCTGCTGTCACAGCACATATACACCTATAGGTATACCCACAGACTATCTTTGGAAAAGACAAATCATTTCCACTCTGCCTTTAAATCTTAATAGAGCACTAACCTGAGTGAGAGGACAAGAGCCTCAGCAGGGAAGTCCAGTAGCCTCTGCTCGCCTGTCAGGGGAGATCCCAAATGACACAGGCGAGCATCAGCTTTTAAATTCCCCGCCTGCCTGTGACATCACCGCTGTCCATCCACCGCACCTGCGTGGAGGAAGATCTCCCATCTGCACCTGAGCGGCCGCCGAGAGACCCGCCGGACCGCGCATGCGCGAACCAAGCCTCGCTCTGGGAGCGGGCACTGCGCATGCGTGAATGGCGGCGGCGCCCGAGATTCGGGACACCGCTGTGGGTTGGAACGCAGAGTGTTCCAGCCGCCATTAGGGAGAGCAGGGGCATGGGACAGACAACAAATAAAACATAGATGCGACTGCCATGGAGCATGGAGAAATAAAGTAGCAGACCTGCCAGCCGAGGGATCTTGGGTACACTGCAGCAACTACCATCCATGTTGATTCATGGTTGCTGTAAGCTCTCCACCCGCCCATGGCTGGGTTCCGAGCTGCACCGCTTTAAGGTGTGCCTTCCATCCATCCGACCGACGATCCATCCATCCAGAGATCTGCACCGCCGTGCATGCTTCAGGTCCATTGGAGGAGGACAAAAAAGGAACACAGTGCTGAGAGGTGAGCTTACTTTTATGGGTATGGGGTCCTATAGCATTGGAGAGGAGGCGGGGTTAACCCACACGTCAGTCAGGAAAATAATAATTTAGGGCAAAAAAATAATTTTGGTGCTTTTTCTGCCTAAATACATTTTTTTGGTGCATTTTCTGCATATCTGTACGTGTGAGATACACACTTTAGATACTGTTCTCCTATTCTGCTCTTCAAAAAAAGTAATAATTTAGGGCAAAAAAATTTTTTGCTGCGTCTTCTGCCTAAATACATTTTTTTGGTGCATTTTCTGCATATCTGTACGTGTGAGATACACACTTTAGATACTGTTCTCCTATTCTACTGTTCAAAAAAAGTAATAATTTAGGGCAAAAAAATTTTGGTGCGTTTTCTGGGCAAAATTTTTTTTGGGTGCATTTTCTGCATATTTGTACGTGTGAGATACACACTTTAGATACTGTTCTCCTATTCTGCTCTTCAAAAAATATAATAATTCAGGGGAAAAAAAAAATTTTGGTGCGTTTTCTGTTAAAAAAAAAATTTGGGGTGCATTTTCTGCATATCTGTATGTGTGAGATACACACTATAGATACTGTTCTCCTATACTGCTCTTCAAAAAAAGTAATAATTTAGGGCCAAAAAAACGGAAAATTGTATCATACTGTAAGGTACCTGTGATAGGTACTGTCCGAAGTGGAACTTGTGTGCTGAGGATTCAGGCGAAAACGTAGTCAGGCAGATTAGGTTGGCAACAGATCAGGCAAAATGGTACACGATCGAAATCCAGAGAGTGGTCAGGCAGGCAAAGGTCATACACGAGCTGGCAGTGAAGTACAAAATCAGCAGGCTGGAGAGTAGTCAGGAATTCAGGCAGAAGTTCAACACGAAAATCAGGATCAAAAAAGCAGTCACAACACCCAGGGAGCTATTCCACACAAATGGGCGCTGAGAGATAGCATCACTTCCTTTTTAAGGGCTGCTTTGATTGAAAATTGTCCACAGCTGGCAGCAGGTGGGGCTAGTGAGTCCAAAGGTAATGTTTAACACTGAGAGGACATTTCCAAAAGTCCAGATCTGCTCAGTAGCGCAACAGGTAAGGCTGCAGCTTTGGGACCAGGAAGATCCCGGTTCAAATACACCCAGGTACATGACAGGGCCCCCTCCCCAGTGGACCCCTCCGGGGGCTTAGTGGGAAAGGAGGCATGGAAGTCTCGAATAAGAGAAGGGGCGTGCAGATCTTTGGCTGGAACCCAGGAACGGTCTGTGACAGGATATCCCTTCCAATGAACCAGATACCGAAGGCCACGACCCTGTCTTCTAGAATCAAGAATCTTGGAGACTTCAAACTCATTTTGTCCATCAACAAGAACAGGAGGAGGTAGCTGTTGTGTTCTGGAGTAGCGATTGAAAATTGCTTTTTTGAGGAGGGAAATGTGGAACACAGGATGAATCCGGAGAGAGGAGGGTAATTTCAACCGATAGGAGACTGGCCCGACTCGAGCAATAATTCTGTAAGGACCAATGAATCGAGGGCCCAATTTGGTAGAAGGTTGTTTCAGTCTCACATATTTGGTTGATAGCCAAACTCTGTCCCCCACCACATATGGAGGTATATGGCGTCTTCGTTTGTTGGAAAAAAGTGCATACTTGCCTGCTGACTTCCGTAGTAATAAGCGAATCTTTTTCCAATGTAGCAGAATATTTTTAACCCGCTGATCTGCTGCTGGTACACCAGAAGAAGGCTGAAGTAGGGGAAAAGTCTGAGGGTGATAGCCTAGGGCTGCGTAGAATGGTGTGGTATGAAGAGCACTGTGCCAACGGGAATTA
This sequence comes from Rana muscosa, assembly GCA_029206835.1. Classification (NCBI taxonomy): domain Eukaryota; kingdom Metazoa; phylum Chordata; class Amphibia; order Anura; family Ranidae; genus Rana; species Rana muscosa. The sequence goes on along the minus strand of CM055116.1, from coordinate 790,210,829 downwards.
ATGGCGAACTCAGCTAAAGGCAAATACTCAGACCAGTTGGAGTGTAAGGCATTGACATAATGTCGAAGATAGGTTTCTAGGGTCTGGTTCATGCGTTCGGTTTGACCATCTGTTTGAGGGTGATGTGAGGTAGAGAGTGAAAGCGTTACTCCCAGTTTCTTGCAGAACGCTCTCCAGAATCGGGAAACAAACTGGGATCCGCGGTCTGAGACGACATTGGTAGGTATGCCATGATATCTCACAATATGGTAAAGGAAGAGAGTAGACAGTGCTTCCGCTGTAGGTAATCCCGGGAGCGGCACAAAATGAGACATTTTTGAAAAGCGATCCACTATGACCCATATAGCAGTCATGCCCTCGGACTTGGGTAAGTCTGTAATGAAGTCCATAGTCAAATGGGTCCAAGGCTGACGAGGTGCTGAAAGTGGTTGTAACAGTCCAGTAGGCAATGTGCGGGGTACTTTATTAGCAGCACAAGTTGGGCAGGCAGCCACATAGTCAGTAACATCCCTTTTCATATGAGGCCACCAGACATGACGCTGCAAGGTCTTAAGAGTGATGGTGACACCAGGATGACCAGATAAAACTCCATCATGTGCCCAGAGGAGTACATGTTTTCTGAGGCTAGGGGCTACGAACAGGCGACCTGGTGGTATCTTCAAGCCTTGGGGAACACAATTCTGGGTTTCTTGTAACTGTTGGGAAAGAGCCGTAGAGATCTGTGCGACAATTTTGTGAGGTGGGATTATATACTGCTCGGTAGGTTGGTCTTCTTCAGAGGTAGCAAACTGTCTGGAAAGAGCATCGGCTTTCTTGTTTTTATGCCCAGGAACATAAGAAAGAACAAAATTAAAACGGGAGAAAAACAGAGCCCATCGAGCCTGACGTGAGTTCAAACGTCTTGCAGTCTGAAGGTACAGTAGGTTTTTATGGTCAGTGAGGATAGAAAAAGGTTTGGGAGCCCCTTCCAGAAGATGTCGCCATTCAGACAATGCCAATTTAATGGCCAGTAGTTCTCGATTCCCAACATCGTAATTCATCTCCGCTGGAGAAAACTTTCTAGAAAAAAATGCTACTGGATGGATTCTACCAGACTTAGGCTGTCTCTGGGAGAGCACGGCACCTGCTCCTACCTCAGAGGCATCAACCTCAACTATGTACTGGAGATCGGGATTTGGATGCTGAAGAATTGGAGCTTTGCTGAACATGTCTTTTAATTGCTGGAAAGCCGATTCTGCTTCTGAGGACCATACCTTGCAATTTGTACCTTTCTTAGTCATAGCAGTAAGGGGGGCCGCAATGGAGGCAAAACCTTTGATGAAGCGTCTGTAGTAATTTGCGAACCCTAGAAAGCTTTGGAGCCCTCTTAAAGTGGTCGGTTGGGGCCATTGCAAGACAGCGGAAAGTTTTTGAGGGTCCATTTGGAAACCGGCAGCACTTATAATGTATCCAAGGAAAGGAATACGGCTTTGATGGAAACTGCATTTCTCAATCTTCGCGTAAAGATGGTTTTCTCTCAGTCGTTGCAATACCTGCTTTACATGCGAGATGTGCTCTAGATGAGTCTTGGAAAAGATTAAAATGTCGTCCAAGTAGATGATCACAAAACTGTTGCTGAAATCATGAAAAATTTCATTCATGAAACGTTGGAAGACAGCAGGGGCGTTACACAACCCAATGGCATAACCAGATATTCAAAATGTCCATTACGAGTGTTGAATGCTGTCTTCCACTCGTCCCCGTCTTTAATTCGAATTAGATTATAAGCCCCTCGTAGGTCTAGCTTGGAGAAGATAACAGCCCCCTTAAGTACATCAAACAGTTCAAGAATGAGAGGCAAAGGGTAGGAGTCTTTTACAGTGATTTGATTTAACTGCATGGTCGAAGACCCCCATCTTTTTTTTCAACAAAGAAAAAACCTGCCCCTACTGGAGAAGAAGAGGGTCGGATAAAACCTCTTTCCAAGTTGTCTTTTACGTATTCCTCCATGGATTTTTGTTCAGGCAAAGACAGGGGATAGGTCCTTCCTTTGGGAAGAGGTGCTCCAGGAATCAATTTAATTGCACAGTCAAAAGAACGATGTGGAGGTAAAACCTCTGCCTTTTGCTTGCAAAATACGTCTGCAAACGCATGGTATTCATGAGGCAAGGTAGGTGGGACGGCTACGGAAGCCAACATACAAGCAGGAAGTCTTTTGGGTTGAGACAAACAGTTTGAATGACAGAACGACCCCCAAGAGGTTAGTTCTCCATTTTCCCAATCAAAAGAAGGGTTATGTTGTTGTAACCATGGGTAACCAAGGATAACAGGCAGAAGTGGAGAATCAATAAGAGACAAGACAACTTCCTCTTTGTGGAGTACGCCTACCTGAAGGGTGATTGTTATAGTCTCAAATTTTACAATGCCATCTCCCAAGGGTTGTCCATTCACGGTGGTAATGTTCAGGGGTCTAGATTTTGGAACAAATGGGATATTATTTTTTTTAGCAAAAGTGTAGTCCAAGAATATGCCAGCAGCCCCAGAATCCACAAAAGCCTCACAGGAGACAAGTTTAGAGGGTAAATGGATAATTGCAGGAATGGTAATCTTGGTCTTGGAGGATATACCTGTAAGGTCTAAGCCAGCTCCTCCAACACTGGTTAGACCCTGCCTTTTACTGGACGGGAAGGGCAGACAGATAATAAATGTCCTTTAAGTCCACAGTATAGGCATAGGCCCAATGCACGCCTCCTTTGTTTCTCAGACTCAGTTAGGTGGAGACGGCTTACATCCATGGGTTCCACAGGTGTCTGGGGTTCAACTGAGATTTCAGGTTCTGGCTGAGGTGGTGCTTGGAAGTTAGGGGCCAAACGGTAGACTGGCCGAGGAAACTTGCGAGTTCTAAGTCTCTCTTGGCACCTTTCATGATACCGGACATCCAGACGAACACAGAGCTCTATGAATTTCTCTAGGTCTTCTGGGGAATCCTTATAGACTAATTCGTCTTTGATGCGATCTGCAAGACCTTTTCGGAAGGCTGCACGTAATGCCCTTGAGTCCCAAGTAGTCTCAGCAGCAAGGGTACGAAACTCAATAGCATATTGTGCCACAGACCTGGTGCCTTGTTGCATGTCCAAGAGTGAGTACTCAGCTGCAGAAGCTCTATCTGGCTTGTCAAATACAGTCTGGAGAGAAGCCAGAAATTTGTCAGCGTCTTGCAGCACAGGATCATTGCATTCCAGATAAGGAGAGACCCAGGCCAGGGCCTTCCCCTTTAACAAGGAAATTACAAAAGTCACTTTGGCAGAAGAAGTGCTAAAGGTCCCAGGGTTGTTGCGGAAATGCAAACGGCAAACATTTAAAAAGCCTCTGCAGTCCTCAGTATCACCACCAAATTTGTCAGGCATAGGAAGTTGGGGTGGTACAGAAGAGGTGGGTTGGATCGTAGCAGGAGTAGGATCCAGAGTCTGGACCGTTGCAGAGGAAGCAGGCAAACAAGATTTAAGCATAGTACAAAGTTCATCTAACTTGGCGTCCAGGGAAGAAAGATGCTGTTCATGAGCTCCAATCAATTGTCCCTGACGTGAAATCACCTTAACAATCTCAGCAGGGTCCACTGTCATTGTGGCCCGTTTGTAATGTAAGGTACCTGTGATAGGTAGTGTCCGAAGTGGAACTTGTGTGCTGAGGATTCAGGCGAAAACGTAGTCAGGCAGATTAGGTTGGCAACAGATCAGGCAAAATGGTACAAGATCGAAATCCAGAGAGTGGTCAGGCAGGCAAAGGTCATACACGAGCTGGCAGTGAAGTACAAAATCAGCAGGCTGGAGAGTAGGCAGGAATTCAGGCAGAAGTTCAACACGAAAATCAGGATCAAAAAGCAGTCACAACACCCAGGGAGCTATAATGTAAGGTACCTGTGATAGGTAGTGTCCGAAGTGGAACTTGTGTGCTGAGGATTCAGGCGAAAACGTAGTCAGGCAGATTAGGTTGGCAACAGATCAGGCAAAATGGTACACGATCGAAATCCAGAGAGTGGTCAGGCAGGCAAAGGTCATACACGAGCTGGCAGTGAAGTACAAAATCAGCAGGCTGGAGAGTAGTCAGGAATTCAGGCAGAAGTTCAACACGAAAATCAGGATCAAAAAGCAGTCACAACACCCAGGGAGCTATTCCACACAAACGGGCGCTGAGAGATAGCATCACTTCCTTTTTAAGGGCTGCTTTGATTGAAAATTGTCCACAGCTGGCAGCAGGTGGGGCTAGTGAGTCCAAGGTAATGTTTAACACTGAGAGGACATTTCCAAAAGTCCAGATCTGCTCAGTAGCGCAACAGGTAAGGCTGCAGCTTTGGGACCAGGAAGATCCCGGTTCAAATACACCCAGGTACATGACACATACTTACCAGTAATTTTCCTTTCCTGGTGCCTATCCATGGCAGCATACCTGTGATAGAGCTCCGCCTCGACTCCTCCTTCAGGACTAGTGAATAGCATAAATTAAAGGCATAGTCCCTCCCCCAACATTCTCTGTAATATAGAATACCGAGGGTGGGAGCGTATGCTGCCATGGATAGGCACCAGGAAAGGAAAATTACTGGTAAGTATGATACAATTTTCCGTTTTCCTGGTGCCTCCATGGCAACATACCTGTGATAAATAACTAGATGACATGGGTGGGATAATTGCTTAACAATAAATGTTTAATTAGAAGAGGACATAGCAGCCTGAACTGCCCTCCTTCCAAACTCAACAGTCGTGAGCGCTCCTGGATCAATATGGTAGTGTCTGAGGAACGTATGGTGAGAAGACCAGGTGGCGGCCCTGCACACCGTCTCCAATGAAACATTAGCCCTTGCCGCCCAGGAAGCTGAGACTGCCCTTGTAGAATGAGCATTCACTCGGGATGGAGGCTCCATATTCTTCTGGATTAACTTTACAACCCAAGATGCCAGAGTTCTGATGGAAGCTTCTTTGCCCCTTTATTTACCGAACGGTACGATGAAAAGTCTCTCAGAATTTCTGAAGGGGCCGGTGGCTTCTAGGTAGGCCCTGAGCACTCTGGATACATCCAGTTCGTGACAAGACTCTGAATCCGTGTCTGTAAACACTGGTAGTGCCCAGGGTTCCAACAGGTGGCTTGGAGTAGCAACCTTTGGTGTGAACCCCCAAAGGGGACGAAGTTCCACTCTGTCTGGGGAGAAGGAGATGTGGTCATCACCTATCCCTAAAGAGTGAAGTTCCGAGATTCTTCTGCCAGATGTAATGGCTAGCAGGAAAGCCGTCTTTAGTGTCAGGTTCCATATTGTTACTTGTTCCACTGGAGCAAAGGGATGGTCAGATAGAACTTCCAGGACTAGGGACAGATCCCACTTAGGAAATGATCGTCTGACAAGAGGGCGAATCTTCAATATACCTCTGAGGAAAGTGACTACTGAAGGATCCTCCGCCCATCTCTTATTTGTTGCAGCAGAGATTGCTGCTACCTGCACTTTGAGAGAGCTCAGACCAAGTCCAAGACCAAGTCCTGTCTGAAGGAATCCTAGAACATGAGATGTAGAAGGAAGGATTGGATCAAATCCATTTCCGGAAACAAATGACAAGAACTTGTCCCATATTTTTGAATATATGGCATTAGTTGCTGGCTTCCTAGCTTTTAGAAGGGTTGATATGACTCCTGGAGAACACCCTAGGGACTCGAACCTTCGCCTCTCAACCTCCAGATTTGAAGATTCAACTTCTGAGGGTTTGGATGAACTAGACTGCCCTGCGACAGAAGTTGAGGGAAAGGAGGGATCTTGATTGGAGAGCCCACACTGAGGCGCAATACGGAAGTACTGCCACCACCTGGACTGGCTCCCTGAGGAGCCTCAGGAGGAATTTGAATATTAATGGCCTGACATGACAGGGCATCCACTGCCTCGGCTTGTGGATGCGGCAGCCGAGAGAAGAACCTGTCCAGCTTGGCATTCTTCGGGGAGGTGAACAGATCTACCTGAGGGGGATCCCATATGTTGGCAATCTAAAGGAAGACATGGGGGTGGAGAGCCCACTCGTTGTTGTCCAGGAAGTTTCTGGATAATGTGTCTGCTTCCGTGTTCAACCTGCCTGGCAGATACATCGCTCTGAGGTCCAGGAGATTCTGCTCCGCCCAGAGCATGATCGGCTCTACCTCCTTGAGGAGTGACCTGCTGCGAGTGCCTCCCTGCTTCTGCAGATAAGCGACAGCTGCCCTGTTGTCTAGGCATAGGAGTATTCTCTGGCCTCTGATTTGGGGTGCCAAAGAGGTCAGTGCCAAGAAGGCTGCCCTCATCTCCAAGATGTTTGATACCACTCCCTGGGTGGTGCATGACCATCTCCCCTGTATTCTGGTCTGCTTGCATCGGACGTAATTGTGATCCAAGGAAGGGAGCCCAGGTGATGAGGCTTGGAGAGGTTTTCCGGAACTGTCCACCAGTGAAGGCTCCTGCGCATTTTTCCCCGTCAGCAGGATCGTCTGAGATAGTCGTTGTTTCTTCCACTGCGCCAAGAAACCAGTCTGGAAATACCTCAAGTGCCAATGTGCCCAAGGAACCATGGGTATATAGGAAGACATTGTGCCAATGAGGCTCAGGCATTGTGAAGCCGTCAGATACGGGCTCCGGATGACTTTGATCATTCTCTGGATGACAATCCTTGCCTTTGGCGGTGGTAATGACACTGTCCCCACCTGAGTGTCGAACATTGCGTGTAGATTATCTGCTGTGTTGGCGTTAGTTGACTTGTCGGAATTCACCAGCCACCCTAGCTCTTTTTAGGGACTTGCTAGGAGTAGGATGTCGTCCAAGTAGTGGTATATCCTCAAGCCCCTCTCCCGCAGGGGAACCAAAGCAGATATTAGTATCTTGGTGAACACCCTGGGAGAGGTGCACAGACCGAAAGGCAGGGCTTGAAACTGTAGGTGGGTCCATCCCACTGCAAATCTCAGGTATTTTTGAAATGCAGGTAGAATTGGAACATGTAGGTACGCATCCTGCAGATCGACCAAAATCATCCAATCTGATGGCTGGACTGTCTGAATAATCGTCTGCAGGGACTCCATTTTGAAGCTTTCGGGGCGGATATACCGGTTGAGCCTCTTTAGGTCTATCACAGGCCTCCACCCACCTGTCCTCTTTGGGACCAGAAATAGGGTGGAGTAAAAGCCTGCGAAGCGCTCTGCCAAGGGAACCGGAACAGCCGCCCCCTGAAGCTGGAGTGACGTTGGGAAGTTTTTCAGAGCTTGAGCCTTCAGTGGAGAAGATGGAATCTCTGTCCTTTGAAAGAGTTCCGAGGTGGGGGGTGAGAAAAATTCTAAAAGTGCCCCCATTGAATTGTTGACAGAACCCAGGGGTCGTGGCAGCGGGTGGCCCAGACTGGGGTAAAAAACTTTAGCCTGGCTCCCACCGGGAGTGCCTGGGCTACTCTGGCGTAAAAAAAAAGACTGCTTCTGCTCCTGTGGAGCCGAAAGGTCTTTCATCTTCCTGTTCAAAAAGGATCCCTGAGTACCTTTCCAAGGTCTTTTGTTGTCTCTGGGCTGTCTCGACTGCCTAAAATCCCTTGGGTTTGACTGGCGGAACCTAGAGGAACCACCTCTGAATCTTCGCCTACTTCTGTCCTGTGGAAGCATACCAGACTTCCCTCCTGACAGCCTGGAGATAGCTTTATCCATTTTGTCTCCGAATAGTGCTTTCCCATCAAACGGGATTTTGCACCCATTTTGTTTGGAGGATAAGTCAGCCATCCAGGGTTTCAGCCACAAGGCCCTCTTCGCCATCACTGAATGCAACATGGATCTTGCCGACCACCTGATCGTGTCAATGGCCGCTATGCAGGCAAAGTCTGCCGACAATCTAAGCTCTTCTAAGGACTTAGTTATATCCTCCATGGGGACATCCTGACGCAAAGCCGTCTCAATATTATCTGTCCAAGATCTTATGGCATTTGATACTGATGTGAGGGCAATAGCTGGCTTACATGCTGCTTCCGGGGCTAAGTAGCTCCTCTTCAGCTCCAGGTCGATTCACCTGTCTAGAGGGTCTTTGAAGGAAGCGGAATCCTCCATTGGCAAAGTTATATTTTTTGCGAGTCGCACCACCGACGCGTCTACCACTGGCATGGAGTTTGGTGACTGCGTTCCAGATTCTGGTAAGGGGTATATAGTTTATCAGTCTTTGACCATTCCTTCTGAATGACTTGACTAATCTCGCCCATCTGAGGAATGGGAAGTAGCTTGTAGACTCTTGGGGAGGCTATTCTGCGTCTTTCCAGGCGATTGCAGTTTTGACTGCCTGGATGAATGGCTTTACCAAGGAGAGACTGAAGCCAGAAGGTTCTGATTCCTCTGAAGAGTCCCCTGAAGAGTCTTCAGGTGGTGAATCTCTAGCTGGTCGGCCTGACGGCGGCAGAGGTGTACTGACTGCTGACGGACCAGGGAGATTAGGTTCTATATCCTGAACCTGGGATATCTGCTGAAGTGGTTGAGCGGGGACCAAAGCCAAAAGCTCAGAGAAGGAGTCCTTCATTGTTCGCTTGAGCAGATCTACAGCATGCTGATTTTCTAGCTCGCAGTTGGACGCATAGTCCGTAAAACAGTCCTTACAGACCACTCTGTCTGGTAGCGGTGTAGCCCCACATGTCCAGCATTTCTCTTTCTATAGGTCCTAGGAGAGGGGGACCGATCATGTCCTCTGGATCTTGACCTCTCTGATCTACGACATGAAGAATGGGACCTACGCCCTGATGAGCGGGACCCCTTGGAGTGGGTAGGGCTACGATGTAAGGAACTCACGCTAGACCAGTGAGCGCACTTTTATTTTTTTTATACTCACGTATAGTTGGTCACATACCTAATAGAAGTGTGAGGATATTTGCTGCGAGATGAATGACTCATTGCGGAGTTGGGCACAAGGATCAGCTCCGGAAATATAGTAAGAAAGGGAAAAGAATCAGTTTTTGGCATCCCTTTTTTTTTTTAAACAAACATTTTTATATCGTCATCTTTTTTTTTTTTTTTTTTTAAAGATAAACATTTTTACATCGTCATCTTTTTTTTTTTTTTTTTAAACATAAAAATTTTTGATCGGCAACATTTTTTTTCTTTTTGAGAAAATAAAAAGTACCTACCACAAAGCAGCATCAGAGAGACCTAGCAGGGCACAGCTGAGGAGACTCTGACAGCAATCCCTGAATCTGAACCTAAATAGGCCCAAGGTGCGTGGGCTAATCCCATAAACCACCATTTGGAATTGATTGAAAAAAAGGGCAAATCTAGCCTTCTTTCCAGAATCCAAGATGGCTGCCACTGAACCAAGCGACCGTGCATGCGCACGCACAGAAGATCCAGCGTCGCCCAGTACAGAGAGCCGAGAAACTACGGCTCTGTATCACTCCCGAATCGCGCATGTGCAGACGGCGGCGAGGACGCCGTGCCATGACACTCGCCTACCTGGCGGGACGTACAGAGCACCTGTAGCCCCCCCCGAACCCGGAAATAAGCACCACAATGTTGTTGCACAGAGAGACACCTGCCCTATCCAGTTGCACAGTTTTAAAGGAACAAAAAAGTAAGACAATAATCATTTGAGGGCGCCTAACAAGCAAAGGAAAGGGGAGGGGAAGAGAGGAAAAGAAAGGGGAAAAACACAAATGCCTGTAATAAAAAATGGAAACCACCAGCCTGGGAAGATGGAGCTGATCCTTTTGCGACTTCCACTGCATTCATCATGGATGTGATAGCAGACTGCGTTCCTGTGAGGAAACTCTGCAAAATGACCCCAACAGATTCACAGAGGGGTTCCCAGTCTTATCAGCGCTGTGAGCGGCCCAAGAACAGGGACTGCGCACGGGAAAGGCTAAACCCGGCGGACGCTGCCGACTGCAGAGGTATGGACGTACTGCTACTCTTCACCAGCACAAAAAAGTATGAGGAAAAAAAGGAGAATGTTGGGGGAGGGACTATGCCTTTAATTTATGCCATTCACTAGTCCTGAAGGAGGAGTCGAGGCGGAGCTCTATCACAGGTATGCTGCCATGGAGGCACCAGGAAAAAAAATTTGGTGCTTTTACTGCCCCAAATTTTTTTTTTTGGTGCATTTTCTGCATATCTGTACGTGTGAGATACACACTTTAGATACTGTTCTCCTATTCTGCTCTTCAAAAAATATAATAATTCAGGGGAAAAAAAAATTTTTTGGTGTGTTTTCTGTTCAAAAAATTTTTTTTGCTGCATTTTTTGCATATCTGTACATGTGAGATACACACTTTAGATACTGTTCTCCTATACTGCTCTTCAAAAAAAGTAATAATTTAGGGCAAAAAAAAAAAGTTTGCTGCTTTTTCTGTCCCCAAATTTTTTTTGCTGCATTTTCTGCATATCTGTACGTGTGAGATACACACTTTAGATACTGTTCTCCTATACTGCTCTTAAAAACAAGTAATAATTTAGGGCCAAAAAAAGTTTTTTTGGTGCTTTTTCTGCCCCAAATTTTTTTTGGTGCATTTTCTGCATATCTGTACGTGTGAGATACACACTTTAGATACTGTTCTCCTATTCTGCTCTTCAAAAAATCTAATAATTTAGGGGGGAAAAACAATATTTGGTGCGTTTTCTGTTCAATTTTTTTTTTTGGTGCATTTTCTGCATATCTGTACGTGTGAGATACACACTTTAGATACTGTTCTCCTATTCTGCTCTTCAAAAAAAGTAATAATTTAGGGCAATTATTTTTTTGGTGCGTTTTCTGCGCAAAAAAATTTGATGGTGCATTTTCTGCATGTCTGTATGTGTGAGATACACACTTTAGATACTGTTCTCCTATTCTGCTCTTCAAAAAAAGTAATCATTTAGGGGAAAAAAAGAATTTTTGCTGCGTTTTCTGTCCAATTTTTTTTTTTTTGGTGCATTTTCTGCATATCTGTACGTGTGAGATACACACTTTAGATACTGTTCTCCTATACTGCTCTTCAAAAAAAGTAATAATTTAGGGCAAAAAAAAATTTTGGTGCTTTTTCTGCCCCAAATTTTTTTTGCTGCATTTTCTGCATATCTGTACATGTGAGATACACACTTTAGATACTGTTCTCCTATACTGCTCTTCAAAAAAAGTAATAATTTCGGTCCAAAAAAAATTGCGGTGCTTTTTCTGCCCCCAAATTTTTTTTGGTGCTTTATCTGCATATCTGTACGTGTGAGATACACACTTTAAATACTGTTCTCCTATTCTGCTCTTCAAAAAAATAATAATTTAGGGGCAAAAAGATTTTTTTGCTGCGGTTTCTGCCTAAAAATTTTTTTGGGTGCATTTTCTGCATATCTGTACGTGTGAGATACACACTTTAGATACTGTTCTCCTATTCTGATCTTCAAAAAAAGCAATCATTTAGGGAAAAAAAAATTTGGTGCGTTTTCTGGGCAAAGTTTTTTTTTGCTGCATTTTCTGCATATCTGTACATGTGAGATACACACTTTAGATACTGTTCTCCTATTCTGCTCTTCCAAAAAAGTAATAATTTAGTGCAAATTTATTTTTTGGTGCGTTTTTTGGGCAAAATTTTTTTATGGTGCATTTTCTGCATATCTGTATGTGTGAGATACACACTTTAGATACTGTTCTCCTATTCTGCTCTTCAAAAAATATAATAATTTAGGGCAAAACAATTTTTTTGCTGCGTTTTCTGCCTAAATACATTTTTTGGTGCATTTTCTGCATATCTGTACGTGTGAGATACACACTTTAGATACTGTTCTCCTATTCTGCTCTTCAAAAAAAGTAATAATTTAGGGCAAATTTTTTTTTTTGCTGCGTTTTCTGCCCCCAAATTTTTTTGGTGCATTTTCTGCATATCTGTACGTGTGAGATACACACTTTAGATACTGTTCTCCTATTCTACTGTTCAAAAAAAGTAATAATTTAGGAACAAAAAAATTTTGGTGCGTTTTCTGGGCAAAAAAAATTTTGGGTGCATTTTCTGCATATCTGTACGTGTGAGATACACACTTTAGATACTGTTCTCCTATTCTGCTCTTCAAAAAATATAATAATTCAGGGAAAAAAAAATATTTGGTGCATTTTCTGTTAAAAAAAAAAATTGGTGCATTTTCTTTAGATACTGTTCTCCTATACTGCTCTTCAAAAAAAGTAATAAGGTAGGGCCCAAAAAATTTTTTGGGTGCTTTTTATGCCCCAAAATTTTTTTACGGTGCATTTTCTGCATATCTGTACGTGTGAGATACACACTTTAGATACTGTTCTATTCTGCTCTTCAAAAAATATAATAATTCAGGGGGAAAAAAAAAATTTTGGTGCGTTTTCCGTTCAAAAAATTTTTTTTGGTGCATTTTCTGCATATCTGTATGTATGAGATACACACTTTAGATACTGTCCTCCTATACTGCTCTTAAAAACAAGTAATAATTTAGGGGCAAAAAAAATTTTTGGGAGCTTTTTCTGCCCCAAATTTTTTTTGGTGCATTTTCTATATATCTGTACGTGTGACATACACACTTTAGATACTGTTCTCCTATTCTGCTCTTCAAAAAATCTAATAATTTAGGGCAAAAAAAAAAGTTTGGTGCGTTTTCTGCCTAAATTTTTTTTGGGTGCATTTTCTGCATATCTGTACATGTGAGATACACACTTTAGATACTGTTCTCCTATTCTGATCTTCAAAAAAAAAATAATTAGGGCAATTTTTTTTTTTTGGTGTGTTTTCTGCATATCTGTACCTGTGAGATACACCCTTTAGATACTGTTGCTCTATTCTGCTATTCAAAAAACACCCATTTAGGGCAAGATCCTAAATTTGAGATATATGAGGAGACCGTCAAATAAGGGACGTGGCCCCTGGTCGTGGTGCTGCTGGTGGAGCTCCTGTTGCAGGGAGAGGACATGGTCGATCTGTGCCAGCTACACGCACAAGTGAAACACCTTCCTCAGGTGCGAGTAGGCGACAGAGCCTGCAGCGGTATTTGGTTGGGCCTAATGCGGCTCTACCAATGTTGAGGTCAGGCCCAGGACAAGTACAGGCGATAGTAGATTGGGTTGCTGACAGTGCCTCCGGTTCCTTCACATTGTCTTCCACCCACTCTTCTGCTGAAAGATCAGAGTTGGCACCTGAAGCCCATGTCCATCAGTCTTTCACCTCACCCCCTTGCAAATCAGCCAAGCAGTCTGAGCCCCAAGTCATGCAGCAGTCTCTTCTGCTTTTTGATGACTCTGTTAGCAGGGTTTCCCAGGGCCATACACCTAGCCCTGCCCCAGAAGTGGAAGAGATTGAGAGCACCGATGCCCAATCACTTATGTTTCAAGATGAGTACATGGAAGGACCATCGCAGCACGTCTCGGATGATGAAGAAACACAGGTGCCAACTGCTGCTGCTTTCGCAATTGTGCAGACCGACAAGGAGGGCAGGGGTGAAGACTGGGTGGAAGATGATCTGGAGGACGATGAGGTCCTCGACCACACATGGAATCAACGTCATGCAGGTGACCTGTGTAGTTTGGAGGAAGAGGCGGTGATCGCACAGAGCCACCAGCACAGCAGAAGAGGGAGCAGGGTGCAAAAGCGGAGCGTCCGTCCCCTAGACAGTACGCCTGCTACTGCCCAACGCAGCAAGGGACCGAGCACACCAAAGCCAGGTCCAAGGAGTTCCCTAGCGTGGCAGTTCTTCAGACAATGTGCTGATGACAAGACACGAGTGGTTTGCACGCTGTGCAATCAGAGCCTGAAGCGAGGCATAAACGTTCTCAACCTGAGCACAACCTGCATGACCAGGCATCTAAGTGCAAAGCACGAGCTGCCGTGGAGTAGACACCTCAAAAAACAAGAAAGGTCTCTGGCTCCTCCTGCTTCCTCTTCTGCTGCAGTCTCGGCCTCTTCATCCACCTCTGTAGTGACAGTGGCACCTGCCACCCCGCAAACAGAGGATCTGCCAGCAACACTACCACCTGGGTCACCAACCATCTCCACAATGTCCCATGGAAGCGTTCAGCTCTCTATCTCCCAAACACTAGAGCGGAAGAGGAAGTACCCCCCTACCCACCCGAGATCCCTGGCCCTGAATGCCAGCATTGCAAAATTCCTGGCCTTTGAAATGCTGTCATTCCGTCTGGTGGAGACGCAGAGTTTTAAAAGCCTGATGGCATTGGCTGCCCCACAGTACGTCATGCCCAGCCGCCACTACTTTTCCAGGTGAGCCATCCCTTCCCTGCACAACCAAGTGGGGGACAAAATCAGGTGTGCACTGCGCAACGCCATCTGTGGCAAGGTCCACCTAACTATGGATACATGGACCAGTAAGCACGGTCAGGGACGTTATATCTCCCTAACAGCACACTGGGTAAATGCAGTGGCGGCTGGGCCTGAGGCGGATAGCAGTTTGGCGCATGTCCTTCCACCACCGAGGATTGCAGGGCGCTTCAGTTTGCCTCCTGTTGCTAACTCCTCCTACTCCGCTTCCTCATCCTCTACCGCCTCCTCATCCGGTCAGCGTAACACCTTCACCACCAACTTCAGCACAGCCAGGGGTAAACGACAGCAGGCAGTTTTAAAACTTTCTTCTTTGGGGGAAAAACGCCACACCGCGCAGGAGTTGTGGAGGGACATGGAACAACAGACCGATGAGTGGTTGGTGGCAGTGAGCCTCAAGCCCGGCCTGGTGGTGTGCGATAATGGGCGAAATCTCGTAGCAGCTCTGGGCCTAGCCGGTTTGACGCACATCCCTTGCCTGGCGCATGTGCTGAATTTGGTGGTGCAGGGGTTCCTTAAAAATTACCCCAATATGCCAGAGCTGCTGCAGAAAGTGCGGGCCATCTGTGCGCACTTTCAGCGCTCTCACCCTGCCGCTGCTCGCCTGTCAGCCCTGCAGCGTAACTTCGGCCTTCCCGCTCACCGCCTCATATGTGACGTGCGCATAAGGTGGAAATCCACCTTGCACATGCTGGCCGGACTGTGCAAGCAGCAGTAGGCGACAGTGGAGTTTCAGCCGCAGCACGCGTGAGTCGCTCTGCGGAACAGCAGCACTTCACCACCAATAACTGGGCCTCCATGCAAGACCTGTGTGCCTTGTTGCGCTGTTCTCAGCGTTACTATCCCAGTTCTATGCCTCCTTGAAAAAACGCTTGGTGCGATGATGGAAGAGGATGTGGCACAGGAGCAGGAGGAGGAGGAGGAGGAAGAGGGATCATTTCCAAGGCTTTCAGGGCAGTCATTCACAAGTGGCTCCGAGGGTGGGTTCCTGCACCAACAAACGCCAGGTACACAATTGCCCAGCAAGGGCACAGTTCTGGAGGATGACGAGGTGGAGGATGAGGAAGAGGAGATGGAGGAGGAGGAACCATGTTCACAGCAGGGTGGCACCCAGACCAGCTCATGGCCATCACTGGTGCGTGGCTGGGGGGATACAGAGGACACAGACGATACACCTCCCACAGAGGACAGCTTTTCGTTGCCTCTGGGCAGCCTGGCACGCATGAGCGATTACATGCTGCAGTGTCTCCACAACTACCGCAGACTTGCCCACATTCTAACAGGTGCTGATTACTGGGTGGCCACGCTGCTGGATCCCCGTTACAAGGACAACGTACCGTCCTTAATTCCCTCACTGGAGCGTGATTTGTAAGATGCGCGAGTACAAGCGCACGCTGGTAGACGCGCTGCTGGTGGCATTCCCACCTGACAGCGGGGGCACAGTGGAAGCACGAGGCGAAGGCAGAGGAGGAGGAAGAGGTCACCAATGCAGCTGGGGCACCGCCAGCACCTCAGAAGGCAGGGTTAGCATTGCCGAAATGTGAAAAAGCTTTGTCAGCACGCCACAACAACCAGCAGCACCAGCTGATATGGAACGTCTTAGCAGGAGGCAGCATTTCACCAACATGGTGGAGCAGTATGTGTGCACACGCCTACACGTACTGAATGATGGGTCTGCCCCCTTCAACTTCTGGGTCTCCAAATTGGGCACATGGCCTGAGCTTGCCCTTTACGCCTTGGAGGTGCTGGCCTGCCCTGCAGCCAGTGTATTATCTGAACGTGTATTTAGCACGGCAGGGGGCGTTATCACAGACAAGCGCCACCGCCTGTCCAGAGCCAATGTGGACAAGCTCACGTTCATTAAAATGAACCAGGCATGGAACCCACAGGACTTGTCCGTACCTTGTGCAGAATAGACATGTATACCGGCCTTACCCAGCCATTGTTGTATTTTTGATCTCTCTCACTTTTTTGGGGTGTACCCTGATTTAAAAAAAAAAAATGTAAAACAAAAACGAGTGTTGGCTACCTCATCCTCCTCCACAGCCGCTTCCACCTACACCGCCACATCCACCGCCACCTGAACCTCCTACTCCATATGGACCTCGTCCTCCTAGGTCAAGATTATTATTTTTTATTTTTATGTATTTTATGTTATTTTAAGTTATTATTTCCCTATCCACATTTGTTTGAAGAGCACTTGCCATGCTCTTAACAACATTTTGCTGCCATTTGCAGCCCTCTAGCCCTTTCCATTACTTTTTTGAGCCATTTTAGTCCTCAAAAGTTTGTGTCCCCATTGACTTCAATGGGGTTCGGGTTCGGGGTCAAGTTCGGGTCCCGAACTCAAACTTTTTTCTGAAGTTCGGCCGAACCCGTCGAACCCGAACATCCAGGTGTCCGCTCAACCCTAGTTATCAGTGATTAAAGTGGTTGTAAACCCTCTGTCATAATATTGTCTTGAAAAATTCCCCATAACACTGGCAGCTGATCACTGCCTGTATAAGTGTACTCACCGCTGTATTTCCTTTCAAAATCGGATATTTCGTTTTTAATGACGGCACCGCGCATGCGCACATTACACCGTCAAAACCGGCAAGTAATGCTTGCCGGTTTTTCATTATCTGTATTTCCGGAATGCAAGGTGTGAGAACTTCCCCTCTGTCCGGCACAGAGGAGAAGTCTTGCGCTATTTACGTCCTTCCACTGTTGCTGATACTCCCCCTTGTGACAAAAGAAGACGTCACAAAAGGGGAGTGAAACAAAACACAAGCCGCAGACACAGAAACAAATTGAATGAAACAAGGTTGCAAGGGTAACGGCAATCCAGATCAAGGCTTGGTTACAGCACTACGGCGCATGCGCAAGATTTCTCAAGCCCTGTACACACGATCGGATAACCTATGGATTTTCGTTCGATGGATTTGACCATCGGAAATCCGATGAAACTGTTTTTCATCAGTCTTGGCCACACACCATCAGTTAAAAAACCGACGGCAAGAAAACGACGGCACGTACAAAATGTACGACGCGCTATAAAAGGGCCGAACAAATCTAATGGCGCCACCCCTTGGGCTGCTTTTGCTGATTTCGTGTTAGCGCGTGTTAGTAAAAGTTTGGTGAGAGCCGATTTGCGCTTTTCAGTCTCCGTGCTTTGCAGATCGTTTCCTGGTGTTCAGTTTGTGCTTGTGGGTTTGTATTTGTGATTCAGTGCGTGCAGTCAGGTCGTTACTGCCTTGCAGTGCCTTCTTGGCCGTTCGTTTACTGTTTTTCAGGTCGTTCTTCTCAGGCCTTGCTGTTCCACGGTGCGTTCTGTTTGAGTGCGTTCTGACCAGCCGACCGGTTTAAAGCCATGTTTGAAGTGCGTTCTCGTTCTCGAGCTCGTGCTGGCTTTGGGCTTGGTGTTGCAGTTAACACTGTAACCCGCGTTCAGTCCGTGAACAGGGTGAGGAGGAGTTCATGGACTAAGAATTGGTTGCTCCAGCGGGACCAATTCTCTGATATGCCTCTGCTGCGGGAAATCCATGAGAATAATCCTGATGATTTCAGGAATTATCTCAGGATGACGGACCCTGTATTTCACCGTCTGTTGGATTTGCTGTCCCCCTATATAACGAGGCAGGACACTGTGATGCGCCAGGCCATCACTGCCGAGCAGAGGCTTATTGCCACGTTGAGATACCTGGCGACTGGGAGAAGCTTGCAGGACCTCAAGTTCTCAACAGGCATCTCCCCCCAGGCTCTCGGGATCATTATCCCTGAGACGTGTTCGGCCATCATTCAGGTCCTGCAGAAGGACTATATGAAGGTAATTTTGCTCCTTTAACCTCACATTATATGTTTTGATTGTTTTAGAATCTTCTTATTTTTTTCCCTCCTAACCCAAATTTGCCTGTTTGTAATATCCTAGTAATGTCCCCATTTTCCCCATGCATGTTTTTACCTGTAAAGGCCTTTTTGGGCCCTACATGCCTATTTCCCTTCACTAACCTCTCCAGCATGCTATCGTGGGCGCAAACCCAGCTAGCCTTCTATTTTCCTTTTCATTTTTTTGGGGTCATTGCCCACGTAGTTTGACAACCCTCCCTCCCCCCCCTAAAGATGTAAAAAAAAAATTAGTTCTCAATCAAGCTCAGCAGAGTGGTTGAGCCTTTTTTTGGATCCCCCACAGCACGTCCACATAGTGCCGCCACCCCATTCGGGGTCATACTATTTTAACTATAAAGGTTTCAATAGTATTGTGTTAATGGATGTGGTGTCGGCACGGTACGAGTTCCTATATGTGGACGTGGGGAAGAACGTCCGGATGTCCGATGGCGGAGCATTCGCAGAGACGGAGTTCGCTCACCGTCTGCAGGCTGGGGGTCTTGCACTGCCTCCAGATGCAGAGAACGTGGAAGGGCTACCGTTCGTTTTCATTGCGGATGAAGCTTTTGGACTAGGACCACACCTCATGCGGCCGTTTCCCCAACGCACCCTCACCCCGGAGAGGAGGGTTTTTAATTACCGGCTGGCCAGAGCCCGGAGAGTTGTGGAGAATGCCTTATGGATAATGGATAATGGCCAGCCGGTTCTGCCTGTTCCAGACAGCTATAAATTTGGCGGATTATAAACTCAACAACATTGTCTACTGCTGCTGCTTGTTGCACAATTTTTTACAGAAATTCTCCACAAATTATGTGTTATCAGTTGGGCCTGAGACCGGTCCCTCTGAACTGATAAATCTGACCGGCCTCAGCACTGCCCGTACTGGCTTGGCCCCCCAAAGTGCCCGTGAAGTACGTCAGAAATACGTAGAGTACTTCACGGGTAGGGGGGCCATCGCAATGCCAGACCACATCTGACCTTTGATTGTCCCTTTTTAAAATAAACAAAAATATTTGATTTACTACAAACTTGTGTTGTCATTCTTGTATTTGTGGTTTATGTGTCTCCCAGGTTCTAGTAGTGCCAAGTGTATTTGTCCTTAGTAAATAACCTTCAATCTCAGAGGTAAAAACACTCTTTTTGCATCTTCAGAACTGCTATTGAGCATAGAAAGAACAAGGCACACCTTTTTTAGACTTCCCGAATGTTTTTATTGATTGCACCACAGTATTGGTTGTTTTTCGAAAGAATTTTTTTTTTTTTTGTGCGGCTTTTTTTGCAGAAACATGCATGGGTCAAAAGCCAAATTTTTTTTTCTGAAAAAGTAATAAAATAACACAGTGAAAAATACAAACAGGAGATGGGGTGATGTTACCCCTGATCCATCCCAAATGTGAAGAACCACACTTTATTTTTGGGGCTCAAATGGGTATCTTCAACATGATCCCATGGCTAGGGTAAACATGTGCTATCTGCCATCATGGGGGATCAATGGACGTGCTTTGGGGGTGAAAACCCTTCCTCTCCCCTACTTGAGGAGGGAGGAAGAGGTTGCACCCCCAAAACAGGGACATAGATATCCTGTGACGGCAGATAGCACATGTTGAGTCTTCAGTGTGTGCATCTTCAAATTTGGGCTGGTGGAAATCCCATAGAAAATTTCCGACGCATAACAAAACACACAAAAAGGGGGGGGGGGGTTCACACTATTCTCCCCAAAATATCTATCATGTTTTTATATTTTTGCTCAATCACAATCATTCTCTTTCTCATAATGTCCATTTCGCTACTGCATTCCATGATTTCCTGAATGATTATTTTGGCGCTGGCACTCGAGAATGGAGGATTTGGACTTCCTGACACACCCCCACGTTCAGTCCCTAAAAAGAAACAAATATTTTTAAACTATGCAGGCCTACATCAGGATTTACCTTGAAGTTGTGGTGGCAGACACTGACCTGTTGTGCTGATAAGCTCCACCTCTCCTTCCTCCACCTCCCCTTCCTCCACCTCCGCTTTCTCCCCCTCCGCTTCCTGAACCTGCTGAACTTGGTCTGCTTTGGGATCTTCGGGGAGTTTCTGTGGTGTTGGGTTCCTCGTCTCCTGAGCATGGTGTCCTCCCACTCTCCTCTCCCCTATGGGAATAGAAAAAAAATGTATCCTTTAGCACACAGACTTTTTAGGCCTGAAAATGGATTCTCCATGTTTTAAAGTGGGGTCCAATTGATATTTGGCCCTGAGTTTCAAGATGAACATATGAGATCTTGCAAACTCAACAAAGCAACATGTTATTTTGGAGGACACTCACAAATACACTTGGATAACCACCAAGGTATCCACTGGACCACCTGTGTGTGACACCGTTAAGAAATTTGGTCATGTGGCCCAGAGTATAGTATCTTGATGAAGAACAAAAAAGAGTACACAACTGCTGGAGTGTCATCTCCTTTACCCAGAATACAGTTTATCCTTTCATTCACATTCTACATTTCCTTACAACACATCATCTAGCCAACAATGTGTAGATAAACATTGTTGAAGTAAAATGAGGCATGCCCACATGTAGTTTACGTGGATATGTGCCAAACATGTTTGGGGGAAGAGCAGCAATTATTTTTTCCACACATTTAGCAAATAAGTGGACTCTCCACTTAACATAAAAGTTGAGATTTTAAAATGTGAAACCAGTCAAGCCAAGCACATGTTGCAAAACATGGAAGAATACATATTACAATGTGAAAGAACACAGTAAAATATACTTACTTTTTTTCAATGCTTTTTATAAGCTTCCTATACTGCTCCGGCTCCCTGAGCTTCAGGTCTGACCACCTTTTACGGAGTTGTTCCTTGGATCTCCTGACCCCATATTTTTTATAGAGAGTCTTCGCCACTTTGTCCATAATTTGTGACTTCCAGAGATTAGGGGTGTCGTATGGGCCATGCTTGCCGTCGTAATCCTTCCTCCGCAGAATGTCCACCATCTCCGCCATCTCAGAAAAAGACATATTAGTCGCCTTGTATCTTTTTTTACTGGATCGGGACGTTTCCGCCTCCGGGCTTTCCTCGTCGGTAATTTCAAATAAAGAAGCCACCTGTGTCTGCGACATGTCGCCGTCTCACACTGTGCGCCGATCGTTAAGGGGCAGGGAAATGCTGAAAAAGTCCGTCATGGGCGGGCGACGAGGGCGGAGTTACACGCATGCGCAGGGTATAAAAAGGGGAAAGAAGTTATTAGGGATGCGCGGAGTTAGGACAACCGGAAGTGAACCAACGAAGTGAACTAAGGTAAGAAGGGAACTCGGGCCTGCAGTGGCCTATAATGGTTCATGATTGTAAAGGGCAATATTGTGATAAGTTGAGGAGAATCAATTCTGATCCTTTTCTTTTTTTTACTTTTTTTTTACTTGCTGATCCAAAAAAGATGCATAAACTACGAGAGCCGGAGGTGATGCTGACTTTTATTGAAAAATATAAGGAATAGCGCAACCTGTGGGAACTGAAACACCCTGCGTACCACAAGAGTGATGTACGTCGGGCAACTATTACCAAATTAGCAGAGGATATGAAGCCATGGATCCCAGATGCAGACTACACTATGATCAATAATAAAATCAACAACCTGCGTAATTCCTATTAAAAAAAATACAAGGAAGTGCGCCAGTCAAAGAGATCAGGAGCAGCAGCCGACGATGTAGTAAAGCCCAAGCTGTGGTACTACAGACATCTTCAATTTCTGGATGACCAGATCAAGGCCAGGGAATCTATTTCCAGCCTTCCCTCAATCCTTCCTTCCACCCTTCCCTCCAGCGTTCCTTCCACCCTTCCCTCCACCCCTGCAGAGGCGGAGGAGGAGCCTCCCGAGCTAGAAGAGCCAGATCTTCGCATCTTCAGCCAGGTATAGTATTTTTGATCATAATTATTGTCCACTAAGTAATATTGTGTTGAACTGTTTGGATTAGCCATAAATGATATCATCCCCCCCCCCAAAAAAAAAAAAACGGTAATGAGATCAAAATTGTGTGTGATGGATTCCCCAAATAATCCAATATTTCATTTTATTTTAAAAACAGGATGAGGCAAGCCAGGAGGAAGAGGGTCAGGAGTGTGGCAGGCAGGAGGAGGCAGGGCCAAGTGGGACTCAGCAGGTCCCCAGGCCTAGTGGCAGCACCGTCTCCCAAGTGGCTCCCCTCCACGTCAGACCGCCAAAACAACGGCGGATGACACAAGTGGAGGAGGAGTCACTAAAGATGATTCAGGAGGCTGCTGCCATTATGAGGGCCCCCCTCAACCCTACGGAGGGCTTTAGCACCTATCTGGCGGATAAGTTGCTCAGAATGGAGGCGGGACAACGGGCCCTTTGTGAGCACCTCATATATATGGCCATACACATGGGGGCAAGGGGGCTGCTGACTGAGGCCACCCATATCTCGCAGCAGGCCAATCCCTCTCCTCCTCCTCCTCCTGCCACATCACCACCCACAGTGGCCCAGCCTGCAAGGGTGCATGGATGGGGCCGTGGAGAGAACGCTGCAGAGAGGCGTGGAAGGAAGGCTACAGGGAAGAGCAGGAGGTGATTCCCTGGCCTCGA